>CM053327.1:6429315-7732951 GCA_028583605.1 Dastarcus helophoroides | reverse complement strand
GAGAACCTAACTTTTAGGTACCATCGACGTTGATGTTGCATCAAGTTTTTGGCTCTGTATCTTCGTTGAAGAATAACAGCGGCGTTCCGTAGTTGCTCATACTTTTTTCGCTCTAGCTTCATTTGGAGATTCGCTCTGAATCGTCTCTGGATTGTTATAGCCGCCACCTTCAATTTGAGGTATTTGGAGCGCTCATGGCGCATCAGTTTGACAGCTCGATAAGCCCTCTGAATTGTTATAGTTGCACATTTTAGCTCAATAAAGTTTTGACGGCATCTAAGCATCCTGAAACGCCTTTGAATCGTCACAACGGCGTACCTCAATTCATCGTAGTGTTTTTTATTAAGCTTCATCAGTTTCTTGGCTCTGAACTTCTCCTGAATCATCATGGTATAATATCGGAGTGTTGTATAATTGAAATAGTCTTGTCTCATCAATTTGGTAGCTCTGAAACGCTGCTGAATGCAAAGAGTTGCGCTTTGAAGTCTTAGGTAATATTCTCTGCATCTTCTCATCAGCAGTAGAGCTCTGAATTTTCTTTGAATAACCACGGCTGCATTCCATGTTTTTTTGTACTCATCTAGTGCCAATCGCATTATTTTGTTCGTTCTATATCTTCGTTGAACGAAGAGAACTGCCCTAAGAAGCTTTTCTTTCTCCATCCGCGTTTTCTGCAACTGTCGGCGCTTAACAGTAATTGGTAAACTCCTCCACCATCTCTGTATGACAGTTGAGCTCTTAACCATCAACGGCGCTTCGAATTTGTAAACTATCTGCCACAGGAACGAGAGAGTTTTTTCTTTGTGGCCATCGACGATGTCCTTGGGTTCTATGTCATACAGTATTTTATAACCAGCCTCGTTTAACGCGGAAAAAACGATTTTCATGTTGTGAATTTTCTGCAGCCTGGATATAGCTGGAACGCGTAAATTACTACTCAAGTCGTTCCTCAGTAATATTAGTTCCATAATTTTCGTTAAGCGAACGCCATCACGTAGGTCAACCCCAAGACACGTCACTCCGTAATCGTATTCATGGAGATACGTCTGCTGATGAGATACGACATAACCCAGATACTTTAGGAAACGCGTGACGTCACCCACCGCGGCAATGGTCTCTTTGGCGAAACGAATCAATATCTCGCGGCTTTCTTTCACAGGGGCGTTTTTGCAAAACAAACATGGATCGTGGCTTATCAATCTTCGTTGTTTCGCTTGATCTAGGAAGTACACCAGGAGCAGCATCTTCTTGAGCATGTACTTCTTCAGCTCTTCAACGTATTTTGGATTGTGGACGCTTTTATATTTTTTCAGTAGGTAGGGATCTTTGAAGAATCGCTCACTCAGAAAGGTGCTCAGTCTTGTTATGTCCGAATTCGACTGTAAAGGAATAACTTCGTTGTATATGGTTTCTAATCCAATGCGCAACCATAGCGGATTGTAACTGAGTAATAGCGACATTATCTCCGCTTGTAAGCCCAAATCTAAGTGAACGTCCCTATCTTTTCTTATGCTCAACTTTTGCGTTTCAACGGTTGATACGACCTTTGACAAAACGCTGGTCAGATCCTGGCTTCTGTACAAATTCAACGCATTCCGTCGCAGGGAATTGAGTCTGGAATATGTATGATACTTGCTGCAGACACTCTCGACAGATGGCGCTGTTGTTACTTCTTTCGATTTGCACTCTTTCCACAATTTAGCGACGTTTACCGGGTGAACATCATTCGATTCCAACTCTTCTGGGGGCGTCAACAGAACGTTCAACCATTTCTTGAAGTTGGTTTCCTGCTCGTCGATCCATTCGGAACTTAAAAACAAATACCCGTTCATGAATGGATCCACCAGGTTCGTTGCCGCCAAAATGAAGGGGTTTTTAACAATGCACAAGTTTTGTGTTGTAGCGGTAGCGGTAGCTGCAACCACCGCAGTTGAACTTGGTTTACCTTTGCTCGAATTCATGAATTTCCTGAGACAAAGCCCCGACGTTGTTTTACTAATGCTAGGACGGGCGCCCCTTCTCGACCAATCCTTTATCTGAGGCCCTAAGTTCGCTCGCTTTGGAGGTGAATAATTAAAGGTGGAGTTGCTTTTTCTCTTCATAGGTGAAGTAGAAACATTCTGTGCATTAGAAAAAGATTCTTCTCTAATGCAACTGAGATTATCTTTTATGCAAAGGCCGTTTTCATTTTGACAGTTAGTACTCCACAAATTCGCCTCCATAACATTCCTAAGGTTTTCACCAGTCAGGGAATGTAATCGCCGAGCAGTCGACTCGCTTACTGCTTTAGTCGAACAAGGTGGAGTCTTAGTTCTATATGTAGAAACATCGGAAAACTGAGACAGATCAACGGTTGAAGAATCTTTCACATATGTAGCAGAACTTAAATTTATATCTTTAACATATGTAGACGAACTAATATTCGCATCTTTGACGTAGGTGCTTGAACTTATATTAATTTCTTTAGTATAGGTTGCAGAGCTTACATTTCCGTTTACGTAGATTTCCGAACTTTGATTCTGGAACGGCGAACTTGTTTTGAAATTATTGATCTCATTGTTCGTATCCGTTTTTGAAAGTGAAAACCTCTGTAACTCGGTTGCACTCAATATAGGGGTAACAGGTAATTCGGCCAATCTTTCTTCAAAAGTTTTATTCGGTGACGAAATCGGCGTAGTCATCTCCAAGCTGTCCTGGCTTAAATTATTAAGTTCAGTGCCAAAAAGTCTATTACGTTCATCGCTGAGGATCTTTGGGTATAATGGGTCGAGGACTGTGTAGGTTTCACGGCGATGGCAATCGATGGAGTATGTATCGCATCGATCTCTTTTTAAAGTTAATTCATTTGGAGCGATTTTTGCGTTGAATAACTCAGCGCGATTGCTACTAAAATTGTTACTTTCATTCTCTTTGTTCTCACATATCTCCAGGTCATTTTCTAAAATCTTTGGTACAGTACCATTTTTCAGATGGTGCATTTTTTTGGGTGATTTATTCTTGGGCGATTTCCATCGAGATTTTATTGGCGACTTTGTTTTCTTTACCAACATAGCGACGGGTCTAGATGATTTTCCCTTTGTGACCTATAATAAAAACAAAATAAAATATAATAAAAATCGCGATTAAAACAAAATTATTTCAGTCAATTTATCTCAGTGCAAAGTTGATAGTTGAGGAAATGCTTGTTTTATTCTATTTTTTACATATTTTAAACTCACCGAGCGTCTGCCACAGAGGTTTTTTTAACAAAACTATGTAATGCTAGAATTTTAAATTTGGCAGACATATATGGCAACTCAAAAATTAGAATAGATTTAGATAATTTATTTTCGACTAAATTGTTGGGTTAATCTGATGCAAAGAAAATATCAAGTTTTAATTAATATATCGTGTTATCATTTTTTTTTAAATAATGTTTGATGCAGTGTTCTTAATGATGCAGCTCAATATTTGCATGAAAAGACCGTTTCCCTGATCTCCTAGGTTTGTAAAGAAAACATTCAGATGTTAAGATTGAATCATAGAATTATTAATTTTTCTGTACATTTAAATACAAAAACTGCTTTCATATTGTATTTAAAAACTAACAAAAATTAAGTTTTACCTTGGGCGCCACGGCCTTAAACACTACAGGAACGTCTTTTCGGATCTTCTTGCCATCGGTAACGTGCAAAATATAGCGCTGGCCAACTTCAGACTGTGGGTTCCAGGTTAGTTCCAAAACTGATTCCTCATTTGGGTTCAGCGAACATTCCAACCAATTAAACGTCACATTTAATTCATCGGGGAAGTTGCAGCTGATATAAATCTAAGGTCACATAAAAACATGTTAAATTCAAAAAATTTTGATTCGAATTTCATATGATAAATGTATTTTTGGTAATTTTCGGTCGAAAAAAACTAGTTTCGGCTGCGCTTTCAGTTTCGCCCCAAAATCGGTCAAGACTTCCAATTGTCAATTGAAGGTCAAAATTAAAAAAGATGCAATTCTGAGAAAGCCTACTTTCCAATTTATATAATAAATCGAAATAAAACCTGAAATTACTATTTCAACGTTTAAATTTTAAAAAGAGTATAATTTTCAAGTTTAAACTGAAATTCCTAAGAACATGGGTCAACATTTTGAGAAAAACTCGAGATTTATAGTTAAAATCCTTAATCCAAAAAAGAAAAAATGTATTTTTTTCAAAAAACCAAATTTTAACACGAAATTTTGAAAAAAATGTAGATATTTATTTAGAATTTAAATCCGAAATTTCAAGAAAAAAGTAGAAATTTTAAAAATCACGAAAAACCAAATCAAAATTTTTATGGAATAAGGTTTATATTTCATGTTTTAAGTGGAAATTTTAAAAGAAAAAACATTAAAATTACAGACATAAACTAGGAATTTTGAAATAAATTCAACATTTCGAAAAAAACCCGTAATTTTTATTAAAATTTCGAGTTTGTTTCCAAATTTTCGACTTTTATTTCAATGCTCAATAACTCATACGAACAAAATGCAAATTGTGCCCCCTTTTTTAGCGATTAACTTTTCAAAACAAATGTTGCCTCTCCCTGAGGAAAATTCTACCTATGTCTATGAAAATTTCCATTCAAATTTCAACTTTATAAAAAAAATTCAACGTCGAACTGTAAATGTCGAGCAGTAAGTCAACAGTTCTAAGTTTATGTAAAAATTGAATTTTAACCCATTCAGGCCCACTGACTCAATTGAGTACACTTGAATTATTGCCCTTCAGGGGTGTCTATGATTAAAATTAAAAAAATTAATGACCTAATTTTAATCCCTATACTTTTTTCTTTAAACCCCTACAGTCAAATTTTCCAATCTACGTTAAGGAAATAGCAGAACAAAATGTAGCATGCAAGAGGTTTTGATAGAAAACAGATTTCACCTGGCATACTATTATTCAAAACAGTAATTCGTTTTTGATTATCAGACATTTATTTTTACTAAATATGTAAAGGAAAGATATAAAATCAATAATCTCTTATTAGATAATAAAAAAAATTATTGTCTTACTTTCTAAACAAGTAAAATCAGTAGGGTTTTCGCTAATTTGTATTTATATGAGCCCAGTGTACTCATTTGGGTACACAAATTATCTTCATGCTTAAAGAAGAAAAAAGTGTAACTAATACGGGAGGCAAAATAATATACCATACTCAACTAAATTAAACCATCAGTTACTAAAAATTTTGAAATTATATTTTGTATATTTCAAATGAGGCCCAGACTTTGCGTTTAAAAAGAAAAACTGTAAATTTGAACTCTCAAATCTGAAGCAAAATAAAAATTTGCTATTTAACTTGTCCATAAATAGTGAAAATCTTGTTTACATTTTTGATGTTTAAACTCAAAATTTTAGAAAAAAATTGATATACTTCAAAAAAAACTCAAAATTTGGAACTACGATTTCTCAAAATTTTTCAGAACTTTGATCAAGAAAGTCGAAATTGTGAGAATAATTCCTAAGCATTGGATCGAGTTATGCAATTATATATTTTTTCTATTAATTCTGTGTACAAAACATTTAACCAATTTCCTTGTTGTATTGTCGTGAGGTGACTTTTGATTTGCTGGGTCTTTTAAATATTATTTTAGTGGTATGTCAGAATTAATATTTTTTCAGAAATTTGGCAATAATTTGTGTGTACTTGTACATACATATTTTACCAAACTAGTCCATCACAAAGTTATTTAAAAGTAAGTTATGTCAGTTCAAATAAAATAAATTAAATATTATTTTTATTTTAAAAAGTTGGATTTTCTATCATTGTTTATTAAAACGAAAAAACCTTAAACAATTATTGGGAATATTTTAAAACGATTTTAATAACTTAGTTATAGATAAAAACAATAATAATAATGTGCTATAGGCAGAAATGATTTTTTTTACAAAAAAGCTCTTACCTCTACATTCAAAGATGTCGGGTTTTTAATACAAAATTTTCGCACAGCTCTGCAGCCAACCTTACAATTTTCAAAACATAACTTAGGAATTGCTGTAAATGGTGCTAAAGATAAACTAGGTACTTCCTCATCTTTTTCTGATTCCTTTTCCTTAGACGTCTTAATTTTTTTTGTGGGCGATATCTACAAAACTCATAAATTTTATCGAATATTTGGAATACAGTAAATTTTACCTGGAAGAACATGTTTATAATCTGATGAATACCGTTTTAGTCGGAGTTGAATGGGGATAAATACTTTTCAATACATTTTCAATCATACAAATAGCAAACATCAAACGGTTCTAAACGTCAGACGGGACATTTAAAATTTAAATTTAACTCGGAATCTGCCATTACCGACAGTGAAATGCTTAACAAGCATAGACAATAACAAAATCACCAAAATGCTAACTTCACGCAAATACATTTTGATGATTAATGTGTTGACTATATTTCAGGGATCGTTTGAAAGAAATAATTTAACTATACTAGCGAATCTAACTTTCTCTATGTAGCGAATTAAAAAAGTTTTTGCTTCATTTCCTGAGAATGGTAATGCTATTCACCACTAGACAGCGCTCAAAAATTAGAATTATTAGTTCGCATTTTAAATAATAATGTACAGACAAAAGTTCCAAGTAAATTAAAAAAAAACATTTTTCTAGTGTAAATAATTCATTTTCATAAGAGTGCTTTCAAAAATAGATACAACATAAAAAATGAATTGGATCAACATCGATGTCATCAAAACATCGATGTTTTTTGCATAACATCGATGTTTTCAAAACATCGACATTCGATGAGCCTCGCTACCCTTATGTCAACGTCATTTTTGGCAGTTTTATTGATACTTTCCAATCCAAAGCGAATTAATTACCGACTGAAGGAAATGTAAAATCTGCTTAATAGTAAAAAACAATTAAAAAGCACAAGTTGCTGTTTAGAACTTGCCAATTTTTAAGGTAATCACATATAAAAAATGACCATTGGAGGCGCTATGAGTTCTTTTGGCAAAAAGTAAGTTTTTGATTGCAAATATTTGCTTATCATTTTGTATTATTTTAACCTGTTGCAGGAAGGAGACTTATCCACCTCAAGGCGTACGATGCCAGAAATGCCTTGAATATGGACACTGGACTTACGAGTGCAAAGGCAAGCGCAAATATTTACACAGATCTTCAAGAACTCAAATTCTCAAAAAGAAAATAAAAATGCTGGAGGAACAACAGAATTCCACTAATTCGGAAAAAGCCGACAAGAAAAAAGATAAAGACAAGCGGGACAATACAGACGACACTTCCAGCACTAGTTCTAGTTCAGATAGTGAAAGTGATTCTAGCAGTGACAGTGAATCTAGTAGTTCATCAGGAAGCTCTTCTGATGCAACCTCATCTGAAGAGGACTCTGGCTCTTCTTTGAAAGTTAAAGCATTAGTGTAATGTTCAAATGTTAGGTATTTTCAGACCAGAAATTTTATAAAAAGTCAATAAAATTTTGCACACAAATCACAGTTTAATCAAATGTAAATAGATTTAATCTCGTGATTACAGATTTTTAGGAAGTTGGTCTCTTTATTTCATTTATGTTTATTGGATGGTGGCTCTTTATGGGTGAATTTGAATTCAGTTTTGGGCTTTATAATTTATTTTTGGAGAAAAACTGTTTATGAAAAAATGCTGAGGGATTATAGAAGACATTTAAATTACGAACTATCGAAGGGATACACATTTATTTGAATAAGAATTAAGAGAATTATAACTAAAAATATTACAAACTAGTTTGAGTATTAACATCTTGACATATCCCTAGTGGTATGTACATTGCATTATTTCTGTGTGGTGATAAAATCAGAGGTCCTAATCCTGGTGCCAAATAAAAAACTGCTAATTCATGTTTTAACCACAATTATCTATTATGCATTACTTTTTAATTTTGAACTCACAAATGCAGAATTATGGATACATATTTCTCCTGTTATGCATCACACACAACTTACATAAGAGTTTGTTGAAAGAGGAAAGTTATTTGTATGTAGTGTATGTATCCATGAGGGCTGTATCATAGAGAAGGAAAGTAAACTTACATATCGCCAGAGGTATGTAACCTAGTTAGCAACAAAGTACACTTTTTTTGTCACAGTAAAGGGTTAATACAAATTGTATGTGGTTTAAAATTTATTGACAGTAATTGTTTAACACATTAAACAAGAAAACGATGTTACTGGGAATCACAACTGTATGTCATCAACAAAATCAATTTCTAAAATCAGCTCTTTATTATATTGTTGGGAATTATGGTTTTTGAAGCCCTGAAACAGAACATTTTTGGTAAATTTCACTAGATAAATGGAGCGACATACTTAAGGCAATCATTGTGTGTTTTGTACTCCATAGTGGCACTCGCTGGTATGTTGAGCAGCCTTTTTAAAGCATCGCGAATTCTCGCCGTTGTCGCCTGGTCAGACGCTGTTCTATTCCATATATTAAGGAGGCACTCCTGGTACCGAGTCGAAACCACCACACCGCAAATTTCATTCCCAGCCTATTAATGCAAAAAACGGTGAAAACAAAATTAAAGATATTTTATTATATTTTGGGACAAAACATTGAAATCAGCTTGAGGAAAATATTTTAATCAGCTCAACTTAAAAAGTGAAACGTTTATTCTTAGCATAACCTGACCATTCATTTTTTTCTTCATAAATATTTTATCCACTAATTCTAAATTTAATATTGCAATTTTTACTTTTACCACAAAAATTTCGATTCCAAACTCGAAATTTCGATTTTTTTCTGGAGCCTTTTTGTTCTCGAAATTTCTGAAATGTCTATCGACTTTTTTTCTCAAAATTTTAACTAAAAATTTCTTTTCATTTATAAGTTTTTCTGAAAATTTCGATTTTACTATCGAATTTATTTCTTTAATATCGAGATTTAAAAAAAATGATGCTAGTTGGCGTTTTTTAAAATTCCAAGATTAAATTCCCAATTTTTATTTTTTCTACGGAAAATTTCGATGCTGAAACGCGATACTATGACTTATACAGATTTTCACCTTTTTTCTTCTTCCAAAATTCCGATGTTTTTCGAAATTTTGACTTTTTATACAGATGAATTTTGGTTTGAAAAATCTAAAATTATTTTTTTTAATTTTAATTTGAAACTCGCAAATTTCTTTTATACAGGGTGGTTAAAATGAACTCGACACTATTGCTAACTTATTATTAAAAATACAACTTCGGTTAAGTTAGTAAATTAATGTATTTTTTAACGCTGATTATTTTGGTGTTACCAAAAGGACAATTGAATGTCGCGTTTTTGAGTTTTATCACAAAGTTAGAATTTTGCGTTTTTGCGAAAGATAATAAAATTTGGAATAAAAATGATTATTATAAATTTTTGCTAAGATGAATATTAACGAAGGTATGAGAACCTAAACATATAAGATAATCAAAATTGATGGTGAATTAGTTTAATTTGCTACGTTATATGTGCTGAATATAAAGTGAAGAAGATATATTAGGAGAATTCTGGACTGGAAGTGACGTTATAGCTTTATTAATCTGTCATGTTAAATTATAATTGTACAACTAAAACCAACGCTCATACAGTGTAGTTGTGTGTTGTGTTCAAGGAACAATTTCGTAAACCAATTGGCATCCTGAGAGGAGACCAGTTGACTCCCAGGTATAGGTAAATTGTTATCTTAAGGACTGATTTAGATATTACCCGACATTGTATCCTTCTCCAAGAGGACATTTGGTTTACATAATTGTCCTTTTAACACAATTACTTGTCTGACAGTTGGTTATCAGATGGTTTTAGTTGCACAACTACTTGTCTACCAGTTGGTTTTAATTCTAAAACCACTTCTCTGACAGTTGGTTTTAGTTATACAATTATACCTGTCTAGCAGGACAGATTAACAAAAATATTACCTCACTTACGGTCCAGAACTCTCGTGATATATCTACTTCAGCTTATAATCTTCGTCCATCAGAGTATATTAAACTGTTTATATTTGTTTCCAAAGCAAATTTCCCATTAATTTTTGATGTCTTCTGAAATACGTTTATGTCCTTATAACTTCGTTATTATTCATCTTGGCAAAAAAATTATTATAACTATTTTTATTCTAAATTCCACTGTCTTTCATAAAAACATAAAAATACAGGGTGTTACTTTTAAAAAATTGTAACTTTGTAATAGAACTCAAAACCGCGATGTTCAATTGTCTTTTTGGTATCATCATAATAATCAGCACTAAAAAATACACAACTTTGCTAATATAACTTTGCTATACAACTTTGCTACACCCTGAATATTACAAGTTTTTCTTGAAATTCCAATTAAAAAAAAAGTATTTCTTTCATTTTGATTTAAACAAATTAATGCTGATTGCAAATATTCAATTGATTGCGAAGAGTAAATTTTAAAAAAAAATCGAAATTTAGAGTCGGAATTTCGAAAATAAGTCATGGCTTTCTAAAAAAATTTAAAAAATCAAAATTCAAAAGTATTAATTTTAAAAAATGATTGGAATTTTCAAAAAGAGTGAAAATTATGAAAATGGCCGCGATTTTCGGAATCGTAAAATATTTATAATAGGCGAAATGTCCAAAAATAGTAAAAAATTTCGATGACAGATTGGAGACCAGGATTTTTTAACTTTGGGATCCTGACTAGAAAGAAAGGATTTTGGCGTGATGACAAGGTTTTTTTTCGTCTATGTAAAAAATAATATTGTTACATGAATTTTTTGCGGACGAGATAAATGTTTGGCAAGTTTGGACTTGGCGACTTTTTTTCTTTAGTTGTTAAAAATATCAAAAGGGGTTCTGTAGTTTCTGAAACTTTGGAAGTGGTTCGTGACTACAAAATGGTTAAGAACCTCTGCACTAGACGAAAGGCATGATACCCTATTTTTCCAACATACCATAAACTGTTCCCCCAGCATGGCTAGGCATAAATTTTCCCAAGCTCGGCACCCTTGTTCTTTCCTCAATCGAATCACCTAAAGCAAAACCCGCCTTTAAAATCACTAAACACTTTCACAAGCAACAACTATTACCCATTTCCCTCCTTTTTTATTGGCAGGATCCTCCCACATGGGCATAATGCCCTTTTTAAACAAATGTAAGTCTCTATGTGCAGGTATGTCTTGTAGCCTAACTATGTGTGAATATAACGCCCACCACTGCTCGACGGTGCCCACCTGACCCACTAGCCTTAAAGACTGACTGTAACCTTCCGTCCCTTGGCCCAATCTATTGGGTCGTTTAGAAAACCATAAACAATAGGCATGCTGTAGTCTGTGTTCTCCCGGCGGATATTCAACTGGGCCCAAATCTGTTATATTCGGTCCCAATTCCTCGTCACCGCTGCCGCTGTCCGAATTATCCACATGGTGTTTCAATCTGTTATAGTCAACAATGACATAAACAAAGGATCACCACGTTTTTTAGGTTACTTACGCTTCGTATTTATTAGACATAGTGCTATTGTTGTATAATATGTTATTTACAATTAAATACTCTTATCACAGCCTTTCTAACAGATTTTTATTAACAATTAAATACTATATATTTAGGTTTTATCAAGTTGTCAAAAAACCTTCACTTCTAGTTGTCCAATTCACTGTTGCATATTCGAAGGTAACCTAGTACTGGGCGACGCAAAACTTTTCCGCAAATATTTACGATATAGTCAGAAATAATAATAATACTTTTAGTTATATTATACTACTATAAAATTAAATATTTCTATGAAAATAATTTTAATGCTCTCAAAAATCGTACGGGAATTAATTTTAGTTCTCTGGTCGGCGACGGTTTTGAGCTTTTTCTATGACCCATGCTAATTACTACTTAGTTCCAATTGATTCCAATCATAGATTAAATATTCGAATTCCAATAATAATCACTGTTCTTAATCTATGATCACTACTATACAGATCATTAAAGTTGAACACTATTCATAGGTAGAAATCTAGTGGGAAATTTATAAAAAAGCGTAACGGTGCGATAGACGGGCCTTGTATTCTTCTTCACCGACCGAACCAACTGATCGGAAAGATATTGATAGGAAATATTCCGGTGGCGACGCATTCCGGTGCGTTTACACTGGAGACTTTATTCCGTACATTTCTCTCCGACATAAAATATATTTTCACTCTGACCTAAGGGTCAGCTATTCTGAGAGAAGCTATCTCCTACCAGCAGCTGTGTAGATAAGTCTCGAATAGCTTCTCTCAGGATAATTGACACTTATGTCAGAGAGAAACGTACGGAATAAAGTGTCTAATCTAAACGCACTGTTAGGGTGTGACTTTAAACTCGGAATTTGGAGATTAAAGTGGAAATTTCTAAAAAAAATTTTTTAATTAAAGTCATTTCCACCCCTTCGAGAGATTAATTTACAAGTTTTAGGATTAGCATGCCTAAGGAATTCTGGTTAATTTTCCGAATCAGTAATTCAATTCAGCCACTGGAATGAATACATTTCTGTGAATCTGCGCGAATTTGCGGCAGGTGACTGAATTTTGAATTATTGTTTCGGTATCTGATCTGAATTTCGTGCATGTACTGTCGGCCTAAGTTGCCAGCATATTGTTAATTGTTAATGTTACTGTAATTTGTTTAAATAAGTGATGATTATTATTTATTATGATTAGTTTGCAAATAAGCATTGGTTTTGTGGACAATGTTGTAGATAATTTTATTAAAAAGGTAAATACAAAAGAAATTCACAATTGTCAAATTGAATTTATCAAATATACAAAAATTTTTCCCATCTAGTTTGTTAGTGTCATTTTTTGGAATGTTCACGTATGTTCCTTACTTGATCCATACACGCCAAGTTGACATTAAACTTTGACATAAAAATTCTACATTATAGGTCCATTAGCTTTTGCTTTTTTAGGCGTTTTGTCATGTAAAATCAAATAAACAAAACAATTTTTTAAGGTTTTGTCTGTTTAATTGTCTGTTTATATACACACGGTAAGGACGTAAAAATAATGCGAGCATCTCGAGTCTAATTAACAATCACACTAATAAATAATGTTAATATTACCTGTTTACCGATAGTATTATTGTCGGTTAAATTTTCGAAATAAAAGCCTACACTCCAACTTTTCCGCTACAAAATGGTGTTCTGACGTCATAATAATATTGTGGGATTGAAACGATCAATCTTATGATGTTAAATCATTGGAATACAATATTCTGTGGTCACTTATTAGTTCAATTGTCCTGTACCTCATTTGCGATAAAAGTTATTTGTTCTTGTTCATTATATTTATCTTTGGTCAAAGTGTCAAATGAGCTTGATGTTTGTAAATATTTTATATGGTAAATATGCCTATTTATATTTACGCCAATTAGGTATTTTCACAATAACCAATAACTGTACAGTTCATATTTACAGACAGCTAAATTTGGTAGAGTATATCACACGAAGAAAACACGAAGCAGCTTGTTAATATATTGGATATTTTCTCACAATTTATTGCCAACTAAGAATTAAATATGGTTAATATTGCTAACGTCACAACAGATTCAGAATCTTCATTTAGCCGGGATGGATTATCTCCTCAACGCGGGGTCCACGCATTTGCGAAACAAATGCTGAAAAAAACCATGTTTGTGGGAACATACCAAGAAAATAGATATGTCCCCTCTCTTAATGAATACAAAAGTATCATAAAAGTTTCTGACACGGAAACCAAATTTATTCAGAATCTCAACGCAGTTCTTGATAAAATTAGAAATGTATATGGTTGTAAAAAGTGGGTTGGTATCACTAAACCTAATACGATAGGTGCTCCGGAAGGGTATAATTTGTGGGTCGATTTAGACCAAGAAATCTTGGGCACGTTCTGGTTCAATGTAAGGGGCGTAAAATTCTTATATAATGAAATTAGTCTAAAACTTGAAATCATTAGACCATATGAGATCTCTAGTTCAGATCAGTTTAATGAGGAGATTAGTTTTGAGGATGTATCACAGGGTGTTAAAGACTGGTGCAAATCGTCCTCAGTGCAGTTTTTCGCGTTTTTAAAATCGTTTGGTATCAATGATGTCAAAAACTGTGCTTTGTTTTTATCTGTACTGATACTAACCATTGCGCATGTCATAAAATATTTGTTAGAATACTTATTAAAACTTTGCAAAGTTCTCTCGGATTTCATAAAGGTTTGCCAACCGATTTTTATAGCTGTAATAAATTCAATAACTCGTGTAATAAGTAATTTGTTGCTGGCCATTGTTTTGATACTAAGGCCTCAACAATATCCTGTGAGAAATAATTATCCTGCAGTTACATACCAATCCCCTTTTTATCGCCAAAGAACGTATGGAAATAGAATCTTACAATCCCCCTATCTGAAACAATCCTCAGTAAGAATCACAGAAGTGGAATGAGATATTTTTTGTTACTTTACATATAATGACGTAATATTGATTTTTGGTTTTCCCAATAATGTAAATGTTACAAGTCATATTTTATTGATAATAGTTTAAAAAAGATATGATAGAGGTACTGTTAATATGAAAAACTTTTATATCCGATTGTAGCTGTGTAATAATTTTGTTTTATTTATTAGCAAATAATTTGATTATGTATATTTTTATAAATTCTGATTAAGTAGTATGTAATGCACTATACTTTTCTTCATCGAAAAATATTAGTGTGTAAGAGGTTGTATATTTCATTGAGTGTTATAGCTTTCAAATTTTTGATTTACAATTTATTTGGATTGTATTTCAGAAGTACAAGTTTTGCCTAATAAGTGATATTTGTGATAGACTAATAAGTAATGTAAAGTAAAATATATTTTTTATTTATTGAAATTGTTTGTTACCTTCATTTTCACGATTTCCTTATTTCACACAATATCTACTTCTGACTTTCAAATTTGGTCTGTTCTTCTACAAATTAGTGAATCCTTTAATCAAAAATAATTTGAAGCGAATCCCCTTGTTTTTTAGTTGTCCAAGTAAATTGAGGTGCGCCATAAAAGTCTAAATTTTAAGCAAAAAATGAAATAAAATTTATTTTTCATACAAAAAAAAAATAAAACCAGAATAGCTTAAAAATAAAAAAATATTTAAATGTGGGCTTTTTCTTGGTTTATAATTTGTCAAATTGTTTTTTAATTTAAAGTTTTATTAAAAGGTTGAAAAATTTGACCATGAAATCGAAATTTTTAGTAAAAACTAGATTGAAATTCCAGAAAAAACATAAAAGAAATTATTTTGTGTTTTCGAAATTTAAAGTTTAATACAAAATTCAAAAGATTCCTAGTTACAAGATTTCTTATTCTTGGTGTATCACCCTGTATATTGCGGTAACAAAGAAATAAAAAAAACTTTGCTTTCCTGAAAATTATTTTGATTAATGTAGTTAATCAGCATTAGTTAATTCAGGTATTGACCTCATGAGAACTGCTTAAAATTAAAGTGTGACCTTCATTTGAATAATTCATTCTTTGCATTTCCTGTTCAGTAGGTTTTCTAAATGTTTTTTTTCATGCTTATGGCATAAAAGTTTTATTCCCAAGTACTCAAAAATTAAAAAATCTAATCATGCAAGTAAAATACATTTAAATTGTTTTTAATTTTTTAGCTGAATAAATTTAACCTTATGTAGTTAAAACAAAAAAAAAAAGATGTTTCCAACAAATCAACCACTTAATTTCATTGAAATAAAACTCATAAATACAATACTAAATGCTTTTATTTAACAAATGTTGATACATTCTCAAGAACAAAAAAAAAACAAAACTTTGATATTTCAAATGTGGAATGGGAATTTACAATCTACTTAGTAATCCCAATGACCCCACAAGCCAAGCGAGCGCCAGCGTTACCAGTAGTCTTGCTGAGTTCATGACCACCATCCCCCAAATCATCAGGATCCGCATGAACCACAACAGTACGGCCAACAATATTATGGTCGCCATGCAAAGAAATCACATCATCGGTTATGCTAATTTTAGCAACACCATCCTCTCCAGCTTCAACATTCCCCAAATCCCCAACATGACGCTCGGTATGCTTGGGCCCTCCGTGCTGCTTGTTATGAGGATTGAAATGAGCCCCAGCGGAAATACAACCGTTGGTATTGTCCCCAAATTCGTGAATATGGAAACCGTGGAGACCTTTGCCCAAACCGGAGATGCTTCCTTGCACCTGAACGGGAGCCTTGTCGCCCTAACGAACAAAATTGTGACACAACCGGTAAATTATACATATAAAAATGGCTTACCTCTTGGGTGAACCAAACGGTGCCCTTGACAATTTCGCCGCTTAAAACACAAACTGCTTTAGTAGCCATTTTGAGATGTGGAGTGACTATGCGGAATAATTCACGATTGCTTTTAATTGAAAGACCTTTGCCTCCCAAATAATCTCAACTCCAAGGGCACACAATAATGTCGATTGATGTCAATATTTAAAAAGTTGTCAAGGTCTTTGCGCACGAAACCAATGAACATAGAATTTCAGTGCAGAGATGCTTTGCCTCTATATGGTAAAAGAGCATCAGCTGGTTCCAGAGGGCGTAAGTGAAGTAAAATGGCAACATAATAAAGGGTAATTCACAATTTCCCAAATAATACACAAAAGTATGTAGTACGCGAAATTAAGAATCAAATTAATGTTCATTTTTTAGTAATTTCCAAATGCAATACGTATTAATATGATGGTACTAATTATACGTATTAATTGGGAGGTTCTGAATGTGCAGTAATACGTGTACTAGTAATTATGAAGTCAGCTTTAGCCCCCCCTTGTATCTTCAAAATCACACCCCACCCTCGCTCAAACATTTTAAAACAACATTTTTAAAATAATTGTTGCGTGTAGAGCTAACAGAAACATTTTTTTTACAGAAATTTCGATATAAAAATAGAAAATGTCGGTTTTGTGCCGGAAATTTTGAATTTAATTTTAAAATTTCGACTTTTTCTCGAAATCTCGACTTCTTTTTGAAATCTCGCTAACTTTGAAATATCCAGACCAAATTAAAAATTTCGAGATAAGTAGAAATTTCAACATTAATTCGGCTTTAATTTTGAAATTTCAATGTTCTATGGTTAGGCTAGGCAAGTAAGTTCCTTATATCAATGTTTACCGATATTTTTTGGCCAACAATAAGTTTAAGTTTTGACGACTAAAATGAATGTACTGGGTTCTATGGGTTCGTGTTCTGGGGCATTTACCCATTCCCCCCTCTCTCCCTCGGAGAGCGTACTTTTTACCTGATTACATGCCTTGTCATACATTATTTTAGAAATTTTGATTTTAATTTGAAAATTTCTCGTTTTCAGTTTAAACTTAAACGAAAATTTCGACAAACAATGGAAAATTTGAGTTAATATTCGAAGAAAGAAAAACAAATATTTTTGATTTTTCCTGAAATGTCAACTGTAATCTAAGAATTCTGACTTTTTTTTTAGTAATCTCGTCAAATTTTTGTTCTCGATTTTTTCCTCCAAATTTACATATAATTTGGAAAACATTTCTAACATGTAATTTCCAAATTGCTGCTGCGCGTGTAAAACGGGTCAAATTCAAATTTCGTGAAAATGAGTTTAAATCGTTTTCGTATATAATTTTGAAGTTACTTTCGTTGTTTAAAAGAAGCTAAGTCATTTGGAATATAACTAATTGGCTATCTAATTGGGCTCGTCAGTCAAAAATTCAAAACTGAGGTCATGTGCAAACTGAGTAATGTTGGTTTCTCCAATGTTATCTATTTTTTGACTTAACCCCCTTTACACACGCAACAGCAAAGTAAAAAATAATGTTTGCGGAAAAAAAAACGAAACGAAAATTATAGTCGAAATGCCGAGGAAGCAATTTTATATGAATTTTGAAGTTTTGTTAGAAACTTGAGTTCATTTTGTCGCAAAATTTAAAATTACAATTTGTGCTTTTTTCTAAAATGTTTTTTTTAAGGTAGTACTGTCGATACTACTCGAGTCAAAACCACATCAAAAGTATACATTGTCCCGTTTGATTAACGTGGTATTTAGACTAGGCAACGTCGCAATGAAATAAGAGACAGAGAAATTTCTATGATTAAACGATGTCATAGTCAAATTATTTAGTTACAATAAAGAAATGTTTTGTTAGAAAAGTAAGAGTTGCATAAAAAAAAAACGTTCGAAAACAGGCTCCAGTAGTTTGAATTAGTAAATTAATTAAAGGGCAGTTATGCATAACCTTAAAACCGAAATAAACAATGGTGATTCATTCGGTGGTTGGTCGTGAAGTCGCGGAATTGTTGGTATAAAAACGACGTTCCACGTTTAATATACTGCAGGGAAAGAACGATAAAAAATGAATTTTTGATATTTATTCGCTAATTACTTCTACCACAGGTTTTGAAGTTGTACTTCTAAGTGCCCAAAATGTTTTATATGTTATGTTCCATCGTTTTCTCGCTTTAAACTATGGTAAAAACTGTGGTTTCTCATAAGTCTCAGTGTTAAAACGTTCAAATTTCAAATGTTAATAGTTTTTTAACTGGTTTTCTGTAGTTCTTCAAAAATTTAACTGGATACTGGATACTATAATCCACCAATACGTCAAATTTCATTAAATTCTGAACGGTAATTCTAAAATCGACAGTACTACCTTAAGCTTGAACTTTGGAATTTCGAAATTTTAATATCTTTGAGTTTAAAACTTTAAACGAAATTTCGACATTAAAGCTAATATACTTCCTAAATTCGAAATTTTATAATTTTTACTTGAAATTACGGCTTTAATCTAAAAATAAGAATTTCTAAAATTTCAAAAAAGTTTTAGATTTAAAAATACATTTTAGATTTTAAAGTAAGAATCTAGAAACTTTAGGAAAAAAGTAAAAAATATTACAGAGGAAAAGCTTTAGGAAAATCGAAATTTTAAAAACAATTTTCTTTTTACAAATTTTGTGAATGAACATATGTGGACATGCCAAAAAATGACAGAAACACAATAAATGAGAAACTTTTTTTACACTGATACTTTTTTTAGTTTCCAATTTAAATTTCGATTTTTTTTTTTTCGAAATTTATATAGAATTTTCAACTTTTTTTAGCTGTTACGACTTTTTTCTCACAGTCTTAAGTTTAATCTCAATATTTCAGTTTCTCTTGAAATCCATAAACAAATGATAATTTTTGAGAAAATGTGTTTTGCCCTGGGAGTTTATATTTAATAAAATATAAGGGCGGACGGAAAAGCAAATATTTGGTTTCCTTCATGTGATAATAAAGACGACATTCAAACGAAAAGGCGAGTAATAGCAAATAGCTAATCCGCAACTTTGGGCAATCTGCTGCTTACTACTTGGGAATTATTAAATAGATCATGTTTGGCATTCTTTAACTAAATTTATATTATCTAAGGTAGCATCCATCACATAAGGAACTTCAAAATGGCGCCCAAATTTGTTTACAATAGACATCTTGGCCATATATGTAATACTTATATACAAATATGACTTGGTACATCTTAAGACATTTGAACTACTGTGTTAGCATAGTTTAATAGTCGATGATCAACACAGATCAGGTGAGATTCTATGATAGTGTTTGATGGTGGTCAGATGTTTTGTGGTGGTCAGTATTCAGTGGGGATAATGAATTATTTTTGAAATCTATCACCGAAATGCAAACAAGTATAAACAATAACTTTCACAATAAAATTATGATATTTAAATCTACAGGATTATTTTCCAGCGTTATCTTTGCGCTTCCGAAAAAAAAGTGAGCAATGTTAACCGATTGCGGAAAAATCAATAAGTCATGGCAGCTAAAGTGCGTTATTTAAAAACTTTAAAAAAGTACGTCCTCCTGCTGTTATTCCTTTGTTTGCTGTTAGCGTACATTATTATTCAATATTTTACACCGGTCATTGATGACAGTTATGGAATACGCGACAACAATACGAAAAACTCAACACAGGGTGCCACATTCACCAAAACAATGGAATTAACCGACCTTTTCAAAAATAGCGAACTGAGGACCAACATTTTAAAACAAAAAGTCGAACGACTCGCCAGAAGGATGAAGAAAACTCAACTCATCGTAGATAACAGTAAATCTATGACAATTCCAAACTACAATGTACACATTTTTTATTATGGTTGGTACGGAAATCCGGAAGTCGATGGAAAGTACAAGCACTGGAACCATGTTTACCTACCAAATTGGAAAAAGGACGACCATAGAATCTATCCAACAGGATCTCATAAACCACCGGAGGATATCGGCTCCAATTTTTACCCTTTGTTAGGATGTTATAGCTCGAAGGATGAGAATGTGATTGAAACACATTTTAAACTCATGCGGGACGCAGGGATTGGTGTTGTAGTACTTTCGTGGAGTCCCCCAAATATAACAGATTCACCGCATGCGACGTTGCCAAGTTTTTTCCGCGCAGCCGCGAAATTTGACTTAAAAATTACGCTCCATGTTGAACCATATAAAGGAAGGAACCCCATAAATTTAAAGGAGCATTTGCGGGAATTTCTAAGAGAATATGGTAATAATTCCGCCTTGTATCGCGTTAGAAAGCCATTGGGTGGAAAAGAGGTGCCAGTATTTTATATTTACGATTCTTATTTAATTCCGGCGATGACTTGGAAAGAAGTGTTGGGGGTCAGTGGGAATTTGAGTATAAGGGGGGGCGATTTGGATGCGTTATTTATTGGATTACTGGCGGAGCCGCAGCATAGGTACCATATAAAAAAATCGCAATTTGACGGTTTCTACACCTATTTTGCGACAAATTCTTTTACGTATGGCAGCACTTGGAAAAATTGGAAATCTTTGTCTAAGTTTGCCTCTCACAATGGGCTTATTTTTATACCTTCAGTGGGGCCTGGTTATGTAGATACTAAGGTCAGACCTTGGAATTCGGCGAACACTAGACCAAGAAGACACGGACAATATTATGATGTTGCCTGGAGGAGTGCCATTACAAACAATGCGAATTACATTTCTATAACAAGTTTTAATGAATGGCACGAAGGTACCCAGATAGAACCGGCGATTCCAAAAAGATTCGATGATAACGTTTACTTCGATTATCAACCCGATGGACCATATTTTTACATGAATTTAACTAAATATTGGGTAATGGAATTTCGGAAAAACCACATATAATTTTTTGTAAAATATACTTAGTATATATTAAAGTTGGCTGTGAATTTATTCAATTTTTTGTTTTTTTTTTCATATCTTATTAAATCTTTAAGCCGACTTTCACAAAATAGGTCGAAAGATGTGGAAGTGTCTATTTCCACTTGAAACTCGTAATTTTTGATGAAAATGGAATTTTTACTGATTATTTAAAAAAAATCGAAGATTCATTGCTGAAACTGGACACAAAATTTTGATTTTTTTTTAATAAATTAGTTTTTCGATTTTTATTCAAAATCTCAAGTTTAAACTGAAAATGTAAAGAAGTCAAAATTTTAAAATTACAGTATACACTTTCACCTCAAAATCAGTATTTTTAAGAAACTGTGAGACAAGATCATGAAATAAATCCAAATAGGAATATGTCAAGTTAAAGCTGGAAATCGAAAGAAACAAAAATTGAGAAAAATTGACAAACATTTTCTTCAAAATACTTTCTCAAAATGTGGAGTATAATCTTGGAATTTTGTTTTTTTAATTCAAGAAAAAAGCCTCAGTGAACACTAAAAGAAAATCTAAATCTAACACTTTTCTCAAAAATTTGACTTCTTTCGGAAATCTCTAATCTCGAAATTTTAACTTTTCTAAAAATTACTCTGCAAAAGAAGTTATATCAAAATTTTCACATCAAAAATTTAAATTCTTATTTTAATTGTAAGTTTTTCTCAAAATCTCCCAAGTTTTTTTCGTAATTTCATGTTAAAGCCTGAATTGAATTTTATTTTTGCAAGTTGTTAGTTTCTCCCAAAGTGTAAAAAAAGTAGAGGTTTCGAAAAAGGTACGATTTATTATTTTTTTCAAACTTATAAATTATACCTGGAAATGTTGAAAGGCCCAAGTGAAAACTCAAAACTATGTTCAAAATTTTGAACTTTTTATGAACATTTTGGACTTTTTTTGAACATTTTTTTATTTCTTTCAGTATTTTTAAAATGTATTTTTTTAACTGAAAAATTAGACTTTTTTAAAAATTATTTCAAGTTGTTTAGAAAAATCTTGTCTTTCAAAATTATGATTTTTTTTTATTTTTACTTTAAACAAGAAATTTATAAAGAAAATGACAAAAAAAATGATGTGTTCAAATATAAGACGCAGATTTGTCTGAAAATAAAATCAAAGTTCAAAAATATCAAGATCATTAGAAGTCTAATTTTGAATTGGAGATTAGAAGTTTTCGAATTTAAATCGAAATTTCGTGATTTACTTTGACATTTTTAAGGAAAAGCAGAATTTTTAGAAAAAAAGTTTAAATTTATAATTTACAAACTTTCAGAAAAAGAGATGAACAATAACATTTTGCAAAAATATTCTTTAGTTTTTTTTAAATTCTCGATATTTTGGATAATATTGAATTGCATTGAAAATCGAAATTTTATTGATAAAACTAGAAATTCAAATTTTAGTTTAAATTAACAAAAAACTTGACATTTCAGAAAAAACCTCAAAATTAAAGAAATGAACCCAAGTTCAAATTTTGAGATTAAAATCTGGAAAAAAGCATGATATAAATTGTAGTAATGATACTGCTGACAAGAGCGCCATGAACATTGTTTGCTTAGATGCTCAGGTCTGCTCTGCTAGTGATCTTTGTAACTTTAGTTACATTGTATGTAGCCTGGATGGAGCCAAATTAAAAATTGTTACACAATTAATTCAATATTCATTTCCACTATAGAAGACTATAAAATAAAAATGCAAGAAAAAAATCGTTATGTATTTTACTTAGCAATAAATACAAGTTTCGTACATCAGTCACGTTATAAAAATATATATATGATGAATTTCTTCATCCTTCAAACAAATACGGTTTGTTTTTAATATTACTGCATCCGCAAAATTAGATGTGAATACATGATAGCAAAGGTTGATAACTTGGTCATTTGCTGGCAGTTCGATTTTTAATTTGCAACCTATGATAAATGCCCATACATATTGCTTAATTAAAACAGTAATTGTACAAAGGTGCGTTTGTATTCGCAGCTTATCATGAAAAAGAGTGAGATTATGGGCAGCTTCCAAGTCGAAATAAACATTTTGAAACTTAAAGACCAAATAAACTACTTGATAAGTAGAAATCCCTGAACGTTAACAATGAATTTATCAAAGTTATCCCTAAATTTTAATTTGTGACGCCTATGACCATTGAATTCCACATTAGTGTTCAGATTTACGAAAGCGGCCGACAATCTGTCAGCTATCAGTGGATCCGTCTGTGACTGAATTAGAGATTGGATGAGATTTTGATATTCGTCGTAGTAACAGCAAATTAAAGAGTATATACACGTCGTAGTGTCGGAGCTGATTTGATTTGTTAGGCACAGATCTAGAACGAGGGCCAAAAATGGCCGAAGCGCTGAGTAAAATTCAAAATGTTGCGCTTGATGTAAGTAGAGGTAGCCGGCCATCCCTTGGATAAAATCTATGCACATTTGAGACACGTCGGCGCCAAAGTCGGTTAGGCCGATCCTGATGGATTGCAGCAGCTGCCCTTGGAGGTCTCCAGGAAGGGCGCATATCTTCTCTGGATACATATCATTTATTATAACTAGTAACCTGTAGTAGAGGGTGCAAAGCGTCGGGTACTTTAACAACTCACGGCTCATTAGCGGCATGACGAAGTTCAAACACACCAAGGAGACCTCTGAAGCAGTAGTGACCTCGACTTCTTCCACGGTAGGGCATAAGTCGATGCAATCTTTCGATAGAATTGCCGTTAGTAATGAAAGCACCAAAGCCAAATCTTGAAAACTGCTCTCTTCGGCAAAAGTCTCGCACGTGAACCGGTTCGAGTTGCATTTTGTGTAAACTTGAACTATGGAAAACGTGTAATCGTACATTTTCTTGGTGTCGGCAGCGTTTAAAAAGCATAGCATGTTTTTGGCGCACTGCCCGAACAACTCCAAAATTAACTGCACTACGACCTGAATGTTAGCGTAAACGTTCAACAGCGCGGGCAACTCCGACAAAATTGGGGATAGAAAGTCAAATAAAATCTGCACGTTGGACAGTTGTGCGCCTTTTGTTAGACCCGTGAAACATTCCAGCAGATCGACGATTTCTCCCTGCATTTTCTCCTCGTGGAACACCCTCGTAAAATTCTCCTGCGATACCAACGCTTTGAATTTAACCTGCAGCGGCTTCAGAAGTTGCTCGTAATAATTATTCATCTCCACGGGGTCTTGCAGGGCGGTTCCCGCTAAAACGAAGCCCTTGTAAATCCCCGTTCGGATGCCAGGCGGTAAACTGCCGGCTTGGAGCTTCGTCTGCACGTTGATCAAGTTCCAGAAACCTTCGGTTTTAATGATATGGACAGCCCTAAAGATGAACATTTTAGTTATATTGGTTGTTTGTAGTTGGGACTTACTTTTGTTTGACACAGACGATATCGGAAAAGAGCTCGGCCGTGTCTCTAAGGAGAACCGGTTCGGATGTGAAATGAGAGAGGTTGGACTGAATTTTGCCTAAAATGAAATTTAAAACGAAGTTCGCCCCCTCGGTGTCTTTGCCGACGGCGCCAATGATTGTGGGACTAATCTGAAATCGAAAAGAACCGAGACACATTTATATTACTTGCCACCAAGACCAATAAATAGTATATGTAACTATGACCAATGAACTTAAAACGTAGCTTTAACAATAGTCGAAATTTTTAATAACAGTGGAATTAACAGAAAGAGGTTAATTTAGAAAAATTAAAAAAAAAAAACATTTCTGTGACCCATTTTGGAAATATTGACATTTTTATTAATGAAAATTGACAATTATTGAAAATGGGGTGTGTATGAACGATTTAGTTCAACGAAACAATTCAATTATCGAGACTTTATTTACACAAGAGGTCTCGGAAGATGTGTGTTTCGCGTGCTTTTCGAAGTTTCAACATCAATTCCTTCACTCAAAACAAAATCGTTTCATAATATTTCCAAATACATCTGGTCTATTTTATGATCACTACTTAATTCTGCTAATATATACTGTAACGTAATGTAAATAGATAGAATAGAATTTGGACTAGGATTTAGTGCGTAAGAAAAGTTTCTAGAAAGATATGATAGGGGGAAAGCGGCCGCGATAAATCACGCAGATAAGCCTTATCTGCGTGATTTTTCTAGAACCCGGTAGCTAAAATTATATAAGGCGGTCAGCTTTCCCTATTAGAGTCAGTGTAGTTAGTGAGTTAGTAGAAGTCAATAATAAGTGAGTTAATTGGTTAGTTGTGGTGATCCGAGTTAAGTTTAATAATAAAGTGGGTATTATTTAGCACGTGTTTAATAATCAATTCGAACCACGATAAAGCCTGTAACAATATATACGTCAACGTTACTCCCTTAAAACTTATTTTCAGAAAAGAGACTGACCAGCGTTCTTAGAATTAATCATCCACCTAGAGTGTTCCAACTAACTTGAAGTACCTGTATCAGGTTTCAGTTCGTAAAAGATACATCGAAACTCATAAAGCATTCGAGGGTGTCTAATATTTTACTTTAAAATGAATACTGAAAGATTTTTGCTCTCACGCTTTGAACGATATTTCCAACAACAATATTCTGAAACATTTTCTGAAATATTACAACAAACTACGTAATATTTCAAAAAATGTTTTACAATATTGTCAGCTTTCATTAACAAATATAATGTTTCTGACCAATGAGAGTACATCATGAAGAATATTTAAAAAATAACATTGAAATAAAAAAAAAATTGAAATATTCAAAACTGATTGAAATTTTCAGACAATTCAACAGTTTTACAAAAGTGGAAATATCGAAAAAAATGGGAAATTTTCAAAAGGTAACAATTTTGAAAAAGCCACGTTTTTCAAAAAAGAAAATCTAAAAAAATATAAATTGAACCGGCTCACTTCTAAATAAAAGTTTTCATCAGGTAGCAAGTAAGAAAGGCACCATCTCTTCAAAAACCACATCACAGTACAGCTGACTTCGGGACTCATAAAATGGCCGAGTTTAACGTCGGCGGCCATCCCCTCCAGCACGCTCAATCTGAGTACATCGGCGAATATCCTAATTACTTGGTCGCACTGATCCAAAGCTTCAGGTTGAATCGCCACCTGATGCGCCGTCGCGAGTACCTTCAAAGTGGCATCCAGGTTCGATTGCTGGTTGGAAATTTGCTTCATGGAGTAATGCATGATGTCGGACGGGATTAATGGAATTTCTCCATCGCTGTCCATGCACAGCACGTGACCGGCTATGAGTAGAGTCCAGTGTAAGTCCTCAAATATGCCTTCCAGGGCGCTGGCCTCAGAGATGGTCATCGCCCTGTTCTGCATTCCATGCAGGTGGCTTTTCAATTTTTCCATGCCAGATTCCAACAATCTGTAATAATATAATGTAAAGATCGGAAATATTTAAATGTTTAATCTGAGTATGTAAACAGATTCAACATATTCTTGGTTGAAGTATCTGAATTATCAATTATAGATCAGGGGTAGTCAACCTTTTTATGTCTACCGCCCACTTTTGTATCACCCACCAAAAACCAAAGAGGAGCGATATTAGTTAACAACTAAAGAAAAGGTTGTCAAAATTGTTGTTAGTGACAACTAAATAAAGAGATCACATGCTCCTTTATTGACCACTTGTCATATTGCCATAAAAATATACATCTAATGACATGAGCGTAGGCAGGATTTTCTTTAAAGGGGGGGGCAGATCGGATTTCCAGATTAAAGTCAAAATTTAGAAAAAGGGCCAAGTTTTAAGAAAAAACCTTTCAGAAAACTTCAAGAAATTTCGAAAAAGTGGAAATGTCAAAAGACAAAATTTCCAAAAGTCAGTTTTTGCTAAAAAAGTGGTAATTTCCAGCACAAGTCGAATTTAGGTAAAAAAACTTGCAGCTTTCAAAAATATTTCTTTCAAAATGTCACTATCTCTCTGAAGATGATAGCTTGGCTGTCGAAATGCGTTAGAGCAACCTTTGTTGTGTTTTTTAATCTTTCTTGGTTTCAGGGGACAAGATTTGTATTTCAATTTTTTAAGGTAACCAAGGACCAGTCCGTTCCACCAAAATCAAAATGTTTACATTATTCAAATTTTGTCATATTTTTGAAATTTAGAAGAAATCATTTTCTCAAAATTTTCTAAAAGTATTATTTTCAGATTCTGAGTTTTCTATTAAAATTTTGATCTAATTTTAGAAAAATAAACGAATTCTATAAAAATTTAAATCTTCAGAAAACATTCATTTAAACGGGAATATCCAAAAACTGAAAATATCGAATTTTGACGTAAGAGACAAAATTTGGAGAACAAGCAATAGATTGAAATTACAGAGAATCAAATTTAAAAAATAAATTCAAAAAAATAGTCTTTTGGTGGAATGGACTGGTCCTTGGTTATCTTAAAAATCGATGTACAAATCTTGTCCCCTGAAGCCAAGAAATATTAAAAGGCCCTACAGTTGCTCTAACAGGTTTCGACAGCCAAGCCATCATCTTCTGATCTACTTATTATTAATATTTCTTGGTTTCAGGGGTCGAGATTTGTCTATCAATGTTCAAAAAACAATTAATCAAAAAAGGTGAATTTCGAAAAAAATGAAAAATTGAAAAATACATTGCAATTTCGAGAAAAAGATCGAATTTTTAAGAAAACAGAGAA
Source organism: Dastarcus helophoroides (assembly GCA_028583605.1). Lineage (NCBI taxonomy): Eukaryota > Metazoa > Arthropoda > Insecta > Coleoptera > Bothrideridae > Dastarcus > Dastarcus helophoroides. The sequence continues at coordinate 7,705,172 of CM053327.1, read as the reverse complement.
TATTCAATTAGTTCAAAGTAGTAATTTCCAAAAAAATTTGAAATAAAATTTTTTTTTGGAAAGGTAGGAATTTTCAATAAACCATATTAAAAATAAAAACCTAACTTATCCCAAAAACTCAAAAAATGTCCAAAATTGGAAAAAAGTAAAAATTTTCAAAAGTTTAATTCCGTGAAAAAACGCAGTTGTTCTCATTGTTCTCAAAATTTAATATTCAGTACAGACGTTGAATTTATAAGTAACTTTTTCTCGAAATCCCCAAAAATATTTTTTTCAGCATTTTTTTTAACATTCCGTCACAATTTGTTGAAAAAAAAAACAAAATATTTAGAAATAATGGCAGAATTTTGCAATAAATAAACGATTTTTTAAACAAAAGTCCAAAAAGGAAGTTTTTGAAGATCAAACACGAATTTTAAAAATATTATATATTTTAAGAGGGAAAAAGTCAAAATTTTCAGAAAAAGACCAATAAAGACCAATTAACCAGGAAAAAGGAGAAATTTCTAGAAATATTAAATACCAGATACTGAGATAAAAATCAATATTTCGCGAAAAGGGCAAACTTTAAGAAACCAGTCAAAATTTCTAAAAAAATCAAATTCTAAAAGATCGAAATTTTCTGAAAAAGCTAATTGTTGTATTGGAATTTGGAAAAAGCCAAATTTCGAGTAAACTTCGAAATGGTCAAAAATTCAAAATTTTCCAAAGTACAATTTTAAGAAAAAAGTCGAAACTGAAAAATGCTAGTACAAAATTTCAAAAAAGACGAAATTACAAGAAAATGATCGAACATTTGCGAAAGAGATCTTAAATTTTCAGAAAAAACGTTTAATCCTAGTGGAAATTCGAAATTTCCCAGAAAAAGTGAGTTTTATCAAAATAAAAAAAACCAAATTTTAGGAAAAATCGAAATTTTAAGAAAAAAAATCGAAATTTCTTGGGTGAATATTTATTTTTTCCTGATTGCTCGAATCAGAGCTGCCCTCAATGTGGCGTCAGAAAATGTCTAATATTGTGATGCACGTCAAAATTTTAATAAACAAGTTGAAATTTCCAGAAATTTGGATTAAAAAAAATTGAAATTTACAAAGAAAACATTTCCGCAATTTTGTCCTTTTATAAAAATTTTAAATTTCCAAAAAAAACTCTTTTTATCAGAAGATCGAGCAGATTTCAAAGAAAAGACAAGCAGAAATTTGCAGAATTAAAAAAAGTCGAAATTTTGAGAAAAAATCGAATTTGAGAAATGGCGAAACGTCAGAAAAAAACAACCAATTTTTAAATAAAAATTCGAAATTTCGACAGTCATGTTTGATAAAAGAAGTCCAATTTTATGAATAATTGCGAAATTTCAAAAGTAAAAGACAAATATTGTAAAAAAATACAAAATTTGAGAAAATAGCCGAAATTTCGAAAAAATCTTTCCAAGGAAGTAATGAATTTTGAAAAAGAAAAGAAATTTTTTGGAAAAAGTCCCCTATAAAAAAAAGGTCTTCACTTTCAAACAGCCTCCCTACTCCCTATTCGTAAGTGATTTGATATTTGATGATTAAAAAAAAGTCTCCTCGCCTCCCTCTCTTCTGAGAAGATGTATATTGTTATTTAATAATCAGGAGTTTGATTTTGGATAAAACTTCTACCGTCCACCAAAAAGCTCAAAATGCTCACTAGTGGGAGGTAGGGACCAGGTTGATTACCACTGAATTAGATGATGGGGAATACTCAAGTATTTGGTGTCCATGACAAAACTGAATAACTTTGGGTATGAATAATGGACTTACTTGTACAGAATAGGGAGCGAATGCTGCAAAATGACGCGGCCGAACATCCCGATGGTTTGCAGCTGGTCTTTGTATTTAATTCGATCGTTGTCTTCGTTATCTTCAATATCTTCAACTTCGGAATCGTTATGTCGCCTAGATCCCTCTGGAGGACCTAGATGACATTGTAAGTATGTATTGAAAACTTTTGTTGCATATTCGGATAATACATTGAAATCTTCTACGTATTCCTGAAGTATAGTCATCCAGGCTTCCAGCATGTTGTCGAATGCTTCATTGAAATATTTTTCATCATCAGAATTCTAAAAAATGCAGTTAACGATACACGAAATTCATAAACTGAGGAAAATATACTTACGGATTCTTCTACAGCAGCACCTTCGCAAAAAGTACAAGTCAGGCGAGTCAGTTCATCTAAATACGTAAATTGTAAAGCTTGATCAATTTTGGTTAGATCTTTGTTGAAAAATAATGTTAATTTTCGTATTATATTAGATATGCCTAAAGATTCCTTGTTTTTGATTGTAACACTAAAAGAAAAAAACATCCACATGAAGCACATGATACATTCATAAAAGTTAAAAACTCCAGTAAGTCAAAACGCCAAATGTTTAGAAAAACTTTTTTTTATAAATTGTGAACTTTTCTGGAAATTTCATCTTTAAATGCAAATTTCCGACTTCTTCAATTGTAATTTTTTTCACAAAAGTTTAAACCCATATTTCAAAAATTTGTCTTTAAACTATCAATTTAAATATATCTGTTATTTTTTTCCGAATTTTCGAAGGTATTTCTCGAAATTACAGCTGCTATCGAATTTTCTCCATTTTTATTATTACTCATAATTTCGATTTTAAATTTGAATTTTCGAGATTTGACCTAAAATTTTGAATCCAGAGTCGATATTTCGACACAAAAGTCGATTTTTCAAAAAACAGTCACAAGTTCTTTCTTCAAATATCGGCCTTAAGGTAAATACACTGGTAATGGGCGCTTTAAGGACGACTTCTTAAAGTTTTGTGTATAATTCTTAAAAGTTTAGATTGTTTCAGCAATTTCAAGTTTTCCAACTTTTATTGACTTTATTTACTCACGTTATTGTGTTAAAACACTCAATTGGTTTTATAAAAAAAAATAGGAAAAAAATCATTTCTGAAGGTCGTGAAATGCATCGGTAGTGGCAGGGAATTTTCAGTAGTGGGCACTTGTTTGTTCCGGTAGTGGGCACATTTTGTTTAATTGAAAACCACTAATTATTGACAATTTTCTAGTACAATTTTATTTATAATGACTTAATATTATCGATGCGTCAAACACATTTAACTTTTTTAGAAGCATCTAACTAACAGATATTAGGAAAAATGTGCAAATCACACGTTTTTTGCTACTTTGAAATTTTTTGCGCCAATTTCAGCTTTCTCTGGAAGTTTTTAGCAGCAAAACAAAAACAAAGCGTTAACTTAGCCCCTTTCAGAATTGCTATTCAAACTTAGAGACTCATCTAAGCTATTTGCTGATAACCACCTATCTTGGTCTTTTGGCTTTAAATCAGTTTCCAAATCATCGTACTTGTTTTTGTTGATTTGCAGCTCTTTCAGTTTCTTCTTTCGTTTTTATTCTTCTTCCCGCAACTTGTATCTGGGTTCTTTTCTTTTTCAAAACTTTTTTTCTGGGCCAATTCGTTTTCGTCCTGTTTCTTCAGCCTAATATCAGTTTTTCTGATTTTTCTAATCTACAGTTATTCTTTCTTTTCAGCTTTAACCCTATGTATCGTTACCGTTGTCGTGATGTCACTGCATTGGGTATCACTTCCTTTTTTTATTGGGCTCTCCAGTCACTCCAACGCTTTCTTAAATCCTTCCAAACTCTTCTATTCTAGTTGGATTATTGCCGATGGTGGACTATGCATTTGACATACTTGGCGTATTTACCTGTTCTGCTATTGGCTCTTGTACTTCTTACACCCGAAGGACCCTTGTGTCTTAAACTATTACTGAAAGGATTTTCCAGTTTCTAATCATCGACTTCCTGTTGAAAGTTGTCTGAAACTCGCGCTTTAGTTACAGAAAACCCATTCTATGCCATTGACAAGATCCATTCCCTTAAGCCACTTTATTCTGCTACGCCAAATGTCGAAGTCGGTCCCACTTTTTTCTCAATTCGGTTATAATTTTTTTTTTGTAATGAAACACCCAAAATTTTTTAGCAACAATTGCTTAAGAAATTACTTAATTAATACCTTGCAGAGTGCTTTCCATAGTGTTCTGTGGATAATTAAAAATTTTGGCCCCTTTTCTACAGGGTGCGGCAGTTAAATCCGGACAAATAAAACTTTGTTTTCAAATATAATATATTGACACAAAGAACAAATGTAAAAGAAAATGTTTTCAGTTAATATTCGTGTGACCTGTCAAGAGTACAATCATTCAGTATAACCGCCGTTGGCCTCAATTATCGCCTCCATTCTTGTCCTGAAGCGCCCGCATCCTCTCTGTAACGCAGCGCTGTCTATAATGGCGAATGCTGCTTCGATAGCGGCACGTAGAGACGCGACATTAGGGTGCCGTGACTTATTGGTAACCCGTTCAACAACGCTCCAAACATAATAGTCGAGGGGGTTCAAATTCGGGCTATTCGGGGGCCAAAACTCTTTGGACCAGAACATGTCCGCATTGTCTGAGAGCCAGTTTTGGACTAAATGGCTTGTGTGAGCCGGTGCACCGTCCTGTTGAAAAACATATTGCCTCCCCGTGGCCACAGTTACCATCCACGGTACCACAACTTCCTTTAAAACGTTCAAATAAGCTTGTTTTGTAATAGTTTGTCCTTTTTCAAAGACATGTGGCGGCATGACGTCACATTCACTGGACACAACACCTAGGACGTGAACACTGGCCGGAAATTTGGTTCGAGCAACAATCGGAACGTCCTCGGGGTCGCGGGCGAGCCAGCGATCATTTCTCCGGTTGATTTTCGCATTAACAGTGAAAATTTTTTCATCGGAAAAAAAATCTGATTCGCCCCGCTGCTTCGATTTTCAAAGAACTCAGTAGCAGGCTGCAGCGAGCAATCCGCTTTGTTTTGGCAGCTTCAGACAGCATCTGTCGCACCTTGATTGTGTAGGACTTGTATCGTATGTCCTCCTCTGCAATCCGACGCATTGTTCGCTCGCCTGACACCCACCACTGACGCCAATTTCCGCAACGATTGTCCACGGTCCTCCGAAATCAGCTGCTGAGCCCTTTCCACAACCGCCGGAGTTAGTGACAACCGTTCCCTCGAATGGGAACTTCTCGCCGGGTCAGCGGAACCTTCTTTGGACTTCTCTGAAGCATAGTATTTCGCCACAACATCATAAGCGGTCGATCTCGGGTACCCGAACGCCCAGCGCGAAGGTTTTCAATAATCGCGGCTCTTCGATTGTACTCCGCACTTGTTCCCAGCATCTCGGCTATTTTAAGGTTATATATGTTTACTAGACACCCATAGCTATCGAAAACCGCAATCGCGACCTCTGACGGAACTACGGTATAGCGCGAAATTAAAATTGAAATTTGCCCGGATTTAACTTCCGCACCCTGTATATTATCTCTGTTCTAGAAAAAACTAAACAAACGAACAAGATGTTAACGGATTACAAAAACTAGCTCACTTATATTTCAGCGGATTATAATGGTTTCACGCCCTGTTAACAGTTAAATATTTGACAAATGTGAAAAGAAAAACATCATGCCTACTACTGGTTCCTGTACTCAAAATAGAATAAGACTAAAACAGGGCGTGTTTACACAACAAAAAAAAAAGGATTCTTGCAAAACCCCGAAGGTGTCAGTAGTGCCCACCACCAAGACACCTTGAGATTCTCTGTAGTAAGCATAGGTTAAAAAAACATTAAAACAACATCAAATGAAATTTTGCGAATCGGTTCTTTATGCCTTAAATGATCAATTAAAAGCTTATGGATCCAAATAGAGCGCTGATGATCAAAACTTTGCACCTAGTTCTTTATCTAATCTAGAAAATATTATCGTAGTGCGTCACACACCTTATGTACTAAGAAAGTTTTAGTATGCTGATGCAGGGAGGAAGTTGTAGTTCAACCCATTGAAACTAGGGTTTATGGAACAAAATTGCGTTGGTTTGAATGCTATGCATAAGATCAAACGTTTATTATAAACTTTCAAAGTTTAAAGTGTGCAATACCGGAGCAGTGCCCACTGCCGGTGCTTTTACCTTAATTTGGAGAACTCCACTTTAACACTTTGACGCTCAATTAAAAAAAAGTCAAGATTTCGCAGTTGAATGACAACTTTTTTTTCATAACTGTAACACAATTTCAAGTTTAATTAAAGAAGATTACAGAAATCTAAAATTTTATACTTCAATACTTTTTTGAAATTTAGACCTTTTTCTTGAAACTTTGAATGTTCCTTAAACAGTTTTTTAAACAGAAATTTAGACATTTTGTCAAAACTTTCCCAAGTCACATTTCAAAAGTTGACTTCAAACCACGAAATGGCCTAGAACATGAAAAATCAGGAAATTTGTGTTTCTGTTCCACTATTTAAACCAAAAAACTGAAATAAGAAAAGAGAATTTGAATCTGTTTTGGTCAAATTGTGAATCAGAGGAGCATCAGACTTTTGCATTGTTAAAATTTGTTATGAAGATACTTTTTTCTTTTATTTTAATCAAAAAGAAATTGACATATATCAGATATAATACCTGATATATATCACTGATATGATATTTATAAAAATATCATATTTGCCAACCCCGGTTTTTCATTGAAATTTTGATTTTTCTCTAAACAAAACACTTTATGAAGTTTTCAACATTTTTTTTAAACTTTTTATTCTTTCTTCCTTTTCTCTCAAAACTTGGACTTGTCCACAAACAAATACTTTGTAGAAATTTTAAATCTTTTCCCGCATTTCAATTATTTCCTCAAAATTTCGACTTTTTACTTGGAAAAATGTTCATAGGTTCTCTCAACATTTCGACATTTTCCTCAAAATTTATATTTTTATCAATATTTTTTTTAATAGAAAAATATTGATTAAAGGTAAATAAAGAACTTTAACTGTAATAAGTACAAATGGTGCAACTTACCTTGAAACTAACTTAGCAAAGTTTTCCATGTATGAGCTTAAGTATTGCAATCTGACTGCATCACCTGACATTATAGCTCCATTTAAAGATGCCAGTTGTACCAAACACGTTAGAGCTAGGTGAGAAATTTGGTCCGAGTATCTAACTTTCCAATAAACTTGGAACATCAACGGAAGGAACTGAGGGGCAAACATGATCTCCTCCCAGCTTGTGCCTAATCGAAGAGCTGGTGTCTCATCTGCTTTATAAACGTATTCAAAAACTCCAATCAACCGTTTGGGTAGTACAATTAGTTAAGGAAAACATTTCTTTTGCAAAAAATAGAGAAAAATAATATATAAAATATGAATGCATCCCTTTCAAACTGATTAAACTAAGTCAGTTTAAAGTTGAAGGTCTATAAAAAAAATAATGCATAAAAGGATATACAAAACTGAAATAAACCCCCAAGACAAGATATATTCGGCAATCTTCAAAATATTCTCCAATAATTCAGCCACATTCTGTTCAAATGGAGAATCATTTTGCACAATTTTTGATAATAAAAGTACACAAAATTTAAAAATCCTCTCCAGATTATCAGCTTCAAACTGCTTCTTGGCTTTAAGATGAACTTCCCATGAAAGACCCACATCTGTTGAGACAACCGTATTAGCATATTCTTGCATGAGATTATAAATAAGAAGGCATCCCAAGATTTTCTGAAAATAAACACAAATCGATATTGTAACAACAGTAGTGATTATAGACGTTCTTTTTAATGCGAAAAAGCAAACTAAAAAACCACCTTACTGTCTAGATTACCTAGGGCAGGGAAAAAGAAATATTATATGTTCTCAAACTTTCAAGCTTAGAATTGAAATTTTTTATAGGCTTAAAATTTCAAAAAGGCGAAATTTCAAAAAAAGTCGAAATTTCTAAATAATTTAAAATTTGGGAAAAATATAAATTTCAAGATTAAGATGGATATCCTTAGAAAAAGACCGAGATTTTGAGAATAAATTCGAACTCTAAATATCCCTAAAATTTTAAAATTTTAATGTTTTGAACTTAAAAAGTCTATATGTTTAGAAAAAACTGTAATACAATGGGAAACTTCTTAGAAAATCAGAAAAATTATAAAAAAAAGCTAGGAGTTTCAGTTTGAAACTTTAACAATACAAGGGTTGCATTCTTGCCAAAACTGCAGATAACGAAGTTATAAGATATAAGTAAATTTTCTATGTTTGCTAGAAAGGAAGATATAAATTTAAATGAAAGCAGAAAACGTACAAATATAAATATAATTTGAGAGATTAGAGCAACAGCAGCCACTTTTTAAAAAACATGTGCGACATTGCCAAGTTGTTGACAACTTTGGTTATATGTATGTATTTGAAATTTAAGTACAGCAAGTTCTTTTGTTGAATGTTATTTATGTGGCAAATGCATTTTTATTTTTGGAAACTGTCGCCGTTGATAAACAAAACCGCAGATATGGAAGGATTACTGTAATTTAAAATTTCAATAAAACATTGAAATTTATAAAAACATATAGTTTCCAATTGAAAGTTCAGAAAAAAGAGTAAATATTGAAAGTGCAAACTTGAAATTGAGAGAAGAAAAAAACAGAAATATGCAAAACATCTCCATTCTATGCCTTCGAGACTGTAATAAGATTGAAGCAATAACTAACCTTTGGATGTTCACCATTGATAATCAAGTTTTCAACCTCATTTAAAACATTTGTTGTCTCACGACCATTGTCATCGACACTGGCCCTTTTCACCATTATGCATATGACCTGCAAAATCCTATCTCTAACAAAAAACGGTACATCCCTACTTGAAATATAATGCATCAAATAGTGCCTCAAAGACATCTTATCAGACTGCTGCAAAAAACTCCACTCTCGTATTAGCGCCTTCTTTATCACTTCAGCTGCTTCAAATTGCACATAGTCAACTTTTGAATTCTCTAGAATCTGCCTGCAAATTGGGTAAGGTGATTTAGACCTCCTGAAATTCATGAAAATTGTCTCGGCCGATTTCCTTTCTTCGTTCGTGACCATATTAGGTGGGGCCTATAAAGAAAGTGGACCAATAAAATATGGTTTTCAAATGCTACTATTGTGGGTACAATTACCATTATTATGCGGGCCGCCGCCTCCAACTCGAGTATCATCTGGTCACTCATTTCGGTCGTTCCGGGGGGGTTGGTTTTATAACAAACTACATTTACCGGACTATTTTTATTTATTAGCTGCGGGAGAAAAATTCCTTCGGCACAATAAAATTAGGTTATTTAGAATAGCGCTGCCAACCGCAAAAACCAAACATAAACACAATGGAAACCACAGAATTAATGGGAAAGCAGCTGCACGGTAAATATCCTTCTGAAATGTATAAGATATATAAAATAAGATTTGAAAGATTATTTTTAGTGAAACTGTAGCATTTTAAACGCAAACATTTAGTATAATTTAAAAATGTTTAAATTAAATTTGACATTTTGAATGGGCAGATCACAAACAAAGATAAGCCTACAGTTTCTTATGCCTACTTTTTTCTAAGTAAGGATACAGTTTTTTAATATTTGGCTTAAATTTACGCACAATATTTGTTAACTAGTGAAATCCTAATCTAGTTTTTTATTATGATCAATTTTTATTACTTTTGATTCTGATTTATGAGTTTTAGAAAAGTAGTTCTAGCTACTTAAAGATTTTTGTTACTTTCCTGAACAAACTGGAAATTTCTGTATTATGTAAGGTAAATTTAGATTTATAGTAAAAGGACACAGATTATAATATGTGTTAATTTTTTGATAATTCATGTGCGAACTCTCATATGAAATTCTAATAATGAACGACCGATTAAAAAATCGATCGTGTGAACTAGCCCTAATCCACCCTATGTTTCTCTCGCCTGTCCATTTGTGCAAAGAGAATGGTTTTATATGTTCTGTGGATTTGTTTTTCTGGCACTGGAGTACGTTCAGTAATTTCAAATTTTAATAACCACAATTTTACCATAGCCAAGGATCAGGTTCAGAACACTTTCTCATGTGTAGTAAATCGATTTCTGTATTATTTTTTTTTTAATAAAAAAGGCGCACTCCGTTTTATTATAACCATATAAAACAAATAAAAGAAAAATGCTATCTCTCATTTTAAACGTCCCATACTAAGGGCTTCTTTCTGCTTATTGCAGCTGCTGTAATAAAATTTTAAAATGTTTTCTTACTGAAATTTCGCCTCAATATTTGTTGACCAATAATCCCTACATTTTGTTGTAAAGTAACTTCTATCTTTTGAATTCGATACTTCATTAAAATTATCTGTTTAAATTGTTTTTTTCCATTATATGTGGAATTTTGAAATACTGTAATTGTAAAGAATTGTTACATTTATATTTTGGTAATATATTGCGAGTAACGCAAATGTAAAAAAGAACAGAAAATATAAGATATATTTTTTGGGAATTAATATAATTAAATCCAAAACAAGTTATAAGAAATATTGCAATAAATAATTTCATGGTGTGTAACAATACCAAATAAATCATCTATACTGTTTCAAATAATTCATAAATAATGTAAAAAAATAATACAATAGTATATTAATAAACATCATATTGTAACCCTAATTTCAAAATACTAGCAGTATTTTCACTAGAATTCAATCCTAATATATTTGGATTCTCCATCAATGTGTCGTACAATAATTTAACAGTTAACATATTGTCAGTCTTTTGCCTTTTGGCACAGGCATAAGCGAAAAGCAGTTTGTTGTTGGGCACACTCCAGAGATACTTTACTTTTTGGCACAAAACTTTCAAGTTCCTCATCCACTTCAACTTTAAATTCTTCAGAGTCGTCTATCAAATTATTGTAGTTTCTTATGAATGGGTCAGGGAATTGGCTGATTAAAACCAAACTGAAATTTACCATCCCTCATTTTATACCCCTTTTTCTTTGTTATCATTGCAGTTATAATATTTTTCACAAACGTTTGACAGGCATTCACTATGACATCAGTTACATTATACTCTGCCCCAGTCCAATCGGTTTTCCCAGGCCAAAATGGCAATTCTATTGGAAATTATGGCATGATCTGGCATAAATAGCTCAGACGCTGCTGTCCTATTGACAAAATCCGGAGGGCAATAAGTCGAGGGACTCGTTGGCTGAACGTACTCTGAATAATCGGCTAGTTCAAATCCGCTCTTCTCTGAAGATTTAGACAGTCGCATCTTGTTAAGAATTGGTTTAGATTCGATCGCAAGTACGAAGCGATTGTGGGCCCTCAGCTGTTCGGGTTTCGTCAAGAGTTTCCGGACGGCCGAATCAAATTCATCTTTGGTCATGGGTGCCGCTAGGGAATGCCATCGTCTTAGCATATGAAAGTATTCCTTTCTTGTTTCTTCACTTATGCAATTCTCTAAGTTTTTTCTAGCTTCTTTCAGATCTATGAAATGGTTAGTTAAACGCGATTCAGTGGATGCGACTTGTCATACATACCCATTATAAGAAATTGAGAACTGATCGGTGGTTGTAATATTCTTTTATTCGTTTTAATGATTTAGTATAAAATGTCTATAAAATGTTTTGATGTCATCATTTGTTGTCGGAAAGACCGAACGTATGATTTCCATCTTAAAATATTCAGATTGTATCGTAAATGTTAACATCGGGTTAATAACATTATCAGTGAAAATTTAAGAAGGGAAACACTATAAATTACAAAATCGTCCAAGAAATGTATTCATAAACTTTGATTGTTTATATGTATTATTTAAATCATAAACTGCGTGTATAATTACTCTCAAACTCTGGTGAAAACCTTCGAGTGTTTTTATATTATCTAACGTGAAAACAAACTACTTAACCTATTTACTGTCTGTCACTGTCAGTGATCAGTTACATTACCCGTACTTTTTAATCTACTCTAAGGTTATATGAACTACCCCTGTAATTAAATCTATGAATATTATATAGAAAATCTTTTACATTGTAGGGAGTTTGTGAGAAACACTTCATTATTATCTAAATAAGAGTATTTAACATAGAACAAATATTTGTTCTCAAGATCTTAAGCAAATGATTTGATTGCCATTGTTCAGGTATGCCAACTGTACTTCGCTAAACCACAAGGTTATATGTGGTTATATGAACTACACTTGTTAGAAAAAAGAATTTTATTTTGAATATGTACAAAAAAAGTTTGACGCTTTTTTATATTAAACGATGTACTTATTTGTTGTTAAATGAATTAATTATACAAATCATATATTTAATCGAAGACATGCTGAACAAGTAGGCATCCAAGTTTTGAACTGTCTAAAGTTCATTGACCTCTCCTAAGGTACCTTTACATTCCAGTTGATACGTATATGTAAAATTCATGCACTATTTTGCCATATAAAAAGCATCTTGCAATGTAAAAATTTCTTTTAAAGATCATTACCCACAACTTAACAAAATAGTTGATAAATCCTGTCTTAAGTAATGAACGTCTTAAATGATAAAAAAGGTTTCGTTAGTAATTGCGGGAAAAGATTATTCTTTACAATTTCTGTTTGATCTTAAATCATCGACAATGACCCTTTCTTTATTTTTTGTACAGGGAGTTTAACCTTTTGCAAATTTTAAAATATTATCAATAGTAAATCGTTGATTCTTTTAGCGGTATGGCCAGGGACGGACTGGCTCAAAATTTTGTGGTCGGTTACCTAAGTCAGCGGCCGTTTACTGAGGGGTTATTATTCCGTTATTGTGCTTAGAATCCAACTATTAATCTAGTTCACATACTGTACTGAAAACCTAGAAGTGCTCAATAAACACATAAGGTACCTACGACAAATAAGGCCTGGTTAAGGAAAAACAATTTTTATTTTCCTAAAAATATAATAAATACAAAATATTCAGCATGGTATAAGATAAAATAGGGTGGTTGCAATAATAGAACAGAATTTGATTGGAAAAAATTGAAAAATGTAAAAAATACCTATATACATAGTTAGTGATGTTTATGGGCCTTATTTCTACGCCTGGATATTATAAGGCCTGATACTTTTTACAATTGAGCCAAATGTATTTTCATCGTCTGCAGCGCCATTACCCATATTTGACATGTAATACATTAAGTCATGTCTTTTTGGTCGACATTTTGACGTAATAAGCAATACCACGACTCGCTTGATGTTGCATTCGGTGAACAGTTACTTTGAGGTCTCCAGGATATTTAATTTCCTTACATCTGGATGTAAGAGTAGATGGATGAACAGGTTCATCTTAATTTTTCTTTTGATGATCTCCAACAGATTTGATTGAAACACGTCTGGTCTTTGCTGTAAACTAGAGATGTTTTGTTTGCCGTTTCATTACAGCTAGAGCTGGAGAAGATCATCTTCGCTGGAATTCTCTAAATCAATTAATTCGTTGCAATGTGGCCTTAGTTGAATTTCAGCATTCAGTTGGATCACTTGGAGCAAATGCTGGGAAAAGGATGCTGATTCATCGTATGGGCATTTGGATCAAACTTTCGTCAAAAGTTAAACATCGATTTGGTAATTTTTCTGGAAAATTGTCTTCAAATTCAGACTCAGAATCATTTGCTGTATCATGTTTCCAGTATTTGAAACATAGCCTACACACTTTCAGCGTGTTCAAGTGCAACTAGACGTATACGTTTTGTTCCCTTGAGAGCCAATGATTGCTGATGGTTAATTGTTAGACTACAATCTTTGTCATCTACATTGGAGATCCAATCAAGCTTATTCTTCAAATCTAAGTTATCAGAAATTTTCCATAGGTTCTTAAAATAGCCTTCAACAATGATTTTATTCACTTTTTGTGTTAATGTCTGATTCATGTTCTGGATTTCACATTTTGCTAATTCTGGAGGTCTTTTCACAAATAATTTAAACTACCCACGACCAGCAAATTCACAATCAGAGTAAGAATTGTGATTGAACACTCGATGTCTGTAATTTATGGTGGACAAGCGACTTCAGCTAATATCAAAATGCCATGATACAAGAACATTTTCTTGTTGCGCACTAAGAACTGATTGTCTACTACCGGTTTACCGGTTTTGAGGTGATTTCTGTTGGCGCGTCTAGATATTCCATATTTTATTATTGCTGCTTTTTGTTGTGATAATCCATTTTGTACAGATTTTACAGCAAGACCTCTAGGTTGCATTATACACAAATATTGCAACAAACTTTCCCCATAATAGCTTAAAGGAAAACTGAATTCTGTAAGAAATAAGGCCCGGACAACAACAGGTGATGGCCTTATTTCTGACATGCGGAGTTGGTGGTTACGTTGAATAATCTATAAACAGTAATAAATGTAGATCTGATTTTTCAGCTAATAGTACACTAATGAACCATTTATGTTGCGCTGAAAACGTAGGTCCGCCAAATGCTTCGGAACATCAAAAAAATTACTCCTTTTGCAGCGCAAATTTAGCTAATGCTTATCTCAAAAAGCTAGACAACAAGTTTAAACTGTTCCCTCCAAAATTACAAACTTTTGCGGGGAGTGTTATTAATAGCGTAGGTAAAGGGGAAATAATATACGGAAGTACAGATTGTTATTATTATGGTTAACGTGAAAACCCAACCCCGAGCCTTATTACCTGTCGGGCCTTATTTGTCGGAGGTACATTTTAGTAGAAGATCAGCATTTTTAACTTTCATGGCCCAAATAAATAATGAAACTACTATTTCAGTAAAGTTGACAAATTTTTACTTGTAGAGCATATATACTTTAACATTTCACTGTTTTCGATTTGGAGCAAAGTATTTATTTTAAGAGCCATGAGCATAGATCCCTCAATATTATTTTGGTTTAAATTATTTCTTAGTCTATTTGGTTATATATTTTAATTTAGAAAATAATCTCTTAGAAGAAACTAAGAAGAGTATAGGGAAAAATATCTGAATTTTCAAGCTTAAAGTCAAAATGGCGAAAGGCGAATACTTCGAGATTAGGGTCAAAAATAAAAAAAAAGTGAAACTGGCTACACAATGTCAAAATTCTGAGTTCAGTAAAAGTCACAGTTAGAAAAAAGTGAAAATAGACAGTAAAAATTTTAAGTAAATATTTTAGGTTTTCAAAATATCCCAAATGGTTTAGAAATTTCGAAATAAATGTCCACATTTCGAGGTTAAGGACCAAATTTTGTACCAAAAAGCAAAATCATTTTGTCAAGATTTTGAATAAATAGCCGACCATATATCAGCGGATTACTTGACGAATTAGATATGGCACATATCAAACCAACGAAATTAATTTTGCGTTAATGGACAGGACCGAGCCACAGACTAAATAGTCGGCCATACACGAACGAATATGATCTGTGCACTTGGCTCGTTACATATCAAATGGGATGTTTTCCACTAACGTACATATTATAATCTCCAATTAAATCCGTCAGTTAAAAATTTCATGTTAGTGGGGTAATACTCGTCACTTTTGTGCGAATTGGACTCGGTTCGCGCTATATTTGCATGCACCCGAGATTTAGCTGGTGTTATCTAGCATTTTTGAGTAAAAGATGTGAAAGTCAGTCACTAACTGACATATTTAGTCTGCGCAAGATAAAGTCTGCCGATTAGCGAAGTTAATACTGCTGATTTGATATGTGTCATATCGAGTCATCCGCTGGTGTATGGGTGGCTAATGGCATACGTTATCTTGCACAGAACTAAATATGTCAGTTAGTAGCTGTTAAAGGTCTTGGTTCCTTCTGACTTTGACATCTTTTACTCAAAAATGCCAGATAATACCGGCTAAATCTCGGGTGCATGCAAACATACCGCGAGCGAAGTCCAATTTGTACAAAAGTAACGAGTATTAGCCCACTAACGTGAAATTTTTAACTGACAGATTTAATAGAAGGTTATAATACGTGAACAGATAGTTACGTTAGTGGAAAGCATTTGGTATGTAACGAGCCAAGTGCGCAGATATATTTCTACGGATTAAATCCGCAGATCAGATTCGTTCGTGTATGGCCGGCTATTAGTTTCCGTTTTAGAAAAAAAACTAGATTAAATTGGAAATTTTAAAAATACAAAAAAATTGGTTTTGGGATAAAGAGTAAAAAGTAAAAGTGAATGTTGATATTGTAAAATTCATAGAAACCCATTACCATTAACCAATATAATAAAAAAGGTTCCTTTAATTTAAATGCAAAATCTTAAATTTTTGAGTTTATATTCGTAATTTAAAGAACTATATCGAAATTTAGAAGATAAGGTCAAAATTTCTAAAATGAGAAAATGTTTAGACACATTAGAATTTATTGTTTAAATTCGAAATTTAAAAAAAATAACGTAAAAATTAGCGGTTTGGGAAAAATAAATAAAAATTGATAAGTTAAATACGGAATGTTTTGAAAAGAGTCAAACGTTTGAGAAAATACTTCAAATTTATTTTTTTAATGCGAAATCTTGGGTTAAACTTGAGAGATTGATGTTTAAATTTCGAGAAATAAAAATCAAAATTTCTATAAAGAGATAAAATGTGGAAGTCAAAATGAAAATTTTTGCAAGTTCAATGTCGAAATTAAAAAAATTTGCGAAAAAATTAAATTATTAGAAAAAAATTATTTTATTCTCAGAAAATTTGAATTTCCAGATTACAGTTGAAATTCTAAAAAAGTCAGTTTTAAATATTAAAGTCGAAATTTGGAAAAAATTATTTCTAGAGAAAGTCCAAAATTTGAGTTTATAATTAAATTTTTAGGAAAATAAAGTAAAAATTGAAAGTACAAACGCATAATTTGGTGAAGAAAAGAAAAAATTTGGAGAGAGTATTCCAGATTTATTTTTAATAAGTTCTCGACATTTTGAATTTAACTCGAGAGATGGATGTTTAAATTACGTCATAATAATAAAGGGCATAGGCCCTACAAACTGCTCTGGAGAGCGACCCAGCGACCTCCCGCATGCTCTCTGGGCCAGTCCGTCGCTGGGTATCTTAAAATATCATTTAGAAATTTTAGAAATATTATTTAGATTTATAATAAGCCCTAAATATTAAATTTTAGGTTATTTTCAGAACCATAAATAAAAATAAAATTTTTCTTCAGGACTTATTTTGAAACACATTGTATATGGGTTTTGCATATTTTAAGGTGAGATAACATTCATTTTGAAAAATTAATGAATAAAAGAGGTTATTTGTCATTTGTAGAAAACATTCCGGCTAACAATAAATATACGTTTTGGTTAGCTCGTTAAAATTGTGGAAAAAGTTGAAATTTTCAAACATAAATATTTTTTTCGGAATTTTTACTCTTTTACATTTTAATTTTGACATGTTCGGACATTTCAACAAAAAAATCAAACTTCCAAATAATACTTCTCTCGAAATTTTCAGGAAAATTATATACTTTTCTCAAAGTTATTGTTGCGTTTTATTAAAATTTTGTCCTAATTTTGAGAAAATAAACAAATTTTGAAAAAAAAGACCTAAATTTAAAGAAAAAAGGTGAATTTCAACAAGAGTTGAAATTTTCAAAATAATTTTTTCATAGATTATATTCCTTTTTTTTAACTTTGACTTTTAAAGTCGTCAAACTGAAATTGCCAAGAAATATTTATTTTCCTATATTTAAAAAAAAATTCAAATTTTGAAAAAAAAAGTTCGAACGAATTAAACATTTCAAAAAAATTTAGACTTTGAGATTTCTGCAAATTTTCTTCTTTTTTTTGAAATTTTGAGAGAAAAATCGAAATATCGGGAAAAGGCAAATTTTGAGGAAAAGTGGAAATTTCTAGAAATCGATTTTCAGGAAGGGCCGAATTTTTAGAAAAATCAATACACTTCAAAAACTACCAATTTTTGAAAATAAAGTTGAATTTTCAAGAACAAAAAATTAACTTTTCAAGAAAAAGCCGAAATTCGGGAAAAAGCCCAAATTTTATAAGAAAAGTCAGATATTGAAAAAAAGTAGAATGAGAAGAACGATCAATTTTTGGAAATAGAAATGTGGTTTGAAAAGAAACGAATTTTGAGATTAAATGGCAAAATTCAAAAAAAAAGTCTTAGTTCAGAAAAAAATTTGAAACTTTCAGAAAAAGATCGAATTTTAAATAAAGACTAAACTTCTCAAAAAAAGTGCATTTTTAAGAAAAAACGAGTTGAAGAATTTTTCCATATTTTCAGAAAAAATTCAAATTTTGAAAAAAAAATCGGACGAATTAAAAATTTCAAAAAAAATTTAGACTGTGATTTCTGCAAATTTTTTTCTTTTTTTTTCAAATTTTGAGACATTAAAATTTTAATTTTGAGAGAAAAATCGAAATATCGGGAAAAAGCAAATTTTCAGGAAAAATGGAAATTTCTAGAAATCAATTTTCAGGAAAGGTCGAATTTTTAGAAAAATCAATACACTTCAAAAACTACCAAAAAATCAACTTTTCTAGAAAAAGCCGAAATTTGGGAAAAAGCCTAAATTTTGTAAGAAAAGTCTAATATTAAAAAAAGTAGAATAAGAAAAACGATCAATTTTTGGAAATAGAAATGTGGTTTGAGAAAAAATGAATTTTGAGATTAAATTGCAAAATTCCAAAAAAAGTCTTAGTTCAGAAAAAAATTTAAAACTTTCAGGAAAAGACCGAATTTTAAATGGACTAAATTTCTCAAAGAAAGTGCATTTTTAAGAAAAAAAAACAGTCGAATTTTGAGAAAAAGTTCAAATTTTCGAAAAAAGGGAGGATACATGAAAGGTCGAATTTTGAAAGAAAAATCGAAATATCAGTAAGTAGGCAAATTTTGAAAATTAGTGGAAATTTTCAGATATTATGACAAAAAAAATGATTTTCAAGAAAATACGAATTTTTACATGAAATTAAGAAATTTCGTGAAACGAAATTTCAAGAAAAATTAAATTTTCTAGAAAAAGCCGATATTTAGAAAAAGACAAATTTCGACTCGACATAAAAGATGACATTTCCAAAAAATTCAAAACTTTCAGTAAGACGAATTTTGAAAAAAGAATGTGATTTTACAGAAAAGGTCGAATCTGGGTCAACAACAAGATCACTGAATATTATAAGGCCAAAATGAAGAAATGTATCCCACTTTTGAGACTAATTACGCAATATATTCTAATTTGACACATTTGATAGAAAGTTAATATTTTTAGTCAGCCGCATATTCCTCCATATGGTAATAGGCTTATGTATTTGACTGTTATTTACAGCTTTCATTCCTTCGTCATAAATGTCCACTTTCATTAAATGATCCACCAGCTTCGATGTAAATATTTATGTAATTTGCACTGATAGAAGAAAAATCCATTATTTATTTTAAGAAAGAATGCGGGACGGATTTCTGTCAGTTTGGTCCTAATATGGTAATTGTTGGAAGACAAATGACGAGGATGTAAGGCACGCAAAGGTAAGTGGTGGCGATTGTTTTTGACAAATAGTTTTACTTTCGCGTTACGTAATTTCCGTTAAAACTAATAAAATCATCTGCCGGTTGCGTAAATTGGTGAAAGGGTCATTACGTCAGCCTGGCCATCTTTATTTTAATAATCCCAGTTGTTTCTTTCTGTTTTGTCTCTCGCAATTAATTTTCCCGCATGTGGGTCAATAAAGAACATATCTCACATTTTTATTTTGATGTTTACTATTTATTCGGACACGCAACATTCCGTAAGCAGTTGAACTCTTGAAGATGTAGATGCTTAAATAACCAGTTAGACTATAAAACATTGATTGCCATTTCAGGTTTTACTTGCTGTTTAATTAAAAATATTCATATTAGTTCCCAAACTATATTAGATATCAGAGCTTTTAAAAAGGAATCATTATTACATTACCCATTATTCTTTCAGAAAAAGGAATGAAATTATTTTGAATTACATTACCACTGACTAAAAAGTAATTCAATTACCCATTACTTAAAAAAGGAATTAATTACATTTTCAATTACTTGTTAGTTTTACTATAAGCGATAACATCACAGTATTTTTTTTTCTATTCAGAAATATTTATTTACTCTTATGGAACGGGTAGGATAAATTTTTACATCTGAAGCTGAAAAGCTTTTCTTTTGGTCATCAATTTTTTTTGAACGGTAAAATTCCATTTCTCCCCTAAAATACTACAAAAACGTCGTTTTGCACATACTACCTCGTGTAAATCTAAACCCGACAGGTGGCTATTCATTTAAACTTTTTTGATTATTTTACTATTCTAAAATGGAGAAGAGTAAAATATTTATTTTTGTAAAGTTTAGTGTTTTCTGAAACTTAAGACTTTCTTAAAACTTTATTGTTTTTCTGTATAATTTTTCATTTATTTATTTTTTTCTTTAAAATTTCAGCTATAATCTTAAAATGTTGACCCTTTTTTCGAAAACCCATTTAAATTCCCTAATTTGTTATGTCTCTAGACTTCAATTCTTTTTACGATCTTTCGTAATTTGATCTCTTTTCTACAAATCTTGATATTATCAATAATTTGTTCTAGAAATGAGGAATTTTAAAGCCCAAACTTAAAGAAAAAAAAGTATGCTACTCATATATTGTGGCCGAGATTTTGAAAATAGCGTCAAACTTTTCAGTGTAAACTTGAAATAGTGTCTAATTTTTCTTCAGAAAATTCCAATTTTTAGATGTTTGACCTAAAATTGTGTTTATTTTAAATAGATTTCGACTTTTGAAAGTGCATTTTTTAAAGATAATGTTAAAAAGTCCCTTTCTTTTTTCCTCGCGCAAG
Source organism: Dastarcus helophoroides (assembly GCA_028583605.1). Classification (NCBI taxonomy): domain Eukaryota; kingdom Metazoa; phylum Arthropoda; class Insecta; order Coleoptera; family Bothrideridae; genus Dastarcus; species Dastarcus helophoroides. The sequence goes on along the minus strand of CM053327.1, from coordinate 7,684,546 downwards.
CGTCTAATTGTTTTCCTCGAAATGTTACAGTTAATTTTATTACAAACCTAGAATGTTTTTCAACATTGCAATATTTTTCATAAACTTTTTTAGTGGAAATTGGAAAATTTTTACACTCTTATCCTAATATATCGACTTTAAGAAAAAAAGGCATGATTTTTTTCTTCAAAATGTGAAATACGAAGTTAAAATTAGGTTATTCTGTAAAATTTTCAAAATGAAAAGTAGAATATTGTAATTAAAAAACGAAATTTTGAAACTAAGGTTGAAATTTAGAGATTAAATTTTAAACGTTTCCCAAACTTCCTAGTTTAATTTTCCTTGTTTACTTTAAAATTCAAATTTTTCTGAAAACGTCGACTTTTTTTGAGTATTTCGTATTTAGTCTGGATATTGCTAGTTTCTGTATAAGTTTTTTTAAGTTTAAAAGTTGAAATTTTGCTTTTCAAAAATATTTCACTTTTTTATTACAAAATATACAATTTAAAAATATTGACTTTATGTGTTAGTATTCGATTTTATAAAGTTCTAGTTTCTGAAAATTTAAACTTTTTTCATGAACTTCTTAGCCAAAACTGGAAACTTATTGTCCTTATTTTTCTAAAATCTCCACTTTAAATACGAAACTGAATTTTCTCCTGGAAATGTTGTTGATTTATATATAAATTTCATTTTTTTTCATAAAAAATTTAAAAATGTTAACTTTTTTTCTCGAGATTTCGAATTAAACACGAAATAAAAAAATTAAAGATCAAGCTAAAATTGGAAATTTTGAGCAATTTTTTTGCTGAAAATACCTACTTCAAAATTGCGAGTTTTAACTTGAACTCTTAATTTTTTATGTCATGTTTTAATTCAAAATCTTAAGAAAAACGTTTCAATTTCAATGAAAAAAGTTAACATATTTTAAAAAGAATCCAAATTTAAAGTTGCAAAAAACTTAAAAAAAAACAAACTAAATTTAATAATTAAACTTATTTATTTAAAACTTCGACTTTAATCTTACAATTTGACTTTATCCAAAAATTTTAAACATTCGAGCAAACAGTAAACTTGTCGACGTTTTCAAAGTTCCATGATTAAATTTATAATTGTCAATTTTTCAACTCGAGTTTAAATTCGAAATTTCCAGAAAAATTCGAAATTTGAATACTGAAGTCAAAGTTTAGAGGAAAAGTAATCATAATGTAGAACGGGTGAAAATTTCAAGTTTGAAGCCAACATTTTTCAAAAAATTTAAAAATTATTTGTTTAAATGAAAATTTTTAAGATAAAGCAGAAATCTCTAAAAAGAAAACTAAAAATCTTGCTCCAAAATTCGACTTTTTTAAAGAGATTTTGTATTTTTAGACGATATTACAAAAAAGTTAATTATTCTGATTTAAAATAAATTTCTGAAGTATGAAATGTTTTTTGAAATTGTCCCGCTTTCTTGAAAAGAGCGCATTTTAAAATGTACATTACAAATTTTTGAAGCCTGTAGGTCGAAATTTCGAGGAAAAAAATCTAAATTTTAAGAAGTCTAATTTTCGACGCAAAGTAAAAACATTGAAAGAAAAAGAAAAAATTACTAAAAAAACGTCTTTAAAAATGTCGAGTTTAATCTTTAAACAAAGATTCTAGAAATCTTCATTTTTCGAGTAAAAAGTGGAATCTTTGGGGTTTTTCTGAAAATTCAGGATTCTCCAAATTTTTCAACATTTCGTCTTAAAACTCTTTTATCATTTTAGAAATTATAGGTTTTTTGAAAATTCAATTTTTTTTTTTGAAAATTCGGAGTTTAAGCTAGCAATTTTTAAATTCGTAAATTCATTATTAAAGACGAAATTTTGAACGAAAATAAATGAAGATATCGAAATAAATCTTAATTTATTTTTAAAATATTCCTAAGATTTTGCGCTTAACTTCAAAATATTGGCATTTTTTTTCAGCTTGAAGCCTGTAATCTCTAAAAATCGACGTTTTTTAAAAATACTAAACTTCGAACAAAATCTTTGGTTCAAAGGTCGAAAATTCAAGAAAATGTTAAAGGGTTTAAAATATAAATTTTATGATAAATTCAAAGGCTCAAAGGTAAGTTCCAAATTGTAAGAATTTATTAATATGTAAGCTGTAAGCTTTTTAGAAATATTGGTTGTTTTCTTAAGATTCAGAATTTAAACCTGAAGTTTTCACTTAAAAATGAAAATCTAGGTTATTTTTAGGAAATGGTTAATGAATATCTCGATCTTAATGTCAAATTCAAACTAGAAATTTTATGTTATTCTGAAAAAGTTCATGTTATAACTCGATTTTTTAAAATAATTTTTAAAGTTATTCGCCAAATTTGTACTTTTTTCTTTCTCTTAAAATTTCATGTTTAAATTGGAATTATTTTAAACTCTAGAATTTTCAATTTTTCTCGAAACTTGAACTACAAAATCAAAATGTTAAATTAACCTTGCAATTACATATTTTATAGCTATTAAGATTTTCCCAAAAATTTCAAATTTAGAAGCTTAAATTTTGAACCTTTAATTTAAAATTAACATATTTAATTTTTATTTCAATAATTTGATTTTACAATAAAAAATTCTACCTACAGATTTTTACATTAATCTCAAAACTCCAAATTTAGTGTCAACATTTGGATTAATCGTGAGTGAATCTGTAAAATAAAGTAGGATTGTCTTCATTTTAGGCAAGTTGTATTCCTTATTTTTTGAACGCATTTCAGTTGAAAGCAGAATAGTTACTGTTCATTGACAACGCTTTGACTTTTAGTCCTGGAAAAATCGCATTTTCTCTTTTTCTCGATTATTTTCTTAATTTATAAAAGGCAGATCACTGACAAAATTTGTGTGTTTTACTTAAAGTTAATAAGTGAAATTTTTTATATTACTTGGTTACTCTTTCAAGAAAAGGATTCTTATCGATTAGGGGCAATAATATTCCCCACTCTATTGAAATTACAAAAAAGAATTCAATTAACTTTTGTAATTACAATTTTTAGTAATTTAATTCCTTTGTAATGTAGTTTAGTAGAAGTAATTAGTAGTTGCAATTAATTCCTTTTTCCGAGGAATGTTCCATTACTTTTCAATAAATGATATAAACTACACATTACATTACATTTTTGGTCAGAGGTAATGCAATTACAATTCCTTTTTAAAAAATGGAATTAGATTAGTAATGCATTACATTTTGTAATGACTACTGCCCAGCTCTGTTAGATATAGTATATGTGGGCCGTAAACGAACCAAAAGAAATAGAAATCTGCTTTCGAAATTTTTCTGTACATTTCAAATTTTTCTCAAAATTCCAAGTTTAACAAATTTTTAATAATTTCATAAGATTTAGATCTCAAATTCAAAATTGCCAACATATTTTTTAGCAAACTTGAAAAGGTTTATTAGTGCGACTTCTTTAAAATATTTTCGCTTTTGTTTTTCATAAATTAAGACTTCAAATTCGATTAAAGATTTTCTATTTTTAGAAGTTTTTTTGAAAGCTTGCATTTTTCCAGAAATTTTGTTTTTCAAAATGTTTACTGTAGGTATCTAAAATTTTTTTTGAAATTTCGAAATTGAATTTGCAAATTTTTTGCCGTAAGCTTAACTGTTTAATAAAATTTCGTCAAAACCTAATGTTTTTTCTCCTTTTTCCAGAAAATGTTGTGCGAAATTGTAAGTAATTTGATTATATCGTATTTAATCTGTATATTGTTATTTTTGTTTTTAAATTTCCTCCTTAAACGTCAAAATTGCGATAATTTTCTCAAAATTTTAAGTTTACACAATTAACATCTACTTTTTTATTCTTATTTTCGACTTAAACTTAGCCTTTTGAACTAGTTATTTTAATTTTCTTTTCCAAATTCTGACTTTAAATTCGATAATTTTCTATAATTTCTTTGCAAATTTCAATTCTTTTTAGTAATATTTAGTTTTTTTTTGAAATGTTGGCCTTAGACTCGAAATTTCAATTACTTTTTTAAATTCATGGTTTACATTTTCCATTTCTTCTTAAATTTTTTACCCAATCACAAAATTTTGACTTTTATTAAGAGCTTGTAGTTTTTTCAAAAGTTCTGTTTTTTCTTCAAATTTTGAGTTTCAACTTGTCAATTTGTTAAAATTTATTTTTTTATCAGAATTTTGATATTTTCTTTCAAAATTACAAATTTAAATGTTCAATTTTTATATTTTCTTTTCTGAAAATTTCAACCTTATATTTAAAATTTTTCACATATTTTCATACTATTTTCGAGATGTTAACTTTCAATTTTTTTTTTGAAACTAAATATTCTACTGAATTTTAAACTGAAAATTTCTTTTTTGTCATTTTCACTACTGTATTTTAATGTTTAAAAGTTTTTGCATAAATTCGAATTTTTCCCGATATTTCGCATTTTTAACTACTAATAATTTTATATTTTCCAAATTCAGGAAATTTCGAATTACTTTTTGAGATTTCTAGTTCAACTTTTTGTTTTTCTAAAATTTGTGCTTTAAACTCAAAATATTGACTTTCTCAAGATTTTATGGCCTGCATTTTTTTTTAATTTCAAGCTTAAACATGAAAGTTTTAGCATTAATTCTTTTTGGTACATTTTTTTAGTCTCTTGAAACTTGGATTTTTAAAAAATTTCATAATAGATCTCCAATTTTTAATGGTGTATTTTCTAAAAATTTTATTTTTTTCCTTAACATTTCAATTTCAAATTCCAAACATCGTGATTATTTTAAAAATGTTTATTTTCTCTTCAAAATCCGATTCTTTCTTTCAAGATTTTCATATTTAACTTGTGTTTTTCAAAATGTCAACTTTAAACTAAAAATTTCGAACCTGATTTCAAGATTTCGTTAAAAAAGTTGACATTACAAATTTGACATCGAAGTTTCGATATATCTTCTTATTTCAGCTTTGATTTGGTCTTTGATCTCAATATTTTGATGACTCAACATTAAATTTGAAATTTCAAACTTGTTGATTTAAGTGGTTTCAGGATTTTATTTGTAAAAGAAAATATGCAGAAATTTCTTTTAAAATTTAAAGTTTAAACTTAAAATATATATTGTTGTCTTTTAATGTCTGAAATTCTGAGAAAAAATCAAAGTTTTGAAAATATAAATAATGTCCATAGGAGACTCGTGTCCTAGTGCTCTAGAAAACTTGTATATTACCTTTTACCGAAATATCTTTAAAGTTGACATTTCAAAAAATAAATAGAAAGTAAAAAATAGATATTTCAAGTCTGCATTAGAATTTTAAATCTCGTTAAATAAATATTTCAATGATTAGTCGACTAGTAAGTAGAGACATAAAATCACTCAATGTCTTTGTAGTTAAACAATCTGCAACAGTATACCTACCATCCTCGAGATGATGGGACGTTTTGACATTTTAGAATAAAAAAGAGAGAAGAGTGCAGAGGTGTGTTACAGAAAATTGTTTTCTTAAAAAAAGTAGGTGTGGTCATCTTACCCTTTACATCTTTGCAAATAAGCTGCGTTCTAAATTTATGGCTAAAAATTAATATATATTAGTAGTATTTCTTTTTTGACCTATTTCTGAGAAGTCAAAATATTGTAACGCACCGCGATCAATATCGCCATGATTTGAAGTAATATATAAAAGCCATAAAAGGCAGAAAAATGTCTTCTTTTAAATTAAGGCATGCTTAAAGATATCTAGGTCATTTATCGAATCATTCACTTTCTTTGTAAAGTAATGGAAACCATCGAACATGTAGGCAGTATATAACGCCCTTCAATATAAATTAACTTTCAAAAAGACTGGTTCCCTCGTAAGTGGAGCATACAGCGTAATTCAAGTTTCCCAAACTTTAATCGATCTAGACACAGGTCATTTGTCCATTGTCGAAGCTTGAAAAATATAAAAGTCGACATCGCCATTACATAAATATGCAGTTGTATTAATAAACGGAAGCCGGCAATAAACATTTCACGCTTTTGTCATGCTAGAATGTGTCTTATTTAAAATGCCATAAATTAAACTTACTCTTTTCCGCTAAAACTACTTTTTTTACTGATAATATATGGAGACTCCAGTGCGTGCATAGACAAGAAACCTATCAAAAACCACTTTTTACATTAAAAAATTAGCGTTACTAAAATTTTTTCTGGACAATTTAAAACATATTCTGTTGTCCGTTAGCTTTTTAAAGATTTATTAACACCTTAAACCTACAAGTAATACTAATTTTGAAAATTGAGTTTCTCGCTTATTCGCTTATCGGGGTCTCTAATTGAACTCTATGTTTTCTTGTAATTGGAATTAATTAATTGTCAATTAAACCAACAGAACTTCCCCCTAATACCCCAATTGCTTTAATTATACATATTTTGCATTATTTTCTCTCAACAGTTCTTTGTTAGAAGACATCTCAAGCCTTCCATGTTTCGTCATTATTTAACAGGCGTAAACCCGCGGTGCAATTTAAATACGCCCGGCAATTTTCTCCTTACGTCTGATAATCCCTAAACAATTGAACAAACATCTAGCAAACATCGTTTTTCACACGTATTTTCCTTTTGTGTCTAGGCAACACTTCCGTTTCCTTAAAGCACGGACGACGGTGAAAGGATGCAACATAAATTCAGATGCTTCACTCTCCTAGAACAAGCTTTTGTTTCTTCGTTGTGGGATTTATTACGTCGAAAAGTAAGGTCACGTGAACCGGCGCCTAATTGCTTAATTCTTAAGATTGATGAATGTTTAAATAGAAAGGCACAGTGGTTTCACTCGAGATGCTTTAATAACCCGTTGGTAATCGATTTTTAGGTAATGCATCTTTTTTAATCGAGCAAAATCTCTATATAACAAGTGTGCATTGATGTGAACTTATTACTCATAAATAAATCAAAATATTGACTTCGCATTTCAAGAGTTCCATTCTAAAATAGAATTATGGAATTATAGTTTCTTGTTTTACAATATTATTTTGAAATATGGACCTAATGAACCTTAAAGTGAACTAATTTTTTTGTTTAATTAACATTTCAAAGTCTCATTCCGAAACATATGGCGTTTAAGAAGCCATTTTTTTAAATTCAGTGCTAATTTAAAATTGAAATTCTGATATTCTATTTTCCGAAAATTGATACTTTAAAAATGGTAGCATATTAAAAAGCTTTTGCACTGAATACAAGCTCTTGAGACAAGGATACGAAAGTTAATACGAATTTTATTAGTCTGACAAGGTGTGGGAAGGGCGTAAATGTCCTAGTATTCGAGTTTAATGTGGGCTCAGTGAAGCGGTAAGGTGGTTCGTGAATTTCAGAAACATTGAAAGGTTATTTTTCGTCATCAAAAGTAAACATTGGGAGTTGGAAGATCTGTTATTTTTCTTTGATTATCAGAGGCCAAAATTCAGAGGTGAAAATCTTCTTTTTTGGTAACCAAATAGAGTAATAACCGGAAGTGCCATAATCTTGAAAATATTTTTGTTCAGTTTCCCCTCTAAGGTAGATATCCTGCAAAATTTTCGAAATTTTATCTTTCCTACATTTTGAGAAATCGATAGGTTCAGTGTGTCGCGAAACACCCTGTATAAAATGTAGAACTCAGTATTAATTGTGTCGATAAAATTTGCAACAATTACATTATTTGCCTCTATATATGTGTTTACTTTTTATGGTGCAAATAGTTTTCACCTTAAAATTGATCAGGTGAAAGGTTGTCTTTACGAGGAAAACAAGAGAAGAAGAAGACACGAGATTCTGCCAATATGTAATAATTCGTGATAAAATGTTAACTTGCCAATTCTTAACTTGTTAGGTGTGTTCGTTTTGTTTCAGTTGCAGATGATGAATCATGTGCATTTTCCCAAATTTCAAGTCTTTAATATTTATTATATTTTAAGGTTATAATATCTTCTTTATTCAGGAATGATAATCTTAAAAATTGTCGCAATTTCCAATGTGTCAACTGATTGTTCGGGATTTGTTAAAATCTAATTATAAAAATTCAGCCAAGAGCGAGTCGTGCTCGCACAATTAGGATTCCGTACCAGTTACCGCAACAGACCAAATTAAATCATTTTTATTTATGTATAAATTTGAAATTTTATCCAAATTTTCTTATAATATGATTGAAAAATAAAAAAAAACTGTCTATTTTCAGATATACACACTTTTTTTCAATCAATTCCCAATATTTAGGAAACTGATAACTGTGTTGATAATGTCTTGAATAAAAAACATTTATTTGCAAGTGGTAATAAGTCCATGACTAACACAATTTATGAGATCGCCTTTGATCGCGCTAAAACGTTCGATTCCAACCACAATTACTGCGTTGCGTGCAATTTAATAAACTAAATAAAAAATAAATATAAATATAATAGACAAATTTGGTCTGCATTCTATCCCTCAGCTAAATTAACTTTTGTATTAAAAAAAATTATTATTACAAGGGTCAAAAAGCCTTGAAATGCAAGCACCTATTTTTCCATAATTTTTTTCTCAACAACTATTAGGATATCGAAAACGCCTGTAGTTTTCTAATAATCTGTGGCTCAATATCTATAAATCCTATTAAAATCTAAATTTTATCTTTAAAGACCTACGAAAACAGCGAGGAACGATCATTTTTGACACATTTTGATCTGTATTTTAAAGGGATTGAACCGAAAATTATTTAAAAAAATATTTTAGGATCCTTAGAGGTAGCTCTTTCAAATGATATCTCAGACAGGATATATTAACTAAAACTTGATTTTTATGAGTCCAAATTAACCCCCCCATTTTCTTATAAAATATTTTTTTATCCAATCGTTGGTTGGGGGTAAGTACGTGGGTCGTTGAGAACTAACGCTGTACAAAATTTCAAATGTCTGCGTTGCATAGTTTTCAAGGAAAACCTCTTTGTGACAGACGGACACCTCCTTTTAAAGTGCGGAAAATGGTTAAGGATTTAATGTTTCATCGTTAGACTTTTTTTCTTTTTTTTTCCTTTTATCGAACTTATATATTATCGAATTTCATTTTGATAGAAATCATATCTGGAAACAAATTTGCAATATTTACTTATATTACTTATTAAGATGTGAACATATTGCAAGAAGTTCACCATTTTTTAATCTCCTCTATTTTTATTAATTAATGGGCTGTAAACTTTAAAGAAGATACATTAAACAGTTAAACAGAAATTATGAAATATGTACTTTTGGTTTTGGTATTTCTTTTTAGTAGTAGGCATATAATTTTTGAATTCTAATCGTTGAATAGTGTTAGGCAATAAATGTTTGTTATTTGAAATGAAGAACTGAGAACGATACAATTTCATATTCATAGCTAATTATTTTACTTATGCAAAACCCCTTGCATTTCCAACTGTGTAAACTGCTTTTTAATTATCGACATAAACGGCAAAATAACGACCAATGAAATATCCGTGTCCTTTTCAAAAACATATGGCATTCGTCCATCCTTGCTGAATTAATGATACTTTAACGACTTCGTAATATCTGTCAAGTATTCAACAGAATGTATTTTTTTCTAACGATTCGAAAGATACATCAATGTTGGGTTATTATGTAAGAATGGTGGTCATAGCTCCTCCCGCAGACAATACTTTCTTATGCAGATTGCAATTTAGCTAGTAAGAGCCAAGTGAAGGGGGCATAATAACCGAGAAGCAAAGTTCAGGGGTCGAGAGAGGGTAAAGCACCAGCCGACAGACGATATTACTCGAAGAAAGTCCTGAGATTCTTCCGATCGGGTCAAGATGTTTTAGGTGAGAGTAGGGAAACGTCATTTGGACCGACACACTTCGAGTTAGTTTCATTAATACCTGTTATAAGTATTTTTAATTTTTTAAGCTTCACAATGACATTACAATATGTTCTTATGTTACCAAAATCCTAATTTACGATTACAGTTTTTAATTCTTTTTACAAAATTTAAGTTTTTTAAAAATCTCAATTTTTTTGCGAAATTTTGCGTTGTATCTTTCTAGTATACAATTATTTTCCGAATGCAGTAACAGTTTGACATCTTTAAACTAAAAAATTAATCCATATTTTTGAGATTTTAAAAAGTCGAAATTTGGAAAAAATAACATTGTCAACAAAATTAAACTTTTGTCATGTCACATGAACTTATTTTGTGTTTTTTTAATAGTATTAGTTGTTGTCATTTAAAATAAGCAGTTTTTAAATTTTCATCACCCACGACATTTGTTCGTCAAATGTTTGAAAAATGTTGGATCTCCAGAAATACAACATAAAAAATGTACATTAATCTTTTTTATTTGTAGATTATTTAGCTTTTAATTGATCCCTCTTGATCAAGCAGTAGAAGTCAGTCAACATCCTTGAAGTTAATCTGCCCTGATATCAGTTCTCATCACTTAGAGCCCCCTAATTCGTAGGAATAAAGTCAAGATATGTGTTCAAAAAATGAATTTTGATCTTCATATTGCAACCCATAGCATTATACTCCAATAAAAGTTTTTTAACCAAATATCCATAGATGTCACTCTTATGGTAAACCAAAAAATTTCCAATTAAATTCTTGAAGCACCTTCATGCTGATTTTTTCAAAACATTTAATTTTTCTTTATACAACGAGTCTTTTATTAATTTTCTTAATTTGAGGTTCTACTACTACTTCACTCATTCTGGGGAATTTTTGGTAAGTTTAATTTGATATGAAGTGGTGAAAGAAACATACCAGAGAGCTTTGCAAGTGTAAATGCTTTATATTTTTCTACTTACAAATTAAAGATCTACGTGCAGGTCAAAGTTTTTCCTAATTATGATTTTTTCGATCCCTGATGTCCCATTTACATAAAAACCACCCAAATTTTAATGATAAAAAAAACTTCAAATTAAGAATTAATATGATCATGATATTATGTTTTATTTCTGGTAAAATTTCTTAAGAAGTAAATAATATCTAAACCTAAATAAAAACGAACAGTATTTGGGAAGACCACGTTTCCAAAATAAAATTTACCTTGTTACAAGAAAACTGAGGGTGATGGGAAAAAGTAGGTACGGTTTCATGATGGGAGTAGGTAGTCCAAACACAATTACCTACCAGAGTTCGTGTCATAAAATAAGTGTTGACCAGTGTAATTTATTCTAAAGATATTCTTTCAAATTTCAGGTCTAATCTCGAAATGTTGGACTTATTTTAGAATCTTTAACTTTGAATTCAACATTTTGATTTTTTCTAAATATTACAAGCTGCTATAAGTGAAGTCTCAGATTTAAATGTCGGAACTTGCAGAAAATATTCGAGTTTAAAAATCGAAATTTCGAGATTAAAATCGAAAAATTTGTAAATCAATTTATAATAAACTTAAGAATTTTATACTACATTACAACTTTTATCGAAATGTTAAGTTTTGACTCAAAATTCTTCGTTATTCTCTCTAAAATTTTGGATATATCTCGAAATATAAACTGTTTTTCTATACAGTGTGTCCCACCGGGCATCGTCGCGATCGATATCTGGCAAAGTAATTATCTAAAACATTTCAACATTTGGCAACTTAGCAAGGACAATAGGACCAACACAACTAAAATATCCCAAAGTTGTGGTATTTTTGGTTATACCGGAAGTTGACACCAACTTCGTTATTTTAAATAAGACACCCTATATATTTTTGCATTTTTGGATTTTATTTAATATTTTAAGGCCACTTTGCATAACAAACATTGTTTCTAAAATTTATAGTTTTTAAGGTAATTGGATTTTTATAAAAAATTTGACAGATGCAAGGTTCCACGAAATTCTTCGTATATTTTTCCAGAAACTAAATATTTATTTCATATTTGGCAGGTAAGTAGACCACATACGAAGCTATCTTGCACAACTTTCATAAGTTTAAAAACCTTATAATAAGTGTTGAATTCAGGTCTGCATATTTTGGTAAATTTAAACAGCGATAACTTTATTATCTCAAATGGAACACTCTATATTTTTTCAGTCTATCTTATGTAGATTTTAGTTATTTTTCATCTTATATAAGCTTTCTAGGGGTAGCTTTTGAAAGTTTTAGAAATAATTGCAATTTTTTACTTTTTTTTGCCATTTCACATATGTAAATAAACTCTTTATCGGGTCGCATATCAGTGACGTTATGAGTAGAAATAATCTCTATCGACAATTATACTGTTTGAAAACCAATTGTTAAATTATTTATAGTTGATTTTATAGTGTGAAACTAAAATAAAAACATCCCTGACCATCTGTTTTAGTAATGAGAATTATTTTAAATTGTTTATTAGTTTTCTGACTATGTAACAGAGTAATATCACAAACATGTAATACAGTGATAAATTTGCTGTTCGATATCCAATAAAGCCTCCATGAAATCTAATAAAGCGAATGGTAGAAAATCTCACCAATTTCGACTCCGTGAAAGAGAAATCAGATAGAAGAAAATTTACTATTGATAATAAAAATGTCGAAATAGGGTTTCCAATTATGTCAACTAGTCAGATTTTAATTTTAGCTTTCATCACACACTATGAACTACTATAAGTAATTTTACTGATTGTTTCATAATTTAAATGTCCATAACGATTGCTTCTTTTTTTAAGGTACATTTCATTTGTTTCTATTTATTATGTCCATTGATATACTACTCAGTAAGAATTCCATGGCAGTGAAATAGAAAAAAAATGTTAAAATTACAATTACTTCCAAAAGTTGTAAAAGAAACTCCCAGCAATGCCTATATCAGTTGAAAGATAATTTAAATCTGCATTAGATAGGTCAAAAAAATATAGGGTGTTCCATTTGAGATAACAAATTTATCTCTGTTCGAATTTTCTAAAATGTACAGTTGTGAAATCACCACTCGGTATCATGTTTTTTAATCTATGAAAGTTGTGCAAAATAGCTTTGTATATGTTCTACTCATATGTCAAATATAAAATAAATATCTAATTTAAGGAAAGAGATACAAAGAATTTAGTGGAACCTTGCATCTGTCAAATTTTTTATAAAAATCCAATTATCTGAAAAACTTTAGGAACAATGTTTGTTATTCAAAATGGCCTTAAAATATTAAACTAAATTTAGAAATGCAAAAATATATAAGGTGTTTTATTTAAAATAACGAAGTTGGTGTCAACTTCCTGTATAACCGGATATACTACAACTTTACGAATATTTTAGTTGTGTTGGTCCTATTGTCTTTGATAAGTTGCCATATTTTCAAATGTATCAGATGGGTACTTTGTCAGATATCGATCGCGGCGATTTCCGGTGGGACACACTGTATAGAAATACTGGTCTGGAATTTCGACCTTAATCCTAAATTTTCCTCTTTTTTACCAAATTTTGAATTGAAATTGAAAATTACAACTTTTTTCTCAAAATTTAGTTCAGGTTTTTGGTACCACTTTAATTTTTTTGAACTGTTCTCTTAAAATTCCGTGTTTAAATTTTAAACTGAAAAATTTCGAGAATATTTTTATTGAAATGTTCGAGTTTATTCCAGCAATTTTGATATTTTAATAAAAGTTTTAGTTTAAACTTCAAAATTGTAACTTTAAAATTTAAGCATTAAAATCCAAATTTCACGTTAAATTTTGTATATTTGTTTTACAAAGGTATATTATTTTTTTAATTTAAATTTTTCGTCGTTGAAAACTATGAGTTTAGACTTTGTCAATTTTTGGCTGTCGAAATGAATTTTTTCACCGCAACTTTGATCGATCAGTAGTGTTTCGTTGGTGCTCATCGTTGTTTATTAGGTTATTGGCAGTTTAACAACAGAGAGAAAATTCGTAAATTCCTAATTAATTTTGGCTTCTGGCTAATTCACTGCTGGGGTATCCATTTAAATTTCCTTTTTTTATTTCTCTGACAATTATCAGTCTTTCATTCAAAAGAAATAAAAATAGTTGTTGAATCCAGGCTGCGAAATACGCAACGACACAGTTGTAAATACAACTGTTTGTTTTTTAAATCTTTCGTGAATTTTCAATCATTTAAGAGATTTAATTCTTCTATAAACATAAAATCGACTAAAATTTTCTGATTATTTTACAGGCTTCAATAGAAAAGGATGTCATAAGATATCCTGCTGCTCAGGGGCGGCCTTAGCCATTGCCAGGCTCCGGGCGGGTAGATCTTTGGGAGGTCCTTGTCTTTGTGGAATTAGTTTTAACATTGGCATAGCTAGAATAGGGCAGGGTAAGGCGCTTGCCCCTTCTGCTTATGCAGTTAAACGAAAATTTGTATTCAACTGAGAAGACTTTCTCGAAAAAATTTCCATTCGACAAAATTCGTCCTTCTTTAAGTTAGTGACATTTTCTCGAAATTTCGATTTATTTCTCAAAATTCGTCTTTTTTCATAAATTTTATTCGAAATTTTAAATTTATTCCTAAATTCTATTTCTTTCATCAGAATCCGACTTTAGTCAAAAGTTTGACTTTTTATCTCAAAATTCATCGTTTTATTTTTCGAAATTCTACCATTTCTCAAAATTCGTTTTTTTCCGGAAACTTCGGCTTTTCTTTAAATTTTGATTTTCTTTAAATCTTGACTTGTTTATCAAGATTTACCCTTTCCTTCAAATTTGATCCATTTTTTGATAAAAATATTTATTTGGAAATTTTTATAATGACTTTTTTATAAATTTTATATAGAGATAAAAATTCCAAGAAAATTTTCCTTACAATAGTTTATAACTGAAATACAACTTGTTTCTCAAAATTTCGTCGTTTATCTTAATATTGGACATTTTCGGACTTCGGGTGGGAGCATGTCTGCCTCTGATTGAAGCGGTCAAGAGAAAATTCTAAAAATTACATTTTTCTCATAATTCGTCCTTTGGGAATTTCGACAAAATTTGACTCTCTCTGAAGAATTTCGAGTGTTTACTAAATTTCGACTTTTTTCTCAAAATTTCGATCATTTTTTTTTGTTTTTCAAGGGAAAAAATCGAAATTTCTAGAAAAAAACGAATATAAAATAATCAAAACTTTTTTCGCAGATTTGAAATTTATCCTAAAACCCCATCTTGTATGTTCCCGGAAATCTGAATATTTTTCCTAGAAATCGTATCTTTCTTAAAATTAAGACTTTTTTTCAAGATTCGTTTTTTTTTTCATAAACGCCTATTTCCAAATTGTACTTTTTCTTAAAATTTGATTTTTTTTGAAAAATTTCTGTCTTTGATGCTTCATTTAATAGTTTTTCTAAAAATGTCGACTGTTTTTCGGAGATTTCGTTTTTTTTAATTCCTTTATTTTTATATTAGGTTTTCTGAAGATTTTGATCCTTTAGAATTTGATTTTTCAGAAATATTGACAGGTTTCTTAAAATTTGCCTCTTCCTGGAGATTTTAATATCAAAATTCAATCTTCAACTTTGCTAAAAATTTTGAATTATTCTCTTAAAATTATTTTAAATTCATCTTTTTCGAAATTTCGACTTTATTCTCAAAATTCAACTTTTTGCACTCTTCTTTCGGAAATCATTTCTTCTATCAAAATTCTGCCACTTTTCTCAATATTTGTCTTTTTTGTAAATGTTGACTTTTTTAAATTTGACTCCAGAAATTTCAACTTCATATTTCGCCTTATTTTTGAAATTTTGACTTTTATTTCAAAATGCGATGTTTTAGTTTCTGGAACTTTTCTAGACTTTTTCCTCGAAATTAGCTTTTCTTTTAAATTTCAGTTTTTTTCGAAATTTGTCTGTTTCTCTTAAATTAGACCGGCATATTATCGAAAGTTAGAAATGTTGAGCAAACAGTTTTTGGGTAATTTCGAGATAAGGATTTCTTGTACATTCAATTTTTTTATTGAAATTTAAATATTATGTCAAAATTAGAATTAAAAAGGTAAATATTTCAAGAAAAATGTTTTTGGAAATTGCGAATTGTTTCACAATATTTAATCTTTGGAAATATTTTGGCATCTTTATAATTTTCAGCATTTTTCGAGTTCTTCCAAAAGGTTGGATTTTTATTCAATTTTGGTTCTCTAAAAAATCCTTTCCAAAAATATGATTTTTTCTCAAAATTCGTCGCGTTCGAAATTGCGACTTTATTCTATTTTTTTTTCTCAAAATTGAACTCTAATTTTTTTAATTGTCTGTTTTTTCCGAATCTTTTTTTAATTTAAATTTCCGATAATTTCGTTTTTTTCAAAATTTGTCTTATTCTGGTAATTTTGACTCGTACTTCAAATAGGGATGTTTTATGCTTCTGAATATCTCCACTTACAATGAAAAATTTTCTTAAAGTTCCAACTTTTTCCGAAAATTACGTCTTTTTTTTTACAAAACACCACCTGTAAAAATGTAATTTTTTCGAACTTTCAACATTTTTTGAGATTTTTCGACAGGTTAGAATTTTATTTTAAACACGATTTTCTAAACATTCTAACTTTTTCCCAAAATTCATCTTTTCCTCGAAATTCGTCTCTTTCAAAATTAAACTTTCTCTTGAAAATGTTCACTTTTCTTCAGAGATTTTAACCTTTTTCTCGACATTTTGACGGTATTTTTCAAAAAATCGTTATTTTTTAAAATCTTCGAAATTTTGTAGTTTCCGAAGTTTTTCGAAAGGTTCGGTTTTTATTTTAGATTCAGTTTTCTCACTCTTTTCGCAAAGTTTGGCTCTATTATCAAATTTCAAAGTTAATCTGAAAATTCGATTCCTCAGTTCATGTAGTTGAATGAAAATATATATATACTCAACCGGAACGTTTTACGGTTTTCTTTTTTTAAATCAATTTTTCAAAATAATTCTTGCCCCTCCCTGAGAAAGAAATCCTGCCGACGCCCATGAGTTTTAATGATGATGCTTGACGAGAAATGCAAACTTATAAATAATTAAATTTAGACTTTTAAAATTGTTTATTGGAAATTAAGAAAAATTAATAAACACAAAGATAAATTCTTAATCATCATAAATTAAGGTGTATCAATGTCTTAAAAGGATTAGGGATTTAGAAATGATGACGGCTGCTCTAATATAAAAGTATAACCCGAGGACGTTGCCAGGTGAAATGAAACACGGGAATTTCCCTAATCGTAAACACGAAGAAAATGGAGTACTATCAGTTTTGGTTTAGCCCTTGCCCTTGGAAGCATATGTGGCACTAGCACTAAATTTCGTCGATGTAAAAAAGAAGAAAAGAAACTTTTATTGGAGCGAATGAGACAGACATCAGCGCGACAACTACCCCGCAAGAGAGCAAGCATTCTGGAGAACCTTATGACACCCAAAATGCCACAATCTTCTCTGATGTCTGAGCTTCTTAATTTGTGTCTCAGGGTGACTCCTTTGATGGTTCTTAAGGCTTGTCATTGCTGTTGCTCTCATAATACTTTTCGTTTTTGACGTTTCTGCTGCTTACGTATGTATGGGACATACGCAAGATTTGTAAATGCTAAAAAGAGGTGAACTCTAATGAAAAATCTCAATATCTTAGACCTAAAATGCATCATTGCTCTTTTTGCTACAATTAATTCTAATTTACCATTCAGTGGACCTCGCAGGGACCAAATAAACAGCTTTAAGGCACATGCAGTTAAGGGACTTTTGTAGCACGATAGTTGTGTCTCCTAGACAAAGCGATTAGAGATGTAGTTGTCGTGTGGAAACGAACCACATTTTTATGGCATCAAAAGTGTCACTCTTGTCATTAAAAAATGGACTTTGTAGAATTAGTGTATATTACACTTGTTCTCGTGCGATATCGAAGAAAATGAAGCCGCTATTGGGCTCATCCTTTAGTAAGCCAAAGGTTAGTAAAAGGGCAATTTCATACAATTTATTTAGATTTGAGAAATCATCCTGATAAATTTAAGTCTATATTCTGGTAATGCAATAATGTAAAGCCCAGGCAGCATTCCACCCCAGGAATCAATTTCGTTATATTTCAGCAGCATTTTAGATGTAAAAAATGCAAAAACAAATATATTTATTTCACGCTTTACCACAATATTGCCGCCCGTCTGCTTACACTTGTTAAGACCTGTGCGTTATATTACAGAGCGACAATGACGCGAGGTCTGACGCTGAAAATAGAACCAGATCTATCCGAAGAGACTGTCGCTTGCAGCAGTTGATAGCGGCTACAAAAGGTTAGCTCGTATGCACGACTGTATTTAAAACAATGAATTACAATTTCAGCGACAAAAGTTGTTCGTCTGCGGGTGGTCTGGGTTTGTCGCTTACTCCACTATCGGGATCTCCATTTAAAATCGATTTTTTTTGTATGATTCGAATTAAATAACCAATAATTAAACGGTCATATCTTCTTTTCAAAGTTTCTTGCTGCACTTGATGATAATTGGCAATTTGTATATTTGGAAGTATTGACGTATTTCTTTTATTCGCAATTAAGTATACATTTTTCGTTTTATGAAGTAGTGATCTACTTTACGCGAAAGTTTATGAGAATGTTAATGAGACCAAATAAGGTTGTATTCTTCTTGCAGATATCTAATGTTTGACTAGGATAAGCTGAATAAAAAAGGGATTTGACTTATGTAAAATTCTCAGACAAATATGCAATAATCTCCCAGCAATGTTATGCGTTACTGTAACCCTTCTTGAGGAAATAAAAAAATATTGGCTGCAATTAAGGACGCACTTGTCTTTTTAACAAGATCCTTAAGGAAAAATTAGAGAGTCTACGTGGGAGATATTTTGTTTTGCAATGCGACTTCATTTGGTCAACAAAATTTCAACGATTATTTACACAAATATTTCTGCTACTGTTACTTAACTATGTTTATAAATGTTCTTCAAAACAATTTGATATATGACCATCGAAGGCATTTTTATGGTCCTCAAATCGAATTAGCAAGCAACCTTCGGAATGCATTGCTCAATCGATACTTTTACGCTAATTTGAATTTTTTAGTGATTGACGAATAGAAATAGTGCATTCATATTGTAACAATCTAACAATGACTGCTGAAGCACGTATTAGATCGACGCTATACATTTTTAATGGATGCTTACGCTGCGGGTAAACCGTCGAGTGTCAATTGAAAAAGGAGGTCATATGCTTGGTGATGACATCTTTAATGCAGGTTGTAATTATTTAGAATTGTTAATTGTTTAAAAGTGGGCTGCCATTTCGTCCTGCGTTGCAAAAGAGCACCGAAATTATCCACTATTTTTTTTCAAAAACTATTGCAAAAATTGCTGGTGCAGGAGCGATGTGTTAAGTTATAACATGCGGTTACAAGAGAAATTTTATCTTGTGGAAGTTTATCACAAAATCATCTGATAATGTGAATTAATTTAATCATCCGTTATGTAATAGATAATGCATAATTTACCAAGTTAATTACCAATATGCGGAAAATATTTTCTTTCCTAATATTTAAGAATTTTGTTATAATATTTGTAATTATGTAGATTAAAGTGTGTGGGTTGAGAATGAATGTCTTCATTTTATCAGATTTTCGGCTTATGTCAGTGCTGCTTTCTCAAACAATAACACTGGTTATTATTCTCTGTGTGCGAAGTTTTACAAAACCTTATTATCCTACTGTAGATAACTTTTATAACCATTGTTTAAGGACCTTGGTAAAAATTTAATCTAAGCTAAATCTTCACCGAAAATATTTAAATTAGGAAAGCATCCTATCGCACGGCACATCGGTGTTTTTCTTTTTGTAAGTAGGATCCATTCGCACAGGATATTCCTACTATACCCTTGGAATACTGCGGCTGAGAGGGTGTAATGAAGATTAGAGGCGATGAACTGCCGATGGCATTTTAAACGAGGACAAATTGTAACAAAGGCTACCCATTAAAAAAAATTGTTAGTAAAAAATAATCTTAAAAAAAGTCGTATTACTCACCAATTTTTTACATTTTCATATTCAAATTGTGAAAAATTTACTTTTTATAATTCAAATGTTATTATATTGGCAATAAAATCACTATGGTATAAGCTTATAAGGTTAGTGGATGATAATTCTGTCCATATGAAGGAAACTTATGAAAACTTTAATATTGAAAATGTTGAAAAAAAAATGAAAAATAACTGTCTAGCTTATTATTGGATGCTTTGCGAAGTTTTAAAAGTTGTTTTCATGATCCTCGGTCTACAAAAGGGATTTAAAAAGTTTCCACGTTCAGCAACAATTTGAAAGTCTTACCCAAGGGTGGTGAATGTGTTAAATATTTCTTTGTCATAAGCCAAACTAAAAGAAGAGGTCTTCGTTGGGTCTGATATTCGTAAAATGATGTTTAATTCCAGCTTTAAAAAAAGAATGATTAGAAAGGAAAAGGAGGCTTGGATTCATTTAAAGAAGTTGTTCTAAGTTTTTGGGCAATGGAAAAGATCCTAACTATGAATTTATCGTAGCTAATATGATACATAAGTTCAAAAATCTGGGTTGTCTGATGACCTAAGAAAATCCACTTTTTGTACAACCATCTTAACTTTTTTTCTGAAAACTTGGACAATGTGAGTGAAGAGCAGAAGGAACGGTTCCATTACGACATAAAGCAGATGGAAACCAGTATCAGGGAAGGAGGAATATTAACATTATGGGTGATTACTGTGATCCCTTCATGGAGAACAACAAAATGCATTACATCGACGAAAAAGCTGTACAAGAAACTTCACAAAGAAAGAGAAAAAAAAAATACAATAGTGGCACCTAAAATATTCACCGTGAAGTAGTTATCGTAAGTAAAATTGTTGCTTAATCAAATGAACGCACGGTTTAAGTAAAATGTTTTTTTTATGTATTAAATTTTCCCTATTTTAAGAGAACATCATATGGATGAAGAGAACTGTAGGTGATATGAAAAGAACTGATGCCGCATATGGTTTCAGCACCCAAAAATATATAGGATTCAGATGAATTGATTTAAAAATTTTCACAAATAATTATTTTGTTGATCTTGGATAAATAATGTTACGGGCTTATCGGTTCGAATTGATTACACTTATCGAATAAGACCCACTTTATTACTGAACTCAACTTTGATCACCACAATTGACAATTAACTCACTTATTATTGACTTCTACTAACTCACTAATTACACTGACTCTAACTGATTGACTCGAGGGAAAGCTGACCGCCTTTTATAGTTTTGGCCCCGGCTTCTAGAACTTTTTGGCAGATAAGGCTTATCGTTTGCCGAAATTTCTGGAACGCTTTGTTTCGTTATCGCGGCCGCTTTCCCCTTATTGGATACTTCTAGAAACTTTTTTTATTTACTAAATTATACAATTCTATTCTAAATTATATTCCATCTATTTACATTGCGTTACAATAATTAGTGGTGAAAATTCTGTTTGGCAAGCAGTTTTAGAGTTTGGAAGTCCTACTGACAAAAGATAGAAGTTCTCATTATATCAAGTTGGAGTGCACAAGAATTTCTGTCTCTTGACTCAAGAATATTCCTCGGGGGATCAAACCTATAACTTCTTGCGGATATCTTATGTGAAAGTACTTGTAAAAAAAAGATAAATTGCCAACCATCAGCCAGGAGTATCTGTTTCTCTAAAATTCGAATTTTTCTAATCAGCTAAATTAATTAAAAACTCGATATTCTGAAACAATAAGTGCAAATTTCTACTTCCCAAAATTTTTGGTGTATAATCGAAATTTAAACATTTTATTGTAACTGTTGCTATTGAAGTCGAGGTTCAAAGATTGCTACAGTAAATTTTAAATTTTGAGACTTTTTCACCGAAATTTGTCGTTTAAACCGCAATTTTCGACTTTACAATGAAGCTTTCAACCTTGTTTCTAAGATTAAATTAAATTTAGTGACTAGATTTGAAAATTTTAGGTAACAACAAAATTTCTAATTTTTTCTCTGTTTTCTTAGGTTACCCGAGAAAATTTAATCACTACATTTAATTTAAAATTTAGGAATGGAATTGAAAGTTTAACTCTAGAGTCGAAAATTCTACTTTAAAATCGAAATCCTAAGAAAATTGAAATTTTATTGTAACACATCAAATTTTGAGAAAAATGCTAAAAATTCCTGAAGCTAATTAGGCGGGTATTTTTTTAAATTCTAAATTTATATAATCAAAAGAAAAATTGTCAAACATTTTTATAATTTATATTATTGCATTTTCATCTTAAAAGTTTTTTTTCGAAATATTGACCACAAAATTTTCGCTTTATACTCAAAAAATTTCAGAAAAACGTTTGGAATTTAGCACCGAAAATTTTACTTAAAAAAAATAATTTTGCACTTAATCTTCAGTTTTTCTTCAAATTTTAATTGCCATCTAAAAATTTCAATGTTGTTTTTGACCTTTCAAGAATTTGCGAGCTTTGAAATTATCAAAAAAACTTTTGTCAAGCTCGAAATTTCAGAAAAAAAATTTACAAACGAGTTTCTTTTCGAAATTTTAAATTTTTGGCGCAGGATTTCCAGTTTAAGCTTGAGATTTATTTCTTTTTTATTAAATTTTTACGTTAATGTTGCAATATGTACTTTTTTCTCATAATTTTGATATAATTTCAAATTTTTAATATTTTTTTAGTAAAATTGAAATTCCTAATCCTGGAATGGTTTACTATTCATAACTTATAAACATATTTAAGAATAAATATTACGACTAAACACAAACATTGTACAATATATCTAGAATTGTAAGCGAAAGTTGAGGTATTTTCATATTTTTTTGTTGAGTATTATATTTATGGGTTATGAATAGATTTTAACTTAACATTTTTTTCTAAAATTTTTACATTCAATTCAAAATCTGAACTTTTTATAAATAATCCGATTTTAATCAGTAAACTGTGATCTTAAATTTTCGATTTTTTCTTCCTTTAGACTTAATATGTTAAAATAGTTAAAATTTTACTGTAAATTTCAGGTTAAAAGTTGACTTTTTTGGTAAGTTTTGAATATCTTCCTGTAGAGAATAGAAAGCAGAAATTCTAAAAAAAAGTCTTTTGAGAATGAATCTAAAATGTCGAAAACACGATATTCTGACATAGGTGTAGATAGAATAGGGCAGCGTAGGGCGCTTGATCCTTGTCTCATGCAGCTGAACGAAAGTTTATGTTCAACTGAGGAGACTTTTTCTAAACAAATTTCATTTCTTCTTCAAAATTCCTCCTTGCCTTGAAATACTGACATTTTCTCGAAATTTTGACTTTTTCCTTTTTTCACAAAATTTGTCTTTGTCCCTTTACATTTCAAATTTATTCCTAAAATTTGACTTCTTATCACAAAATACGACGTTTTTGTTCGAAATTTCTAAATTGGTTTTTTCTGAAAATTTCGAACTTTTTTAAAATTTAGACTGCAAATTTGACTTGTTCATCAACATTTGCCTTTTTCCTAGAAATTTGGTTAATCGTTTGGTAAGAAATTAAAAAAATTTGAAAATGGGTTTTTCAAAAATTTTGTAAAAAGATAAAAATTTCGAGAACATTTTCTTTCAAAATTGTAAATGTTCAAAGATTAAATCTAACTTTCTGGAAATCTCATTCAATTTATTTCTTAAAATCTGTTATCCTTCTTTCCTCATCCTGTCCTTTTCGTTATTTCCATTTTTTATCTACTCTGATTTTTTCATGTAATTATTAAAAACAAAGATGATGGATTCTCTTCGTGCAAAAAATTTTGGACGTAAACTACCCTCCCGTTCAGATCTCCCGTTTAATATGCCACGGGCCGAGTTTCTTTCAAATAATTCACTAAAAATTCAGTTCTGGAACATTCATGGCTAAACCCAAATCTAAACTCAGTTCATCAACACCTTCAAAATGAAAGACTCTATGTGCTGTTTCTGACAGAAACCCAAGTCTCCCCATCCATCAATGCGGTCCATTTACTTTGCCGTAATCACGACTTGCATACAAAGTTTTGACACAAGAGGGAGAATTTGTGCTTTTACTTCAAAGCGACCTGTTCTGTCAACGAGAAGAAGCACACTGATTATAGTTTGGCTGAAGATCTGCCCAAAAAGTGAAGTAATATTCATTTGTTCACTTTATTTGTCTCCAAACGATCTCTCATACAGGCAGCTCTTCTATTATCTCTCCGTAACCTTTGATCACCTACTAGACGAATTATCCAAACGCTGAGGTTGTCTTTCTCGGTGACTTCAACGTAGACAACATCCCCTGGTTAAGGTTTTCTTCCCGAACTGACAACGCGGGAAGGCTGGCAGAGGCTTTCGCTATCACTTGTGGACTATCGCAAATAGTTGAGGAACTCACAAGTATTCCTGATGTAGATACCCGTCAACCTAATCTACTCGACCTTTTCCTTACAAATTTTTCAAATTCATGTGAAATCTCTGAGAGCATCACCGCTTAGAAATTCCGATCACAGACTTGTAGCAGCCTTTCGCTCATCTTCATATACACAGCTTCTCAGACACAGTCCCGTAGGGTTTGGCACTTTAACTCCGCTAACTGGAAAGAATTAAGATACTTCTTTGCATCTTTCCCATGGCAGGAAGTCTGCTTTAACTCAGACAACCCTTCCTTGGTCGCCGAATCCATCACTGAAGCTATCCTGATTGGTATGAAATGCTCAATTCCCCACTCCCAAAGGAGGTCTGCCTCTAGTAAATCTTGGTTCAGCAAAAAATGTGCTTGGGCTGTCTCCTACAAAAATTGCGCATATCATCGTTGGCGAAATAATCCCTCAGTCAAGACTCGGACCACCCTTGTAGATGCACAAAAATTTTATAAAGAGTTATTAACGAGGCAAAAAGTAATTTCGATCGTAAAATGCGCCAGAGGCTTATCAATTGTCCCAGTGGTGCCAGGTTCCTTTTGGGGCTTTGCAAAGTTAACTGGAAAGAATTTTGTTTCTTCAAATTTTCCACCTTTACTCGATGGCAACAACAATATTGTGACCACTTCCAAGGAAAAGGCTGACCTGCTAGCCTTAATGTTTGCTGAAAATTCCAGCCTTGATTTTCGAAACGCAGAACCTCCTATTTTTCCTAAGGTTGGCACTTCGATGCCCGAAGTTGTTTTCAGGCAACGCACAATCAGGAAAATTCTCCTCGAGCTCGACATCTCGAAAGCTTCTGGCCTTGATGGTATCCCCGCGATTGTTCTTAAGAAGTGCGCTACAAAGTTGACTCCTGTCCTAAAAAAATTGTTCATGCTCTCTTACAACAAAGGTGTATTCCCTAACATCTGGAAATCTGCTAGAATGCAGTCTGTCCCCAAAAAGGGAAAAAGAAATCTGGTTAAGAACTATCGCTTTATACCTTTGTTGCTCGTTATATCTAAAGTGATGGAAAAGGTTATCAACATCGAGATTCTTAAATATTTGGAGAAGAAAAGAAAAGTTTCAGACAACAATTGCTCAACTTATATCTGCAACTCAGCTATGGAAAAACATGGTGAGGCTAGGATTGTGGCATTGGATATTTCAAAGACCTTTGACAGAGTCTGGCACCGATCTCTTTCCGTCAAATTAACATCTTATAGTATTCCTCCTGGACTCTGTCATTTGATATACAATTTTCTCACTGACAGATCGCTTCAGGTCGTCGTCGATGGTATCTCATCCGAGACATTTGCGATTGATGTAGGGGTGCCTCAGGGATCTGTCCTGTCTCTTACTCTCTTTCTGTTATACATAAACGATCTCTTAGCTTCAACTTTCAATCCGATATACAGCTACGCAGATGATGGTAGCCTGGTGTCACCTCTTTTCTCCGACAAACCCTTATCCGTCGCTGCTTTAGATGGACTAAAGGAACAGCAGATACAGATGATTAATTGGGATCTTGAAATCATTCTGGAAGAAGGTAAGAAAAATCTGGTCGAGTTCAATGCTTCAAAAACACAGGCCGCAGTTTTCTCTAAGAAAACATCAAGGGATTATGCAACAAATATACTAATGGACGGTAAATTCCTTCCGATGGGATCTAATCTGTCTATCCTAGGAGTGAATGCGAGCACTAACTTCTCTTGTGACGATAATGCACGCGTCATTGCTTAGTCCGCCTCTCAGAAGCTAGGCTTTCTTTTTAGACCTAAAAAGTACTTTACATCTCATCAGCTACTCACAATATATAAAGCTTAAGTTAGGCCAACACTAGAATACTGTTCTCATGTTTGGAGTTCAACTCCAAAGCACACTCTAGCTCTTTTGGAATCAATTTAAAGAAGAGCGATTCGTCAAATTGATGAAGAGAGTTTGACCGATTCTCTTGACCACAGGCGGATGCTTAGCAACTTATTTTTTTTCTACAAGTACTTTCATGGGAGATGCTTGCAGGAATTAATAGGATTGATCCCCCGAGGGCAAGATTTTTGAAGCATACAAGACAGTCGGAGGCAGCAAATTCCTGTGCAGTCCAGCTTGACACAATGAGGACTTTTGTCTACGGAGACTCTTTTTTCTATAGAACTTCCAAACTATGAAACTCTTTACCGAACGGTATTTTCCCCAAAAATTACAACCTATCCTTGTTTAGGAAGGCGGTTAATCGCCATTTATCCTTGTTTCCGCATGCTACTTGCAGTGCTTTGAAGGCATATGGGGTTGCCCTTTGCGAGATTGAACTTAAAAAAAAATGACATTTTAAATAATTTTCCCTATGATTTAATATAACTTACCAAACAATTAAAAAAAAAAGATTTTTAACATCTACAATTAAACGATTTTTTTCGAGTTGACTCCAAACTTGTGTTTAATTAGAATAATTTGTCTTTCTGGAGACATTTTCCACACACAAGTGCACTTTGCAGGAGACAGTTCAAAGATAATTTTTAAAATTGTAGAGAAGTAATATCCTTTAAGTAATTTTATCGTGTTATCTGCACATCTGATTTTACTCAAAAATTAAGATAAATAGATAATGTAGTTCAATTGTCCCGCGTTTCAGTAGGAGGCAAAACTTATAGGGGAATGGGTGGGTCATAAGAGTAGAAATTGTTGTTGTTATTAAATTACATTTCTTTGAAATTTATGCTTGAAGTTTCTTGTTGTTATTATCATGGATTTAATTTCTATTTTACTGCTTTATTTTATTACGTATGTGTACATATTTCTGCTTAAATTCTTCATAAGTGTAAAAGAACTCTGGGAAACCCATAAAAAAGATAAATAGGTACTAACCTTTTTAAAAATAGGTTCAAATCATGTATAAAAAGGCAAAAAACAAACGAAATTGAAATTTAGACAATAACGCACGAAAAACGCCGAAAAAGGTAAAAAGATAGGATCATAGGATTTTACCTTAATTTCGGCCTCTAATTATTAGCAAGGCAGACAAAGTAATGTTTTTTAACACATTAGTCTTGAATAACTGAAGAACGAATCACCTAAATATAATCCTAAGCAATATACAGATCGTTCTATTAAAAAAACAACCACTATTTTGCGATTGTCTCGTTTGGTTTAGTTGACAGCATATTAAAATTTAAAATCCTGGAATTTTTGTATACTTTACTAAATAAACTCTGTAAGGGAGTAGCAAATTATAAGGAAAAATCCTGTACTTACGCTGAAGTGATTGATATGTGGAGCTATTTAGTAACAAAGTAACATTAATTTCATTCCTGTTGAGTGGCATTTTCTTGGTCAGTTTCTTCTTACAGACGTCTAAATTTTCAATTATACCTTTTTTTCGTTAAGAAATGGAAATCTTTTATAGATTGCCCCTAAAAGCAATTGCGTTAGATTCTGAGTTTGTCAAATGGAATTAACGAAACTTCGCAAAGAAGATACACAGAATATTTAAGGTAACATTAATTATTTGTAATTCAAATCAAAATTAAGTTAATTCTGCGGATTTAAAATATTTGTTCAGAGATACAAAATAACGTGGTTCAACAGTTAATTTCATTTTGTTAAGAAATTATTTTTCATAAGAAAAATAATAGTTATATCTTTCAAATAGAAACAAAAATGAAGCTGACATTAATATGTACATCTGTATGTAAGCTTAATATTGACTCTTCTAGAATGATGAAGAAATGCCATAACCATTTATGTAAAATATGTCGATCGCCCTAAATATATCCAAATTCTTCGATATTATCTATGAGTTTAACGAACAGAATTAAGTTCAAAGCCAACCACATTTTGCATCATCTTCTTAGTAAGACTAACTCTGGCATGCGATCGACGGGACACATTTTACATTTTTTACCATTAAATCAAAAGGAATCGAACGATTTGTGCAATATAATATTACGAGTGCATCCTCATACTTCTGTAAATCACGGCGCGTACCACACGGCAGTAAATTTCATTTATTCGTCGGATGTTCTACGTGAAAAAGCGATTTTATTGCCGATGCACCTGAGAAACATGAAAAGCGACAAGGGCGAAACGCAATTAAATTACAATGAGCTTTTCAATTCGTCCATTCGCAACGATATTCACGCGCTTGTGATGTAAATAGTTACAAAACAAGCTGTAAGTTGTTATCCATTTGTTTCGAATACAACGTACTCGCGGTGTACTAACAATAATTGCGAAAATTTAATCTGTATCCGTAACAACAGTATCTTGTGAGAATCGTTGTCGGGTTTTACTTTCTGTGAACAAATTTATTTATATTTTGTTTCTTGAAAGTGTGTCGCAAGTGACTAATTTGCACCTAATGGGGAATTCACGAAACATGGGGCTTGATAGGCATGACAATGAGACTGTTTCTTTCACGTTAAAAACCGATGAGTAGCAATGATGAATTTATAAACAAGACGGGAATTGTTAATTGCAATTAAAATTGTTTTCAGTTTACTGAGAATGCTCTCCCTGGCTTAAACAGGCTTGCCATAAGCAGTATGGCGAACACAACTATTTAAGAAAAAGAGTACAAATAGGTGAAACACTAACAGGACAATATTTAGAATTTTCAGCTTACAATTTAATACGTGTTTTTAGACATTCTTGTAATTCCCTAATGTAATAGTCGAACAAAAATTATTCCTTGATGGATGTATTAAATTTGTAGCACTGTTAGAAGTTCAGTAACTCAAAAAAATTGATTTCTAATTTGAGTTTCTCGCTTGTTTGCCTATTGGGGACTCCATTTAAAATTATTTTTTTTTGTAAATGGATTCAATTCTTTTGATCTAAAACTAGGGCAAATTATAGTAGAATGCAAGCTGTGGACTTAGAGTTGTTTAAGGTCTAAATTTGAACAAGTACTCTGTGATTGTTATCATCTGGAATGTCGAGACTCAAACATTTGTGCAACTAAAGAAGAAATCCAATCACTTCTTGTATAAGATAATTTCATGACTTATTGAATAAATCAGCGTTGATAAAAACGTAATTACTCAGATATTTTTCAGGCGCAGATTTCTTAGTTTCCCATGGCGTTTACGAAATTTTCGACTGTCATAATATTTCCATAGATAGGTATCATCATTATGTAGAAACACTAAGACCCACAGCGATATTGCGGAGTTCTAACAAAACTACTTCGGCAATACTACGACCAGTTGAAAATCTAAAATAAATTGAGTTTTATCTGAATTTATTAGAAATTGCTTGAGAAACTGTGGGCCGCAATTTAAATTTTACATAATTTCATATCCAAGTCTTATTCTAGCAGAATCTTTGGTAACCTTCAATATTTTCCGTTAGTTTACGTAATTTTTAACTACATGAACAATTACCAAATTCTCTTCGTGAAGAAGTGTGGTGAAAGTGGAAGAAAAGCATTATATCATGCGAGATGATGGGTTACATATTTCACATTTCATAAATTAAATGTTATCGTGAAATACTTATTTTAATTATCTTGACTAGCAGTAATTACGTCTTGGAGATGAGTATTATTGCCTTATTTGGGGCTCTTGCAATAGTCTACATAGTTGATTAACTAAATTAACTATGCGGCCTATATTTAAGAATAAAACAAGCACTTAAGACGTCTCTCTTATTAACATTTATTGAGCATGAAGCAGTGGTATATATTTTAATTTGGTGATTAATTGCCGGAATCATAAATTAAAATAATTGTTTGTTTTGTTTAATAATTTCATTATTTCCCGTCGACAAGTACCGGTGTCATTATTTCATTCTATATTTAACGAAAATAAGTTACAACGCATCCTCCCATGTGCAATTAAACAAAATAAGCTGGTAAATTACGACTACTTGTGACATAACAAAGGTTTGCTTAAACAGCAATTGTGGTTTTCCATATAACTACTAAGCATGTATTGCATTCTTAATAACCAACCACGGTTTTCTATGGTACATTTTACAATGCCGGATGCAAAGCTGTTGCGAACAGTATCACCACTTATCTAGACCTTCCGCATTCTGATATCTTGTTTACGACCGACACAAAGGTGATCAAAATATATTTGCGTTTTGCAGTCGCTCTTCGGGTAAAATTCGACTAATTGTAAGAACTTGGTAAACTCCGTCTCCGTTCTTTAAGATACCGTTCTGTTTGGGACCCACAAAGATGAATTCGTGGTGAATAAATCAGATGAAGGCAAAATAATGACTTAAGCAAAATCCTTGTTTAATTATTGAATAAAAATTCGTTCAACGCAATCAGTATTCAATTTGGATTTCTCGCTAGTTCGCTGATTGGGGTCTCCATTTAAAAGAAACTTTTCTTGTAAATGCTTTGCTTTAAAGGTAAGGCAAATTCTTGTCGAATTCAAACGGTTGACTTATTGTTAGAGCCGTTTAAATCTATTCCAAATAATTATATTGCCAGGATTAAAAATATTAAATCTTCAAAAACTAAAATTTTAAAACACGTTTAATGCAAAGAAATATTATTTATTTAAATTTAATAGCAACATTTATCCCCCAGTAAAACATTAGTCCTACTTTCACCATAAACTTTTAACACAGCGGAGTCCATAAAAAAGCTCCGTCTAATTAGCTAAAGCTTTTTTGTGAACTGGCAGGGAGCAAAAAATATCAGCAAATCGATGAGAAATTGTAATCGTGCTACTAAATCAAATTAATATACTGTTTCCACTCCTTTCAAATATTATATTAACAGCTGATGACCGAAAGTGTAATTAACAATTTCGAGAAGCGGAGAGGATTTATAAAGTGGTTCAAGGGCATTTTACAACTCGATTAGATAAGCTAGACACTTGATGGAAATTACTAACAAATTTTCGGAAATTAGTTAAATGTTGTAAACTACATCTAAGGTGACAGAAGGAGAACAAGGTGAAAGATCTAATTGAATTAAAAATGAATGATCTAATGTGGGTTTCTACTTCAGAATTGCGTTAAAATTTTTAAGAAAATGTTTAAAATTTGTTATTTTAATGATGACGCGAAGGACGTTACAGATTAAATAGATATAAAATCTGAATGCATCAGTTGTCTACCTTTTTAAAATATCACGTTCCAAATTAAAAGTAATTTAATTGCCTCAATAAACAGCATTTAATTGCTTAGTCCATTATAATAAAACACACGCCAATTCTCTTAGTAGATTTTGAATATGAAACGATATAATTGATTTTGTTAATACTTACTTTAAGGAATTCAACAATATTCATAACTAAAAAATGTATTAACAATAAATGTAACAATACATATATATTAAATTTCCGCGAGTCTGTGAACTATGAACCTGGTTGGCATAGCAACAGCCAAACAAGCTGCTGGTATAACCCTACCAAGAAGCTGAAACAGGGAAACCAGCTCAATAGTATCTGGAATTGTTTCAAACCTCCTGGAATTTCAACATTAATTTATTGGTTTTACTTATTGTTAAAATATTCTATTCTTCTTCTATTCTGGAACATTATTTCCAGTTACTCATCATAAAAAATTGTTAATTTTAAAAAAGTTAATGAAACAAAAAACATAAAACATAAATAAGAAGTAGATTCTGAAATAAGAAGATTTTATAAAAATATATTTTCAAACTAATATTTAGGTTTCTTCAGAAACATAATAAGCGTACAACAAATTTTACCATCTAGAGCAGGGATAAGCAAGACGCGGCCGGCGGGGCGAATGCGGCTCGCCTAACATTTTTGCGCGGCCCGCCTAAGATCTACTACTTTACATAAAATTTTTGGAAAGAAAATGTCAAACAATTTAATGAAAAAAAACTTACCATTTAAAAAAACATATGTTGTCAAAAAACACGAAACATTTTCCATGTTTGAGAAAACAAACTCCTTCAGATACAAGTAAATATGGCCACGGAATTCAATTTAAATCGAGATTTAAAATATTTCGATCCGAAGAAATTACTTGTGGTTTCGGTATTTTTTCTTAGTCATTTAATATAGGACACAGAAATAGTTTTAAATAAGCACAAATGGAATTAATAGATTTAAAAAACAATACCAATTTGAGGATCAAATTTCACAAAATCACACAAAAAGGACATTCAAAATTCTAGTAACATAACCTGCATGATTAGCCAGGTATGCAATGCAAATCATGAAATATTATGGACATGAGCGTAAGCAGGATTTTCTTCAAGGGAGGGACAACAATCAT
This sequence comes from Dastarcus helophoroides, assembly GCA_028583605.1. Taxonomy (NCBI): domain Eukaryota; kingdom Metazoa; phylum Arthropoda; class Insecta; order Coleoptera; family Bothrideridae; genus Dastarcus; species Dastarcus helophoroides. The sequence continues at coordinate 7,652,170 of CM053327.1, read as the reverse complement.
TCTCAAAAATTCATGGACAAAAAAGAAAACTTTCTGGTTTAGAAATGTGTATTTTCACTAAAAACTACAGAACTGGGAAGACCGCATTTTCAGATTAAAAGTCGATATTTCGAAAAAGGCCCAATCTTAAAAAAAAATTTCGAAGAACTTAAAGAAATGTCAAAATTTCGAAGAAGTGGAAATGCAAAAAATACAAAATTTCCAGAAGCCAATTTTTGCTAAAAAGGTGGTAATTTTCAGAACAAATCGTATACAGGTAAAAAAAATTGCAACTTTTAAAAATATTCTCTCAGAATTTTTATTATTATTATTTCAATTTTGCCATATTCTTGAAAGTTTTCAACAAATTTTTTTCCCAAAATTTCCTAAAAATTTTGTTCTCATATTTTTTGATTTCTATTAACATTTCAAACCAATTTTAAAAAAATAATCGATTTTAGTGAAAAAGTCTAAATTTTCTGAAAAAATTCAATTTTAAATGGAGATATCCGAAAATTGATAATATCGAATTTTGAGATAAAAGTCAAAATTTGGAAAATAAGATGAATTTCGGAGAATTTAAAATTACCGAAATTAAATTTTAAAAAAATCAGAAAAAACACAAAGACTTCGAAAAAAATCATGGTATTTGAAAATTATGTTGCAACTTCCAGTAAAATATTGAACTTTCTAGAAAATATTTCAAATTTCCAAAAGAAAGTCCAATTTTAAGAGGGAAATTGGAAAAGTTGGAATTTTTAATAAATCATATTAAAAATAAAAACCTAACCTTTCTCAGAAACTCTAGACCTGTTTATAATTCAAAAATATCAAGATATTTAAGGCCTATTTTTGTGAAAATACGCAATTGTCAGAAAAAGTCGAATCTGGAGAAAGAAAATCGCAATTTTCAAGTACATTCTTCTCAAAATTTATAATTCAATAAAGATGTTGAATTTACAAGAAATCTTTTTTTCAAAATCCCTAAACATATTTTTCGCAACATTTTTATTAATATTTCGATCTAATTTAGAGGGAAAAGTGAACATTTTCAAAAACAAAACGATTTGAGCTAAAAGTCGTAATTTTTTCAAAAAGACAAATATTTAGAAAGATGACAAAATTTGGAAATAAATAAATCATTTTTGAAAAATTCCAAAAAGTAGGATATTAAAAATAAAATCGAAATTTCAAAAAAAGATAAATTTTGAGGTACAGGCAAATTTTGGGTAGACTAGTTTAAAAATATCCAATATTTTGAAAAAAAGACGAATTTACCGGCAAAAAGAAAAAACTTATAGAAATATTAAATATCGGATATTGAGACAAAAATCAAGATCAAGAAAAAGGCAAACTTTGGAAAACCAGTCAAAATGTCTAAAAAAATCAGAATCTAAAAGATCGACATTTTCAGCTAAATGTTCAGAAAAATATCGGACACTGGAAAAAATGCAAAATTTTGAGAAAACTATGAATGAACCAAAAATTTTGCAAAAAAGTCAAATAAAAAAAAAAGTCGAAATTTAAAAAAAAATAGTCAAAACCCCGAGAAGAAGACGATATTACGAGAGAACTTTTGCGAAAAGAATCTAAATTTTGAGAAAAAATGTTTAATCTTAGTGAAATTTCGAAATTTCCCAGAAAGAATCAGATTTTAAAACAATTTAGATAAAGCAAATTAAAAAAAAATCGAATATTTATTTTCTCTTGACCTTTCAAGTCAGAGGAAGAAAGGCGCCCACCTTACCTCAGCGGGCATCAGAAAATGTCAAATATTGTAATATACATCCAAATTTTGACAAACATGTTGAAACTTCCAGAAATTTGGATTAAGAAATCGTTGAAATTTACAAAAAAATTTTCTTCGTAATTTTTGACTTTTTCGCAAAAATTCCAAAAAATATTTTTTTTTATCAGCAGATCGACCAGATTTTGAGGAAAGGGCAAATTTTAATAAGCAAACTAAAATTTTCTGAATTAAAAAAAAACAACGAACTTTTAAATTCGAAATTTGGACAGTTATGTTTGATAAAAGAAGTCAAATTTTATGAATAAATGCAAAATTTCGAAGGAAAAGACAATTTTTTTTAAAAAAATTGAGAAAAAGATAGTAATTTCGAAAAAAATGTTGCTACATGAACCAGAATAGGGCAGAGTGGGGCGCTTGCCCCCACCCTGCCCTATTCTAGTTAAGCCTATGATTTTGGAAGAACTTATTTTTGCGTAATGGAAATAGTTAAAAGGGACCACAGGTCCAGACTAAATAACGCACGACTGGAAAGTTCTGTGCGAGTTGCTGTGGCAAATGTGGCAACTTCAAATTTCTCATTAGTTTGTTTAAGATTTTTTCCCAATGTCCCACTTTTTGTTTCTATTATGTATTTTAATTTCGTAATTTTTTATAATACTTTTATTAATTTTGTTTTGTTAATAGAAACTTAATAATTAAAGTTAATCATCTAATCTAGCGTTCATATTTTCCTCACATACGGCCCACGCAAAATTTTTAATCTTGTAGTTGGCCCGTTGTAAAAAAAGGTTGCTCATCTCTGATTTAGAGCGTTGCTGTAATTTTTTGGCATCTTCGCGTTTGTTTCTTACTTTATTAGTACACGCTAAGCTTAACATAATTAATGAATTATAATTTGCCGTTAATTTCGAATCAGTTAAATGTCAATTTGTCGTGCACTGATCAAGTAAGGAACATACGTTACGTGACCATTTTTTGTTTTACTCAAAACGGAACATCGCTGTATTTTTCTCAATTAGCAGGACCGATTCATAAATGAAGCTCAATTTCAAGAATACCAGCCTAGAGCTTTAATGAAAACAAAAAAAAAAGATTCTAAATATTTTCTTTAATTTATCAAAATTATTTATTACAAGTTTGAAAAGATAAGCAAGGTACATTTTTAGTCATTTTTTATGTTTGTCAGCAGAGCAAATTCGTTTTATAGACCTGCTGATGATTTTAATCAATAATAAATATATTGGCAAGTCTGTTTTTATTTATCTTAGTTATCAACATCGCCATGAGGATCGGAACCTGTAATTGGTTTTTTTTCAGACGTTCACAATATATTCAGCAGTGTTTCCCAACCGGTTTGTTGCAAAAATATAAAACGCTTTTATATTGAACTTTGCTAATTTAAAACGGGTAAATGGGCCCCCTTTTTGTTTTTCTCGTCAAAATATAGCAGGAGAAATGATTGAGAATTATTTATAGTTGTTCTTTTTTTTACTCAAAAAAAATCTGAGAGAATTATCTGTTGAGATATTTTTATTTAGTTGAAAAATATAACTTTTGAGTTTAGGTTTTAAAGTTAAACCTTAAAAAAATAAGTCCAAAGAAGGTTTCACTCCTTTACCACATCGACAATTAAATAAATAATTACGCGATACGTATTTATTTAATTGCCGAAACCTTCTTTGGACTTAATCACAAACCACAGTGTTTAGTTCAGTGCTTTACTAAACAAAATAAATTAAAAACATATAAATATATCAGGTTTAAACTGAAAATCTAAAAAAAGTCGAAAGGGAAAGCGTCCAAATTTAGTTAAAAAATTGCTGTAATTTCAGAATTTAGAAAATTCAATCCTAAACGCAGATTTTTAACCAAGTAATTTAAACGAAAACATTGAGCTTTAAAAAATCAAAAATTTTATAAATTTTGAGAAAAAGTTTGTTTGTATATAAAAAAAATTAAGAAAATCTTAAGAAATATAGTAAAACAAATACATACCTAAACATAAAAAAACTCGAATTTTAAAGAAGCAAAATTAAATTTTAAGAAAATTCAAAAAGTTTGCTAATATCAAATTTTAGAGCAAAATCTTGAAATATCTAAAAAATCTTTGACAAAAAAGTCGAAATTTATAGAAAAAAAATGAAACTCCGTTATTCTTAATTTCTTTTAAAAAGTGAGCGTAAACCATAAAATTTTTCTGGAAAAAATCTTTAAAATGACAGAAGATGGTCACTTGACGATGGTAATAAAAACAATGCTTTCCAACAGAAGATTTTATGAGGAGTTCCAGGGTGTGAGAAGTCACTGGAGGAGTCAGAAGAGCGGATTCGCTCAGGGAAGTGTACACTGGCCCGAGGCTCTTCAATATGTAAACAAACCACCAACCGATTGGTCCGACAACAAAGAGCTTCATTTATGCTGATGATGCAGCCGTCACCTGCCAGTCACAGAACATCTCGGAGATAGAGGAGCACTTGGCAGAATCACTTTCAATTGTGCCCGAATCCAGCTAAGACACAGACAGGCCTGTTGCACCTCAATAACCGATAGGCAGGAAGGGAGTTGCAGATAGAGTGGAAAACTCAGTTAGTCTGAACCACTGTCCAATGTCAGTCTATCTAGGGGTCACACTAGACCGTACTCTGACCTATAGGCAGCACATACACAAGACCAAGGCAAAAGTAAATGGGTAGTCAATTCAAGCGCATGCAATTCGGCGCTAGCGCTTTGCTATTCCACGAGTATGCTGTCAACGTGTGGGAGAAATCAGCACACAAAGACTGGACACTGTCTTGAATGACACGTGCAGACTCATTTCAGGATGACTAAAGCCTACCAGCCTCATCAATTATACATGCTGGCCGGGATCGCACCACCACAAATAAGGAGGAAAACCATCGCCATGGCCGAACAAAGCAGGCAAAGCACCGACATCCGACACCCACTTCATCGATATTCACTATCAGCGGCCAGGCTAAAATCTAGGTGAGGTCTTGTTTTATGCGGTCTACACAGTCTCTCATGTCCACTAAAGCTTCAATCAAAGAGGAGAAATGGAAACAGCGAATAGAGGGGAGCGGCACCCCAGACTGGAATCCAAAGGAAAAGCGGATCAAAATTAGAATGGTGTACCTGGAAAACGCTTAGCCGACTCCGGAGCCAAATCGGGAGATGCAAAAACAACCTCCCTTAGGAAGTTCCGCATAGCCTCACCTTAGTGAGGCTATGCGGAAGAAGATGCGTGCGTACGCGAAGACTCTCAGACAATGGAACACCTCCTGTCCTGCCGAACCTTGCAAGTTCCATGCACCATGCGGGACCTGTGGGTGTGCAACGAGAATGCCACACTCTGAGCCAGGCACTGAAGTGATATATGAATGCATATATGAACGCTTATGCATATTCTCAGACACGATTAAATAAATAAAAAAGAAATTTGAATTCACCTGGTTTTTTAGGGGAATATGTAAAATGAACTGTTTCTGACACATCTCCAACAAAAATTAGTTAATATGAAGAAAAACATCGGAGGAGTTTCATGAAATAAATGCCCAGAAATGTTGACAAATGTTTGTGAAGGTCCTGAAAAGAGGTCATGTTTTGGTTTAGAGTTAGGGGGTCGTCATTTTAAACATTTAGAACAGGCCAATATTGTTTATTGTATTTGAGAGATTTTTTTATTTTCCCCCTTCAAATTAATCCATAATATTTAAAATTTCAAGTGTTGATTATCAAATGTTTTTCCTTTCAATCTGCTGTTTATTACAATAAGTTCTGATTTTTGAAAATGCCACGGTTGACTTGATAAAAATTAAATATGTTAAAATCGGTTTTCATTGTTAAAATTGTTACTATATAAATCCAAATATCTCAAAATTCTTAAAGTTTGGATGAAACTTTCTTTTATTTTGACCTTAGAATCCGAAAATGTGAAATGTATGTAGGGTGTCCTATTTTAAAAAATACAACTTTGATAGTTTTGTGTTTGTGGGACACCCTGTAAATTATGAAACTAATTTTAAGATGTATTGCCAATGAATCCCTATCCATCCCTAAAACAAAACATTTTTAAAATCAAGTAGCGTGAGCGCTGGGATGTTTATTTCTAAGCCTAACGCAGCACAATTACTGGGCAAAACTACTTTGTCTTTTAAAATCAAAGACATTTAAAACATTTAAAATTAAGTCAAAAAATTATATAAAAAGTGGGCGTTAATCGAGTACTCGACATAATTTAAACGTGCAATTTCTATTGTACGAAATACACTAAAGAGCTTATGGTGGGTGTACATCAAGTGACTGCCTGACTGCCACCACCGTTTAAAGTGGCACATCGAAAGTTTTCGTTGCATTGCACATTAATTATGATTATTACAACCATATTAATCTTAAATGGTTAGCGGTTGGAAAATAAATCTGTCAATTTATACTGTAAATATTATTTGTAACTTCGCAAAGTAAATACCACTTAACAACATTGAAAACTAGCTGTATATCCATATAATTAAAATTTTGCAATTTTTGAAGATTCGTTTTATTTTAAACAAGCTTGTCAAATAGTTGATAAAGTTAACTGACTTAGCATCGATAATGAAACATTTTGAAATATGTAACACTAATAGTTTATGTTTCACAAAAGTGTATTAATAATTGGCCGGTTTTGGAGGATTAATCACTTAAGACTAACGTTAACGTTCAAAATAAGGTTAGAAAATAATACAAAATTAAGTGAAAATGTTGGTATAGTGTTTTTTTCTTATCTTTTCTTCTTTCTTTATGTATATTCACCCGAGCTTATGATTACCGCTTTAATTGGCAATTTCACTCCTATTCTACAATATCGTCTACTTTGCGAACCAGGGCTTTAGATGGCGCTTCTTGGTTTTCTCAAAAAATTAATACTGTTGCAAATCTTTTTAAGGTTTTAAAAGAGTTGAAATGAACATATAATATTTTAGATGCTCTTTTGCACACCACGATCGTCGGTTTTTGTTTGCTCTATTAATCGGAAAAATACAAAAACTCAACTTTTCGCCATAAAATTAATTATATCACGAGTAATTTTGCACTAAATCAGATGTAATATAGCTTTCTGGATAGAGAGTTTTTTCTAAATGTTGTTACCCTTTTCTATAAACACCGAAATTCCCAATTGAAAAGCGACTGTCAGTTATATCGGCTGATATCTGTATATGTATGTTATTACGCTACAGTTCGCAATTTGTAATCGATTTTTGACATTTTTGTTTCTATCGATTCGAAATATCTCATAATAGAAACCTATTGATTTGTCAAATAGTTTAAATTTTATTAAAGAAAAACATAGTTTATTAGAGAAAAATCGACCTTAGGAATCACAGGTTCTTATGATTTTTTATGGGCGAGTCAGAAAGAACGGACCAACGCTAAACTGGAGATACTACATACCAAAATATTACGATCGAGAGCAAATTCCTGTCGTTGGTTTAAGAGATACAGGATGATCAAAGATTAAATTTTATTTACGTAAATTAAAACATATTTTTTTACCTGTTGTGTTATGCTTAAAGCAGGCCGATATTATAAAAGCACGATCAATTCTACAAAGAAAAGGTACTCCTGTTTGAGTCGCCCAAAACTATCGGTTTTTGGGTTATTTGCATTTAAAAGGTTTAATGTAATTTGTTATGATTTTTTTATTTTTAAAATATGCAAAGATACGGAGAAGGGATCAAAGCCACAGTAAATAACAATTAAAATTATTGGTATTAGAGAAAATAACAAACTTCAAATCGATTTTTGGAAGTGTCTACCACCTACTTCAATAAATTTTAAAGTTCACTTTCCTAAATGTCAAAATCAAAATTTCCCTATTATTTTTAAATGCATTTGCAGCTTCTTGGATTATTTATCACAACTCCTGAAGATAATTTAAACCTTTCTGAAAAACTAAATTCTTCAAATTTGAAAAAATATTATATCTGCACCTTAAAAAATCGCAAAAAAAATACATTAAAACTTCCTCTTCTTCACTTCAGGTTTTAGGCATTATTGAATGTTACGATACCCATCTTTTTCTTGGCCTTCCAATACTTCTTCTTCCAATACATCTATAAAATCTTGCTTTGGCTATTTTTCATTCATTCGTTCTACATGTTCTTTCCACTTAATTTTATTTTATGTTATTTTATTGTTTATATCAAAGATGTTTAATTTTGTTCTTATATCTCTATGTCTTATTTTATCCAAATTTGTGGAACCTTTCATTCTCCTAAGAAATTTCATCTCTTGTGTTTGCATTCTACGGTCTTCTTTTTTTGTCGTTGTCAACGTTTCACTACCGTTTGAGAGGGTTGGGACAGCCATCGTCTAATAAAATTTTATTTGCGTATCTTTTCTTGTTTTATTTTTTAGTGTTCTACTAATAGTTCTGCAAATATGAGTGAATTTATAAAGTTTTTCTTCTACGTCATTATTTCGATCATAAATATTTAAAATGTTTAACCTGCACCAATACTGTATTATTTACAACTATTTTTGTTTTGACTGGGTATTTACCTGAGAAAGCCATAATCTTAGAGTTATTTGTTGATATTTTCGTGTTCTTGGCAGATATTTTGTAAGGTATACATGTGTCTTTATAGATCGTCTTCAGTTTCTGCAAAAAGTACTAGGTCATAGGCATATAAAAGGGAGTTTAAGATGGTATACTGATCTAGGTATATTCCTGTAGAACGTTTCATTTTCTATTCTTTTATAATGTTGTCTCTGCTTATGTTGAAGAGAGTTGGCGATATGCAGCAGCCCTTTCTGACTGCTTTATTTGTTATTTATTTACTTAGTTTTCCGTCTATATCTACTAATATTGTGGTGTTAATGTATAGACTTTGTATCGTTCGTATTAAATGTCTTGGATATCCCTTTTCCTCCATAATGTTCCATAATTTACACCTGTTTACGTTGTGAAAAGCTTTCTCAAAGTCTATGAAACTTATATGGGTTTCTCTGTTGTATTCTGTGTGTTTTTCTATGATTTGTTGTATCGTAAATATTCCATCTATTGTTGATCTGCCTTTTCTAAAACCTATTTGTTCTTCCTCTATTAACTCTTCTGAAATTACTTTCAATCTGTTATTTAGTATTCTGCAATATTTTTTTTTATTTCTAATAAACTAATTCCACGATAGTTTTGAGGATTGTTCTTGTCGCCTTTTTTAAACAATGATGCCCTTTTCCACTTATCAGAAGTAATATTATTTTTCCAACATTCGTTATATAGGTGTAATAGCCTCAGGTGCAGCATTAGACCGCCATGTTTCCATAATTCGGCATTTATGCCATCTATGCTTGTCGCTTTTCTGTTTTTGGTAGATTTAAGAGCTTCCGTCAGTTCAGCTAAGGTTATGTTATGCAGACTTTTTACGTTTTCTTTTTGAATCGTTGTTTCGTCTGCGTTTTCATCATACCAGAGTTTTCTGCAATGCTCCACGCATTCTTCTTCAATAATGTTGTTTATTTGTATTCTGTCATTTTCTTGGTTACTTAAAGATTTCATTACTTTGTATACTAAAGTTTGTCTCCCATGTTATTTTCTATATTACTTATAAATCGATCCCAGACATTTGTTTTACCACCTTTCTCTTATGTTTGTATATTTTGTAATTATGTTCATTTGGGCTGTTAAAATATTGTTTATAAGATTTTTGTTTATCTTGTATTGCTTCTTGTATTTTAGTCGACGATATTTTTAGTCCTTTCTTTTTTCTGGTTGTCTTCTTTTCTCCCAAAACTTCGACGGCCGTTTTTAGTACTGCTTGTGTTAAACTTTGGAATGCTTCATTTATGTCGTCTTTCGTTTCTACATGTTCTAATATACTGTTTAATCTATCCTGATAGAGCTTGCTTTTGCTTTCCTCTTTCAATAAGTATACTTTAAAGGCTGCTTCATTTAGATTTGTTGTTGGTTTTGGGATTTTCTTCCACTTTTTATAAGTTGCTATTGTTGAAATTACCAAGAAGTCAAAAAGTTTAAAATTTTATTAAAGAAAGACGTAGTGTATTAGAGAAAAATCAAACTTAGGAATCTTAGCTTCTTATGATTTTTATATATACAGGCTGTTACTTATATATGCAGTACCACTTATTACAAAGACAAATTGATTTTATGGATGGGGCTAATCGAGGCTAAACTTCTTGTTTTAAATACTAATAATTTCTATATTTTATATTATATTTGAATTTAAGGCAAAAAATAAGCTGTGTTTATGTACATTGTTTATTGCTATATTTGATAGCTTTAAATATATTTCAATTTTTCGAAAAAAATGACAGGAAAAAGGTTTACTTTGACTACTTGTTATAATCATAGAATATTATGGAGACTACAATGACGCAATCAGGTTTTACATTTATTATACAGGGTGACGGAAATTTTATAAATTTTATTGTTTTAATTTTATTCAAAAGAGCTGATGTTTTAGATGAGAACCATATGTTTTTTAATCATTTTTGGTATCTTTTTAATAGAAATAGTTTTGAACACAAAAGTAGAATTTTAAATGTTGAGCTTGAAAACAATTTTTTTTTCTGGAAGTTTGGAGTTCAAAGCAAAACTCTTAGGTGTTAGATTCACATGTCGAAAAAGTAAGTTATAAAATCAATTCCTTGATGTGCGCTTTTGGTTTTACTAACGATTTTGTTCTTCTTTCGACCATTAAAAGCATGGCCGACGTTAAGTCCTCAGATTGGGGGGGAGGGGTGGTTAATGGGTTGGAATTCCTAATTATTTTCGGAAAACTTAGGATCAAACCTAAACTTTCAAGAAAAAGTCTTATTGTTAAACAAATTTTCGAACTTAAAAAAAATCGAAAACAATTTCAAATCGAAAATTTACTTTTAAACTTAAAATGCCTAAGTTACAAGTCAAAATTTTGAATTTAATCTGAAACTGTATGAAAAATTTTCTAAATCTCTAGAAAAATGGGCCCCGAAATGTTGTCCTTAAGATATAAATTCTTAAGTTTGGTCGAAATTTCAAGATCATCCAAATGTCTAAAAATTTAAATGTTTCTCCAAATTTCGACTTAGAAATCGTCATTTTTAATTCAGAGGTGAACTTTCTAATTTAAAATCAAAATGTGTAGCTTAGAGTGAGTGAAGTTTCCTGATTAAAGTTAAAATAATGTAAATTTTGGAATTTCTAAAATAAATTCTTTTCAACATTTTTAGTTTACAAGCAAAATGTTACCTTCAAAGTTAAAATTTTGAGTATAAGATCAAAATATTGATGATTGAAACTTTATTATTATACTTTTAAAATCAGGCTAACAGTTCATTATTTGTCACAATATTTTACAATATTAATTTAAGAAAATCTCGAGTGTTATTTACAAAGGAAAATTTTACTTAAATTTTATAATTTATATCAAAAATATTTTCGAAATCCCGAAATTAAAAATTTCCGGATTAAAATTAAAAATAGAATGTCAACAAAAAATTCAAGTTTCGAGAAAAATTTTAAATCTACATATACAAAAGTTTTGTAACATGACAATATTTTGACCAAAAGTTGAAATTTCTAGTCTAAATTCGGGAAAAGATGAAACTTTGCGTTCAAATTTAAGAAGTTAACTCAAAGTATCTAATAAGGTCCAACTTAGAAATTTTCAATGGAGAAGATCGAAATAGAATTGACCTTTAGGCTTTGATCTTTTACAACGTCCAATTCTAGGACTGCGCAAAAAAATTGACCATTTGCCGCTTTAGGGCTTTGCACCTAACCAAAGCCGGATTTAGACTTGATGAGGCTCTAAGCTATTTGAGATATAATTTATTAGTTTACCGTGAACTTTTTAATGAGTAAAAAAAAGTCATCTTATTGAATTTCTGATCACCTAAAAAAGAAAGTTTTTCCTTAACCTTTTGATGGGTCTCAAAAATTTTAGTGAAAAAAAAAATTTTTACACTCTTTACATAAAGCAAGTATTCCGCATGAGCCTTTCTCATACCAATAATTTTATCGACGACTAAAAAAAAGGTCCTCAATCCTAGTTTGTCCTACAACAACTTCTTCTGGAACGCCGCCTGTGTGAGCCGCTGGATGGATCGAGCAGTTTGGCGGCTAAGGTCGCCGGTCCCAAGCCCGCATAAAGGAGGAGGGTTTGCAGTTGAGGCTAGCAACCTACCTGCAGTAAAACAACTGATGCTTCTAACTGTAATAATGTAGCCTCAGATCCGACTGGACTTAATGAAGACGACTCGATGAGAAAAAGGAATAAACGAGAACGGAAATTGAAATCTAATACCAAAGTATTACAAATAGGAAACTGGAATGTGATGTCATTTAACAACAAAGACGATCCTGATCGAAGTGGAAAAACACAATATAGACATTTGCGTTTTTGCAGAGACCAAAAAAAAAAGGCAAAGGAAGCATGAAATTCGAGAATTACATACATATAGCGGAAAAGATAAGAGCGAGAGAGCCACATCAGGAGTAGGCATGCTGATACATTTAAAATTCAAGACATAAAATACATTAACCACAGAATATTAAGAACTACGATACAAATCAAAAAGAACTCGACAGCGCACTTTGTAAGCGTGTATTCTCCAGATATAACAAAAACCCAAGAAGAGAACTAAACTTTTTAATATGAACTACAAACAACGCTAGACGAAATGCCGGTTCTTAGTGACCTAAACGCCAGAGTTGGAAATGAGGTCCTGGCAGGGGTGAAAGCCGATTTACAGAAAAAATTATCAATGAAAACGGGGGGAGACTCATTCAATTTTGTGACCAAAACGAACTCCGCATTAATAACATTTTTGTACCCCCACAAACCTTAACATAAAATTACGTTTGAGAACACCAGACGACACAAGTCTATAATAGACCATGTTTTAACTAACGGAAACATCCACTCTTCCAAAGTACTGGACCTGAGGGTATTGAGCTCTGTGAACACGGAAACCAATCACAATCTAGTATTTTCAAAAATGAGATACAATGTGCATCACTTCCAACGACCAAGACCAAAAGTTAAATTAAAAATTAAAAATTAAACCTATAATCCTTTGAGAATGACGCAACAAAAAACCTATATCAGAAGGCTAAAGCAAAAAGTTGACAATAATATGATCCTGGAAACGGACAGTGTTGAAACATTGTGGGAAAAGACCCAAAGAAACATTAAGACAGCTACTGAAGAGGCAACAGGCAAGAGAAAAGTAAAGTGTGATGGGAAATAAAAAAAACCTTGGTTCCGTGAGGAAGTTAAGAACGTAGCAATAACAAAACAACAATTCTGTCTCCAGTATAGAAGCAAAGTGATACGATAAATACAAACTGGTCAGAAGCAGCGTAAACAATGCAATACAAAACATAAAACACTGAGAAAAATTCTCAACTGACATAGAGCACATGGTGCACAAAAACGAGTTTTGAATATGCTGAGGAATCGAAAAAGATCAATTAACGAATATGTGCAAATTATCAAAATTAAACTGGGAGAATGGGAAACACATTTTAAAAACCTATACAACAGCACAAACTCAGACAACAAGAAAGAACAAATCGAAGACTTAGAGAAAACGAAATAAGAGAATAAGACCAGGGCAAGACACAAAGCTTTATAATTACAAAAAAAAACAGTCCAGTAAATGGCAGGCAAACTAAAAAATAGAAAATCACCGAGTCCAGATGGAATAGCAAACGAATTGATCACTTATGAACAAATTAACAACTTCTTTCAACAAACTAGTGGACACTAAAAAGGCACCCACAATCTGGAAAGAAAGCGTGACAATATCCATTTTCAAAAAAGGAGGGAACGCCGACCCAAGAAACTACCGTGGCATTACTCTATTAAGTGCCGTTTTAAAACTTTTGATCAATATCTTGGCGGTGGAAATAACAAAAACAAGAATTCGTGAAGAACAGCAAGGGTTCAGACAAAATAGATCCACAATCGATGTAATCTTCACACTGCGGTAAATAGCCGAGGAAAGTATTGATCACAATAAACCAGCTTTTATGTGCTTTGTGGATCTTACACAAGCGTTTGATAAAGTAAGACTCACAGATGTCCTCGCGCTACTAAAAAAAAAGATAAATAGACAAAAAAATAATAGCTATCATCAAAGAGCTGAACACGAAGAACATAACGACAATAAAGGTAGGCAATGAAATGACACAGAAAATACCAGTCGTAGATGGGATAAGACAGGGAGACAGCCTTAGCCCAATTCTTTTTAATTTAATTATGGACGAGATAATTAGTGAGGCACAAACAATCGGTAAAGTATATCGAATGGGTAAAGAAGCTATTTAGGTACTTTGCTATGCCAACGACGTAGTCCCGATGTCAGAGGAAGAAGATGACCTGCAAAGAATGCTATATAAAATGAAACAAGTGGCAAAGATATATAACATAATAATATTCGTGCCGAAGATCGAAGCATTAATTATCTCTAAGGAACCTAAAAGCTACAAACTGGATATCTATAACCAAAATGCAGAACAAGTAATGAAGTTTAAATACTTGGGAGGAAACATTACCAGCAACAGAAATATAAAAGAGGAAGTGAAAGATCAAGTGACAAAAGCAACCTTAATATCAGGAACAAATACATCTCCATTAACGCTAAAATTAAAATTTATACAACATGCATAAGACCAATAGTGACAAATGCAGCCGAAACTAGAACGGAATCGACCGCTACTAAACGCCTTCTAAGAATAGCCGAAATGAGAACTCTTCGAGCAATTACGGGCCATACACTACAAGATAGGAAACCTAACGACAAATAAGACTGGCATGCTAAATACAGGATGTGGTGAGGTGGGTACGAAAAAGAAGAAGAGAGTGGAGGGACCACGTCGACAGAATGACAAAGGACAGATTACCTAAGATCGCTAAAACCCAAAAACCAAATAATTCCAGACCACCGGGAAGACCCCCAAAGCAATAGTATGAGAGTTGGACGTCTGCATCACAGGAAAAAGAATAACACTCGGATTAACCGAAGCTACAAAAAGAATAGGACATACGTCCCAACCTAAAAAGAAGAAGAAAAGAGAAGTTCTTCTAGACAATACTGTATATCTAAATATGGCCCTTGAAGATGGTGAGGGCCATAAGCTATAACTTGTATAGCTTATACGTAAATCCAGCACTGCGCCCAAAATAAATAAATTTTAAGTTTAAACTTGTAATTTTGAGAAGAAACGTGACATTTGTAAAAAACAAATTATTTTAAAGGGCTCTTCAAATTTCGAGATTGAATTAAAATTTTTTAAATAATAACTTTTTTCGGAAATTACGTCCTTTTTATTCGAAACGTTTACTTTAATCTTAGAAGTAAAACAAAAATTTTAGAGTTTAAACATTTTAAGCTTAACTTTTGGATTTAAAATAAAGGTTCAAATATTCAAACATACTTAAAATTTGTAAAACGAAGTTAGTTTTAACATAACATTTTGACACAAAAAGTGGAAATATCCAGAAAAATTTTAAATTAATTATCAAATATTCGAGATTCAAAATTTTGTATAAACTCATAATTTTGGTAAAATTTCGTGTATATTCCACCTTTTTGTTCAAAATTGTAGGTACATTTTCATTCTGTAAATGAAATTGCGCTTCAATAATTTTCATGAAGAACACGCCACTATTGCACGTATGAAAAATTAGTTTTATTGAAAAAAAAAAAAATAGGACCAAGTCAAATCTCCCCTCCCTTGTTATAAAACGACTCAGTGTTGTGTATGTGTATGTGAAAGATTCTGCTACTAAAACAAATCGTTGTATTTCCCAAAAAAATCTAGAGTGGAATCCTTACATTTGTTTAACATGAGAGAAGTAAAAATGCGTTCGATTTAGCATAAATATCGAAATTAATTAATCTCTTTGGTGACTTGTTTTTGTTATAAAAGTAAGCAAGAAACTAAATAACCGCGGTAAAGTAACTTTTCAGGTATATTATTTTAATACACGATTTTATCATTATTTTATCTAATAAATAATTCAAAAGATAAGTCGGCTTACTGGATGTGAAGCGTTATTATTGTGTCTAACATAATAGCAAAGAAAGTGGTCATCAGCTTCTCAATAATTAAATCGATCACAGGGTAATCAACCGGATTATTCATTGCCACTATTCGCCGGAAGAAGCAACAGTCTGACACCTTTTCGAAAGTGGTCGCCCATTCGACAATATCCTCTAAGCTTGCCTTGCCACCATACAGCTATGCAATTATCCACATTTCGATCCGGCTGGGTTCAGATTCTTTTTCAATGTGACCTTATTAAACCATCTCGGCTATAAATTGGGCAAAACCACTATCGGCATCGAAGGAGTCCTCATGTGTACGTTCTGTGTGTGTGTGAAAGTAATCATCGACGAAGAAGACTTCTTCTCACCCCCTCTATTGTCACGGGTATAAAATACTGAAAGTGACTTACAAACGACACAGTCACCAATTGACCAGTCATCTAAGCATCATGAACAGATTGCCCGTGGTAAGTGGTGAAATTTTTATACAGGGTGTTTACGTGAAAACGCGAGTGACCCACCCAAATGGACTACGCTTTTGTGATGGTGTTTACGTAACGTGATCTCTCTTCGACATAAAATTCGAGGGTTGTGCTTAGGGACGAGTGTCTTTAATTTACCAGTTTTTTAAAAAAGAAATTATACACGTTTATGATGTGGATATTTTATTCAAATTATAATTGAAAGATACCAGCTGATTAATTTCGACAAAAAAAAAACTACATATGTGATCTATCAGATTTAAGAGTAACGATACTTTTTTAAATCACATTTTTAAATATTTTTAAACTGGGTCGTAATAATGTTAAATAAAATTAATAAACATATTTTGAAGGTACATTTCTTTACATTTTTCTAAGTTTAAATTGCATTAAAGTCTATAGTCCTATACCTAACAAAGAGCAAAAAAATCAAATAGTATTTTCAATATAATTTTTTACGGTGTTAAGATGAAAATAAAACATACATATATTTCTTGTAATTTTTGAAATTGATATTCAGTAATGTATTGGACAGGATACCATTAAGTAATTTTTTTATTTTTGCTTAGCTTAAATAAAATGCAAATATTATTTACTTAAAAATTTATAATTTAATCTATAAATTTTGTTGTTAAACTTTCAACGGTCATTTTTCCAATAGATATTTTGATTTAATGTAATAAATAATGATTATTTAGTTTACTTTGTCATAAAGTACCTTGTTTTTCAAACTTTTAGGAGAAAAGGACAGGAAATTTGTGTTATCAAGTTATCTGAGTTATCTAATATTAGGAAATTATAAAATATGAATCTGAATTGCAATTCTAAGAATGTAAATTGTAATGTAAATTATTGTCGATTGGTTCAGAAATCTTTTAAAGAAAACTGTTAAAAAAGGTTTCTGGCTGTCTTCTAAAAAAAAAATCAGACTAGACAGTCAACTTAAAACTGTTTTCTAGTAAATTTTAATCATTTTGTCGCGGTTGCGGAAAAAGTGGCGTGGAACAAAATATATAAGTCTAATAAAGAAAAATATAAAATATTAGACTTTAAACTGTTTGGTTGTAAAATTTAAATGAGTTATTTTTTGGAGATTGAAAAAATATAAAAAACAAAATATTATTGTTATCATTATGGAACAAAAGTTGACCTGAAATAATTTCAGATTAAATGAAGTATTTACAACTAATAATATAATACATACTTCTAAATACTTTAGCATTTTGGGTGAGGGAGGGGTAAGGAATCTTCATTAGTCTAATTGTAAGTTTAAAGTTGTTTAACCGTTAATTCTACACAAAAAAACGAAAAGTATACCAATTACTTTGAAATTGTTTAGTGTTAATATAGTCATTCTATGGCATGGTAGTTTGGAAATAAGTAAAACACAATATATAAGTCTAATCTAAAAAATTAATAAAATGCTGACTCTAACTGCTTAGTCATACAAGATATATTTTTCTAATTCCTAAACAGATTGAAATATTTCACTTTCCAATCGTCTTTTTCTTTCATAACCAAGATTTTGGTTAAATCATTGTAAAATATGATAACGTTGGTCAATCATGAGACGTAAATTCGATATTTGCTGCCCAAATGTTTCTTTTACTTATCGTTTTTAAGTTACAATTTCATAAGAGATCAAACACAATTTTACTTTTCGAGTGTCCCTCCTTTTCATAGACACCAATATGTATACCTTTTGGATAAGTTTGAAATGTAGAATCAGACTAAATTGCTTGGTCATTTTTCGTTTTTACACTACAAGTCCCGAAAGGGAACAAATCTAATGATTTTACTTTCCAAGTATCTCTCTCTTTTATAGTTAATCAAGTTTCTAATTCAATCATTTCAAGATGTGCCTAGTTTCATCAGTTTTGCGGTAAAATTGAAATACAAATCTTGTCCCCTGAAACCAAGAAAGATTAGAAAACACAACAAACTCTAATGCGTTTCGATAGCCAAGCTATAATCTTCAGAGAGATACTCTATAGAAACGCGTTAGAGCAACCTTTGTTGTGTTTTTTAAACTTTCTTCGTTTCAGGGGACAAGATTTGTATTTCAATTTTTGAAGATAGTCAAGAACCAGTGCATTACACCAAAATTTTGAGGTGTAAAATCGATATTTGTTAACCAAATTGTTACGTGAGATATCGTTTTCAAGATCCAATTCCTCAAAGAGATTCAAATAATCTAATTTTTCTTTTCGAATGTCTCTTCCTGTTATAGCTACCAAGCAGTTAACTAAATCATTGGAAAATGCAACTAGTTTGAATAAGTTTGAAATGAAAAATCGATATTTGCTAACCAAATTGTTTTGTCATTTCTTGTTTTTAAACTGTAATTCCTCAAGGGGTTCAAATGATTTTATTCTTCAAATGTTTTCCCCTTTTACAGCAATCAAGTTTTCAATTATATCATTTGAAGATTTAACAAATCTTAGGTTGGTCAATTTTATGACGTTCATTCAATATTTGCTAACGACATTGTAACGTCACTTATCGTTTTCAAGAAACAATTCGCTAAAGACGTCAAAATAATTTAATTTTACTTTTCGAGTGTCTCTCCTTTTCATAGTCACCAAGCATTGAACTAAATCTAAGGTACATACAGTTTGGACAAGTTTGAAATTTAGAATCAATATTTACTAACCTAATGTCTTTACATTTATCCTGTTTGAGCTACAATTTCTCACATGGTCCAAAATGCAACGATTTTATGTTGCAACCATCTCTTTCTTTTACAGCATCCAAGTCTTTAATCAAATTATTACAAATTGTATCTGACTTGATCAATTTTGGTACGTATAATTTGCTGACCAAATTTTTCTATTGCATCGTTTTTATTCTATTATTCAATATATGTGTAGGTCTAAATACGACTTTAATTCTCGAGTGGCTTTGTATCCTTTAGTAGTTATTAAAATTTTAAGTAAGTTACAGCGAAACTGTGTTAAGTTTGAGATGTAGAATCAATATTTGTTTGCTGCTTGGTGCATTCGTTTATCGTTTCCTCAAAGCGTGCAAAAGCTATGATTTTACTTTTTAAGTATCTCCCTGTCATAGGAATCCTGTCAATAAATCATTGCAAAAAAGTTTCTCTAATTTTAAGACAAACAGTCGATGTTTGCTAACAAAATAGTTCTGTCACTTATACTGTTTTTAATCTATAATCACCCAAAGAGCTCCAAATTACACAATTTGACTTTTCAAGAGTGTGTGGTGCAGAAGTTTGGCTTGACTTACTTCCTTTCTGTGGATTTATAACCCTTTGTAAATTCTACGTCAATTTATTTTTTTTTCCCTTTGCGCTCTTTTTTAATATTCTTGCTGTGAAATTGCTCAGTTACTGATGAGTTTTAATAAGAAACAAGTATCGATAATAATAATTGCCTCGATCTCCTTCCTCGCTACAAATGATCTTGAGACTTTTTTGCGTAGGTCTATGGCTTTTTATTATGTATCGCATCAAATTACGTTCTAGTTTTCTCTAAAGCGTAAGTAGAATTTTGAATAAAGTTAAATGAAGATTTTTGCGCATCGAAGTTTGATCATATCTTGATATATAATTTTCCCTGACGAAATATCAGCAAACCACGCTAATCTGTCGCTAGCTCAACTCAGAAACTAAGGTTTAGATTCTTTTTAAAAGTTTTCAGTTCATTTCTTCTTCTCCTTTTCAGTTGGAGTGATTAATGTTTTTCTTCCCATTTTTCAACCATTCTCTTATCATTTTTATCCTTTTGAATGTTCTCTTCTATTTTCGTGCTCTTCCATTGATCAATCATTTCCTTGGTTTTCTTCCACCTGCTGTTTTGTTTCAATTAACATTTTTTTTTGAATTATTTTTTGCCTGGCTATGTATTCGTTATTTATATTTATTTGATTTTTCTCTATGCAATAGGAGAAGTTGGTGACCTCCCTTGTGTAGTCCAAGTTGTCCTGATGTTTTCTTTAATATTCTTGAGCAGTTGATTTTTCCTACAATCTTCCTTAGAGAGCGTTGTAATATTTTGTTGGATATACTCCAAGTTTTACTTGAGTACATTAGTGAACGTCTTATAAAATTATATATTTTCAGTTTGATATTTTTGTCTTCAATTTGCTTGGTATCTTCGTATTAGTCTCTTTCTTTTTTGTTTTCCTCATTTTATTGATCATATTCATATCACTTTTCCATCGTTTATAATCATAGTATCCGGGTTATAATATACTGATATTATTTTCGCTGCCTCTTCCTCTGTTTAAAATCTCTTAATTTACTCTGACTTTTTTCTTGATTATCATTAGTTTTCATTGACGTTTATCGCCGTTACCTTGTATTTCCTTATTCCATATTAATGTATTTTTTTTTTCATTTGGTCAAGAAGTTTGCCATCAAAGAAATGTCATCTGCTGCTGATTTGTTTTAAATGGATTTAACTTTTCACCATTTGCAGATTTTTTGTTCTACTATCTTTACTTTTTTAAGAATCTCCTTCATTTATACCGTCAAAAAGAGGCGCTATTCTAACGAATATCTGGATCAACCCTAGCGTCAATTTATTGGTTTCGTTAAACATTTCTTTGAAGAACATTCCTCACGATCGTGAGCAAGTAATATAGCCCATCAATTTTTCAGAATTTTTCCATCTAAAAGAAATTTCTCCAACTTCTTGCAGATAATTTCGCTATTTAAGTATTAATCGAAGTAGGACACCTTACCATCTTGCAAACAGCGATGCAAATGCGTAAACCTAATTAGAATATGCGCGGTGCATTCTTTTGGTTTAACTTAGCAGACTTATGTCAATAATGACATTGAGCATTCTTAGGTAAATATTATACCTTCAAGAACAAAAAATATTGACATCGGTTAAGCACCTTTAGAAATTGTTTATTTTAATGATTAGTAAATGCTTCTGTATTTTTCACCGTTTTTATTGAGTTATTACTTCCACTTCGTACGTTTGAAGGAAAGTTTACGGTCGGCAGTTACTTTCTATGATGATCATGCTGTAAACCTTGCGTCACTCCTTGACAATGGCCCATGAATCTTTATAACATTGTTCAATTACGAAAAATCAAGATAAAAAACTTACAACATAATTACCTAAGGAATTGTTTTGGATAAATATACGATGTGAACACCTTATAAATCACCGTTTCTTATGTAAGAAGTGATGAGATGCAGAAGCATTTCGTCTCACTGAAATTAAAAAATAAAACAATTTAGGAGAAGTATACAATAAACCTGGAAACTCTTTATTTCTGTTTTGTTAAAAAGCATATCAGTGGTTAAATTATTGTAATGGTGTCTTAAATCTAGTCGAATGCAGACTTTCTTTTAAAGAGGGTACAAAAATCCTGAATAGCTTAATATCTGGAACAATAATTTTTCTAACCTAACCCAGCCTCACATTTCATTATTGAAAGTTGAATCGTTTTAATCTATTCAATAAGTTAATGACTAGGGCCCAAAATTTGACACTTGACGAATCTGTAATTTTTATCTTATATTGCAATATGCAGATATTCTCTTGAGATGGTTAGAAAATCTTAACTTCTTCGTTTCTTAATAGTATATAAAAAAGCAAACGAGGCTCTTAAGTTGGAGAAAAGGTAACAGACGACAAAAAAACCAAACATACATTTTTTACCAGTTTTCTTTGGGTCCTAATTTTTGCAAAAACCACTCATTCGCAATTTCTGTTTTAAGTTAAAGCTTTCATAAAACCACGCTACTGAAGCAAAAAACCTGGTTCTATTAATTTGAGCAAAGTCTATACAATTGTACCAAAATTGAAAAAATATCTCTTCTGTTCCTTAGTGATCTAAAGAAATATGTTATAATATCAAAATAATAAGTGGTTCAGTGACATTGTTATCTTGGCATATTAAACATTTCTTTTACGTAATTATTTGTTTGCAGGTCCTCGCCCTCGCTCTGGCGATTGCGGTAGTGGCCGAGCCCCCGTCGGGCTACAATTACAATAGGCCTAGCGGCGGAGGAGGCGGTTTCTTTGGCGGAGGCCACGGTGGTGGACTGTCCGGCGCCGCTTCAGGCGGCGGCTACACGGCCGTGTCATCAGGTTACACGAGCTCAGAGGGCGCTTCGGTAGACCCAGGTCTTTTGGAACAAGTGCGTCAAATTCTCCTTAAAGAAGAACAGAGCTCAGCGTCATCAGGAGGGTTCGCCGGCGCCGCCAGCAGCATCAGCGGCAGCTACGGCGCCCCATCGACCCAATACGGTGCACCGTCTTCGACCTACGGAGCTCCAAGCAGTTACAGCGCTCGTGTGGTGGGCATCGATTTAGAAGGAATCAAACAGGCCATCCAAGTTGCTCAATACCATCAAGCGTCTCAGTCGGCAGGTGGATATCCTAGTGCTTCGTACGCATCACCATCCAGCACGTACGGTGCTCCATTTTAAGCTCTGAGAGCTGCAGAACTGAAAACCAGAGTGTACATAAAAACATACCATTCCATCACACGGGTCATGATGCATTCAAACATTCCATGCATTAAATTTATTTTTTATTTTTGTATAAAGCTTTTTGTAGGTTACGTTTTGTAAAAAAAATACATTTGTCACCGTAAAATATGATTTTTTATTTTATATTTTTCTCCTTTTTATGCTTCAACCAAAAAGAACAACAGCAAGTGAAACTAAATAAAAGGAGCACCTTTAATTTTTAAGGTAAGAAGATCTGGTTCTGATGTTTCTTAAATGGTTCTTTTTAATCGAAGCGATTCAAATGTAAGTTTGTTAACATTGAGAGTTGCACCAAACATATTCAATAAGATTAATATCGTTTTATTATCCTGCTCATTACTAATCGATGAGTCTGCTTAAGTTTCATGAAAGGGTCTCTAATTTATTTTTTACTTTCTTATCTTTTTCTTTAAATTTCTTTGCTAAATAAATTGTTAGTTTTTATAAGATGGTAAAAACTTAACAATTTTCATTGAGTATCAATTAAATAATAAGCAGTTAATGATTAAGAAGGAGAGGAACTCTCATTTTAAATCAGCTTAAAATGCAAAGTGGTCAAGGCACCTCAAGAAGTCGCTTGAAATTTTTCAAAAGAACAAGACATCGTAATGAAAGCACAAAAATAGTCTTATATTAAATTACTTAGGAATGTTTCAAGAAATACATTACCATTGCTAAAAAAAACTGTCTGCGTTAGCCAGACTTTACGTAATTTTCATAATAGGTAAGTGAACATCTTGTCGCGACAATTTACGCACATCAACGAACAGCTGGACCTTCTATACATTTTTATAGAAGCTTTGAACAGGAGATCAAAGTAAACTCAATTTTCGTAAATTCGTATGGGAGTTTATGGTACTTGAAACTACTTGGCGAAACAACAACCCAGCACACTACCAGAGTAAAATCTGTAGATTTAGGTCAGAATTTCAAGAAAATTTTATTAATATATTTTAGGTGAAAATTTGATCCTTACTTCTGTTTATTTTTATAAGTTTATACTTTTTCTCCAAATTTTAATTTTTCCTTGGAAATCCCGTGCATAAACTAGTTATTCTGTGTCTCATGGAATTTAATATTTAAACTAGAAATTTTAAGTTTTTTTTTATATTTCAAATTTCTAGTCTTTTCTAGAAATTTTGAAAAGAAAATTGTTTCGAATGTAACATCCAAACTTTTGAGAACATGCTGAAAATAGAAGAAAATGGCAAAGAAGTTTTAGGACAAGTAAAGCTTAAATTAGAAAATGTTCGGCAGTAAGTTGAAAATTTGGAAAAAAAACTCAAAAATGAGCGAATGAAAATTACTTCTGCCTTTGAAATTTATAAGTTTAAAATCTAATTAGGAGATTAAAACCGAAATTTCGAAGCAAAACAATAACTTTCGAGAAAAAAGAAGAAATTTCAGATTTACAGCAGAACTTTCCATTTTTTGCCGGAAATATCGAGAGACTGAACTCAACTAGATACTTAAAAAAATAGTAGCTTTGAAATTAAAAGTTGATAGTCTGAACAAATTCCAGATTGATTCAGAGTAAAAATTAGGAATCTCAGAGGATAGCAATAATTTTGGGTTTCAAGACAAACTTTCGATCATTTTTCCAAGATTTTATAATTATAAGACATTAAGTTTTAGTCAAAAATTTCGAGCGTCAAGTTAATATTCAATAAAAAGTCGAACTATCAATTTTTTTTTAAATTTCGACTTTAAAGTTGAAAGATAAAAAACTCGAAGCATAGAGCTTAGTAACAGTAATAATAATAAAAAGAATCGTATTTCTATTTGCACCTTACTGGCAACACAAAACGCGTAGCCCCTGATGTACAGAAGCCCTTGAATGGATAACATTTTTGTATGAGTTGTACATAAGGTTCAAAGTCATTTTCCACTTATTTCGAGTAAAATATTTACCGAAATTGGTGTCTTTTCAAAGCGACAATTGTTTCTTTTCGAAGACAGACGCCATAAATTATCCCGCGGAGAAATTTAATGCCACAATTAATGGGCTTATGTTATGGTTATGGTGATAATAAGTATAACGGAAAATGAAAACGAAATTTACAATGCACGTCGTCCTAGTTCTCATCGCGAATGGTTATACTGTAATATCGAAGATCCTCCAAGGCAGTGAAATCGTATTGCGGATGTTCATGCAGCACCGTCCAGATACATTTGGATATTCGCAGATTCAAGATGACCGGAGCGTCGTTAGTCGTTATCTTGTACTTTCACAAATCGAATTTGCGTTTTATAAGGAAGCTTAGCGAGGTTGACGTAAGATTAAACGCATTTTATAATGTTCCTTGTGCCAGGCATAGATATAAGCTCAGAGCTTCAGAATTTTAGAAAGTATTACTGGCGAAATTCCTTCCGGATTTATTTCATCCGGGAATTTAAATTTTATTACTTTTTAATAAGAGTTTGAATGGTACACTTGTAAAATTTTTATATTTATTGATTGACAATACTTGGATCGTTGGGTAATAGTTATTTAATGAAAATTTTATAGTGCAATCACTTTACCAGCAACTGCGTCAGAACTTTGTTACATTGTAACCGTTTAGCTCATAGACATCAATGCATATTAAAAGTTGATATTAGCGTTTAAGTTCAAACTGTAAAAACAGCAGCAGACAGGCCAATATTCAGGGCATTTAAGAGACATTTTGGCGGATTTTCCCTCCTATCAAGAAAGGAAAATGGGAAATCTAGAGAAATTAGAATGCTAGTCAAATGCCTACATCACCTAATAGCTAAAAATCCAAAATATTGAAGTAGCAAGGGATGCAATCTTTACTTGTTTGGGGTGATTGCTTTTTCATGGGAAACGAGTTACTTTAAGTTAAAAAAATTCCAACTCGGGCGAAATTTCGATTTTTCTTTCAAAATTTCGAATTTTAACTTATATTTGTATTCTTTTTTAATTTCCATTTTCACTCAAGATTTTGAGAAATCAAAATATTGGAAAAGGTCGAATTTTCCAAAAATCCAAATTTATTTAAAAAATACCAACATTTCAAATTTAAGTTCGAAATTTGAGAATTTTCTTGAAATTTCGGCGTTAATTTAACATTTGGACAATTTTTAGAAGTATTAAAGTTCTAAGTAAAATTTCAAACAAAGTAGTCAAAGCTTTAAGAAAAAATCCAATATTCTAAAATACAAGTCGGATTTCGATATCCAAGTAAAGTTGGGGAGCTTTTTTTATGTAATTTTTTAATTTTAATATTCTGGGAATTTTTTTAACGTAACTCGCCTTCTTGTCTGTGATTAAAATTTAAACTTAATTGACGTTTGTCAGTTCGGTAGCCCAATTTAGCAATCGATTTTAAACTAGCTTTTCTATGATCCAGATCTAGAGACTTGAAACCTGAGACATACCTCAAAACTGAATGACAATAAAATATTTTAATTCAATGATGACAAATTTTGAGAAAATAAAAAAAATAATTTCTAGAATCGAACTTGACTTAATTCCTAATCTCAACTGCTGAATAATGCCACAATTTTTAACACCTTTCTGCATTAAAATGATGAACTAAAGTCGTCCTGCCAGCAATAATATTTGAGACAACAGTCTCAAGGTTATTTTGAACAATTATTGGTTGCTGTGCAATATTTGTTGACCTTTCTGGCAGATTATTGTAACTGTCTGCCATAATTGTCACAGCAAAGAATACTATCTTCGAAATTCAAGACAACCTTCTATCATGGGCGTTCTAAATCGTCATCTACTAGTAAATTACTAATTCTGCATCCATTACTAGCCCCCGACTGATTACAGGACAGATCGGGCAGTTAGAGTAAAGCAAATCGACCCTTTAATCTCGAATTTTTTAGTGCCAAAATTTTAACTTTTCTTTTTTACTTTGGACCTTAATCCCATATTCAAAAATTTCGGATCAAAATTGAAATTCTAATTTAAAGTTGAAGTTTTATGAAACAAATTAAGAATATTAAATTTTGAAAATAAAGTAGAAACAACAATTATTGAAGTGTTTTCTGAACCTTTTTCTGTTGAAACTCCGAAGGCCCTTTAAAATGTTTTTTAACATTTCCAGTTTATACGAAGGCCGAATGAACACCGATTAAAAAGAAATTTTAGAAAGTTGAACTTTTTTCTCGAAATTCCGAGATTAAAGTGGAAATTTTCGCCCTTAATCTAGAAATTTCGACTTTGTTTATCAAAATTTTGACTTTAATCTGAGAATTTCTAAAATAAAGTCAAAGTTTAGGTTATTAAAAATAAAAACTACTGAACGCACCCTACTGCCAACTGTTAAAATTGTTGGGAAAGGGGGGTGGTTGGGTGGTGGGACGCAACTGTCATCTGCCCAGCTTAATCATATCAGAGATTAAAGTCGAATATTCAACTTTAAATTCTAAATTTCAAATTTTTTTTAAACTGATGTCCTTTCTACGCTTTCCTAAGTTTAAGCTGGAAATTATACTGATTTTTAAAACTTGTGACACATTTTTTTGGCAATTTTAACTTTATAAAATTTTTATTTCTCCTTGAAATTTGTAAAAAAGTTTAGATTTCTAAGAAGGAATTTGAAGAAAACGAAGTCAAAAGTCAAAATGCTAAGAAATATACATCTTTACAACCGTTTTGAATTTTTTCTAAAATGTGTTTCTTAAGCTTAGATTTTTTTAAAAATCGTGTATTTTCTTTTCAAATTTTTTTAGGATATTTGTGTCAACATTTCAACATTTCTCGAAACGTCCAGTTTAAAAATTTAAATCTCAAAATCAAAATAATTTTTTAAATTTTTCCTAAATCGTAAACTCGAAATTACGAGAGTATTTTTTTCTTAATCGTCTTTAATCTAGAACAGTGTTTCCCAACAAATTTTAGGTAACAACATTAGGTATTGTGTAAAAAAGGGCGGCGCACATTAATGGTCTAAGAATTTTATGTCGACCAAATAAAAAGTCCCTCTGATTAACTCAAACTTTTGATCTTTTGATGACAAAAAAAAACCGATCTCTCATAATCTAGTGCCCTATAAATATCTGACAATCAAAAAAAAACGTCACAAACACTTTTGATGACCAAAAAATAAAAAAAAGGTTATTATTATTCATTTCTCAATTTTTGTGATCTCGTATTTTGGCGACACACCTGGGATCTTCCAACGACACATTAGTGAGTCGCGATACACCGGTTGGGAATCACTGATCTAGAATGTTGACTATTTCTCAAAATTTCGACTTTAAAATTTCAAGAAGAAAGCTGGGAAAATTTATATATTCGTATTTTTTTCTAAAAATCCGTATATTTAACAATATAATTTTTACCCTTTTTTCTAATATTTCGTTCTGAATTTTAATATTTCGCCTTTTTGAAGTTTAAATGGCACACGAGATTTTAGCATAAAGCTAAAATTTCCAGGTATTTTTAAATTTGAGTTTAGTGGAGTGCCTGGAGCATTAAAAACCTAGGATTACAGTTACAGTGAGTGAAATAAAATAAAAATATATGGAATGTTTAGCTAACAATATATGTAAAAAAGGTTACCTATTAAAAAATTGCGATCTTCATTTAAAATAATACTAATAACAATAAACTGGGTGTTTCAAAATAAGGTGCTCATACTTAAGGGTCCTCGAGCGATTTTAAGAAAAAAAATTTATATTAACATAGGTACGGCACCGCTTTATTTTTAAGTTACAAGGTCTTGAAAATTAAGAAAAAATTAGTTTTTCCCTAAATACTATGAAACTACTCAAAATATTTTTTTCAATTTTGGGAGATACTAACTGGGCATAAACACGATTTTTTCAGTGGCATCCATGCTAATATGTCTTTGAGTATTCTTAACAAAGAAAATGGTACGTCACTGTTTTTTTGCAAATTAAGTACCAATTTCACAAACAACCTTCATTTCTTGGTAAAAATTCCCCCTTGAATTCTTTCCCCTGATGAAATGTTTTCGGTTAAAACAAGTATTTAGCTTTTCACACAGAAACAACAAAGTTGTCTTAAAATAAGACATTAATTTTGTAGAAAAGAACATAAAACGCCCATCGAAATGCAAAGAAATGCATTTAATTTTTTTACTCAAAACCGTTCGTCGGGTGAAAAAAGTTAAGAGAGAATTGTAACCAAGGATAAACACTCTTACTGAAAGCCACATTTGTTTTAAATTTTAAAAAAAAGTGGTGTGATTTTATAACTATTTTTAATAATTAATAAACCCACAATACAAAATAAGTAAACATAGTTTTTTGCTAAATAATTGTTTTAACCGAAAAATGGGAGCACTTTTACCAAGAAATGAAGGTCGTTTATGAAATTAGTATTTAATTTGTAAAAAATCATTGACGCACCATTTTTGTGTTAAGAATACTAAAAGACATATTAGCATGGACGCCACTGATGGAAGAAAATCAAATATTTTTCCTGCAAAAAAATTGTGTTTATGCCTAGTTAGTATCTACCACAATTAAAAAAAATATTTCAAGTGGTTTCGTAGTATTTAAGAAAAAACTAAATTTTTTCTTTATTTAAGCGTTTCCGGACTTACGTTGATATAAATTTTTTTTCTTAAAATCGTTCGTTGATTATGGTCCTTAAGTATGAGCACCTGATTTTGAAACACCCAGTTATTATTACTATTATTTTTAATGATCACAATTTTTTATTAGGTAAACTCTTTTACATATATTATTATCTAAACGTTTCATATATTTTTATTTAATTTCATCCACTGTACCTGTAATCCTAGGTCAAAACCTCTAGACACTCTACTAGTTTTTTTTATGAAAGCTTCAATGTTCCCAAAAATTGTTAGTTTAAATTTAAATTTCTTTGCTTTGAAACTCGAGGAAAGAAAAAAGTAAATTTTTCGGAAAACAACTTGAAATTAAAAAAATTCTTATTTCTTCTTAATTCTTATTTCGACTTTAACTTTAAATGTGAATGGTTTTTTTGAAATTTCAACGATTTTTTTAGAAATGTTGCAAATTTTAAAATTCCTTATTATAAGTTATAAAATTTCGCCTATTTTTGAATTTTGATTTCACGCATTTTTATAAATTCCGAGAAAAAAATGAAATTTTGAATCTCGATAATGCAAGACGTTGAAACATTTAAAAAACTCCGGATTTTTAATTATTTGGAAATTTGGATTTAAAAATGAATTTCAGATTTTAAAGTCAAAATTTATATGTTGAGATTGACACTTTCAGAAAAAGTTAAAAATTTATTTGAAAAAGAAATTTTGAAAAAAATTATTTTAAATGAAATTTAAGTCAACAGTCAACAGATCAAGTTAAATTGTTTTTAATTATGTATCAATATAAGATATTATCCAAGTTTTCTTGTGCTATAATGGAGAAATATAAAAATAACCATTTTCAAATACACACTTTTTTTCTAAAATCAATCGCAATATTGGGGAATTGGTGACTGTGTTGATAATGTCTCAGATAAAAAAGCATTTATTCGCAATGAGTCAATGACTAACACAGATTATGGGATCGCCCCGGATGGCGGTAAAATGTTTGATTCCAACCGCAATTACTGTGTTGCGTGCAATTTAATAAGCCTGTGCTAATTCTGAAAATAACGTAGAAAACAAATTTAATCTGCATTCTATCTTTCGGCTAAATCAAGATTTTATTTGAAAAAATATTGCATAGGTCAGAAAGGTTTCGAATACTAGCACTTATTTTTAAATAAAATAATTTTTTTCACCATTACGATATCTACAAAACCTGAAGTTTTCCGATAATCTATGACCCAATATCTACTAACCGTATTAAAACCTAAATTTTATTTTTAGAAACCTAGGATATCAGGAAGAGGGAAGGTTCATTTCCTACACATATTGAGCTGTATCTTTAAAACCATTGGACCAGAAATTATTAAAAAAATATTTTAGGATCCATAGAGACAGGTCTTTCAAATGATACCTCACACGATATATTAACTAAAACTTAAAAGGCGAAGTTAAAAGAGTCCAAATTTAGATTTTAAAATCGAAATAATTAACAATAAAATATTTTAATTATAAAATTTGAATTATTTTTAGTTTTTCCCGAAATTTAAGATTTATATTTGAAATTGTTACTTTTTGCCTAAAACTTAGACTTTAAACTCAAAATTTGATTAGTCTGAAAATCTGTTTTTTTTCTAGACATGTCGATGTGTTTTTCAAACTTTTCACTTTTTCTCCTTGTATGTTATTGATATGATAAAATATATTTTGGGACACTTTTTCTTCGTGAATTATTTTGTTATTGCCATGATATAGAGGCCGGAACCAATTCGCTTCTCACTACAAGGGTCTCGAAAACGTTAAGAGATGTAGCATCGGTTAAATTGGGGCAAAGTTGCACCATTCGGCAATCAGGAATATATGGTTGAGAAATCCAAAATATCTTTTGCTGTTCTTGAGATTTTCGAAAAGACGTAAAATTTTGAATTCTTGTTTTTATTATTTCTTGGTGTTATTTGAAAAGTAATCGAAAAGCTAAAAATACTTTTTTATATGCGTTATTTTATTAGACGTTTCGTCTTTTTGCTACCATCACGAAGCACGTTATTTTAAATACGGATTGTAATTTTTATTGCATCTTTATGTAACCATCTTGTACAGAATAAACAACATCAATGAAAAAGTGTTTTTACTTTTTCGTTTGATGACATTATTTAGGATTAATGAAAGATCTAGAAAATTTTGTAAAGAATCACACAAAAGATATCTCTCAGCATATTTAGCCTACTAGAAAGTCTTCTGTTAAAATTAACACTGTTTCATTAAAAAAATCCAATTTGTATGAACACAATTGCATTCTCAGCCGTTTCTCTTTAAGGTGTGTGCAAAATTGACAATGGAGCTTATTGTTAACGCTAAATTATTTAATAATCTAATTACGAAAAAAATCTGTTGCCTATTCGTGTCATGGAGCGTTTTTCTGTATTAGTATAATGTATAAATGATTTGTGATTGGCTTTCGTAAAGCCAATTCAAGACTCTTGGAAACAATGCGAGAAATTGTTTGGAATTCTTGTGGTGACTCTTCTTGAAGCTAGACTACGATAATGTCCGAGCCCGGAAGCATCTTCGACCCACATTATCGTTCCTTTCTCCTCTTGCGAGTTTGCACTCCGCTGACCGATAAAATAGAAATCCTCTAATTGGCCAGTGATGTGCGGGCTGGTGACATACAAAAGTAAAAGCAATCGAATCGAAAGGTAGATACTTACTCATGTCATGTACCGAGATTCGTATCTTGGAAGATATTTTGTAATAACGACTCTGTTACGTTCTTTTAATCATTTTTTTTTTGTTTCAGTGTATAGCATCTTTAATGTGTTGTACATTTTGTACATGTTCTTCCATTGTGCATTTTTTGTGGCAAACATTACAATGCATTTTTGTCAATTTTTTTGGCTGTCGTCAAAATCGTTCTCTCGAAATCCAAGCACCTATCAAGGAAGAGGTCGAGGCATGATAGATAAACAATGGGGATTTAGACGAGCGATGGTGCATTGGATATATTCAAGGTTATAGTACCCATAATAACATATGGTGGCACAAAGCCAGAAAAAAAGATAATATTATCAAGCTAAGCAAGGTACAAATGTTAGCTTGCTTAGGAAAAACAGGGGCGATGCAAAGAGCTCCCACTGCAGCCATCGAAGCACAGCTAGGTCTGCCTCCACTTCATCTGGTGGTGGAGATGGAGGCCCTGTCAGCAGCTTTCAGGCTAAAAACAAAAGGGTGTGGAATGAAATTATTCATATTAATATGCCACATAGAAATATTGAAGCGGATCTGTGTGAATTATACGCCAAATATGCCATCAGACAGGTCAAAGAGTATTCCCAACTTTCACAAACCTTCCGGATAGAAATACCAGAAAGGGGAGTGTAGTTAGCAGAATCAAAACGATACAGCGAATCAGTCTGGTTCACAGATGGATCCAAAACAAGGATAAGTATTGGTGCGGGCATAACCGGCAAAGAATCAGGGAATGACCAGACAATGATTCTTTTCTTTTCTCGCAGAATTTTTTCATGACTCGCTAATATTTTTTTTATTTTATGTATTGTTACGTAATCGTTGTTAGAGGCTATATTTTCTAGAATAAATCCCTTATCAGTTAAAATGAGCCCTTCTCTAATAGAGCCTAAGCTTGTAACTCTTTTTAGTTTACAGTTACCAGCTAATCTCTCGTTAACAATTTCTGTCACTTGAGACCTTAAAATATATGTTTTTTTTGGACGTTCGATAGAAGTCCTTTTAAGCATTTGCTTTTAGAACACGCCAGCCCCATTCACATTATAAATACTTTTACTGATGTAACAAGTTTTTTTGTTATTATATCCTTTAGCTTCTGGGGAAAATATATGAGCGGATAGGGGTCATCAGGAAGTCCGAATTCGCGTAAGTTGGGGTATTAGATTTCCTTTTAGGAAGATTAAGAAAGAATTTCTTATAATAGTTGTCAGTTTTCTGTATAAGTAGTTAATACTCTTTTGTAAAATTTCGCTTAAATACTTGGAAACTTCTAGAAATTTTGTTTTAATATAAGTGTCAATTATGTTTTTTTCTTAGAAAAAATATCGAATTCTTTTCTCAAAGGTTCATTTGAAACAAATATTTTACAAACGAAATTTTAGAAAAAAAATACCTTTAAAACACAAATTTTACTTTTTTCTTAAATATTCAATTACAAACTCCAAATTATAATTTTTCTAAAAATAGTGGCTTTATTTTCATAATTTCAACTTTTTCTCAAGTTTATTTTTAAAGAATTATGATTTTTTTTAAACTTTCGAATATTTTCTCTTCATTCAAAGTTTACACTTTAAATTGTTACTTTTTTCTAAAATTTTTGTCTGCTGTTTTGATTTTAATTTGAATTTCAACAATTTTCTTAAAATTTAAAGCGTAATTTTGAAACTTCTTTCAGAGGAATACAAAGTGGCCAAAAACAGCGTTACGTTACTTAGGGGCGGCCCCTAAATAAATGATTTTTGAGATTTAAAACAATCCCGAAAAAAAAAAATCTGGCTTCAGTTCTGTCGATATTCTTCGGGATTCGCAACGATTTTTGCTAGTGCATCATTTGATTTAAGCAATCACCATTGAGCGGTACCAAGTCAATAAAACAAGAAAGTCAGAGGATGTTATATCAGGTGAATATGGAGTTTTCCGAATAGTTTTTCAAGGGACTTTTAGCAAGAATTTCGGTAACAAGATCATTGGGGACATGAATTCCGAAATAGGTTATTTAATTTAGATAATATTGATACTTCCACACATTACTTCAATATTAGTATTTAAAAAACCGATAAATTTTAAAATTAATATTTTCAGCAACATAATTTCTGCTTGACGTCAAATCAGAATTGTTTCAAAATATACTTCTTTTGAGATTGGACCGTGTCAAAGAACTACTAAAATTGTTCGACGTTTCGCCCGTTCCATCGTAGGGGGCTTCTTCAGGAACAAAGAAAAGAAACAATACCAATTTTCAATTCCGAAGAGTTTCGCCTCTGGTATGGTGGACATACTGAGGTACAGTGCTCTGATGTTTTGATATTGGCCTTTTCATTCTTTCATTTTTGCATATTCCCTCATATTCCTCTTTTCATTTATTGTTTCTTTTCTTTGTTCCTGAAGAAGCCCCCTACGATGGTGGGCGAAACGTCGAACACTTTTAGTAGTTCTTTGACACGGTCCAATCTTGAAAGAAGTATATCCTGTACTGACTCTGGCCGTGGAAGCCTTCGTTATCAGAATTGTTTCCTAAAAATTACCCTCTTATACTATAATAGTTGATATTTTTCATGTTAATTTGAACTAAGCAGTTAAAAAAAAATTGGGCAGTTATGGGGATTGCCGACAGAAGTGAAAACTTAAAACTTTGATATAACAAAGTTTTATTTTTGAGTTTTCAAATTGTAATATCAAACATAATAATTCAAAATTTGTAAATTAAAAATATTATTTCTAATTTTTACATCTTTTATGTATACGAATTAGTCTTTGTTTATTCTACCTTTTTGTGTGGACTGTGTGATATTTCTGTCCTAATCTCACACGCCACATAATCAAATTGAAACACGATTTAAACAATGCATAGCATACACGATTTCCACGTAGTCAATTTAACTTATAGGCGTAAGGATAGGTTATCAAGCGAGTTAAACTTGTAATTTAACAAGAGGGTATGTGGGAATCCTTATTAATATATAAATGCGAAAGTGTGTTTGTCTGTATGTTTGGCCGCTTCAGTGTTGCCATGTTTCGCGCACTTTCTCAATGTTCTACTCTCGCGCATATGGCACGACTCATTTTCTATGTAAATAGGGACTAAACTTAATGATCTTTACAGGTAGGATTCTTTTATAGGAAGGCTTACAATTTAACAATGTTGGGCTGCGAACCGGAGCTGAACCGAAAACCGAAAAAAAAACGTTATTTTCGCAGGAACAAAAATCGGAACGAAACCGAAAAAAAAAAATATTGGTTTATTTCGATTTCGTCGAATTTATATACTTAAAATAGTTTTTACTTTATACTTAAGATTGGAATTTTTTTTAAATTTCAATTTTATTTTTCAAATTTTACACAATTCCATGCAACTTTCATCTCATCTTCATCTCTCATTTCTGATTAGATTAGATTAGAAACTCACAATTTCCACATTTTCTAGAAAATATTGACTTTATTCTCAAAATTTCAACCCAAATTAAGATTTTAACTTTTAACTTAAATCCTTTTTCAAGATTTTCGAGTTTTTCTTGAAATTTGGACTTTTATCTGGAAATTACCAGAAATATTTCTTTTCTTTTCCAAAAATGTAGAGTTTCAAATTTAAAAAATCCTCTGTTGTATCTTTGGAATAAAGTAGTAGCGTGGTTTTCATTCAAGCTAGGGAAACTCGGTTTTCTTTACAATTTTTTTTTGCAAATTCGAGTTTTTCTGGAAATTTATCTGGAAACTTTTCTTAAAAAATTCCAAATTAACTTCTTTCTTTAAATTTCAATTTTATTTTCCTAATTTAATATCTCTATTTTTTGAAGTTATTAATCAAATTTTCGATTTTTCGTGAATTTTTTCCTTCAAATTCCACTTTGATTTTAGTATTCCAATTTTTTTTCGAAATTCCAAATTTAAATTCCTGCCGCCGACTTCTTAAATCTTCCAAAAATTCCAAGATATAATTCTTTCCAAAATTTTAGCTAAAATCTCGCAGTTTCAAATTTGACCTAGAAATTTTTAAATTTCAAGTCAAAATTTCAGCAAAACATCCAGCATGATATTCCAATTTAAAGCTGGGATCTTGGCATTGAGGTCGAAACTTTTGACTTGAAATGGTGACATGTTAGAAAATGTATAATTTAAACCTAATTTTGTTTACGTTAAAATAGTAATTTTTACTAAAAACTTTGGTTTTTTTTCTCAAGATTTCGATTTTAGCCTCAAAATTGCGATTTGTTTAGAAATTAGAAGTCAAAATTGTATATTCTCTTAAATATTAAGTAATTGTTTTCGCTAAACTTCAAATATAAACTCGAAAGTTTGGCCCTTTGCTCCTTGGAACTTTTATGTCAAAAATCCGTTCTAAAAAGGTTAAATTTATTTACAAATTTTTAGCTACAGCTGAAAGTATTTCTAAAACTTCGTCTTTAAAATTGAAATTAGGGCTTAATTTTTCCAGAAAATTTGTCGTGGATCTTAAAATTTTAATTTTTTCTTTGAAAATTTATGTTTAGAATTTTTTACTTTGATTCTTAAAATTTACATTTTCATTAAAAATTTCAAATTTTTGCTTAAAATGTTGTCAGAAGTTAGATTTCAAACGCAAAAGTGCTAATTTGAAATTAAAAATTTGATGTTATTTTTTATTTAATTTAATTTAATTTAAATATCCAAGTTTTGGGGAAAAAACAAACTAAATTTATGAAATCAATTTTTTTGGAATTAAGCTCAAAATTTCGAGTTCTGAAAATGTTGAGCTTTCAAGCTAAAAGCCGAATATTCGAAAATTCCAAATCTAAACTTATATTTGTCAATTTCTTATAGTCCAAGTTTCATTTCATAATTTCCAGAAAAATGTCTACAACTAAAGAATAAAAAGTAACATGTCGATAAAAAGTGTTAGGAAGTTGCTGGAAAAATACTAAATTTTGTTTAAAGTCGAAATTTTAGAAAAAGATAATAATAAAAAGTATATACACGTTTAAATTTAAAACTTTAAAATAAAAAAGTTAAAATATCGAAGAAAGGTAAATACATTAAACAAAATTTTGATGTTTTTCATCAAAAATTGGCAAATTCCACACTATATTAAATTAAATTATCTTACTAAATAGAATTAACTTTGTGGAATTCTTTCATATTCATAACTAGAGAAGGCCGGATTATAGATAAAATCCTATGATCCTACCTTTTCACCTTTTTTTGGCGTTTTTTATGTGTTATTGCCTAAATTTCAATTTTGCTTGTTTTTTTTTGCCTTTTTATACATGATTTGGACCTATTTTCGAAAATGTTCATGCCTATTTACCCTTTTCTATGGGTTTTTCTCGTACATTTACACTTCTGAAGAATTCGAGCAGAAATATCTATACTCAATAAATTAAAGCAATAAAATCATAATAACAATAAGAAGCATCAAACATACATTTCCAAGAAAAGTAATTTAACAATTACTTTTATAAAAATTGAAATACAAAACTTGTCTCTCTGAGATGCTCTACCGTATCTCTCTGAGGATGATAGCTTGGCTGCCGAAACGCGTTAGAGCAACCTTTGTTGTGTTTTTTAATCTTTCTTGGTTTCAGGCGACAAATTTTGTGTTTCAATTTTTGAAGATAACCAAGGACCAGTCCGTTCTACCAAAATTACTTTTATGACTTACCCCGTCCTCTCTAAGTTTTGTCTGCTATTGTGATGCAGAACATTTGAATTATGTTGCCTATTTATCTTAATTTAATTTCTAAATAAAAACGCATGTGGTAGGATGGTAAAATTACACGAGATATTCCTTTTCTAAAATTGATCTTTAAACTGTCTTCTTGTGTGCAATAAATGCCTCTAGAAAATGCTCTATATAAAGACATAGTTTGAAGTCAGCTGGGGGAAAATCGTTTTTTAATTTTTTTCAAATTTCGATTTAAATTCGTTATTTTAACTTCTATCTCACCTGCACATTTGAAATTTGGATGTTCTTTCTGAATTGTGGAACATTAGATGTTTTTTTTTGTTAAGTTCAAGTTTCATCTTAGCGATCAACTCTTTTTCTAACTGGCTACAAATTCAATTCTTACGTTTTTTTTTTTCATATTAGCAATCATAAAATGTCAGTGTTTTCTAGAATCATTGTTGTTTTCTAAATTTACAATGTCGAAATGCATTTGATTCTCTGGAATTTCGATGAAAATTTTTTGCTGTAAAATTATTTATCGTTGTTTCCAGAATTAAAAACTTTGGCTTTTACTTTAAACTCACAAATATTTTCTTAAAACTTCGACTCCTTCTAGAAACATGGAAATTTCGAGAAAATGTTTGTGAAAAATCTGATATATCGAAATTCTGAACTTAATCCTGAATTTTTTGAATTTGAAATTTAATTTCGAGATGTCCAGAAAAGTCTACATTTAGAGTGGACAAAGTCATTTTAGAAAAAGTTAATTGCGACCGAGTTTATACGTTAAAAAAACCAACTGAATTCGTTAACAAACATTTCTGAAAATATTAACTTTTTTAAGAATTTTTGAACTTCCGGACAAAAGTTGAATATGTTAATTCTTAGCAAATTTACCTCTTCGAATTCGAAATTTTCAGTTTCTTGAAATCGAAATTTTAGAAATAAGTTAACATTTAGAATTAATGTCTAAATTTCAAAAAAAAGGCCATAAATTTGGAAAAAATAGTTTGAAGTAAAAATTTTCGAAAAAAAAGAAAAACTATAAAAATTGCAAGGAAAGTTTAAATTAGGAAAATCTATAATTTCCAAAAGATTAATTTATTAACAAAAATTAGCATAATTCAACATCTAGTCTTGAAAAAAGTTATTAAAAAATGTTTTCTCAAAATTATGGCCTATAAGAGATTTTGTATTTTTAGTAAAGATTCGAATATTCAAAATTTTGTTCAAATACCCAATTTACATTTTAAATTTTTAAATTCGAAAATTGTAAAAATATTATCATAAAATCCAAGTTTTTCTCGAAATTTCGTGTTAAATTTCGAAAGGTCGCTTGTTTAAATTTCCAGTTTTTCTTAGAATGCGAATTTTTTCTCAAAATACGGAGTTTAAGCTTGACTTTAACCTGTAAAATACGACATTTTTTGATAAAATTTAAAAGGTTAGATCGAAATTTGGAATAAAAAAGAAGAAATTTCAATAAAAGTTTAAATTACTTAAAAAGATTTGAAAAATCAAGCTTGACCTTAAAATGATGAATTTTTTCTCGAATTTTTGACTTTTAGTCTTAAAATTTTGATTTGTTCCAAACACGAAATCTCAGATTTAAAAGTCAAAATGTCGGAAAAAAGTCGAATGAGTTTAAAGTAAAAATTTTAAGATTTGTAGTGAAATTTCGAGAATGAAAAAGAAATTTTAAGAATTTATTCATTTGAAACTATACTTATATCCTGAGTATAACCTAAAATTTAATTTTTTTTTTAATTTCGAGTGACAATTCAAGGTGGTCAATAAGTGTTTTTCTTATTAACTATATGTTTTGGTCGGTTAATCTCTTTTTAAGATATTTTACTCTTTTAGTGCCTTTTTGAACTGTTCGTTTTTGCTTAATTTAGCATTTTATTCACCTTTTTACCTTTTTTGATTGTGGTCTCTATTCATAACTGTTAAACTCTATTAAAGATAAATGCAACAACAGATATTAAAAATCCCACGATGTTTCTATAAATATTTGCTATGACCCGACCTGGTTATCCTTTTAGCCTTGTCGGCGGTTATACCATTGTTATAGTAATAAGCTCTATGCACCACAGACTTCTATCTATCTACTAACAAGTGACTTGGGGAGTTTTCTACCCCACAAGAAATAATTTACTGAGCAACATTAAACTTATTACTATCTCAGTATCAAAAATCTTATCTTCCCACGTATTAAATTGTTTAAGG
This sequence comes from Dastarcus helophoroides, assembly GCA_028583605.1. NCBI lineage: Eukaryota > Metazoa > Arthropoda > Insecta > Coleoptera > Bothrideridae > Dastarcus > Dastarcus helophoroides. Next base: position 7,612,326 of record CM053327.1, on the reverse strand, counting down.
CATTATAAATTATTCAATTTGTTTATCAATGATGAAAAATATGGACAAAAAAATTGACGGTTGCAAATTATCAAATTGTAGTAAACATTTTTTTAAATTTACAATTATTTTTCTCTATAATGACTAATTGTGAGTAGTGCGCGCTAGGTCTTTAATAAATGAGTGCTTTTACTGAGTACGAATTACACACAAAAAGTCATTTTGATTTGAATACCCCACAGCCTTACCGTCTCCTTGCAAGTATATATTCAAAACATTTTTCGTCCATTATTAAAAACGTTCACAATTGCCCCACCATTGCCTTCTTGAAGTTTTTAATTCATTAGATTTTAACTGCTTCCTTTGTTTTCAAGTTTTCGCCCACTAACGAAGTTTTGCTTCTGCCTTCTTCTGTCTAAATAAAATAAACAACTCCTGTTATCAATAATATAAAGTTTTGTAGTTTCCTACAAGGAGTCCGAAATGTCTTTATTATGCTTTTGTATTAATGTCGCACGCCACATTTTGAATTGACGCCTGCCTGAATAAGAATAGTAATACTTAAATTAAAACACAATTTCAATAATAAAAAAAATAATAAGATACACATTTTTCACAGTTTAACTTATAATTATAATTAGGCGTATGAATAGGTTATAAGCGAGTTAAACTTGTTCCTGAGAGGGTATGGGTTAATGTCTAGGACGGTTCCTCTCGCGTGGTAGGTCTAAGTTCGAAACCTGCTTCCGATCATGGGTTTTTTCATTCGGTTACGAGTCTTACTCATAGCTACATAATACTGTTAACATTAGAGCATGTTAGTGACGCTAATTAGCGTGATGGTAACGCCAAGCCATAAATTGTTACTTAGTCAACGCGCCTAAAAAAGTTTTCACTTCAACAACATGAATTCAACGCAATTGTTTCTTGTATGCTTGATGAAATAAGCCTCTACTATATCAGAAGAAGAACAGTTGACAAGCCTCTAAATAGAAAAGAGATCGATTGTGACGAAGAAATATAATTAATTATAAATAAAATAGACAAACTATAAAAAAATTTCTTATTAAACTTGAGAAGAAAGCTCAGGGATAATTTATTATTGTAAAGAAGGAAATAATTGTAAGATAACGTCAATTGTTATCAAAATCACACTTTCAAAGCGCATAGGAATCATTTAACAAATGAAAAATTATTTATGCATTTGTTGAATGGTCACAATTTCTACTCAAACTTGAGAAAAATAGGAAGACTAGTAAACTAGGGACAATTGTTATTTTGCATAATAAAACCTATTGCGAGTTTTTAACTTCTTTGTCGACAGTACAGTTCCTAAACAATGCTCAATACATTAATTTAACGACGCAGTCACTTTCCATTGTTCATTTCGATTTATCTCTATCACTTCTGGAGTTATTGTCTGTCGAACTGCCATTCAAACTGATCTTGCATCTTGTTAACTGAAACTAATGAATACAATGTCATCCTCATGAAATTAATAAGATTGGAAGTCAATTTAGAAACAAAAGGCGAAGGTGAATAGGTATCAACCGTGACAATGTAATATCTAAATATTTACTTTTTGTTGATAATTACTTACGATTTTAAAAGGAAGAAAAATATAGAAAATAACTTAAAAGTTCAAACTTTCATATTAAGATCAAAATTTTGAGAATCAAAGTCAAAAAAGTTAAATTTCGCAGTTTATAATCAAAATTTTGGAGAAAAAAAAAGTAAAAAGTCAAGTTTAAATTCAGAATTTTTAGAATAAACTCAACATTTCGAAAGTCTTAAAATTTGGGATTCATTCTCAAATTTTGAGATTAGACAAAGAGAGAAAAAAAGAGAAAAATTCTATTAAATAGCTTCAAGGTTAAGCCTTAAATTTTGCGAAACATTTCTCTTTAATAAATCAAACATTTTGAAATCACGTATATTTGAAATGTCTACCTTAACCTTAAAATTTCAAAAGTTTTGAGAAAAAAGTTTAAATAGCCAAAGAAGCCCAAAATTGATGTAAATGAATTTCAGGATTCACGACAAAAATTTAAAATTTTGAGAAAAAAGTCGACATTTTTCGGATTTTTCAAGTTGAAACGTAAAAGTTTCATAAATTTTCGAATATATTGGATTTTTTGACTTTTCGAATTTAAAGTCCGAGTTTTAAAGTTCTTAATAAATAATGTTCACTTTGACACAAATATTTAAGAATTTAGTGTTTAAATCTGAAGCTTTTGAAAAATGAAATTCGAATAGTTGAAAACCAAAAATTTATAAAAATATAAGGCCTAGAATTTAAAATTTTCAATATTAAGTCGAAAATTTTTGACTTTTTATTAATCCAACACTTCTATCAAACCTGAAATTTGAAGATATATTCAAAATTTAAAAAAAAAGTAAATTTGGTTTTCTTTCGAAGATATCTATTTCATTTTATTTATAAAAATTTTCGTCTTCAAATTTAAGTCGAAATTTTTAGAAAAAGGTCGAAATTTCGATTTTAAAGTTAAATGCTTTAAGTTTTAAGGTCACAACTCCGAAAAAAAGGAACAAAAAAATGTTTACGTTAATCAGAAGTTTTCAAATTTAATCAGGAAATTTCGACCTTAACTATTTACTAAATTTTGTCTATAGTTGCGGAATTTCGAATTTAAACTAAATAAATAGAGTTTAATATGCAATTGAGAAAAGTCGATTTTTTTTTAAAAAAAACTTGAAATTGATCAAAATTTTCTATCAGATTTCAAGTTTAAAAATGTCAACTAGGAATGTCAATGACATTAAGATTTTTTTAGCTTTTGCTTAGAAATTCAAAGCTTTTAGGAAAGTCGAAATCTCATTATTAAAGTCGAAACTTTGAAAAATATTTTGTTAATAAATTTAAATTTTTTTTCAACAGTTTTCACTTTTAGTTAAAATTTGAACCATTTCCACAATTTTGATCTTCTTCTTTTCTTAAAATTTAAACTTTTTTCTCTTAAATGTTCAAAATTTCAAGTCTGAACTTGGAATATAAAAAATATTATGTTTTTTTATTTATTTATTTTTATATTAATGTAATTACAATCTGGTCATAGATGATCAATAAGCAATTTTATTTTTGCCTAACTTACTAAAGTTCCTTATAAATATTGTAACGTAATGTAATTATGGAGTTTAGAATCTAAGGAAATTTTCTAGAAAGATCTGATAAGGGAAAGCGGCTGCAATAATGAATCAAACGGCAGATAAGCGTTCCAGAAATTTCGGCAAACGATAAGCCTTATCTGCTGAAAACTTCTAGAACCCGAACCAGAGATCTATATAAAGGGGGTCCGGTTGGCTTTCCCTCAATCAGTCAGTCAGTGTAGTTAGAGTTAGTAGCTAGAAGTCAATAAGTGAGTTAATTATTCAGTTGTAGTGTTCCGAGTTTAGTTTGAAAATAAACTGGGTACTATTCAACAAGTGTTGACAATCATTCGAACCGATAGCACGCAACAATACTAAGAGTTTACTCTATGGTGTCTTCTTATTTGATTTAACAAATACGCATTAATATTAGCGAGCACACACACAAGCACTATGCCCTGCTATTACACTGTCCCTTAAGCTAATTCAAAGGGTTTTGTCCTTCTCAATCTTCTAATTAGTCCAGTATTAGAAAAAAGCTGGATTGCTTTAACATTTACATGTCTATTGAGTCGGTGTTCATGACTTTCCGCCATCTTCTTAATGATTCTACCGCCTACACCAAGCTCCTTATGGAGGTTGCTGTTCCTCGCATACCAGGGAGCATTCCTTAGTGCTTTGTTCTGAAATTTCTGAATTATTTCTATATTACTTTTCTTGATGCATCCCCAAAGTTGGCTACCATAAGTCCATACAGGTCTTAGTACTTGTTTATAAAGTAGGAGCTTATTATATATAGTTAAAGTAGAGTTTCTTCCTATCAATCAATACATTTTTTTATATCTTATGCCAAGTTCTTCACTTTTCTTTTTAACGTGAGTCTTCCAACGTAGTTGAGCATCTAATATTATACCTAGATATCTTGCAGTATTTGCCTGTTATTAATTGTGACAGGTATATTTTGTATTCTTCTTTTATAGGTAAAGTTAACGTGAACAGATTTGGTTTCGTTCAGCCTGATTGTCCATTTATTAGTCCAATCATTTATTTTGTTAACTGCATTTGTAGTTTGTTGATTGCTTTTTGCTAGTGTTCTACTGCCAATATGGCTGAGTCGTCAGCAAATGTGGCAATAGTGTCATGTTCTAATACAGGTATGTCGCACGTATATAGTAGGTAAAGGACCGGATCCAACACGTTACATTGTGGAACTCCTGCTCTTATTTGCCTTAGGTCTGAATAGGTGACTTCCTATTTAACTAGAAAGTATCTTTCAGATATATAAGACTGAAGAATTTGAGAGTATTGTTTGGGCATATAGGTTTTAAGTTTAAATATTAATCCTTTAGACCAAGCTGCATCGAAGGCCTGAGCAACATCAAGAAAGATAGTTGAGCAGGCTTTCTTCTCTTCTAGTGATTTTTCAATAATGTCTGTAATTCTATGCACTTGATCAATTGTAGAGTGCCCAGCTCTGAAACCAAATTGATGTGTTGGTATCAGATTTTTTACTTCAATAATTGGTTTCATTCTTTTGATCAGAAGTTTCTCAAACAATTTTGCTATTACAAGAGGTAACGATAGTGGTCTTTACGATGATATTTCATTAGGAGGTTTTCCTGGTTCAAACATTATAACTTCTGCCACTTTCCATAGTATGGGGACGTATATTAGCCTAAAGGCAGCATTGATCGGGTTAGTCAGGTTAACAATAGCTTTATGTGGTAGATTTCTCAGTATCTCATTGGTGATTAGGTCATACCCTGAGGTTTTATTCGGATTGATATTCTTTTATTTCAGTCACCACTTCTTTAGGGGATGTTGGTGTAATTTCTCCTTCTATTTCAACTGGTACTTCCTATATTTGTACATCGTCTTGGCTTTCATTAGATTTGAAATTGTTTTCAAGATATATGGCGAATTTCTCCGTTTTTTGCTCTTTACTCCTGGCCCATTTGCCATTCTCTAGTCTAATGAGTGGGGAGTGAATATTTGGTCTTTTTAGGCCTTTTGTAGCTTTCTATGAAAAATATTCGGTGCTACTACCATCCGTTAACTCCCTTAAGTAGAAATTAATTGACACATTTTTTAGCAGTTGTATTTTTCTTTTGAGTTGTTGACTGGCATTATTTAATTTGGTCTTATCTTGGGGAGTCCTAGTTTGTTACAATATTCTTCTTGGTTTTTTTTCTGTTATTACTTTTCTAAATTCCTTTGGGTAGTTGTTTCCTTTTGCCATAGGTTTCAGTACAGGAGTGTTTTCTCATGCTGTTTGCTGGATGTTGTGCACAAGTAGTTCGACTTATCCGTCCAACTGCTTTGCATTTTGTAATGGTACTGCCAGGTTGATTTTCTCTTCAAGGCTCAACTTAAAACTTTTCCAGTCCTTTAATTTATTTACTAATGTTCCTTTATTTTCTTTTTTTTTTTAATTGTATCGCTTATAGTTAATACTATGGGCGAGTGATCGGAGTTCATATCCCAGCCATCATCAATGTCAAGAGAATTGGCTGAAATATTTTTAACTATGAAAAAATCTATTAGATCAGGAATTTTATTTCTGCCTTTAGGCCAATAAGTTGGTCTGCCAATACATATAGCTTCGCATTTGTGCTGTTCAATAGCTAGTAGAAGTTCCTTTCCTTTGGTGGTAGCTAGTCTGGAGCCCAATGGGTATTTTTGCATTGAAGTCTCCTCCTATAATGTATCTCTCTCCTAAATTGTCCAAGAATTCACAGTATTGCTCTTTTTTAATTAAATGACATTTTTAAAATAAACAAATAAACTCAAAATTTCTGGAACACTTCGAAATGTTTTAAAAAAATTTGAAGTTTTGATAAAGTTTTTACTAATAGATTTGACTTTTTTAGGTATTTGAAGTTTAAACTGATTTAAGAAGCTTGAGCATTTCTCATTTAAACTGGAAATTATAGGTGTCGTGTAAAAAAAGGGTTAAAAATATGCATGTCTTACTCCATTTTACAGGGAAGTTGAGATTCCCTAGCTTTTAAGAAAAACACAGGGCTGATTTTATATCAAAAGATGTTTAAGGTGGTTTATCCTTTTTTATGTCATCACTTTAATCCTGATAGTGTTTTTATCTATTTTTCTATTTTTTTTTATTTTTCGCTTTGTGCCCTTGTGGCTCGTCTAAAATCTGTAACTTGTTGTGTGGGATAGGTCTCTAAGCAACTTAAAGGTTAGGGACCACTTATTTAAGGTATTTTCAGAATAATTTCAGTTGGCAAGGAAAGACAGTGTTGCTGACACATGAAACTTTAAAAAAAGGTATTTCCATTAATGATAATAATTTTTAAATGTTCACTGAAACAGTCTATATTTTTATATATTATTAAATCAATATAAAAAGGTTTATCCCATAAATAATAATCTCATAATGCAAAAAGTATGGTAAAAATATTTAAAATTCAACACCAAAATAAAATCTTCGAGGAAATGTTGAAGTTTCATAAAGTAGTTAAGAAAACAGTCAACAAGTTGCATCGAAATTTCGTTGTTATATGCCAAATTTTGATTCTGAGGCAGAAAAATCGTCAAAAAATTATAAATTTAAATTTAAAATCATAATTTTTTGAAAAAAGTTTGACGTTCATTAGCAAAAGGTTATTTAGGACAAAAGTTAATTTTCACTTAAAATCTAAACGCTGGAAAAAATCTCGAAGTAAAAAATCGAATTTCAAAGAATTTGTCAACATTTTGTGTTCGAATACGAAATTGATTCTAAAAATTAAATGTTGTTACAAAAGTATAGATTCAATTAAAATTACTGTTCCAAAATTTAGGGAGAACATGGAAACTTCGAATTTTGGGTAAATTTCCTGGAAAAATTGGAAATTTCGATAACAAGTGCCAAAATGGCCAAAGAGAGTCAGTATTGATTCACTAATGCTCAAGAGATTCGTAATAGTCATTTTAAGATTTAGGTAAAAAAGTATCAATATCATAAATATTGTTAAAAAAACATTCAGAGAATTAATAAAAGACTTAAGATAAAAACCGAATCGCGCAAAAAAAGAGAAACAAGGAAGAAAATGTGGTTACAAAATATGAATTTGGCAAATTTTATTTAAATTCAAGGTTTACGAGTATAGTTCAAATTTTCGGATGCGTTACAAGATACTTTTTTTTCGCAGTTTCGACTATTTCGCCTTCATGTTCGATATTTTGATTTTTACCTCAAAAATTCCATTTTAGTCTCAAGGTCTAGATTTTAAATTCAGAGTTTTAAACTTTTTCTTTTACTTTAGTCTTTAAATAATTTTTTCTCAGAATTTCAACCGCATAAACTCAAAATTTCTACTTAAATTTCGACATATTTCGACTTTTACCACAAAATTTCGTCATTAATTTCAAAATGTCGATTTTAAAACACAAAATTTCGAAGTTTTTCTTTTACTTTATTCTCGAAAATTTTAGTTTTAAGGTCAAGGTTTTAAAATATTTTACTTTTAATTTCAAAACTCGACTTATTTACACTTGAATTATTCGTTTTTCTCAAACTTTTGTGTTTAAAGTTAAGTTTTAGACCATATCCCTAAAAAATTTTTATATGCATTAGCTCATTAATTTATAAAAACGAATTCAATTTTTCACTCGAAATTTCGGGAAAAACGTTGAATATTTGAAATTAAAGTTTGAGCAGATAAAATGCCTAACGTTGATTTGAAAGCCAAGATTATAAAAAAGAGGTAGACAATGTCATGTTTAACAATAGTAGTAAAAATTAGAGAAAGTAGTTAAAAGTGGGAAATGTAACATTAAACTCGAAATTTCAAGAAAATAAAAAATTTCGAAAACATGTCAAGTTTAAATCACAAATTATGAAAATTAAAGAAATTCGAAAAAAAAATATATAAAAAACGGAATTCCAGGTTTAAAGTTAAAATTGTTGTGTAAATGGGAAAAATTTCACATTTAAATCAGAATTTTTAATGATCCAAAATTTCATCGAAGAAATTAAATTGTACAACGCCATCCAGATTGTGCAACCAAGAACAAATAGATTCTGTCGATTCTGTAGAAACCTTTCTCTATGGTAAAAAAACGAAAGCAGAATAATTTAAAAAATAATTAAATTTGATCACGAAAGCCTAGAAACAGTGAAATATTAGGGATAATGCTCGCGTTCGTCGATGTCTGAATTCTCAAAAATTGGGGTTTTTTGATATCCTCAGAGGTTCACAAATAATATCAAATGGAGAAAATCCAGCACAAATCGAAATAATTAACACTTCGTAAATAAAAAAGGCAAAATCGAGCGGAGTTATGTCTCCTAATATTACATAGTTTTAGTTTGATACTGCGATGGTGGTTTTAAAAAAATCTATTAACTTTACAAGATTTACTATATGCAACTTGCAATACGCATTAAAGCATTAAAAGTCATCTGCCTTATAAGCAGAAATGTTTCCTTACTATTCAATGGTACATATTTTAATTAACACAATATTCTATCAAAATGCAAATATCAGTTAATAAGATAGTGGTGGTGCTTGTAATATGCAATACACATTACATATCTTTCAATTTCAGTAAATATTTTCCACATATATATTTGGGGAATTCCGACCAAAGCAGGGATTAAACATTTGTCCCGTTTATTAAAGCCTATAAGATGATTCTACTCTTTGATCTCATCAACAATTAATACTACTACTCATTATTACTTTTCAGTTTTTTACTAATTACGAAGTGGTAAAAGCTGTGTGCAACCTTACAAATATGGTGTTAAGTAGTTAGGTTTGAATTTAGCGGTAGCATTTGAAACTGAAAATATCCCTAGGTAAATACGTGACGTCATGTCCGCGCATGTCCCTTCTCCTTTTCTATTGGGACCTCGACGGCTGGCAAGTGCCTCGTAGTGTCCTTTGCGTAGTAGTTTTAAATTAAATTAATAAAATGGTAAGTTAAAGTGAAAAAATACCACCTTCGATGAAATGTACAAGTGCCAGTGAATCGTTTCATATAATTTCATGTTTAAAAATTAGTGAAAATTAATCGGATGATTGAAGATGTGTATGTGACATCCGTCTAAACAACATGTTATTATGAGTTGTTAACGCGGTGATTGCGCCCGATTCGAATCAAAAACGTAAAATTTCGATTCTCTCGCTGTAGAATGCGTATATTTCACGACATATAAATCATCTTGCTTATTTAACCCATATTGTCGTTATAGGTTATGTTATGTTTTAGGGTTTCGTGAAAGTGGTGAAGAACAAACAGTACTTCAAGCGTTATCAAGTTAAGTTCAAGAGGCGTCGCGAAGGTAAAACCGACTACTATGCCCGTAAACGCCTTATTGTACAGGACAAGAACAAATACAACACCCCCAAGTATCGTTTGATCGTCAGGTTGTCGAACCGCGACATCACCTGCCAGGTGGCTTACTCCAGAATTGAAGGAGACAAGATCGTTTGCGCTGCATATTCCCATGAATTGCCCAAGTATGGCATCAAAGTAGGTCTCACCAACTATGCTGCTGCTTACTGCACAGGTTTGCTCCTTGCTAGACGTTTACTGAAGCAATTGGGTCTCGATACCCTTTACACTGGTAATACCGAGGTAAATGGGGATGAATATAATGTTGAGGGAGTCGAAGATGGACCAGGTGCATTCAGGTTGGTGACTAGTTTTACCTATTTAATCAAATTTTACTCGATTGGTTTCATGATGACTTTCAGACACATGCGCGTCATCTGATTTGGTTGTGAGTAGCATCCCGATTTTCCTATGTCATGTTCTATGATGTAAGAATTGAAGTTTGTTCACGAACTGCCATTCTATTGATTATAACGTGTCTCTGAATCCTCATAATTTTGAAATGTTTGTCTTGGGTTGCATATTAAATCTAACCAGAGTAATTTTTTTTAGGTGTTACTTAGATGTAGGTCTCCAGCGTACCACTACTGGTGCTCGTGTCTTTGGAGCTATGAAAGGTGCCGTTGATGGTGGTCTTAACATTCCCCACTCCACAAAGCGATTCCCTGGTTTTGATGCTGAATCTAAGAACTTCAATGCTGAAGTACACAGGGCCCACATTTTTGGACAGCACGTTTCTGATTATATGAAGTCCTTGGAAGAAGAAGATCCAGAGGCTTTCAAGAGGCAGTTCAGCCAATACATTAAATTGGGAATAAATGCTGATCAGGTATGTTGTTTTACCAATAAAAGAATTGTTTACGTCCAACCTAAATTACTGCTGCTCTTAAAGTTGGAGCAGAAGTGTCGCAGTTGGACAACAGAAAAATAATTTTCAACTTATATGGATGTAAGTTGTTTATTTACTCCTTGATGAAAATTATAACATTTTGATCCTAAATTTGCTCATTTTTTACTTGTGGTAATGATACTTTACTATAATCCAGTTTTTCAATCAAACAAGTTAATTTGAGAATTTAAGATTTTAAAGAAAAGATCTCGCTGTTATGTGACAATTTTTGAAATGACTAATTATTGAGGTATAAACTTAGGTTTACTTTTTGTTAATATCATTGTTTCTTTTTTTTAGATTGAAGGGCTTTACAAAAATGCTCATGCAGCAATCAGGGCTGATCCTTCCATTGCTGAAAAGAAGGCTGCACCAACAGCCACAAAGAAGAGGTGGAACCGCAAGAAGTTGACATTGGCAGAACGCAAGAACCGTGTTGCACAGAAGAAGAAGTCTTTCTTGGCCAAAATCCAAGAAGGTGCTGAACCTTAAACTTTGTATTATAAATAAGTTTGTGTATTAATAAACAGTACACAGTATTGTGTGCTTTTTTTTATTTATAAGTAAGAAGTTACACTAGATTTTCAAGGAAAAATTTAATAAAACAGTTGGGAAATTGTTTCACCTAACAAAGCAGATTTCAGTATTTTGAGAATGTCTAATCTAGGGAAAAAAAAACTTATTTGGAGTTTATTAAAAGTGTAAATTTTCAGAAGAGGAATTCAACATTTCTAGAGAACGAAAGTGAAATCCACTAGCATGTTCACTGTGTTACTAGTTATGACTGGTAAGAAGTTTTGTGTTTAGTGGGACAATTTTCAAAAAAAAACTAAAAATTTTGAGAATTACTTTCGATTAGTTTCAGGCTTTTTTGAAAGTGTGATTGTTTTTTCAAAATCCTGAATTTAAATAAGATGTCAAATTTTAAACCATCCTTTTACAAAAATTTTTTCTTTAAAATTTTAAATTGAAATTATCCTTTTAACTATTTCTTGAACTCTAACTTAACTTCTAAAAAATACAAAATTTCAAACTTTGGTTTTTGTCTTGAAAACGTTTTTCGTTTTTTTTTACATTAAAATGGCAATTTAGTGAATTTTTTCCATTAATTTAAAGCCTTTTCAAAATTGTCATTGTTTTTTTTTTCAAAATCCTCAATTTAAAACCAGAGATTTCATTATTTTTTGAATTAAAATTTCTGGGAAAGAAAAGAAAGAAGTTCTTAAAAAATTGTCAAAAAGGTAATAACGTAAGTTATTGTCTAAATTCCAAGTTTTCCAAGAAAAATCAATTTAATTTTTAGTCTTCTAATTTATTCCAAGTTTCTTGAAAAAACTTGAATTCGTTTCTGTTACAATTGAAGAAAAATTTGGATTACTTTACTCAAAAAGTTGAGTATTCCAACTTAATGTCAACGGTTCATTGAAATTTTGAGAATTAGTATTTTTCCATGAATTTAGAGTCCTTTTGTCATTGCTTTTTCAAAATTCCAAATTTAACAGTGAAACTTATTTATTTTAACTAAATTTCGAGAAAAAAAGTCTCAATTTTAAAACAAAAAAGTCAACAATTGTAATAAAATATTCTCAAAATTTCAACTTTTTCCAAAAACTGAACTTCTTTTAAAAGCCGAAAATGTTTGAAATGTTAAAAAATACTCAGTATTTAAAAGAAATCGAAATGGGAAGTATTCAAATTAGAAAATCATGAATTCTGCTGCGGTTTTTTGTTAAAAGAAATCTTCTTCGACCTTTGATGTTTTGTTTATGTGAAGGGAATAATTTTGTACCACCTCTTTGCAAAATGTTATTTTTAATTAAATATACCATTTAAATTAATGTGGCCATATTAGTCAAATTCGTATTCAACGCTTGCAACTTTTTGTTTGTTTTTGTCCAATCCTTAATTTTTAATTATCTACTGCGAGAATAGAATAGCGACATTATGGAAAATCAAATAGCCCGCTATTCTTAAAATAATGTGGAGGCACATTGCCCAATAGGAGCAAAGCAAAAAACTAAAGGAAGAAGAAGATTAAGTTGGCAATTATTTGCTCTGTGGTCTATTAATATACAATCGCCTTTGTTTATAGTCCATTTCAGATAAATCTGCATTAGAATAGGCACTGAACTTCTAATTTTGCTTCCCGAAGTAACGAATAAATTCTATAAAATCCCGAGCAAACATATTTCAAAAAAATGCTGGGACAGGTCGATTTTTATTTCTAAATTGCCACTTAAACATGTATTTTTCAACCCCCCCCCCCTCCTTCACCCCTAAGTAAATCCAGCTTTAAAAATTCAAATAGCAAAGTACCTCTTACGATACCTCGATTAATAGATCTTTTTATACTGAATGCAACAAAAAAAGTTTTAAAAACGGTTGATAAAGGACAGAGATATTTGCCTAAATGTTAGCAATGTTCTCCATCGCATATTTGCTTTGCAGTTAAGGTCAACCTGCACGCACGGAACGAGTTTGCGTCAAAATCTCAGAATACCGATATAAGTATCGTGATATGGGCCTCATTTTTATTTCTAAGCCTGGTACATAACTAGTGTCAATATACAGGTGTGTTCAAAAAAATACAAGTCCAATATTTGTGCGGTATTGCTGCTGTGCAGTAAACAGATTCTAAAGTATAAATCTTGCAATTACAGCATTTTGCTATTTTTCCTGAAAGGGCGGCTTCAATTGCAAAAGTTTGGGAACCACTGTTTTATAACATGAAATATTATGAATGGTAGTTTATCAGGTCAGTAGCTCATCTGCACCTAGATTTGAATATTGACATTTAAACCTAACCTCACTATTGCATATGTTCGATGAATGGTTTATCAAATAATTGAAATATAATTCGAAAATGGAAGAATTACCAGGATTCGGAGATCCTAACGCTACAGTAGAAATAAACAATGATTCCAAGGAGAAATTCAAGCGAAAAAACCCAAAAAAGAGCGGTGGTTTTCAATCGATGGCCCTATCTTTCAATGTACTAAAGGGAATCACAAAAAGGGGCTACAAAGTCCCAACACCGATTCAGAGAAAGGTGAGATAGCACTCAATGATGACCAACATTTTATTTTTACATTTTTTAGACTATTCCACTCATACTTGAAGGTAGAGATGTAGTGGCTATGGCAAGAACTGGTAGTGGAAAAACTGCTTGTTTTTTGATCCCTATATTCGAGAAACTAAAACAGAGATCCGCCAAAGCTGGAGCTAGGGCGTTAATTTTGTCTCCCACTAGGGAGTTAGCTTTGCAGGTATTTCTTTCAATCTACCATACCCAAAGATATTGATATTTTTAACCCTTTTCATTGACTGAATATTATTCAGTTGGTTCTTTTACTCTAACTAATTGTTCAGTATTCATAAACTACAGCACAATCATTCGGCACTGAGTATTGCTGAAGTAAGTATATTTGCCTGATTACTGGAACATGTATAGAAAAAAGGTTAACAGTTAGAAAAATAAATACCCAGTTGATAAAAATTCAATCATTCAGTGATCACTTCTAATAGACATACTAAACTTATTAATTATAAATGGAAATTAAAGGAAACAAAACAAGTTTCTCTTTATAAGTTTTAACTTCTCAGATATTTTAACAGGTTCCATTAATATTGGCAAATTACTGAACGTTTCATACTAATGCAGTTTCGAATTAATGAAATTACGCTATATATTTAATAATAACTATACAATAAAGTTTATGTGAAATAGTTTAAAGATTTAACTTTGTTTTCACGTATCTTCATTTAACCCCATAACACACTTTTTTTGAAAAAAAAAATGTTATAGCCTACAGTCCCATGTAAATGATAAATATCAATAACACCATTTATTTTCCTTGGGTTTCATATCATATTCGAATTATGTATGCCCAGTTTGCCTTGTTTAGCGCGCTCAAATTAACTCTAGGGTGTATGTTAAGGGGTTAATTTTGGCTTTTAAGGTTATAGAGCTTTGAAGTTATTCTAAATTTATGCAAATTTGCAGACCTTGAAGTTTTTTAAAGAGTTGGGCAGATTCACTGATTTAAAATCTGCAGTCATACTGGGGGGTGATTCCATGGAGGACCAATTTTCTGCCATCCACGGCAGCCCGGATATTATTGTCGCGACACCTGGGAGATTTTTGCATGTGTGCGTAGAAATGGACCTAAAATTATCCAGTATTGAGTATGTTGTATTCGATGAAGCAGACAGATTGTTTGAAATGGGACTGGGGGAGCAACTGTCAGAAATTATGGCCAGATTGCCGGACGCCAGACAAACTGTGTTGTTTTCTGCAACTTTGCCCAAAGTGCTGGTTGAGTTTGCCAAGGCCGGATTAAGTGATCCAGTTTTAATAAGGTATATTTTTGTTGTTGAAATAATAGGTGAAAATAATCATAATGGTTTTATGTTAGATTGGATGTTGAATCAAAGCTTCCCGATGAATTACAGCTGTGGTATTTTACTGTTAGACCTGAAGAAAAATTGGCTGCATTACTAGTTCTGTTGAAATCCCACATAAATCCTAAGCAACAGACTGTAGTTTTCGCAGCTACAAAACATCATGTGGAATATTTACATACGGTAGTGTTCTCTGCATCTTGATTGGTAATTTATTATGAAAGATTTAGGTTTTAGATTATTCGGGAATCAGCAATACATACATTTATTCGGACTTGGATCCTGCGGCAAGAAAAATAAATGCTGCTAAATTCAGCACGGGGAAAGTGAAAGTTTTAGTTGTAACAGATGTGGCTGCAAGGGGTATAGATATACCACAGTTGGATAATGTAATTAATTACAATTTTCCTGGAAAGTCGAAACTTTTTGTGCACAGAGTTGGTAAGAATAATTTGTTTTACTTCTGTCTTTGTATTATATCTGCTGTCAACATAAATATGTTAAGAAAAATCTTAACTAAAGTGTATGGTAATGAATAAAGTATCAGTGAATAAGGTCTTTTATCGGCTTATGCAATAATTGTTTAAAATTCGAATTAAAACACAGAACGCAACCAGTTTTACCGATTTTGAGTTTTTTTTTTTGAAATTCTGATTTTAAACTTTAAAAGTTTATCGTTTTTCCTAAAATTGTGATTTGAACTCGAATTTTGAGAAATGTTTGTTTCTAAGATCCTTATTTTTTTACATAATTTTGACTTTTTTTTAAAGTTTAAACCTGAAGCCTTATACTTCTTAAAATTTTGATTTTAAAATCGAAATTTAAATCCTTTACAAAATTTTTTTCTTTAAATATTAACTTTATGGAAATTTTAAGCTAGAAATTGACATTTTAACGATTTCTCCTAAAATGTTGATCTTGAACTCGAGTTCTAAAGAATTTAAAATTTAGAATTTTAATCTCCAAACTTCGATTTTTTTCTCCAAATTTTTATTTCAGTCCTCGAAACGAAAATTATGAAGTAAGTCTCCTTTTTTATTTTTTCCCCTAAAGTAAAATTATAATTTTTTTCATATTTTGCTAATCCAATTTTTTGCTTTTTTGCTTTTGCACTCAACATTCACGGTACCAAGACAAAGTACTGTAGGAGTCCATGCGCACAATTTGAAAATGGAAAAACTCTTACTGCTTAGTAATCAGTACATAGAATGTAAAAGGTCCGGGTTTAATAATTGTCCCTGGACTCGGAAATTTTCCCAGCGGGGCTCTTGTTTGGAAAAAGACATCAATATACGAATTTACGGTATTTCATTTCATTCAGATTTTATCTTGAAATTTGAGTTTTTACGGTAAAATATTTTAAAAACTCATTTTTTATGTAGGTGTTCACCATAGAACTTTATAAATAATATTTAATAAAGAATAAAGTGATGATGATTTTTGTCCTTAGGTCGTTGTGCTAGAGCTGGGAGAACTGGAACAGCATATTCATTAGTAGCTCCCGATGAATTTTCTCACTTACTGGATTTGCATTTGTTTTTGGGTAGATCTCTTTCACTTTGTACTTTGTCTAAACCCGATGGAACTGTTGGCAGAATTCCTCAGGCTTTATTAGAAGAACAACATGCCACTTTACTGGTACTCCATGAAACCCATTTGGATTTGGTAATTTTCATTTTTCTTGAGGAATGAAACTTGAAATAAACTTTGATAGCTCAGTTTATTTCAAGTTTTTATTACCTGTCCCCATGTACATTAAAGAAAAGCACTGATTTCTAATTTGTAATTAAAGTAACATTTTAACATGTGGGGAAGACAGGGAGGAATTGTTTCCTCTTGTCAATTTCAATTTTTTAATTTACCTCTACAGGTTAATATGAGGAAGGTAACTGAAAATGGCTACCAACAATATATGCGATCAAGACCAGCAGCCTCCACAGATAGTAATAAAAGGGTCAAGGAGTTACCCTTAACTACTTGCTCAGTGCATCCCCTATTTAAAGATATGGTGAAAAAAGAAGAAAATCAACGTGAAAATATATTGGATCAAATGAAAAAGTACCGACCCCAAGGTGTAAGTCATATTTAGTTTACACTATTCCTTTTCTTATTAAATTATGGTTTCATCTTAGACAATTTTCGAAATATGCGGAAAAAATAAGTCGGAGGAGTATGTGGCGATGAAACAGAAAAGAGCTCTGCACAAAGACAAAATTCAAACACACAAACAAGCGGTGGCAGTGAAGGAACTTCAGAATGAACCTTTGGACTCAGTTTCAACATTACAAAGCAGCAATCAAGGTGATATTGATGCTACATTCAATAAGGTTATATTGCCCAAAAAGAGGAAAATAGAAGATTTGTACAGGAAGCAAAAGAGGCAGAAAAAAGATGATAACTTTATCCCATACGCACCAGCTGATAAACATACTGAGCAAGGGTAAGACAACTCTTATCATTGGTATTAGATAACAAATGTTCGCCTTTCATGCGCTTGCTTACTCATGATAAAAGGTTTCTCCTGTACCTTTGGCTCTTATTTAATGAAATCTAACATATGTCTTTGTTATATGTCAGGATGTAAAGTAAAAGTTATTCAAAGCGTATTAAGTTATGAGATGCTTTTTTTTTTGTTTTTTTTTTTAGTTTTTAAGTTAGTTTATTTTTGTAATGCTCCTTACAAAGTGTTTAAAATTTCACAATTTCAGCTTGTCCGTTAACAATTTCCAAAATGAAGCACAACGCGTGGAAATGGATATCATTGGAGATTCAGAGGAGCAGCTAAGGTTATCGAAACAGCTGAAAAAATGGGATAGAAAGAAGAAAAAGATGGTGGGCGTTGACGTAAGTATATTATAAATGCATATGAATTTATTGCTACAAATGTCAACATTTTTAGAATAAAAAAACGGGCAAAATTAAAACAGAGGCTGGCGTTTGGATTCCCGCCACTTATAAGAGCAACAGGTACGAACAGTGGAAAGAAAAAACGAAAGTAAACGCTGCTGACGATGATGACGAGGATAATGAAAATCAAAGACAAGCCAGAGGTTTGTTTCAAGAAGTCGAACTTGATAGCATTATAGTTAATTTTTTGCACCATATTGTTTCAGATTTATTGAATGGACAGCCAAAGACCAGATGGGCAAAATACAATGAAAAAGTGAAAGAAAAGAAACGCAAATCGGAAATGAAGAGCGCGGATCAAATACTGAAAATGAGAGAAATTGCGGAAAGGAAGAAGCAAAAACAGAGAAAGGGAAGGAAGTCTAAAGCTAAGAGAAAACACTAATTAAGAATATGTTGTACTTTTATTTGAATAAAGTAATTTTCTTTGTAAACAAAAACAGTTTTATTTTACCATCCTTATATTATAATGATGGCCTCAAAGTACAGTTTTTTTTATTTCTTGTTTGTCGCCTAAAACTAACCATCAAAACCGGTTTGACATCTTCAAAATGAAAGACACCATGTGCTGCCTCTGACAGAAACCCAAGTCTCCCCATTCATCAATATGGTCCATTTGCTTTGCCCTAATTGCAATTTGCACACAAAGTTTCCACACAAGAGGGGAATTTGTGCTTTTACGCGAAGTGACTTGTCCTGTCGACGAGAAAAAGCACTGGAATCTGCTGATCATGATGTGATTTGGCTGAAAATCTGCTCCAAAAGCGAAGTAATATTCATTTGTCCCCAAAGGATCCCTCATACAGACAGCTCTCCTCTTATCTCTCCGTAACCTACAACGAAATCACCTACAAACGAATTATCCAAACGCTGAGGTTGTCTTTCTTGGTAACTTCAACGTACACAAAATCCCCCGGTTTTCTTCCCGAACAGACGATGCGGGAAGGGTGGCAGAGGCTTTTGCCTCCTGATGTAGATACTCATCAACCTAATCTACTCGACATTTTCCTTTCAAATTCGTATAAAATATCTGTGACATCGCCGCTTGGAAATTCCAATCACAAGCTTGTAGCAGTCTCTCGCTCGTTTCATATATCATCTTCTCAGTCTCGTAGGGTTTGGCACTTTAACTCTTTTTTTGCATCTTTCCTACGGCAAGATGTCTGCTTTAACTCAGGCAACCTTTCCTCAGTCGCCGAATCCATCACTGAAACTATTGAGGTGGCAACACTGGCAACTCCGAAAAGGGGAGTGCCCGAGGCGTGAGTCAAGCTCATGCCTGATGTGAGAAAACAGGTACAAGGGACAGTCATAAAAAGTACCACGCTCGAACGAACTATTAAAATTGATTTGTAATATTTATAATAAAATCCTGTAGTGTTAAAACGAATAACTATTTATTTCCAACGCCCGGTACCGCTAAATTACCCTGATTGGTATGGAATGCCGATTCCCCACTCCCAAAAGAAGTCTGCCTTCAGTTACTCCAGTAATTCTTGGTTCAGCAAAAATGTTTTCGGGCTGTCTCCTGCAAATCGCTCATGTCGCCGTTGGCGAAATAATTCCTGAGTCGAGACTCATACCTTTGTAGATGCACGAAATTTTTGTAAACAGGTTATTGACGAAGCAAAAAGTGATTTCGATCGTAAGAGGCTTATTAACTGACCGAACAGTTCAAGGTCCCTTTAAGGATTTGCAAAGTCGATTGGAAAGAATTTTACATCTTCAAATTTTCCACCTTTACTCGATGATAACAATATTGCGACTACTTCCAAGGAAAAGGCTGACCTGCTAGCCTTAATGTTAGTTAAAAATTCCAACCTTGATTCTCGAAACGCAGAGCTTTCTGTTCTTCCTAAGGTTAGCACTTCGATGCCTGAAGTTGTTCTCAGACAAAGCACGATTAGGAAGATTTTCCTCGAGCTCGACACCTCGAAAGCTTCTGGCTTTGATGGTATCCCCGCTATTGTTCTTAAGAAGCGCGCTTCAGAGTTGACTCCTGTCTTAAGCAAATTGTTCACACTCTCTTATAACAAAGGTTTATTCCCTAACATCTGGAAATCTGTTAGGGTGCAGCCTGTCCCTAAAAAGGGAAAAAGGAATCTGGCTAACAACTACCGCCCTATATCTTTGTTGCCCGTTATATCTAAAGTGATGGAAAATGTTATCAACATCGAGATAGGCAATACGGTTTCAGACAACAACTCTCAACTGACGATCTACTGGCATATGTTACTCATATCTGTAACCCAGCTATGGAAAAAGATAGCGAGGCTAGGATTGTGGCATTAGATACCTCAAAGACCTTCAACAGAGTCTGGTAGCGATTTCTTTTCGCCAAATTAACATTTTATGGTCTTCCTCCTGGACTTCTCATTTGATGTCCAATTTTCTCGCTGACAGATCTCTTCATGTCGTCGTCGATGGCATCTCATCTGAGACATTTGCGATTAATGCAGGGGTGCCTCAGGAGTCTGTCCTATCTCCTACTCTGTTTCTGTTACACATTAACGATTTTCTAACTTCACTTCCAACCCGATCTACAGGTACGCAGATGATAGTAGCCTGGTGTCATCTTTTTTTCTCCGACTAACCATTATCCGTCGCTGCTTCAGATCGACTAAAGGAACAGCAGATACAGATAATTAATCGGGGTTTCTAAATCTTCTGGAATGGGGTAAGAAAAATATGGTTGACTTCAACGCTTCAAAAACTCAGGTCGCGGTTTTCTCTAAGAAAACATCTAGGGATAAAGCAACAAACATACTAATGGACGGTAAAATCCTCCCCGAGGAATCTAATTTACCTAGGAGTGAATACGAGCACTAACTTCTCTTGGGACGATCATGTGCGCGCCATTTACCAAGTCCGCTTCTCAAAAGCTAGGCTTTCTTTTGGATTCAATTCAAAGAACAGAAATTCGTTTGACCGAATCTATCAAAACACTACAGCACAGGCGAATGGTTGGTGACTTATCTCTTACGAGTACTTTTATGGGAAATGCTCGCAGGAACTAATAGAATTGATCCCTCCAAGGATAAGAATTTTAAGGCATACAAGACAGTCAGAGACAGCAAATTCCTACGCAGGCCAGCTTGACACAGTGAGGACTTCTGTCTATGGAAACTATTTTATCTATAGAACTTCCAAGCTATGGAATTCGTTACCGAACATAATTTTCCCCAAAAATTAAAACCTATTCTTGTTTAAGAAGACGGTTCATCGCGATCTATCCTTGTTTCCGTATCCTACTCGCGGTGCTCTGAAGGCATAATGGGGTTGCCCTTTGCGAATGGATTGAACTTAAAGAAAGATGAAAGAGTAGATAAAAAATTTTGAAAGCAAACTCGAAATTTATGTAAAAGAGAAAAATAATACGAATAAAAAATCGATCACTTTTTGTATTCATTTTGAGTTTATTCTCAGAATATTCATTTCTCAAAATTCTTAGTTCAAAAATTCTTACTATTTTCGAGACAATATTTCGAAAGACATATTTCGAAAT
Source organism: Dastarcus helophoroides (assembly GCA_028583605.1). Classification (NCBI taxonomy): domain Eukaryota; kingdom Metazoa; phylum Arthropoda; class Insecta; order Coleoptera; family Bothrideridae; genus Dastarcus; species Dastarcus helophoroides. Next base: position 7,591,195 of record CM053327.1, on the reverse strand, counting down.
TCAAAAGATGTTTTTGAAAATTTTGGAGAAAAAACATCGACAATTCGGTATTAGATAAATTTTAAGAAAACGGGCAATATTTCTAGAAGTGAAAATTTCAAGTTTAAAGTTGAAATTTATGAAAAACCTTAACACTGAAACTGAAACAGTTGGAATTCGGAAAAAAGTGGAAATTTAGAATACTCGCAACTATAACAAAGAGAAAAAAAAAATAAAAAAAATAGTGATTTTTTTTCCTATAGCTTTTAAATTTTTCATCAAAATTTTGATTTTATCTAAAGATTACTATGTAGGCTTTCAATTTTTGTTATTTTAGAACTTTTAAGAATAAAGTCAAAATTTCTAAAAAAAAGTTTAAATTTAAAAACGGTTCTCGAATATTTCCAAAAGTCAAAATTTAATGATAAAGTCAAAATTTCTAGAAAAAAAGTCTCTATATTTAAAAAATATCAAAATTTAAGAAAAAGGTCAAATTTAAAATTTTCTAAAGAAGATGTTAATTTCGGCATTTAGCATTTTAATTTTAGTAAGAAGGATTTATAAAATTTTCGAGTTTTGTATTGAAGGTTTCGAGAAAAAAATAATAATTTTGAGTTTAATGTTGAAATTTGTGAAAAAGAATCATCAAAAACTTGGATTTCTTAGTTAACTTAATTTCAATAAAAAATCCCATATTTTAAACTTTCGGTCCCGATAATTAATCACTAAACCTGTCAACTTAAAGTTTTTGCTTCTAACTCGAACCTTGGAATTTAATTTGTGTTTAAAATAATTTTTTTTTCTTTAAATGTTGAGTATTAAGGGCCATCTTGCAGATGACGAATGCTTGGAGAGCTCTCGTCTTATAAGAAAGAAAACTTTGTTAAATTTTTGTGTTGATATGACTCTCCTTGTTAAAATTCAGATTTATATCTAATAGTAAATATACCAAAAACAAAAAAAAACCGTTATTTTGGTCAGAACAAAAATCTAAGATTAAATAGAAACGATAAAAATAACGATTCAAAATCCTGCCAGTAACAATTGAAGAAGAAAGGCTGGACCTTTCGTGGTTTTTACGGTAATATATTTGTGGCTTAGAAACTCATGGGAGGAAATTGATTCTCTCCTATCTACGTCACTACTCCAGAAAATTTGTTCTATGCAAAAAAGTTTATTTAGTAGCGAGTTAATAACCATACCTGTAAACGGTAGTGATGTATTTTTACGATTTCAAAATTTTGAAATTCGTCAAAATAAAGTGCTACGGTCGTGTCAGGCGGTGGGCAGTTGCACCTATTGCCTTTCGTCCCTCTGTACCCGCGCTTGCGTTTTTCAACCAGAAATTTCGAGATTTTTCTTATGAATCCGACTTTAAAGTCAAATTTTTGAAAAAAAAAATTTAAGTTTCTTACTGTAAATATGAATATTAGAGAGGAAAATATGAGATTGAACTAAATAATGTAACATTAACCTCGTAATTTATACATGTATTAAATGCAAGTGGAATACAACCTAGACTGCAAATTCATGCAGCCCCCAGGTGTGTATAGTGAATCATAGGTAGCTGAACTACCAACAGTTGAAACACTGCGAGTTGGATATACCAAACTGACGAGATCTAACAACATCGAAACCGGTTTTTGGTTTCCAAACTTCGAATCTAATTAATGTTCAAACCTATTGGTCTGTGCATTAGAATGTACTAAAATAATAAAAAAAAAATTAATAAAAAAAATATTTTTTTTAATAAAAAAAAAATCGAGACTGCATTTTCAGAAAAATGTTCAACCAAAATACTATTTTTTAGTGTTGGGCGATTATGAATGATATAATCGAAATATTTTCATTATGGCTGTATAATCGATCATTCGTTTGTTGCAAATGAGAGATCATTCGTTTCAGAACGATTCTGAATGATGTTTCATATTCCATTCAATGGCACGACGTAATTGCGCACCTTCTACCGAGCTAGTGAGAGAGTATTCATTTCAAAAAAATTATTTCAATTTTGAGGAATGTACCACATTTCGAAGTTTCTGAGAGGCTACTGCGCACTAGTACCGAAAGCGATTATGAGATCAGTGAATTGAGAGATGAGACATGATTTGATTGGAAACGATTATGAGATATGAGTGAATACGAATACTCATATCTCATAATCGTTTCCAATCGAACGATATCTCATCTCTCAATATTCATATTTTGAAATATTGCGGCATTTATTATTTGACACTTCGAGAAATAAAAGTAATAAAACATCATTCATCTCAGGCCCGGATTTTTTTTTCGGTTGGGGGGGGGGGGGGGCTGTGATCTTTCTGCTAAAACTATCTAGTCTTTGTTTGCGTGTAAGTTAGAGCTAGCCACGGTCCAATACTACTTTATTATTAATATTATTATTGTATACAAGTATACTAAAATAAAAAAAATACACTAAAAACAATACTAGAGTCTAACTCTTCCGACATTCTGACAAAGTAATTTAACAACAATTACTTTTATGACCCACCCAGTCCTATTTAAGTTTTGCCTACTATTGTAATGCAGGACAATTGAATCATGTTGCTTATTTATCTTAATTTAATTTCTAAATAAAAACATATGTGTGTGTAAGATGATAAAATTACTCGAAAGATATTTCTTTTATAAAATTTATCTTTGAACTGTCTTCTATAACCTGTTCTTGTGTATGAAAAATGCCTCCAGAAAGGGCTCTATTTAAAGACATAGTTTGAAGTCAGCTGGAGAAAAATCTTTTTTTTTTAAATTTTTTCCAAATTTCGATTAAATTCATAATTTTAAGTTTTATCTCAAATTTAATGTTTGCACTCGAACATTTGGAATTTATATATTTTTTCTAAACTATGGAAAATTAGATGTTTTTTTTAAGTTCAAGTTTCCTCTTAGCGTCCAACTCTTTTTCTAACTGGCTACAGCTTCAATTCTTACCTTTTTTATTTTGGGCAATCTTAAAATTTCAATATTTTCTAGAATTATTGTTGCTAATTGAATTTGCAATGTCGAAATGCATTTGATTCTTTCGTATTTCGAAAAAAGGTTTCTATTATAAAGTTATTTATCGCTTTTTTAAAAGTTTTACCTTTAACTTCAAAATTTAGACCATTTTTTGAAATTTTCAATTTAAATTAGGTTTTTTGTTAAATGCGAAGTATGGTTTTACTTTTTTTTCTCAAAATTCATAGTTTAAAATTTTGGTATTTACTTTAAGCCCACAAATATTTTTTTTAACTTAGATTCTTTCTGGAAACCTGGAAATGTTGAGAACATTTTTGTGAAAAATGTCAGATATCGCAATTCTGAACTTAATCTCGAGTTTTTTGAATTTGGAATTTTAATTCGAAATATCTAGAAAAGTCTACATTTAGAGTTGACAAAGTCATTTTCGAAAAAGTTTGATTATGATCGAGTTTGTACTTAAAAATAATCAACTAAATTCATTAATAAACATTTCTTAAAATATTAACTTTTTTAGAAATTTTAAATTTCTGAACAAACAGTGGGATATGTTAATTCTTAACAAATTTACCTGATAGAACTCGAAATGTTTAGTATTTTAAATTCGAAATTTTAGAAATAAGTTTAGAAATAATTATTGTCTAAATCCGAAGAAAAAGGAAGCCATAATTTTTGGAAAAAAATTTTTCTAAAAAAATCGAATTTCCAAAAGATAAAATCTATTAACAAAAACTAATAACACTCAACATTTTGTCTTGAAACAAAATTCAAATAATAAACTTTGATATTTCGTGAAACTTTTAGTGTTGCCTCAAAATGGCCAAGGGATTTTTTAAATTAAATGTCTAGCAAGAAGTTCAAAATATTTTGAAGAAGTCTGAATTTTGAACCAGTACTAATGTAAAATTTTGAAAAATAAACTAAACTCATTAAACTATTATTTTTTTAATTTCGACTTTAATCTTGACATGTTTAAATTTTATAAATCAAGTTTTTCTAATAATATGAATTTAAAGCTAACATGTGATTAAAAGTAAAAAATTTCTTAACTAAAGCTGAAATTTGATATCTAAGATAGACATTTCAATATTTTTTTGGAAGTTTTCACTTGGAAGTCGAATTTTGGAGAAAAAAGTCAAATTTTCGAAATCGTAATCGAAATATAAACAAATCAATTTAATAGCAAAAAATGTCGACTTTTTTTTATTACGAAGTTAAAACTTTCTTAAAAAATGAAAACTTTTGAATTGAATGGGTTAAAGTTATTTAAAAAATCCTGAATTTTTCAGTTTAAAAGTGCTCAAGTTTTGTGTCAAACTCGAAATTTATAAAATAATCGACATTTTAGACATTTTTTTAAAGTTCTATCGACATTTTAGAAAAATTATAGGAAAAATTCCTAAAAAAAGTGATTAAAAAATGTCTTCTAAAAATTATGGCTCACAAAAGATTTTGAATTTTTAGTAAAGTATTTCAAAATTTTATTCAAATACCGATTTTAAAATTTAAATTTTTAAATTTGAAAACTGTAAAATATCACAAAAAACAAGTTTTTCTCAAAATTTCAAGTTAAATCTCGAAACATCGCTTGTATTTTCTAGTTTTTCTTAGAATAAGATTTTTTTTCAAAATGGGGATTTTAAGCTTGAAAAACCTGCAAAATTCGACATTTTTCTAATAAATTTTTTTAAGATTGAAATTTTAAATAAAAAAGAAGAAATTTCAAGAAAAGTTTAAATTTTTCTAGAAATGAAATCGCAGATTTAAAAGTCAAAATTTCGGAAAAGTTCGAATGAGTTTAAGGTAAAAATTTTAAGATTTAGGGTGAAAATTCGAGAATGAATTCGAAATTTAAAAAAAAACTTTTTTATAGAAAATGTAGTTTTCCTTCTAAATATCCTGAGTATAACCTAAAATCTATTTTTTTTTAATTGCGACTGAGAGTTCCAAATGTTTTTCTTGTTAACTGTGGCCTGTTAATGCCGTTTTTTAGGGTATTTCACCTTTTTACTGCCTTCTTTAGCTTTTTGTTTTTGCCCAATTTAACATTTTGCTCACCTTTTTACCTTGTTTGATTAATCTTAAAATCCGGTCTCTAATAATAAATGGTGCCAAATTAAAAAAAATTCCTTAAATTTCAGTACTAAAACAAAATGATTCATTAAAAATGTTTTTTAAAAAGGTCGCACGTCTGGAAAGTTCAGTTCTATCTAGTGTGAAGCCAAGAAATTTCGGGGGGGGGGCTGTAGCCCCCCAGCTCCCCCTCCCTGGTTACGAGCCTGATTCATCTGAAACCGTTGTTTGTTTATAATCCTAAACATAGAGGTACTGCTACCGAACACAAACAATTCTTATCTTGTATACTATAATTATTATACAGACATATTTGGAGATGCTAGAGCAATTATGTTTCAAAAAAATGGCAAACAAATTTCACCGTTAAAAATTCGATCATCTTTTTTAATAAAATTGGTATACATTATGAATAATGCTTTGATTTAAATTTTCTTTGAAATGAATTTACATTGTTATTAATTTTTCTATCAAATAACATTTTTCATTTGCCTTTGCTCCTAAAAGGATCAAGCAACAAAAACCAACAGTGTAAAGCCACACAAGAAGTTTTAGGAACTATTTATTATTTTGGGGTTCCGAAATGAGATTTTAAATAAAATATCCAGAATTTTTGGCAAGAATATAGTGGAATATTTCCTTCATAATCGTTCATTCGATTATTTCGCGTTACTAAAAACGTTGAGAAACACTCAGGTAATTGTTTTATAAAATGAATGAGCCACTCTAAGAGTAGCTTATCTATTAATGGACGCTTATGCATATTATATCACCGCAATAAGGGTAAAAAACAAAAAAAAATGTTTTACTTACAATATATATTTCAATTTAAATCTCTTACATAGTAAACGCTTCCAAAAAGTGCGATAAAAGCAAGACGTTCTGATCACTAGTACAGGAGAACTAATCAAAACCCTAAGTTAAGGGCAAAATTTGCACACAAAATAGTGTGTTTAAAAATGTAATTGCACACAATTGCATGATAGACAATAAATACAATCATTTGCCTTAAAATGTTACTTACGTTACCCACATTTGGAACCTAAGACATTATAGGTACAAATTATATTAACAAATAAAAAACAAACATAGAAAAACTCATATATAAAACAGATGAGTTATTACCCAAAAAGGAAATTACACTTAGACTAATGGTTTTTTAGTGGCTTAAAATTAATCCCAAAATCTTATTCTATATTCTCGTAAGTAGATTTATAAACGACTATTTGGTGTTCTCGTAACAGAATACTGGTTTGACCAGTGTTTAATAAGAGAAATAAATAAAGGGAATATGCGAGGCTGAACTGATAAATCAGTGATGAGATCCTTCTCAAATGGTGTTCACACAAGGTGAATCGTGAAAGTGAGAAGTAATCTAATGCAAACTGTTTTACCAACATTTTTTCTAATGGTTTTATAGTTAAATCTCATATTTCATTCTTATCGTATTTGACAGAATATATGTGCCAAGATGTCATGTTTAAGGGTGTATGTGTATGCACTAAGCCTCACATTAATCAAAACAAGGAAAACATTTTGAAAAATAATGTCGAAAATTTTATTCTTTCACTTTTTTGCAAATTTCATTTATATTTCAAGATTTAAAACGATGCGTGTCCAACATTTTCAGTGATAAAAATTGACTTCTAACTTTTTAAAACTGGAATATGTTACAAAAATAGAGTACAATAAATTATACGAATTAATACATAGAACGTTTTTCTTAAATAATTATTTTTGATATTATTTACAACAAAACATATAATGTTATTTTTCTAAATATAAACATCGAAGTTGACTTCGCGTTATTTAAATATGTACAATAAAATTCAAAGCTTGCAACAAAAATATACAAAATATATATCTTTTTAATACTCTCAAACAGGATAATTTAATAAATATTTTGACAAATATTGCATCTTAAGGAATCATTGAAATTTGCTTAATAAAAATAATATAAAACTATAATAAAATTCATTTATTTACTTCACAAGGATGCATAGTCAGATGTTTTATTGACTTTATTGATGAACGATTTCATATCTTTGTTTTTACACTTCGAAAAAGATAAAATTCAGCTTTATTTGTTCCATTTTGTTTTATAGTTCCTGCTCTTGAGCTATTAATAAAATTTACTTTTCTCCATGTTTCTAGTAACAATTTGAATTGAATGCTTGTTTTACGATTTTTAGTTGTTTCAGACATTCCATTCGTTCAGGTGCAATCCTAAGTAGAATACAATTTTGACAAGAAGTGATGTAGACCTTCGCAAAGAAAGGACTTTTTTAAAATCTCACAGAAAAATGCTCTCTTTTTCTTTTTGTGAGGTTTATGATTATTGAAATGTGGATTCTTTCCGGAAATTACGTTTTCTTCTCTAATTCTGAGACAATTTGTAGTTTATTATTATTGCATTATTACTACAAACTGCAATATTTGTTGTAATCACGTTTCTTTTCAAAAATTCTGTTTTTTATAAAATCCTGAATTTAAACTGATAATTTCTATTTTTGTCCCATTTTAAATTCAAGACTCAAGTCTTTTCTAAATATTTTTATTTTTCGAGATTTTCTTCGATAAAATTTCAAAAAAGTCGCTATTTTAAAAAGAAAAGAAGGCGAATTTTGAAATAACGGGAGAATTTCCAAGAAAAAACCCTTTCCGGCTCAATGTATGCTTTTGTTTATTGCACAAGTCAGAGCGTAGTCATTTGTAAATATTTAATGACCACCTCCTTACAATTAATCAGTCACTAGATGCAAATAGGTGGTTAAAAAGAAAAGAAATTAGGCTGAAAATTGATTTAAATGTAAAAGCACTACGTTACGCCGTTACAAATAAATAGCAAATTGTTCCAATTATGAACGAAATTAAGCTGAAAATTATCCATATTATTAGAGGCCATTTCTATGGGATAAAATAGGCCAATTTCATGCAGTTTATGGGCTTGACTCGAGACTGAATTTTCTAATATTTAAGCTACACAGTAAAGGTAAAAGGCAAAAATCTTCATTTTCACGTACGATGGAAGGCACATCTAACCTGGAACCCCTTATATACATATTAAGTACATAAATAGATAATCCTTTAACATTTTATATAAAAATAGTAATTGAGCTTTAAACACGCGTGGTCGCTTTGGTTTATGGAATGTTTGATTTAAAAATAAGTTCGAGTGGAAGACTTATCATACTAGTAGTTCTGTAAAAAAAGACTTTGTACTAGACCGCGTAAATACAACTAAAAATAAGTAATCTAACGATTTAATCTTCACGACGGATTCGTTTAATGATTAACAGTCTCCGAATAATCTATGTAACTATCTAATCGTAAGCACTTATATAACGGACAAATTTCGACGACGATTTGTAGATTTCTTAAGTAAAAAAAATTATTTTAATTGTTTGAGAAACTGCGGGTGCGTCTTTGCAACAATCGCCTGCAATTTTTGCAATTGACTTAGAAGGTTGTTGTTTGAGTCTTCTAACGTTTCGATTTTTTTCCTGTAAACGTTGTTTTCGTTCACCAGAACTTCGACTTTCTTCTCCAATTGGTCCATGTATTCCTTCTTTTTTCGCCTGCTTTCTTGAGCAGATATCTGGAAAAATATCAGCTATTTAAGGTATCAATAATGAAAAAATCTATTCAGCAACAAATAAAACGAAATAAATTATGAAAATTCTGAAATTGATCAAAAAATCGAACTAATTAAGAAACCAGATGAGGTCAATCAAAAACTTACCTTGTTTTTTATTTTTCTCCTGATTTTCTTCAGCGACTTTTCTTCGGCTTTCGTAAGAGGTAGGCGCGTTGGCACGGGGTATCCCTCCGCTATAAGGGTTCTTTTTTCCTCCTCCGTCAACAATAAACTGCCAGTGGACCCTTTCTAGATAAAGAGAAGCAAAAATAAAGATAACGTGGTGTATTTTTGAAGATTTTCTCTTTAAACTTACCGGTTGACAACTTATTAACGGGGTGTGTATTGGTTGTCTGGTTGTCGTATGGTGGTTTAAAATGACTCTGGCTGTGGTTGTCTTCCTCGTTCCCGGAGAAGGTGGTTGGGATATTGTTGCATTGTCTTCGCTGTCTTCGCTGCTACTACACGATGGCGGTGTTGGAGGTAACTGAAATCCTAGGGAGTTTTCTAATTTTTCTAATTTAATATTCATTTTAGGCACTTGTATCCTTTGCGACAGTATCGTGTGTGGTGACGACGTTAGTAAAAGGTTCGAGTGTTTAAATAATTGTTGTGAAGTTTTCTAAAACAAAAAAAAAATAGATAAAGACATTACGTTAATTATTTTGTAGGGTTAGTAACAAAGTATGTAGTTGCAAATAATAGTTGCAACTGTGACAAAAACTAATTTTACAATTTTATGAGACAAGATGTTTTTTTTAAAAAAACGTTAAATTTTAAGGCTTTAAAATATTTACAGACTTTGTAATCAATCTTACTTATATGCATAACGTAGAAGACACTGAGTGCAATAATTAATTATAAAACTAGTGGTTCAGTTTTTGTAAAAACTGAGGTAATAGTCACACGCCATGTCATCAAATGACATTATGCAGTAAAAGTTTAAACCAAATTATTATTTGACTTCTAAATTTACCCTTTAACATAATAATTTTTTATGTTTTTAACGCAGATCCTATAATGAAACCTAATATGATTCACAACACATATAGGGGGCGACTTTAACTGAAATAAATTGAATAAAACTGAACAGACATTTTCTTCGGAAAATTCCTGAAACAGTTATTGATAACCATAGTCAAAAATGACTTTTTTTCTTTTAAAGTTTAAAACAAAAAAAGTGAGCCCTATACCATGATTTTTCGCCTAATTATAATCGTTTAAAATTTAAACGATTATAATTAGGCCAAAAATCATCGTATAGGGCTCGGAGATCAGTCAAATTAAAAAAGATTAAGTTATCTAAAAGTGCTTTATAATGGAATCACCGCAATTACGTGAATACTGCTGAGGTTAAAAATCTTGAATCCAAGCTCCGAAATCTAGAAACTTGGGGCTTTAATTTGCTTTTATAAGTTTTTTTTATAACCATTTATCCCTGAGTTACAGCCTCTTCAATATCACCCAAAAATGGGATTTTTTTTATTATCAGTTTATTAATTTCTATGCCTTGTATAAATGGCAAGATTTTTCTATAAACTAGAGTTTTTTCTATTGTTTTTTTTTAATTAAAAATTCAGTTTAAACTGGAAATTTTTACCTTCTATTTTCCTCAAATTTCGATTGGATCTATACTCTTAAAATTTAGATATTTTTCTAGAACTTTTGAGGAAACAAAGTTTAGAGAAAAAAAATTCGATCAAATTCGAAATTTCGAGAAAGAAGTCAAAATTTGGAGTTTAATATAGGGATTAAAAGAATCCTTTTAGGAATCACTATATTAAACTAAACATTTAGATTTTTTTTCGCCTTCCAATTACACATTACAGCTATAAAATAAATATTATTTTAGTTGCCTTTAAGGGGGCCTTATTTTAAAGTTTACACAAGGGTTGCTGGCGGTTCTATAAGAGATTTGGCAGACTTACTAGATCTAGACTGAATTGTTGAAGATCACTGTTATTTGTAATAAGTGTGCTTTGCGGGGATGATGGGCAGGAAGATGTAAGACTTTCGGTTTCACTCATCGGTTCTTCTTTTATTTCTACCGAACTGGAAGATAACCTTCTACACGCCGTCCTCATTGGAATTGCGGGAAAGCACTCTTCTTCCATATCTGTAAATATACCACATATGAGAAGATTTTCGATGGTTTTTGAGCTTTTAATCCAAAACATATTCCTTTAAAAGTGATAGAAAGAAACCTAACATTTTTCTTGGCTTCTGGGGGTGAATCAAAGTCAATTTAGGGTGGTTTGCTAACGTTTCGCCTCTCAGTGTTGATGACACCTCCATGGCTAATACTGAACACTTCAGCATCAGCTCGGAAGATGTCCTCACCATTGATAAATCTAAATCGGTAAACCAATGGGGCCAATTTATTACAACAACCAAGAACATCGACTTGTGAAAGCATCCATTTAGCTTTAACATTTTTTCCTTTAAAGACTTTTAATTATATCTGAAAAATTGGTATACTTGTAATCAGACCCACCGAAAGAGAGGAGGAGGGCAAAAGGGGCAAATGCCTCGGGGCTCGAGCTTCATGGGGACCGGCGAGCATATGCGTAACGCGAACTACCAGTTAGTGAATTACAAAAACAGAGATTTCATGTTAAAGCTCAGATTTTTTTTAGGTAACTTTAAATTTTTCGTAAAATGTTGTGCTTTTTTTTTAATTCTGTCACCGAACGTCTAAATATCGACTTTTTTTTGAAACTTTTTGGTTTCAAATTGAAAAATATCCTTTTTTTTGAAATTCCAGTTTTTAAACCTTAATTTAGCTAAATCTCGAATTCATTTTATATAATTCTTTTAAAGTTTTAATAATTCGCTTAAAAAGACAAAATCTTCAAGAAAATACGAAATTTTCAGGAAAAGGCGAATTTTTCAAAAAAATAATTTTGAGAAATTCTAAATTTTGATAAAAAGTCAACACTCTGAAAAACGGTCGAGTTTTGCAAATAAAAGACAACATTTTGAAAAAAGGTCCAAGTTTTCAAAAAAGTTCAAATTTTGATAATAAAAGATCGAAATTTTCAAAAGAAGTAGAAATTCTGAAAGAAAGTAGAACCTTTCAAAACTTGAAGTTCAAATTTTGAAAAATCCAACTTTGCAAAAAGTTGAAATTTTCAAAATTTGAAAATCCAAACATGGCCCAAAAGTTGAAATTTTCAAAACAGTTGAATATCCCAAATAAAACAAATTTACAAAAAAATCCAACTTTGCAAAAAAGTTGAAATTTTCAAAAAGTTGAATATTTCAAATAAAAATCAAATTTACATAAATGTCAACCGTCAAGTGGAAAAGGAACACTAGAAATTTTTAACAAAAGTTATTAGGAACTTTGAAAAGGCTCAAAACTTTAAAAAATAGTCAAAATATGGAAAAAGAGTCGAATTTTTTTAAAGAAAATGGTCATTTTGAATAAAGATAAAGGTTTAAAAAAAAAACAAATTTAAAAAAAATTCAACATTTTGAAACTAGGTTGAAATTTTGAGAAAAGATTAGTAATTTTGTGTTAAAATTTTCAAAAAATTCGAAATTTTCAGAAAAAGGGAAAATTTTTACTTTTTCTGAAAATTTCCAATAAAGACGAAATTAAAAAAAGTTAGAATTAACAAGTCGAAATTTGGCAAACAAGAAACTATTTTGAAAAAAAAACGAAATTATGAGAGACCTAAATTTTTCAAAATAAGTCAAAATTTAGAAAAAATGGCAATTTTTATATAAAATTAAAAAATTTGAAATTCAAAATAAATCGAAATAATTCAAAAGTCAAAATTTTTCAAAATTTTGTGATTTTCAGGCAGTCAAAATTTCAAAAAAAGGTTGAATTTTTAAAAATAAGTCGATCTTTAAAAAAATAACAAGATCAAGTCAATGTTTTGAAAAGATGAAATTTTCAAAAATATTCAAATTTTTTAAAATAATTGATTTTTTTTAAAGTTCAAAGTTTAAAAAAATTGAATTTTCGAGAAAGGAAATTTTTAATAAAACCAACATTTTCAAATAGTTTTTAAAATTTTTGATACAAAAAAACCGAAATTTTAAAAAAGTGGGAATTTTCTAAAGTTAACATTTCGAACAAATTAGTGGCAGTTTCAAAATCTTGGAATTTTCTAAAAAGAAATCAAAAAGTTTAAAATAATACGATATTAAAACAAAATCTTTCCAATAAAAATTGATTTTTCAAAAACAATCAAAAGTTTCAACGGAAGTCAGTATTTTTAAAAAGTGTTTTTCAAAAAAAGGGGAAATATTTAAAAAGGGTCGAAATTTTCAAAATAGTTTTCTATAACACCCAAAAGTTTAAGGAAACCCAAAATTTCTCAAAAATGCGAAATCTTGAAAATCAAAACCTAAAAAAACTTCGTTAATTGTATTTTTTTTTAAGTCGTTAGGGGCCCCACGCCCAATTTAAACTTGATACCCAATACGTGGAAGGTAAGGGGCTCGTATTTTCTAACTATCCCTGAGGCCAGACATCCTCAGCGGGCCTACTTGTAATGATTTCGGCTTTCACGTAAGAAGATTCTGATCTAGGTAAATATTGTTGGAAAGTCAGTTGAATGTGCGATAAGTGATACCCAAAGAAAAACTGTCAGAAACGTAAGATTTAGCCCTTTTTAAAATTGCAACCGCTTGTAGACTGATATGGGAGCCCCTGCAATTATCATGTAAGTTGCGTATAAAGGCAGCGAAAGTTATGTAAACCGATAGCAGTAGAGGAGAAAAAGCTGTAAGAACGGTGGAAATAAAGTCAAGGCGAGTTGCTGATAAAATATTAATCAATGTGCATACGTAACGCACGGAGTTATTATTAGAATATAAAAATATTCATTTTCCGCATATTATAAATATGGATGGACAAATTTCCCGAAGCCATTAAATGATAAGTGTTCGTTTACTCGGCAGATAGAAGAGTGATAACGAAATTACACACGAGCCCCGATAAAATATTGTTGAAGTGCATTTTAATTTGTTGATAAGAGAAAGTTTTGCAATATCGAATTTCATGTTTGCAACATTTAAATAAAATATAACGTACACTTTGCAGACGTTAGTAAATTACAACTTTCGTAACGTGAATGAACCGTAAGTTGAATGATCTATTGCCAAGCAATTAATTAGCATAATATGCTGAAAATAATAAATATTTTTTATTATATTGGGGCATTTACAGACGGTTCCAGTTACCTACTAAGAAGAAAATATTGAAATTTATCGAATGCAGAATTCTCTTAATTTGACGTAAACATTTCCTATCAGCTCATAATAGAAACTATATTAACATGAAATACAACGAAACGAATAATAACAATTCCACGATACTTCTTTATATCTTGAATTTCCCGAATTGTTATTATTCGTTTCCTTGTGTTGTTTATTAATATCGTTTTCGAATAACGAAAACTGAACAAATAATTCCACGAAGTAAGGGTAAAAATCTAAATGGTTTCATATGTCAGATAAAGAAGTGCATAAAGCATAAAACGAAAACTTTATGTGCCTGTTGGAAAATTTCGTGCTTATTCATAAAAGAAAACAGAACAATCAGACAGGCCAGCCAAGAGAATTTTAGGGCCCGGGGGCAGTAATGATGTTCGGGCCCCTTACGTTCTATGTATTGGGCCCGTGGGACCCTACTATGCCCTTTTCAAACAAAACGATATAAAATAAAAAAGGAAAGTTATCCAGTTCATAATTTTCTTTGATTGATGAATAAAAAAAAGTAAAAATCGATTTTTCGACATTTTTGAGAATATTTACTATTTCTTTTTAAAAATTACCTTTCTTCAAAATTATTTTGAAAATTTCGATCATATTTTTGAATATATCGACTTTTTTTTGAAAATATCTTTTTCGAATATTTGGTCTTTTATAAAAATTCCGATATTCTGAACAATTAAATTGTCATTCAAATATTTTTAAAAAAGACGAAAATATTCAAACATTTTCAACAAATGTCGAAAGGAGTCTAATTAGATTCCTTTCAAAATTTCAAGTTATTTTGAAAATTTAGAATTTTGTATTTAAATTTCGACATTTTAAAATATCCCCTTTTTTCAAAATTTCACCTTTTCTCGAAATTTTCACTTATGTTTGAAAATTGCGACTCACAAAATTTTGACTTTTTTCGAAATTTAAACTTTTTGAAAATTTCGAAAGCTTTTCAAAATTTAGATTATGTTTTTGGCTTGAAGATATGGATTTTTAAAAAGATTTTTTTTATTATTTTTGAGAATTTTTACCTTTATTTTAAAAATTTCCCTTCTTGAAAAATACCTTTTTCAAAATTTTGACTAAAAAATTCGATTTTTTTGTAGATTTCATTTTTAAAATGAAAATTCTGATTTACGACTTTTATTAAAAATTTCGAATTTTTGAATATTTCCACTTATTTTGAAAATTTCGATACTTTCGCAATTTCTCCTTTCTTTCCCCAAATTTGGGCTTTTTCTGAAAACTTTGAATTTAGTTCCAGCATGCGGGACATAAAAAAAAACTGGCATAAATCCGGTTAAAGCAGCTAAAATGTTACTTTCGGATTTTTTTGAAAATTTCGAATCTTTTGAGAATTTTGACACAAAATTTCAACTTTCTCTGAAAACTGACTTTCATTTTTGTTGTAAATACAATTATTCTGATTTTTTCTTTTGAAAATTTTGATCTTTTTTCAAAATTTTCATTTTTTTGAATATTTGGACGTTTGTTGAAAATTTTAACTATTTCTCAAAGATTTGACTTAATTGAAAATTTCGAATTGAACATTTATACAAACTTGACTCTTTTTCTTAATTCTGCTTTGTTTTTAAAAAGTTCTACTTTTTTGAAAAGCCAAATTTTCTTCAAAATTTCGTCTTTTTTAAAATTATCAATCTTTTTTCACAATTGCCACGTTTACTAAATATATTGACTTTTTTGAATATTTCCAGTTAATTTGAAAATTTCGAATTTTCTATCTTTTGTAAATTTGGACACTGGTAATTTCGTTTTTTCCCCAAAATTTCAACTTTTTTTTTTCAAAACTCCGACATTTTTTGCAAGCTTGGAATTTTGTATTAATTTGTGATATTGACACAACATTTCAAATAAACTCTCAATTTTTTTCGTAAAAACAATTTATTTTTTGAAAACTTCGACCTTTTTCCACTTTTTTGAAAAGCCAAATTTTCTTCAAAATTTCCTGTCTTTTAGAATTATCGATCTTTTTTTTTGGGAATTGCCACGTTTGCTAAATATATCGACTTTTTTGAATATTTCCAGTTAATTTGAAAATTTTGAATTTTCTATTTTTTTTAAATTTCCACATTTTCAAAATTTGACTTAAGTATTTTGTAAATCTGGACACTGGCAATTTCGCTTTTTCCCCAAAATTTCGACTTTTTTTTCAAAACTCCGACATTTTATACAAGCTTGGAATTTTGTATTAATTTGTGATATTGACACAAAATTTCAAATAAATTCTCAATTTTTTTCGTAAAGACAATTTATTTTTTGAAAACTTCGACCTTTTTGGAAAATGTTCACTTTTTTTTTGAAAATTTCGGTCTTTGCTCAAGATTTCGATTTTTTCAAAATTTCGACTTTTTTGCAAACTTGTCTCTCTTTCTTAAATTCTAAAGTTTTAAAATTTCCACCTTTTATCATCAAAAACTGAAAAGTTTTAAAAAAAGTCGAAATTCAGAATAATTTTCGAGTTTAAAATCTTAACATGGAATTTTGTGAAAAACGGCACAAATTTCGAGTAAAAATTAGGAGTTACATAAAAAATCTGATTTTTAACACTAAATTTCGAGAAAAAGAAGGATTCAACATTTTTCTAATTCACGTGATTCTAACATAGCAGCCTACCGAGCGCCATGACACGCGAGCCCCGTGGTATTTGTCCAATTTGTCCCCTCTCTCGGAGGGCCTGTTATCAAAGAAACTCGTCAAAAACCGCACACATTCGAAAAGTTATAAAATGACATATTACAATTTTATAAATTTTCGATTTTAAAAATGTCAAGTTAACTTTAATTTATATGAAAATTTCGAAAACTCAACTTTTTGCCCGGAAGTTCAAAATTTCTAAGAAAACTTTATTTTTATTTCGACATTATTTTTGTTTCAATAAATTATAAATTTAAGTTTTTTTCCAAAACAATTCAAATTTAATTCCAAATTTCGGACTTTTTATATTTAGAAATTTTCAATTTCCTATGTTTAAATTCGATTTTTATTTGAAAATTTTTAGCAAAATGATAATTTTTAAAATAACGAGTCAAAACTTCGAAAAAATTACATTTTGAAAAAATCAGACTTAGAAATTATCAAAAATTTGCACTGCTAGATTTTTTGCATAATCTGAAACGTTTAAGAAATAAAAATTTTGAAAAAATACGAACTCGAAACATTTTAAAAAGGTCGATATTTTCTAACTAAAAATTAAAAAAAAATTTACTTCAAATTGAAATTCTGAGAAAAGAACTAATATTAAAAAAAGCTAAAACTTTGAAAAAAGTTAACAAATTATTTAAAATTCAATATTTTCAAAAAGATCTAAATTTAAAAAAAAAGAAATTTTGAAAAAAATCGATTTTTTTTAAAGCGTGAAGATCTTAAAAAAGCGGAAATTTTCAAAAAGTCTAAGGTTCGAAAAATATAATCGAAATTTTAGTAAAATAAAGTCAAAATATTGAAAATTGTCAAGGAAGACCGATGAAAAGATGGAAAGAATGCTGGACATCAGAAGAACAAGAGGCTTGAAGATCCGAATAGGTTGAGAAACCTCCCTCAAAGAAACCTCAGAGAATGAAGAAGAAGAAGAAGAATAAAATCGAAATTTTGTAAAAAAAAACAAAATTGAAAACGAAAATTTAAAAAAATCGAAATTTTGGTTAAAAGTCCAAAAATAAAAAAGTGGGGTCAAGCTGATATATCTATCAGCTAGTGATAACAATATCTTAAGGTACCAGTAGATTTAATTTTATCATAACTTATATTACCGTCAATCGTTTGGTGATTTAAAAAAAATAAAAATTTGGCCAATGGTTGTTCATCACTAAAGGGTGAAGAATTACTGCGTGCATAATTTTAGATTTCAATGAGTCTGATTGTGAGTACCTTTACCCCTTTATTGTAGTAATAACACGATAATTAAATTTGTCTCTAAAGGGATGGGTGTGCATTTTATTTGGTCTCTGAAGCCCAGTCGTTTACCTATCTTTGGTAAAGCGTCTGTACTAAAATCATCTTACCGTCCATTTTTTGGTGTGAATTCGGCGAGTCTGGCAATGAATCTCCGTCTGAGGCTAAACTGTAGGAATGTTCCGTTTTGATGGGTCTGGTTCCGAGTGCTGCATCTGTCATCAATTTGTCGTGAATGATAACGCCGGGTAGGTCTTTTTCCATAAAACTCCATTCCACTGTCAAATCTCCGGCTGCGTGTAATCTTAGGACATCTTGCATCGTCTGAAATTAACGAAAAAAAATAGTCATCAGATGATGCAAAAAATCAGAAGAGCGGTGCAGGAACCGTTATTGAATAAATTTTCGGTCGTCTGCTAAAGTAGTTTATGATGTAACTTGTTAAACAAGCGATTATTATTCAAGCTTCGTTGCCTAATGTTTAGCAAATATATTAGCTAGTTAACACCAAGAATTCCATGGAGGAAGGTGAAGGATGGATTTTGCGAAATTTCAACCGGTCTTGGTCTTGGTGCAACGAGCATTGACTTCTTGATTTTTATTTGGGGAAATGCGTCAGACTATTGTCTCGAAACATCGTAGACAAATTTGGCCACTAAATAATATTCGTCCTGAAGTTACAAATCCTTGTTGAAATTTACATGTAACTTCCGTTTCGTGACGATTACAAGTTGGAATCGCACGAGTAAGCTTTGTTGAATCTACAAGGTAGGATCAATAAAGAACGCGGCTGCCACATTTCAAAACACAGTAACCAACATTTTTTTTTCAAAAATAGTTTTCAATTCCCCACAAATATTGAGTTGCTTCTATGTTATTGCAGCTAAGAAAAATAAACCTATCTCTTCTGATTACGAAGATATGGAATGCAGAAACGACGTACCTACAATGCTTTCAAGTGCAAAGATTTGAAAGTGTTTTTCGTTTTTCTCTAAATGTTAATAAAAACAGATACTGTATTTCGAAATGTAGTACCGGAATCAGTTAGTAATCTTCATTAATAAAATTGAAGCCTCTAAAGTATTTGTCTGTCTGTCGACTGATCTTTTGTCCGGGATAATTTCGGAAATTATTAAATTGATTTTAATAAAATTTCTACTAAAATGTAGAGTATTTTCAGGAGTACTTTTCAGGCTATTCTTATTCCAGTAAAACTCAAATTTTCTCTTCAACTGCACTAAGAATTTTACCTGAGGTTAAAACACAGAACATATAAAAGAGAAACCAATTCGCAATGTCTAGAGCGTACTTGAATAAGGAGCGCGAAACTTTGAATGTTTGTATGCCATTAAAATCAAATGAAAAATTATTTTATTATGAAATATGACACTCCTGGATTTTGCGCAAAACAAAGTCGCGGGGGTAGCTAGTAATTAATAATTTACATAGCAAGCTAATAAGCTGGAAAAGCAATTTTCAGCCTTTTACCGCCTTATCTGTAATTAGCGATAATTTCGCCCAATTGAATTGGCAGTTCAGCTTAAAAAACTTTAAACATGATATTTGGAATTAAACCTCGAAATTTTGTTAAAATAACGAAAGGTGGAAAACATTTCAAAATATTTTTTAGAAAATGTCAAAAGCTCCAGGGTCAAAACCAAAATTTCAAAAAAGAAGTATAAACCGAACGTGTAAGCTTGAAATTTCGAGAAAAAAGTCGAAATTATGAAAAAATTCAGAAATCATCAAAAAAGTTTCAGATTAATGTAGAAATTAAAAAAAAAACAGAAATTTAGATTTTTTTTCAAGAAAAATGGTAGTGAAATTTTAGGTCAAACTGACGAAAATTCGGATTACTATACAAATATTTTGTGTAAATTTTCAGAAAAACTTGGAATTTTAATTTAACTTTTTAAAAGTGGTGAAAATTTAATGTGGAAACTCGAAATTTTGAAAAAAAAAATGGTAAAATAGAAGAAATATATAAATAAATATCGATTCTTTGAATCGAAACTCGAAAAATTAAAGCTGAAATCTCGAAAACTCAGTGGCGTGTTCCCCATGGAAGTTAGAGAAACATATATTCCCTTGCAGAATAAAAGGCTGCGTAGTTATTCTTTTAAAAGAAAAAAAAGCAGAAACAAAGAGCCGAGAGAACAAATTTTTGGGCGCCTTATCTCGAACTTCAATTCTCAAGTGCATCTGTTTAGAGAAATGAAGAGAGGAATGTGTGGCAAAATAATTTTTTAAGAGTTATTAAATTTTTAGCGAAATTTCGATTTATTTCTAGAAATTTGAAATTTAAACTGCTACGTTTACCTTTTAAATTTTAATTCATGGAAATTTTTTTTTGGAACAAGTCTATATAATATACAATTTTAGCCAAAATGAAAACCACGAAACATCAAACTTATTTAAAAAATAAGATTTCCAGTTTATTCTCGAAATTTTAACATTTTTTTTTAGAAGGTTCGAAGTTTTAGACAAAAATGAATAAGCAATATTAAACCAAACAAAATTTTTAAATCCAAAATTTCGAGAAATTTTTCCAGTTTCAAATTTTTCTCGAACTTTCGATTTTTTTCTACATTTTTCTACAGTTTGAGTTTTTCTGAAAATTTCAATTTTTAAGTCCAAATTTTAAATTTGAAATTTTTAAGGTAAAACATTCGAGAATATTTTTATAGATTTTAGAATTAAAATCGAATTATTGAGTGAAAATAAAAATAAAAATTTCGCGAAAAACTTCAGTTATTTGATTGAAATTTTCGCTTTAATTTTGAATTCTGATTTTAATTAAAATCGAAATTTAGAGGAAACATTTTTTAAATTTCAAAGTTTTCTACACATTTCAGTATCAAATTTTCTTAGTTACAAATTGCAAGGTTTAAGTCGAAATTTGAAAGTTTTTTGCTTACGAGGGTTAATCTCGAAAGTTCGACTTTAAATTCAAACTTCGAGAAATCTTTTTTTAGAAAATCCGAAGTTTTTTTTTGACTCTAAGCCTGACATTTCCACTTTAACCTTTAAAATTGAAATTTTAACTTAAGAAGTAAAATTGTGTTTAGATTTCAAATATCTAGAACCATTTTTTTGAAAATTTCAAAATTCTCGTTCAATATTTTTTCTCGATTAGGTAATTCCAAATTTTCGACTTTAATTTTAAAAAAACATTTTTTTTTAAATTGCAGTTCTGCACTTGAACTATTGGGCAGTTATGGGGACTGCCGACTGAAGTGAAAACTTAAAACTATGATATAACAAATTTCAAGATATTTAAAAAAAATACATTTTCAATGTATTAATTTTTCGGATTATGCGGATGTCGGATTTGCTGGGTTTCGGATTATCCTGCCGGATTATCCGACACCGGATAATCCGACATCCGCATAATCCGACATCCGCATAATCCGACCTTTTTGTCGAAGTTACGACTTTTTCTCAAACTGTTGATTTTATAACCTCTAAAAAATTTAGATTTTAAATTCGAAATTTCGACTTTAGGAAGTCTGTCATTTTAGTTTTGCATATAGCAACATAGAGGCCGCAAGTAACAAAATATGCATAGTTCCGAAATTAACTTTAACATTACATATACGTGTCGAAAATTTTGTCAAAATACAAGACGTAATTTGTCACAGTGAATTTTAAAAGTTAATGAGCCGTTCAGGAACATGTAATTGAATCCACAGCATCTTCGGGTGATCGATCTCAAAATTTTAAACTTGTTTATTGGAGTTTAGATTTTAGTTACCGGCTTTATTCTTGACATCTTTTTTAAAAGTCAAAAAACTTTAAAAGTAATTAGAAATCCCTATTTCAAGTTTGAACCTCTAAAAAAGTTTTAAAGTGAAAACTTCTTTAGGCGCGTTAAGCGACTAAAGATAGGAGACAAACGAAGGGTTTCGCCACTTTGAACTACCTACTTGCTAGATAATTTAATCAAAAATATGGGAGATTTTAACAAAATTGCAGTTTTTTTTAATTACGGCATAAATTCGGTAATCCGACACTCTGCTAATCCGAACATAGCTAATCCGAACATCGCTGATCCGAACATCACTAATTCGAACCTCGCTAATCCGCACCTCGATTATCCGAACCTCGATTTTCCGAAGCTCGATTATCCGAACCTCGCTTATCCGATTCTCGATTGTCGGAACCTCGATTATTCGAATCTAGTTTATCCGAACCTCGCTTATCCGAACCTCGATAATCCACCACCCCCTTAATCCAAAAAATCAATACATTGAAAACATATTTTTTTGGAATTTGCTATGCAAAAATTTAGATAGTGTGACAGTTTTAATATGGAGTAACCCAAAATAGACAAGATCAAAGACAATCAAAATTTTTATTTTTGATATGACAATTTGAAAATTAAAAAGAAACAAATGTTGTATAATAGCTTTAAGTCTTTACTTCTGTCGGCAGTCCCCATAACTGCCCAATTTTTTATTTAAAAATGTCTAAAAAACTTAAATTTTTTTCAAAATTTTGAATTTTTCTTCTCAAAATTTCAACTTTAATGTCTACAATGTCGAAATTTTCAGCTTTTTTTCAAAAGTTCCAGTTCAAAGTTGAATATTTGAATTTAACTTAAAAGTCTGAAAGAAGAGAAGAAAGTTTAAAACAGTAATTTAAACTCGAACTTCTGAAGTTAAGCTTTTGAGAAATGTCAAAACTGCAAAAAAAATTCAAAAAATAGTTTTTGAATCCTTTAGCAACCTTGACATATTGCTTTTAAGATCTCAATCTGAGATTTCCCTTTTTTCTCAATATTTCTAGTTTAAAAGAAAAAAAAAAGTAATAACAATTCCATACATTTTCAAAACAAGTCAATATTTTTAAAAAATAAATAGAAATTCCCATCAGCTTCCCTATTTACAAAAGGTACGATTCGCCACTTCAAAAACTAAAGTAGAATCAAAATGTTTAGAAGAAGCGAAGATATTAAGTTTAAAAACCAAATTTTGAGAAAAACAATCACAAAAATATACTGAATTTTATTAAAACATTTTTCGATATTTTAAAATAAACTCTAAATTTCATTTGAAAAAAAAAATGATAAAAGTAGAAGAAATTTATATAAAAAAAATCGATACTTTGAATTCAAACTCTATAAATTAAAGTTGAAATTTCGAAAACTAAATGTAAAAAGGTTTATATTTTAGGTTTAAAAACTAAATTTAAAAACAAAGGTGAACATTTAAAGTGTATACTCGGAGTATTGCCCGCGAACATACTTGTTTATAAAAAAGATTCTCGATATTTTGAAATAAAAGGGTCAATATTATGAGGCGCCGTTCAGGACATAATGATTTTTCATGTTTATTTAATAAATTAAACAATATATATATATATATATATATATATATATATATATATATATATATAAAATTTAAAATGTTATATTCTTTCGTTCTTGAAATACATTTCATTTCTGGGAGAATGAATATTTATATTCTTCTGTTAGAAATTTTATATAAATCCTTTTAAATATTTTATATAAAAGTTTTATGTGGTTTTAAAAATATTTATAGACACTGTGGTAGATGAAACGACCGTGAGGGGGCTCATACCCGCACAAATCAAGCGTGGAGTTTAGTATTATTTATACAGGATGTCCCCGTTTTAAGTGCCTTAAATGAAACAGGCGATAGAAAAAACAATTTTAAGCAAAAACATGTATCCGGAAACTCTTAATAAAAAAGATACAAGGTATTGAAATTTGAATTAAAAAAAAAGTGTTTACTTTTTCACTTTCAAGTTTTCTAAGATATTTAAACCAAATTTTGCACACTTGGTGTATGAAGGATCGCAAAATAAAATAAAACTAAGTTTCAATCTCAACCAGTGGTGGAGTTACGAGTAATCTGTGATATTATTGTAGGAAAAACGCGGTACACCACTGGAGAGATGAAATAAAATACCTGTTTTGGGTAAAGTATTTAATTTTGAATTAAATTTATTTTTTGACATTTTTCCGTATTTGCTATTGGTTGCGTCATGTCATTGGTTTTGGAAAAAACATCACTCTCACTCATACTTTTACTAAGGAAAGTCCTAAAAATTTAAAATTTCTGTCACAATAGTGACAAACATGAAAGAACGTTAAGAGTCAACTTTATCCAAAACTGTTAATTCATTTCATTTTATACAGTGTCGTAGCATCTTAAACTTACCCCTCTTTGTGTAAGTCAGGGATTATTTA
The DNA here is from genome assembly GCA_028583605.1 of Dastarcus helophoroides. Taxonomy (NCBI): domain Eukaryota; kingdom Metazoa; phylum Arthropoda; class Insecta; order Coleoptera; family Bothrideridae; genus Dastarcus; species Dastarcus helophoroides. The sequence goes on along the minus strand of CM053327.1, from coordinate 7,567,178 downwards.
AAGACCAGCATACATTGTATTCGAATAGTTCCTACGTAAAACATAAGGTAGTAAATGTCAAAAACATGTCAAGAAAAAATTCTTCTTTAGAATTAAACGCTTTATCCAAAAATTGTATTTTATTTCATTTTGTTTAGTGGCGTACTACTTTTTTTTTCAAAACAATATCACAGATTACCCCCAACTCCGCCACTGGTTGAGATAGAAACTTAATTTTCTTATTTTATGATCCTTCATCTACACACCATGTGTGCAAAATTTAGTTTAAATAGCTCTGAAAACTTGAAAATGAAACAATAAACACTTTTTTTTATTAAAATTTTAATACCTTGTATCTTTTTTATTAAGAGTTTCCGGATACATGTTCATAGGAAACTTTTTCCTTGAAATTACTTTTTCCATCACCTGCTTCATTTAAGGTACTTAAACCGGGGACATCCTGTATATCAATTTTATTTTGCGTTGCCGCCATCTGATTCTTCATAATATTTACAAATTTATAAATAGCACTTAAATCTGACACAAAAACTGACAGTATCCTAATGATAATAATAATAAAAGCCGAAGCGAAGTTTCAAACCTTTATTTTAGTTCGAGCGCTACTAGCACCCCTAAGGTCGTTTATATAAATATTTTTGAAATCACATAAAATTTCTATAAGATATATTTAAGAATATTTATATAAAATTTTTAACACAAGATTATAAATATTCATATTCATTGAAATGAAATATATTTCAAAAATGAAACAATATATAATTTTAAATTTCATATATATTGTTTGATTTATTAAATATTTATGAAAAATAATTATGTCCTGAATGGCGCCTCATACAATATTTTGAGAAAAAAGTTGACAGTTAAAAAGAGGGTAAAATTTTGTACAAAAATATTTCACTTTTATTGAAGTGGGTATTTGGTTATTTGTTTATAAATAAGAATCCATTGTATCAGAATCCTTGGAAATTCACCCCTTAAGGAAGTAAAATCTATTTCATAAAACTCGAGCATTGTCTAACAGACAACACACAGTTAAACCGGTTGATTTAGAAGCATGCAATTTGGCACATCACTTCCTTACATAATGTAGGTCAGCAACAAGAAAATATTTTTAAAAATTCATCTTCTAAAGATGTGAAATGGGGGATGAAAATCTGCCCTTTTTGAAGTTAAAGTATGAAAATTGTTGTTTAGTCTTCTGTATAAACAGAACACTAAACTTATTTATAAATAAGTTAGCTGCATCAGTATCTCTCTGAAGATGATAGCTTAGCTATCGAAACGCGTTAGAGCAACCTTTCTTGTCTTTTTAATCTTTCTTGGTTTCAGGACACAAGATTTGTATTTCAATTTTTAACGCTGTATCAGCATTTTTTGGAAATTCATCCCTCAAGGCGATAAAATAAAGGACGAAGTTTTATATGGGAAATGCGTCATTTTTTGAGTTAAAAATGCGGTTTGAGAAACATCGTCAGGTTCCTGAGATGTTTAACGTTTGCAGATGAGAAATCCAAGGGTCCAAGTCCCTCCATTTTTTTTTTGTTAGAGACAAATAAATTTCTTCAAAATGAGCAATATTGCAAAATTTAAAGAAAAATTTGAGTTGTTAAAGCAATAAACGTCTTGGTCTTTTACTTACTGCTCATTTTTTACTTTTGCATAAAATTTCGAATCTTAACTTCGAAATTTGGACTATAATTCAAAACTCGAAAGTTCGACTTCCCTATCGATATTTAAATCTTTCAAATTTAGTCTATCTCGATATTTTTAAAAATTTTCTAGAATTACCCAGTAATTTTTTCAAAATAAGTGATTTTTGAACTTTTCAGAACAGCATCAAATTTCAGATCAAGGACGAAATTAGGAATATTAGATATTAAAGATAAAATAAAAAAAAAATAATAGACGCTTCCATTTTAATTTTTAATTTCGATTTTTGTCGACACTTTGAATTTATTTTAGAAAGGAAAAAGGTGAATTTAAAAATTTTCAGGAAAAGCGGAAATTTGGACGAAAAATTAAAAGGATGAAAAAAGAAAAGAACTTTATCAAACAAAATCCAGAAGTGTCGAAGTTAAAGTTAACTTTTTTAAACTAAAAATGTTGAATTTACCAAAATATTCAGAAAAAATTTAAATATTGAGAAAAAACCGAAAGTTTTCTAATGAATCAAAAATTTTGGGTTTAAACTCGAATTTTTAAAAAGTAGAAATTTCGTGTCTAGGATTAAAATTTGAAAAAAACGAAATTTTTAGTGCAAAGCAAAAAATTTAGAAAAAAATAAACTGAAGTTGTAAAATAAAGACCTTTAGAAAAAATTAAAATTTTAAACAAAAAAAAAATGCGAACATTATAAAACATATTTCGAGTTAAACTGAAAATTTTAAGAAAATCGAAATTTATAAAATCATTTTTTTGGAGATTTCGATCTTAAATTCGAAATGGCAAAATAAAAATGTAGATATTTCTAAATTATTTCAAAATATTAAATAAAAATTAAGTCTCAAAAATATCAAGTTAGAATATCAACTGAAAATTTTGTTTAAATAAAAGGAAAATCAAAAGTCCAAACTTGAATTTAAAAAAAAATTAAATTTTTAAACTAAAATGAATATTTTGAAAATAAGGTCAAAATACGTATAAATATGTTTATGTAAAGAGTTGAATCTCTCGAAGAATCGGAATGTTGAATTTGAATCAAAATTTAAAAATGGAAAGAATTTTACAAAAGAAGTCGATATTTCAAAAATTTCTAAAAATTATCCAAGTTTCGAAAAACGTTGGAATATATAGAAAATTTATGAATCTTCACTTAAAAAATAGTGTAATTTCAGTTATATTTGCAGCCATATTTAATTTGAGAATACACGTTTTTTCCAAACCTGCAGATTAAATCGCGAAAATAATAATATTAATAATTGCAAATTTTAGAAAATAATTTAAATTTTAAGTAAAATATTTGTGGAAGATATTTCTGGAAGCTCGAAGTTTAAAAAAAATAAATGTAATCACAATCAAAGTTAAAACACCAAAATCTTTAAAAAAGAACTAAAATTGTGCAAAAAGATCAATATTTATTCTCAAAATCAGAGATAAAACATTTTTGAGAAAAAACAGCAGAATTCCGCAAAAAATTGTTTATACGTACTTAGAATTTAAAAAAATAAATTATTGGAATCGATTATGTGCTTACAGAGACGTAGAATGGAAGAAAATAATTTAGAATTTTCAATTTCAACTCGGAATTTTGATAAAATAATCAATATTTCGTGAAAATACCGGACCCCTTGGACCCCACCCCCCTGGCTACGTGCCTGAGCTACACTAATGTAGCTCTTCTTGTGTTCAAAGTTTCCTAAACAGTAGTCCAAATTTTAAGTTACATTAATTTATTCCTGCTGTAAAGTGAGACAGTCAGAAAACAACAACTATTACGAATGAGCATTTCTTATGCACAAACAAGTTAATATACGATTTAGAGAGAAAATTAGTGTAGTTATGCTAATTCGTACGGCCCGAAAAGATAGTGGACTGTTAATCAGCAGCAGACCTGCTGGTAAGATCCGGTCGTTCAACTTGTTTCCGTTGGGTAATGCCTTTATGAAATTGGGCACTTACACAGTTATAGTTATCACTTCTTTTTGGCTGTTTCCGACTGCAACGGGGAGGAAGTTTTGTTTCCGCCCATGTATAGATTCCTTTTTAATGATTTTCGTAATCAATACCTGATTTCTATCGTTTGGAATTGTTTCAGACAATTTTGAAGGAAAGTTGTGGTGAACCACGAAATTAAATAAATACGTCACACACGAGACAAATGAAAACAGTAAAAATTTTGTTAAATTAAATTAATTGAAGTATGTAATGTCAAAAATACAAATTCAAACAACAAAAATATTATAAACAAAACTCATTTAAGCAAGTCCCAGTCTCAATATTAATTTGTTCTTCGCAGGTTTCACAGTTCACAGTTCTGGGCTTCTGGATTTCAGTTCTGGGGTCAAACGCTTTAGTACCCAACTTTTAAGCTCTATTAATTTCTTCTTCGTTCTCTGAGGTAGGTTTCTTAACCTGTTCTAGTCTTTAAACCTCTTGTTCTTCTGATGTCCAGCATTCTTTCTATCTTTTTATCGGTGTTCCCTGTGTTCTCTTTCCTGTTGGTTTCAATATTTTCGCTTGTTTGACCATTCTATCTTCATCCATGCTTTTGATGCGCTGGTTCCAGTATTTTTTTAGTTCCTTGTGAATCTATATATGGCCTGCATGTCACTCAATCTCTGTATCTCTTTATAGTCCAGGGTAGATAATTTTTGAAACCAAAAAAAATTATAGTAGGATGAAACCTATTAGAAAAGGAAGATAATGCAGCAAAAATAAAAGGAAAAATAAATTACGGGCGATCTAAGGTCGGAAAGGGGCAGGGGGTGAGTTTTTAAGGGTAAAAACGGTTTATCCCGATTTCTGACAAAACTACAAATCCTATGAAAAAAAGTTAAATGGCAAAGTTGTAAGTAATAAGAAGATCTACAACTTTTGTATCTACACTTTTTTAACATAACCTCAAAATTCACTTGAAAAATTGAAAAAACCAGGTTTATGGTTTTTTATTTTTATCTTTTATAAAAAAATTTTTTTTTTTACGAAATTTGGTGAAAACTCACATTTTTATATCCCAAAGACACTGTAATTTTTTTGATTTAAAATATTTATTTTTTTACCTTATTTTGACTCAATATCGAAAAAGCACCCTAATTTTCAATCGAAAAATCTCACGTTAAAATTTTAGCTTTTTCAAAAAACTTGCCGGGCTTTTTGTTCGTTGAAATGTCTACTTTCTGATGGTGTAGAAAAATATACATTACTATGGTAAATCTTCTAAGAAAATCCAAAAAAACGAAAAGTACTCCAATTCGAATTTTTTTATCTTCATGTACAATTTTGAGCTATTTGTTAAAATTTATACTTTAATTACTCGAAAAACGTAAGATTTCATTTTACATTGATAAACAAAAAAATTACAAATCCAAAAAACATAAAGATTGCAAAAAACATAGTTGTTTTAAATATTGAAGATTGAATTTTAAGGGGATTTAATCTAAAAAATATGACTGTGGCTATTGTTTTCAGTAAAAAAAAGTTTATTTCTTAAATTCTCATTACATTTATGTCATAGAAAATTAATCTTTTTATTTATCAAAACATTGTCTTCAATTTTAATCACTTATCCATCAATGTTTGTCTCTGATGGTATTTCTTCATCGTTAGATTCAGCACACCTTTCCGATTCTACTAGATCTTCGAAGTCTTCAAGACCATCATCGTCTTCGTCTCCAACATCATTTCTAGTTTGCACTGGTTCTTCATCCACAATTTCATTTAGATCATTAACTTCCTCGTAGGTTTCTTCTTTGGCGCATTTTTCAGAACCATGACAATTTAAATATAAATTTGTGCATTTTAAACCATGTTTTCGGCAGCCACATTTTAAACTATTGCCTCCAGTTTCACAACTGCAGCAAATAGTTTTCAGTAATATGTCTGAAATTAATTCTTTTTCTGTAAATTTGGGCAATCTGTTGCTGTCAGTTCGTTACCCAGCCAAATTTGAAGCTGATAATATGCCCTGTAACAATGTTGTTCTGCTGCACCTTCTGTGGGTGGGAGATTTGCCAATATAAAAGACGATTTAATTTTTGCTAATTGATATTTTTGAAATCTTAATTGAATTAGTGTAATATCATTTTGACATTTATAAATAGATTTGATTAATTGTAATCCATTTTTTTATATCTTCTTTGTTTGCATCTTTTTTAAAAAAAACTATTAGCCAAATTTGATAAATTTTTATCGCCTATTAATGAATTCACGATACTTTTCTTTCCTTTTCCGGCAAATCCAGATGTTGTATCGCAACCAGAAAAACAATGCAGAAATTCTCTCTAAAATTCCTTTTGATGGGCTAAAATTTTCCGTAAATCACTCAGGTATATAAGTATAATCTTAAAATAGTAATAAATAGGCATTTACGCATATAATTTAAAGACGATTCTACAACTTCCTCGAAATATTGTAGATGTCTTATTAAATATTAACTTTATTAACTTATTTGGTTGTTAATTATAGTAGTATATTTCGATGTACAATTTTTTGTTTATCAATGTAAAATGGAATCTTAGGTTTTTCGAGTAATTAAAGTATAAATTTTAACAAATAGCTCAAAATTGTACATAAAGATAAAAAAAAAAATTTCGAATTGGAGTACTTTTCGTTTTTTTGAACTTTCTTAAAAGATTTACCATAGTAATGTATATTTTTTTTACACCATCAGAAAGTAGACATTTCAGCGAACAAAAAGAGTGCCGACTTTTTTAAAAAAGCTAAAATTTTAACGTGAGATTTTTCGATTGAAAATTAGGGTGCTTTTTCGATATTGAGTCAAAATAAGATGAAAAAATAAATATTATAAATCAAAAAAATTACAGTGTCTTTAAAATACAAAGAGGTATGTTTTCACCAAATTTCGTGAAAAAAAATTTTTTTTTGTAAAAGATAAAAATAAAAAACCATAAACCTGGTTTTTTGAATTGTTCACGTGAATTTTAAGGTTATGTTAAGAAAGTGTAAATACAAAAGTTGTAGATCTTCTTATTACCTACAACTTTGCTATTTAACTTTTTTCCATAGGATTTGTAGTTTTGCCAGAAATCGAGATAAACCGTTTTTTACCCTTAAAAACTCACCCCCTACTCCTTCCCGACCTCAGATCGCCCGTAATTTATTTTTCCGTTCATTTTTGTTGCATTATCTTCCTTCTCTAATAGGTTTCATCCTACTATAATTTTTTTTCACTTGTTATCGTTTTTGAAGGCTTATACCCTGGTCTATTATTTCTCCAAATATCTCTCAGGGTCTTTCCATGTATCGTTCTTAATGTTTTCATTTTCGTAGTGCTCATTATTTGCGGTGTTCTTTTTGTATCTGGTACTGTCGTTTTGATATTCGGATCTTACTTTCTGCTGTCATGTACTTATTGCGGAAGACAATATCCCTCAAGCACCCCGAGATCCTTGCCGCCTTATATGTTAGTTTGGACTTCTTTATTCAGCCTCCCATCACTGGTGATTTCCGAGCCACGTAAAGGATATTTGGAGATGGTTATAAATTTGGTCTTTTCTTTATTTATTATCATATTAAATTGTTTTGCAGTTGTGTTGATGGCGTGCAGTAATCGCTACAGATTGTCTTCTGAATTTTGATGTCAATACAGCATCACCTGCATAGCAGACAATGTTGAATAATTTATCTCCCATTTTGTATCCTAGCTGTTTAGGTACGCTTTCTGTTATATCATCCATCACCATATTAAATAGAAATGGGCTTAAGGAGTCTCCTTGTCTCACTCCGGTGGCTACTTTTAGATTCTGGATGGTTTCTTGGTTTGTTCTAATTTTAGTAGAGCAATTCTTGTTTATTTTTTTGATAATATTAATCCATTGTAAATTTATCCCTTTGTTTTCTAACAGGTATTTAATATCATCTAGGCGGACCCGATCGAATGCTTTTGACATATCGACAAAACACATATAAGATGTTACATTCAATTCAAGTGATTTTTCTATTATTTGACGTATTATATACATGGCATCTATCGTAGAACGATTCTTCCTAAACCCTTGTTGTTCTTCTTTGATATTTATATTTTCGTTTATTTTATCAATATAATATAAATTTGGTTAATGCACTGAAGGTGGTGTTGAGTTTTTGAATTATACATCTAGTATCTAACAAGTTAAACCCTAGGTCCTTACTTTCAGAGTTAATGTAAACAATCAATCGCTTACCTACTTTTACTTAATTAACTTCTGTTCGAAAAGTTATGGGTAGCACGAGACAAAATCATTTAATAAAAGCGCGCTTTACACATTGATATCGGAATGATTGTTTACTGCAATTTTAATTGCTTCTATTAAACGTTGTGACGCAACAAAATGAGAAATCTCTTTCATTTGCAAACTGGTTAGCACGGGATTCCATGAAATCACGTGGGTTTGTTATATCGACTTTGTATCTCTGGGGTTTCCCAGTTCGATCCTGCAAAAGTAATTACTTCTTCCTATTGTTGCAGATACATGTAATGTATATGTGTATGTAACGAGGATGTTTACAACTTTCAAGGTTCAAACTAGCAAATTTCATGGAAATTCTAATGATAGATATAAGACGCCGGATCAAATCGATTGATTTGAAAATAATTCAGGGTTCTGGTGTTTTACACCAACGAATTGTGTATTTTTGCCGGTTTTTCGTGATGGATATTTAAACGGGTAATACCAGGCCCAAAATTGTTGGCCATTGACTCCCAATGTGTATGTGTACCTCCTTTTGAATATTAATTAACGGCTAAACTAGGTAGGCGAACATTAACAAAACCAACCAGTTTTTAACGTTATATACCTAATACAGAAAATTCTTGGAATCGAACAAATTAAATAAACACTTCTCGTTCGATGGGACGGATGCGTGATAGTGCTTACTATTTTGCATCTTTTTCGACACGTGTGTGATAAGGACGAAGTAGAAAGTACTTAAAGTTGTTTCGCAATCAGTGGCTTTATGATCTGGTTCCTTTTATTAAGATTAACACTCTGTTGTTCCATAGATAATTTTTTATGGTAAAGATTCTCGAACATATCGCTTGGTTTTGATATTGTAAATTTAAAAAATCGCGAAGCATAAATTGAAGGTTAAGATACGTACTTAGTTTTCTCATTTTAGTATATAATTATGTATATTTTGATAAGAAGGGCTTTTGTTTTGTATATTAAAGGTTACTAAGCTTTGTTCATGATAACCAGTGTGTCATCATAAATAAAAGTATCTAATGATCACCAGATTACCAAATACATTCACGAAACGTACTAACCCTGAAAAATAAATAAATAAATATAATGCAAAGTGCACTGAAGATTAAATACAATTCTTCAATCAGATCATCCTAAAAATTTTGCTAACAAATAATTATTTTTAACTTTTTGCGTCTAGACAGAATAATTAGACAACACAGCCAAAAATATCCGTAGAAAAAAACTCACCAATTTCTTTTGAAACAGCTTTTTAAGCTTAAACTATGAATTGGCAAGAATAATTTCTTACGAATTCTCTTGGTTTTTTATTATAATTCAAAATACTTTCCTTTAATGGACAAAATTGACGCAGACAACTCTAGGGACCCTAATGCTAATGCTGTGTTTTTTATTTCATAATGTGACATTTATATTTAATTCAGTAGTAATGTGTTGTTTATGGAAGCTAGGGACGCCAACGTAGTCTTTAATTTAAGTATTTTAAAAGGAAAAAATGGGGAACAAAAGGCCAAGAGAAGAGATTTTTGGGTCACTTAATTCTAACTGCAAATTTCCTCATTCCTATTTAGAGAAATGAAACAAGGATTGTGTGTCAAAACAATTTTTTAGAGGTTTTTAATTTTTTAACAAAATTTCGACGTTTCTCGACATTTGGACTGTATGATAACGAAGGCTTCCACGGCCAGAGTCAGTACAGGATATACTTCTTTCGGGATTGGACCGTGTCAAAGAACTACTAAAAGTGTTCGACGTTTCGCCCACCATCGTAGGGGGCTTCTTCAGGAACTGAGTTACCGTGTTCTGATGTTTTGAAATTGGCCTTTTCACTCTTTCATTTTTGCATATTCCCTCATATTCCTCTCTTCATTTATTATTCTTTTCTTTGTTCCTGAAGGAGCCCGCTAGGATGGTGGGCGAAACGTTGAACACTTTTAGTCGTTCTTTGACATGGTCCAATCCCGGAAGAAGTATATCTATTTGGACTTATGCTGCTCCAGTTTTCCTTTGAAAATTTCACTTCTTTCTGAAAATTTCAAATTTAAACTTGAATGTGTTGTCTTTTATTACGAATTTTACTTTAAGAGGTAATAATTTTTTTAGAACAAGTTTTTTAGAACATATTTATTAGAAAAAGTACCGAAATTCCCAGTTTTTCTCACAATTTTGACATTTTTATAGAAGGTTTGAAGTTTCCGGCAAACAAATTAAATGAATATTAAAGATTTTATCAATAAAAAGTTTTCGAAATCAAAAATTCTGAAATTTTTTTTCCAATTCCAAATTTTTCTCGAATTTTCGACTTTCCTTTCAGATTACCTTAAATTCTGATTTCCTTTTTATAAATTTTAAGTTCCTCCCAAAAGTTCAACTTTTTTTTTTAATTCGAGAAGATTTTTATAAGTTTTAGAATTAAAATAAAAAATCTAGTAAAAAACTAAATAATTCGAGCAAAGTTTTATTTATTAAAAAATTAACAAATTCGCGACCATTTTCTATAAACTTTGAAAATTTCAACTAGATTTGAAATTTTTACTTACATTTCGAAATTTTGATTTTAACTAAAATCAAAAACATTAATTCCAAAGTTTTTAAATTTACACATTTTAAATTCAAACTTTGTTAATTACAAATTGCAATGTTTAAGTTAAAATCTGGATTTTTTTTTAAGTTTAATCCACTCGTAAGGGGCAATCGCATTATGACTTTAAAGCACTACGAGTAGGATGCGGAAACAAGGATAGATGGCGATGAACCGCCTTCTTAAACAAGGATAGGTTGTAATTTTTGGGGAAAATTCTTTTCGGTAACGGGTTCCATAGCTTGGAATTACTATAAAAAAAGGGTCTTCGTAGACAGAAGACCTCACTGTGTCAAGCTGGACCCCTCAGGAATTTGCTGTCTCCGACTGTCTTGTATACCTCAAAAATCTTGCCTTTAGGGGGATCAATCCTATTAGTTCCTACGACCATTTCCCATGATAGAGAGATAAATAACCAACCATCCACCTGTGCTCAAGTGTTTCGAGAGAATCGGTTATCAATTAGGAGAATCGCTCTTCTTTGAATTCCAAACATGAACTCCAAACATGAGAACAGTATTCTAGTGTTGCTCTAACTTGAGCTTTGTATAGTGTAAGTAGCTAATAAGATGTGAAGTACTTTTTAACTCTAAAAAGACAAGCTAGCTTCTGAGAAGCGGGCTTGGCAATGGCGTGCACATGATCATCCCAAGAGAAGTTATTGCTCGCATTCACTCCTAGGATAGACAGATTAGATCCCATCGGGAGGATTTTACCGTCCATTAGTATATTTGTTGCATTATCCCTTGATGTTTTTTTTGGAAAAAACCGCGGTCTGAGTTTTTGAATCATTGAAGTCGACCAGATTTTTCTTGCCTCATTCTAGAATGATTTCAAGATCCCGCTTAATCATCTGTATCTGCTGTTCCCTTAGTCGATCTAAACGACGGATAATGATTTGTCGGAGAAAAAAGATGACACCAGGCTGCTATCATCTGCGCAATGTATATCGGATTGGAAGTTGAAGCTAAGAGATTGTTTATGTGTAACAGAAACAAAGTAGGGACAGGACAAACCCCTGAGACACCCCTGCATTAATCGCAAACGTCTCGGATGAGATGCAATCGACGACGACCCAAAGAGATCTGTCAGCGAGAAAATTGGATATCAAATGACAGAGTCCAGGAGGAAGACCATAAGATATTAATTTGGCGAGAAGAGATCGGTGCCATACTTCTACCGAAGGCCTTTGAGATATCTTGGACAATGTGGGGCTTCTTTAAATTTCCGATTTAAATTCAAATTTCGAGAAATATTTTTGTAGAAATTCCGAAGTATTTTTGATCCCAGTTTTTATAATTTGACTTTAACTTTGAAATTATAACTGTCTGATCAGCTTTTCCATTTACAAAAGGTACGACATGCTACTGAAATTCATTAATAATGTGTTAAAAATGGCACAATAAATATCAAGGTAAGAAAACATTCTATTTAGAAATATTTTGATTGAAGTCAAAATTTTGGAATTGAAATCCTGAATTTTGCCTTCAAAATGAATACTTGAAGATTCTTCTATTTATTCTAGCAGATATCCACGCCTTCGTCTGCGTAAAAAAAGAGAAAGAAGTCTTGGGCCACCTTTATGAAAATTTGGACTTTTTTGGAGGAATTCAAGTTTTATTGAAAATTTCCAATTATTTTGATAATTTCGACATTTTAGAATATTCATTCTTTTGAAAATGTCCACATTTTCTCGTTCGACTCCCAAAATTTTTAACTTTTTTGTTAACATAATATTAAAAATGTCGACCTTTTTTGGATATACAGTAGGATGTCTGTTATTTACCAATTTGACTTTTTTAACTTGAGTATTCTTCCAAATTATTTCTTTGCAATTTAAAAACAATTTTAGGAAAGAAAAAAAGTGTTTCTGATACCGTTTAACCCTGCCTAAATAACGATCTTTTTCTCATTTAATTAAGATGAGGTGTTGGACTTTTTGTAAAATATTGTTTTTTCTTGCTTATTATATTGAATAAATTACCAGCTGTTGTTGATTTTGCTTCTATTATAATCCCTTTATATGGAAAAGTTTTCATTTTAAAGTTTAAGATTTATCTTATAATTTTAACGAGGGTTGAAATTGCAAAATTTATTTTTACCTTTTTTTCCAATACTTTCTTATTTTTTTTAATTTGTCGTGTATTTCATGGCATTATTGTACTACGATGTTATTTTTTTTATTTTGAATTCTAGAAATAATTTGATGAAAATTTTCAGTAAGAGAAATTAAGATTTTATTTTAAAATTGCTATAATATAGCGGCCGAATATGAACTTTTAAAATAAGAAGTATTTTCACATTGGTTAATGATTTAAATTTTTACTTACTGCCATTGTGTGTTTCAAAAATAATTTTTTCCTAAAGTATTATACTTATGATGACAAAATTTAAGTAAAAAAAATACATCTTTCGGGAATAAATCGAGTCCATGATCTACTCAAAATGTTCGACGATTCGTCCTCCATCGTAGAGGACTTCATCAACGACAAGTGAACACCCAATTCAGTAGAGAAGAAGTACATTTATAGACAATCTGTAATTTGATTTTTCGGAAACTTCATTTTGATCATTTCTGTCATTCCAATGCAAGACCAATAGGTTTTAACATTTATCAGATTTAGAGTTTGGATGGCAAAGATCGGTTTATATCTTATTAGATCTCGTCAATTTGGTATATCCAACCGGAATACCGACAAATGTTCCGACAAATAGATATTACAGAATCATAAGACGTTCTGCCTGTGATTCCTAAGTATCGCCATCTATTGGTCCATAGAGAAATTGTGGACAACTCCAAAAAATGTCGCATGTAAATAGAATGCAACCTAGACTATAGTATGCAGCCCTCTAGTATGGTTTAATGAATCATAGGTAGCTGAACTACCAACAATTGAAACACAAAGGCTTAGCAAAGTGGTTGTTCTCTAGGAAGATCCCAAAAGACAATATTCTAATTAACAGACCAATTAGTGCATTAGGCTAAGCGTGTGGCGACGCTGTTATATTTTTAAATGACATTTCTTAAAATATTTTGATTTGAGTAATATTATAACACTCACTCATATGAAATAACAAAGTATATTTTTGCTATTTTAAAATGAGAAATTAAACTACGGGATACTTGTGATGAATACATTGGATAATATCACGATAGATAAATGGAAAGATTCGGCCAGGGTTAAACTAGCTAATATTAGTCGCCTGTCACCTGAGTTTAATGTAAGGTAAAATTTTAGGAATGTACACCGCAGATATCAAAATATTTAAACATTTTAGGTTAGTTTCAGAACAATTAAATTAGTTCATATTCAATAACATTAGGAACCATTTTACATTATTTCATAGTTTAAAGTTTTCACTTCTGTCGGCAGTCTACATGACTCGAAGGTTTGAATTTTAATTCTTTTACATTCTCGATCTTATTTTTGAAAATTCTGAATTTTTTTCAAAATGCCCAACTAGTTATTGAAAATGTGTATCTTCTTTAGAATTTGGCTTGAAATTTAAACTTTTTTGCAAATCTGACTGTCCTTTAATTTGATTTTTTTAAAACATTTCAATTCTTTTTGAAAATTTGAATATTTTCAAAGTTTTGAATTTTAAAAACATCGACTCACTTCAAATTTTTTTTTTTAATTTGACTTCTTTCTCAAAATTTCCAAAATTTTATACAAATATTTAAATTGCGAGAAAAACTCAAACATAAAAACGGATTTCTAAACTTAACACGCGAAATTTTGAGAAATAAGTCGAAATTTTGAAGAACGTTAAAATATTTGATTGTTTTTTCAAAAACTGAATGTTTCTAAGGGGTCAATATTTCGAGATTAAAGTCCAGATTTTGATAATATTTTATTTAATTTAGTTTTTCTTTCAAAGTTTTCATTTAGATTTGATATTTAACTTTTCTAAAGACTTTTTGCTATTTTTTCTCAACACTTTTTTTATCAAAACGAATTAATTTAAATACAAAATCTTGAAAAAAAACGGAGAAAAATATATCTGATATTGCAGATTGAATAAACATAAATATGAAATTAATTATTGATAATGTTGACAATTAGATGACCTTTCTTTCAATCTATTCTTTCTCCAACTTTCATCATAGCATCGTAGTATGTGGAATAGGTACTCACATCGTATCGTACTAGAGAAATTTATTCATTGTCTCTTCTACCGCATCTCATAGGAGATAATGTAGGCAATAAATATTTACGACAATAACACAAATTGTCTCTATTTCCGTTCTTGTTAGATACGAAGAGGACGTAGGCTCCATTTCATTATCTCTTCCTGTATTTGTAACTCATTCAATTTGTGGTTTGTAGCTCTTCATTTGTGTTCTAGTGAATTATAATTTAATTTGTTTTATTATAGATTAGAGTGCTGTGCCACATGATAATACCGACACCTACAACGGAGTGCGTTATAATTGGAACTCCTTGCATAGTGTCAAATTAATTTTGGTTAGCCGTCGGTATTTAACCTTCCTCCCCATTTGGAAACACATCTCCCCCCATCACGAAAGCTGTGCAGACTCCTCTATATATCTTAGCAAAAAAATCACTGCCTTAGCGAAACCTTATCATAAAATTACAATAATTGTATTCGATTAACGTTCCTGACGTTTTAAAACCTTCACAAATAAAAACCATTAAAATAACCTTAAATTAGAAGGCCGCATATTATCCTGAGGAATTCGTATGCAGTTCAATTAATTTCTAAAACGCCGTTTACTGACATCCCATTAATTCCTATGAGATCATCTTTCATTCAAACTTAAGATAAAATGATTAAGCGCAGCTACATTAAATAAATTAATTTAAAACATTATTTACCTGTAAATACGAGAGAAGCATTAAATAAAGTTATTTGGAGAATGTTTAGAAAGGCTTTAATAATATTTTTATGCGTCTTGCAACACATGTCCTCGCCATACGACGTCTTTAAATAAATAAAAATGATTATTTATATTTAAATTGCTTATTGTGCAGAAATAATCCTTCGAAAGAATACACAAATGTTTATAACGAAAAAAAGTTGAAAATATTTGCCAAATCGGACAATTTATTGTTATTATTAATGCTAATTGTCTGTAATGTGTTTAGTCCTAATATTTAATTATTTGTTTTGCCCCAAATATTTTACATAAATAATCAAATAAGCTAAATTCGAGATTACGATCGTATCAAATGCACTTTTCTGCAATTTGCATTCGCGTATTTGTTGTATCTATATTTAGATTGTTTTCCATAAAAAAACGACTTGAATTGCGCTACCTTAATCCCATGTTTTGCCACCATTTTAACGGATGGATAATTTAAAAAAATATTTAGGTAATTAGTAGTTTGTAGTATTTTTTAAATTCGATTTTAAAAGTAAAAACAAGATTTTTTTAAAGTTATCATTTTTACGTTTTCAATTATTTAAAGGCTTTATTTTGGTTTTTCCTGACGATTTTATTTTTTTAACTCGAAAGAAAATATCTTCTAGAAGATTTAAGTTTTCCTTATAATGTTGACCTTAAATGTATTCTTAAAATGATTTCGTAAATTATACATAACATTACGCTTCTCCTAATTTTTTTATAGATTAACATTTTTTTTCTAAATTTTGTGTTTTAAGTAACTATGAAATTTTGAATTTTTTTCTTAAAATTTCCAGTTTATTTACACTTCCAATATTTAGCTTTCTTATTTTTTAATTTTCGACTTCGAATTCAGAATTTGGACTTTTTAAAAAATTTCTTTCGAGTTTAAATTTGAAAATTTTCTATATGGAAATTTTCATTCCAAATTTTGGTTTTTCCTGGAAATGTTAATTTTTTTAAAAATTTTGACTAATGTAGAAATTTAGATTTCTTTCCTAAATTTCTAAGTTTCCGTTTTCAATTTCTTTTTAAATTTTTTATCTAAACTCAAATTTTCGACTTTTTCCAAATATTTTGATTTTTCCCGAAATATCGAAAGGTCTATAATCTTTCATGTTTCAACTTTAAAATTTACTAACATTTAAATTGTTTTTCATTTTTGGATTATTATTGACTCGTCTTGAATTATTTCAAATAATTTCAGTTCAAGACGAGACAATAATGATCCAAAAATGGATAAGAATAATCAGATGAAAATTTGGGATTTAAAATTTGAAAGCCGTTACCAAGAACAAGTAAGTGTAAATCCATAAGTGTAGTTTAATGCCGGTAGGGGTTTTAGCCCTCTGAGTAGTTGTTTCTAATGGATTTAGCTTTCTATATTTAAATTATTATCAGAATTTTTTAGTAGCAATTAAAAAAAATGATTCGTATCACACGCCCATTCCATTTTGCATAATTAAAAAAAATGTTCTTCTTTGTTATCCTTGTTTCACGTTATGGATTGCTGACGAGTTCTAATGATAACGAAACATCATCGTCCAATGTTACGAACATTTTTTCATCTTTTTTATCTGTAAAACTTAACAAAATAAAAAAAAAATCTTATTTTTATTTTGGCTTCTTTATCCGTGTCTAATTTTTTCTTGGTCATCTATATTTCAATCCTTTTGTTTTTCGTTTCTATGTAAAAAGCTTCTAACCTATTTTTTGACAGATGTCATAAGGTGATATTTTAAAAATTTTAAATATCATGTAGTCGTGTGTCAAAAAATATTTTCAAAAGTAAACAATTTCATTTTTTTTAAATAATAATTTAAATATTTTACAAACTGGGATCGTAAGTTAAAATAGAAATGTTTCAAATTGTTTATTAAAAGCTTGTTTTTTTTTCAAAATTTCGATTTGAAAGTTTTTTCTGAAAATTGATGGTTAAAGCTGTCATTTTTTTATCGAAAGGTCTCCTTAGTTGACCTTAAATTAAAAACTACTTTTTTTTCATAAAATTTTTATTTTATACTTTTAAATTTTGCCTTTCTTTAATTACATTTTCAATTTAAATGCAAAATTTACATTTTTTCTTAAAATTTCATTTTTTTTTCGTCATTTCAACTTTGATTCCAAGCTTAATTTTTAAAGATTTTCAATAAATTCAGATTTTTTTCTTTACCACTTTCACGTCTAATCTCGGAAAATTCATTATAAATTAAATTACAAATTTCTCCGAAAAGTTTTACTTTTTTCAAAAATGTTTCGTTTAATGTTTTTTCTAAAATTTAAATTTAAAGTCGAAATTTTGAATCCTTTATGAGATTTAACCTGAATTATTAAAATTTCAGCTTTTACTGTTGCTAAATTTTAAGTTTCAGCTAAAAATTCTTTATATTTTTTTTTAAATGTCATGTTTAAATTATTATTAATTATTTTTTTCAAAATATTTTTTATATGTTATTTTGGGTTGGGTATTTTTTTAATATTTGAAGTTTTTTTTTAATTTCAAGCTTGAACTCGATTTTCTATCGGTAATTTTTCCTTTTTTCTCAAAATTTTGGTTTAACACGATTACTTTTTTTTTTAATTTCGAATGAAACTGTTATTTTGTTTTATTTAATTTCTTTGAAAACTCGTATAATCTCGACATATTCGGATAATCTGATGACACTTTATTCCAGAAGACTTTCGGCGTTCTGCTGAATACTGCAAATACTTGAATCCTGCGGAACTAAGGACAATCTTTTATAGATTGTCCCAAACA
This sequence comes from Dastarcus helophoroides, assembly GCA_028583605.1. Taxonomy (NCBI): domain Eukaryota; kingdom Metazoa; phylum Arthropoda; class Insecta; order Coleoptera; family Bothrideridae; genus Dastarcus; species Dastarcus helophoroides. Next base: position 7,549,107 of record CM053327.1, on the reverse strand, counting down.
GCGTTTGCGTTATATCTTAGTTTGTCAATCGCTGTTTGTGACTTAACATCACTAAAAAACACTTAAAATCTGTTGTAAAAATTAACGATAAAAATAAATGATAATTAAGTTTAATGTTTCGGGTAGTTCACCTCTCTGCCCGTCGTCAGAAACAAAAATGATTTAAAATTTTTTTCGCTCTACAAAATTTCTATACTGACATAAATAATTCTGACAGTTTAATGTGTCATTCCCTAGGTGATTTGGAAATGACCCATTTGTTTCTCCTTTTCCAACAAAGGCAATCAGAAAAATGTTAAAGCTTTCTTTTTCTTCAAATTTTGAGTTGAAAAACACGCTTTTTAAAGTATATAATTTAAAATTTTTATTCAAAAGTTCTGCTCTTTTTCTCAGAATTCCATGTTTGGATTTTAAACTAGAAAATTCTTTGTAATTTCCACTTTTTTTGAAACTATTCAGTTTCCAGGTTTATATTCACAATTTAAACTGTAAGAATCTTTAAAAAATTTAGAAATTTTCGGGAGAAGGCAAATTCGTCAAAAAATCGAATTTACCAAAATTCGAAGTTTTGAGAAAAGTCAAAATTAAAAAAAAAAGGTGGTTTTCAACCAAAGAAGAAAGAAGAAAGCTAGAAATTTTTGAAAAATGTCAAAATTTCAATAAAAATTCGAAATTTTGATGATAAAAGTTACTTTCACAAAACCTGTAAATTTAGAAAAATAAAGTATTTAAAAAAAAGAGTCAAATTTACATACAAGTCGAGACTTTGAAAAAAGTAGACATTTTTTAAACAAAAATCGAAATTTTCAAAAAATCGGAATTTTAAGGAAATAATCTAAATTTTAAACAAAGATCGAAATTTTTAAAACAGTGGGGATTATGAAAAAAACAGCAGTTTTCAAAAAAAATTTACAGTACTAATCGGATTTTCCAAAAAATTAAAATTTTTCGAAAAAATACAAATTTTAACAAAAATCAAAATTTTCAGAAAAAGTAGGAATTTAAAGAAAAGGGAAGTGGAAATTTTGGGAAAAAATAGAAAATTTCAAATCCGAAATCTTTAAAATATGTAAGTCATAATATTCAAAATTGTCGAAATTTTGAATAAAAATAGAAGTCAGATTTTCTAAAAATGTCGTTATTTTCGTCGAAATTTTAAGAAAAACTGGAATGGACTGACCTTGGTTATCTTCAAAAATTGAAATGCAAATCTTGTCTCCTGAAACCAAGAAAGATTAAAAAACACAACAAAGGTTGCTCTAACGCGTTTCGATAGCCAAGCTATCATTTTCAGAGAGATACTAACACTTAATCCTAATTCCTAATTCATCCTTATATACTAAAAATATTCATTTCGTGCATGATCCACCGCATCCGAACGCGCATGCGCACCTAATCATACACGCCGCAGTGTCACAATTCCTTATTTATCAACTTAAACTATTTTTAACAGAGATCTCTGTATTAGGTGTTAGTATCTCTTTGAAGATGATAGGTTGGCTATCGAAATGCGTTAGAGCTACCTTTGTTGTGTTTTTTAATCTTTCTTGGTTTCAGGGACAAGATTTGTATTTTAATTTTTTAAAAGTCGAAATGTTGAAAAAAGTCAAGATTTTCAATAAATGCATATTTTCAAAAATAACTGAAATTTTTAATCAGTTTTAAAAAAAGTTTATATTTTCTATAAAAAGGGCAATTTAAAAAGAAGTCCAAATTGTCAAAAATAAGTCAAAATTTTGAGAAAAAAGGCGAAATTTAAAAAAAAATTAAAAACTTCGAACTATAATTATTTAAAAAATAACCTGAATTTTGAAAAGGAGTCGAAATGAGTCGAAATTTCTAAAAGAGTCGAAATTTTTAAAATTAAGCTAAAATTTCCAAATTTCGAAAATAGTAGATATACTAAAATGTTGAAATTTTCAAAAATAATCGAAATCTTGACAGTTGGGATTTTCAAATATGAAATTTGTGAAATGTGAAAATTTGGAGAAAACGAAATTTCCAAAAAAAGTAGATATTTTAAAATGACGAAATTTTTAAATGAGAGGAAAATTTTAAAATAGTCAATATTTTGAAATAAGTCGAAAATCTCAATAGAAGTCGTCAGCATTTTCTAAAAAAGTAGAACATTTAAAAAAAAATTCAAATATTTAAAACGGATCGATATTGTCAACAACAATTTTGAGAAAAGGCAAAATATTTTTTTTTAAACAAAAGGTAAAAATTTTCAAAAATGTCGAAATTATGGGGTCAGAATTTTAAAAAAGTTGAAATAAAGAAATGTCCTTTTTGAAAAAAGGACAAAACTAAAATTTGCAATTAGGTAAATCTTTTTTTTATTTTATGACGTTTGGCCTAAATAGGGAATTGTAGGAGCCCGCCTGCCCAATACATAGAACACATAATTGCCTTCGGGCCCACGAACTCTCTCGGCGGGCCTGAAAATCAGTTACATGGACAACCTAGTGCCAAATTTTATATTCATCAATAAGTTATTGAAAAGACAATTGAATACTGGTTTATTTAGATTTTATTAAGAAAAAAGTAAAAAACGTAATTTTGTAATTTCTTTATTTATAGTACGATAGAAAAAAGCCTTAAATTTTTTTCCTAGATTTTGCAAAAGCTTTATAGTAGCACAATTAATTTCTACTGTTGAATAATTTCTGAGAACATTATGGCAACTTAGTATTTTCTTATGGCCGCCATATTGGATTTTCTCATTTTCGAATTTTGCAATAATTTTTGAATAATATAATATGTCATATTTTTTAAGAAAATTAATAAGAAATTAAATTCAACATTTCGATAAAAAAGTTTAAATTTCGAAAAGATCTCATTCCAAGTTTATAAATTCAAAATTTTAAACTTTTGTCACCGAAGTTGGTAATTCAAAAGAAATTTAAAATTTTACATTTCGAACCCAAGGTCAAAATTCTACGAAAGAAGCAAAAAGTACACGAATTTAATCTCGCAATTTCGAAAGAATTGCAACATATCTGCATTTAAAGCGCGATCTATATAAATTCATTTTCATCTTGTACTTCCAGTGCCCATAGGGCATAAGAGTATTATCCTTTGCGAGTGAATTCGGGTTAAAAAAAACTAAGTACTTAGATTAATATCTTTGAAAGTTTAGAAAGCCAAACAAAAAAATTTCGCTTTATGGCCTGTGGGTAAAATGGTTGCATCACTGTCTCGCTTTGAATATAATTGAACTGAATCTACCACTTACAGGACCAAAAAAATACCAATGTGTCAAACATCCGCCTCTCTGCCATTTGTAACACGAATAAAGACGTGTAACACGATTCAATTCATTATCTCTATCCTACACATCATGCTGTTTGCGTAGCCATACGTTCACTGACGTAATAACACCACTTCTAGGAGGCCGCCCACTGGGAATGTGGGTGAAAGTAAGAAAGACATGTAACTTTGACGCCCTTATTGCAAGGGAATTTACATAATAATCGCTCTGTAAGCGACGTCAGTATAATAACGTTTCCATGTTTTCCGAGAGGCTGAACAGCTTATCTCCGGCTCGGATAGTAACAAAGTTACTGCGCCATACATAGACGAAAATTCCAGATTTATTTTCAGTGACTTAAATTTCGATATAATCAAGTTGGGGCTCTTGTAAAACGACACATAATTATTTTTTCACCGACGAGCTTTCGCACATTTAGTGAACATTTTCTTTAACTTACATGCGAAGAATATCCTAACTGGATCAGGATAGAACCAGAAGTGCGATGTAACTCTTTAGAGTTACATCGCACTTTAGGTTAGCCTAAAGCAGTGTTTTTGATGTGTCGCGACACACTACTGTGGCATCAGAAGCTCCCGGATGCGTCGCCAAATCATAAGATCAGAAAAATTAAAGTTAACCTTTTTTTTTGTCATCAACATTTTTAGGCTGTCATGAGAATTTTTTTATTGTCAGAAATTTATAGGACGTTCATGAGATTATAAGAATGTTTTTTTGGTCGTCAAAAAAATTCTTAGACGATTAATGTGGGTCGCTTTTTTACACAAAACTCAGTCAGTCGTTGGCAAAAAAAGGTTGGGAAACACTGCCCTAAAGATTACAAACTTGATTCTATGTGGTATGATTGACCAAGCAAGATGCAGAGTCTCTCGAAACACTGGAGCACAGGAGAATGATTGATAACTTGCCTCTGTTCCCCATGTACTTTTTTGGAAGATTTTTTTTCTCTGAAATTTTCAAACTCTGGCATTCGTTACTGAACAGATTTTTCCTCAACAATTACAACCTTCTTCCATTTAAAAGGGCGCATTTTTTAACTTATTTCCGCATCCTACTTGAAGTGTTTCAAAAACGTAATAGCGTTAACCTTGGCGACTGCATTTTACTTTTAAAAAAGTGTGCGAGTAGATGGGTTGTAACAAATTCTCTTCTCACTACAGGGATGTCGAAAACGATAACAGATACAGATTCGGTTAAATTGGGGCAAAATTGTACTCTTTGGCAACCAGTAGTACGCCGTCCAGGAATCGAAAATATTTCTTGTTGCTTTTGAGATTGTTGAAAAAAAGTAAAATTTTGAATACGGTTTTTATTTTATTTTGGGGTTATTTGAAGAGTAATCGAAAAATTAAAAACACTTTTTTGTTAGCGTTTTTTATCCTTCACAAGATAGCCTAAATAGTTTCTTATTAGACGTTTCGTCTTTTAGCTATCATCATCATCAAATATGGACCTGTAATTTTTATTGCATTTTTGTATAGCTTTTGAATCCCCGGCTTTACTAATGTATGAGACTTTTATGTGGTTAAACGTTCCGTAAAAACTTTTTTTTTTGATGAACGTATTTTTGAATAACAGATAATCAGAATGTAATAAAATGCGACAAGCAAAATGTGACAGGTATTTTTTTATATGTTATTTGTCTGTGGTTATTAGTCATTATTTTTTGTGGTCAGTTATTTATGATTACGTCTGTTGTTTATTGTTAATAAAAATCACTTTAATAATTATGAAAAAATAATAGAGTAACGTTAATTCGAAAAAGAGTACTTTTCCTTGATGATGGTTTACAGTTACGAAACGTTTAGTTACATCAATTAAGTCTAAGATTCAAAAGTTATACAAAGCAATAAACGTTACAGGTGCATATTTAAAGGAAGGTACTTGGTGATGGTAGCGAAAAGATGAAACGTCTAATAAAAAAACTTTTTATACTGTCTTGTAAAGATTAAAAAATCAATGAAAAATGGTTTTTAGTTTTTCAATTATTATTCAAATAACGCCAAGAAATAATAAAAACCAAAATTCAACAACATTTTACATTTTTTCAAGAAATCTCAAGTACAGCAAGAGATATATTCGAGTTCTCAAAGGAATATTCCTGATCGCTAAATTGTGCAACTTTGCTCCAATTTCAACTTTGCTGTATCTCTTACCGTTTTCTAGATCTCCATAATAAGTAGCGAATTTGTACAGTTTAAAAGTTTAATCCTTTCGATCAAGCCCTGTGATAGAAAGGCTGTTTCGTTAATTTGATTCTCATATGGGCCCCCTTCAATGTGTAAAATATTTTTGATGATTAAAAAGAAGGCCATCATTTACTTTCCTGGGCTTCATTTTATTATTTGCGAGACCTCCTATCGTCCAGAGCCCGGTACAGTTGCACCCCTAGTCCCCCAGTTGCTAGAACTGTTTTTGGAAAAAATTTGGAAAGAATTAAAAATTGTTTTGATAAATTCCGAGTTTTTCTCAAATTAACCTTTTTCTTTTCAAAAATCCATTAAAATGTCCACAATTTTAAGACAAAATTTCAAGGGGATTTATAAAATTTAGAGTTTTTTCGAACTAGTTCCCTAAAATCTCGCCTATTTATCTAACATCAGTCCTTTCTGACTGTTCTTAAACTTCCAAGTTTAAGCTTGCAAATTAAATATACATTTGTTCCCAATATTTTGATAAACTCGAAATCTAGACTTTTAAAATATTTGACTTATTTTTCTCTCAGCTCTACTTTAAATGCCAATTTTTGACTATTTTATTTTATATTTTTTTAAAAATTTTCAGTTCCAACTTAAAAGTTTCAAAATTTTGACTTTTTTCACGATATTTTGACCTTATCCATAAAAGATCGAATCTAAAAGTCTATATTTGGAAATAAATTTAAAATTGTGAGAATGTTTTGATTTTAGGTTTTTCAATTTTGATTTTTTTTCGAAACTGCGAGGTTTAATTCGTATACTTTGTCCTTTTTTCTTCCTAGAAATATAAAATTCTACTAATACTTTTGAATTCCTTATTTTCAATTGTCGACTTCAGATACAAAAACAAAAATTTATTTTTCAAAATTTTCAACTTATAAGTTTGAAATGATTTATAAAAATTTCAAGTTTTGTTGAATTGAATTCAATTTTTATTATACTTTTTTGACAATGTGGCTTATACCTAAAATTTTGAAAACATCTTAGTTTTTAAATTTAGATGTTTTTGTGACTCGAGTTCAAAAAAATTTCCAGTTTTTTTTAAATTTTAATTTTTGACTAAATGATTTTTTTAGTATGAAGTAGTTCAAGTTAAAAATGATATAATTTAGACTTTTTCCGGTATTTCTACAGTTTTTCTCAAAAATCAGATCTTAACTAAAATTTTCGACATTTCGACATGATTGAATTTCAAGCTGAAATGTTTTTTATAATGTTTTCCAAAATTTTTTCAAAATATTATGTCTCGCAAAAACCAAAAAGAAACACCTCGCTAAATTCTCAAGGCAACTAACTTTGAGCTCTAAACTTCTAAGGAAATTCATCTAGAGCTCCAAAACGTCTAGGAAACTGACGAACGAAGACGACGTCAAACCCTGGCCAAAACGTTTTGAAATGTCCTTTGTATAGTTAATCAGCTTCCTTTAAGGTTAATAAATTTGAAAGAATTTTGTTAATGATGCTTTTTAGGACTTAAAATAAAGAGGTTAGATACTGCCAGGACGAGTAGCTAAAATAATTCAATAAATGAATTTACTACTCTCAATGTTCATGCCATTTTTTTTATCTTTGCGAAAATATCTTTAATAAATAATGAACGGTTTTTCTCACAGACCAACAGGTGGCGCTTTAAATGGCCGAAGAAATCTGGAATAGCTGCTGGAGCTATTCTACAGTGAAGCTTCAGTATTTGCCAGATTCGAGTCAATTTTGGGGGGAGGGTTATTACCCAACAAAACATTTTAATTTACAAACCACTGTGACTGATCATGTGGGCAATCGCATATGGATGAGGAATATTTTTTGTGGAATGCTTGTAGCATATGCTATTTTTAATGTTAGGGATCGTTTTAAAGGCGAAAGTAGATTTCTATGTGTTGAGCTTGAATATTAACTCTTTGCTTTTTCTGGAAGTTTGGAGATCAAAGCAAACATTTTTAATTTAAGGCTAACGTGTCGAAAAGAAGTGGAAAATTTAGCTGTAAACTATAAAATCAATTCTGATGGGCACTTTTTGTTTTACGAACGATTTAATTTTTTTAAATACGTTTTTAAAATCTGCATAAGCACGCAACAACAATAAAATTAAACAACTCTCAGCTGGAAAGGTTCTTTCGACGGTGTTTTGGGATTTTGAAGGAGTTTTGTACGTTTACGAACGATTTAATTTTTTAAATACGTTTTTAAAATCTGCATAAGCACGCAACAACAATAAAATTAAACAACTCTCAGCTGGAAAGGTTCTTTCGACGGTGTTTTGGGATTTTGAAGGAGTTTTGTACGTCCATTTTCTGCATGAACGTCGTAGAGTTAATGCTGTCCACTACTGACAGCTATTGAATGAAGCAAAACGTGCATATCGGCGGAAGAGGCGCTAATTTTAGGTCAGAAATGTGATTTTGCTTCCCGACAATGCCCGCTCCCACTCAGGCAATCTGACACATCAAAAATTAGAGGAATGCATTGGGCAACATTAGAACACCCTCCTTGTAGTCCCGACTTATCACCATGCGATTATCAAATGTTTGGGCCACTGAAAGAAGCTCTAGAAGATGAACGATTCCATGATGATGCTGCTGTTGAGACATTTGTGCGCAATTGGCTGCAAATACGCGTTCCATCTTTTTATGATGGCATTAAAAAACTCCCAATCCGTTGGGAAAAATGCATTACAAAATCAGGAGATTATGTAGAAAAATAGTTAATAACTTTCATATATGTATCTTGTACCAATAAATTTTTAAAAACAAATTTCGGTTGATATTTGATTTACCCCATATTTTGAGAGAAAAATCGATCTTTCGAGATTAAAAAGAAAACACCGAAAAAATTCGAAATTGTTCAAAATAATTTGCGTTTAAATTTTAGAAAAAAGAAATAATTAACAGTATAAGCCCGGAAGTATGGCAAATAAGCCTTAATTTGGAACAAACACCGAATTTATGAAAAAAACACTCAAAACAAGAAGCAAGACAAAATTCGAAATTTTGAAAACCAATTAAACTTATCTGAAAAAATTGAGGTTTTCAATTTGTAATAGAACTCTCAGAACTTCAAGATAAAAGCCAAAGTTTCTAAAAAATTAGATTTGGTTTAAAATAATAATGTTCTCCAAGTTCAAATTTACAACCGAACTTTTAAGAAAATTAAACGGAAGTGCAGCCACGGAATTATGAAAAATAACTCCCAATTTTGAGATTAATGTTGAAATCAAAAAAAAATATAGGAAAGTTAGCTGAAATCGAACATGCAAATTTCGAAAAAAAATCTTAAGTGGTCATTAATAAATCTACTATTTATATTAGACAAATTATTGAAATTTCAAAAAAAAATGACATTAGAGGTTACAAAGAAAATTCCAGAAAAACAGTACCAGAAAGAACCTTCGTTTCTAATTTAAAATCAAAATTTCTGAATAAATTAACTGAATTTTAGATTTCCGAATTTTCAAAAAAGAAGTCGACATATCGAGTAACGTGAAAAATTCTAGAAAAATTTAAGAGATCGAGTTTAAGGTGAAAAAGTTTTAAATAAAAAAATACTGCAAATTTTAAGAAAAAGTGAACGTTTCAAAAATCCACTAATAATAATTACAGAAATTCTCGAAATGGTGAAAAGAAAGAGTTTTTAAAATAAAATACTGTTTTCGAACTTCTGTTCGAGCATTAAAGAAAAAAGTTACAAGGCCGAAAAAGTGCTAACATTTGTAGACAATATCAAACTTATGATCTTATGAATTTCTCCATTTTTTCAACATTTCAACTTTAAAATCGAGAAATTAAAATAATTTCGTAAAGCAAAAATCAAGTTTCTATACAAATTTATCATGAGGTATTTTTTAAGCTGAGATGGAAAAATTGAAGTTTAAAGTCGGAGTTTTAAGAAAAAAGTGAAAAACTTAATAATAATAGTGAAATATAAATTGGAATTGGAAATCAAAATTTTGAATAGCCGATTAAAAAAAATAGTTGGAATTTTAAGAAAAAAAGTATTTTAGGTTTAAACTTGTAATTATGAGAAAAAAGCTGAAATTTAAACAAAAAAATTGGAACTTTCGATTTTTTTTCTTAATTTGATGCTAGTCATCGTAGTTATCTCATTATTACCGGAGACAAATGTAAATCCAACTCCTCCAATCAATAGATAGCAATGATTTAGCCGATATTTTTTGGTATTACTCCGGTTTTTGTTCTTCCAAAATTAACGGTTCTTTTTTTGGTTTTTGGCTCAGATCCAGTTCCAAATTAAAACCCTGGTTACGAGTGTTTTTGTTTTTTTTTTCAGTAACTAAAACACATTTCAATTTTTTTTTTATTTTTGTACACATGAAAAACAGTTTTACTGAGAACAATTTAACTAAGGAAGGTCTCTCCCCTTCCCATTGTAAAAAGCTATCTACGTCACGGCAAGGATGCATTCTAAATTGGGGCTAGTTTCCTTACTAAATTGTGCATTATAACGCAAGTAGATAAAAATAAAAAATGCCAAAATAACATCCATTCGAGCGATGATATTCTTTGGAATTCGTTGTAGCACGATAAGCGACCAGACGATTTATTCATCACGGACAACATGACCTGATTGACTTCAATATGCACTCAATCAATATCACTAAAATAAACAACATGACTGAATTTAAACCGTTAATGTAGGTTTATGGCAAATATCTAATTTTATGCATATAGTACATAAAGATAACACATTACCAGTATGTGATTCCGACTGCAATTGGAAATCCTTATCTACTCCCACTCACCTGAAACAATAACATAAAAATTATAAGGGTAATTAAAGATACAGGAAAATAACTAAAGTATAATAATATTTTCAAGCAAAAATATTCCACACATTTCTTGGAATAATATGATTTAAAGACTATTAATTGTGAAAGTGTTCGAATTATAGACTTGTGGTGTAGGAATGTCCTTTTTACTAAAAGTCGTTTCATGTGAATCAGCAGGGAATGCGTTATTTACCTTTTTCCAATTTGATATGACCACAAGGATGATTATCTACGTGTGATTATAAATCAATTACCCTCAAATGCCAAGTTGATCATGCTTGTCCATTGTCTTTTAAAAGACGTTTTAGACTTCATTCCATAACTTCCATAATTTTTATCATGAGATTTTGATGGCGATATACTCTTTAGTTTGAGATGAACGTTGTGATTAGTTTTTAGTGTATGTAGTTAACCAATCGATTAGGTACAGCTTGAAAAAATGTACCATATGAAGATGAAATTGTGGTGGAAAAAGAACTTTCATTTTTCATTGAAATTTTGATCATCAAATGATTATTAAGATGAATTGATTGTACTCGAATACGTAAGATTATAAAGGCAACATGCTCTTTAGTTTTAGATAAAGCTTCTGATTAGTTTTTAAAGTCTGCAGCATAACCAATTGATATTAAAAAATGTACCACATGAAAACAACATAGTGTTGGAGAAAGAAAAAAAAAATCCTGATGAACTTTCGTTTTTCATTGAAATTTTGATCACCAAATGACTACCAAGATGGATTGATTGTACTTGAATACGAAATATTATGAAGGCCATCTGCTGGTTACTTTAAAATGAAGCTTCTGATTAGTTTCTAGAGTCTCTAGCATAACGATTTGATAACTTACAGTAAAATAATGTTCCACATGAAGGCAAAATTATAGTGGAAAAAGAAAGTATTACTGATGAACTTTCCTTTTTCATTGAAATTTTGACCACCAAAAGCATCGGTGAGTATTAGTAATCGATTTTGATTAAATACAAAAGATTATGATTACGAAGATGGATTGATTGTACCTGAATACGAAATATTATGAAGGCCATAGGCTCATTACTTTAAAATGAAACTTCTGATTAGTTTCTAAAGTCTCTAGCCTAACTATTTGATAACCTACAGCTTAGCATAATGTTCCATATGAAGGCAAAATTATAGAGGAAAAAGAAAGTATTACTGATGAACTTTGCTTTTTCATTGAAATTTTGACCACCAAAAGCATCGGTGAGTATTGGTGATCCGTTTTGATTAAATACAAAAAATTATCATGAAAATATCCTCTCAAGATGGTATCTTGGCTATCGAAACGCGTTAGAGCAACATTTGTTGTGTTTTTTAATTTTTCTTGGTTTCAGGGGAAAATATTTATATTTTAATTTTTTAAAATATCCTGTTCAGTTTCAGATGAAGCGTACCATCAGTACTTAGGATCTGTAGCATATTCGATCTATTAGCTATTTAAGTATGAATGATGGGTAATTAAGCATGCAGATAAAATTATGGTGGAAAAATAAAATAGTTTTTCATCAAAATTTTAAACTCTCACTTCTCACTTCTCAGTATTTAAGGTAAATCGACTTAATTGAATACACACAATCTTGACAACATAATACGGATTTATTTGGGGCCCAGATCTCATAATTAAAAATCTCTCGACCGACCTGTGTCGTTCAATTTGAGCTGAAACAAAAATGATTTCTGGGAAATTTTACAAAGCAAATATAAAGCCTTACATTTCTTTGAAATGAATTCATCCAGTTCAAGTTATAGGCGTCGACGGTTAACAGAATTTGTCATCCTTCCCCGAGGTTGTTTTTCCAACTTCCACACCTCCGTATAATCAGAAGCCGTAATAACTGTGAAACGCCCGTCGTCCGTGTAATTAGACATCATCCCGTGTATCATGTGCGCCGTTTCTACAGGTGAATCAAAAACGCCGAGCACAGATCCCAGCCCATCACGATATTTGAGCAGTGTCATCAACCTCTTGCTATGTGACCGCAACTACAAACTCATGGTCACGCTCAACATTCGTCTATTCCTGTTGCTAATTTCTAAAGCAACCACCGGCTTGCATGCGAAGATTTTTTTTATCTCCTACCTGCAGACTCGCTTTAAGTATGCAGAGAATTGGAAATGACTGTTACTATTGAGCAATTACTGGCGACCTTGCCGAGACGGAAATGTGATTCTAATTGTCGTTTCTTTATGTATTATTAAGTGGCTCGATATGGATTGATGATTTGCCGAATAGATTCGACGATTTCAATTCCTTTATCACACAGGAAATTACTGTTTTTGTTTCCATGTGGCCTTAAGCGTACCATTATCATGTTACGAAGGATTTTGCACTCTACTCATTTTTCATTCACAACTTCGAAATTTTAAAGCCAAATTAATGAATTTTCAGTTAGAAATTTTGACTTCTTGTCGAAGTTTTCACCTTTGGCTCAGTTTCGACTTTCTTTCGAAATTTCGACTTCACAATCTCCAAAAAAGTGGAAATTTTGAATTTAGTCTCAAGAATTAAAGTTTTTTCTGGAATTTCGACTTTGGTCTAAAATTTTCGACTTTGGTACCAAAATCTGGACTTTAACCCTTAATTAATGAAATTCGAAATTCTGAAAGTTAACATTTCTGAAAACATTCCAAGTCGTGAATTTTTTCGATATTTCGGTTTTTTCTTATCAAATTGTCGAATTGAATTTTTAGTTTTAGAAGTTAAACTAAAAATATTCATTTTTTCGCAAAATTTCGAATTTAGATCGTCAAAAATCTTTTTAAAATTTCAATATTATATTTGAAACAAAAAAATTAGTAATTCTAAGGTTAAACATCATTCATTTAATTTTTAAAATTGAACTTGAAATTCTACAATTTCGAATTAAACTTCAAGAGGATTTTAGAAATTTCAAATTAGGTTTGAAATTTTGGGTAGCAATTTAAAATAAAATATTTCATTCGACTTTAATTTTAATCTTTGAATATGAAGATTAAATTTTATTGATTGAAATTTCTTGGAAAAACTAGAGAGACTGAAGGAAAAGGGTAGCTAACCTGGTGTAGTGTTCACTATACATCGATAGTTTCGATAGTATCAATAGATTTTTGCAAAAATATCCATAGTTTTTGTGATAATTTTATTTAATAAAATTAACCTTCCAATTTAACCTGCCGTTGACATCTAGGTTCCAACGATTATCCCCGCTGGGGAGATAGCTGCCCCAATTCGCGATGCGTCGAGAACCAATGCGTGTAACCCGCAATAAATTTTCTCATCGGTCAATTTATTTTATTTCTATTGGAAAATGTAACATACACTTGACCATCTAATATAATTGAGGAAAAACAAGTTTGTTTATAAATAATTATACGTAATTTTTTAAGAATGGCATATTCTTTGGAGTCATAGGCGTAGCTAGAATAGGGCAGGGTACGGCGTACAGGTATATTCAACTGAGAAGACTATTTAAAAAATGTCTATTTATTTTTCAAAATTCGTTGTATTTATCTGGAAATTTTGATAATGATTTTTTTGGAAATCCTAGGGTGAGGCAAATTGGGGCGTATGTCTGCCTCCGATTGAAGCAGTCAAGTGAAAATTCCAGAAATATTATTTTTCTCAAAATTCGTCCTTTTTCAAAATTTCAATAAAATTGAGCAATTTCGAATGTTTACTAAATTTCGTCCTTTTCCTCGAAATTTCGATCTTTTTCTATATTTCGATTGTTTTACAAATTCGTTTGTTTTTAAAAACTCCGAGAACAAAATCGAAATAAAAACGAATTGAAAAAATCGGAATTTCGATATTTTTCTTAAAATCAGCTTTTTTTCGAAAATTTGAAATTTATCTTAAAATGTGATCCTGTATGTTCCCGAAAATCTAAATATTTTCCTCGATATTCGTCTTTTTCTTAAAATTTTGATTTTTTGTTCAAGTTTCGTTTTTTTCATATACGACTATTCTTAAAATTGTATCTTTCCCTTAAAATTTGTCTTTCTCTGAAAAATTTCGATCTTTTTCTTCATTTGATAGTCGAACTCTCGACTCTTTTCCTAAGATTTCGTTTTTATTTCGAAATTTCAGATATCTTTATTAACATCGAATTTTTCTGAAAATTTTATTTTTTTTTAAATTTAATTTTTTAGAAATTTTGACTGATTTTTTAAACTTTGCCTTTTTCTCGATATTTTTATTTCAAATTTCGGCACTTAACTTTTCTGGAAATTTCGACTTTTCCTCTTGAAATTAGTTTTTGCGAATTTTCGATTTTATTCTCAAAAATCTCGGCTCTTTTTTTAAAATTATTTTTTCTGTCAAAATTGTCTCACTTTTTTTAATCAAGATTTTTTAAAATTTTACTCCGGCAATTTCAACCGTACTTAAAATTCGCCCTATTTTAATTATTTCAATTATTTCCTGAAATTTCAATATTTATTTCAAGATGCGATGTTTTCGTTCCTAAATATATCGATTTTTTTTTCAAAATTTTTCTTAAAATTCGGTGACCCGTTATTTCTAAAGTGATGGGAAATGTTATCAACATCGAGATTTTCAAATATCTGGAGGAGAATATAATCAATACGGCTTCAGACAACAACGCTCAACTGGCGATCTACTGGCATATCTTACTCATATCTGTAACTCAGCTATGGAAAAAGATGATGAGGCTAGGATTGTGGTATTGAATATCTGAAAGGCCTTCGACAGAGTCTGGCAACGATCTCTTCTCGCCAAATTAACATCTTCTGGGCTTCCTCATGGACTCTATCATTTGATACTCAATTTTCTCGCTGACTGATCTCTTCAGGTCGTTGTCGATGGCATCTCATCCGAGACATATGCGATTAATGCAGAAGTGCCTCAGACGTCTGGTATGTCTCCTACTCTGTTTCTGTTACACATAAACGATCTCTTAGCTTCTACTTCCTTTCCGATATACAGCTGCGCAGATGATAGTAGCCTGGTCTCATGTTTTTTTTTCCGAAAAATCATTATCCGCCGCTGCTTCATATCGACTAAGGGAACAGCAGATACAGATGATTAATCAGGATCTTGAAATCATTCTGGAATGGGGTAAGAAAAAGCTGGTCGGTTTGAATGCTTTAAAAACACAGGCCGCGGTTTTCTCTAGAAAACATCAAGGGGTAATGCAACAAACATACTAATCGACGGTAAAATCCTCCCGATGAGATCTAATCTGTCTATCCTAGGAGTGAATGCGAGAACTAACTTCTCTTAGAACGATTATGCGCGCACCCTTGCCAAATCTGCCTCTCAGAAGCTAGGCTTTCTTTTTAGAGTTAAAAAGTACTTCACATCTATCAGCTACTTACACTATAAAAGCTCAAGTTAAACTAACACTAGAATACCATTCTCATGTTTCGAGTTCAGTTCCAAAGCACACTTTAGCTCTTTTGGATTCAATTTAAAGAAGAGCGGTTCGCCTAATTGATGACAAGAGTTTAACCGATTCTCTAGAGACGCTAGAGCACAGGCGGATAGTTGGTAGTTTATCTCTTTTCTACAAGTACTTTCATAGGAGATGCTTTCAGGAACTAATAGGAAGAAAAAGATTTTTGAAGCATACAAGACAGTCGGAGACAGCAAATTCCTGTGCGATCCAGCTTGACACAGTGAGTACTTTTGTCTACGAAGACTCTCTTTTTTATGGATCTTCCAAGCTATGGAACTCATTACCGAACGGAATTTTCCCCAAAAATTTTAACCTATCCTTGTTAAAGAAGGCGGTTCATCACCATCTATCCTTGTTTCTGCATCCTACTCGCAGTGCTTTAAAAACCTAATGGGGTTGCCCTTTGCGAGTGGATTGAACTTAAAAAAGTTTCGTCGCGAACCAATCACAGCGAATCCACTACGCCACTCTCTTCCTTGGGGCTCTCAAGAAAAAACTCTTATATTTTTAAAATATATTTTAAAGAAATTGTAAGTTCTTCAAACTTGGACCTTTTTAATAAGAAAACAATTTTTAATATAATGCAGTTTTTCTCAAATTTTTGACCTTTCTGCAAAACATTTTTACAGACATTCGAGGCAATTTTTTCGAAATTTCAACTTTTATCTCAAAAATTTTACTTTTTCTAACAACATTTCGACCTTAATCTCAATATTTTGATTTTGTCAAAAAGATCAAACTTTAAAATTTAACTTCTTTTAACAATTCGATCCCAAATTGGTAATTTTAAAATTAAACTTGGAATATAGACCTTTTTTCACAATTTCGAATTCAAATCTGTAAGGAATATACAAAATTGAAATTAGAAGTGAAATTCGAGTATATGTATTAAAAAAAATTATCAGAACGTTTAATTTGTTTAAATTGTAATACATATTTTTATCAAGTTAACATTTTAAGGAAAATTCTAAATTAATATAAAAATTGTTTTTATAATTAATTTTGAGTCACTTTTCGAAATAAATAATTTTTAAAAATATATAGTTTTTATCGAAAATTGCGTTATGCATGTTTAGGAACGCAATATTGCTGAATATACGTATATTATAAGTTTCAGTTTCGGTTTAGGCGAAAAATCTAATTTCAGTCTCTCTAATTTCATTATTCATATTTGGAAAGCAACGCCGTTTTCTTAACGTTAGATTATAATACCACTTTAAAAGTTAGTACCATAAAATAATGAGATGTTTGGTATTCCAATAATGCTCACTAATGCTGTTGCATGTTTATATTTCCCAATTAAAAGTTGCTTAGCAGGTAGTAGGTCCTAAAATGTTTATTAATTACAAATTACAGAAAGACAGTTATTTAATATGCAACTCTTTCACACATATTCATAAACCATTTATATATTCATAAAACATTTTATGTTCTTGTCTATGAAAAATACAACTTATTGTTAAATATAATATTGGAAAAAACTGTCACGTTTACTTTTCTATGTTTTTTAGGCTTCAATTGCTCATTTTTTTGTTGGAAATAAATATTATAATTATTATTATAGGCAATACGTCAGTTCAAGTAAAAAAAATCATTACTGCTTCATGTTATATTTCAGTACTCTTTCAAATTCTTCCTGCATTTCAAGGAGTTTCTTCATCTAAATTTAATTTTTTAAGGATCATATTGCGTAGAATCTAACATACTGAAATGATTTATCAAATCTGTAGAAAGTTTAACTGTCTACAAAAAACCCCCATGAAATTTTCTTGTGACTTACAAAGATGCAGTCAAATAACTGGTTACATCAATTATGTAGTCATAAGTTTCACAATTTTTTTTTAAGGTTAGAAACTATTTTTTTCTTAATTCTGGTTATTAACCAAATAACTAGTTAGATTTTTTAAAAATCGTGGTGCTGTGTAGGGGGAAGGAGATTGCGCGATCCAAAAAGCTGTTGAGGTTTACATTCAACATTGATCCTCCTCTACACATTCCAATAAAAAAATTCTATCAGAAAATGTTTCATAAAATTAACATTCGACTGGACTGCTGTACTCACGTGAAATCATGCAATTTTATGGACCATTTCAGCTTGGCATCATAAATTGTTCATTCAGGAACGAACAATTGTTTAAAATTAATAGCCATGATTAAAGGTTATATCATTATAGTTGAACACAAAGAGGATTGTGAAGTTGAAAGAAAATAACATAAGTGCGAAAATCACGTTTTCAAGAAAATACATAAAATTGGAATACGCTGCGATTTAACAAGTAAAACTAAGCGCGAATTGTTTTTTAGTATAAATTTGAAGTTTCGATTTTTACTCTAATTAATTCAGCTGGAAACTTCGATTTGTGAACGTCAAATTGCGGGAAACAAATCGAAGGTTCGTTATCATTTCTAGTTTCTTTTAAAATTTCGTATCTTCAGCTAATATTTTAAATTAAATATCGAAATTTCAACTTCTATTATTAAATATCAAAATCTTGTCCCTAATTTTCAAAACTCTTCTTTAAATGGAACAGTTGGGGAAAATTCGAAATTTCTACTTTTATCGATATATCGAGTTTTTAATCGAATTTTGGTTTCAATTTGGGAAGCCTTTATTCTCAGAACCTCAGAATTACGCACTTTTGGTGGACAAAAAGTCGAATTTCTACCTTTTTCTCAACGGGTTGGGTTCGAAATTGAAAGTTTGAGTTCACTCGCGTAAGAAATTTTCCGACTTGAATTTTAATTTTAAAATTTCGAAGAAGTAAATTATCCAAAAATAAAGCTTTTTTTTTGTTTGGTGGAACCGACTGGTCCTTGGTTATCCTTAAATACTGAAATACAAATCTTATCCCCTGAAACCAAAAAAGATTAAAAAACACAAAAAAGGTTGCTCTAACGCGTTTCGACAGCCAAGCTATCATCTTCAGAAAGATACTCTATCTCTCTGAAGAGATTTGTATTTCAATCTTTTAACGTTTATTGTACAGCCTTGGCTAAAAGTATTAGGCACCTTATAAATTGTCTTACAGCTTAAAAAATTGTAGAACAGTATGAAAACAGACAACGAAAATTACAATAACTTTTTTTTAGTGAAGATAATTTAATATTTTGGCTTTTATTATGGCTTTTATCCTATTTGGCATACTGCCAATTAATTATTTACAGACTTCACTCAATGTATTGGTCAATTTCTTCTGTATTGCCAACTTTAAAGTTTTTTTTTGAGGCGAAATCCTGTTTCTTGCCCTTTAACTTTAACTTTAAATGTTCTAAAGGATTTACGTCCGGGGATTGGGCAGGCCAGTCCAACACTCTCACTTCATTTTCACTAAGGCATTTTCATGTTTTTTTTTGATGTATGACATGTTGCCTTATCTTGTTGAAATATAACTGAGTTACGTCACTTGCTTACAAAAAGATTATCAACTGATTTGAATAAAAATGTGTTTAACACGGAAATATAACGAGCAGTGTCCATCTTTCCTTCAAATATAACATTTCCTCGACTTCCTTAGCCACCATCCTTAGCCAACATACGTCCACAAATCATAATGCTGTTGCCACCATGCTTTACTGTAGGTAGTAAGCATTCAGGACAAAATTCTTCCCCTGCCCCCCTCCGAACATACACAGCGCCAGGAGGACCGAAAATATAAAACTGAATCGTGTTTTCTCGATGACCGCACTGTCCATTCACTCAATCAAAGATGTTTTATTGTTAGAATCACGCTTGCTAATGATCACCTCAAAATTAGATTCGTCGGCCCTCAATACTTTTTCCCAGTCTTTTTGAGTCCAGTTCTTGTGGTTTTCTGCCCATTCCAAGCGTTTTTTTTGCTGCTTTCTGAAGAAGACTGCTGAGCGTTTTCGCAGATACCCTTCGCTTTCTGTGTTCACATATGATATCTGCCAGCTCTAAAGACGTTTTTCGGCGTTTTTTTTTAATGATTGTCGAGTAAGTACACGATCTTCACGGGCAGAACCTTCCTGTAGAAACTCTTAGTTTGATTGTACATTTTTATTGTTGTTTGCGCAGCACAACGCGAACATTTCATCATTTTAGAAATAATTGTTTGTTTTACATTTTGTGAAATTAAAAGAATAATTTGTGCCCGTTTAACCTTATTAAGTTCAACCTTTTTTAGGCATATTTGATGCCTAACCAAGCAAAGGCAAAGTGGGCAAAAGAAGAAAAACCTACATCAAAAAGACTTCCTGGCAGACTACCTAAGAGAGGGCATGAAAGCTGGACATCCGCAGCACAAAAGGTTTTATAACAGAAAACACAAGACTATGTCTTAACAAAAGAGGAAGAAGAAGAAGAAGAGGCTGTCACCTCACAATTTAAAACATATATGACAACTTCGGGTTCGGTTATTTTGACGTAATCTCTATGTGTCAGTGACATAAGATGAACGGTTTTCGAAAAAAAATATCCCTATCAGCGACCTCTGGTGTATACCTCTGGTATTTACATGTGCTTTTTTCCCTATCCAAACAACTTTTCAACTGGATTGCGGAGCATACATTAGCTGAAAATTTATGTTCATCTATAAGATAACTTTTCAAGATACGCCTAATACTTTTGGCGAAGGCTGTATATGTTTAGTAATGATATACTAATTGTTTTGTTAAGCCTTGATCAAAACCGTTCGATGGATCAATTTGGGGGCTAATGACGCTACATTTTAAGACGTAAAAGAACCTAGAAATTTTAGACTCCATACAACATTTGTAAATAAATTATATGTTTATTAAAATTGTTAAAAATTAATTTCCGACTTTTTTTTCAGGTTAAGGTTAAGGATAAAATAATTAAGTTTTCAATAAAAATAAAAAACAGTTTGGAAATTCACGTTTCTAATTTCCAAATTTTTCAATTCTTTAAGACAAAATTTTCCTCTTTTTATTTTCTGTTTCGGTCGTCCACGAAATCTGGAAATTTTTTCAGTTAAACTAATGCATTAGTTTTTTCAGCTGCAATGTTGCTCTTCTGTTCGTTTTTTTACATAAATTTTTCATTAAAATATCCAACTTTGAACGAAAAAGGATCATTTTGTCTTCGATCATCAATATCTCAGCAACCAATCACCGAACGTGTTAAAATTCGAGTAAATTTTCTATAAAATATTTCCATGGTTTCCATGGTAAAAGAAGTAAGCGCCCCACCCATCCATCATGGTTACACCAACAGAATTGAAAATATCAATTTTTACTTCTTTTTTTCAATAAAATTTCAGACTCAAATTACTTTTTTTTTCTAAAAAAATGGATTTTAATCTCAAAATTTTGGGATTTGAGTTAGGAATTAAACATTTTGTAGTAAACTTCAATTAGATATTAAAATAAGTTTTTCCTAAATTCAAAAACTTTACAACTGCTAGAATAGGACGAGTTTTGAGGTAAAAGTCATAAGTTCGAGAAAAAAACGTAATTTTGCGAAAAACGAAATTCTCATAAAATAGACTTTTGAAAACAACTTTGAAAAAATGTCAAATATCCAAAAAAAAAGTTCAAATATCGAAATAAGTCATTTTCGAAAAATTGATTGAATCTTTTGAAGTTTAAGTTTCCAAAAAAGGCGAATTTCAAAAAATAGGAAATTTCCAAAAATATTTTTCACGGAATTTTTATTTTTTATTTAAATTTTAACGCCTTAGTATTGAATCTTCCAGAATAATTTTTTTATGAGAAATTACATTTTTTTAGAAAATAAACTTTTGAGGAAAGTCACAATTTAAGAAAATCTTTTTCTTGACATTTTAAAATTTTTATTAGAATTTCAATCTAATTTTCAGAAAATGATCGAATTAATAAAAAATATAAATCCCGAAAAGTGATTAACTTCAAGAAAAAGCAACACAATTTCAGAAACGGAAAGGCTCGAATTTTAAGATAAACGTCGAAAATGCAGAAAATCGAAGTTTAAAAATCAGAAAATCCAAATTTTTAGAAATATTGAGACATTTAAAAAAACGAAATGTTCTGAAAAGGTTTTATGAATTTCGGGAATAAAATAAAAAATAAGAAAAGAAAAGGAATTTTGTGAAAAAATTCGAAATTTCAACAAAAATACGAACAATTCAAAACATGATAACATGTTTCTTGAGCCAGTGTCTGTACCAAACGTACCAAAGAACTACAAAAAAAGTTCAAAAGGAATCAATAGTTTCGGAAAGTCGAATTTTGAAAAAAAATGGCGAAATGTCAAAAAAAGAAGAATTAAAAAAGAATTGAAATTTAGTCGAAATTTATGAAAAAGTCGTCCTAGGGAATAGCTGAATTTTGAAAAAAGTAGAAATTTCGAAAAATGGGAATTAAGAGGAAAATTCTCGGAAAAAATGATGAATTTCGAAGAAAAACCAATTTTGAAATAAAAGTGGAAATTTCTATCTAATAATAATTTCAGCCGAATGCATAACAAAGGAAAAAACGTCCCATCCTGCCCCACATCATTTGTCCATATGGGTAAAGGTCAAATTTTTGGTAAAAGGTTAAAATTTCGAGAAAAAGTCCAATTTTAAGGAACAAGTCAAAATTTGCAAGTGAAGTATTTTTGATTTTTAAAGTCGCAATGTTCCTCCGGGGCCCGGGAACATAACCACCAAAACCCCCGTTTCCTTTAATTCTCTCACAAATATCATAAGCTCATAAGCGAAATGGCAGCCTCCATTAATTTTTAATAGAACGTCGGAATCATGTGGACGCAATTTTTTCCGTTAATTTGCTGTTAACAAACGCGCCGGAATAAAGCGAATCGCGGAAATTGCAAAAACCTGATTATTTCCTGTTTTTACAACGTTCGCCTTGCACAACTAGACGCAAACGTTCAAAAGGAAATTATTAAAATTATCCAGCTTGGGATACAATTAAATATCAGGAATTGATAATGTTCAAGGTTGAAATTAAGAGCGAAAGGTGATTTCCCCGTCGAAAAACAACCCGTGGAAAATAATGTGGTGGAATGACAAGCAAACGAAACGTTTGGAATATTTCTCGACAAATCGGAATTCTGTTTACTGATGCATTTTACTTTTTATGAACACTTTCACTTATTATGCGGTGAAATAGTGTGATTGCTAAGAAATATCTTTTTACATTGTGTTATGGATTTTATTCATGAGATATGCATACGATTTGAAAAATGATCGAATGAAAGCTATCCGCTAGGAAATTTCTACGATATTCAATACTGCGTTACTTTCGGTTTTAGCGCACAAAAAACGCAACTGCAACGCACACGCAGCTGGTTTAAGCTATACAAAAGAGGGTTTTACCACATTAATAATCACTATGTAGACAGTGCTAGTCTGTAACTTGGTATAAATTGGAGTAAATCAAAGACAGTTTTTTTTCGGAAATATGCTCAGACACGTCGAGTAATATTTTAATTTGCGCTCTTTTTGATGTAGGAAAATTTTATACAGAATGTCCTAAAGATAAGATATGACGTCAACGACAATTTCTTAACCCTATTTTTTTCTTGGCGAAGAAATGTTAAATAAATTGAAAAAAACATAATATTTCCGGTCAATAAGGGTCTACCTTGAAGAATAAGTTGTATCAAGTTATACACGCGTACCAAATTTCAATTTTTTATTTCCAGTCTTCTGGGAGAGCTTTCCCATTCAGATGTTTATTTAGCAAGGTAGTCATCATCCGCAGCAATTTGTTTGGCGGGCTTTTTAATAATTCGACATATATACTTCCTGGGCCCGGGGAAGTCCCATTTTTCATTCTTCTTATCGCCGCAAGTACGTCCTGAGTTTCAACCTATATTCTTCACCCTCAATTGTAAGAGCATGGTCGTCTGTTTCTTTGTACACATTTCTATTTTCTTCTAGCAGAGTTTTGTCATATTGAGTGAAATTGTTCATCGAGATTATGCCCATAAAATGTTTGTCTTGTTTTTGCAACCTAAGCGATTTAAGTGTTTTCCACGTTTCTCTTGACTTTTCCCCCCCTACATAGTTGTCTGTTTCTCTGCATCTTCCTTCCCATCTTTAGTTTTTCGCCAGTATGAGTTTTCTTCTGTACTGTACCTGGGCTTACTTAGGTTGTATTCTGTATACTGGTTCTTGTAAAGCTAACCATTTCTATAGCTGGTTTCTCTCCTATATTCCCAATGCCTCAAAAGCTGCTGTGTGGATGGCGTTCGTAAGATGGTGAAATAGTTAAAATTGAAAAAACACAAAACTTAAGACAATTTCCTCCAGTTTAAAGATTAAAGTGACAGTTTTGAAAATAACCTTTAAGCTATAACAAAAAGGGAAAATTAGGAGTTGAAAGTTCAAATTTCTAGAAACAAATATTTCGGAAACAAAAATCGATATTAAAAAAATCTCTAGATTTAAAAAACTTTTCTGTGCAATTTTCGAAAATAGAAATTTCGAAACAAGTCAACATTTCTAAAAATGGCCAAAATTTCCAAATCATTATAAAAATTTAGAAACATTCGAAATGGAAACTATTCTCGAAATTTCGAGAACAAAATAAAAAGTTGTATTAAGTCAGCATTTTAAGACATAATAATTAAATTTTGAATTTAAAGTCGAAAATTTAAGAAAAAAGTAACAATTGCAAGTTTAATTCTGGAATTTCGGGAAAAAGTCAAAAATGTTAAAACAACTATGTTAACATCGATGGAGATTGTTCATCAGTACTCCAATATTGACTGATTAAATCCCACATTCATGCCCAAAGATTAAAGATTTGAGTATTTTACGAACAAAAAAAATCCTTAGTGGGTTCTTTGGTCGTTCCAGGGAAAGTTCTTCTTGTGGTTCTTCGACCTTATATGCTTGCGATCACTTTAATCTCTATGCAGAATGTAATTGTTGCCAATTATGGTCAATTTCAGATAAATGTGCATCAGAGTAGCCACTGAACTTCTAATTGTGTAGAAGTGGACGTGTGACAGCCCTGTGACATTTCCTAATGGTGTTCTGTGTTCCTAAATGCCATTAAATATTTTGATTTTATTGTCGATTATTTTCAGAGTGATTATTTTATATTTTATGTCCATTTATGTTGAAAATTATTAAATTGTGAATAAAAATAATATGGAAAATATTCAGCCCGATTATTTTTTTTCAAACAACCCCCGAAACATACACAACACATTGATCACCAAAAATTTGACAAGTGAAGGCAGCGTTAGTTCTGGTGATTTCTTAGTGACTTATGTAAAGGTTGATTTAAAATGTTACCGCCTACTCTGATGCACATTTTTCTGAATTGGACTATACTTCTGCCATCTTTATCGATGCTGAAGATATCAATTGTCGTTTTAATAAAAAAGTGTCGCAACTTTCACGGCGCATTCGTGATAAACGATGCGAGGACTAACGGCGATGTTGTGATAAATCAGATGGGACCTTGGAATGAAAGAGCATCCCGTGAATGTAAGCGGATCTTCAATTAAGAGGTGGCTAGAGAAAGGTTCTTTAGCGGTAAAAATGCATTTCTAAGATATGGAGGTCAGACGGAATGTTGAATTCTTACAAGCTCGCCGGCAAACGGTGAACGGATTCCGCGAATGTCTCGAAATCAAGTCGCGAAGCTATACACTCACCCACACCGTTAATTAACCCCCTTGGTGATATCACACGAGCACGACATACGATCGATAACGAGTTCATACTGTCCGCTGTTTTGCCCGTGGGCGTGTAATTTAGAGTGGTAAAAATACCCAAATTCGTGAAATTTATGTCGTTTGTTCTAAAATAGCGAAACTTTGGAATATAGAAGACAGGACGCCTTCGCAAACACTATTTGCTTGGAGAACCTAAACGAACAACGTGGTACAAAAATAAATCTCAGCTCATTCTCTAATTTTCTCAATTCATCAAACAGTGATTCTAAAATTGGATAAGCCCCCGTAAGAGTCTTTGTGTGAACTTTAAAATAACGCCACCCCCCCTCAAATTCCTATGGTATCCTATGGTTGTTCTTGTGATAGCGAGTTCCAACTGTCTCGCCATCTTTTGGGTGGTCTTCCAGGGAGGCGCTGTCTTTCCGGTTTTCCTTCCAGTGCAATGCGGACTATTCTGTTTGAGTCCATTCTTTTTACGTGTTTCTGCCAGTCTTCTTCTCGGTCTTTCCCATCTTACTATGTTTTGGACTGCACGTGTTTTTCTAATATCATCGTTTCTTACTCGATTCCAAAGAGTCTTGGCCTATTATTATTCTCAAGGTCTTCTTTTAGAAAGATCGCATCATATTCTTGGTCTTCCTGGTCTCCGCTCTGGGTTCTATACCATAGGTTAGTACTGGTCTTACGCAGGTTTTGCTTTCCATTCGCATATGTTTGTTTTTCCATATAACCTCACGTAGACAGCGCAAAGTTGCGACAGCTTTATTGATTTGATTTGTTAGGTCCTTTCCTAGGTTCTAGTGGTTGGATATGTTTACTCCTAGGTATTTGAAGTAAAGTGTAAATTTCAGGCATTTCCCAAAATGTGTACGTTCAAAGTTAAACTGGAACTTTTAATATTAAATCCGAAATTTCTGGAAGAAAGTAAGAGAAAACTGAATTTAATTAAAGTAAATATTTTGCAATAAAAATCGATATTTAAAAACTAACATCGAAGTTCCCAGATTTAAGTTAAAGTTTCAAGAAATTTCTTGAGATTGATCCGGAATTTCTAATTTTAAACTAAAAATTTTAAAGTAAAAGTAGAGATTTCGAGCTTTATTATAACTTTAAACTTAGCTCTAAAAATGTTAAAATAGGGAACAGACTTCGAACACCGAAATTGTTATAAGAAAATCTCTCGACCCAAAATTTTGAGTGTAGATATTTCGCGTTAAAATTCGTATTCTCGTTACTTTTCAAAATGTTTAGTTTACAGTTGAAGTTGCAGATGTTGGTAGAAATTTTCATATTATAGTGGAGATTCCTAAAAAATTTAAGACTGAATTTTAAATGTTAACTGAAAACTGGAAATTTTAATAGAAAAGCAGAAATATTGAGTCTGAAGTCAACCTCTCGACCTTTTTCCCAGAAGTCAGAGTTTATAATCGAAATTGGCAGTCTAAAGCAATGCTCCAAGGGCGTAACAGGTTGACCATTTCCGAGTGAATTGTACTTAAAAAAATTGAGTTAAAAGTTCGAGAAAAACGGTGCAAATTTCTAGTTAAAGTAATAAAAAATTTGAGTGATCTATATCATGTCAATAGTAATTATCAACCGGTTTTTCATAAGGCGTTTTTTAGAGAAAAAAAAGCTTTGTGGGACTGGGTTCTCTCGCTGTGGCTTACTATAGCGACTGCAAGAGCAAAGGTGCGACTATTTCAACGAAAACATATGACAAAATAATGCATTTTCCAACTCTTTAATGAAAAGAAAATAGTTGCTAAAGAAGTATGGAACTGACAAATAAAAAATTTTGGTTTTCGCAAATATTATGCTTGTTAGGTTTTGCTGGTTTTTTTTTTGTTGTTGCTGAAGACAAGCAGACATGTTTTGTGAATCATTTGTTTCCACGAAGGACAAACAAATTCCTATTTAGTCATAAATTGCTTTGATATGTGAATATTCCATCTTTCGAAACTGAGGTCGATGATCATTTGAAATACAATTTTCATTTCTTGGGTTTTCGTCCTTTTTAAGGAACTCCAACGATAGCGGTTGAAAATTAAAAATATTTTGGAAAAAAGTAATATCTCCTATATTCCTGCGTCATCGGTGATGAGAAAAATTGGACATTAAAAATGCTACGTTCTTAAAGATGTTAAAAAATGTAGTATGCCCCATTAAGGCCGCCTATTTTAAATTTAGCGCAATTTTTTGTGTCAATCGTGCAGCCTTGTTATTGGACAGCTACATGTGTGAACACTGAGGTTAAATTATGGATAATTACACGGACCTACAACGCATAAAAATTGGAAAAATCAATTACCGAAACTGTGAGAGTTTTTTGCTGAAAAAATTCGAAAATGTCGTACATTTTTTGGTTACCATAACGCATTTTTTCGTCCTACAATGGTCCAAATAATTAATAAAGAAACGATTCGTTCAATTTACATCCAAAAGAAATCTGTTCGTATGCCCGATCTAATGAAAACATTGCAATAGTTAAAAGAAATGTTGGGCAGAATCCTTCCACTTCGATTCACCATCGTTCTCAGCACTTCAGACTTCCATGAAGCAGTTTACACCAAATTTTGACTTCTAATCTTTTGATCTGTAGTCAAAATTTAGTGTATACTGCTTCATGAAAATCTCAGTTACTGAAAACGATGACGATTTGAGATGGAAGGATTTTGCCCAACACTCATTAACTGCTGCGATGTTTTATTTGATCGTGCTTTCCGAACACGAACAGGTTTCCTCTGGTTCTGACTTATCCAATCGTTTCAAATTTATTATTTTGATCACTGTAAGGCGCTAAGGAGCGTTATGGTGACTAAAAAATCCAGTCCATCTTCCCACTGTTTTCGCAAAACTCTAACAATTTCGATAATGGGTTTTCACATTTTCTATACGTTATGTGTCCGTGTAATTATCCATGATTTAACCTCAATACTAGCTGTCCAATAACAACATTAAATGACTGATACGAAAAAAAAATGACGCTAAATTTTAGGTGGGCGCTTTTAATGGGACACCCTTTATATGGAAAAATAAATATTTCTTAACTCAATTTATGAATCTTAAATATGGCTACACAATTACACAAATAAGATTTATTTTCATGCCTTCGACGATCAAAAGTCTCACAAAATTATAAATTATTCCTTCGAAAATGAAGCACCTAAAATTTGAGATCATTTTGAAAATTCATCTTTTCTAGTTTGCCGGCAGTGTTGCCAATCCTTGATAGAAAGAAAGATGTGGAAAACTAAATTATTTAAAACAAAAACTATAAATCTACAGTTTTGTTTAAATCAGTAGCTTTCTGAAATGTGGAAATTTCGAAAAAAAATGGAACTAATAAAATCATTTCTGAGTTAAAAAATTTCCGGTTTAAATCTAAACATTAAACTTTGAGATAAAATTTCGAGAAAAGGAAAACATTTCGAGAAAGGAATTAAAAATTTTGGGATTAAGGTCGAAATATTGAGAGACCAAGTCAAAAGGAAAAAGTCTAGATTTCGGATTTTAAGTCAATATTTTAGATTAGTTAGAAAAAGAAAATTCTATATTCAAATTCGTAACATTGACAAAAAAAGAATACATTTGGAAAAAACTCGTGGTTTGTATAAAATAAATTCTTAAAATTTACAGTTTCTACTAGAATTTTCGATTTTACCTAGACATTTCGATATTAAACTAGCATGTTAGATTTTATTTCGAAAGTTTTAATTCTGAATCAAAGATTCCGCTCGAAGCTTAAATTTTCTATAAATTATAGCAACAAATTCAAGAACAACGCCAATATTTCGTTTTTTTTTTTCGAAATTTCAACTGTTTTTATTAAAAATTTCACTTAACAGAAATAGTTCCCACATTTTCGAGTGTTCAAGTTCAAATTCGGAATTAGGTAAAAATATCAACTATTCGATTTTTTGATAAAAAATTTAAAACTTGTGAAACATTCGAAATGATGAGATTTAAGTATTTAAATTTTTTTAAATAATTTTAGTTTTTCTTTTAAAGCTTTCATTTCGCCTTTGTTTCATCTTGAAATTTCGATTTATTTTTCAGAATTTTCGAGTTTAAAATAAAACAAACAAAAATTATAAAACAAAATGTTGAAATGAACAATTTGAAAAATCAAAACTTCGAAAAAATAACCCAATATTTAACTAAAAAAGTTCTCAATCATCTATATTAATTTAGAAATATGGACCTTCAATGCAAATATTGGGTTTTTTTGGAAAATTTCGTTAAAATTTTGCAGACAAAGGCGAATTTTTTCCCGAAGGTTTAATCTTGCTTAAAATTCTTCTTGCAATTTTTTGTCTAAAGAATTGACTTTTTTTTATAGAAACTACGATTTAAAATCTTAATTTAACATTTTCTTTGACTCTTTTAGATAAAATCGAAATTGTTAGATTGTAAATCGAAATTTAAAAAAATAGTACCAGTAAATTCAGTTTATTCATTGAGGTTTTGATAGCGACTAGAAATTTTCACTTTTTCTAAAAAAATATATTCTTTCTTGTGATTTTAGATTAAAATTTAAAAAATAACTAAACAAATAAAGTGTCAGTTTTAAAGTCGGAATTTGGACATAGAAGTAACTATTTTGAAAACTTGAACACTTTTAATGAAAAGGAATGTACACTTTGAGACAAAAAGCGAAAAGTTCCGAAAAAAAACGTGAATATAACTTTTTAAGTTTCCTAAAAGAAAATTAGAATTTCGGAATAAAAGGACAAAATTTTGAGAAAAATGTAAACTTTCCATTTTCCAGTCAAATTTTCAGAAAAAAAAATAGAAACTATTAAATTTTAGCTAAAAAGCTTCCGCCTAAGGTTTTAAAACAAGGTAGATTCAACAGAAAAATTTGAGGAAAGAAAGAAAATTTTGCATTTAAAATGAAAGCTTTAACAACCAAGTCTTACTAAAGCACTGAACTAAACACTGTGGCTTGTGATTAAGTCCAAAAAACGTTTCACCCCTTTACCATATCGGCAATTAAATAACTAATTACGCGATACGTATTTCGCCAGCAGAACGCAGTACGCTTGAAAATGCCAGTTCTGGTGGCGAAATACGTATCGCGTAATTATTTATTTAATTGCCGATGTGGTAAAGGGGTGAAACCTTCTTTGGACTTAACCAAGTCTTAGAAAAAGTAAAATATATTTCAGAAAAAACAAATTTTGACTTCTGAACTCGAAAAAATCTGAAAAAAATCACACTTTCAAGATTAAAGACGAAATGTTAAGAATTTCTTTTCCGGTATGGTTGAAATCTTAAGAAAAAAATCGAAACTTTTAAAAAGAATCAAAATTTTAGCTAAAATTTGTAAATTTTAATTACAAATTTTGGGAAAGAATTTTATTTTAAATTTACTTTTGAGACCTTAAAGGTCTTAATTCCAAAATTTCGGTTTTTAATCTTTTATCCTAAAATATCAACTTTAAAACTTCTAATTTCCAGAACAAGTCAAGTCAAAATTTTGAAGTTAAAGTGGAAATTTTAGGAAACGCACACAAAAATGTTTGAAAAAAGTCGAAATTGCAACAGAAACTCGAGGATGGAGTTTTAAGACCAAAATTTGAGAAATGGGTCCAATTTTGGAAGTTAATCTTAAACAGAGCCGAAATGTTGAGAAAATGAATTTAAAAAAATCTCGAACCAACAAATTTATGACGGCTTCACTAAATATATCAGAAAAAATTAAATTTCTAGGTAATGGTCAAAATTTAGAAAAGTCAAAGTTTTAACAAATAAGGATATTTGGGAGGTATATTAAAATGCTACGAGATAAACAAGCGGAATGTTCCCCACTTAATTCTAAAATCAATGTGAAAATTTTAAAATGATTGATTAAGCCGTTTAAAAGCTATTGCAATTTAAAATAACTGTAATTTTACATGTAATCTTACAGAGAAATTGTTCACTTAGTAGATTAAATTCATTTTTATTGCAAAAAAAAGCACCAATCATCGCAAATTATACAACTTGAACTTTATACGAGGGTAAATCAAATACGAACCGGAATTTGTTTTCAAAAATGTATTGCTACAAGATACACATACAATTTTTCTACATAATCTCCTGATTTTGTTATGCATTTTTCCCAACGGATTGGGAGTTTTTTAATGTTATTATCATAAAAAGAAGAGAGGCGTGTTTGCAGCCAATTACGTACAAATGTCTCGACAGTAGCATCATCATGAAATCGTTCACCTCCTAGAGCTTCTTTCAGTGGCCCAAACATATGATAATCGCATGATGCTAAGTCGGGACTATAAGAAGGGTGTTCTAATGTTGCCCAATGCATTTCGTCTAATATTTGATGTGTCAGATTGGTTGAGTGGGGGTGGGCATTGTCGTGAAGCAAAATCACATTTCTAACCGAAAATTCGCGCCTCTTCCGCCGATATGCACGTTTTGCTTCATTCAATAGCTTAGCCTATCTGAGCAGTTTCGCCAACAGTTAAACGGCGATTACCTTCCAAAAGAAATTGGACAGCGTTAATCTTGTCCGCAGTCACACTGGTCCGAGGACAACGGGCATTGGGTTTATTTTCAACTTGAGTTCGTCCTTCCAAAAGTGTTGTGCCATTTATACAGTTGAGTTTTCTTTAAACAAGTAACCCCACACTGTGCTTCTAGTCTACGAAGAATTTTGGCGGGCTTTATACCTTGAAAGGTAAGAAACTTAATAATAATGCGCTGCGCAACGTGCGGATGAACCTCTTACACTCATTGTATTACAACTGACGAACGGAGAGAACGAATTTCGCTTGAGCGTAGGAAGTCACGTGACATCTCCACCTAAAATCTCTAAGAGTTTGGGCACACTTCCGACGCCCTCATGGTGACAAGATAGAAATTCCGGTTCATATTTGATTTACTCCCGTAGAACCAATTTTGCATAGATTAATTAACATTCACTAAACGGTTATTGAGAAAAAAATTATGAACAAACTATCAACGGATAAATTATTTGTGCAAAGGAAAATGCGGCAACACTACACTCAATTTATTTGCATGTTTCTGGGCAGGTGTCTAACTTTAGCCTATCCTAATTTTATTTTTTAAATAATTTGAATTTCCCTCTTTGCGGTTGTCAGTTATGTCAATTACAATGACATTACCTTATTATTACATTTGTTTTGATTCAAATTTGCCAAACTTTCTGGTTTTTTTTTTCGTCTAAACCTACTCTTTGAACATATTTCCTATTTCAAAGACAAGACCAAACAATAAACAATATTGTTCAGACAAGACCACTGTTATGTCAAATGTTAATATTAAAGAATAAAATTAACAGCCTTACCAGATTTCCCACATTTTCTAACATATTAATACTACAATTATTTACCATTTCTAATTATATTAAATAAATAATATTTAAGCATAATCAATACTTCTCTATTCATTATTAATAAAGATTTAGACCACCTTTTTTTCTATCGAAAAGGGACATTCAGTGTCAAAAATTAGTTAAGAATATTTATTTCTTAGTTAATTCAACATTATTAGTAAAATATCCTATTTTCTTTTAAATTATATATAATTCGGTAGTATTGACAATATTTATCTACGTCCTAATATGCTGTATAACCTAGATATTCAAGAATTTCTGGATTTTCAGTACTTTTTCCTTCGATTGTATCTCCCATATATTCTTAAACGGTAAGTTGCGAAACAAATTGCAATTTTGCTTAGAACAAAACATCTATGAAAAATTGTAAATTTTGGGCATTAAACTAAAAATTGGGATGGCTTTAAAAAATTGTAAATCTAGAGTTAAAACTGTAGGGTTGCTAACGCTATCGCCGGTGTCCTTGAGTTGAATAGTAGAGTCGCATTTTCGTTTACTTCTGTATATAAGCGATGTTTAGCATCAATGCATTTGGCGGGGAATTCAAAACAGATATGGCTTTTAAAACGTGCCTTGCAGAAGGCATTACTTTCACCAATAGAAAATCTTTAATATTCAATATTACAAGAACATCAATTAGATATCAATTGCAACCATTTAAAAGCCATAATATTGCGTAACATAAGGATGTTTAACGGTTGTCAATGAGAAATCTTAGATGGAAATATAATATTTACCACAAATAATCGCTTACGATTAACAGGTGAAAATACGGAATATTCCTCTTTAAATAAATTAAGCACATTCAATTAATGTATAACAAAGACATAACACGTAAAATAATTTATATAGCGACAGTTATTCCTATGATGGATGTTATTATGGTGCATTTGCAGCGCACTTTTTTATTCCCTAGGCATTGTACCAAAGAAATTGAATAAAAACCGTTCCTTTAAATAATTACCAACATTTAATTAGCAGAAGCAGTTGCTAGACTTGAACCAATTACCGGCGGGTTCACCAGCTTCTAATTATGCAACTAGCATAATTCGCCTTACATTCTTGCTTATTGTATTACGGAGCCGTGACTCCGAAATCCGTAAACAACTGCCGGGCGGCGGGCGTTGCATTTCTTTACGAATTTCGCATAATAGATTTACCGCAAGGAAAAATTACTTATCTGCACAATGGAACAAGACCGTACTTTCTCATGTTTATCCGCAATTTATTTTAAATATGAAAGTAGGTCACATTTGATGTGTGTCATTTCAATTCTTTCGTATGTTCATATTGCATTTTGCATCCAAGCAAAGCAATTTCAAATAATCCATGTATCTCCTCTAACGCATAATATTCAAGAAAATGGTAGTTTCCAGGATTTGTTGGTTCGTACATCAAAAAACTTCTAGAACTTCTTGGAAGAGGAAAAATTTTTTGGCGCATCCACCAAATAAAAAAATGCTACCTGAAAACTTTTTTTTTAACTTCTCATATAATTTTGACTTTTTATGGAAATTTTAAATTTTTTTGCGTATTATTGATTTTTCTTTGGCATTTTTTTCAATAATAATAACGAGGATGTTTGTAATATTTTAAATTTTTTGTCAACTTCCTAAAAAAAAATTACAGGAATGACCATGTTTTAAATTGTCGATTTTTCTCTACCGTTTAAAACTCCTCGCCCTCTAACTACTTTTCATTTTATTCTCGTGGAAAAAAAATATGGTTGATTACCTTCTCCAAATTTTGAATGCTGATTTCTCCCAATAACAAGTTTGAGATTGTTTCGAAGCTTCGATCCTTTGTTTAAAATTCTTCCACAAAAGGTTAAGTTTTTAAACAAAATTTAGGATTTTTGCCTACAGTATTTTACATATATTTCGATTTTTAAGAGGGTAAATCAAATATGAACTGGAATTTCTATCATGTCGCCATGAATGCGTCAGGAGTGTGCGCATACTCTTAGACATGTTAGATGGATATGTCGTAGCCATATCATCGAATTCGCCTTTTTATCAAATGGCTAGCTAGATTATAAAACGCGGCCACATTACAAAATTATTGTTTATTTCACATTATTTGAGAATGTGGCTGCTGTTTCTAGCCATATTAGAATGTAGATAACAGGCCGAGAGCCTTATTATCAAATGAAGTAAATTTTGTATTATGGCGGCTGTACGAATGTCGGCCATTTGATAAAAAAATAGGTTAAAGAAAAGTAAAGTTAAAGTAAGGTAATGTTAAATGTCCAGTATGTTGATCTTCTAAAGAAATTGGGCAAGAAATATGCCAACTACATGATGAGGGCGAGAGAGTTTCAAGCGAAAGAAACGGATCTGCCTCGAATTAAAAGAGCTGCAAAATGCTTGAAACATCCAAGAAGCAATTCAGTGATTTGCATGTCAGTGACTACGTTTTAATCACAGTACCTAAAATTGACAGAGGTCCGCTCGACCCAAAAAATGTTTTGGGAAAGATATTAAAGATGGAAAATGAAGTTTATCAAATGGGTACCGAATACGGACGTCTGTATCGTTGATTCTGAAGAGACGAACTGAGTTTGGACACAACTAACAATTCTTCTGTAACAAATATTTCTGATACAACTCAACTCTTGATGCGAGAATATGTGGGTAAAGTTTTCCAATTGGAGGCCAAGTTTTCAAGAAATGTTCTTATAAACTTAACAAGAATAAATGTAACAACAGAATGTAGCAACATCCGATGTCCCAACAACCGTGCAGCAATATATAATAACAATAATATAAGCCCCTTTTGTAGCTGTTTAATTACTAACCGTTTAATATAAATATTATTATTATTATTACTTGTAAAATTGATTGGTCTTATATACATATTCTATCCCAAGTTTTATTCTTAATTCTGTTTTCGCACTGTTGACAAATCTAACATAGTTGATATTCTGGCGTTCACTCGATCAGCTACATTTTAATATGACTAAAAGCAGCAGCCATATTCACAAATAATGTGAAATAAACAATGATTTTGTAATGTGGCCGCGTTTTATAATCTGGCTAGCCATTTGATAATATTGCGAATTTGATGATATGGCTACGACAGATATATCACGTCAGTTGTAAATACAATGAGTGAGCAAGAGGTTCATCCGCACGTTGCGCAGCGCATTATTATTAAATTTCTTGCCTTTGAAGGTGTAAAGTCGGCCGAAATTCTTCGTAGACTAGAAGCATAGTTTGGGGATACTTGTTTAAAGAAAACTTAAGTATATGAGTGGAACAAAAAATTTTTGGAGGGACCAACTCAAGTTGAAAATGAACCCCATGCCCGTCGTCCTCGAACCAGTGTGCCTGTGGACAAGGTTAACGCTGTTCAACGGCTTTTAGAAAGTGATCGCCGTTTAACTGTTGATGAAGTTGAAGTTTAGATAGAGATAATCTTTGGGAGTGCTCACTTCATCATTACAGCTGAGTTGGGATTTCGAAAAATTTCTGCCAGGTGGGTATCTCGACTTTTCACTGAAGAACAGAAACAACAACGTTTGGAGATTTGTCAGCACAATCTTGGATATTTTCAACGTGAAGGTGATGATTTTTTTCAAAAAACGAATCGTTACGTGTGATGAGACTTGGGTTTACCATTACTTCCCTGAATCTAAACAAGCAAGCATGGAGTGGAGAAAAAAGGGGAAAGGTGCATCCGCCTCTCAGCTGGAAAGGTTCTTACGTCGGTCTTTTGGGATTTGTCGATTTTCTGAATGAACGTCGTACGGTTAATGCTGCCTACTACTGCCAGCTGTGTAATGAAGCAAGACGTGCATATCGGAGGAAGAGGCGAGAATTTTTGGTCAGAAATGTGATTTTGCTTCACGACTACATTCGTCTCCACTCAGCCAATCTGACACATCAAAAATTCGAGGAAATGCATTGAGAAACATTAGAATACCCTCCTTATAGTCCCGACTTATATCTATATGTTTGGGCCCCTTAAAGAAGCTCTAGGAGGTGAACGATTCCATGATGATGCTGCTGCAAATACTCCTCCCTTCTTTATATGATGATGTCATTAAAAAACTCCCAATTCGTTGGGAAAAATGCATAACAAAATCAAGAGATTATGTTGAAAAATAGTTAATAACTTTCAGATATGTATCTTGTACGAATAAATTTTTAAAAACAAATTCCGGTTCATATTTGACTTACCCTCGTAACTTCAAAACTGCCTATTTTATTTTTAATTCCAAAGCTATTTGAAACGTAACATAATTGAATTTTTTCAGAAATTTCGACTTTTACTTTAAAATTTTGATCTTTTCTCCAAAATTTCTAGATAAAACTCCATCGAGATTCGTGACTCGAAAATTCCAAATTTAAATTCGGTATTTGAATTATAAACCTATAAAATCGAACAAAATAATGAACAAAAAGCTTTATTTCGGAATTTCTATTGGGAAAATCACGCATGAAATATTTAACTGGCCAACCATCAATTTTGTGTGTATGTCTAGTATCTAAAAACGCAATAAGTAGGACAATTTGTAGGGTAATTGCATTAAAAACATACAATTTAAATCGAGAAAAACCGACGATCGGTAGACGAGAATTGGGTCAGAGTATTTATTTTTCGTAATAGGTCAATACACATAAATAATAAAGCAATAAATGTTGTGACAGTCTGCGGTGAATGAAATAAATTCCTCATGATTTATCAAGTGTCTTCCTTTATGTGGTCCAATATGGCACATTATCAATTTTGTTCCATTAAAAACAGTTAGACATTCCCGAATCAAGTTATACTTGATAACTATCGAGTAAAGTGCACCATGTTCCAGTTCTATGACCAATATCATTATGACTTTTGATTGTATTTTTTTTTTCAATTTCATGGATTTTACCAGTGAAGAATTACAACGAATTTTACATAACTTATTGACAAAGTTTTATGGAATTATAGAAACGTTACATAACAAAAAATTACTAAAACATTATTTCAGGATACATCGTGGGATTTCCTCATTTTGATTTTTGACTCATAACAGTCGATTTTCCATTAAATCTCAATTATAATACGCTAGTAATTTTGAACGTAAACAATGTGGAATTTGAATGAAAGTTTTTCAAAGAAGCGATATGGCGAAATTCTTGTTATTCATCGGACATTGTTTTACATGATTAAGTTAGCAATAAACATCTGAAGCGAATAGAAACCATAACGGAATGCTTACCGTTTTATTTTGTTGCAATGCGAAATTTTAATTGTGTTTCTTGTCGCGCTTGCAATTCGCAGTTAAAATGTTTACGAGAAAAACGACATTTTTACTTGTATGTTTAACTGTTTATGAACTGGACAGTCAAATGTAATATTAAGAAATTATCAACAGGAACCTATGCAAGAAGAATGCAATCTAGACTACAAATTCATGTAGCCTTCCAGGCGTGTATAGTGAATCATAGTCTGTGCATTATAGAATCCTTGTCTTCTGGGAACTCTCCTAGAGAGCAACCGCTTCGCTAGGTGGCAGTGTTTCAACTGTTGGTATTTCAGCTCCCTATGATTCACTATACTCGCCTGGAGGGCTACATGAATTTGTAGTCTAGGTTGCATTCTTCTTGCATACGACATTGTTGGCGATGGCCATAGTTTCTCCATGGACCAATAGGTGGTAGTACTAAGAATCACTCGCTTGACGCCTGTGAATGTTTTAGTACTTACTTGTCGGAACGTTTGTTAGCATTTGAGTTGGATATACCAAACTGACGAGATCTAACAAGATCGAAACCGGTATTTGGTTTCCAAACTTCGAATCTAATAAATGTTCAAACCTATTGGTCTGCATTATAGAACAGGAACCTAGTCAGTGCTATTCTCGACTAAATTCAAAATGCTAGAAATGTTCTACAAAAAGCAAAATATTCAAAAAGAAAACTCCATTTAACCACAAGGTTCTTTTTATTTTATGGAAATGGGTTTGTGCTCTTTGTCCAAGTAATCTGTATATGATAGCAACGTCTGGAGTGCCAAAGCTAACACACAAAGAGATTTTTAATGACACTCCAAGAACACTCGAAAATGCTGATGTTCAATTCGATAATGTGATTTTATAAATGTTTTCTTCATATTCCCACTTTAATAAAAATGTTGACCTTTTTCTCAAAATTCAATTGAACATTCTAAAAATGTTGGATTTTTTCATGAAATTTTCACACCAATTAAAACGTCCACGTGCACTTAGGAAACTTTTTTTCTTTTTTTTTACTTTAGAAAAAATGTTATTAATTTAGAATTTTATTTTAAATTTAGTTATGTTCGATGTTTCTATTTTTTCTCAAAATTTCAAGATTAATCCTTCGATTTTTACTTTTTTCCTAGTTTCAGTTGTCAACTTGGCATTTCGATCTTTGATAAAAATGTTCACTATTACATCAAAAATTAAACTTCAATTTTGAAATATAAAACTTCTTCTTGAAAGATAGTTTCGTGTCAAAAGTTCTATATTTTTTTAATAAAAACCGAATATCTTCTCGACATTTGATTTTTTTTCGAGTGTTTTCTAAGAATTCGAAATTTTAACATTTTTTTGAAAATATCGAAATTTTCTCAAACTTCTAATTGTAAACTTGAAAACTGAAGCTTTTTTGTGTCATAAATTTGTGGTAAAATATCTTTATTTTTAAAATTTAGACGATTCTTTTTAGAACTCCCATCTATCATGTTTAGATTTATCGGATTATAGCATATGTAAAAGGGGGTTTTGTGATATTTTACGAAAGATTAATAATTAAAATTGAAATGTTGTCGTTCAAGAAAAATTGATGACCAAAAATGCCTTAACATATTTCGTACAATGTGATACTATTGCAAATATTGAAATACAAATCTTTGTTCTGTTTTTTAATCTTTCTTGTTTTCAGGGGACAAGATTTGTATTTCAATTTTTGAAAATAACCAAGGATCAGTCCGTTCCATCAAAACTATTGCAAATGTAAGTTGACGACTAAAAAAAAAATCCCACTCTGCTCAAATACGGGTTTACAGGAGACAACATCTGACCAAAATACGGAAGAACAAGTAAATATGACAGATCCGTCAATCTTAGTAGTATTTTTCTCAAATTTTGCTTTAAACGACCATGTTTTTCTAAACTTTGGACTTATTTTAAATCTGGAAACTCTTACTTTTTAGCTATTTTGACATTTTTTGGAAAATTTTAACCCCCAAATGTCAATTTTTCGTTCAAGATTTTAGAAAAATTCTTTTTACAAAATGTATTTTGATGTTTCCTTTATTGGTAAAATTTGGTATAAAACTCGAAATTTAAACTTTTGACTTCTTCCGAAATTTTGAAGTCAATCCTGAAATTTTTTCTCAAAAGTTTGAGTTTAAACTTTTCTTTAATTGAATTTTGATTTTTTTTCCCAAAATTTGGACTCTTCCTAATGCCTATTTTAATGTTTCAGTTACATATCACTTTTTTGTCAGATATCGGTTTTGAGCTCGAAAGTTTGGGAAAATTTGTTTAATTGTGGTTATTTTGAAAAACTTCCTCCTTCAAACTCTAGACGTATCTTCTTTGCGAAGTTATGTTGATTTCTTTCATATTGAATGCAAAATGCCAATTAATATGAATGGAATATATGCACATTCAGATTTTAATTTTCAATAAATCCAAATTCGAGATTTTAACTTTTTCTTGAAATTTATTTTTAAAATTTCATTTTTTATTATTTTTCATAAACTTTGAATTTTTCGAAAATTAAACATTACAAATGCATCTTATGAGATTAAAATATGAAATTTGGAAAAAAACCACGTTTGCAATCGAACTTTTAGAAAAAAGTTAGAATTGAAAATGAAGTGAAAGCATTCTCATATTTCTATTACTTTCAATTCTAACTTTTTTGTAAAACTTCTAATGCAAATGTGGTTTTTCTAAATAACGTATTTTAATTTCATAAGATACATTTATAATGTTTCAATAAATCCAAATTCAAGATGTTAACTTTTTCTTGAAATTTATTTTTGAAGTTTCATTTTTATTATTTTTCATAAACTTTAAATTTTTTGAAAATTAAACCGTACAAATGCATCTTACGAGATTAAAATACGAAATTGAAAAAAAAATCACGTTGCAGTCGAACTTTTAGAAAAAAGTTAGAATTGAAAATAAAGTGAAGGCATTCTCATATTTCTATCACTTTCAATTGTAACTTTTTTTCTAAAACTTCGATTGCAAACGTGGTTTTTTAAATTTCGTATTTTAATTTCATAAGATACATTTGTAATGTTTACTTTTTTTATTTCATTAGTTTTCAAGCTGAAAGTGATCATTTCATTTTCTACAAATTATAATTTTTGAAAGAAATTTTTTGTTTAAATTAGGAAACTTTCTACACATTTCAAATTGTTTTGTGCATATTTTCGATTTTTTTTAGGAATTTTCATTTATTTTCGACTTTAGTTTGAATTTTTAATCAAAATTCTGTATTTACGCTCTTATAATTTCTTTTAATGTTTAACTTAAAATTATAATTTTGACTTTTTTTGTTTAAATAATTTTTTCAATTGCGTATTATACGTAATTTTGAGCTTTTATTACGTTTTCAATATACAGGGTGATTCAGTCATAATGGCATTAATTTATTTTAACTACGTGTTCGGAAGACTTAGTAAAAGACAGAAAATCGAAGAAAAAGTTTTTATTCGACTTTCTAAAATAGACTTAAATCAACCCATTGACCACCAAAAGCCCGGCGCTACTGACCACATTAAATGTTTTCTGCAACAGATGCTTATCACATTATCACGTTATCACTCACCAGCTGCAATGATAAGCCAGACGAGCGAGGGCGAAACATCCCTAATTAATGAGCCACAAATCTCTATTAGTTATTTTGACGAAAAAGTACTTGCATTTTCATACACTTAAAACTTTTTACATTTTTTTTTTTCGTTAATCAATCGGTCTGATGAAAAGTAAAACGCAAATTCAAAAAATAAAAGGACACAAACTACTCAAACTAAAATATTAATTCTAAAAAATAAATAACGATACTAGGCACTGGTTTATTTAATTTTGAAGCATATTAACGTTGGTTAGCAGTTAGTTAGGTTGTTGTTCATAAATTACACATGGTTTAAAAAAATCACAGAGGGTCACAAAAATAAAACTTCGGGAAATAACTCTCGAGTATTAATCACTTTTAACACTTGCACCCACAACAGCGATTTCACCTTTTTTTATTTTGGCGTAACTTTCTTCTGAAATTCGTTGTTACCCGATTTTCATACAGAAAAGCAAATCACCCAACGACTTTTCCGCAACCATCGGTACTGCCAGGATCATTTAATGGTTTTCGTATTGTAATTTAGACATAACTTAGCAATGTTTTGTTTATTTGTTTATTTGAGTCCCAATTGCGCAGCCGTAAATTCTTCTTCTTTCTATTTATCTGGGCCTTGTAGCTTTGTCGTCAGTGACAGCACAAAAAGGGGTTTAAATTATTAAATTTGTTTTTCAGCGTAATTGTACCTTAATCACTTATTCGTATTATACTTATTTTTCTCTATCTTCCCCTAAAATTAATGCCATTATGACTAAATCGCCCTGTATTTTCATTTTATTTTCGGAACGTTGGTTTTAATTTAGAAATTTCGATTTTTTCGCAAACTCCCTTCACCTTCAATTTCTCAATTTTTTAAATAAATGTTTGACCTAAACTAAAAAATCGTTGGCTTTTTGAGATTTAAATTATTTTTTAACATTTCGATTTCCAAATTTTTTAAATTTAATACATATTCAATGAATTTCTTTTTTTCCCAAAACTTCTTTTTTTTATTTCTCTGGGGTTGGACTCGATTTTACCTTTTTTCTATGCGATTTCAAATTCGAAAATAATTTTATAAACTCCAAATTTTTTGAAGTTACGACTTTTTTCTCAACATTTTCAGTTTAACCTTTCTTTGGGTTGATTGATTTGATTTCGAAATTTCAGCCTCCTCTCAATGTTTAAGAAATTTAGCCGGATTATTTTTTAAAGATTTCGAGTTTTTTAAAAAATTTGAATATTTTTTTCAATTCTGAACTCTATGATTTTATTCATTTATTTATTCAATATTTTAATTTGTTTTCAAAATTTCGACTTCAACTCGAAAACTCTCCTCAATTTTAATTTTAAGTTTAAATTTGGAAGCATTTTCAATAATTCTTTTCGGTAAATTCCAATTTTTCCTCAAAATGTGAAATTTCAATATCAACTCGAAGTTTTTTCTTATTCTTCTGAATTTCAAGTTTAAATTTAAAAATATTTTTACTTATTACTTCAGTTACATTCGTCAAATTTCCACTTTTTTTTCTCAAATCTTATATATAGACCCTAGAGTTTCACATTTGGAACTTAAATTAAAATGTTGTTAAACAAAACCCAAATTACAAATTCAAATAGAAAATTTCCGCTTTTATCTCTTTTTGTCTTTGAAATATTTAGATTAATTCGAAATTTCAGGAACGAGGTTGAAAATTTGAAAAAAAATTACTTAAAAACATGTTTCACTAAAATGCTGTTTTCTATTTCAAAACCTTTCCGAGTTTTCTATCGAAATCTCAATTTTAAAGTAGAAAAGGTTGAAATTACGGGCTAAAAGTCAAGCTGAGATTTTCAGCAGTGTTTGGTTAAACGAGTTTTTAAGTGAAATCATGGTGGTATCGAGTGGTCCTTGGTTATCTTCTAAAATTGAAATAGAGGGGACAAGGTTTGTATTTCAACTTTTGAAGTGAAATTACTTCAAAATGTTCCAACAAATAAAGCTTGAAACTATCAGAAGTTAATAGTTTGAGTTCAAAGTTCGGCTTCTGAATCGAAATAAACTGTTTCCATTTTAGAGTTAAAATTTTGAAAAAAAAAAACTAGCCATTTCTAATAAAAATCAACCAAGAGCGAGTGGGGCTCGCACAAATAAGGTTCCATATCAACTACTAGAGTGAACAACCAATGGACCAAATTAAATCATTTTTACTTATGTATGAATTTGAACTTTTATCTAAATTTTCGTGTTATAATTGAAAAATAAAAAAAATTGTCTATTTTCAGATATACACAGCTTTTTCTGCAATCAATACAAATATTTATGGAACTGATAACTGTGTTGATAATGTCTCAGATTAAAAGCATCCATTCGCAATAAATTGATGACTAACAGGGCTTATGAGATCATCTCGGATCGTGCTAAAATGTTCGATTCCAACTGCAGTTGCTGCGTTGAGTGCAATTTAATAAACCAGTGCTAACTACGTAAATATTCATCTATAAATGAAATAAAGTAAAAGACAAATCTAATCTGCATTATATCCTTCAGCTAAATCAAGTTTTTTATTTAAAAAAAATAAATTATATGAGTCAAAAAGCCCTGGAATGCAAGCATTTATTTTTTCAGGTTTAAGATGAATTAATTGTTTAATTTTATGACACAAACTGCACCAATAATTTTAATATTTTTTTTCTCAATAAATATTCCAATATCGGAAAAACCTGCAATTTTCCGATAATTATACTAACCCTATTAAAATCTAAATTTTATCTTTAGAAACCTAGGAAAACAGGGGGGAACGGTCATTTCTGATATATTTTTAACTGTATCTTTAAGACGATTATAGCGAAAATTATTAAAATATTTTAGGAACCTTACCAGTGTGATCTCACATGACATACAGGTTGGACCATAAGTAAAGGTACATAGAGCAAGAGTAGATTTTCCGTATAAAAATAACGTGGTTTACCCACATTCACCTTATACCAAAAGTTGATATTAACAGAAATACAGGGTGTCAAAGTTGAAAAAAAATTGTGATTTTTTCGCATAACTGATGAACACATTTCACTGTAGACAAGAAATTTGGCATAAGGGGTTTTTTTAGTCAAGAAATTCTAATTTGCTAACAGATTGCCAGTAACTCATAGGGGGAGCTACCTGCGCTACCTTGTAATATTATAAAGCATCATAACTTTTTTGTGCCTTTATGTACACTTATTTTAAATAGATATTTTTATTTACCTACATTTTTTACGTAAAAAACCAATACCTTCTAAATGTTGATACAAGCAACTGTTTTCAAGATATTTGCCTTAAAAGTTTGCAGTACGTTTATTTTAAGTTATGTAAATGTGAGTTTTTCGCAGTAGGTTTCAAAATAAAAAAAAGACTCTAAAATAGTTTATATCAAATATTACTCTACTGACGTTATTATTACACATATTTTTTCAATTTCTAAAGCACATTTAAATAAAATATCAAAACAAACTTTATTTTCAAAAATAAGTATGTGGGCAATGAAAATTTTCTTGTGCGGACATCATATCTCACATCTCTATGTTAGAAAATAAATTACGT
The DNA here is from genome assembly GCA_028583605.1 of Dastarcus helophoroides. NCBI lineage: Eukaryota > Metazoa > Arthropoda > Insecta > Coleoptera > Bothrideridae > Dastarcus > Dastarcus helophoroides. The sequence goes on along the minus strand of CM053327.1, from coordinate 7,504,128 downwards.
CTTAATTTTTTGGATTTTTTTTATTAAGATTTTTAAAATTTAGGTAATAATATTATCAGCAAAGTAATATTTGACATAAATAACTTTCAAACCTGTCTTATGATTACTTTTTTGTGAAGCCTACTTCGAAAATTTAATATCTTAGTAATTTAAACCAAGACATGTCAAGCTTTAAAGACAAATATCTTGGAAACGGTTGCTCGTATCAACTTATAGAAAGTACTCCTTTTTTACGTAAAAAATATGGGGAAATAAAATAACTCATTTAAAATTAATATACGTGGGTGCACAAAAAAGTTATGATGATTTAGAATTATGCAGGATAACGATGGTAGCGCCTCCTATCAACTATTGGTAATATGTTAGCAAATTCGAGTTTGTCGACTTAAGAAACACCCTTGTGCCAAATTTCGTGCCTATATTACAATTCATTCCATAGTTACACGAAAAAATCGATTTTTTTTTTCAGCTTTGACACCCTGTATCTCTGTTAACTTTGGGTATAAGGTAAATGTAAATCCACAATTGCTCTGTGTACCATTACTTATGGTACACCTGTATTAACTAAAACTTGATTTTTCGAAGACCATATGAACTCCTCATTTTATTATAAAATATCTTCTTTTTCTAATCGTTGTTTTAAGGTACGAATCCCTAAAAATTAGAAATGTCAAATTATATATCATCAAAAATTTTAACTTTCATGTGACAATAATATCGTGATTTTAGTAACATGACATTAAAAAACGTCACAAACTCCAAATGCACATTGTCATAGAAATTTCGCGTGTAATAAAATGCCACGACTTTCAACTTCATAGCACTAAAATCTCGATAATATTGTCAAATAATGACGCATTTCAAACGTCAAGATTGAAGTGGAACCATGGGCACACTGATGCGAGATTTGGGGGTCTAAATCCACCAAAAATCGAATTAGTCCCGCTAAAAATAATGGAAGATTAGACAATTTATGGAGGGTTCCTAAGTTCTCTCCTCCCCACAAAACTTCCTTGATTAATCTAAAGAATCTACTATTTCTGAATCGCATTGGAAAGGTTTGGTTAAACCTGCTACTCACTTCAAGCAATCGATACTCATTTACAATAAATCTTACGGTATAGTGCAGCCAAAGTCAATAAAACTGGAAACAGAAAATATAGAACAAGTGACATTTAAAAAAATATATCATTGAGATAACGCTCTGCATTGTCAGTCTTCATGGTTGAGGATATTTAAAAAAAAAATCTAAATAGTTGCCTGCTCTCTGCATCGTGGGTCAACCTGAATTAGAAGTAACCTTTTGCAATTTTTTTATATGAGCAACTTTTTATAAGCAGGCAGTCAACTTTCACGGGTTTGAATTCGCCACACGTCCACTGGGCATGACTCCATCAAATTTCCTAGATGAGGCCAACAGCCAGTCCCAGCGGCAGATTTGGCGAATCGAATCAAAAACGCCGGTTAGAATTAAGAAATTTTTTGCAGACCTAACAGTACTCCGGTGTAAACGACCTTCTTGTTATGTGAACATGCCTTTCACGAAACTGTGATGAACTCGATATCAGCGTATGGTCCTGCACAATTATTTATTATCTATAAAGCTCCGAAGTCGCACGTTATCTGGTTTTTACATTCAAGAGACACGTCAACATGTAAATGTTGGGAATTTACCTGAATTTTTATGCGCCTCTGTTTTTTTTTTAATGTTATTGCGGTAAATTCCTCGAACTAGAAGCAATACTGATACATAATTCTTTTTAAACTGTCGAGAACATTTTGCAAAGTTTGGCACGCCATCGCTGAAGAACTTGAAATAGTTTTGATTTTTTAAATCAAATTCCAAAGTACTCATAACTCACTATGATATTGACAAATAATAATATACCTATTTCCCCATATTTTATTTATTTGAGTCAAGGTTAAAATAAACCATTATGTAATAGAGTTCCTCTAAATATTATCATATCTTGTAAAATATCCCTGGAATTATAGTTTAAAGTGTAGTATTTGGTTTACGTAATTACCATTCTACCAAATTGAAACAAGCATGAAGTCCTATGTAAATAAACAGTGAATTCTACATAGAGATAATTTGATATCAATGTTTGAAAACCCTTATCGTCATTAATATCGTCTAAATAGAAAGTACGTTCAACATAACTGTGATTCGTATAAATTTAATTACTTTGCATTACTTTTTTTTGGCTATTCGAAATATGAACTAATCTAATCATAAATAACGCCCATGTAACACGCGAACATTTTATGTCGTTGTTTATCAAAAGAAAAGCGCGTGTTTCTTATTTCCTATGATAATGAAGTCGTGATGAAAAAGCCTCATAAAATTCGACCGTGCAAAAAGGTTAATAATAATGACCGCATATACGACAAAAGATAGTGCATTATTACTGAAAGAAGGCGATCAGAGATCAGGATCTCATTTCTATATGTGTAATGTGTAGTAAAGTACTAAAAAAATTGGCCCACAGTTTAAAATCGTACAAAAATTAAAAACTGATTGTCTGACGTATGATTAGCGTTTACAAGGAGTCTCCGTCATGAATTTTAAACGAAGATGAAGAAAAACGAGTTTGATACGAATACGAGATTAATTTTTTTCGAGTATATTTACCGTAATTTTTTTTTTTTTTTTCATTTTTCGACAGATATTTTGCTACTTTACTAAACTCAAAATCGTTTAGTAAAGTAACACTGTACTGCATAGATACGTCACTTTACCACATAGCAACCGTCACTGTCAAGTAAACACAGTTGGACATAAAATATGTACAAAGACGCTTCTAGAGCGGCATTGAAATGTCTTGGGCACAATTTCATAAATTCTTTTCGGTACCAAGACCCATTTTTATAATTGTAAATGTGTAATTTAGACTAAATTTAATCTACAAAAACGACACAATTGTTATGTAAATTATCAAAAAGTAGAATAATTAGCTTACTAACCTCGATGGCCAAGCTATCATCTTCAGAGAGATAGTCTGTATTACTACTGTACTAGTATACCTCTATGAAAATGATAGCTTGGCTATCGAAATGCGTTAGAGCAACGGTTGTTGTGTTTTTTAATCTTTTCTGGTTTTAGAGGACAAGATTTGGATTCAATTTGTGAAGATAATCAAGGACCAGTAAGTTCCACAAAAAATCAGCTTACTAGGTAATGTAAATAAAAATCAGATAATTTCTTTAAAATTTCAACTTTGTAATGCTTTCATATCTCTAATTATTTAGTTTTAACTTTATAAGATGCAAAAAAATAGTGTAATCAAGCTCATGAGAAAAGCAGTTTTATTCGTATAGCTATACTCGTTTAGTAAAACTTTGCTTTTCTACACTTGTTGTTTAATAAACTGAAACAAAGTGAAGTTATAAAATTTGTATTAGTAATTTTGTAAGGAACTCTCTAGAAACATTTGATAATGGGAAGCGGCCGCGATAATGAATCATACGGCAGATAAGCGCTCTAGATGTTTCCGCAAGCGACGAGCCTTATCTGTACGAAGTCCCGTTCTAGAAAACGGAACGGTACTTATAAATACGCGTTCGTCTTTCCCTCGGTTAGTCAGTTGGTTAGTCAGGTTAGTTAGTTAGCCAGATAGTCTGATAATTAAGTGAAGTGTAATTGTAGTGTTTGGAAATCAGTTTGGAAATAAAGCGAAGTTTTAATTTTCGAACCGATAAGGCACAACAAAACTATTTTCAAATAGCCCCTTTCTAGGCTATCACTGACACTTAAGCAGCTTTGACATAACTGCGCCACAACTTTCAAGGATCAGGAAAACAAAAAATTGTTTAACTTAAGTATGGCCTGTGTTTTTAAGCCTTAAAGATGAAAACGTGCAAATCTATTTGATAAATATCTAAGCACTGACTGACAGACAAGGCAGAGCCTAAACCGTTGCGCCTAGAAGCATGTAATTTGAAATTTCACATAGGTGTTCTCAGTAATACATAGGTGAGCATTAAAAAAGGGGGTTTTTCAAAATTTATTCTCTAAGGTGGTAAAATAGGCATTAAAAAACACTTAAATTAACGCAATGAATAATGAACTTGATTGTATTTAAAATATGCCTATATGCGTTAAAAGCAGGCGTCGTTGATGAATGTATCTCACACGAATTTATACAAATTTTTGCAGGTGATCAGAATTGTTTTTTTTTAATATACACTCCTAAACATTTAGGTTTGAAATTCGAAATTCTGGCATTATTTGACACTTCCGATGTTTAAATCGAAATGTTGAGGAACATTTTTTAGACATTTTGGAGAAAGTCAAATTTTTAAACTAAAGTCAAAATTTTGATTTAAGCTCTTTTTTTCCAAATTTCCCATTTATATTCTAAACCTAAGAATTCTTCTAATTTTTGAAGCTTTTCAGTTTAAACATGAAAAATAAACCTTTTTAAAAAGTCAGGCGAAATTAAGTTAAGTCTTGAATTTGTTTTCTACAGTTCGTTCAAACTTTTAAAAATTAGCAATTCGGAAAGTCACAGTCTTCAAAAAAAAACTAAATTTTATGGAAAAGGCAAATGTTTTCAAAAAATCGAAGTTTTTTCACAAAATTTTGAAAAAATTTATAGTTCTTACCTACCAAAATTCGTAATTTAGAAAAAATTTAAATTCTAACAAACTTTAAGAAAACGTCGAAATTAGATGATAAAAAGTCGAAATTTTCAAAACGTGAAAATTCTGAAAAAAGTTCGAAAATTTCAGTCAAAATTGTAAACAAAAAATCGAATTTTTCAAAAAGGTAATAATTTTCCAAAAAATCGAATGCTTAAGTTTTTCAAATAAAGTGTCCAGTTTACTACATAAAATTCGAAACTTCGAAAAAAAGTGGAAAATTTTGAAAAAAAGTCGGAATTTTTAAAGAAAAGTCGAAACTTTTAAAGAAAAAGTAAAAACTTCGAGATACAGTCAAAAGTTTGAACAAGGTTACGAATTTTTTAAAAAATTGGATATTTTGAAAAGAGGTAGGATGAGATTTTTAAAAAAGAATATTTCAACATAATCATACTTGCAAAAAAACAAAATTAAGATTAAAGTCGAAATTTTTGTGTCAAAATTTTCAAAAAATCTGAAAATAAATCAGAATCTTAGAGAGGCGAAATTGTGAAAGGGTTGAAATTTACAAATCAAGTTAAAATTTGGAAATAAATGGAAATCAAAAGAATTAAAACTGGAAGTTCAAAATTCTGAAAATAAATCTTTCAAAAAAATTGTAATTTTTAGACAGTAAAAATTTTGAGGAATAGCTGAAACTTGAAAAAAGTCAAACAAAAACAAACAAAGATTTCAAGTGAGTCACTCTTTTTAAAAGATGAAGCTTTCAAAATAATTGAAATTTTCAAAAATGGTTAATACTTGGGAGTTATTTCCCGACATTTTATTTTTTGTGACACTTTATGATACGATGGAAACTTTTTAAACCATGTGTGGGTGGTTTACCGACGAATCATTACTTTTTTCATGTGCTCGAAAGATCTAAAACAGTTCGGCACTCGAGTATTAATGAAAGTCCACTGCACCTATTCTGACTATGTGTGAGCTACCGATGACATTTTTTTTATAAAAAAAATCTAACTGCTAAGCAACGTTAATATGCTTCAAAATTAAATAAACGAATGCGTCGTATCGTTATTTATTTTGTAGAACAAATATTTTAGCTTGAGTCGTTTGTGTTCGTTTATTTTTTGAATTTGTGTTTTACTTTTCATCATACCGATTGATTAATGAAACAAAAAAATGTAAAAAGTTTTAAGTCTATGAAAATACAACAAATTATTCGTCAAAATAACTAATAGGGATTTGTTGCCCATTAATTAGCCATGTTTTGCCTTCGCCAGTCCGGCTTATCATTGCAGCTGGTGAGGTGATCAGCGTCTGTTGCCGTAAAGCATTTAATGTGATCAGTAGCGCCGTGCTTTTCATGGGTAATAGGTTTATTTGGGTCTATTTTAAAAAGTTAAATAAAAATTCTTTTTCTGAACACGTAGTTAAAAGTAATGCCATTATGACTGAATCACCCTGTATATAAAAAATCCAGAATTTAAAAAAAAATTGGAGTTTTCAAGAAAGTCACAACTTCGAAAAAAGCCGAAATTTTTGAAATAAAGAAAAAGTTGAAATTTTGTAAGTCGAACGAGAAAATTTGGATATTTTGAAAAAAAAAATTTTTAAAATGTCGAAATTATAAAAATAATTCGAAATTTTCAATAAAACTTAAATTCTTAAAAATCCGAGAATCATTTCTCTTCTTCCATGTAGATGAAGACGCGGATATCTGCTAACCATTAAATGATATTATCGGCTCCGAGAGCTCGGAAGAACTAATTAAATGATTCTCTTTTTCACATGAAAATCGGAGATTGCGATAACACATTGTAGAAGAAAGTTTATGTAAAATCATGCAAAATGTCCCGACAATTAGTTTTTTCGAACCCAACCCAGCTGATGGCTATAGCAAATACAGACATAAGTTAATATGAAATCCTGAACCGTGCATAATATTTTGAAAAGAAATGGTTACAAAAAAAAATTGGTTAATGTTCGAGAAATATTTTCAAAGGACCATTTTTGAGTTTTGTAAATCTATGATGGAAAGGTGATACCGACGAACATTTTTTAAACTACTTGTTTTTCATCAAGGAATCTTCATCTTTTTCACCACAGACGTTACAACTCTCAAATAGTTTGCAAAAATAGACACTTGGATATTCCTGTAAGTGCAGTGCATCTACTCAGAGCGATTACTTACTTTCGTACACATTTTACTTAATTTATTTTTTATAATTCCTGTTTTATTTTCAACAGACTGGTTGATTAAAGCAATGTTTTTCAATCTTTGGGTCGCGATCGCTACGAAAGTCGGAAAGTCTTGGTCGTGGGATCGCCGTCACAAGCTAGGTGTATAAATAAAAAAGTACTAGGTAATAAAATTATTGATTCAGTCAAAGCCGATTTAAAAGTTTAAGACTTCTTCTAGCCTCAAGCTAACTACAAAGTTATTTCGCAATTATTAACATTATAAAATAAGCACTAGCGTGCAATAACCAGATTCCTGTTTCTTATTAGTTGGCTAATAGGCAATAAACATTTTGGAATTCAAATTACGTATATTACTAAAAATAAGATGCTGGAAGAATCTGCATTTAGATAAACACAGAGAAAATAAACACGTTTATGGCAGTAGTATTACTTTATCAAACTTTTTGCAACATAACTAATGCCAAGGTTACTTTAAATGTATCCTTATCTTGTATAATTGATAATTGTGCATTGCACTAGAAGTAAAGGCACTAGGTCACTTGATTATTGAATTATTAATAAAACGCACAATTAAACGTCTGGTAAATGTCTCCGCCCTTGAAAAATTAGCTAAGAAACAGTTTAACGATTTAAAACTGCAATCGCTTTTAACATGGATTATTTCTTACTCTTGATAAAATATATCAATTAAACTTGGGAATAGTACAATAATCTGCCTGCGAGTCATTTTTGATACATGCGTAGAGTCTACTGTTAAAAAGTAGGTACACACATGTTAGGTAAAGATAGAAGAGATCTAATTAAGTTAAAGAAGTCAAATTAGGTTACGCTGAGGCAGATTGGGACAGTTTAAGTGAGATTAGAATACGTTAGGTGGTTGTCTTAGGACAAATCAGATTAGGATAAGTTAGATTAGATTATATTAGTAACTAGCGGACCCCCGGCCTTTTACAAATAGTGGTCGCTTGTGGCTTCGCCTACGTCAATTAGGATGATAACTTAGCATTCATAAACACTTCTGACATGTTCAATCGGAATTAAGTTTGAAAAATCACACTACACAAGCAAAAGTCAAAACACTTTCAAAATTTCGCCGCGGCGAAACAAGTAACATCAAGATTTGTTGTTCATTAATTAGCGATATTCGGCTTTGGCCAGTCTGCGTCCTGAAGCGTGATAAGCCTGTTGACCTATGAAGTTGCAAACCATTTATTGCGATCAGCATTGACATGTTGGGGAGAATTTACGGGTTGATGTCTTCTGCCCAACAGGGATGTTCCTAAATCTTCAGCCGGCTGCGTGTCTATTAGAATTCGGCCACTCTAAGTTATTTTTATATGATAAAGTATGGAGGCAGGATCACAATCAGAATTTTACAAAAGAAGAAAATTTAAAACATAAACTACTCAAATTTTGTGGAAAAAAAGGCGACATTTCGAGATTAACATCAAAATGTTGAAAAAAAAATCACAATGTCCAGAAAATTTCGAAATTTACAGCTTAAAATTGACACTTAAAAGAAAGTTGTAATTTTTATAAAAATATGAAAACTTGCTTATTAAAATATAACAAGATATTCGCGTTTACAACCAAAATTTTAGACAAAAATTATAAGTAAAACAGTCTAAATTTTCGAATAACTCGGGGTTCATAAACGGTTTCAAACTTGAACTACAAATCTTCTCCCCTGAAACCAAGAAACCATCTTCACAGAAGGTGGTGGCTTGGCTATCGAAACGCGTTAGAGCAACTTTTGTTATGTTTTTAAATCTTTGTTGGTTTCAGGGGACAAGATTTGTATTTCAATTTTTGAAGATAACCAAGGACCAGTCCATTCCACCAAAAAAAAAAGTTTCGAACTTTCGAAAATGATACTAAAATTTATACAAAAGTCGAAGTTTTGAGTTTTTTAAACGAACAATTAGAAAAACATACAAAAATTTCAATCGCAATTTTGTCAAACAAAGTCCAAGTTTCCATTTTATATTTTATAGTTTTTGAGTACGCTATGTATGTAAAACTGGGTTTCATGAAGCAATTTGTTAAATCCATATCAATTTAAGTAGATTGTTTCAAGAAACTATTGTGGCATAATAATTCGAGAAACATGCCGAAATTTTAAAATTTCGAAATTAAAAAAGTTTAAAAATTTGAAAAATCGGCAATTTTCACAGAAGTCAAAATTTTCCAAAAAAAAACTTAAAATAAGGTGAACTTTTGAAAAAAAGTAAAGCCTTGAAAAAATCGAAATTTTCAAAAAGAAATGAAAACTAAAAAATGTCAAAACTTTGAAAAGTCGGATTTTTAAAAGGTCCTAATGTTCAAAAAAAATTAAAATTTCGTAAATTTTGAAAAAAAAATGCGAAATTTCGGAAAAAATTCCAAACTTTTAAAGTAGTCAAAACTTTGAAAAATGATCGAAATTTAAGAGAAAAGTTGTACTAATTTAAAAAAAAATAAATGGAAATTTTGAAAAATGTAGGGGTCTTTAAAAAAGGTCAAATTTTTCAAGACAATTTTGAAAAAGTTGAAAATTCAACAAAGTCAATATTTTAAAAAATATCTAAATATTTATAAAAACTAAAAATTTACAAAAAGTAATAGGTTTTAAAAAAATGTCTAGATTTGGAAAACCTCGAAATTTTCAAAAAGAATCAATCTTTTCAAAAAAGCTAAATTTTCAAAATCGAAATTTAAAAAATTCAAATTTAAAAAAAGGGTAAAAAATTTTGATATTTGAAAAAGACCGAAATTTTCAAGTTGAAATTCTGAAATTGTTCTAATTTAAAAAAATTTAAATTTTAAAGAAAGAAATCAAGATTGTTAAAAAAAATTAAAAAATCGAAAATTTGAAGAAACAGCGAAAATTTTATGAAAATGTTTAAACATTCAATATTTCAAGTAAATGCGGAAATATCTAAAAAAATTCAAAATTTTTAAAAATGTCGTAATTTCGAAAGAACTGAAAATTCTGAAAAAGTGAATTGAAAAGAAGTCCAACTTTGATTTTCAAAAAAAGGTAGATTTTTTCAAAAAGACTGTAATTATCAACAGTAAATTTTTGGAAAAATCCTAATTTTTAAAAAAAGCGAAATTATCAAAAAAAATCAACTTTTGTGAAAATGGGTCCGAATTTTAAAATAAAAGCTAAATTTGGAAAAAATGTCAACTTTTCAAATACTCGACGTTTTTAAAAAAAAATAATGAAAGTTAAAAAAACCAAAAAAAAATCGACAATTTCAAAATTGAAATTTCGAAAACATCGAACTTTAAAGTCAAGCTTTTAAAAAATTAATATTTAAAAATTAAAACTTTCAAAAATCAAAGTTAAGAAAAAATTTGAAATATTTAAAAAGTCAAATTTTTCAAAAAACTGACATCTTGGGAAAAATTTAAATTTAAAAAAAATTGAAATATTTAAAAGAAAGGTCAAATTTAAAAAAAAGGCGAAATTTAAAATGACCAAAAACTGCAAAAAAATTCGAAATTTTGGCAAATATTGAAAATTTTCAAAAAAAAAATCGAAATTAAAGGTGTTCAAATTAAAAAATCATTAACTCTACTTGTGCCTGTTTGTTGAAAGAGCCCTAATTGATTTGTGTGGTTGTTAAATTTTTCAATCTTTGAGAATTTTAAGTCTAAATATGCAAAAAATTCAAGTTAGAATCTCCTGTAAATGAATTTTATTTTGGCAAATTACTGTTATCTGTTTGGGAGGTTAGGGAACGAGTAAATATAATATTATACTAACTCGAAATAGCACCTTGTAGATAAAAAAAAAGAAATTTTTTGAAAATTCATTTCATTAGTAAATTAAAATTTTTATCGGGTGCAAATTTAGCTGCCCCAAAATTTGGCCATATATGTGTTGGACATGCAATACAACACCGGTAGGAACGCCCCTACTTCCGAATATTAATAACATTATGACTAAGATGTCCTGCAGATTACGTGAGAGTTTTTGTTAAACTACTATAAATTTAATATTTTACAAATTGTCATTTTATTAATTTGTGAAATAGGATAAGTACTAATGGATGTTGGCTAGGTTCTTAGGATAGTCGAATTAGTATTACTAAACATCCAATTATTTAAGCATCTTTTAAATCACAAGCAAAATTAATCTGAAAGCTGCATGCTGTTTCTCAATTGACCCAGTTAGCTTCATGCTAAGTTGGGTGACACATATTTTTAATTACACGGTATATGCTAATGATATAAATCTGCAGGAACAATTTAAAGCTTACTCCATGATTCATGATTTTTGATGCCTTTTACATTTTGCATGTGATGATATCAAAAAAGATCAACCACGTGCCTCTTGTGTAATAAAATCTCAGCAAGAGCGTGGCGGAGTTGTTACGATTTTATTGAAGTGAAAACTTCTTCATACGCGTGGAGCGTATGGATAAGGGGTAAACCTATGGTTTCGCGTCACTATCATGCGTCACCAACGCGTCACCACGCGTTACCAACATGCTCTACTGTCAATATTAGAGCATGTTGGTAACGCAAATTTGCGTGATAGTCACGCGAAACGATAAGTTTACCGTCTATCAAAAATCGCTCAACGCGCTTAGGAAGTTTGAACTTAAAAAAATGCGTGATTGGCACCAGGATTCGAGCCCGAGTACTTTTAAGGGGCGTCAAGCGAAAGAGACAGTTCTAACAGTTCTAACAGTTCTAACCAACTAAGCTATACCGTTCTTGACAAGTCCGATTTTAACTTGTGTCTTAGACGTCTTAGACATAACTCTACTCCTACTATAAGTTAAATTGACTAATGTGCTTGTTTAATTTGTTTAAATTTTTTTTAGTTTCATTACTAATTGTTTCATTGTAAAATCATTGTACAGTTGACAACAGTGAATACCATAGCAGTTTGTAAAACAAGAGCGGACATAAATTTCATATCTCACCAGAAGGAATTTTGAGCACCGCTCATTCGTTCAAGAATGAACTATTTTATAACCAAATATATGTTAGTATTGAAAATAAAATGTCAAATACAAAATGTGGTATTTATGTGCTCCAGAAATAAACTGTTGAACATTACCTGCAATAAATAAAAAGAGCGTAAAGTTTATATGTAAATGTATTTCATTATCAATACTACTACAAGCATCCAAACCACAAATATAAAACGGTAGGTCAGTTTGACAGTTTTATTTAAAATATTTCCAATATTCTGATTTGTTAACTAGTATAAGTCAGAACTAGTTTTAAGTTTTCACTTCAGTCGGTAGTCTCTAAGACTGCCTAATTTTTGTTCTAATTCCTTATACGTTGACCAAATAATGCTATGATAATGACATTAAAAATTATTTGGGATGGCAGCAGCAGGGTGAAAAATATCGTTTTAAAAAATCACAAGCACGAAGATAAAACGAGATTACCTGAATTTTACATTAAGCATGTCACGTTGAAATTGGAACATCCGTAATTTATTTTTATTCAGCTATCAGAATGGAAATGACATTCATGTAATTAGACCTTCTAATTAATCACCACGCATCCTCCGATAAATATTACTTTCGTTTTCGGATAACCTCCCAAAAGGTCACACTCGAAACGCAGGGTTAAGTCATTTTTCGATAAGCTAATTACAAATTCCATTTTCTGGATCTCGATTGAAGATGCAGCAAGTTTCACTTCTGTCTAATTTGTCCCTCTTAAATGCTCGCTAAGAGGGCCCATTATGTGATTTAAAACCTGCCGCCTAAACGCCGGCATAATGAACTCAATTAGAAATTTAATTACATGTAGGTCTACAAAATGTCGATTCGTTTCGTAATCAGTAGACATTTCAGACGGTGCGTCCCAAATTTTTACTTTAAATTATAGTGCCATTATGAAATTAGTAGTAAAATTTTAAAATCCATGTAATTATTTTACCATTCGATCATAATTTTTATAGTATCGTAAACGATAAATGATTTTAGGTGAGTTGAAATTTGTTATTTAAATTGCGAATTTGTTTAATATGGATAATAAAATAAGGCGTTTTGAATCATGATAATCTTGTTCATAATTCAAAACAAATTCTGAAATATTCGCTAATTCTTGTATAAAAAGGTCTTCCAGTTTATCCTGTGTAAAATCTTTGGTAGATTCCACATTTTAACTCGTGCAGTGAGAGTCATAATTGAAGGATGCATCATCAGAATGATCGCAATATTAGAACTTTGCACGAAGTTCGACACACTTGAAGCTTCCGGTAAATATTGCTGAATTTAGTATGGTGACCTACACCATAGATAAAAAATAATTATTTCGAAAAGTAAAATCAGTTACCTACATATATGATGATATTTTTCCTTGTGTAAAATTTCTGGCATCCAAATGATATAATTCATGCAGTTGGTATCAAAAGCATCAAAAGGTTGTGCTGGGTGAATGGAAATTGTAGTTAAAACTCTATCAGTTAATACGTTTTTTCTTTCGATTGTGGGCAGTGAAGTCGTTACGACAGACGTTGAGTAAATTTAGAATTTATGTTCAGACAGATATGACTAGGAAGTTAAAGTAAACAATTGAATTCGAACGATTTTATGTCTTGTTTAATTATAGATCGTTTCCTTTTCGTACAGTTTATTGTAGACATATACAATCAATTTCGCATTATTTTTAATTTGAAGCAATTACACTGTAAGCGACCACAATTAAAAGTAAGTTGAGCAAGTCAGGCACGTGCACATTATGCATAGGCACCAGCTTTATAATATGACGATTGATGCTGCAAAGTAGTAGTTGAGGGTTATCTCTGCATAAAAGAGGAAGCTTACCGGGCCCCCGGTACCTCGGAGAGAGCATGGCATGTTCTTTTTAGGCAGAAATATTTTCCTTTGTAATATCTTTTTAGGTAACAGTTAATTAGGAATAAAAAAACACTTGAAAAATTAAATTACATACAGGGTGTTCAAAATAAACTCGGCACTGTAGCTAACTTTCTTTCTATTAAAGATACAACTTCGGTTAAATTAGCAAACTTGTGTATTTTTAAGGCTGATTTATTACGGTGGTACAAAAAAAATGGAACATAGCGTTTTTGAGTGTTTTATTACAAAGTTTCAATTTTTTAAAAATCTAATACCCTTCGTTGTTTTTATGATGAAATTTAGAATAAAAATGGTTATTATAATTTTTTTAAAAATTGTAGCTTTTTTAAAACAATTTTTTGAATAAGTTTCTAAAAACTTACATTCCTCATGTAGTCACGGTAGGACGTTTGTCCCTATTCAGTCGAACGAAATTTCGACTTTTTTCTTAAAATTGGATTTATTTCTTAATTTTTTTTGTTTTTTTAACATTGGAAATGTTTATGTTGAGATATGAGGTGAAGTTTCGGGTTTTCATTCAAGCTTGAAGAACAAGGTGTCGGTCGGTCGGACATACTCGGATCGCCAGTCAGCGCTCTCGGCGTCGAGAGGCCGACATAAAAACTATGAGAGAATGTTAAGTATACAGTTCACCGCAGTGCACTATATTCGTTTAACCCAGTGACGTTTCATTGGATAAGGCTATCAGCTATGGATATTAAGAGTATGAAAAATAGCGAAAAGTGTAAGACATATTGAGAGCGTAAAAAACGTTTACGAGAGATTGAAAATAGAGAATCTAGTGAGTTAAGTACGAAAACACCACTAACAAAAACTGAACACAGTAGGCGGTATTGTGAGCATGTAAAGATGCGCAAACTTAAAAGTTCTGAAGTTTACACGGGTTACCCAAGTCAGCGGCCCTTTAGTGAGGGGTTATAATTCCATTATTATGCTCTAAACTCTTACCCTAAATCCAATTCACGTACTGTCTTGAAGTACTCAGTAAACGAATGTGGTAAAATATCTGCACTTATAATTTTTACGGCTCAAATAAATGTAAATTACTTTTACAATAAAGTTGACAAATTTTTGCTTGTAGATTAAATATATTTTAATATTTCATTGTTTTCGCTTTGTATTAAAATATTTCTTTCAAGAGCCATGAGCATAGATGCCTTAATATTATTTTGATTTAAATTATTTCGTAGTCTATTTGGTTATACGAGTATATTTCAATTTTAAAAATAATCTTTCAGAAGAAACTTGGCTAATGGAAATTGTAAATTTAGAAAAGATAAACATTGCAGAAATAACCTTAAAAATAGAAAAAAGTCGAAAGAAAAATATTTGAATATTCAAGTTTTCACTCGAAATCTCAAGTCGAATACTTCGATATTAAGGTCGAAAATAAAAAAAAATAGCTAAATAAGGCCAAAATTTTGAATTCAGAAAAGTTGCGAGAAAAATAGTAAAAAAAATAGACAATTTTAGGAAAATATTCCAGAATTTCAAAAAATTCATAATGTTCTAAAATTTCAAAACATAGGTCAACATTTTGAGGTTAAAGATAAAACTTTGCAACTAAATCAAAATCATTTGAAAAAAATTAAAATATTTCATTTAAAGTCAAGATTTTAAATAAATGATTTGTGTTCTTAAAAAAAAGAGTCTTGATTAAATTTAAAACCTTAAAAATATAAAATTAAAGCTTTAACACTGGTTGAAACCTTTATTGTAAGAGTAGAAAGTAAAGTTTAAATTTTGGGATTTTAAAATTTGAGGCAACCCACCACTCATGATTTAATAAAAAAGGGGGTTTTAAATTTCGAAAAAAAAGTTGACGTTTCAAAATTTCGATAAAAAATCTTGAGTTTTCGATTTTATATATTTGTAATTTAAAGAATTTTTTAGGCTGAGGTCAAAATTTCGAAAATAAGTCAAAATCTTTAGAAATATTTAGAATTTATTATTTAACATAAAAATTTTAAACAAAACATAAATATTTATTGACAGTTCAATTAAAATAAATGACATTTTGAAAGGTTGAGGAATTTTGTAAAAAAGTCATAATTTCAAGAAAATACGCTATATTTATTTTTTAATGCAACAACTTGGGTTAGACTCGCAAGACTGATGTTCAAATTTTGAATCCGTTTGAAATCCGAAGTTTTAAGAAAAAACACAAAAATTGCAAGTTTGATGTAAAAATTTAAAAAAGTCGAAATTGTGGAAAAAATTTATTAAATTTCGGAAAAGTCCAAAATTTGTGTTTATAATTATTTTGAAAGCATAAACGCATAATTTTGTAAAGAAGAGTAAAAATTTGGAGAGAGTACTTCAAATCTATTTTTGACAAATTTTCGACATTTTGAGTTTCGTTCAAATGAAAAAGTCAATAAGTTGACAATGAAAATTTTTTATGAACGTAAATCCCAAAGAAATTATCAGTGATTGACAACTGCAAGGTTTTAATACATTTGAATTGCTATCATAACAAACTTTCTGATGGAAAATTCTCATTTTTTGGATGTAGAATGGAAATTGTTACTGCTCTAGACTGTTTTATAAATTTGTGTATCTTAGTAATTCAAATCATTGTAAAAACGTGAAAGAAAATAGATTTCTGGAGGATTTTCTTTAGATTAGAAAATTTTAACCTCGCTGGATAAATAAGACGTCAAAATTACCCTTGAGGGATCAACCAAAATAATCAATAAGTAATCGAGTGCCGGGTTCGCTACGTTCTCTTCTAAAAAAAAAGTAGAGCACACTTGATACATTTGAACATCCGATAAAACTGTAACTGACATAAATTGAAATGTATTATTATTAAACGGCGCGAGTATAATTAAATACCATATATGTTGCTAAATTAAAGCCCTTATCGCTTCCCATTTTCGTTTTTAGATTCATCTAAGTGTTCAGTTCATTACGACAAGCGTATTTTTGATATTAAGAAATTTCATTATCTTTGCGATTCTGTGGAGGGAGATTCAAGTGACGTTATTGAATCATTGTCAGTATCAGCTAATTATTATTATTAATTAATTATGCAAGATCGCTTTAAAATAAAAGAACAGGTCCAACTGTCCTAAACATTTTTTAATTCACAAAAACCACACAACCCGGTCTAAGACAACTAATTAACTGTATTAAAGGTTTTAGAGCTTTCGGCAAAAAAAGGGAATTAATTTTATTTATTCCCATAATAGCCGAAAAATTAAACGATCATGCAAAGCGAAAATGGCAATCAGTACAACCAGTACAGCTCTAGTTTTAATTAGAAATAGGTGCAGTAACTTTAAACAATGTCCAGCGTTGTTAAATCCAGGGTGTCGAGCTAACATCATTACTTCAGCATTAGTTAAAAAATTGTAATTTTCTTTAAAAGAGTTTGAAGTAATGTACCATATGAATCAAATCACATCTAAACGAATTCACGTGTGATCTGGAGTAAGATAAACAAAATCACAGAACCAACCTCAATTTTTAAGATTGATAAATTTGCCATTCAACTGCCCTCTAATGTTTTTTTCGATGATCCTGATTTCAATGCGAAATAATCTAAATAGATTTATTAACTGAAACAAGTGTGTAGTATGAGGTGCCGTTCAGGACATAATAATTTTTTATGAATATTTAATAAATCAAACAATTTATATTAAATTTGAAATTATATATTATTTCTTTCTTGCAGTATATTTAATTTTAATGAATATGGATATTTTAATCTTCTGTGAAAAATTTTATATAAATATTCTTAAATATCTCTTATAAAGATTTTATGTGATTTCAAAAATATTTATATAAAGTGTGATATATCAAACCACCGTAGCGGGCGCTAGAAGCGCTGGAACTTAAATTAAGGTTTGAAACTTTTTTTATTTTATTATTTATTTATTTATTATTATTTTGTTATTATTATTATTAGCAGCATGCTGTCACTTTTTATGTCAGATTTTAGTGCTATTGATAAATATGTAAATATAATCAAGATTCAGGTGGCGACAACGAAAAATAAAATTGATATATAAATAATACCATACTCCATGCCCGATTCGTGTGGCTACTATCGCCTCTCACGGTCGTTTCATGTATCGCAGTTTATATAAATATTTTTAAAACCACAAAAAACTTTCATATAAAATATTTAAATAGATTTATGTAAAATTTCTATCAGGAGAATATAAATATTCATTTTTACAGAAATGAAGTATATTTCAAGAACGAAACTATATATAATTTAAAATTTTACATATATTGTTTGATTTATTAAATATTCATGAAAAATAATTATGTTGTGAACGGCGCCTCATAGTGTACTGTTCCTTCGAATATTTAACAACAATCAATTTAAATACCCGAATAGTGATCGACATCGGCAGTTCAGATTTCTAGCCCAATATTCGGAATGCAGTAGACCCGTCTAAAAATGTTTGGAAGGTGTTATCGGAAAATCAATTTTGGCGAACTATAGAGTACTTCTCCCTTATAGTCCGAAACTTTTTGAAAAAGAGCATCTTGTAATCTGAATAATTACATATAAAAATGATGAGATAAAATCTATACTTAAGATTATACAATATTAAACTTCACGAATTAAGCAACAACAAAATAATAATAATAAATAACACAAGGTTTATTACAGAATTAACGTAATACGTATTGTTGTAAATCAATACATATTTTATATAATTATTATTATTTACTACTTCGAAGATACATAGATAATTGTCGTGGTGAATTACAAGGGATGTCGGATAAAACAAGGGTCTTCGTCACTAAGATTCTAGCCTTAATAATCTAAATAAATAAAGGTTTCATATTTCAACACGATCGGTAAAGAGGTTATGAAATGATTAATTAAATTATTTTTTATAACAACTTTGAAAGTCTGCAATTCGAAAAGTAAACATTTTTTATTAATTTTTTTTCGTAATTCGTATTTATTTATCATTCCGAATCAACTTCCAACGTTGTCTTTGAAATTTGTAAATACCCTGTATAACCTTGTATGTTAAATAAAGTGTTAATTATGTTTCTATTTGGTGTTATCATTTCCAATGTCTCCGTTGGTTGCAAGGATTGCAAAATCTGTGAATTTTTTAATTTATGCTCAAAACTCAAAACGCTCTCTCGAATTTGTTTACACATTTTTTTGTTTTTTTCGAATATTCCCACTTTTCTGAACATTTCTCCACCTTTTTGTTAATCTAATTTTCTGGAAATTTCAGCTTGCCTCTCAAAATATGCATTGCTTCGATCTTTGAATGCAAAGATAAAAATTCAGAGAGAAATTTTTATTTATGTGGAAATTTTGACAAAAGTATGTTCTGCAGATTTCCACTTTTTTCTTGTTTTTTGTCGAAATATCTGGATTAGGTATAAATTTTAACAACCGAGTGAAAACTCACCGGAAGCAATTTTCTTCAAAAATGTCGACTTGTTTTTTAAAATTTAATTTTTTTTTTCGAAATTTGGACACTAATCCAAAAATTCGAAATTTTCGGACATAGGCTTATGTAGAGAGGTAGAGTAGTTTTTCTCTAATCCATGTAGTCAAGCGAAAATATATGTATGTCCCAGTTTTATTGTGCAATCAGCCGTTTCATGAAAAGTCTAGGCATTTCATGAAACGCTGCCAGATATTGAAAAGAATAAGAGTTACGTCAAAAGCCAGAAATTTCAGACGACCTTTTTGAGAAAACCCGACATATACATTAGCCGTCGTCTCTTTACGATATTCATAATTTATTTTCAAAATTCCTAGCTTTGCTTCAACTTTTTTTCCGCAATTCAACTTTGTTTTCAAAATTTTAACCTTTCTCTCAAGCTTTGATTTTCTCCACCGCTACTTTTTTCTAAGTTTTGAATTTTTCTCAAAGTTTTGTCTGCTATCAAATTCATTTATTATGAATTTTGCCCAAAAAGTCATTTTATGAAAATTTCAAATTATTTTGAAATCCGACGATTCGATTTTTCTTGAAAATTCGCTATTTTCAAGAAATTTTTAATTATATCTGCAAAATAGATTTTTTGACACGGGGGTAGCCATGGTGGAGTAAACTTGCCTTCCAAATTTCAAAATATGTCTACTTTCTAGGAAAACGTATTATTTCGTGGAAAAGGTTCAAAAGAAATTCTCGAATTTTCTATTTTTTTATTTATTTTTTCTACATTTTTTTCGTTTCCTTTATTTTGTCCTAAATTTAAGAAAATAAATGAATGTCGAGAACTAAACATGTCTTAAAAAGTTATCAAAATTTGAAAAAAAAGAGGAATTTATAAAAATAGGAAATAGTGAATTTTAAGATAAATGTTAAAAATTCGAGAATAAGATTTGACAAGTCAAAATTTCCAGACAAGCGGCTTCAGAAAAAAAAGTCCAAATAAAATAAACAGTCCCTTCCTCCCTACCCAAAAAAAAAATGAATTTTTAGAAAAAACTTTTAGAAAAAGACTAATTTTGGAATAAAACTCGTCCCATGGTGGGGCCTTTCTTAATATCAAATTTTGCACACAAAGGATGAAATTTTTAAAAAATAACAAGCTTCGGATTTAAATAAAATTTTAAAACTTCAAAGGGCCAAATTTTGTGAAAAATGACGAGACATTTAAGAAGACAAATTTCGTAAAATATTCGAGATTTCGAAAATTTTTTAGTTTTAAAAAAGTTGTAATTTTTCGAAGAAAGTTCAAATTTTGACAAAAAAAGGTTACATTTGGAGAACAAATTGGAAAAAAGGTGAATTTTCAGGAAATAAAAAAAAAAAGAAATTTCAAGAAAATTAAATTAATTAAAACGTAAACATTCAATGACTTTTTTGAAAATTCTGTTACAATTTTAAACATTAAGAGATTTGTCATTAAAAAAAAGACAATAAGAATAAAAATATTCGGTTGGAAATTCCGAGAAAAATATTTCTTGTAAATTTTTTTCTGGAAAATGTGTCAAAATTTAAATAAAAAATGAAGATTTTTTTTTGAATCTGGACTCGTAATGTCGCATCTTTTTTGTAAATTTGACTTCTTACGTTTTTTAAAAAAGTTGGCATTCTTCTCCGCAATTGCAAATTTGTGTTTTGTTTTAAAATTTTATCTTTAGGCTTAAGACTGCAAAATTTTTGTTTTACAAATTTCAACAATTTTTCGAAATTTTTACTTTTTTTATTGAGATTTCCAGCTGTTTCCTAAACTTTGTTGCTGGTTTAAAAATTGGATTAAATTTCGTAAAATACAATCATTTTTTTATACTTCAAAAGTTACTTATTTTATACCGAATGTTTTTAGCAAATAGCGCAGATTCCAAACATATCGTAATAAAATAATATACAGAATATTTCATTTAAAAATCAAAAGATGATATCACTCTTGGCGAAACTGCAAATTGTCAATGTTAAACGTTGACGTTTCTGGAGTATATTGAGTGTGAAAACAGTGTGTTTGAAGATTTTCTCTTCATAACTAAAAAAAGGATGTGCACCATGAGATTCTAACAAAATAGTTATTACATCTGTGTATGTATATTAGGATGCAAAATTCAAAATGAATTTATAAACAGATTCAAATATAATCGTCTATTAAATTAGTTTTATCCCTACAATAAAATATTATAAATTTAAATAAGGAACCTGATCACTTAAAAAATAGATTAATAAATGTCTAAATATGTTAACTAGATATAACATTATTATAAATTCTTTAATTTATATTTAAAATCAAATAATTGACAAAAAATCATAAAATTGAAGTTGTTATATTTTATTTATTCAATTCTATGTAAAGCATTTAAAAACCAGTATCAAAGTTTCTGGCTGTGATTTATTTTATAAATTCATTCTATACCATCGACTTGAAAATTTCGATTTCACTAGATGTGCCATGTTTAACCTTAAACCACCTATGTAGATTAGATTAGATTATATATGGGTCGTTTCGTATTTCTTTTCATCCACCCCGCTCCTCGGCCGAAGGAGATCTATTTAGTTCTCACTGAATTCGCAAGTTCAAACTTTTGTAAAAGTTTATTAAGGACCTAGGATTGAGTTTTTCCACATCTGAGGGATCTAAGAACGCCCATCCGAGTTGGACGTGCCTTTTGCGTGCAAGCGCATCGCACTTGCGTCTTGAAATTTTTGATAATTTTTACTTTTTTCGGAATTTCGGCTTTTCGAAAATTTGAGTTTTTAGATGTCACTGAAAATTCTTCATTTTTTTAAATCTCGACATTTGTTCATAATTTCAAAATTTTTTTAAATTTCAGAAGTCTTAACTTTTTATGGAAGCTTCAGCAATTGTCGAAGTATGGAAATTTTGACTATTTGGAGAATTTCCATTACTTTAAAATTTCAAATTTTTTAGAAATTTTGGATCTTTTTTAAAAGTTTTGCCTATTTTTCAAAAATTCTACCTTTTTTAAAGATTTGGAATGTTTTGAAAATTAGGACTCGTTAAAGAGTTTTCACTACATTTAAAATTTTAACATTTCAACTAATTCCTAAGAATTCATTTTTTTAAATATTTTGAATTTTTTTAAATGGATACTTTTTAATTTTTACTTTTTTGAAAGTTCCTCTTTTTTAAATTTTTGGTTTTTTTAAATTAGATTTTCTTTGAAAACTTCGACCCCTAAAATTTTGTTGGCTTTAGTTAGGTGATATTACTGTAGAACAGGGGTTCCCAACGTTTCCAGGAGTATAAAAAATATATTCATTCATATTCATGCATGTAAATTTACCCTCGAAATGTCAATATTTTTAATAACCTTTAAACCTCTATTTCAACTTCAAAATTTCTATTTTCTCAAAATAGTGGTTTCAGCAGAAATTTTGAGTTTGATTTTGAAAAAAAAAGGTTTTTTTAGAATTGATTTGATTTCAGGATTTTGCTATTTAATTAGATTTTGGAAAGGTAGTTGAATTCTAAACTCGAAACCAATAATTTTTTTTAAAAGATTTTAAATGAAAAGTTAAATCTCGAAAAACTTTCTTAGAACTTCGAATATACCTATTTTCAAAACTTCTATAATTTAGAGATTTTGACCTTACCTCGAAATTTCAATTCTAATCGCGAAATGTCCAAGTTAAAATTTCAAACTTTATCTCTTACTTTTTTCCAAAAATTTCAAGTCAAAAATTTGATTTATAAAGTTTGTTTTATCTCGAAATTTCGATTTTTAATTTTAACATTCCAAGTTTAAAATTCTTTTTTTTTAAAGCAGGTGAAGTTTTGGGTTTAACTCTTAAAGAATGAATCACTGTAAATTTAGAGAAAAACGTTTAATATTTGAAGGTCGAAATGTTTAGTAAAAAATGTGGAGTTTCGATAACTGGATGTATAAAATAAATATTTTTCAAAATTTTAAACTTTTTAAGATTTTAGAAAAATAAATAAAAAAAATTTAAACTGGTAAATTTAAAATAAGACAAGTTTTAATTCGACATGTCTAAAAAAAGGTCAATAAATTTAAATATTTAATATCTGGAGGCCCCGCAAAAAAATCTAATCGGGCCCCGCACTTAATGAATCCGGGCCTAGGGAAATACGTTTAAATAAACGATAATTCAGATTGTATTTAACATTTTGATGGAACTCCCAATAACGTTTTTTCAGCTATTAAAATATCAATATGTCACAAACTATCACTGCATACAATATTGTTGCGCGTTACCGGTTCGGATGAGTAACACTTGATGAATTGTAACCATTTTATTTCCAACTGTTTAATTAACTAAATTATTCATTGACTAACTGACTAACTTAAGGGAAACCTACCGCCTTATATAGGTCCCGCTTCGGGTTCTAGAAGAAACAAGCAGATAAGACGAAATTTATGGAACGCTTATTTGCCGTTTGATTCATTATCGCGACCGCTTTCACTTTTCTAGAAACTTCCTAACTAAATTTTATAATTACATTTTGTTAAAATATATAGAGAATCGTAAGGATTACAAACTAGGTAATAAACATTTTTGCAGCAATATTTTCTGATTAAAATATATTTGTGAAAGCCTCACATTTATAACATTTAACCTTAGATAAAATTGTAAGCACAGTTAAATTCGACTGAAGGAATATACTAAAAGATGCGTAAGAAAATGTTCTACCTTTTAGTGGAAACTCTATCAAAATCGGTTTAGCAGTTTCTGAGATTATCCCAGACAAAGAGATAGACAGACAAACAGACAGACAGACAGAGACAGACAGAGAGGCAGGCAGACAGACAGGCAGACAGACGGGCAGACAGACAGACAGACAGGCAGACAGACAGACAGACAGAGAAAATTTATAAAAACAATTGTACGAGTTTTTTCTAATACCAGAATAACCATTTAAGTTTACAAAAATAAAGCTATTTTTAAATCACATACACACAGTTCAATTTTATTAATACAGGTTAAAACTCCACGGTGTCCATATTTACTATACCAAGTGTATTCAATTTTGAAATATTTTTTTGATTTCTTCCGAATAGGAAAACATTTTAAAATAGTCACGCACGGTAAGAAAATTTGCCACAATTTCTTTTTCTTCTCATTACACTATTCAAATAAGTGTGAAACTGTGCAAACGCATAGTTTATGCTAACAAAGAAACGTGTGTTCTAATGCAATTACAACATTTCGTATGAAACCATTAACCTTTTAAAGACATTTTCCTTCGGTCAAAGCTTTAGTCATAATTACTAATCTCGAATGTGACTTCCTTTCTCGGACACAAAAGTACGTTGTAGACGAACTATTCATCTCACATAAGTAGTTGCCCACTGTGTTAATTTCCCAAAGAAAAATTTTTCAGTTACTTGCCACTTGATAAAATCCCTACAGTCAGTCATACAAATTACAAAGTGTCACTTTGTTCAAATCCAAAACGTTCGATCGCAAAACACAAATTCACTCTCTCGATGACTTGATATTTTAAAATCAAAGTGGAAATTTTGATTTTCTGTCGAAAATGTGTGAAATGTTAAAAGGTTCGACTTCATAGCTGAAATTCCAATTTTCTGTCAGGGTGCTCGAGTCAACCCCTTTGGCAAGCATTTTGAATGCTAAATTTCATTTTAACTTTGTTTAAAAATGTTGGCGCCCCTAAGGGCAACAAACCAAAAACTTGAAATTTCATAAGGACTTATTGAAAAACTGCTTGCTTGTGAGCAACAATTTGTAAATTATGGTGGTTCACAGATTTCTCTAATTCCGTTATTCACACATAACTTTTGTATGCGCAATGTGTATATTTTGCTGCGAAACGATTTGCCCTCAAGGCTGCTAACAACATTAAATAAGTACAGATGCTAAAGTAAATACAATGAGGTGGTCATTTGAAGCATGTTAAAAACATGCAGTGGTCGGTTAAGTCATATTGTTATTTGCTTAGTTAACGTGGTAATTGCCATTTTTATGGTTTTATACCGTTAGCACGTTTTAAAATCACTGACCGATCAGGAACACGCCTCGCGGGTATGATGGTAGGTTGCTGAATTTCATGAAATCCATTTTCCGGAAGAGAAGTTTTCATAAAGAGGAAAAACGGTGTTACACCTATTTTCATAGTAGAAGTTAAAGAGACAGACTTGACAAGTAATCTTTCGAGGAAAACAGCAAGAAAGTAACGGGTGAGTGAAAGGTAAAAAATACCTTTTAATTTGAGAGTGTACTGAAGCAAGAAGTAAAAGGTCAATGTCTTCCATCCAATAGAAAATATTGCAAAATTAATTGCGGATTGCAAACAATGGTTCAATTGCTTAATTAAGAAGTTCTTGTTTTAGCAACAGATTTGTAAATTTATTTATGACCAGTTCCACCGGCTTTTTCGTCTGCATAATCATATGCGAAGATTATTTTATATTATAAAAAAAATTCCCATGAAACTATCATAATCTGTGTAAGTTGTACAAGATATTTAAATTAAGAAAAAAAGTCAGTTACTTCATTAACTGCTAAAATCTCGCACTATATACAGTCGCAACAAAAAAAATCGAAACTTTGACAATTCCTTTAACTTATGTCAAAATCCCAATTTTAAATTAACAACAAAGGTAAACATGGATAACAGGGCAATAACTTGAGCAATACTTATTCTGAAATCACGAAACAGCACAAAATCGCTTTCATAAAAAATCAAAATCCAATTTAACTTTGCTATTTCTAAAGTTTGTACTTAAGTCAAATTTCCGAATTTGTCTTGAAATTTTAAAATTACTTTGATTTTTTTAAATTCTAAATGGACAATTTCTTTTTCATTCAAATCTCCAAATTTACCCTTGAAGTCCTTTTCAAAATTTTGAATTATCCTCCAGAATTTCGATTTTTCCTCAAAATTCTGCTTCCACAATTTTGACTCAAAATTATTTCTTGGGGTGACAAATTTAAGTCGAAAATATTCTCGATTTTATTTTATCTAAAACTTCAAATTTCTTCTTGAGATACTTTTCGAAATTTTTAATTATCTTCCAGAACTTCGATTTTTCCTTCAAAGAAGTTTTCCTCAAAATTGACTCGAAATTGTTTTCGGAGGTGACGTTAAGTCGAAAATTCCTATTTTCTTTGAAATTTTTATAGTTTTCTTGTTTACTTGTTAGAAATTTTCAATTCTTTTCAAAATTCTGACTTTAGAATTTGAATCCAAAACTCCAAATAAAGGTAAATTTTTCACTTTTCTTTGACGTATTTCGAAATTTTGAATCAACATCCGCAACGGGTTTTCCCCCAAATTTTTGTTTACACAATTTCGACTCCAATTGCTTCTTGAGGTGACGGTTTTAGGTCTTTTTAAGTCACAATTCGAAAAAAATATAGAATTTTTTCCTTTTTGTTAAAGTAATTTATTGAAGTTTTGAATCATCTTCCAGAATTAAGGCTTTTCCTGCAAAGAAGTTTCTCTAAAATATTCCTCTCACAATGTTAACTCAAGATTTTTTCCTTATATGACAGTAAGTCGAAAATCCTCTTCTACTTGAAATATTTATAAATTTCTAGTTTCTAAGTTTAAAATTTTCTATTATTTTCGGAATTCCGAGTTTAAGATTTCTTTTAAAGTCAAAACCCCAAAATAAACACAGAGTGTTTACTTTTTGTTAAAATACCCTATCGAAATTTTAAATTAGCCTCCAGAATTTCGATTCGTTCTGCAAAGGATTCTTCCTCACAATTTTGCTGCCGCAATTGGGAGTCTAGGTTATTTCCTGAGGTGACATTTCATCTTTTCCTTAAAATGTTTTTCCCAATAAATCTGCACTTCGAATGGCAAACGACCTGTTTGGGACTTTATGTAGAGATTTCTTCCATCTAATTAGCTCATGAAAAATATTTGAATTCGGACATATTAGTAACATAACAAATTGATAAAATTTTACGAAAAAAAGTCAAATATTTTACTTAGGAGTCAAATATAAAAATTATATAAAGTTCTTCTTTTAAAAAATATTTAAATTGTTAAGTCCAAAAATTTATCCCTTTACTACATCGGCAGTTAGTTGTATATTTGGCCAGCGTATCGCGTAATTATTGATTAATTGCCGATATGGTAAAAGGATAAACTTTCTTTGGACCTAATCATAAGCCGTAATGTTTAGTCCAGTACCTTAGTACCCAAATTGTTGAAGTACATTAAATTTATTACCCAATCTCTGAACAAAAATTAAATTTTTTCAAACAACTAATGCGATATTTAAAAGATTGGCCTTCTAATATTTTTTCCAAACGGGATCTTGGGAGGCAATGAAATGCGCTATAAATATTTTGTGTCAAATAGTCAAAAAAAAAAGAGAGCTTTGTTAATCAAAAACAGAATTTCATTTTTTCCCCAAATGGTCGAAACGTCAACCTTTGCTGATTCTCTACTGCATTGAAGTACGAAATTCCGAAAAGAAAACGTTACTTAATCAAAGAATAGAAAATAAATATGTCCTCTGGTTTGGTTCTTTTGGCTTTCTCCTGCTAAATGTTACCAAAGATAATTAACAGTAATGAAAGCAAACATTGATCCCTTGACCAAACGTTAATTAACTTTTATTAAAACAGACAGTGTTCATGATTGCGATAATCACGACTGTCCTAATTGTTTTTTTTTTTTCAATTCGAAGTGATCTCTTTACCAGGTGAAATTGTGTTGACACCTCGTCAAAAATCCAAATGAAATTTGCAATTAGAACAAATGATTTATCTATCGGCTTGAACGGTGGTCAAGGTAATCAACAAACTGGTGCTTTTAACATTTAAATATATCAACTTTCCCTCCGTCCAAAAATGCCACTCTCGAGAAGTGATAGATGCTGACGCAAGATTAAAATGAATTAGATGTAATCAGATCAGATGAATCAGCTGGCTAATGAGAACCCGGCTGTGTTAGTAACTACAAGGTGAGAATTTCTTTTATATAATTAAGCTGTTAATTTCACCTTAATAAGCGAGATGTAAATGAAAATTAGTCCAAAGTTGAGGCGTCATCTGGTGGCGGAAATTTAATGCACCTTATTCAAGCGTTATCAAATGTCAGATAACAACGACACTGGTACAAGGGGCATTCAATTAATAAGTAAGCAAACATGATCTTAAACCTTCCTTGTATAAACAAATATAAAGAAATCGTGACCCCCCCTCCATAATGCGTCTTTTTTTAGTATTGTAAAGCACTGTGAAGTTGGCAGGGTTTCTTAATCCTTAAGGAGAGCAGCGTAAATGTCAGGAATCCGTGACAGGCTAGAAATAAGTGAGCCATTGAGACGATATTGCAAACATGCGAACTCGACAAGAATGGTTTTGCAACATTCGATTCGACCCGATGAGCTTTTCTTTGGTAGTCAAAGATAAGCTGTTTTTTTCTGTCAAAAATACTAATACGAGGCTCCGTAGGATTTGAAAGTGCTCCGCGACCACTAAAAGGGCGTTGATCAATCAACGAAAAGGGTAACAAACCGTGTGTTAGAGAAATACAGAGCCGGAGAAATTATTTATAGATTTAAGACATCTGTTGAATGTTTACAAGTAATTAGGGCTACTAAGCAGATACGTGTAATTTCGAGTTCGAAACTTCGAGATATGAAATATTCTACTAGGTGTGGATTGCCAATATATCGCACACTAACATAAGTTGATTAGTTGTAATTACATTTTTAACAAGCTTTTCAATTATTAGGTTGAATATAAGTGCTAAAACTCCACAGTGTTTAATTGTGTGAACTGGTAACATCACAATATCAAATAGAAAACTGAAACAGCTAATAAAAAAATCGAGTTCCAATTTCCACTACTGGAAACAATGGAGAAAAAACAAAATAAAATGAGTATGCAAACTGTCGAGGACAACTTTTTTTGGTAAGACAAATTGTTGCTTTTTAAGTAAGAAGTTATTCTAATGGACAACATTGTTTGGCGAAATATGAAAGTAAGATGCACGTGTGAATGCTTCCGTAGACCCGGTGTCTGCGAGCGTTCTAAAAGGTCACAGAATCGCCTTCAGCTTATAGAACACGTGAAGATGTTTCAACAACCTTGAGTGAACCGCTAGCGATTTGATGGAAATCGACGTATACATCGAGCGTTTCTTACGGAATTGTGGAGTAACAGGAAAAACTGGTACCTCACTTCACTTCGTGGGATAATGCCCCATAAATTTTGAGATAAACGTTTCTGCTTCACTTAACGAAATACGCTTATTTCACGTCTATTTCTAATCAATTACGTTTTCAAGAAAGTTTCCTTAAGCCACGACCAATTAGAGTGAATTTTAAGTAGATCAAAAAACGAAGTTTCCTTTTTTGAATCACTAATCATTTTCTTGAAGGTGTTATTAAAGTCGAACAAATATTTTTTAGGTTTCAATGACATTTTTGGTCGACTGTACAGTAAATTGCACGACAAATTAGTGTAAGGGCCGCCAATAGTATTATTCTTCCAAATTTATTTCGACATCTACTTGAAATTTGTTATATTTGTGCCCTAACGTTTGGGTGGCAGCTTGCTTTGTTACTCAAAGTTCCTCTTCAAGCTCATCCAGGTCCATTCCAATTCTCTTTCTGGTCTTTCAAGGCTCCAGGCCTGTAACTTTTATTTTTCTAGAAGTCGTTCATCATGAAGATCGAAATTTTTTTCCAAGGGCAATTAAGAAACCATTAGATATTTTAGGTTTAAAATTGAAATTTAGACTTTTTAAATTTCTAAATTTTGACATTAAAGTCGAAGTTTGTAATATCACATTAAACTCAGCAATTTGTAAAATTTGCTTCCTTCATATTGACAATTGGTCGACTTTTTGCAGAAAGAAACCGAGCCACAAATTCTTAAATATTAGATGTTTAGCATATAGCTTAGAAAAAGTCATAATCTTTTCTGCAAAAAAGCGTGAGGCCTCATTTAAAAATCTAGCACTGTCCATTAACCAAGAACTAATCTGCTGAGTGACTGGGAGGAGATAAGTAACCTGTAGAAGGCGCCCAAGTGCTTTCTGCAAAACAAAATTCAATAACATATTATTTTCATAGGATAGGGCTCTAACTCCCGCCTGACTCTAGTAGTCAATCGAGTATTTATTTTCCAAAAATTGCTAATTTTTTCTTTCAAAATTCGTCCCAATCTTGCAATTTCGACATTTTCTCGAAATATCGACTTTTTTGTCAAAATTGGTCGTTTTTTACATTATATTTGTCTTTCTTTTGAAATTTCGAATTTATCTTTAAAATTCGACTTCTTTGATAAAAATCTGACTTTCATAAAATTTTGAATATTTATCTGACAATTTTTCGTTTTTTTTTTAATCGAAATTTCTTCACTTCTCAAAATACGACTTTTTCATGAAACTTCGAACTTTTAAAATCAGAATTTCTGTAAAAATTTGCATTTGCTCAAAATTTGGCGAATTTTTTCATTAAAAAGTAAACATTTTGAAAAATGTTTTTTGGAAATCTTTTATAAAAAACAACAAATTTTGAGGAAATTTATCTTTAGAAAGTTTAGCTGTTTTGTTCTAATCCAATTTTGTGAAAATTCCAAGTTTCGCCCAAAATGTTGACATCTATCTTGATATTGGACAAAATCATCTCAGTGAATTAGGCAGGCAAAATAAAATAAATATTCAGTTCAACTCTTAAAGCTCGCAAATTTTTCGAAATTTTAAATTTTCTCGAAGTTTTGATCTTTTGGTCGTAATTTGACTTCTTTAATAATTCGTTTTGTTTTTGAAAATTTCGCTTTTTTTCTCCAAATTCGCCTTTTTTAGAAATTTTTATGTTTTTCTCAAACCAATCTAGTTTGAAGTGTTCAAAAATCTGATCCTTTATGTTTTATGTTGAAAAAATGAACTTTTTTCTCGAAATTCGTTTTTTGTCAAAATTTAGATTTTTTCAAAATTCACCTTTTTCATTTAATTTCATTTGTCTATTTTCTCAAAATTTTACTTTCTATGTGAAATTTCCATTTTTCCCCCCAAAATTTCACCTTTTACTTCGAAATTCTATTTTTTTCGAAGTTTTCACGATTTTTTTTTAAATTTCGACTTTATTCGCAAAATTGGACTTTTTTTAAATTTGACTTTTTTAAGCTTTTTTCTTAATTTTCAAGTTTTTCTTTAAATTTCGATCGTTTTCTCTTTTTTTTGGAAACTTATTATTTTTTCTAGTGCTGAATTTTTTCCGAAAATTTCTACCTCCTGAAATATGAATTTTTAGAAATTTTGAATGTTTCCCTAATGTTTGATTATTTTTCGAAATTTTCATGTTTATCTCAAAATCAGATATTTAGGATTTTTCAAAATGACAAATTTTTCTTCGAAATTCGGTTTTTTTGAAAATTTCGATCTTTTCTTCGAAATTTCCAATTTTCTTCAAAACTAGTTTTGGTTATTGGAAATTAAGATTTTTTCCTCGAAAATTCATCATTTTTGTCAAACTCTGTTATTTTTTCGAAATTTCAACTTTATCTCAAAAATCAGATCCTTTGTGTTTCTGGAAATCTCAACTTTTGCTACATATTCATCTTTTTCTCAAAATTTTAATTTTTTTTAAATGCGTCCTCTTTTTACAAAAGAGCTATTCTCTCTAAATTTGTCTTTATCTCGAAATTTCGACCATTTTGTCAAATGTTTATTCTCTTTTTTAATTTTCACTTTATTCGCAAATTCGACTTTTTTCTTAAAATTAACTTTCTCTGGAAAATTTTGATTTTTTTTCTTTTTAGAAATTCCGTTATTTTTCTTAACATTGCGCTTATTCCTGAAAATTTCGACCTTTTATAACATGAATTTGGCTTTTTCTCGTGTTTTTTATCTAAAATTTCGATATTCAATATACTGCGTTTATAAAAATTTCGACTTTTTCCTCGAAATTCATTTTTTCGTACAAAATTTTCGTCTTAGTCTTTTCCTTAATTTCGTACTTTCCTCAAAATTTGTCCATTTGGAAATTTCGACTTTACTCATAAAAATCTACTTTTTGGATTTTTCTTTCCAAAATCATCTTTTGTCGAAATTGCGCTATTTTTCTAAATATTCCTCTTTTTTTAAAAGATGTGGACAAAACCAAAGGATTTTGATTGAACGATTGGCAACATGGAGCAACATCTGAAAAATCTCTTCAAATTACCCTGCTATTCGCTTGTCAGAATTGTTTTTTAAAAATATCTCAATGCTTTTTATTTAGATACCATAAACAATTTGTACTTTTTAGAAAACCGATATGGAAAAAGTCAAGCAGTTAGAACGACTAAGATCATTTCTGTTAAGAGTCGACTCACGCTAAAGTTGCGCTTGTTAAAGTTGTCCGCTCGTTAAAGTTGTCAGGATATGATCGCTGAAGTTGCGCGGATATTCCCCCACTCTAATTTTCGAACAACGAATTGGACTTCCGAGTTTTAGTGCCACATTTAAATAACCCACTCAACGGAGCAAGGAGCAATAAAACGTATATGTTTTTCGACAATGGTAGGGATACCAGACAACAATTCACTACGGTGAGCGCAACTTTAGCTGCGCTGTATTGCTGAAGCGTCACAAGATTAGAGAGCTTTCTAACAGATAGCGCTGTATAAAGTTTAAAGATGACGCTTGAATGTGGCGGGAAAATATTTGAATTTGGGGTAACCCCAGCAACCCGATAAAAGCTATTATTAGTCAAGCAAGAAAAAATTAAAATACTAATTTTGAAAGAGGAAACAAAGAAAGGCAGATTCTGATTATGCATTCTTGGCCATGAAAACTTATAGTTACAATTTTAATGATTTAACATAATGAAGGAACGTGACAAATTACTTGCTTTTGCCAACGTAATGTGACTGCGAAGACAAATGGTTTTTGTGGTTAACGATTATAAAATAAGATAGCAATATTAAATACTATGTAGCTTAACAAGTATAAGTTGACAGATATGTAAATCAAAGTGTTTCCTCAATTTACCGGCTTAATTCAAGGGATAAATCAATTAATGGGTCTTTTATCCGATTCAGGATGCTTTTAATTCAAGTCAGCGTTTAGAATTGTTATGTCACTGTTCAACATAAAATTGTTAAGGCGGATTCGACTCCATGTTTTACTTGAGTGATCATTTTGTCATAGCCAAGACTATGTCCGCATATTTTATACGAGTGGAATGACATTTTAACTGTAAACAGTCCTACCTACATATTTAAGCTTGTATTGTCTGCATGAGTCACTTTATATAATCTTTGGACATCGCACGATTGTATTATTGGCGAAAATTGCTCGGAAACACTCTTATTAAATTAATAACCCGAAATGATGAACCCGAGCGTTAACTCTTTTATTTTTTATTACCCGCGGCTCTGCAGAAGTTCAGAAGATTGAAGATCATAATCGATGGGTAATAAGTGTCCATATATGTATCTGGGTGCAACCCGATCATGCAACGGAACCCACATTCCAAGAGCTCGCAAGGACACTACGCGTTGCAATCTGATTAATGTTATGCACTAGTGACTTTTCTAATGATTCAGCGTTGGCATCCTTCTGGAATGGACATCAAGCTCATTATTTATATTAATTATAGATCTTTCAGAGACTCATGCACCGTGCTCTTTACTTTTTAAATAAAACCACGTCGTCTGTTTACATTTCTCTGCCTCCTGTCGCTTCGTTCAATCGGATTTTTAAAGCTACCTACCTCTTTGCAGCAAGTTATTTGAAGAAGAGAAAAAACAGGAATGTAAAATTGTATAACATGTCGTTCGGGGTAGGGATGAACTATGTTGATGAAGCATCGATGATGACGTCGATAACTCAACATCGAACCCACTACACACAATCACTTCAAGAAAAAATCGAAACCAAAGCTTTATGAAAAATTATAAACAATATTTATTACTTTGTTTACCAATATCCAGTTAGTGTCTAATTCTTGAGCTTATAGCGATAGAAAATCAATGCAAATTTTATCTGACTTTCAGTTTTCAAATTTCCAAATTTATTTCTCAAAATTGCTACACTTTTTAACTAATACATAATACACATATTTTGTGAGCATATTTTTGGAGTTAAAATAAGACTTTTTCTTCCTATAAACATATGTCCTAAAATGCACCCCTCCGAGTTATAGTGATCATGTTTAGCAGCCT
Organism: Dastarcus helophoroides; assembly: GCA_028583605.1. NCBI lineage: Eukaryota > Metazoa > Arthropoda > Insecta > Coleoptera > Bothrideridae > Dastarcus > Dastarcus helophoroides. The sequence goes on along the minus strand of CM053327.1, from coordinate 7,469,960 downwards.
ATGTGCAGAAGAATGGAGTGTTGTATCGCGGAGGAGGCGGAGGCCTTTCCAATATTTATTATAAAATAATTAATGCAGTTTACTAAAAATATCTAAAATGTCCCTGAAGCTTAGTAAAATTGTGATGATGGTTACTTTGATAATACTCTCATTTAGTTAAACACGAATTTCTTGCAAATGGTTAGTTGTATTAAAAACATGCAAGAGATCAAAATTTTAGATTTTTTCACGGCCAACCTTAATCGAATTTAGAGTTTCCCAGTGGAAACGCAAAATTTTGTTCTGAAAAACTGTAAACTCCCCTTTACTCCCCTAAAGTTCGGTTTACAGTATTTTTGAATCAAAAACTAAACAAAGGGCTTCAAAAAATAGAAGCCTGCAAATTTTTAGACGATTTGATCAATAACTCTAGTCACAATTTGACACAATCGATTTTTCTTGCGCAACTTAATTACGATGCCTGTAGCTAGGAGGGGGTGCATTTTAGGACATGTGTTTATGTAAAGAAAAAGTCTTATTTTAATCCCAAAAATACGCTATTAAAAGTGGTGCATCGAATTTTGAATCACCTTTTGAATCGAATTTTGAAGTTGTAATTTACAAAAAGTCGTCTTTCAGAAAAAGATGAATATAAAGAAAAATGACGGCATTTCGAAAAAAGACGATTTCTGAAATGTTTCTTCAAAAAATAAAATTTTGAGAATCAATTCGAAATTTTGAAAAATATGAATTTCGATAAAAAAGTTAAAATTTGTAGAAATGTTGAATACCAAAATTTAAATTAAAAATCCAAACTATTTATATAATTAAAAAAAGCCAAACTTTAAGAATTCAGTCAAAATTTCCGGAACTTCGAATTCGAAAAAGGTTCAATTTTCAATAAGTCCAATATTAAGAAAAAAAAGGCGAAATATCAAAAAGAGATCGAAAATTCAAGAAATCGAGAACAAATTCGAAACTTTCCAGAGAAACGTAAAAGAATGAATATTAAAAACTAATCTAAATTCCAAGAAAAAATATAAATTTCGAAAAATAAAATGAAATCTTTTCATAACAGTTTAGAAAAAAAAAAACAGTGAAATTCAAATAAAAATAGGAATTTTTAGGAAAATATGAAATTTGCCAATTTTGCAAAAATAGAGTCAAGTTTTGAAAACACTTGTTATAAAAAAGACCAATTTTGAAAAAATCTAAATTTTGAGAAAAAGACGAATTTCAACCGTAAAGTTGAGGTAAAGTCTTAACTTCGGAAGTAGGCGGCTTTTAAGAAAAGTATCGAAGTTTTCTAAAAAAAAAACAAATTTCGAGGAAAATAATCGAAACTTCCAAAAAATGACGAATTTCGAGGAAAATATTTGGAATTTCAAAAAACCAAAACGAATCAAGGAAAAAATTAAATGCGAAATTTCGATAAAAAGATCGAAGCTTCAACAAAAATCGAGATTACGAGAAAAATATTAAATTTTCGATAACAAATATAATAAAAATTCGAAATTCCTTAGAGTAAATTTTAAAGATTGAAATACAAATTTTGTCCCCTGAAACGAAGAAAGATTAAAAAACACAACAAAGGTTGCTCTAACGAGTTTCGACAGCCAAGCTCTCATCTTCAGAGAGATACTTCAGTCAGTATCTCTCTGAAGATGACAGCTTGGCTGTCGAAAAGCGAAAAGCAGTCCGTTCCACCAAAAAAAAAAAAAAATAAATTTTGTCGCAATTTGGAAAAACTGGATGAATTTTGAAAAAAATCGGAATTTGGTGTCTGAATATTTATTTTCTTGCCAGAGGGAGACAAGCGCTCCATCCTCATCTGTTCAGTATTGAAATGTATGCATGTCTCTGAAGATGATAGCTTGGCAATCGAAACGCGTTAGAACAATCTTTGTTGTGTTTCTCAATCTTCCTTGGTTTCAGGGGACAAGATTTGTACTTCAATATTGCATTTCAGTCCTGAAATGGTTGTCAAAATTTTGAGAAATAAATTAGAATTTCCAAAGAGTTAGATATAAAAAAAACAGTTGAAATTCCCAAAGAAAATCTCGCCGAATTTTCGCCCTCATTTAAAAATAAAAAATTTAAAGAATATTTTTCTAAATTTTTACTCTTTTATTAAAAGACCCGGCAAATTTTCAGAGAAAGACAAATTTTGATAAATCAACCAAATTTACACCGGATTACAGAAAAAGTCGGAATTTTCAGAAAAAGTCGAATTTTGAGAAAGTGAAATTTCGGAAAAATTAGGATGAGTTTTGGGATAAAATTTCAAAATTTTGAAGAAGTCAGATTTTGATAACTGGATCCAAATTATACACAAGAAAAAGACAAATTTTGTGAAAAAAAGACGAATTTTGAGAAAAAAAAGTCGATATTTAGAGAAAATGTCGAAATTTCAAAAAACAACGTATTTTGAAGAAAAAAATGGAAACTTCTGTCTGAATTCAAATTTTTGATTGATTGCATGAATCGGTGGGGAGGGGGGGAAGTACCGCGCCCTGCCATATTCTAGCTATCTATGAAAACAGTAAAATTACTAATTTTTGCTTTGCAAAAAGGACTGGTCTCTTGCGCAGGTTTTTTATCTGCCCGTCTCATTCAGCTGAATGGTTCTTCAGTTAACAGATGGTTTTAGATTTTAAAATAAAACCTGGCTCTTATAGCAAAGGCCCTTCCGAACTATGCTAAAAATCTAATGATCTAATGTTTAAGAATTTGTTGCATGGTCCCTTCTGCAAAAAGTCGTCAAAATTTTGCGACAGAAGTTAAAAATAATATAAATTTAAAAATTAAAATTTCGAAAAAAGATCTTCAAATAACTTTACATTTTCTTCCAGAAATTGTAAGTGAAATCAGGGCCGTGCGGTATATTTTCTCAGTATTATGCAACTCCTTGAAATATCGCCCCATAAAAATGTTTTCTTTAAAACAAACAAACAGAACAACCTTCGATTATGAGTTAAATGATCAATGGAAAGTTAAATGTAAGCTTAAAGCTGAACTATCAACACATACGTAGCAATTAATTCAAAATTTCGATTAAAATATTCAATTTTTGTAAAATCGTATAATACAAAATACCGAAGTCGAAATTATAACCTTAGAGCAGTTTCAAATTTGACTTTTTTCGCCAAAATCTGGATTTGAATTTGAAATTTCGATTGTTTCTCAAAATTCGAGAATACTTTTTAAATTTGGATTTTTTAACAATTTTTTAACTGTTTGAAAATCAGTTTTTTTTAAATCCTATTTTTTTTCAGAATTTCGACCTTTCCTCGAAATTTCGACTTTTTTTGAGCATTATGACTTTTTATTGTTAAAAATTATCAACTTGCATCTTTTTTAAAATTTCAGCTTAAAAAAAAGCAGAATCTTTGGTAACTTCAACTTTATTTTTCAAAATTTAAATATTTTTTAAATTCTAATTTTTTTTCAATATGTTTACTTCATAATTGGGTTGTTTTTTTTGAATTTTGATTTTTTCAATATTTCGGCATTTTCTCCTCGAAATTTTTATTTTGTTATAAATTTCGACTGTTTTTGAAAATTCTGCTTATCTAAAAATCTCAGCTTTTTAAAAATGTCGACTTCGAAAATTTCGATTCTTGAATTTTTGACTTTTTAACAGTTCAGCCCACTCTTTTTTGAAATTTTGCCTTTTTAAACATTTTAACTTTTTCTAAAATCTTAACCTTTAAAATTAGCGATTTTTCAAAATGGTTACTTTTAAAAAAAATTCGATTCCACCTTATTTGAAAGATTTGACCCTTTTTTGCATAATCCTACTTTTTTCTTGAAAATATTGATTTTATTCCAAGTTTTAACTCTTTTGAAAACCGTGACTTTTTTAAATATCTTAATTTTTTAGGAGATTCAACCTTTTTTCAAAATTTCTATTTATTTTTTTGAAAAATGTCACCTTTTTTGAATATCGGCTCTTTTCTAGATTTCGGATTTTGCCTTTTTGAATATTTAGACTGTTTTTTATTCAACATTTTAAAAATTTTTTTTTTTTAAATCTGAGTTAGAAATTTCGATATTTTTGAAAATGTTGGCACTCCTATTGAAAATTTCAAATTTCACAGCTTCTAGTTTTACAAAATTTCCACTTGTTTAAATATGAGTTTCTCCGAAATTTTAGATTATTTTTAAAATGTTGAAATTCGATTTCATCTTTTGAAAATTTTAATTTTTGAAAAACTTTGCTTTTGAAAATTTCGACTTTATTGAAAACTTTTTACTTCTACTCTTTTGGTACTTTTTTGAAAATTTCTAGAGAAAATTTCTTTCCACTTTTTCAAAATTTTGATTATTTCAAAAAAATCAACATTTAAAAAATTTCATAAAGATGTTTACTTTTTGATTGCAATATCGATTTTTTTTAATTCGAATTTTTCAAAATTTTGACCTTTTTCGGAATTATTCGTTATCTTAAACATTTCAAATTTTGTTCAAAATTTTTAAGTTCCTAGTTTACTTCTTGGGGGAATTTGGTTTTTAAGAATACCGCGATTTTTTTTAGAAAATTCCATTTTTTTGAAGTTTCGATCGATTTTCAAAAATTTGATTTGTTCTCTCAGTTTTTACTTTCCTTGAAGATTTAGACTTTTAAAAAATTCTACTTTTTTGGAAACTTTTGACCTTATTAAAATATTTACTTTTTGTGGAATTTTAACTTTTATCTCTAGATTTCGATGGATTTCAGTCCTAATCTTCACAATTTTCCTGAAATTTCGAATTGAAGCTTAAAATTTTGACTTTTCTTAGAAATGTTCAGTTTTTACTCAAAACAAAAATGTCATGTCTTTTGTAATGAATGCAAATTATTTTCCAATTTGATTTTATTCTGAAAATTTGGCATATCCCATTTTTTCCAAATTTTGATTTTTTCCGGATTTTAATTCTTCAGTTTTAATTTTTACGTTCACGCCGACTTAAACTTGTATTTTTGACTTTTTGAAATATTGACTATGTTCTCAAAATTTAACTAATCCCAATTTGTCCATCTTTATCTCAAAATGTTCAATTTTTCAAAACTTCTAGATTAGTCTCGAAAATAATAAGCATTTTAAAATTTAAATAAACTCAGAATTTGAAAAAAAAAAATGAAAATTTCCAGAAAGATTCCGAGATTTATGAAAAAACTCTCAAACTTTTTTTTATTTTTTTTTCTTTTTATGAATATCAAATAATCGAGAGTTATAAAAAAAGTTCTGAATTAATAAAAAAACATTAAAATATCAACGGAAACCGTACTCAACTCAATGAAGGGCTGCATTTGCCCACCCTTGATATACACACCGATATAGAAAATTTTTAACTATTGAATGGCTCAAATTATATTTTGATTTAGCTGCTTGAGCCGCATTCTTAAGGTGCCGCCTGATGCGGTTGCCTCTTTGCATCACAGTACGGCACGGGCCTGAGTGAAATACTAATAAGAAAAGTCCAAATTCGTAGAAAAAGGTTTAACTCTCGAGAAAATTTTGAGTTGAAAATCAAAATTTCTAAATTTAAAGCAGACATTTGAGAAAAAGTTTCCTTCCGGTTACTTTGATGTTAGTACACAAATTCTTGACTATTTTCCATGGTTTTTGTAAAGCGTTTGATTTTGATTTTTTTCTGAGGTAATTCTGTGCAGTGCGGCGCCTTCATGATAAATTCTAGTTGAAATAATTGCCTTGTTTTGAGCGATTGCCTTTCCTACTAATTTAAATAATGGCGTTAGGATTTTGACATCAGTACGGGAAATTTAAAACGATATTAGTTTTTTCTTCAAATGATTATATATGGGACAAAATTTTCGCAAGTAATTCTACTTGAAGTAGCTCTCGCAGGTGACGCTAGTCTGTATAAAAATTTTCCGAAAACACGTCTAACTATAAAACGTCTAAATTCAAAAAGCAAAAACTAATCTTGTTTACCTAAACTGCTCAACAAGTATAAGTGGAAATTATTTTGGGAAGTATACTAGGAATAACTGCGTTTCGGTTAGATTTACTAATTATTACGAAATCTCAAATCTGTTAATACTCTCCCATCAGATAAAAGCCTTGTGACATACTTATAAAACAATTGTTAGATTAAAATGCCAATAATAGACGTTTATACGTATACATGCATAACTGTAATCTTTAACTCATACTTTATCGGAGGTATTATGGAGCGTTGATGAGATATTCAGGTATTTCCGATGGTCTTTTATTAATCTGGCATGACCAACCTGTTCGTTTACGGTCAGAATGATGTTCACAACGTAAGTAGGCCTACACGGCACTTCCTGTGCGGTGTGCAGACCTCTCGAGGAATTCACCTGTCTTAATACAGACAGAACGTCCAATGACCCTGGAAGGGCATACAATGTACGTATGCGTAAAGAAGAAATAATGCTCTTCAAGAAGCTCCTAACCATCAGTCAATGGATTATATAACTCGACTTGGGAGCTGATTTACGCAGCAGCGTTGCGGATCGTCTTGGTATGAATGGCCTCTTAGTCGTAGGTCATTCCACATTCCATCTTTAACGATGAAAATCTAATTCAGGTTACCGATATGTATTACGTTCGAAAAATACTGGAAAATGCAAAGTAACTGCGAGAGTATTAACCACGCGCCAAAGTGTGACTTCTTATTTTGGAAGATCACCAACGTATTTGGTCAAGGCGCTTTTCCTATTGTGATTTTTAGGATACTCAATGATCGTCTCAAGTCAAATAATCTGAGGCGATGTTTTTAAAATGGTAGGTCATTCAAAGTTTTTCAAAAGGTTTTCATGAAATAATTTTCATTGAAATTCCATTTTTAAATTCAAATTATGTCTTTAGCTAACGAGTCTGTTCCTGGGAGCTGTTTAAAATAGAACCAATCTGCTTTAAATGAATAACACAATTCTGCTCTCGATTATAATACATTTGAAAAATACTGCAACAAACTGTACCACGAGGGTATGTTCCATGCTCCTATTCTTAGTATATTTTTTCTTCTCTTTGTACTTTTTCTCGCCGTGTTCATCATCATTGTATCCATCCTGTTCCTAGGCTTCTTCTCATTTCTGTGAGCAAATATTATTTTTTACCGCAGGCAACTTGTTAGCCTTACCCCACGAACCCTAGTCTTTCATACGGGCTTGGGAACGGCAGTGATACTGGTTGAGCTACTCAATCCATTCAACCCGTGCCCCAGACAGGTGTAATGTTGAATTAGTTATTAGTAATCCTAAAATGGGTGGCCTCCTTTAAATGATGTAATTTTCTAGAGCAGCGTTTCCCAAACTTTTTTTTGTCAAAGCCCAGTTTTTATGCTTCCCCTTCATGACCCAGTAAAATTTTTTTAACGATCTTAAAACTTCGCTTTTCTTCTCAAAAATTCGACAAATTTTTGAGGTTAAAAGTCAAGATTTCGGCCTTTCTTTTTAGAATGTTATTTTTTTTCTCAAAATTTTGACTTTGATTCCAAAATTTTGTCCAGAGTTGAAGTTTCAAAGCTTTACTTTTAATTTTAAAAGTGGATGCCGAGTTTTTTCAAAATTTCTGACACTTTTTGAGTAGATTTAATTCTTTATATTTGTTAAAAAAAATCCATTTTAAATAGAGACTTTATTTTTTTAGAATTAAAAATAAGAGAGAGAATTTGAAAAGTAAGGTCAAGCTTTTGAAAGGAAACATGAAACGGTAAAACTTTTCAAAAAAATCCTAATTTAAACTTCCAATTTTTGGTGTTTAACCTAAAATTTTGTTTCTTTTTTTACTTCGACTTTTTTCTAAAGATTTTGAGTTTGGAAATCGTAGTTTTTTTCCTAATTTTTTGTTAATTTAAGTCAAAATGTCATTTTCTTTTCTTTTTGACCAAAACAAATGTTTAAATTTTTTCGAAACTTTTAGTCTCGTCTTTTTCCTACAGCCAATTTTAACTAGAATTTTTATGTCATTGATTTTTTACAAATTTTGAAAGAAAATTAAAAATTTTTTAAACCTACGATATCGGCTTTAAAAATGGAATTTTTTTGAATTTTAGAAATTAGAAGTTATAATTGGGTTTCTTTAATGGAATTCTTCACCATTTCTCTCAAAATTTCCATGTTACTTAAAAAACTTGATTTCTAGTTAAAAATTAAAATTTCAAAATACAAGCTTAAACATGGACTTTTAACTTTTTTATTGTGAATCCGTAGTCCAATATTTCAATTTTTCTCAGTACTCCAAATTTCAATCTTCAGTTTTCAGTTTCTGTGACTTGAAACTAGCAATTTTGAAAAAAATATCAACATTTAAAATTTTCAAAAATTCGGACCTACTTTTTAAAGGAAATCAGAATTTCGAAAAAAAAATGGAAATCCTCAATATAAATCATATTTTTAAAAAAATCAACATTTTGATAAAAAAAACGAAATTTTTAAAATTAGTCAGGTTTTTAAAAGAGCAGACATTTTGGCATTTTGAAAAAGTGGAAATTTTGAAAATAAATGTAGATATTTTGAAATGCCGAAATTTTCACAAAGTCAGAATTTTTTGACTTGAGAAACGCTTAAATTCTAAGAGTAGAACTTTTCAAAAAAGTCGAAATTTCCAAAAAATAAAAAATTAACAATGTACAAAATAAAGTAGAAATTTAAAATAATAGAAATCTTTTAAGTCAACAATTGGAAAAAGTAAATTTCAAGAAAGCCAAAGTGTACAAAACAAGTCAAAATTCTTTATCTAAATTTTCAAAAAACTCAAAATTTTGAAAAGTAGATTTTTTTGAGTTAAATTCACAAAAAAACTAGAAGTAGATAATTTGAAGTCAAAATTTTATGAAAGATCGAATTGTTGATCGAAATGAAAACTTAAAAAAAGGGGAAATTTTGAAAGCCGAATTTTTTTTGAAAGAATCGATAATAAAAAGGTGATAATTTGAAATCAAAATTTCTACAAAAAAGTCAAAATTTGGAAATGTAAATTTTGAAATGTCGAAATTTCAAAAAGTTAAATTTTCAGAAGGTCAAAATGTTTAAAAGAAAGTCGTAATTTTTATAAAAATCTAATTCTTCAGAAAAGAGTAAAAATAATATCATTTCGCGAAAAAGCAGAATTATTTTAAAAAAAGTCTACCTTTTGAAATAAGTCAAAATTTTTGTTGGAAAAATTCCAAAAAGTTTCCAAAATCTACAATAAAGTTGAAATCTTAAGGCAAAGTACGAGATTGAGAAAAACTTTTCAAAAATAAGGTGAAAAATTCGAGAAAAAGTTAAAATTGTTAATCATAGACTTTTTATTGTGAATTCGCAGTCCAATATTTAAATTCTTCTCAGCAGTCCAAATTTGAATCTTCAGTTTTCAGTTTCTGTGAGTCTAAACTAGCAATTTTGAGAAAAATATCATCTGTAATTTTGATTAATTAAAATTTTAAAAAGAGCAGAAATTTTGAATAAAGTTGAAAATTTTGAAAGTAAATGTAGATATTTTGAAATGCCGAAATTTTCTCAAGGTCAGAATTTTTTGACTTGAGAAACGCTTAAATTCTGAGAGTAGAATTTTTCAAAAAGGTCGACTAAAAAAAAGTTAATAATGTACAAAAAAAAGTAGAAATTCAAAAAAGTAGAATTCCTTTAAGTCAACAATTGGAAAAAGTAAATTTAAAGAAAGCCAAAATGTACAAAAAAAAAGTCAAAATTCTTTGTCTAAATTTTCAAAAAACTCGAAATTGTAAAATGTCCATTTTTTTGAGTTAAATTTACAAAAAAAATCGAGAAAAAGTAGAAAATTTGAAGTCACAATTTTAAGAAAAAGTCGAAATGCTAATCAAAATGGAAACTTGAAAAAAGTGAAAATCCTGAATGTCGATTCTTTTTAAAAAAATCGATAATAAAAAGGTGAAAATTTGAAATCAAAATTTCTACAAAAAAGTCAAAATTTGGAAATGTAGTCGAAATTTTAAAAAGTCGCGGTTCTCAGAAAGTCAAAATTTTCAAAAGAACGTCGTAATTTTTATAAAAATCTAATTCTTCGGAAAATAATAAAAATAGTGTCAGAAGGTCTTCACTTCGAGAAAAAGCAGAATTATTTTTAAAAAACACTCTCTTTTGAAAAAAAGTCGAAATTTTTGTTGGAAAAATTCCAAAAGGTATTCAAAATCTACAATAAAGTTGAAATCTGATGACAAAGTACGAAATTTAGACGAAGTTTTCACTTTATTTTTGAAAAATTCGTCTAAATTTCGTACTTTGTCATAAGATTTCAAAAAAAAATTCAAAATTGTAATAAATAAAATAAGATTTTGCAAAAGACTCGAAATTTAGAAAAATTTCGAAAAAGTCGAAATTTTGAAGCAAACACAGAAATTGCTAACATAAGTAAAGTTTTGAAAAAAAGCCAAAATTTTGAAAAAAAATGGAAATTTTTGGAAAAGTGTAAATTTTGACAAATAGAGGAAATTTTTAAATGTCGAGGTTTCAACAAAGGCCGAAATTTTCAGTAAAAAACTAAAAATACGTGGAAATTTTCCAAAAGATCAATTTTTTTAACTAAATTTTTAAAAAGCAGAATTCTCTAAAATAATTGAATTTTTTTAAAAAGCCAAAGTTGTTTAAAAAATTGAGGTTTATAGTCAATCAGAATTTTTAAAAAAGAAACAATTTTGAAAAAGATGGAGATCTGCAGTCGATCGAAATTTTCAAAAAAAAATCAAAACATTCAAAAAAAGTCGAAAGGTGCAGAAAAAGAAGAAAAATGGATTTTTTGCAAAAATTTCATTAATATAAAAAAGTGGAAACTTTCAACAACAAAAAATCTAAATTTAGAAAAAATTATTTTAAAAATCAGTTCTTTTTCACAAAAATTAAAAATATTTAAAATTTAAGAAGAAAGTTGATTTCCTCATAGCTTGAAAACGCCCCAAACCAAACCATAAAATAGACGGGGCACTTCGCCAAGGCGTTAAAATTTAAATTTCTAGAAGAACAAGCCACAATTTTTGGGAGTATACAAGTTTTATAAGAAAAAATACTACGAGGGTAAATCAAATATGAACCGGAATTTGTTTTTAAAAATTTATTGGTACAAGATACATCTATAAAAGATATTAACTATTTTTCAACATAACCTCCTGATTTTGTTATGCATTTTTCCCAACGGATCGGGAGTTTTTTAATGCCATCATCGTATAAAGAAGGGGGGCGTGTCACAACAGTAGCATCATCATGGAATCGCTCTCCTCCTAGTGACCCAAACATATGATAATCGCATGGTGATAAGTCGGGACAACAAGGAGGGTGTTCCAATGCTGCCCAATGCATTTCCTCTAATTTTTGATGTGTCAAATTAGTTCAGTGGGGTGGGCATTGTCGTGAAGCAAAATCACATTTCTGACTGAAAATTCGCGCCTCTTCCGCTGATATGTACGTTTTGCTTCATCCAATAATTGGCAGTATAGGCAGCGTTCACCGTACGACATTCGGACAGAAAATGGACGTGCACAACTCTCTTAAAATCTTAAAACACTGTCACAAGAACCTTTCCAGCTGAGAAAGGAGTTTTTGCCTTGACGGGTGCATCTTCCCCCTTCCTTCTTCACACGTAAATATACTTTGTAAAAAACCATCATCTTCACGTTATAAATATCCAAGGTGACGCTGACATCTCCAGATGTTGTTGTTTCTGTTCTTCAGTCAAAAGACCAGGTACTCACCTGACAGAAATTGTTCGAAACCCCAGCTCATCTGTAATGATGGATTAAGCACTCCCAAAGCTTATCCCTATCTGAGCTGCTATTTCACCAACAGTTAAACGGCGATTACCTTCCAAAAGGCGTTGAACAGCCTTATCTTATTCACCGTGGCACTGGTCCGAGGACGATGGGCAGGGGGTTTTCAACCAAGTTCGTCTTTTCAAAAATTTGTTGTGCCATTCACACAATCAAGTTTTCTTCAAACAAGTATCCTCAAACTATTCTTCTAGTCTACGAAGAATTTCGGCAGACTTTACACCTTCAACGGCAAGAAATTTAATAATAATGCACTGCGCAACGTGCGGATGAACCTCTTGCTCGCTCATTGTAATTATAATTGACGAACAGCGAGAACGGAATTCGCTTGAGCGCAGGAAGTCACGTGATATCCCCACCTAACATGTCTAAGAGTATGCACACACTCCCGACGCCCTCACAGCGACACGATAGAAATTCCGGTTCATATTTGATTTACCCTCGTATCTACTAGATTAATAAGTAAAATTATGAAAAAAGCCAATCTTATTTATAAAAAAATGTTCTTGCTTCAGATTTATAGGGTTACAAAAGTCACTATCTCTTGTTCTCATAAATTTTATGATGGTTGAACAATCTGCGACCCGATATTTTATATTCATGGCCCGGTGCTGGGTCACGACCCACTATTTGGGAAACGCTGTAGGCAAAGGGAACCAAATCTCTAGGGAGACTTGCCTTGCGGCTAAATGGAACAATTCATACGCGAATATGCGTTCCAGATTCCTCCAGAAGTCGATTCCTTGGATAACCCACATAAATAGACCACCTAAATAAGAAACTTAGAAAAACAAGAAGCCAAATTTTATTAACATCGAAATTTCGCGAACGGCAAACATCTTAAGGAAGAGTTTACAGATTAAACATATCATCTTAACGAAGAATTTACAGATTAAACCTATCGGCTATAATATCCAGTTATGTAACTCATAATAAAGTTCCAACAGAAATAATAATAAACAATGAGCAGCAGGTGCTCAGTTATCTTATCGCCTTATCCTGTTATTGAACATTTCTCTATCAATATCTGCGAATAAAATGCGAATTTCCAGGTTGACAAGTGTACAAGTTAATTCATTATAGAAGCAAGTTTCCGTACGCGATTTCAAGTGAACTGATAATTTTGCCGGTTGTTTGTTCGACCAATCGGTTTGCGCCAGTACGCACGCTAGCTTTATAGCGTCTATCTCGAAGTTTCGCGATTTTAATGTATACGCCTTCACTTTTTGACACATTGCATTGCGGGTAATGTTGATGTTTATTGCATTATTGCGAGCATGTATAAACATTCATTATGTAGGAAGGTCGTTCGGTTTACAAGATGTCTGGAGTCGGCCTAAAAATAAAAAAAGGATTCGCTCGTCTCTAGTTTATGGCCAGGAGATCTTATTAGGCGAGAGAGCAATCGATATTTCCATCCCACATCGACGTACAAAGTCTAAAAAGACCATTCGAAATTTATGGCTGGGTTATTTTGTTGTGGTAGTGGAGGAAAATAACTCGCATACCTTTTCGATGACACGAATAGGCAAAATTCAACGAAAGAGTTTTGTAATCTTTTGGTGGTCACTTAAGATGCTGATATCCCTATTTGCAAGCCAAACTCTAGTTGAAGTTAATATGACTGGAAACATTTGTTTACTATTCATGGACTTCACTATGTTCCGTTAATGTTTTTCTATTGCCAACTTTTCAGGAAAATTTCAACTTTTTTTTTTACTAAACATTCGAAAAATTACAAATTACGTAGGAAACACTCGACGTGAAAATGTTTTATTAGGACATTCTGAACTTGTTTTAGAATTTCTAATTTATCGAAATCTCATGATTAAATTTAAATCTTTCATTTAAAATTTTAACGTCAAAGTGGAATTTTTCTACGTTACTATACTCAAATTTTAGATCTTGTACGCGAAATTGCGATAGCACTTATACATATACAGTAAAATGTTAATTTCGAAATTTCCAGAAAAAATTAAAATCTAAGAATTTGGAGAAACACTTAAAGAGGTCTGTAAAAAATAAAGATTTCTGGAAAATTCAAAAAACTTTAAAAAAATTTAATAATGTAAAATCAGTAATTTTGAGAAAATTTCGATTTTTTCAAATATATTCAACTTTTTCTCAAATTCTAAATTTTCGATAGTGACGCACAAAGCAAGATTTCTTGTCTTGCTGTCTAACTTCTTGTGTTATCTTGCTAAGCAAGACAAAAAAGTTGGTTTATTTCTTGTCTTGCCAATTTCTCGCTGGTCTGATTATTGTCTTGCTAGCTGGATTCTTGTCTTTTCTTGTTCTTGCTGGTTTCTTTGTTTTAGGCATGAGCAACAACAAAAAAGATTCAGAATTAATTGTAACACGATCACTTTAAAAACTGCATCATGAGTAAGATGTAAATCCAAAAGCAAACGATAAACTGGATATGTGTGCTCTCAAAACTCAAAACGAAAACCCAAAACTTGTAGAAAAACTTAATATTTTTGAAAAAAATAAAAATCTCTGGAAAATTCAAAATGCTTTGAGAAAATTTAAAAATGTGAAATCAGAAATGTTATGTTGAAGCTGGAGATTTTAATATTTTGAGAAAAATTAGAGTTTTTTCAAAAAAAAAAAACTTTTTCTCAAATTCTGGATTTTTGATTTTAAGTTAGTGTGTGTTTTTGGTTCACTTTTTTAAATTCAATTCACTCGCAAAGGGCAGCCCCATTATGCCTTCAGAACAACGCGAATAGGATGCGGAAACACGGATAGATGGCGATGAACCGCCTTCTTAAACAAGGATAGGTTTGTTATCTTTAGAAAAAATTCCGTTTTGTAACGAATTCCAAAGCAAAAGAATTCCAAAGGAAGAGAGTCTCCATAGACGAAGTCCTCATTGTGTCAAGCTGGACCGCACAGGAATTTTCTACCAGAACAAGAAAAAGCAAGACATGAACAAGAAATTCATGAAACACTGATTTACGATTTTAAATGAATGTAATGTTTTTACTTAATTTTCTACTTTAGAGTCGACTTTTACGTCTTTAAATTTAAACTTTCGACTTTGTTTCTGACACTCCTTAAAGGAAAACCGAGATTTAGATTCGAATTTGAACTCTTGAGATTGAAAATCCAAGTTTCAATAATAAATCGAAATTGAGCTGAGTTTAATGGGAAAAAGTGTTGCCATTAAAGTCAAAATGTTTTTAAAAAAATTGAGTCAAAGTCAAAATTTTGTGGTTAAAATTCTAATTTCGAGAAAAAATCGAAACATCGAAACAAAATTAAAATTTAGAGAATAAAATTAAAAAGAAAAAAATAAAAATTTGTAGGAAAATTCGATTTATTCTTAAATTTCAGTTAGTTAAATAGTGTCATTTTAAGAAAAAAATTAACACTAAACTTCTTATTTTTATTTTGATATTTTCTGGAATTTCAATTTTTTCCAAATTTTACTTTGAGAAGAGCGCCAGAATTTATTACTTGTAAAGAAATTGTGCATTCAAAAAGGTTTCAACACCGTTCTAGAGCTTATTTTAAGAAAACATTGAAGAAAGCATGAAATCTTGCTTCTTGCTAATTTTTTAATAAGAAATCTTGCTCTTGCTAAAGAACTTTTTGTCTCGTCTTGTTTTTGCTCACAAATTTCTTGTCTTGTTCTTACAGCAAGAACAAAACAAAAAGAAGAAAAAGCAAGAAAAGAAAAATAAATTCGTAAAACACCATTTGAGCCTCATTTACTTTTTTAATTGAGCTTAAGATCCGTGCATCCCATTAACCTGTTCAATAAACATTTCAAGATGTTCTTGCGCCCCGTTTACCACCGCCGCAATATTTTTAAGAAATATTAAGAGATTTAGTTTCTTAATAGATTTAAAAGAGGATCTACTTTCCTTAATATTTGGAAAACAATTCCATGAGATTTGAAGATTATAAATCTTTTTAGGGGACCTACAAAAAGGATTTTAAAATATTTGATAAATATTGGAATCTCTTGAGGAACGTTCTGAGTTCTTCTAGAAATTTAAAGAAAATTTTAATATTTTTAAAAGATTTGAAGAAAATTATAATCTTCTTAATATCTAAGGAATGATCAAATTCCTTCAAAAGACTTAGGGCACCTCCAAAACGAATTATTAAAATATTTGAAGAACAATGAAATCTCTTACAAATTTGAGAAACGTTCTGAATTCTTTAAAAAATTAGAAGATTCTAGTGTTCTTGAGGCGACGTCGTCCGATGGACGAAGCAAAGTCCTACCGCCCCATTAGTCTTACATCCTTTCTTCTAAAAACAATAGAGAAGCAATAGATCAATACATCAGAAGCGAAACTCTTATGAGAAAACCACTTCATGTACAATAGATGTCCTACACAATTTAGTTAACGCTACAGAAAAAAACTTTTGCGGCTAAGGAAATAACGCTTAGCGCCTTCATGAACATAGAAGGAGCCTTTGATAACACCTTATATTGATCCACAGAACGAGCCTTACAGCTAAGGGAAGTTATGCATCCCGTAGTAAGATGGATTGAGTCGATGGTAAAAGCCGTTTGATCATGACCGCAATAAACGAAGAAAACTAAGTAACGGTGACAGCAATAAAAGGCTGTCTGCAAGGCGGAGTTCTATCGCCTCTATTGTGGTTACTTGTTGTCGATAATTTTATGACTACATTAAGTAGGACGGGATTTACAGTCGAAGACTATGCAGATGCTTTAGTCATAACGGTGAAGGGAAAACGTAACACTGCAGTATCCAGATTAATGCAAACAGCCCTAAACATCATGAGAAACTGGTGTAAGGCAGAGGAACTCAATGTTAATCCACACAAGCCAGCTTTTATTCCATTTATGAGGAAAAGGAAGCTAAACCTATAAGCTCCCACTCTCAATGGAATACAGATACAATTTTCCAATGAAGTTAAGTACTTGGAGATATTCCTATATCAAAAACTAACTTGGAATACTCATTTAGAAAGAACTCTTTCAAAGGCCACAATGGCAGCATGGACCTGTCGTAGACTTGTAGGAAATTTGGGCTGAAAGCGAAAATGATATTTTGGATATACCAAACGGTAGTAAAGCCCATGGTCACCTATGCCTCGATAGTATGATGGCCGAAAACAGAACAAATTTCTGCGCAAAGCAAATTACACAAATTACAGCGGTTAATTTGCATTGGAATAACCGGAGCTATGGCGTCATGCCCAACAGCTGCAATAGAGGCAATGATAGGCCACTTCACATTTGTGTCAAAAAGGAGATAGCGCTTAGTGCCTCAAAGCTATACCAATCGAACAAACTGAAATCGGATGACTTGATTGGCCACGTACATATTATGGACAAAATTCCACTGGGTTCCATTGGGTCCAACAGATCATATGCCTGCAAAACTGAACTTTGTTGTTCCATACGAAGGCTTATCGGGGATCGCCAGACATGGAATATACACAGTGAAAGGCTAGCAAACAAGACATGTGTTTGGTACACAGGCGGATCCAAACAGAAGGAGTAGGACTAGGAATATGGGTTCCTAACTTAAGACTCTCTGAACCCCTAGGAAACACTTCCACAATTTTCCAAGCTCAACTGCTTGTGCGCAAAAAAGTGCCTTAAAAAACGACTCAGAAAACTACAGGTTTATATCGTTTCAGATAGCCTGACTGCATTAAACACTCTAAAGTCGTTCAGAACCAAGACAAAAATGGCCTGGAAATGCAAACAATTCCTGAAGCATCTGGCTGCAAACAATAAAGTTACTTTGATGTGGGTTCCAGGGCATCAAGAATAGAAGGGAACGAAGAGGCTAGACTCGCAAAAGAGGCCTCAATCACACCACTCGGCCTAGAACCATACTGTGGTCTTACAAAAAGCCACGTAAAAAATGAAATAGATACTTGGGATACAAACCAAAGGCTGTCATACTGGAGGAAAACTCCAGGCCTAAGACAGTTAAAAAAGTTCATCACTATTTCAAAAAAGAAGTCTGAGTAGCTTCTTGAACTGAATAAGAACGACTTAAGAATAATAACGGGACACTTCCCAGTAAAGTATCACCTTAAGAAGATGGGAAAAGTGGATGATGAAAACTGCAGATTCTGTAACGCAGTAACAGAAACAACAGAACACCTGATATGCGAATGCTTGGCTTAGTTGTGTAAAAGGCTCACATTTCTTAAAAGGATGACCCCTGGCATCCCAAGAAATAAGGGAAACTGCTCCTAAAAAGATAACAGACTGTGTGAAAAATCTAAACATCTTGGATAACCATTAAAAAAATTAGAGTCCGCACAACAGATCCTAATGAGTCGCTGTGCTTAGAAATGTAAAAGCCTATACGACTCTATTTCAGAATTGTAGTGTTCTGGAGAGAAAATTCCAATGTCTAAAATATTTAATGAAGAAACTAATATCTTAAGAGATTTTAAGAAAATTTTAATTTGCCTAATAGATTTTAAAAATGGTCCTTAAGGGATTTTAAAATTATATTTTTTTAAGGAAACTGAAATGCTTTTGATCTCCTTAAACTCTATGGAACATCTAAGTTATTCAAAGTCTTCCTAACTTATTTAATCTCCTTATGATATTTAAAGAAGGCTTTAATTTTCTGAAAATTTTCTGAAAAGTTTTGAGAAAATTATGATCATAAGACGTTCGTATAAAGTTCTAATGCCATTAATAATTTTTTTTAATGTAATAATACATTTACTGTTTTTATTTATTATTTAGTAAAATGTTTATATTTTTAAAAGATTGAAGCAAATTGTAATCTACTTTAAGATTTAAAGAACATACTAGTCTCATCAAGCGACTTTCCAGACTTTCCCTAAGAGATTCGAAAGGACCTAGTTTTCTCAATAAATTCGAATCTTAACGTCTGAATCAAGTTTTTCCTCTAGAACTTTAAAGAAGTGTTTGCCTTTTAAAGGATGTATAAGTAATTGAAAATATTTATCATTTTTCCTTTTTGGATCATTATTGACACGTCTTGGATTATTTCAAACTAAAATAAAAATAATTGAAAATAGTTCTGGTATCTTCCAAATTTCGAGGAACGTTTTCTTTTTTCTTTAAAGCCTTCATAAAAGATTTGAAAAAAGTTTTCATCTCCAGCACAGCTCTGAAAGAGTTCTAATCTTTTGAAGGGGGTTTATAAAAAGATCAAATATTGTTAAGATATTTAAGGTAATTGCTCATCCCTTTCTTTAAGGTTTTGAAGAATGTTTCTAATCTTCTTAAGTGATTAAAAAAAAGTGATCTTTGGAGGTTAAGGAGCATTCTGATTTATCAAAAATATCTGTATATTCTATTCTATTAATTTAAAAACAAAATTTGATATTCTTAATCGATTTGAGTAAAATTCTAATCTCCTTGGAATTTAAGGGCCACTCAGGCTTTTTCAGGGGATTGAAGAAGGCGTTAACGGCCTTAAGATATCATAACGTCTTTACTGTTTAAGAACTTATCTAACGTAAGTATTTGAAAAAAGTTCTTATCTTCGTAAAGAGCATCTAATTTCAAGAGCAGTTTTCATCAAATCTCTGAAGAACATTACAGCATTTTTGTAATGTTCTTCAGAGAGTTGAAGAACATTGCAGTCTTTTTAAAAAATTTAAGAAATATACTGATATCTTGGTAAAATTTGACGAAAGTTTAGATCTCCTTACGAGATTTGTGCAAAGTTGAAACCTTATTAAGGAATTTAAAGAATGTTTTAATATATTTAAGATTTTCTTTGCCCCATCTGCTGTCTACAGTTTTAAAGACTTTGTACTGATTGCGGAATGATATTTTGTTGAAATTCGTTGGTACGATCATGTGATATAAGCTGCCTAGCGAGTCTCCAGCTATATCAGGTGTAATTCGTGTAATCTTCAAACTTGCTACACCTAATACTCAAGAAAAGTCAACTTTTAACATAAAAATAGATATTCATACTACTGTACTAATGCCATTTTTTTATTTTTTAATGAAACATCCAATATATTTCCACATTTCTGAAATATACACCATTTTCTGAAGACAATGGATATAAAATAAAAGATTTTTCAAAATTTTCTTATCACATTTCATTTTTTAATCTAGAGGTGAATGACTCCTAGTTACGCCTATAAATATCCTGAAAAGATCTGAAGAAGATTCTAACGTCCTTAAGCTTTGTTCCAAATTGTTCAGCCCCTTTAAGAAATATGAAGAGTTCTCTCTAATGCATTAAAATCCTTGAAGAAATTCTAATCGTCTTAAGGTGTTTGTAGAAAGTTTCTGTGCAATCTAACTGCAACTATTTGAACAAATGTTGGACCATTTGTTCACAAACATGTCTAGTGACTTAAGACTTCTATGAATTCTAATTGAATGTAAAAGATGTGATGTGGATAGTATCAAGGAACTACTAAAAATGTTCGATGTTTTATCTGCCTTCATGGAAAGCTTCTTTCTTCAGAAACAAGAGAAAACTAAACTCAAGATATAAGAGTAGAAGACTAAGAGTATGGTGATGTGAAAAAAAAACCAAGATTCAAGATAAAGAGCACGGTAACCCAGTTGATCAACCATAACCAGATCACAAAACTCTTCCCGAAGTTTCGCCTCAGGGTGGTTGACATAAATACTGTGCTCTTCAGTATTAATCTTGGTTGTCGTACATGAATCATAATTATAATTTTTTTTTGGCGAACCCTCTGGAGAGTCCGGTTCCCATTTTGACGACTGCTCTAGAATCTAGTGTTTGAGTTTGTCAGTGAATATCTAAAAATTATATGCAAAGCACTAAACCCTCTGTTGTTCTAATAAAATAAATATTGAATGAGACAGTATTTAAAATTGTTGCACAAAGATTTAATGTTAATGCAGCGCTCTCGAGCTCCTCGTATTGGCATGAATTACTTTTATTCGACAATTTATTACAAACACACAGCTCAGAGCCTGGGGACAGAAAGCTTCCAAGAAATTTGTAGACACAAGTCGCATTAAGATAATCTCTGGTTCTTAAATGGGTTCCATTAGAACACAGAGGCTAATAGTCTAAAAGTCATTATTTAAGGTGTCTCTTCGGTCTGGACGTCTTATGAACTCATACAGGTGTCACCAAATCTGGTATTTATCGTGATTGGTTATTCCGAGAAGCTGGGTGTAGTAGCGGACAGTAGTTTATTAAAATTTTAGAGGTCAAAATATATCAGATGGATTTAAAATAACCGAAAGTGTTTCTATGTGTGGGATCAATTAGGTTCAAAAAATCATCAATTAACTATGAAAACGAGTTTTCTAATTGCAATATTTATCTAAGCAATGGCAACCTTGTTATTTCAAGAATACAGAATAATCCTTGACTGATAATCGCAATTATATCGCATTTATTTGAAAGTAATATTAATTTTAAAGCACCTCATAAATCATAATAATACCTTTTTATATAGAAGTGGTTAAACTTTAGCAAACTGTGACTTATACCAATTTGTTCCGCGACTTACTTCTATCTATCAAAAGCAACTTTCTTATTTTGAGAAATCAGTGACTTTTATTCCGTTGACACAAAACATTAACCATTAATGACTGTATAAAAAAGGAGCTGAACCCGTATGAATTCCGAATATATTTATTGGGCAATTACCAAAGCATTGAGGAGACCCGCATACAAACGTTTCTACTTTTAATGATAATAGGTGTTGGAAGCGAACAATAAATAGTTGCGATACCATGGGAAAAGACTTCACTTTTCCTGCTACAGTTGCGGTTATTTACATTAATTTATTTTTAGACGGGCACGCTTTCAATCAAGGATTTCACGAAATGAACTGCTGCTTTTGTGAACCATGTACACTTTATCGAGCCGAATTATTCTGTCCAGAGCTATCCATAGGTCGAAGCGAGGGGAGTAATCACATCGGACGCCGAGCGTCAGGGAGCCAGAGACGTCTAACAACTTGACTCTAAATTATTATTTCATTTTGTCGAAATATTTTTTTCAAATTAAAAATTTCTAGTGTAAAGTAAATTTTTATTATTATTATTAGTAATGTAATATTAATCTTCAAATTTTTTAGAAACTGAAACTTTTTAATTAAAATTCCAACACAAACATTTACTCTGACCTCTACAATTTCCACCTTCAATTCAAATTTCCGGTTATTTCCGAAAATTTTTATTTATATTTTTTAAAATTTCGACTTTTTTTAGATATTTTTACCAATTTTTAAACAGAATTAATGTCGCATTTTCCACTTTTTTTCGAAATTGCGTCTCTGAACCCAATTTTTTCAAAGTTTCGCCAAGAATTCATTTGAATTTTTTAAAAAGATTTTCCAAATTTCCACGAAAATCTCGCAATGTCGATCTTTTTCTCCACACCACAAGAGCAGTTTTTCGATATAAATTTCTAGGTTTACTTTTGGAAAATTCGTCAAATTTATTAAAATACACACTTTCAGGTTTAACTTTTTATCCTAAAAAACTAACTCTAAATTCAAGACAACGGATTTTGCCCTTTCGAAATATCGACCTAATCTCTCGAAATCTCGAATTTTTTCTCCAAGCTTAAACTTGCAATTATGCTCTGTATTGTTTATATTTGTTTGCTCGTCAAATAATTTTGCTCACCACTTTTTTTTGAAACACCCTCTTTAAATATTTTGTTTAATTAACTGAGGTAACTTGTTAAATTGGTCACAAAACTCTTATAAAGCTGGTCATCTATTTTTTTAAATCTTATTTTTGATAAAATAACTTCCTTAAGTCTATCGTTAGTAATGAAAGAATTCTTAGATCGAAAATCAAAAACAAAAAACAAATACAAGAACATAGTACTGCTGATCCATAGTTTATTATTAAGGCTAATAACTAACGAGAATTCTTTTAAATCCTATACTCGAAACGGAAATAGCGTATTTGCGATTTGAATTTCAAATCTATTTGGGTAAAACTTGAATGGAAGTATACATCCGCCTCTCTAGGCTACCAACAATAAGTTGAAAAATGCCCCATTTGTAAGTGAATGTTGCGAATGGAGCGATTCAAATGGTTACTTTTATCAAAAGCTATCATTACTGTTATTGTTGTTGTCTAAGACGGTTTCGTATTCCAATTACTGTAATTAGAATACCAAAGATTCTATGCAAAAACGATTGTTTTAATAAATAATTAAAGCGATGCGTTCCTTGCATCATTGCACTATTCATTCCTTCTGTTAGATAAGTCTCATGTTATAAAAAAAATCATACATAGGTAAATGCCAAAGCCACATAGTGTGACCCTTCGAAAACGTACCATAGAGCATAACTGTCAAAAAAAGATCTTATCGAAAAAATGCTTCGTAACTACGTAAACGAATTTACTGGCAGTGTATAGAAAATTAAAAACCCTTTCAAGGACGTGAAATGTTGACCATGATTTTTGTGTCATAAGTAAGCCTATCACAAAAAAAAATCGGCAGGTTTCAGCATTTTTTCGACAAGTTCTTTTGCGGGCAGTTATGTCCACGGTACGTTTTCGATATGCTAGGCCATTAGAAAACAGCAGATACAGAAATTTTGAAACGTTCTATGTGAATAAAACTTCTACCAGGATTATCAAGTCAATTTCTTGCAACGGATCGCCAGAACAATGAGGCAACAAACCCAAAAACTAAAAATTGTAAGTAGATAGTTTTATAAAACTTGTCTTGTTTTTTTGTTGAGCCTATACGGGAAACAACCAAAATATGACAATTACCAATATAATAAGCAAACTATTAAAAAACAAAATTTTGAAGATTTCGGGTTGTTTCACAGAATGTCCAAATGTGACAAATATCAGCATTATGAGAAAAAAAAATTAAACACAAAGGAAACACTGACAGTTATATCAAAATTGTTAGCATCTTTAGAATAACGAGAAAGGAACCAGAAGCGTGGAAAATTATTTGGAAGGAAGCTTAAAAATTTGAATAATAGACAGTAGCTGATTATCTATAAAGCAAGCAAGGCATGTACCTAAGAGATCGAAGCTACAAGGGGACGCGTCAGAGTGCACATAATCTTTAGCCATCAAAAATAATTTGGAGAAGCGCCAATGAATATTTGCCTAGATGGCTTATCTTCATACTTGGAAAAATTGACCAGATGCTTCCTCTGAAACTAAATGGGATATCTTCGTCCTAATCTTTTGCATTCAATCAAAACCGATCATTCTCAATACTCACTGATGCTTATCGTAGTCAAAATTTCAATGAAAAAGGAAAGTTCTTCTTCTTTTTCCGCTATAATTTTGCCTTCATATGGAACATTTTTCTAAGCTGTACCTTATCAGTTAGTTATGTCAGAGGCCCTTGAAACTAACCAGAAGCTTCATTTAAGACCGAGTAGCATATCGACTTCATAATCTTACGTATTCAGGTAAAAGCAATCCATCCTAACGATCATTTGGTGGTCAAAACTAATGAACAACGAAAATTCATCAGCAATATTATCTTTTTCTACCAGAATTTTGCCTTCATAAAATACATTTATCTTGTCGCAGGAAAAGTTTCATTTAAAACTAATCATTTAGTGAGCCTTGGCCACCCATCAATAGTGTGCGTTCTGTCATTCTGTAAATTATAAAAATATAAACGTTACTAATATATAAATGCGAAAGTGTGTTTGTCAGTCTGTTTGTCCGCTTCAGTGTTGCCAGTGTCGCGCACTTTCTCGATATTCTACTCTCGCGACACTTTTTCTATCTAAACAAATGCAAAGCTTGGCAATGACGACACAACGACATCGTCATCTAACAGCGAGGGTTTATGTATTTTAAAAATCGAAATTTTAACAAAAATTCAATTTTTGAGAATAGTAAAAATTTTCAAAAAGAGTTGAATTTTTAAATTTTTCAAATAAAAATCCAGTTTATTACAAAACAATCGAAACATCGAGAAAAAGTTAAAATTTAAAAAAAAAATAAGTGGAAATTTTCACATAAAATTGAAATTTTGAAAACAGTTTAAATTCAGAAAAAGTCAGAATGTCTTAAGAAAAACGCCAGACAAACGATTAAGATTTTCAGAAAAGTAAAAATTCTAAAAAAAGTTCGAAAAAAATGAAAAATGAGAAAAATCCAATTTTTGAAAAGTGAAAATTTTCAAAAAGAAGTCGAATTTTTCAAATAAAAATACCATTTACTACATAAAAGTGGAAATTTCGAAAAAAAGTAAAAATTCTTAAAAAGCAGTCGAAATTTTCATAAAAAATTAAAATTTTGAAAAAAGTTTAAATTCTGGAAAAAATCAAATCCCAAGAAAGAGCCGAAGTTTGATGACAAAAGGTTAACATTTTTAAAAAAAAGTAAACATTCTAAAAAAGAGTTCAAAAATTTAAAAAATCGAAATTATAAGAAAAATCCAATTTTTCAAGAAAGTGAAAATTTTCAAAAAAAAGTCGAAATTTTTAAATAAAAAACCAATTTGCTACGAAAAATGAGAAATTTTTGAAAAAAAAGTGGAAATTTTCACAAAAATTTAAAATTTTGAAAAAATAAAGCTCTGAAAAAAGTCATAAATTTTAAGGAAAAAGTGAAATTTTGAGAAAAATCCAATTTTTGAGAAGTGAAAATTATCAAAAATAATCGAATTTTTCAAATTTTGAAATAAAAATACCATTTCTTACATAAAAGTCGAAATTTCTAAAAAAATTTAAAATTTTTGAAAGAGTCGAAATTTTCAGAAAAAAATAAAATTTTGAAAGTATCAATTCTGGAAGAAATCATATCTTAAAAAAACCGAAATTTAATAACAAAAGGCGAAGGTTCAAAAAAGTAAATATTCTAAATAAAGTTCTAAAATTTTAAAAATCGAAATTGTGATAAAACCCAATTTTATCAAAAAGTGAAAATTTTTAAAAAAAGTCGAATATTTTAAACGTTTAAATAAAAAACCCATTTGCTACATAAGAGTCGAAACTTTTGAAAAAAAGTCGAAATTTTTAAAACATGCCAAAACTTCAGGAAATATTTAAAAATTGAACAAAAGTGCAAATTAAAAAAACAATTTTCAATAAAGCAATATTTCAACAGAATAAAATGTTGTATCAAAATTTTCAAAAATTTGGAAAATAAGTCAAAATTGTGAAACAGTTGAAAGTTACAAAGCAAGTTAAAATTTGGAAACAGTGGAAATTAAAAAAAATGGAAAATTGGAAATTTGAAATTTTCAAAATATAAAGTCGAAATGTCTAAAAAAGTCAAGATTTTCAATAAAAATCGAAGTTAGATTTTAAAAAAATCGTTACTTTCAGGAAGTCGAAACGAGAAAAAGCTGAAATTTTGAAAAAAGTCGAATTTAGAATGAAAATGTTTTATAAAAATCGAATTTAAAAAGTCAGGTTTGCAAAAAAGTTGAAATTTCGAGTCAAAATTTTAAAAAACGTTGCAAAAATGATCAATAACAAGATGAGAATTATGAAAAAAAGTCAAAATTTTCAAAAATACCGTCAAAAATGTGATAAAAAGTCAAAATTTTTCAAAAAACTCCGAAATAAAGTCAAAATATTAAAAATTTAAACTATTGAAAAGCAAATTTTCACAAAAGAAATTTTTTAACAAAAACAGAAATTATCATAAAAAGTTTCCAAAAAAGTAAAATCAAAATATACCGAAAAATCATTATTTTAAAGCTGGAATTTTCAAAAAAGGTAAAACCTTCGAAAAAAGTCGAAATTTTCCAAATTAAGTCAAAATTTCGAAAAAGCTTGAAATTTTGATGTTGTTGATATTTTAAAAGTGGAGATTTTCAAAATGCCCAATTCTACATTCCACAGTAAAAATCGAATTCATTAAAAAAAAGTCGGAATTTCCAAAAAGATGACCCAAGAATCTTGCTGTTCTTTCACGCGGACGAAGGCGCGAGCCGGGTATCAGCTAGTTTGTCATAAGTATATATTTTTGGCAAATTTGTCTGCTGCTTGTTATGTAAAGTAAAATACAAATCGAGGGAAAACACAAGCAACCTAAAACACCATATTAAAAGGAAACACCAACACATATATAATTTAAAATAAAACTATCGGTAAAGGCTAGCGATAGTACTATCGATAATATCAATATTTTCGTAAGAGGCCAATCGATAATATCGATAGTATAAAGTATCGATATGTAGTGAACACTACAGCATATCGCCATCATAAGCTTACGTATTCGGGTCACAATCGATGCATCTTAATAATCATTTGGTAGTCAAAAATTCAATGAAAAACGAAAGTGCATCGGTAATGTTTTCTTTTTCCACTACAATCTTGTCTTCATATGATATTGAAATACAAATCTTGTCCCCTGGAACCATAAAAGGTTAAAAAACACCACAAAGGTTGCTCTAACTCGTTTCGATAGTCAAGCTATCATCTTCAGAGTAAGTAACCCCTTATCGAATGGTTATGCCAAAGACACTAGAAACTAATCAGAAACTTCATTTAAAACTTAACAGC
The DNA here is from genome assembly GCA_028583605.1 of Dastarcus helophoroides. Lineage (NCBI taxonomy): Eukaryota > Metazoa > Arthropoda > Insecta > Coleoptera > Bothrideridae > Dastarcus > Dastarcus helophoroides. The sequence continues at coordinate 7,442,816 of CM053327.1, read as the reverse complement.
ATATCGGGATTATAATCTTACGTATTCGGGCACAATTAATCCATTTTAATAATAATAATGATTTGGTGGTTAAAATTTCAATGAAAAATGAAAGTTTATCAGTAACACTTTCTTTTTCCACTATAATTTTACCTTCGTGAGGTACATTTTTCTAAGCTGTACCTTACTGACTGGTTATGTTGGAGACTCTTAAAATTAACCACAAGTTTCATCTGGAACTAAACAACACGTCGTAGTTATAATCTTCTAATGTATTGGGTTCAAATCGATCCATTTTAATAATCATTTGGTGGTCAAAATTTCAATAAAAAACTAAATTTTATCAGTAACATTTTCTTTTTCCCTTATAATTTTATCTTCATATTAAACACAATTTTTTAAATTGTACATCATCGCTTGGGTATCCCAAAAGACCGAAGAATTAAACGGACCATTCGTTTGAAGCAAAACATTTTCATATTTTGTGTATTCAGTTAAAACTCAGATGTTATCGGTGGTCAACATTTTGGCAATAAGCTAAACTGCATCAGAATATTTTCTTGTTCCAGTATAATTTTATTTTTATAAAGTAGAAGTTACACCATATTGATTGGATATTCTAGCGACTCTAAGAGCTAATTAGAAACATCGTTTTAAACAAAACAGCAGCATGTCATACATAATTATATGCGTATTCGTTAAGATCAATCCATTTAAAAACTCGTAGATGTTCTTGGTGCTTGGTGGTCAAAATTTCGACAAAACAGAGCTCAGCAAAGTGCCGGATTACCCATATGGCGAACCAGGCAGGTGTGTAAGGGCGTAAGGAGACTTGGGAGCCAATTATATTTTGAGGGGGAGACAGAGAATAAACATCCAAAAATTTTGTGAAGCTACAGTATACAGTATTACCCTTGGGCCATGAATCCGCCCTTGGCAATAGGCAAACAATTAACAAATACAAAAAAATTGTTCATAGTTATAAGAGTATATTGACTTTCGGCTCAATTTCTTGCTACAATGATCATCAGTTGCAGATACACTAAAAAGGTATATAAATTTGGAACTTTCCAAACCTTACCTTAATGTAAAAGCTTACATTTTAATTTACCTGTAGATATTTCTAATTCAAAAAATGTTATTACATAAGTGTTTTGCTTTTATATAAATCAATTTCAAAATCTTATCTTAGGTAGAAATGTTATCATTAAATAGATAGATACTGACAATGAGTAGCAGACAATCCTAAGTGCTTCGCATTTACGTGAAAAACGCGACTCATGGGAGTATTAAATGGCCATGGTACATGCTGAGGCGTAAGCTTTCTTTACGTAGAAAGTATAGAAGGTGAAGAGTGAAGTGCATCATTAACATAAATAATTAAATATCCTTTAATCGTAGGCCAGATTTTCAGAAATGATAATACTTATTTAATAGGTCATTTATTGGAAGACTAAATTCCCCAGCTTTGATCTGCGGCCCTCTGAATTTCACTTCTTTAACTTTTCAAGTCTACTCATTTTTCAAAACGCGACCACTAGCTTAATAACTGCTTGAAATGTAATTCAGACCAGGCGAACAAACCTGAACGAACCTAAGCAGCTCGAACAGCTACAACGAGCGCAAATGATGAAGGATTGCGTTCGCCAACATTCGACGGTGCTTTTTTCTATTAAACGCCGCTCGCGGTTGCTCGTTCACCGTCATTCGGCAGGTATGAACGAGGCTTTATTTGACTGCAAGGGGTAAGAACAAGTACTGAAAAGATAGTCTCAGACCTCAATTAAAATTTTGCCAAACTTTAACTGCGCCCTACCGCTGCTGAATTACAGGTTCCTTGTCAATTTTTAAATTTTTAGTTTCTAAATTTCCATTTTTTTCTGAAATTTCGAACTAACATTGGAAATTAAAAAGCTGAAAATCCTAATTTTGAACTGAAATATTTTTGCTCAAAAGTTGAAATATTCCAAGTTTAATAAACCGTTCAGAGCCATAGCTAGCTTTCAACGGACCCTGTGTAAATTTTTAAATTTAGGCCCCTGGAAGAAAAAATGTGGCACGCGAAAATATTTTTGACGACCAAAATAACATCACCATTTCTGGACTCCTTTTCCTAACCTTGGGCCATGTGCGGTCAGTTAAATCTGCCTCGCTACGAGGAACTGTTAAATTTTTTCGAAAAGAAAACTAAAGATTTTCAATTTTCAACATTTCCTGATTATTATCAAAATAGCGAAAAAAAATGACAAAATCTCTAAAAAAAAAAAGTCGAAACGATATTAAATTATGCATTTTAAGAAAAAAGTTGAAGTTTCAGAAAAAATATATAATGTAATTTAATGTATAAAAGTCTGGAGAAAAAAATGGCTATTTTGAAATTAAAATTTAAAAAAAAAACAGTAGCATTATCAAAAAACCATTTACGTTTTAGGTTGAAATGTCGACAAAATAATTTCAAGGACACGAAATTAAAAAACAAAAGCAAAATATCTGAGGAAGGTCAAATAGGGTCACGTGGGGTTATTGTAAACGATTTTGGAAGTTTGAAGTGTAAAGATCCATGTATGAATGAAAATTAAATGGAGGCAACTGTATGATTGATACAATTAGCTATTAAATTTTACCATATATCAATTTATAGTGTTAAATAGGTGAATTTTTTGGAATATTTTGCAAAAAAAAATCAGTTTACAATCCCCTTCGCTTTTAATGACAGTCGAAAATATTGGAGTAATTGAGAACATCCATTTTGAAGGTGCTATAATTTGTAATTGATAAACTTTATTCATGTAATGTACTCTTATTATCTTCTGTTTGGGTAGTGAAGTCAGATATTATTTTTTTTTCTTTCCATATTTTGGTAGAAGAGTAGTCTAATTGACGATCTGGAAAATTTGTAGCATCTACAGGACGAATTCCTACAGATTCCAAACCTCAGATGACATTGGCAGGAGTAATTCCAAACATCGTTAAATAGTTTAGAAAATTTTGATTTTTGAAAAAGTCTCATTACCTGTGCAATAATTGATGTTTACAACTACCCCATTATTTTGCTTCCAATTTCCCTTATTCAGTGAATTTCCTGGGTCAATTGTAAATACTAACTCACATCGTCTGTGAGCATTTATAAATTCAAATAGCCATGCCATTGCCCGACTTATATTATGTAAATTAAGAGTATTTATCCATAATTTACCAATAATTATATTTTATAATTTTTATAAAAATAATGCTGAAGCACATCTGAACCGATTTCCAGAAATATTTGCACCTTTTCACATAACATTTTGTCCCACTTTTATTCTGTTAGTTAGTGCGCTAAAAGTTTTACTAACTAAACTAGATATTACACTCTATAATTTTTATTAGTTTAAAGTTTCTAGAGTTGAATGTTTTAGAAATAAATAGCCTGTTTCCATTTACACTGGTTTTACAGTTACCCCACTTGACCCTACTATATTTGAGTTTATAGTCAACATTTTGGGAAAATAAAAATAAAAACTGATCGAAGTAAACTCAAAATTTGTCGATAATTTAGTTAAGTTTAAGCTCGAAGTTTCAGACAAAGCCAAATGTAATTTAATATATGAAAAAAATTCTGGGAAAAAAGTCGATACTTTAAAATTTATAACTTTTGAAAAAATAAATCGCAAAATTTTTAGAAAAACAAAACCACATATTATTTTCTTTAGGATGAAATGTCGATAAAAACGAATTTATGCGCCAACATCCTAGAATTCGGAATTTGGAAGAAATCAAAATATCTAGAAAAAAAATAAAATTTTAGTTTATAATCCAACCTTTTTTGGAAAATAGAAATTTGTTTTGTTTAAACTAGAGAGCTTTTAATAATCACAAAACCAGATAATACGCTGTGATCCTTCAGAAATTCTTTTTTCAACAAGGGGTCGGTTTGATTTTTGCTTTTTTTTCCTTAAAATTACATTTTTTACAAACACAAATTCGACTTTATTTCAAAAATTTTAATCTTACTTTCAAAATATTCAGTTTTATCTCAAAATAAAATCTGGAAATTTTGCTTAAATTTGTTTTTTCCTACAAATTCAAAGGTTTTTTTTTAGAAATTTTGATATTTTTACCACAAGGGCGAATTCTTAAATTTTTCTGGGTGGGATAGTGCACAATGGCGACAGGCAAAAGGGATACCAAAAGTTCTGTAAGTTCCTTGGTTTTTACATGGCTAGTGTAGAACATCGGGAGGGAGGGGTTACGTTCCCTGTGCCCCTAAGGTTATGGGGTTGTCACGGAATAAAAAAAATTTTCCGCTCCCACTGTTTCACTTTGGTCTTGAATTTAATGTAGGCCGGTGATTTACGAACACTTATAAAAAATTTTCATCCAATCGACTTCTTTTTTTTTTTGGTTGTCAAATGTTGTTTTTGGATTCCCAGAATTCTTTTCAAACTACAGGAAAAAAAATGCATGTTTCCGGAAAATAGTCATTCTTATCTGGTAACCCTAGGTGCCCTTCTCTTAGACCTCCTATGATTTCAAGTTAAACTTTCAATTTTTTTTTTTATTACCGAAAGTTCGAGGATGAATAACCTTTTTTTAAAAATATATGATTTTTTCGAAATTTCCAATTTTTTCTGAAAATTTGAAAATTCTTCAAATGAAAAATTATAATTTTCCGTAATCCCAATTTGGGAAACCCTCCCCCTAGCAATATACTGGGTACGTCCCTGGGCCACAAAATATTATTTCATTCGAAAAAAAAAATGGGGTTTGACTTCACCTCCCTCCCACCCCCACCTGTGGGGGGTAAATAAAAAAATCACCCTAAAATATGGCAAACTTTTAAACAAGTCGAAATGTTTTAAAAATTTAATGAAGAAAATTTTCTTTCAGATTTATTGAATTTATTCCAGTTAGTCACTACCCTGTATAAGCACAGTACCCCGAGGTAGGTAACACTGGCGCGGCTGTACTATGCCGATTATAAAATATTAAAAACGATCATAGGCGTAGATAGCAAAAGGGTTACAACAACAACCATAGGCGTAGATAGCAAAAGGGTTACAACAACAACCATAGGCGTAGATAAGATGAGGGGAACAATTGCACCAACACCATCGTACGCGTAGATAAGACGCGAATAATACCACACAAATGTCACCATAAGGATAGATACCCTGAGGATTGCTATACTTCTTCTAACTTGTCTTAGATCAAAAAATGTTTCGTCTATGAAACAAACCTTTCATTAAAATCGTATTCTACGATTTGAGACCAATGAAAGTTCTGAATATCTAAGCTCATCAAATCTTCAAGAGTCAGTTTATTGGTATGAAGCTGCCAAACTTACCGGATCTAATTCTGTTTCAAATAGCTCGTTGAGCTCGTCATTAGAGGCCAGTTCGTAGTACGAATCCATCATCAGGGTTTCCAGTAAAATTGAACAACAATAAACGAATCCGCGGTCAAAGCACAATCACAACACTTCAATTAGAGTTCCACCATACGCCAACCTAGACGGACACCGTGGTGCTTGTATTAGAACGGAACATATTAAAAAAAAACTCGCGCTACAACAATTTGACACTTCCACTAACGACCACTGCAAAAATAGTTCACGCCCCTCCGGTGTTTTCACTAGAACCTCTCTCGTACGTACGGGAAGTGTTTAGTATTGAAAAAGATCGATTGAGGAAGTCGAGTCGTGTCAGTAATTGTGGTAAAAACTTTTCGCGATTACTTCCTCCGGCCGGTATTCATTCACCTGTTGCTTTTTGACGAGTTTTGGGAGCGGACGACGTGTGCGATATAGAGACCGGTCGCAAGCCCAAGTGAACGTATCTGTTTATCGCAACGAGTAGTAGAATAGAACAGGATGCCGGTTTCCAATGCGTGATAGCCGTGCGCAGAAAGCACGGTGAAATTCATGAAATTGTATTTATTTGCCTTGTAAAAGATAAGACCTTGTTGATTGTGCATTGTATTTTCGCATGTTGGAGGCGGGGATCACTCTGTATTGATTAATTTATAAAAATTACCGCTATGTGTTCTCACCGTGAGAAGAGCCTGTAGGTAAATTACGTCTTTGATCAATTAAATTAATATTTTTCTTTCTGGCCTTCTAATCCTTTGATCCTTGGAATGCAAAGAGCTGTGGTGGCGCTAGACTTCGGAGATACCGACGGCTACTATCATCTGCGCATAGGACTGGAGGATCTCTGAAGCTAAGAGATTGTTTATGTACAACAAAAACAGAGTAGGAAACAGAACAGACTCCTGGGATACCTCCCCATTAACAAAAAATGTCTTATGATATGCCATTGACGACAACATGAAAAGATCTGTCATCGAGAAAATAGGATATCAAATCATAGGGACCCGGTGGAAGTCATAGGATTTTAATTTGGCGAGAAGAAATTGGTACCAGACTTTCACTTTTGAGATATCCAATGCTACAATCCAAGTCTCATCGAATTTTTCTATAATGGAATTCCAGCCATGAACAAGATATGCTAGGAGGTGGCCAGTTGAATTCTGTTGTCTAAAACCGTATTAACTATCAGAGATGATTCTACTTTATTACCAGATATTTGAGAATCTTGACTTTATTAACCTTCTCCATCACTTCAGACATTACGGATAACAAAGATATAGAGCTATAGTTGTTAGTGTTAGCCAGATTCCTTTTTTCCTTTTTAGGGGCAGACTCCACCCTAGCAGATTTCCAGATGATAGGGAATACACTATTGTTGTAAGAAAGTGTAAATAGTTAGCTTAGAACAGGAGTCAGATCAGGGGCGCACATCTTAAGAAGAATAGCGGGGATACCATCAAGGGCAAAAGCCTTCGACGTATCATTTTCCTGATTGTACGTTGTCTGAAAACAACTTGAGGATGCGCCAACCTTAGGAAGAATGGAAGGCTCTACGTTCTGCAAATCAAGGTTAATATTTAGGTTAGCAGGTCAGCATTTTCCTTAGAAGCCGTTGCTATAGAGTTCTTCTCACTTGAAAAGGTGAAATCTTTTTCGATCGATTTTGCAAATCCCCAAAAGGAGATGAAGCCTCTCGGACAGTCGATGTATCCGTGTGGTATGAATAATGAATTATTTTGCCAACAAAATTTTACAGGACACCAGGCACATAGCCAGGATTTTCGTTCAGGGAGGGTCTAACTCCCGTTTTTTTTTCTTTGTTTTGATGTGATAGTAGAGACACATACATTTCTTACCTCGAAAATTAATGAGCAATATTGCAAAATTTAAAGAAAATGTTGAATCCTTATGTTAATAAACAAACATCTTTATTTTTTTACTGTCCATGTTGAAATTTTTTGCTTTTACCTAGTTTCCAACCTTAACTTTAAAACTTGGACCATAATATCGAAACTCGAAAGTTCCACTTCAATCTCTATATTTAAATCTTTTAAATATACTGCATCTCGACATTTGTAATTTTTTTTTAGAATTGCAAAGTTTTTTGTCAACTTGTCAACTTTAAGGCCATTTTTAGAGTCACGCGGGTGGCACCCGTCACCCGCGCGCGGGTAGGTAGGATACATTTGTTTGCAGCGACGCACCCGCGTGCCGCCACCCATTCCATTCTAAATAACTTGCTGCAAACAAATGTATCCTACCTACCCGCGCGCGGGTGACGGGTGCTACCCGCGTGACTCTAAAAACGGCCTAAAGGTGACAAATTTTCAACTTTGCAGGGCAGCATTGCATTTCAGGAAATTAGGAAAATTCGATATTAAAGATGAAATTAAGAAATTTCAATAAAAGTTTTTATTTTCATTTGTAATTCGAACTTTAAATTTATTTTAGAAAGAAAAAGGGAGACTGAAACTTTTTAGGAAAAAGTGGAAATTTGGGAGAAAAATTAAAAAACGAAAAAAAAAGAACTTTATGAAACAAAATCGAGAAGCTTCGAAGTTAAGGTCAAATTTTTTAATTTTAAAAATGTTGAGTTTAAAACAAAATATTAAAAAAAAAAACAACCGAAGATTTTTCGATGACGAAAAAATTTTAGGTTTAATTCGAAAATTCCAAAAAAAAGTACGTGACTAAGATTCAAATTTGAAAAAAAATTGTAAAGGAAAATGTTTACTTCAAAGATTTAGAAACAAAAAATTAAAAACAAAATTTTTAGAAAGAATTAAAATTTGAAACAAATAAAAGAACATTATAAAAAGGATTTCGAGCTAAACTATAAGTCGAAATTTATAAAATCAATTTTTCGAGATTTCGACTTAAAAGGTCGAAATGGCAAACTAAAAAGATAACAATTTCGAGTTCAAACCAGAAAAACTTTCAAAGTTTAAACATTTTATAAAAATGTAAATTATTTATAAATTATTACAAGATGTTAAATAAAAATTAAGCATCAAAAAATTGAAAGTTAGAGTTTCAGCTGAAAATTTCCTTTAAGCAAAGGGAAACTTAAAAGTGCAAACATGAATTAAAAATTTGAAAGTAAGATTAAAATATGTATAATATGACAAATGACCAATTAATGTATAATATGTATATCAAAAGAGTAAAATCTCTGGAAAAGTCAAAATGTCGAATTTAAACCGCAAATTAAAAGAAGATTGTAAGAATTTTACAGAAAGGTTGACATTTCGAAAAATACTTGAAAATTTAAAAAAATCGAAATTTCGAAAAAGGTCGGTATGAATAGAAAATTTATAAGTTTACACTTAAAATTTTGAACAAAAAATATACCTTTGAAAAACAAAATCAAAAAAATGTATTTGATTATGTTTTATTTACAGCCAATATTTAGTTTAAGAACACACTTTTTTTCCTAGATCTCGAGATTAAATTGCAATTTTGTAAAGATCATAATAATAATTTCGAGTTTTAGAAAATAATTTAAGTTTTAAGTAAAACATTCGTAGAAGATATTTCTCGAAGTTCGAAGTTTTAAAAAAGGAATATGTAATCACAATCAAAATTAAAAAAAGCAAAACTCTAGAAAAAGGCAAAATTTCGCAAAAATATCGGTATTTACACAAAAAAGCATTCAAAAGTAAAAAATATTTGAGAAAAAATGTTAGAATTTGGCAAAAAAATTGTTTATACATATTTGAGACGTAGAATTAAGGAAAATAATTTAGAATTTCAAGTTTTAGATCGAAATTTTGATAAAATAATAGAAATTCTTAGAAAAGGCTTTTCAGAAAATATAAGAACATACATTCACTATTTTTATGAATTCTTTTTTTTTTTTCATTGTATCAATAAATAAAAGTGTAGAATAAAATCTGGTGACCCTAAGTACTTTATGTAAATTTTGCCAAATAATATATAAAACGTGAAACTTACACTGCAGGGGACAACCCGAACTCATCTTTTGCTAAACCCACAAGGCAGACTTCTTTTAGGAATGTGGAACTGACCATTCTATTCTATACCTATCAAGATAGTTTCAGTAATGGATTTGACAACTGAGGAAGGGATGTCTAACTGAGTTAAGGCAGCCCTCTTTCCATAAGAAAGATGCAAAGAAGTCTCTTAATTCTTCCCAATTTGCTTAGTTGAAGTCATGATCAGTTACAATATACTGATCATGATGTAATTTGACTTCAACTCTGCAAATTTTGAACAATTAAGGGACTTCTTTGCATCTTTCTTATGGAGAGAGGTCTGCCTTAACCCACTTATGCTTATTCTCATTGACAAGACAAATCCTTTCGTGGGAAGATACAAATTTCTCTCTTACGTTGAAACTTTGTATCCAACTTGTAATTAGGGCAAAACATATGGATAGTATTGGTGGACGAAGAGACCTAGGTTTCTGTCAAAGACACCAGATGGAGTCGTTTATTCGTGAATCCAGTTCAAACTTGAGTTTAGCTCCCGAATGTTACAGAACTGAGTTTTGAATATTATTTGGAAGAAATTTGTCCCGGAACATATTATAGAACTTTCTATAACTGTCGATGTTGGACTCCCTCACACACCCTACACCCAGACATCCGAAAGGTGGGGGGAGGGAACTGATGTCCAAAATATTTTCCACTAAGGGAGCCTATCATATTTGTTTTTAATAATGACCAAGAAGAAGTCAGATGAACTCACAAAACGATGAACAGGATAAGAAGAACGATAGGAACCGACTCACGTGTCAGAAATGAAAACATAATGCAAGCATCAATTTTATCGCCTCCCAGTAGTACGTGGGGTAGTACTGTCTCTTGCGGTCTGTCACCTGCCAATTATTTTGATATTTCAAATTTACTAAAATTGAGAAATTAAAGCAAACATTTAAAAAAATAAAAAACAAAGTTCCTACAAAAAATCAACATGATGTATTTCGAAATTCTGGAGGAAAAAATGTCCATTTTAAGGGAAAAGTAGTGTGCACTGCACCCGTAGTGGACACTTTCAATTTTGAAAGCTTTTAATAAGCGTTTAATAAGCTATGCATAACATTCAAACCAACGCTATTTTGTTCCATAAATCTTCTAGTTTTAATGGGTTGAACTACAATATCCACCCTGGATCAGAGGCAGTTTAAGCATTCTTGAACTGTGGTAGTGCATAAGGTGTTTGAAGCATTGCGTTACATCGGATAAGGAGGTAGGTAACCCCATTATACCTTCAAATCACTACAAGTACGATGCAGAAACAAGATAGATGGCGATGAACCGCCTTCTTAAAAAGTTTTGGCGAAAATTCCTTTCGGTAAGAAGCTCCATAACTTGGAAGGAACTTCTATAGAAAAAAAGAGTCCCCGTAGACAGAAGTCCTAAATGTGTCAAGCTGGACCGCACAGGAATTTGCTGTCTCCGACTGTCTAGTATGCCTGCAAGAATCTTGCCCTTGGGGGGCATCAATCCTAGTATTTCCTGCGAGCATCTTCCATGATACTACTTGTAGAAAAGAGACAAGTCACCGACCATCCGCCAGTGCTAGATGTTTCGAGAGAATCGATCAAACTCTCGACATCAATTAGGCGAATCGCTCTTCTTTGAATTGAATCCAAAAGAGCTAAAGTGTGCTTTGGGGCTGAAATCCAAACATGAGAACAGTATTCTAGTGTTGGTCTAACTTGAGCTTTGTATAGGGTGAGTAGCTCATGAGATGTGAAGTACTTTTTAGCTCTAAAAAGAAAGCCTAGCTTCTGAGAGGCGGACTTGGCAATGGCGCACACATGATCGCCCCAAGAGAAGTTAGTGCTCGCATTCACTCTTAGGATAGATAGATTAGATCCCATCGGGAGGATTTTACCGTCCACGAGCATGTTTGTTACATTATCCCTTGATGTTTTCTTAGAGAAAACCGTGGGCTAAGTTTTTGAATCGTTGAAGTTGACCAGATTTTTCTTACCCCATACCAGAATGATTTTGAGATCTTCATTAATCATCTGTATCTGCTTTTCCCTTAGTCGATCTGAAGCAGCGACGGGTAATGGTTTGTCGGAGAAAAATGATGACACCACGCTACTATCATCCGCGTAACTGTATATAGGATTAAAAGTTGAAGCTAACAGATCGTTTATGAAACAGATTAGGAGGCAGGGCAGACTCCTGAGGCACCCCTGCAATCATCACAAATGTCTCGGATGAGATGCCATCGACGACTACCAGCATCGACATCTATCGACAAGAAAATTGGATATCAAATGACAGAGTCCAGGAGGAAGACTATAAGATATTAATTTGGCGAGAAGAGATCGGTGCCAGACTCTGTCAAAGGCTTTTGAGATATCCAATGTCACAATCCTAGCCTCACCATGTTTTTCCATAGGTGATTTGGAGATATGAGTAACATATGCCAGTAGATCGCTAGTTGAGCGTTGTTTTCTGAAACCGTTTTGCCTGTCCGAAATAATTCTATTCTCCTCCAGATATTTGAGAGAATCTCGATGTTGATAACCTTTTTCATCACTTTGGATATAACGGGCAACAAACATATAGGGGTATAGTTGTTAGCCAGATACATTTTTCCCTTTTTAGGGACAGGCTACACCCTAGCAGATTTCCAGATGTTAGGGAATGCACCTTTGTTGTTTGTTGTAAGAGAGTGTGAACAATTTGCTTAGAACAGGAGTCAACTCAGGAGCACACTTCTTAAGAACAATAGCAGGGATACCATCAAGGCCAGAAGCTTTCGAGGTGTCGAGCTCGAGGAGAATCTTCCTGTTTGTGCGTTGTCTAAAAACAGCTTCAGGCATCGAACTGCCAACTTTAGAAAGAATAGGAGGTTCTGCGTTTCGAGAAGCAGCCTTTTCCTTTGAAGTAGTCACAATATTGTAATTGTCATCGAGTAAAGGAGGAAAATTTGAAGATGTAAAATTCTTTCCAATCGACTTTGCAAATCCCCAAAAGGACCTGAAACCATTCAGACAGTTGATAAGCCTCTGACGCATTTTACAATCGAAATCACTTTTTGCCTCGTCAATAACCTGTTTACAAAAATTCCGTGTATCTAGAGAGTCTCGACTGAGGGATTATTTCGGTGCAAAATTATGATCATCAGCGAAGGACATCGCACTCGTTTTGGATCCATAGCTTTTAATTGAACAAGTAAGGCATAAAAAATATCTTTTCGATGCGCAAAATTTCATTTGATGTAATTTAAATGTTGGCATGGTGTTTTTCTCGTCACACTTGCCAAATCTTTAACTGTTAAAAGGCTGTGAAACCATTGCAATGCCCTGAAATATAAGTCAAGTTAGGTTTTGTAGTTCCCTAACGTCTTGTGCGTTTGTTTACTTTTTTCTAGAGAACACAGATAATATAGGAAATAGGCCTACATTTTGGAATTATTTGCAGAAAGCTATGGAAAGCGATCTCCTAGGCGTTAGATAAGTAATTCCTTTAGCAATTGCTGCTAAGAAATTTGAGTTATCACGTACTTCATTACAATGGTTTAGAAACAATGATCTCAAGAGTGAAAAGTGGGACCGACTTCGACTCTTCACGTGGTTTAAGAGAATGGATTCTGTCAATGGCATAGGCTGGTTCTCCTGTAACTAAAGCGCAAGCTTCAGATAGCTTTCAACATCTAGTCAATGATTAAAAAATAAGAGAATCCTTATGGTCACCCTGATTTAAGAAATTTTTGAAAATAAAACCATCCATCTCGGAAATGATTGCGCAAAACTTAACTATAATTTGATCGTTTGCCGCAGAAAGCTTAAACACGTCCTTCAGGTCCAAGAGGTGCAAGAACCAATAGCAGAACAGGTAAATACGTCAAGTAGGTATGTCAAATACATAGTCCACCTTCAGTAATGAGCCAAGCACTTCAGAGCATCAACAGAAGTCTTTGCGAGAATTTAAGAGGATGTTGGTGTGATTGGAAAGTCCAATTTAAAAAGCAAAGTTAACTAAAAAAGGTAGTGACACTAAGGTAATGGCAACGGTACCATGAAGACAAAGCTTAAAAGAAAACATATTTGTAGATTCAAAAAGTCAGAAAAACTGATATTATGCGGAAGAAACATAATGACAAAGAACTGGCCCAGAGAAAGAAGTTCCAAGAAAGAGAAGAACCCAAACGCAAGTTATGGGAGCAACAAGAAGAAAGAAAAAACTGAAAGAGCTGCAAATAAACGAATACAAGTAGGATGAATGCAAAAATAATTTGAAAAAAAAAGAGCAAGATAAGTGGTTCGCAGCAGATAGCTCAGAAGAGTCTCTAGGTCTGAATAGTAATTCTGAAAGGGGCTAAGTTAAAGCTTTGATTTTGTTTTGCTACATTTTGCTGCTAAAAGCTTTCAAGAAAAACTGAAATTGGCGCAAAAATCTCAAAATAGCAAAAAAGTTGGGATTTGCAAATATCCCTTTGTATTTAACTGTTAATTGGCTGTTTCTAAGGAAGTTTAGTGTGTTTGATGCTTCGATAATATCAAAAATTCCTTATAAATAACCTATTGCATTAGAAAATTGTCATTAATTAATGTTTTTCAATTAAACAAAATGTGCCCACTACCTGGACAAATTAGTGTCCACCGCTGAAAATTTCCTGCCCACTGCCAATGCATTTCACTATGTGCAAAAATGATTTTTATTCCTATTTTTTTATAAATCAATTGACTATTTAAACACAACAAGATGAGTAAATAAGGTCAATAAAAGTCAGAAAATTTAAAGTTGCCTAAACAATCTAAAACTTTTAGGAGTTATACGCAAAAGAGTAAGAATTTGTCGTTAAAGTGCCCACTACCGGTGCATTTACCTTAAGATCGGGATCTTAGGAAATAAGTCAAAAATACGAAACATTACAATAATAAATAATAATATTCATAATAATAAATAACAGTAATTAAATCAAAATTTAGAAGAGCTGAGATTTTTGAAAAAAAACATAAGTATTTTTCGTGGAACGGACTGGTCTTTGGTTATCTTCAAAAATTGAAATACAAATCTTGTCGCCTGAAACCAAGAAAGATTAAAAAGCACACAACAAATGTTGGTCTAACGCGTTTCGATAGCCAAGCTATCATCTTCAGAGAGATACTGAATCACTACAGATACAGTATCTCTCTGAAGATGATAGGGTTAAAGCAATATGTGTTGTGTGTTTTTTAATCTTTCTGGGTTTCAGGGGACAAGATTTGTATTTCAAAACATTAAGTAGAGTAATGGCACCAGTAACTGTCATTATTAGATGTATCTGTAACTTTTTACTGATATCGAAAAAACTGGATGCATTTTTTTAATATCACCAATACCTAAGAGGAGGATTAATTTCTTTGCTACGAAACTACTAACTTGTTTTTTGTCAAAAAATATTTTTTTTAATAAAAATATTTTTATTTGTTAATGTCCTTACCAATTATTGTTATGCAATAACCAATAATTGTCATTAACTTTTCCAGTAATTGTCATCAAATCTGAATCGTTAAGTTGCGTTGGAAATAAAATTTAAACAATATGGAGGTTTATTTATTGTTTGGCCATACACGAAAATATTTCCATGATACCCAAGTATGTGGAATGTGTATTTATTTATGTTTGACTTTTCCTATCTTTAGTTTTTCCTTTTAATTTTCGAGGTCCTTTAGTTCTCTTGTTTTGTGTTAGCTTCTTTTTCTTGATATTTTCCTTTTTTTATCTTTTTTTCTTGACAAATATAATTATTACTCCTTCGCTTTCGCCTTATAGAGGATTCTGCCAAAATAATAATCGTTGCAAATGTGGAAAAGTTTTCCATCCAGCTAGAATTATCCTCATTTTCTTGCATATTTGTGTTGGGATTTATCCTGCATTTTAATAAGCTTTTATCCTGAATCGAGGTGTTGCATGGTAATTTGTGTTTGTGTATGTATAGGTATTAGGTATGTTGTTTTAGTACTTCCGGTCGTGGTAAATGTGTTTTACCTGACACTGGTATCTAAATTTAATTCGATTCCTGATATGTGATTGCGCTTCTTTACTAAATCGATTTTTTCGTCACTTTATTTTTGAAACTGTTCTAACATCTCCACATCCAAAGAGGAATTGGCATTCTCATGAGTAAAATAGATATGTTACTTTTAAAAAATTGGTAGCTATTCTTTTTTTTGCCATCTTGAGTTTACTATAATTCACGGGATTGTCAGTGTCAGACAATATTGTTTTATGTGGAAAAATCTCTATTGTGATAATTTTAATCCATTGGATTGTTTTGTCTTCTTATTTTTCTCGAAAACTTTATATTTAAGTACCGCTCCTGGTACTTTAAATGTTTTATTAGTCCTTGAATATGTCATTCATTGTTTTCAGGCTTCAGTTGCAGCCAAAAGTGTTTCCTCTATATATTAAAACAAAAATTGTCACTGGCAGATCTACTGATAGTCAGTGATCCACATTGTGACAATTAATGCATTATTTTAGGTTTTTGTATTTAGTAATTGTCAAAACCAAATTTTTCCTAACCAAAATCTAATTACAATCAGAAAAACATTTTAATTCAGTCTATCAAACAAACTTTATTTTCATATAAAAAATGTTCATTTATTATTATAAAAACAGCTGAAGTTTAAGCTAAATTATTTCAACCTACCTTAACAAATTCGCCAAGTATCGCAACAAAATATTTTGGACAAGGAATGATGTACTGTTGTGTTTGGAAACGAATTTGTATGGGCGATTACCATTAAAAGCTTCTCTTAAAATTGTTGTAAATAGATATAGGAAGTGATTGAGACCGTAAGAGAATTAAAGTAATAAGGAATTATCTTTTTTTTTTCCAAAAATATATTTGCTGACAACTCTACTGGGGTGATGACAATTACTGATGCCATTGCCCTATTTCAAGTTAGGACTCGTAATTTTCAGAAAAATACCTTTCGATTTTGGCCCAGTTCCAATTCGAAGTCCTGGTTACAAATACGTTTTTAATAAGTGATAAATAATTGTTGTGTATTTGATTTCACACACCCATCGCAAAAACCTATCTACGCCAATGTATGTACATTTGAATATCCAAACAAAATCACCTTGCGAACATTGAGGAATATGTTTAACTATTGAAAATATTTCCATTTGCTTAAAGAAACTGCTGTTTGGGAAAATTTCTGAAAATCGTCAGGCTCAAAGGAAGGGCTTAAGCCACCAAAGTCCTCCCTCCTTGGGTGGGCCCTTGACCCTAAAAGAATGCATAAATGAACAGTGACGAATTTTCCATTTGAAAGTGAATATTTTAGGAAAACAATTTAAGTTTAAACTGAAAATGTTCATATTATCTACTATACTATGGACTAGGGATCAAGGCTAAAGCATTGAACTAAACAATGTGGCTTATGATTAAGTCCATAGAGCATAGACCACATTGGCAATTCATCAAATAATTACACGATGCGTATTTCGCCAGCAGAACTGGCATTTTCAACCGCATTAATCTTAATTGATTAGTAAAGAAGATGATGTCGATGGTTCTTTTGCTAATGAAGTAAAATAAGTGCACTTGAAAATCCCCTTTCGGCTGGCGAAATACGTATCGCAGTATCGCGTAATTATTTGATTAACTGCTGATATGGTAAAGGGAAAACCTTCTAAGGACTTAAAACTCGAAGGTTAAACTTGTATTAATTAATAGGACTGTTTGTCTCGGTAGCATTAATCAAAACAATCCTGGCTGCTTTGCGAAATGAAAGTTTAACAACAAACCAACATTTACGTTAATTAATAACTATAATTTCCACCATTTATACGAGGCATTATGTGAACCGCCCAGGTAAAAATACCCACGTTTTTCTGTTACGTTTACACCGTCGGGTCTTATGGGAATCAGGTATTATTGACCTCAGTGACATTTCATGTGCTAACAAGTTGGATTGTGTGCAAAACTCGCTGCGCTAAATTCTATCCATTAACCGCATTATGATTAACAGTACTCTTTGTTGAATGGATAAACGAGTACCTTGGCCTAAACAGGATTCATGAAGTCATTTCTTATATGGCGTCAGTGTTATTAGGCGTCTTACGTCATGCACCGCTCAGATCATTACTATAAATGCAGCTAAATTATTTCGCATAATTTTCCGCTGAAACTATCGTAAATGCAGGCGTTTGAGTAATTTAGACAAACTTTTACATAGAACTTTATATTTTAAAAGGTCATCAATCTAATGAAGTAGCTATTGTACGTTTATGAATAATACTGCTATTATCATTTCTTTGCATATAAATATCCAAAAAATAAGCAATATGTGCTGGTTTCTTCACGGCGCCTGAACATATGAATTAAATATATTTAAATGCAAAACAGAGTTATCACGTACATAGAGTATGAAACATATATCTCAGTTATTGTACATATTTATGAAAAATCCCGAGACAGGTCAATTTTAGATTATAAGATGACATCCTGCATTATAAAAATTTCATCCCTAGATGCAACCCCCTTCGAGTTGCCGTTTCAAACCCTAAATTTTTTAATTGGAAGTAGGAGCTTGGTATATCTCAATTGAAAGATCTTTTCATTCTCTATTCAAAAATGTCATGGTTGCTACATTTATTTAAAAAATAAACAATAAAAAAAATAATTTATCAACTACATGAAATTTTCTACAATAATAACTAATAGCGGCTCGTCCGGTTCGTCCTCGGTAATCATAAAGGACCCAAAAACAATTTTGATGCCCTTTTTTGATTTTGTAAAAAAAGGAAACTTAAAACTTATCAACCTTATCATAGTCATTTGCACTTTTTGTCGAAAACATCCCAGTAACTTTCTAAAACTGTTAGAGAATTAAACAGTGGTCAGTATCGTGCTCCAGTTATCTTTTTGCACATTTTGAAAATTAAATATGGGTCATTTAACAGAAATGCATAAAATAATAATTTAACAAATGATTGGTTATGAAGATAGAGCAAGATCACAGGCTGAAGTCGCTTGTCTATTTCAACAAAAAATTTCTGATTTACTGCCTATATTCCAAGGTACAATTAGTACCAACAACTCGAGAAGTATTTTCACGAACATGTACGAAAGTTAAAAAAAGAACCCTCCAATGCATTAACTAATGGTACCAAATTGGAAATAATAAACGAGTTCTAAGAAAATCCACATTCTTCAAGTCGTCAAGTAGCTGCAGCACTGAACGTTAGACATTCCTCGATTATTCGTGTACTGAAGGAAAATAAAAGGCATCCTTATAAAATGACACCATGTCATGAGCTCAGTGATGACGATTTTGGTAGAAGAACTCATTTTTGTAACCAAATGATGCCAAGATTAGATAATAATGTCATCCAAATAGAAAACATATTGTTTTCTGATGAGTCCACTTTTACTTATCACGGTCATGTAAATCGTCAAAACTGTCGCTATTGGGCTAGTGAAAATACCCACCAAATGAGAGGATTGCATACCCAGAACCCTGAAAAAGTTAATGTTTGGGCAGGGATTATTGGAAATCATGTCATTGGTCCATTTGTCATTGATGGGCATTTAAATGGAGATAATTATTTAGCATTGCTTCAAAACAACATTGTACCAGCTTTGGTAAACTTAAATCTAGCTCAAGAAAATTCACACGTTCCAGCTAATGTAATATGGTTCCAGCAAGATAAAGCACCACCACACTACCAAGTCAATGTCCCGCAATATCTCGATTTTACATTTCCAAATCGGTGGATAGGGAGACGAGGTACGGTAGAATAGCCACCACGATCACCAGACCTGACGCCCCTGGACTTTTTGTATGGGGTTATGTGCAAAGTACAGTGTATAAAACCAAACCTCGCGACGTAGCTGAACAAGAATAACACTTGCCATTGCGTCGGTGACACCAGAGATGTTGAATAATGTCAGGAGACATATTTATTCACGATTAGGATGCTGCCAAGATGTTGGAGATGCCTATTTTGAACATCTCCTACACAGTAGCGACGCAAGGCCTAAACTTAATGTGAGCAAGGTATATTTCGCGAGGCCCTCTGATGATACAAGAAAAAGGGAATATAAAATAAAAAATCACTTGAAATTAATTAAACAGTTTTTTATTCATTAAGAAACAAACCTAAATTTTTACTTATACTTCTTTCGAACATTAAAGAAAAATGAAAAAAAAAAATAAAGAAAAAATTAAAGAAACAGAAATTTTCTACTTTTGGTTTTACTGAACTCCTTAATGATTGGTTTTTAATTTATCTTAGATGCTATATCTGCATCAATACTGCCAAAGCTGAAAGTCTTTCTTAACCCATAGTATTTCTTAAATAATTTTTAATTAGTTTTAATTTTGAAAAGCTCCTTTCAGCGGAAGCAGTACTTAGAGGTATTGTTAACAAAATTCTAATGACAATGTAAGCATTTGGGTAAATTACTTTCAAATCGTTTTCTATGATATATTGGAGCAGATGTTTTACGTCTTTAATAGAACTGGGTAAATTTGGGATCATATTTTGTAACTCCTCATACAACTCATAAGGTTGAAAGTCACTGCTCTCACCTACTTGCAGGACTGTGTATAAATCCTGACAGTTTTTCAGTATTTGCTCTTTTGGAATTTTTTTTAACTTGTTTAAGTCATATAGAAAACCAAAATTTTCCAAATGTTGATTTAAAGACATAAATCTCGATTCCATGTTACTTATTCTTCATGGTAGACCCTTATTGACCGGAAATATTATGTTTTTTTTTTCAATTTATTTAACATTTCTTCGGCCCAGTTTTGAAATGTTAAATAAATTGAAAAAAACATAATATTTCCGGTCAATAAGGGTCTACCATGAAGAATAAACCTATTCCTCTAACGGAACGAACGGACTCCGCAAATGGTGAGTGCTTCTAACTACCAAGCTGAATAGATTTCGGCGGTTAGGAACAGTAGTCACCAAGAGCATGTAAGTTCGACCCACACGTGTAGTTCAATGCCGGAAGGGGTATTAGCCCTCGGAGTAGTTGTTTCTTGTGAATCGGGCTTCAAATATTTAAATTTTTAACACAATAAATTGATGATGAAACGTCTATTCATGTTAAAATTTCTTTATTTTTCTTTTTTATATTTTAAAATTTTTTTATTTTTAATTATTTCTTCCTCATTGTTCCCTTTCCATGTTATGCACTGCTGACGAGCTCAAATGAGAGCGAAACATCGATGTCCAGTGCTACAACTTTTTTATGTATTTTACATGTTACTTATCACAGAATCAATCATGGTATTAAAAAAATCTGTTTCATACCGGCTTTTAACAGAGTTTATAGGTTGATCGCTGCCTTCATAATCAAACATCCTTTTCTTTTTGGCTACTCTTTTATTTTTAAAATCTTTTGGCAAATCATAACTGCTTTTCTCAATAAACTGACGAGCGTCAGAAAAGCATTTTTCGAATCCAGTTTGTCGATTTTCTTTGATCCAGTCACAAAATTTACGCAAATGTTCAAGAGTAATGCTCAAATGGACTTGTAGAGATTGCCATAATTTGCTTATGGTACTGACACGTGTTAATAACCCATACCATATATGTAATAATACGATAAATTCCAAACTGAACATTTCGTTTAAAAGAGAATCGCAATCACTGAGTGTATCCGATTGTTCCGTTTGGCATTTTAAGTTTTCTATGCTTTCAACAACATTATCAAATTGCAATAATACGGCCTTTACTGCCTGGATTCTGTTTTCCCACCTTGTGTCTGATAAAGCCTTCATAGTAAGCTTTAATTTATCTTTGATTATTTTCCAGCGTTTGCTGGAACTTGAAAAAAGCAAAAAAATCTTCTGAATAAAACCAAAAAATATTTTTGCTGCCACCGAAGAATTAGCTGCGTCTACTAACAACAGATTCCAGCTATGACAACCGCAAGGTGTGAAAAATGCCCTGGGATTTATATTTAATATTCGAGTTTTAATTCCGCTATTTATGTCTACCATATTTGCACCATGGTCGTATCCTTGGCCGTGACAATTCTGAATGTTTAAGTCATTTTTTTTTAGCTCTCCAGTATTGCATTAGTCAAATATTCTCCAGTCGTTTCAGTGACAGAAAGAAATCCGATAAAATTTTCTTCTATAGTTCCAGTTGATGTATTACAATATCTTAAGATAACCGACATTTATTCAACTGTACTACAGTCTCTAGAGTAGTCGAGTAAAGAAGAATACACTTCACTGGTAACTGTGTTTGACATCAATGTGATCAATTCATTTTGAATATCATGGCTTAAGAAAATGGCGTGCAAGTTGTTTATTATTAATGCGATTTATGTGTTCCTATAACGTAGGATCATATTTAGATATCATTTTAAATAAGTCTATGAAGTTACCAGAATTCTTAGGGTTTTCGTCTGTGTTAAGAGATTCTCTGTGACCTCTAAAGGCCATCTTATGAGAGGCTAAGAAATGTATGATATCAATTAATCTCTCAAACAAATTGTAACAATGTTTTTGAGATTCAATAATTCGCCTTTCATTTTCTTGGTCTAATGTTTTTCCGTTTTATTCCCTTCTCTAATGTTATCCATTGGAACATAGAGGCCATATGTTCTTTAGTATTCTCATGCCTGTGTAAAATATTACTTATGTCTTTCCAATCACAACACCCTTCCTGTACCATTTGAGTTTATCAATTGCTAAAGAGTCTGCATGGAAAACAGGAAACTTTATTTTTAGAACTTGAATAAACCAACCAGCGACGATGTTGAATTTCACCAGTATTTAGTTTTCTTGAGAAATAAAAATTGGAAAAGTGTCTATGATCATCATCTTGAGGATAATATTCATCACCGTTATTTAACTCCTGTGTGGGACCGCTTTGAACTATATCATGACGCTGAGCATCCGTCATGAGAAACGTCCACAATCCCGGGTCAAAACTGGCAAATACTTGTTTCACTACATCACTGGCATCTCTGTTAACAGGCGGAGAATTTATTTCAATCTCTTCTTCTTGATTGTGACTTACATTACTCAAAGTGAACAAAGAAATTTCAGCTTCAGATTTTGATTGGCAAGCTATTTCTGTTTCCGATTTTCGTCATTCGGTATCAATAGTCGGTGCATCTGAATTAATTTCCGAATTCTCGAATGCAAATACATGTTGAAAAGTCGAAGCAACCGATTCATTTGATTCTGTATTACCAGATTCAGTTCGATTGAGAAATTTCATCATATCTAAACTTAAAACCTGGTTTGATACAGCTCTTTCTGCTTTTCTTTTTCTTTTTGCTGAACCAGATTCCCATTTTCTCTCCTTATCTCCATCTCTCTTAGTGCCTAAGCCTGACAGGATTGATAAATTATGAAGAATGCGCCAATATTATATCCGTAACCTGTAAACAAACAAAACAAAAACAATAATAATATTTGTAGGGAGGTACTTGTTTCTTTCCTTAAGTATAATTAACATATAAGAAGTGGACTAACTAATTTGTTCGAATAAAAATTGGATGAATATAATGCATATTACTTACCTACTTTGTACCTACTTTAGTATTTCACTGATGTAATATGTATAATACAATAAAATTCGTTATACGCATAATGAAAAAACTTCAAAAAAGAATTAGGATTCTAGTACAACAAATAGAAGATATAAAAAAAAATAACAACCGTAATTTTTAGTCATGTAATGTTTTGTAAAGAAAACTATAAAAATATGAGTGTAAGTATAATAAATATTTCTTACCTTATTCTTGACAAATAAATAAATAATCACAGGTACCATTATTTTTCTTCACGATACAAACCGAATTTCTACTTATTAAACACGGGTTATCGTTTTAAAAATATGTAAAACTCTTTATTCTATTATTTATTGTTACGGAACATAAAGCGTCTGCATGCGATAGTACTTTGATTGGCTTTCTAATAAGGGGAAGTCCCGAGCTATGCCCCGTATCTGACCGAGGATTCCCTGCGATAGCAACTTAACGCCAACTAATGTTACCAGACCAAATATAAACGAATGATCAGAAACGACAAAGATGAGATTGTTTAATTAATTAATTTTATAACATAATATGGTTTATCAGAAATATCGATTATTTCATTCACATTCATATCGTGCGTCGAAGAGTGAAAATGTTTAAATTGAGAATTAATTGTAATATATTTATTATAAAAGAAACCTTGTGTCGTGTACTTTTGGATTTTCCATTATTTTTTAAATTTATTTTCGGCTGTGAGGTGCGAGGCCCTTTGCACCGCGAGGCCGTGGGCGGTGGCCCACACCGCCCACGCCTTACGCCGCCTCTGCTCCTACATTAAGTATGGTTTGTTTTTTATTTTATTAAATGAAAATATTAGATTTATATTTTATTGTTGAAAATTGAAATTATTTTTTTTTACTGTTAATTTTTGAAATAAATATGAAAACGATGACATTTTTGAATAGAGGATGAAAAGAACTTTCAAATGACGTATAATAAGCCCCTCTCTGTTTAAAAATTTAGAGGTTGCAACTGTCACTCGAAGAGGTTTGCATCTAGGATGAAATTTGTACGATGGAGAATGTCATTTTATAATCTAAAATTGATGTATTTCGAGATTTTTCATAAATTTGTAGAATAACTGAGATACAGAATTTATTCCATTTGGCTGTTCCACACTGTATGAGCAAGAGCGCATTCTGTCGAATTTTGAACTTATGTACGAGTTTAATTAAAGAAATTATGGCAAAAAAGATTCAAACTGACGATTTTCAATTAACAATATTTCAAAAGCTATTGAGTTTAGGACTATGGCATACAGTGATCAACAAATTCGGATAAAGGTTCCCCCAAACCAATGCGATTTATTCGCAACGGATCCGTAACGAAAAATTCGTGGCGAAATTCGTGATGGAATCCGATTTCGGTATCGAAAAGATCGAAAGCTATTGTTAAAAACAAAAAACATACATTACAGAAAAATACAGATCATTTAATGAATAAAATGCACCTTTCTTAAACATTTTCACCCAGAGGCACATTAAATTTATATAATTGGAAAGAGAATAAAAAAATCTATGAAAACTTACAAGAAATGAATTTCATTTAAAAAAATGGGCAACCCAGTTGTAGCTCATATAATTGCATAATTAAACACATAATCTGTAGTATATAGAATGATACTTTGGAACCAATTATTGAATAACTTTTGTATTTTAAATATTTTTTTATTTATAGTCACTGCGAATCCGACAAAAACGCAGTCAGCTGCGAATTAGATTCGGTGCGAATAAATTGGCAGACAATTCGCAGTTTAAATGAAAAAAATCGTGCCAGTCTGAAGTTGTCTATTTACTACACTGGAAACAATATGATGCGAATCGTATGCGAAGCGAAATTTCGCAAGTGCCGCGACTTTTCCGCATTGGTCTTGGGGAGCCTTAAATAAACTTTAAATAAGAAGTGCCACTTTGTCCATTGGATTACGCGCACGAGCCTGTATTCAGCAAGGAAGATGGCATTTAGAAAACTTAATTAATTTATAATTTTTAAATCATAAATTAAGTTATTATTTGAATAGTTTTTTTTACTTACTTGATTTTGATTAAATTTCGTAGGCCTGTAACTTTTAAACAAAAGAAAATCGACCTACAACTTTTATGTTTTTTAGTCTTAGAATTAAGTCTAGTTTATGCTCCCAAAATTTGAACTTAACGGTACGGGACACCCTATATAATAGAAATACTACTTTGATCAAAAAGTTCCCGGAATAACCACCGTGTAGCGCTCCCATCGTTTCGATTTGAGTTTTGTTTTTTTTGTTAAGTTGGTACATCTATTGTTGATATTCTCTCCAAATCTTAGCGCCACAGCTTGACATTTGCAAAAGTTACGTAGCCAAGAGTGCATCTATCTCCGCCTTGTGCACAAGCCCTATCTTGGCTTATCCTCAGCAGAATGGGAAGTTCGTGTTGGACATTGATTCAGCAACGTCGACATTGGGGCTGTGCTGTCCCAAGTTCAAGGCGGTGAAGAAAGAGTCATCGAATATTACAGCAAGATCCTGAGGAAGCCGGAGAGGAACTATTGCACCGCCAGAAAGGAACTTCTTGAGATAGTGAAGGCCTTGGAACACTTCCACAAGTATTTGTATGGGCAAGAATTCCTCATCAGAACAGATCATTCGGCGCTTCTTGGTTACTCCGAATGAAGAACGCGGAGGGACAGACGGCTAGATGGTTAGAAAGGCTTCAGCAGTATCACTTTAAGGTGCATCATCGACCGGGACGACAGCATAACAACGCTAACGCTTTGTCCAGAAGACCTTGTGGGGATTGCAAATACTGAGCTGAGGACATGGTAGATGTAAGGGTCACGTCTGTCCAGCCAGAAGACGGATGTTGAAATGGAAAAAGGCTGGAGATAGACTTGAATGGCAAGAGGTTTCCGACAGAAGTCCAGCTCTTAAGAATTTGTGGGCTCAATGGAAATCCCTCCAGGTAGAGGACGGGGTGCTGAAGGGGGCATGGGAAAGCGCGGATGGAATGCGCGTCAACTTACAGTTGGTGGTGCCTCAGGAGAAGATTCCACAGGTCTTGTGGGAGGTGCACAATGGGACCTCTGGTGGACATTAAGGGATGAACAAGACCCTGGAGAAGGTTCGGAAACGGTTCTATTGGGTTAACTGCAGGAAGGACGTCGAGCGGCGAGCACTTTGTTTCTCTTTAATAAAAATATCATAGAATTTTGAATTTAAAATAAAAAGGTTTTCTACCACATTTTTCCGTTTTTAATCAATTTACAAAATGATTCGTAATTCCGAGACAAAAAACGCAAAAATGCAATTTTTGCGCCAACTGCTATAACTTGCATAATTTAATTTAATTTGACCAATCCAATGCGATCCAAAAATTAGTTGTACTACAAATTCAAGCTTTGAAATTTTCATAAAAAAAAGGCGGTCTACAATACCCCAGTCTCTCCTACAATATCGTACAGTATCTTCTTTGCTCTTCGTTCGAGGGCTTAGACATTTTGACGACTAGAGATTAAAAAAAGTTTTGACGACGAAAAAGGGTCGCGTGATGGCTTGGATTGACTAAGAAAAAGCTCTTCAATAATTTGATCGAGAGACGATTTTGTAGAAATTCAAATGTTTAACCCTTTCACCACTGCACACGTACATATACGTTATGAAAAAGCAGTAATCTCCGCGCTTGTTACGGATATTTATGTTTTCAGCGAAAAAAATTAATACTGAAAAATATGCACAAGAGTGGCATGCGTACCATTATAGCGGAAACTCGGTGCTACAAACGTAAAACTACGTTCCTAAACAAAATAATTCAGCAACGAAAGAGTTAAATTAAAGTCAAAACTTTTGTTTTGTGCTGTTTTTAGAAAATTCCCATTTACATTTTAAACTCGAAAATACTTCCTTTTGACCTTTTGTTTTAACTTTTTAGTTTAAACTTGAAAACTACATATTTTTAAAATGACAGGTTTAAAATCAAAATTAACTTAAATCTCGGTCAAAATTTCAACAATTCTAGAAATTGTAAAGTGAGATTTTTCAAAAAAAATAAATATTCAGAAACAGGCGAATTTTTAAAAAAAAACCGAAGTTTCAAAACTCCAAAGTTTGAAGAAAAAGGTCAGCATTCCAAATAAAATACAAAATTTTTCGAGATTTTGTCAAGATTTTGAAAATAGGTAGACATTTTGAAAAAAGTTCGAATTCTGAAAAAAGTCATAACTTTGGGACAAAATCGAAATTTAATGATAAGGGGTCAACATTTTCAAAAAAAGTGAAAATTCTAAAAAAAAATAGAATATTTTAAAGATCAAAATTTTGAAAAAAATCTAATTTTTCAAAAATTCGAATATTTAAATAAAATCGGATTTTTAAAATTTTTAAAAATAGGATTTTTAATTTTTTTTTTAAATCCGGTTTTTAATATAAAAGCCAAAACTTCGAGAAATAGTCAAACATTCGAAAAAAGGTGGCCATTTTTTAAAAAGTGGGTATTTTTAGAAAGTAGAGGTTTATAAAAAAAATCAAAATTTCGAAAAGTGTCAACATTTTGAAAGTCATACTTTTGTGTCAACATTTTAAAAAAATTATTAATAGAGATGAAATTGTGAAAGGGTTGAAATTTACAAAATAAGTTAAAATTTGGAACAAATGAAAATTAAAAAAATGGAACATTGGAAATTCAAAATTTTCAAAATATAAAGTCGAAAAATTTAAGAAAATCAAGATTTTCAATAAAAATAGAAATAAGATTTTCTAAAAAATAGTCATTTTTGGAAAGTCAAATTTTGAGCAAATGCCAAAATGTTACCAAATAAAAGACATCTCAAGTAAGCCGTTGTTTTAAAATTCAAATTTTCAAAAAGATTTGATGTGTTTAAAAAATCTTAAGAAATGTTAGATTTGCAAAAAGTTGAAATTATGTGTCAAAATTTTAAAAAAAGAAATACGAAGTCTGGCAGAAAAATAATGCGACTGATTTTTTATTTACCAAAAATTTTATTGTTCGCAAACATCAAACATTCAAAGTAATTTTTTTGGGCAGCTATACACGCATGAGACCAGTTTTGGTAGCAGCGCTGGAAGTCTTCAACCGATATAGACCATATCGGTTGACGACTTCCAGCGCTGCATATTCGTTACACTTTTTGGATGTTGTCGACAGTCCCGAAATGACGTCTTTTGAGGACATGTTTCAGTTTAGGAAAAAGGAAGTCACAGGGACTGAGGTCAGGTGAATAAAGAGGCTGGGGAACCACATGAATGCCTTTTGAGGTAAAAAATTCTGTAACGGAGAGGACAGTGTGACATGGGACGTTGTCATGATGGAGCATCCATTTGTCTGCAATGTCTGGTCTCACGCGCTTGACCCTTTTTCTGAGCCTGTCAAGAATGTCTTTATAAAAAACTTGGTTAACAGGTTGTCTGGGAGGAATAAATTCTTTGTGGACGATGCCCCTTGTCAAAGAAACAAATCAGCATTGACTTGATCTTGAATTTGTTCGCTCGAGCTTTCTTTGGCCGAGGAGAGTTCGCAGTGTGCCACTCTTGTCTTTGTCTCAGGATCGTATTCAAAAATCCAGGATTCATCACCTGTGATCACACGACTAAAGAAACCTCGCTCATTGGCAATTCTGTCAAGAAGATCAAGACACTTGTTTTTTCGATTGTCCTTTTGCTCCATTGTGAGGTTTTTCGGCACCATTTTGGCACAGGCCTTTCGCATGGGCAAATGCTCCGTCAAAATTTGATGAACGGTAAATATGTTTAAATTTAATTGTTCACTCAACATTTTCTGATCTCACAAGAGTGTTCATCCGTTCGATGTTGTCAGTTTTCGAAGTCGAAGGCGTCCCTGAATGATGTTCATCTTCAACTTGTTCTCTGCCTTCCAAAAATGCTTTGTGCCAGCGAAACACTTGAGTTCGGGATAAAGAACGTTCCCCATAGGCATGTTTTAACTTTTCAAACGTCACACTTGCCTATTCTCCCAGCTTAACATAAAATTTAATGGCATAACGTTGCTCCAAATTCCACTGGTCCATTTTGCATGACGCACAAATAAAACGCAACTTACTAATAGCAGCCACAAAAATCACGTTGTTACCGGATGGAGTTGGAACTCGCACTGAGCTATGGGAGGATATTGATACACCTGCTCTATTATGGACAACAGCGGAGCGTTACCAGATCGCTTGCAGTGTTGCTTGTCTCATTACTTTTCTGCCATACCTCGTGTCTTTTCAATTACAAAATGTCAATTTTGAAAATGTTCAAAAATAAGGTCAAAAAAGTAAAAAAAAATTAAACTGTTTCAAAAAAATCAAAACTTCGAGAAAAAAGTTAATAGCAATAATCGCCATATTTCGATTTTATATTTGTAATTTCTAAAAAAATTGTTTAGGGATCGTGAAATTTGTTCTGTCTATTTTCTATTTCAAACGCGATATTTCGACCCCGAAATGTGCAAAATTATATGAAATTGGAGTTTTTTTCCATAAAATCATACTGTTTTTGTTGAGTTTTTTCTTTGGATTTCGAGCTTTAAATCGGACCTTAAAGAAGAAATTCTTTAAGTAATTTTAAAATTTAAATTTTTGATAACAAAAAAACGTCCTCAACACACTATTTTCCGCAAAAACTCTTCGTCCATAACGATAGAAAAACAGGTACATTTATTGTCAGTTCACCTTTTAGGTGAAATCCTCCAAAATTATCATACAAATGGCCATTATCATATGCGCACTATCGTACATCGTATGGGAACTGTAATTATCGTAAAAAACGGTGTAATTATCATACACCTGGCAACACTAATTGACGGGGAGCTAAGTTTACGTTAGGCCTTCGCGTCATCTTATGACGTGATATCTCTGCTAGGCGAATTGCTTCCTATTATTTTCCTTCCTTCCTTCTTCTAGTTTTCACCTCTTCTTTTCTGATGTTAGTTAAAAATAAGTAACGTCAAACGCAAGTAGATAATCTACCAAAAAAATTCTACCAAGGGAAGATAAAACGGAAGGATAAAAAAAACCAGAATTAATGTATCTGTAAAGCGTTATCAGGAGAAAAAATACACTCGCTCTTTGGTTGAATTATATTAAGCAAATGTATTAAATAAAACACCACAAAATACAAATATAAATAAAAAACATGCTGACGTGTCAGTAGTTTTGTTACAACTGAGAGTGCACATTAAATAATTTATGTGAAAGTGTCTTTTCAATAATTGCTTTCTTAATGCTAATGAAAAGTGTTATAGAAAATACAAAATTTTACAACAGATATATAAATAAAAAAATAGAATTACATTTAGTATAACATGCAGAATCCTTATATAAAAAGTAATACTACAGACTAGCCATACATACCAATTATTATTAAATGATTGAATACCTTACACATTTTTCACTAGAATATTCATTTCCTCAAAAACAATATGTATATAAAAATATCTAGAAAAGACCAGTTCAAATTTTATCACCAATTCCCACTTAAAGGAACTATTTCACAATCTGATAATTTTTAATTCTGAAAGTCACTAGAATTAATTGGTTAAATTTTAACAGTGATACATTACATGATAATTAAAATTAAAACTACTAGAGTTTGAAAATCACAATGAGATTTCATTTGGTAAAATTAGAATACTAGAACTAAGGCCAGACCCGCTGGTATTATTCCAAACATAATTAGCAAAATAGTTTTTAAAATTTCCATCCCCAAATTCAAAATTTCATATACAATAATGTATAAAAAATAGTTTGGTCAGTTCTTAGAATCAAATTTTAAATGGATGAATGCAATTCTAACAAATTTGGTCAGAGGCTCATAAATCTATTATAATGGAATGATACACGTTAAAGAATGATATTGATCGATTGTGCGTTTATTGATAACTTATCTGCTCAAGTTGACCAAAGGGTACCATTCTGTTAGCTCGTTAGTAAGATCAAATTGAGTTAAATCAAGCTCAACACCGCCGAGAAATTCGTTTTCCTGCAGAGGGTCGTAGTTCCAAACGGTAGCCCTAAGGGTTCTTTGTTGAACAATCTCCAAAGTCATTCTATATTCCAGCTGAATTAACAAAAAAAAAAGGATAACAACCAGCATAAATCAGCGGTGACACTTACCATTTCCATAAAACTAGGATGACAATTTCTCTTGACAACTTTCGTTTTCCTCTTAGTGGTTTTCGTGACGTCGGGCAATAAATAAACTTTAACGTAAGTTGAAGGTTCTTGACCATTGGCCAAGAGTGGGAGACCTCGAACATGGTGCACCATTACGCAGAAGACGTCTTTACTAAACTGCAGCGACAGCTTCAGTTGACCTTTTAGCATCCCAGTCTCGTTTTTTGGCAGGCGATCTGCGAAATTTTTGACTGTTAGTTAATATTGCTGTAAATATGAGACCAAAATTGGCTCCTTCGATGCCAATTTTATTCTTAGGCATGCAACCACAAAATCATTAGTCTTCGTGCTTAGAAATACAAAACATGAAATTACTCTTAGCCTTCTTGTAGTAATCTTCCTGGCACTGTTGATCTCTCAAGAGTGGATGAAAAAAGGTATAAACCAGATCAGAGTGAGCTATCTCTTTGGCACATTGGAAAAGAGACTTGATGAAAAGACAAACTTCGTGGTAACGTTTTTCAGCCACTTGTTTGATATTGGAGCGTCCCACGTGAAGACCAGTTGACAGACTGAAAATAAAAGTTGTCGTTAAAAAAAAGCAACAACTCTATTTTGAAAAGAGAAAATTAGTAAAATATTTCTTACCAAACAATCACTCAAGAAAAAAAAATCAAATCAAAAAACCGAAAAAAAATCGCAAATCGTGGTAAAAAACTTCCATGTATACTGTCATTTATATTTATTTGTCAAAATTTAAAATTTAGATTTCAAAATATTTATTTTTCATTCTAAATCCAGACTCTAACCTTTGTAATGAAATTTTAGAACAGAGACTTTCTTGATTAAATTAGAGGAAAGTTGCATCCTTCTGAAATCTCGAACGTCATGTTTTCAAATTTTAAAAACTTCAATTGTTTCCATTTCCATTTTTTTGAGATAGGCGACATTTTAAAAAAATCGAATTTTAAATAAAAATCGAAAATTTCCGAAACACAGAATTTTGAGCAAAATAACGAAATGTCGGAAAAAAATAAAATTTCCAGATAAGTCTGAAAATTGAAACACAGAACTTGTCCCCTGAAACCAAGAAAGATTAAAAAACACAACAAAGGTTGCTCTAACGCGTTTCGACAGCCAAGCTGTCATCTTCAGAGAGAAACTAACATCTAATCTTAAAATTAACCCTTATATACTAAGAATAATCACTTCGTGCGTGATCGGCTGCATCCGAACGCGCATCCAATCATACACATCGTTGTGTCACAATTTCTTATCTATCAACCTTAACTATTTTTAACAGAGATGAATGGCCTATTGCATACAGCAAAAAATGGCAAGCTTCAACTTTCTTGCCCATCGCCTTCTGAGTCTTCCTCTTAGTAGGGAAAGATTCAGAAAGGAGTTGAAGACAATTAAACATATAGCTGAAGTTAATGGATTCGAATGGGGATTGGAAGGTAGAGGCATGATATCTAAAGAAAAGGACAAGAGATATGGAAGACAAAAGGATTAGAGAAAGAAAACTTGGAGAAAAGCACGCGGAATTCGGGATGCTTTTGAAAACTAAAAGATTTTGGGATTCAGAAGATTTGGAAGAACACAGGAGATTTAGGAAAGCACGGGAGACTAGACTGAAAAGAGCGAAAATTGGAAGGAAAAAACAGCAGATATAAAGAAAGAGATTTAATGTTCAGAGAAAGACACCAAAGACTTGTAGAAATGCACAGAATGAGACAGAACATTTGAGGAAGGAGATAGGTTTGAAAGAAGAGGAAGAGAATCTAAAGGAAGTGGCTGGAGATTCAAAAAAGAGACAAAAGAAACACATAAAGAACCAGGAGAGCTAAAAAAAGAGCAGGTTTGGAGAAAAATAAGCTATTCAGAGGAAGAACCCAAACCCGCCAAGAAAAAGGGATAAAGGGGCAAGTGCTCCAGGTTCCGCACCTTAGTGTCCACTATACATCGATAGTTTTTATCATCGATAGTATCGATAGATTTTTACAAAACTATCGATGTATCGATAGTTTTAACTGATAATTTTATTTAACAAAATGAACCTTCTAATTTGACCTACCGTTACCATTTAGGTTCCAACGATCGTTTCCACGAGGGAGATAGCTGCTGCAATTCGCGATGTACGGTGAAACGACACGAATTTTCCCAACATTGGTAAATGTCGTACGTGTAACATGCAAACAATTTTCTCACTGGTCAATTTATTATATTTCTATTTGAAGACATAAGTATACAATTCTCTGATCTGATATAGTAGATAAAAAACAAGTTGGTTTATAAATATGTAAAGTACATAATTTTTTAATTATTCTGTACTTTATGGAGTTAATTCAATAGCATATCGTACATTTTATAAATCTGGAAACTGCCCAGAAAGGTTATGTCTCGTTTTCTTTTTTTTAATTTCTCTGACAATGTCAAGGTTAAAGTTGAAGTTTTCATTTTTTTTTAAATTTCATATTTAAAGTTGAAATTTTGAAATTCAAGTCGAAATTTAAAAAATATTGAAAATCCTGCTTTACATTTAAATAAGAAAAAAGATCAAAATTAGTGAAAAAAAAACGTGACATTTTTTAAAACCCTTATTTTTTTCGAATTTTTGTCTTTTTTTTGGAAATTTTCGCCTTTGATTCCTAACATTAAAACTCGAAATTTCCATATTTTTTAAAAACATTCTATTGTTTGAATAAAATCTATAATCTCGAAATGTCGCACCTTTCCAAATTTTCAATTTTGGAAAAAAAATCCGACTTAAAAATATATCAAAATTTTTAAAAAGGGCGAAAGTCTAAATATTGAAAAAAAAAACAGAAAAATTGAAATTTTCATAAATTGTCGAACTTTTGAAAAGTTATAGTTTTGGAGAAAACAAAATTTTCAAAAAGGTGCGGATTTGAAAATAAATCGAAAATTTGAAAAAGGTGACATTAAAAAAATAGTTAAAAATTTTAATAAAAGGCATAATCTTAAAAAGTAGCCGAAATTTTTAAAAACAGTAGGAACTTAAAATGTTCATATGTTTAAAGATGTTGACATTTTGGGAAAAAGCGATATTTATAAAAAAAACAGAAAAATTGAAGATAAGGCGAAATTTTCAAAAAGCCCCAAATTTTCTAAAAAGTCAAAATTTTAAAGAATATACGGAATTTTCAAAAAAGTCGTCGACATTTTTAAAGTAAGTTAAAATTTTGCAAAAACTCGAAGATATTAAAAAACACCCAAAATTTTCAAAAGAAGTTAAAATTTTGCAAATATTCGTAAACGCTGAAACATTTTTTAAAAAATGTCGAAATTTTGAAAAAATCGCAATTTTGAAAAATATCGGAATTTTGAGAAATGTTAAAATTTTCATAGAGTTAAAATTTTCAGAAAAGTCAAGATTTTTAAAAATAACATCGAAATTTAAAAAGAATTTCGAAATTTTAAAGAAGTCGACAATTTTAAAATTTCGAAAATGTTGTAAAATTAAGTTTCGAAAAAATCAGAACTTCGGATAGTTGAAATCTTGAAAAAAGTTGAAAATTTTAATTGGAAATTTTATCAAAAAAAATGAAAATTTTCGGAAAAAATCTAGTCTTAAAAATAATGTCAACATTTTGAAAATGTTTAAACAAAAGCAGAAATTTTCAGAAAAGTTCGAAGAGTAGTCGAAAATTTCAGAAAGAGTCAACATTAAAAAAATTCGCCATTTAAAATGTGGGCAACAATTAGCATTTTGAAAATTAATACTTCAAAACTAAAAATATTTTTAAGAATAACCAACATTTTTGAAAAATTTTAAATTTTGAAAAAACTGAAATTTTGAAGAAAGTTCACAACTTTTAAAAATGGAAATTTTTAAAAAAACGAGCTTGGAAGAAATTTGACATTTTCGAAACAAGTAAAAATTTTCAAACAGCGAGAATTTCGTAAAAATAATCAAATCTTTAAGAATTCAAGATTTTTAAACCTAAATTTCCAAAAAAAAATCGAAACTTTGAATGTCGAAATTTAAAAAAAATGTTAAAATAAATCAACATTCTCAAGAAAAAAAATTGAAATTTTGAAAAAAGTAATGTTTTCAAAGAGTCGAAATCCATAAAAAATTGAAATTTCGAGAAAAAGTCTGAAGTTAGAAAAAGTTAAAATTTTCAAAATAAAAAGTCGAAATTTTCAAAAAAGTAGAATTTTAGGTTAAAATTTAGTAGAAAAAGTCGAAATTTTCAAATGGTTGTAGATTTCAAAATAAGTTAAAATTTCGATGAAACGGCGATTTTTAAAAAAGTGTAAGTTTCAATAAAGTAGAAATTCCAAAACGTCAAAATTTTCCAGCAAAAAAAAATCAAAATTTTCAAAGACGGAATTTTTAAAAACATTAGAAACTTTTAGAAAAATGAAATTCTTTAAAATAGTCCAAACTTAAAAAAGTCAAATTTTGAAAAAAAAGTCAAAATTTTGAAAAAAAAAGCCAAATATTTAATAAAAGTGGAAATTTAAAAAATGGAATATTTTAAATAAAAAAATAATAATTAAAAAGGCATCAAAACTTTCAAAATCAGAATTTCGAGAAAGAATCGCAAAAAGGTAAAGATTTTAAAAAAGGAAAAATTTTGAAAAATTTAAATTTTGAAAAAAAAGGTTAAAATAAAAACCTTTTGGAAAAAAAAAATTAAGTCACTTTAAAAAAAATATTTTTTAAAAGGTCAAAATTATTAAAATTGAAATTTTGAGAATAAGTTCGAAGTTCTGAAAAAAAGCCAAAATGTTCAACAGTCAAAAACCCATTTTTAGTCAGTCAATATTTAAAAAAAAAGTGTTTTTTAAGCCTAAAACTTTCAAAATAATTTGAATTCTTTAAACAAATCGAGCATTTAAGAAAACTTGAAATTTTGAAAAGGTCTAACGATTCAAAAAGTATTGAAAATTTGAAATTTTGAAAAAGCCTAAATATTCAAAAAATATTAAGAATTAAAAAATGGGCAACATTTTTAAAAAACCAAAATTTTCAAAAGTGTGGGAATGAAAAAATCTAAATTTTCAAAAAAAAATCGACATTTTCTAAATAAATGGTTTTCGAAGTCAAAAAGTCTTTTTGTAGCTGAAAACATATTTTAGAATTAAAAAAAATTTAGAAATTCGAAGCAGTTTTAAACTGATGTTTTATCTTTAAAGTTAGACAACTAAAAAATTTCTACAAACATATTTGCGAAAAATCGATTTTGGAGTCGAAGTTTGAAAATTATATTAAATTTTTCTTCCAAATTTCTGCACAAATTGCTGGAGCTAAAATTTCGAGTTCAAAATCGAAACGTTACAAAAAACTTCGCCGATAAAGTCAGTTTCGAATTTAAAGTGAAAAATTGGAACTTAAAAGTTGAAATTTTACCGTTACTTAAAATTTTAAACCATATTTCAAAATTAAATTCGAAATTCTGAGAATTTTTTTAATAAATAAAAAAAACTTTAAATTAGGCGTAAAAAAAGAAATGAGATTTTCGAGTGTAAAAATTTCAGGCTTAAACTTCGAGTTTAAAATAGAAGTTATAAATTTGAGAAAAATTTGAAAATTGTAAAACAAATCTGAGTTCTACCACGAAGTTTCGAGAAATAAGCCAAATTTCGACAAAACCTTAAAGTTGAAGAAAGACATTTTTGAGTTTAAGTATTTCGTTTAATTTCAGATTTTTGAAATTTCGTTAAAATATCATGCATCGACTTTTTGTTCAAAACTAAAATTTACATTTCAGCTACAATATTGAATATTTTTCTTTTTATCTGGAATTTTTTGGCGAAAATGAAACAATTTTATCAAATGATGAACAAAGCTTGTTATCAACTATTGATACTATCGGTAGTTTCCGATAGTCATAACTATCGATATTATAGATAGTTGTTATCGATATTTTGTGAACACTACGGCACTTCATAGGGCCCCGGCGAGCTGCCATGTTAGTAGTTCGTGGATTACAAAAATGTTGAAGGCTTGCTTTTTTTCAAAATTTCATGTTAAAACTCAATTTTTTTAAACAACTCTAAATTTATACCCAAAAATTGTGCTCTTTTTCTCAAAATTGTGTGTTTAAATTTTAAATTCGTAAACTATTCAAAACTTAGATTTTTTTTTGAAAATTTTGATTTTAAACTTGTAAAACATTCCTTTCTAAAATGTAACCTTTAAATTCGTAATTTGAAACATTAGGCGATTTTAAAAATTTTAAAAAAACGTCCTAATTT
Source organism: Dastarcus helophoroides (assembly GCA_028583605.1). NCBI lineage: Eukaryota > Metazoa > Arthropoda > Insecta > Coleoptera > Bothrideridae > Dastarcus > Dastarcus helophoroides. The sequence continues at coordinate 7,405,648 of CM053327.1, read as the reverse complement.
TCAAAAAATAAGTCAAAATGTGGAAAAAACTTTTGAAAAAACACAAAACTTCGAGGACAAATCAAAATTTTCAAAAATGTAGTAATATACAGGGTGTTCGATTAAAAAATCAAAAGTTGGTATCAGTTTCAGTGAAAGTAACATCAGTAGGAATGTCGTTTTTATGTCAAATTTTGGGATTTTATTAGAAATTTCCTTTTCAAAATTCTTTACAAATTCATGCAACTTAAAATTAGTTGGATTAGAAACTTACAGTTTCCACACTTTCTAAGAAAAGGTTGATTTTATTCTCGAAATGTTAAGCCAAATTAAATTTTAAGTTGTATAACTGAAATATTCTTTTTTCAAAATTTTCGACTCGGTTTTGAAATCTAAACCTTTTTCTCGAAATATTATTTTTCTTTTTCTTAAATTTCGAGTTTAAAATAAAAATTTCATGTGCTATTGTAAATTTGGACTAAAGCAATGGAGTCTTTTTCATTAAAGCGCAGTTTCCTGGTCATTTTATTCGCAAATTCGAATTTTTCCGAAAATTTTAACTTTTTCTTCACTCAAAATTTGTTTTTTTTTCTTAAACATGGATTTTCACTTTTATAACCTGATACCCCTATTTTTTGAAGCTATTAATAAAAAATTCGAGTTTTCTTGAATTTTTTCTTCAATTTCACTTTAATTTCAATATGCCAATTTTTTTTCGAAATCTCAAATTCTAATGATTTTTTTACGATGCTGACTTCATAAAACTTCGCAAAATTCCAGGATTTGGCCATTTTTTCTCAAAATTTCCGATAAAATCTCGCTATTTCTAATTTGACTTTTTTCTCATAATTTCGACTTTAGCCTCGAAGCTTCGATTTTTTTTCAGATTGTTTTGAATTTAGACAGCTTTAAAATCGAAATTTGGTTAAGTCTTCAATTCGTTTTGTAGAATTCGTTCAAAATTTAAAAATTAAAAACTGGAACGGGCAAATTTTGAGAAAATATTTTCACAATGAGTCGAACTTTTGAAAAAAAAAAAATGAAAATTTCGAAAAAAACTTGAAATTTTGAATGAACTTAACTTCGAAAAAAGTCCCAATTTTGATGATAAAAGGTAAAAATTTTCAAAAAAGGTTAAAATACTGAAAAAATTCAAAGATTTCAAAAAGTTGCAATTTTGAAAAAAAGTCGAATTTTTCAAAAAAGTGAAAAGTGAAAAGTCGTAATTATCAAAAAAAGAAGTTAAAACTTCGAGAAATAGTAAAAGGTTTGAGCTTAAGTGGAAATTTTCAAAAAAAAGGTAAAGGTTTTCAAAAATAAATTGTTTCAACATAATCATATTTTAAAAAACCAAAACTTTTGAAAAAAAATCGAAATTTTGAGAAAAAAAATCTTGTGTCCAATTTTTTACAAGAAGTCAAAATTTTGAAAAAAGAGGGAATTTTCAAAAAAAAATCAAATTGTGAAAAAGTTACAGCTTCGAAAAAAGTCGAAATTTTCAAAAAAAAGTCTAAATTCTGAAAAGGGTTCGAAAATATTGAAAATGTCGAAATTTTGAAAAGAATTTAATTTTTCAAAAAAAACAAAAATTAAAGGAAAATCTAATTTTTCAAATAAAAGTTCAGTTTACTACATAAAAGCCGAAAGCTCGGGAAAAAGTTGAAATTTAAAAAAATCTTAATTTTTAAAAAAGATCAAAACAGAAATTGGCAAAAGTTGGAGCAAGGAGAAAATTAAAAAAAACCGTTTTTGAACATCATTAAATGTACAGCAAAAATCAAAATTTTGAAAATAAATAATAATTTTGGGAAAAGATCGAAATGGTGTAAACATTTTCAAAAAATTCGGAATTTAGAAAATAAATTAAAATTCTAAAGAAAGGTCAAACTGAAAAAAAATCTTGCGGTTAATAAAATGAATAAACATTTGAAAAAAGTAGAAGTTAATAAAAAACATTTGAATTTCAAAGTTTTAAAAATATAAAATGTTTAAGAATTTTCAATAAAAATCGAAGGCAGACTTCAAATAGTAGTCATTTTTAGAAAGTCAGAATTTTGCGAAAAATTGAAAAATAGTTGAATAAAAAAAACAAACACTTGAGAGAGTCGATATTTGCAAAAAGTGAAAACTTTGTAAAAATTCAAATTTTATAAAATGAAATGTTTTGAAAAAATCGAATTTAAAACTAGTTAGATTTGCAAAAAATTTAAAATTTCGAGTCTAAAGTTTCAGAAATGGTCAATATTTACAAAATAAAAGGTCAAACATTCATTCAAACTTCGAGATCAATTCAAAATATCCAAAAAAATTTGAAATTTTCAAAAAATAAAATCTTTAACAAGGACAAGGACAAAGTAAAATGTTCAAAAAAATCGTAACCAACCAGATAAGACACAAAGAAATCAAAATTTTGAAACAAGTCGAAAATTTCCAAATCAAGTTAAAATTTCGAAATTTTGGAAGTCGAACGAGAAAAGATTAACTTTATGAAAAAGTGGGTGTTTATTGTCGAATTTTTCGAAATAAGTCAAAATTTTCAATAAAAATTGAATTCTTCAGAAAAGTCGAAATTTTCAAAAAACTATATAACCAAAGGATCCTTGTCCTTTTTCCACCTAGGCGAGGGTATCGCCTAATTTTTTTATAAAGTTGAGGTTTTTTTTGAAGTTTGAACTCAAAATGAACCCAGAATTCAGAGTTTCAGAGTGAAATTTTTAAACTCCAAAAATCGAGCAATATTTTCTTCAAATTTTAGGCATTACTTATTATTATTATATTATTAGTTATATGCTGTAATACTTAAAAAAAGAGAGAGAACATTTCCTAAATTATGTTAGAAAATTAATTTTTAAATCGAATAAAAACTTTTAAAAAATTAAAAAATGAGTCACACGGGACTGAACCGAAAACCGGAAAAACCGCTATTTTTGTCGGAACGGAAACCGGAACGAAACGGATATGATTTTTTTCCCGGAACGAAAACCGAAAACCGGAACGAAAAAAATAGTGGTTCGATGGCCTGAAAAAATCTATAAAGTCGAAAACATATCATTTTTTTATATTACATTTTTTATTCGTCAAAACGAAAATTATGAATTAAAAATTCTTTTTTCATTTTTCGTCGTTTTGCCTGAACAGGGTACTGCCAGGGCCCGCGTGCCCAATACTTAGGAAGGTATGATGATTCTGAAAAGGAAAAAGACTTGAAAAAGGAGATAAAAAATTTGACGAAAAATGCAGAAATTTTGGAAGAAGAATGAGAAGATATGGGATAGGAGATTCAGAAAAAGAGACAAAAGAGAGAATATTTGAAGAAAGAGAGAGGAAATTTAAAAAAAGAGAGAAGATATGGGAGAAAGAAAGAAACAAAAAACTTGAAAGAATATATACGTGATTTTGAGGATGAAACAAGCACATTTGTGGAAAAAGACAGATTATTTATATAAAAGAGAAGAAGATTTGGGGAAAAACAAAAGATTTAGCAGAAGACGCACGAAAACTAAAAAAAAGAGACAGATAATTTAGAATCTGGATCTGGAGATCTGTAGGAGGATACAGGACATCTAGAGTTTTTTCAGAAGGTGGAGTCTTTTCGAACGGGAGACTTGTAGGTGACGACAATCCCAATGGATCCGTTGCATTTAGATGTTAAATGCAAGCAAAGAACGTTTAAATATGTGCAAAAAACGCGTACGTTCGACGCAAGAAGATGCATATAAAGTTATTCAAGCAGATTGGTCCAATAAAGTAACGTCCGCAAACGTACACTCATCTTGAGCCAATATTTACGTTTAAACAACAATGGCTGTGAAGTAATTCTCGGGCAACAGATAATTAGAACTTTTATCAGAGATAAATTTTACATTAGAATTCTCAATGCTCATTATCGATAAGACTGCGGCTGATAATCCCAGCCAAGTGTCTAAGCGATCCATCTTGATGACACTATTCAAAATGTTCGGCGGCTTTAAGGCGAATTTCAAGTCAAAAAAAAATAAAAATATCAGTGACGATACTGTGATATGTACAGCATATAAGATAATTTCCGAATTCGATACACCAAGTAAGTCTTTCAGCCAGTTTTATTAATAACCTCCAAGTAAGAAACCACTAACCCTATAATCTGAAATTGTTGGGCTAAGATACAGAAATTGGGGAGAGTTTTTAAATTGCAAGCTTAAAAAGCTTACCAATTGAACAAGTCTAGGCATAAAATGTATTTCTCTTTCTTTTTTTGTTTGTAAGTCGAAAAAGTAATAGTTTCAGTAGCAGGAATTACACGAAATTGTTCTAAGCCTTCATTAACTAAATTTACAATCCTCTTTTATTTGGCCTTTCGTGTTTGCGTTGTCTTTCAAAATTTCAATCATTTTCCTCATTAACGGGTGAAAACCAGTCTCTGCAGCTAAGCAGATTTTTGGCTATAGGTTCCCGCTAAGAAATGAAAAAAAACGTCGAAAAAGATAAACTGCAACCAAGACTAAATTAAATAATAATTCCGCAAATGTATGTTGTTCACAAAATTCCGACTTCCGCTATCTTTTGACATTTGATATCCTTTGAAATTACGAGTTTTCCCAAAAACAAGATTTCTTACAAATTTTAAATTGTTTACGACTTAAAAAATAAATTTATAATGATAAGAATATTCAAAGACTTTTTAATTATTCTCAAGAAAATTCAAATAAAAAAATAAATAAATTTAAAATAATACAAAAAGTAATGACTGTATAGAATGCTTTATAAATTATCTATGTCTCAATGTAAACATGTTGAAATACTTCGCCTGAAAACAACAAATGTGTTTTTGTTTTCTTTAAAATCGAATTATAATGAAACCCTCAAGTCGAGATTTGTTTATAAAAAAAAATATTACTACAAAACCTTTTTTTTAATTAAAATTAATAGCCTACTTGCGAGTTTATGTTTTAAGAGAATGTCAAAAATTTTAATTTGGGTGAAATTAGATTTTCATCTAGTGATTCGATGGAATTGACTTGTAAGTGAAACTTCAACGAAACGTGATATTTTGTAGAAAATTACGACTTGGAAACAGTTAGCACTTAGAGATTAAAATTCTGCGTGAAGTAAAGATCTTATCAAAAGCAAAAACATAAAAATATTCCGTAACAATTATTGAAAAAAGAATACACTAATTTAAAGCGATAAACTTGGTATATACTGAGTGTTTGATGAAAGAACTAACGGCGATTTTATTTTGGTATTCGGTAACAAACGTTTAGAATATAAAATTATTTTCAATGCATCTCATTATCAAAACGATGCGTTCATCACTAGAGTAACGATATTTTAGAAAATCTTCAATCCAATTAGAATTCATTCGAGGTATAATATGACTTTTTTTTGTTTTAGAATATTTCTACATCACTCCTCAACACAATGCAGCTATACAGAGGCAACCCCTTAATATATCGTCGCCCAATATCGCTACCAATGGAATGCCCACGATAAATCACTCGCAATCAATTCCAAACATAACCATCAGTGACCATTCCGAAAGCGTAGCTATCTTAAAGAACCCTACAACTCCAACAGTACCATTTCCAGCACCTAGAGCGAAATCCGTTGAATTGTCAACATTCAAAACAGTGGCAATTCCAAAACAGACAACTGCTGAACCAACCACACCATCCACGAATAGACCTAAAGAAGATACGCTTTCAAAATTGACCGCCACCAACACCAAAGAGAACGAAGAGAAGATCCCGAAAACGAATGCCAGCAAGACAACCGCCACCATTGGGGATAAAAAAGCGGTCAAGATCAAGAAGAAGCGAGAACCAAAAAGAGTCGACGTAAACCACATTCCCAACATCAAAAAAGAGCCACGAGAAGTATTCACAGATGAACCGCACACCATCGACAAAACACTAGGAGAAACCAACGACATCGACATTTACGCCGAAACCACCAACAAATCAACTTTAATATTTATGACGCAAGGTCAAGATGACAAACATCTCCATAACCGTCAAGATGGAAATAAAAAGAATATCACTGGTGAGAGTAATAGCGCATTGGAACCGCCCATAAATAAAATTAATTTTGAGAAAAAGGACGAAAAGCTGAAGAGTACGAGAGATGAAAATACGCTGAAGACCAAAAGAGATGAAAATATGCTGAAGACCAAGAGCAAAGCCAAGAAAAAACGCGAGGCTCCAAAAGTCGTCGAAGAACCCAAAGAACGTGATACCAAAAACGACGAAACTTCAAACAAGTCGACCTATGACGATTACGATAAAAAAACTGTTGGGCGGGAAGTGCAGTTTGGGAATAGCACGTACAGCAGCCAAGCTGCTAGTATATTCTTTGATGATGATGAACCAACCATTCAGAGGCCAAGAAATATTCATTACGACGATAACGCGTCCGAAGCTAGTGCTTAATTAAGTAACGATATTTTTATTTATCCGCAATATACTCCTATATGTGACTAGTTTGCTTAAAAAATATTTTTATGACGCTTTTGAATCGATTTTTAACCCTTGAGGTTATATTTTTGAATGTACTTAACTCTCTGTAAGCTTTGAAAACACGAGATAAGTGACCAAAAGATTATGTAGTGGACATTCCGCATCGATACGTTTCTTTCTTTCAGATTGGTTGCATCACAGCTTGGTTATTTTTATAGTCAATGTGAAATTGTTTATCTGGAATATGTATTTTACCATTTATACAATTTTTAATTAATTTAATGTTTATTTCTTTTCCCAAACTGTTGACCAGAAACTCAATCGAATTTTTTTCGAGCTTATCGAATCCCGTGTTAAAAAATCAGAAATTAATCAATTAATTAATCAAATGGGATTCTGTAGATCAAAAGAAAAAAACTAAATTTTAATTTTTGACATGGGATCCTTAAATCAGAAGAAAGAATGAAAGAAAGAAAGAAAGAAAGAAAGAAAGAAAGAAAGAAAGAAAGGTTGCGTCGAATCGAATAAAAAGCTACTATTGCAATTTTCTTTGATTTTTTCTCGGTATGTCGAGTTCACATTATAAATTGTTTTAGGTTTATGTTTTAAGGTTTCGATTTTTATCTTACAATTACATTTTTCTCAAAATTCTGAGTTTGTACCCTCACTTTGGAAATCTTCTACAACTTGCAGAATCGCGTGTTTAAAATTATAAATTTATTATAATCTTTTCCTTTTTTTTTAACAACAAATTCTGTAAGTCAAGAGAAAAAAAGAAAAAAATACTCTCAATTAAATTCTATTTGACATGGGATTCCATAAGTCAAAAAAAAATTATTATTCTCTCAAATCAAATAAAAAGGCGATTTCCTAGGAACGTTTCTTCTTGAAATGTCGAGTTTTTTATAGAAACTCAAATTATTTTTATAAATCATAAAGTGCTTCTTTATTTCTTCGAAATCACGATTTTTTTCTTAATTCCAAATATTCCTTTAATTTTTCATTTTTCCAAAATTTTGATTCTGGGATAAATGCAATGTTTCCTAAAAATTATTATTTAAGGTGAATTATATATTATTTAAAACTTTTTCCAGAAAATTACCAAGTTAGTTTTAGTTTTGAGTTTTTTTTTTAATTTTAGCTGTAAACTCAATTTACTGCAACTAACAGCTTAGTAAATAACAAAATTATTAGCTTAAACCAAATGAACGAACGGGACTGTGCTGTTCAATGAAGAGCAATTTGTTGCGAACATCAATCATTAGTAGAGACCGAGCGAAACTAGATTTTTGGCCGAAACCGAAATATTAACCGAATTTAAATTTTTCAAAAAAGTAAGAATTTTCAAAAAATTTCGATTTTTTTAAATTTTCAAGTAAAAATTCAAGTTACTATATAAAAGTCAAAACTTCGAGAAAAAATCGTAATTTTGGAAAAAAATAATTAAAAAAATGTAAAACTTCAAGAAATAGCCTAAGTTCGAAAAACCCCTTGTAAATAGTTCGATATTTGTCTAAGGAAGAGACGTTTGAATATGTTCCAAGTACACATGTAAAATTTTAAAAAATAGTCACGATTTTAAAAAAAAATATTAAATCGAAAATTTGAAAGCCAATTTCCAAAAAAGCGAGAATTTAAAAAAAGTCGAAAATTTGTAAAAGTCGACATTTATAAAGGCCAAAATGTTCAAAAAATTAAAAAATTTAAAAATCGGTTTAAAATTTAAAACAAACAAATCAAATAGCCGAAATTTATTAAAAAAGCTGAAATTTTGACAAAAATCGACGATTTTGCAATTAAAATTTTCTAAAACAATTGAAATTTTAAAAAATGTCAAAATTGTGACATTCTTCAAAAAATTCGAATATATTTAAAAAAATGACGAAATTATAAATTTTTCAAACAATTACTATTTTCAGAAATAATCTAAAATTTCAGTCAACATTTTTAAAAAAAGGTTTAGATTTAAAAAAAATTGAAATATTTTCAACTTTTCAAAAAGTCACTTTACTAAAGAAAATACAAAATTATTAGGAAAATCAACTCTTTTTGGGATAAAAAACTTTCAAAATTTTTAAAAGTCGAAATTCGAAAAATTTTTAATTTTCATTAAATCGAGTTTTAAATAAAGTCAAAATTGTCGAAGTCAGAATATTGAAGAAAAACCAATGTTGAGGAATTAATATTTAGACAAAGGCGAAGTTTTAAAATTTTAAAATAACAGTCGAAATTTAAAAAAATTAAAATTTTGAAGAGTAGTCGACATTTTTTTAAAAGTTAAAAACTTTGAAAAAAGCTACAATTTTGGAAAAAAGTCGACATTTAAAAAAACATTTTCAAAAAATTCAGATTGTTAAAAGAATAAAAAAATTCGAAATTTTGCAAAATAATCGAAAATTTCAAAATTCGGCATTTTTAAAAATGTGACGCTTTAAAAAAAATCGAAATTCTTAAATAAAAGTTCAAATCTAAAAATAAGCGAAATTTTCAAAAAATAAATTCAAAAGTTTCCAAAAAAATCGAAATTTTGAAAATTAATTCAAATTAAAAAATAGTCCAAATTTTTAAGAATCAAAATGTTCACAAAGTTACAATTTTTAAAAAATTTCAAATATTGAGAAAAAGGAAAATTTTGAATAATTGTAAAAACCAACATTTTTAAAGCAGATTAGATTTCAATAATTCTACATTTTTAGGAAAGTACAAATTTACAAAAAGTGGAAAAGGTCAAGATTTCAAAAAGGCTAAATTTCAGAAAAAATTTAAACCTTGAAAAGTCGACATTTTCAAAAAACTAGAACTTTTTGGAAAAGTTGGTCGAAACGTTAACAAAAGTCGTAATTTAAAAAAAAAGGAAGATTTTTCGTAAAATGGAAGTGCTGAAAAAAATGTCGAAATTTCCAAAAAAAAATTAAATTTTCGAAAAAAATCTACACATTGAAAAGTCGAAATTTTCAAAAATATCTGTACTTTTAAGAAGTACAAATTTTCAAAAAAGTCTAAACTTAAAAAAAAGGCGAAATTTTGAAAAAAATAGTCGACATTATTACGTCAAAATGTTCAGAGTAACAAATTTTTTTAAATTTCAAATTTTGAAACAAGGGAAATTTTGAAAAAGACAAAAACCTAATAAACTGACATTTTGAAAATAATTTTGTTTTCAAATAATCTACATTCTCAAAAAATAACCAATTTTCAAAGAACGGAAATTTTTTAAAAATGCTAGCATTTTCAAAAAAGAGAAGATTTTAAAAATTAGAAAAAAATTAAAACCTTGAACAATCGAAATTTTCAAAAACTAGAAATTTTTGGAAAAATTTAGACAAGACGTAAACAAGTCGAAATTTTAAAACATGGACATTTTTCGAAAAAGGTAAATGCTAAAAAAATGTTGAAGTTTTTTAAAAAAATCTAAATTTTAAAAAATCTAAATTTTAAAAAAAAATCTAAATTTTCGAAAAAAATCTAACCTCGTAAAGTCTAAATTTTCAAAGAAAAATCGATATTTTCAACAATGTACAAATTTTCAAAAAAATTTAAACTTAAAAAAAGAAATTTTGAAAAAAGTAAAAAATTTGAAAAAAAAATAAAATATGAGAAAAAGTTGAAAATCCTAAAATAGTCAAAATTTTGACAAAAAGTCGATATTTGCGAATAAAAATATAAATCTTGAAATATCAATATTCTGAAAAAAATTGAATTACCGGAAATGTTGAAATTTTTTTGGTAATTTCGATTGTTTTTAAATATTTATTTTCCAAAATTTCGGTTTAACATTTAAAAAAATGTCGAAATTTTTGATAAAGTTGAACTTTTGGGAACTCGAACATTTATAAAAAAGCCAAGTTTTTTTAAAAAACTGAAATTTTAATCAAAAGGTAGTAATTTTCAAATAAAAAACGATACTTTAAAAAAAATTTAAACCATTTAAAAAATTCGTCATCAATTTTACGTTAAAAAGCTTGAAAAATTGGAATTTTGAAAAAAATTCGAAATTCTCACAAGGCAAATTTTTCAAAAAGATGTCAAAAGGTTTGAAAGTAGAAATTTTCAATAATGTTTTCAAAATGATTTAAGAAAATTTTGAAAAAAAACGAAATTAAATAGGCGAAAATATCAAACAAAAAATAGAAATTTTCAAAAAATGTCGAAATTTAAAAAAAAATCGATTCGTGTAACACGTTAACGAAAGAGTGGCCGTGGCAATAGTGAGTGGGATCGGATGAAATATTAACTAGTAAAACTACAAAATGTAAAAAAAAAATGATGATCTAGAATTGCAATCAAAACGGGACCTATGTAGATTGTTTTGCTGGTTCAAAGAACCTAAAGTTAGAAAGTTCAATCAAAATCGCTAGAGCTGTTTGAAAGAAAATAAAAACACAAAAATATGCCTCAAAATTACGCGCTTCTCTATTTCTCCAAGCGATGCCGATTACATAATCACACGCGATGCCGATTATTACTCATACTCGTCTCATGACGTCACGATTATCATAATCGTCATCGTTGTACTCGTCAAACGAGTATTTGTACTTGTAATCGGACGATGCCGTACTCACTGCACTCGTGCAGGTGTCTCTAATAGGTATCACCTTTACTGAGCATAGTTAAATACTTTAAAAAAATAGACAGTCTTATAATAAGACTAACAAGGAAAGGTCGCGAAGTGTCCGGCGCCGATTTTGCTAATTTTTGGATATGTTTTAAAGGATCAAAATCTAAGAGACACGTATTTTTTTTTATCGGCTGATAAACGGTTTTAAGGGTAGTTTTACCCCCTCAAAGTTGAGGCAAAAAATGCAGATTTTGCTGTTTCTCGAATACCACAAATGATATTCGAGTCGTTTTTTTCCAAAAGTTTTGATTTGACGAGAAATAAAAGAAAAAAAATTTTTTTTTCATGTTCGTACCCCCTCATGGGGGCAAACTACCCCATTTAGAAGTTTTTTAATCATAAAAATGGTAATTACGTCAGCAAAATTCTGAAAAAAATATATGTTATTTTATACACCAAAACTAATTTTACCTGTTTTTGGATTTTGTCGAAAAAAATTTTTTTGGGGGTAAACACCACTTACACGAATACGTATATGATAGGATGTATTTTTGTGATTTTTGTTTTATTTTTTTTTCTGAAGCGAAGTATTTCGACGAGAAACTAAAAAAATAATTTTTTAAGATTTTTTCGGTGACCCCCTCATCCCCACCCTCCACCTTTCCCTTATAGGAGGGTGAGCTACCTACTTAAAAAACTGGAAAATTCGAGATTATTATGATCCCTCTGCTATCTATATACACCAAAAGAAAGGTTGACCAAATTTTTTTAACCCCACCCCTCCTGATAGGGGTAAACTACCCCTTATGAAATTTTTAATTAACAAGAAAATAGTCATTATAACAGCTAAATTTTGAAAAATAAATGTTATTTTATACATCAAAATTAATTTTACTTTTATTTGGGTTTTGGTAAAGGAAAATATTTTAGGGGTAAACATCCTTTAGGTCAAACACGTATATAATAGAATGTATTTCTATGGTTTTTAATTCGTTTTTTATCTGAAACGAAGTATTTCAACGAGGAATTAAAAAAATAATTTTTTTGAACTTTTCCAGTCACCTCTCTTCCTCTCTCTCCACCTTATCTTACCAGAGGTTGAGTCATGTACTTAAAAAATCGGAAAATTCGAGCTCATTACGATCTCTTTTTATACACCGAAAAAAATTCTAAATTTTTGCACCTTCGTAAGGGGATAAACTACTCCTTTCTGAGGTTTTTAAGTATTCAAAAAAATGTCATTATAACAGTAAAATTTTGAAAAAAAAAACACTATATTTTATAACCAAAACTTATTTTATTGAACTTTTTTGGGGTAAGTCGAAAAATAATTTTTGGGGGTAAACACCCTTTAGAGCAAATATGTTTATAAAATATCTATATAAAAACTGCGGTCAGTTGTCTGAACTTTATAAAAATTTAGAAGTTTTGTATATTAGATATACCTACACAAGAAATATGGGAATTTACCAAAACATTTAAGTGCATATTATTATGGCGGTAAAGATATTAGTTTCTTTTTTTCTGGAACAAAATATTTCAACAAGAAACAACAAAAATAATCCGAATTTTTCCAGCCCCACCTCGCGTCCTATTTCTGTCAGAAGGATAAGTCACCTGGGATGGGAAATGCAAAAATTTAAAACCTTTCTAAGCTCTGTTTTGTGGTATCTAGAGAGACAGCAATGATCTCGAATTTCCAGTTTTTCAAGCAGATAGCTAACTGGCTCATTCTACTGGTATGCCAAGACGGGTGGGAACGGTAGAACCAAAATTTAAAAATAATATTTTTCCACCTTCTTTAAAATACTTCGTTTCAAAAATAACGAGCCGAAAATTATACAAATATATCTCCTATTGTATATAAATATTTGCGTTAAGGGTGTTCACCCCCAAAATATTTTCCTTCACCCAAACCCAAATACAGGTAAAATTAATTTTGATGTATAAAATAACATTTATTTTTTAAAATTGACCTGTTTTAATGACTATTCCCTTGTTAATTAATAATTTCATAAGGGGGTAATTTACCCCTATCAGGAGGGGTAGGGGTAAAAAAATTTGGTAAACTTTTTTTCGGTGTATATAGATAGTAGATGGATCATAATAATCTCGAATTTTCTGGTTTTTTAAGTAGATAGCTCAGCCTCTTATAAGGGAAGGGTGGAGGGTGGGGATGAGGGGCACCGAAAAAATCTTAAAAAATTATTTTATTAGTTTCTCAACGAAATACTTCGCTTCAGAAAAAAAAAATAAAACAAAAATCATAGAAATACATCCTATCATATACGTATTCGTGTAAGCGGTGTTTACCCTCAAAAATTTTTTTTCGACAAAATCCAAAAACAGGTAAAATTAGTTTTGGTGTATAAAATAACATATATTTTTTTCAGAATTTTGCTGACGTAATTACCATTTTTATGATTAAAAAACTTCTAAATGGGGTAGTTTGCCCCCATGAGGGGGTACGAACATGAAAAAAAAATTTTTTTTCTTTTATTTCTCGTCAAATCAAAACTTTTGGAAAAAAAACGACTCGAATATCATTTGTGGTATTCGAGAAACAGCAAAATCTGCATTTTTTGCCTCAACTTTGAGGGGGTAAAACTACCCTTAAAACCGTTTATCAGCCGATAAAAAAAAATACGTGTCTCTTAGATTTTGATCCTTTAAAACATATCCAAAAATTAGCAAAATCGGCGCCGGACACTTCGCGACCTTTCCTTGTAAGAAAACCAACAAAATTTCCAATGATTTCACAAAACTTGGACTTTTTTTTCAAAATGTTGAATTTAAACTTAAACTTTGCACGTTTTTTAAATAATTTAAACTGTGAATTAAAAAAAAAGTGGGAATCTCAGGAATCATCTAAATGTCAAAAAAAAGGGAGCTAAAATTTCGAATTTGAAGTCAAGATTGTAGAAAATATGTAACCAGTTTCGGAATTTTTCAAAGAAAATAAAGTTTTAAAAGATAAATTAAAAAAAGTTTTCTCAAAATTTCGAGTTTTTTAAGAAAATTATAGTTTCGAAGAAAATATCAAGAAAAAACCAAATATTCAAACTCAAACTCAATATTTTGTGATTAAGATGTGAATATTGGACTGTTTTTTATTAAATTTTAAGATTTTCTTCACATTGCTAACTGTTTTTTCGAAATTCCAAGTGTTATCATAATATTTTGAGTTTTAATTTGAAATTTGATAAAGTCTAGTTAGTCTAGTTTGAATCAAGGCGCAAACTTCGGAAAAAATCTCGGTGTTTTTCTAAAAATTTTGTGCTTGAAACTCCTTTAATTAAAATATTGTACATTTTTATGTTAAATTTTAATTTAAAAGTCAAAATTTCGATGTAAAAAAGTCAAAATTTTGAAAAAAATTTAGTGTAACTTTTTTTTTCAAAATTTATAGTTAACCGCGAAATGTTGGATTTCCTTCTCGAGACTTCGACTTTAAATTCAAAATGATAAGTTTTGCTAGAAACTTCTGAGAATTTGTGAAATATTGGATTTAAATGTAGAAAGTTCGAAAAAACTTCGAATATTTGAAATTAACTAAGACGAATATTTAGGCAAACATTCGAATCTAATAAATATTTATTATACATAAATTGGGAGCTTTTTCGAAATATTAACTGTCTTGGCAAAATTCTAGGCTCAAGCCTCGAACTTTTAATTTTTTTGCTAAATTTTAACTTAAAACTCGAATTGTAGACATTTTCTGGAAATTTTTAAAATTTGTTTAAGTATATTAAAGCATACTTTTCTTACTGAAATATTTTAGTTTCTTTTATACATTTTAGGTTCAGGGGTGAAATTTCCTGAACAAAGATGGCACAATTGCGAAAACAGTTTCATTTATTTTTAATTTTAAGTTTTGCCTCGAAGTGTTAGATTTTTCCGCAAATTTTAGACTATAAATTCAACATCTAAGCTGTTCTAGAAATTTAAGTTTCAACTTAAAACTCGGATTTAAAGGAAAGAATTTCAAAAAAAAAATTCGAATTTTCAGTTTATGATTGAATGCTCGAGATTAAAATCAAACAAGAGCTTGAGATTTTTTTTATTACATAAACTATGATTTTTTTAAACGTTGGGTTTCTTTGAAAAACTATGAGAGGTTACATTAGATTAGATTAGGTCATATATGGGTCGTTTCGTATTTCTTTTCATCCACCCCGCACCTCGACCAAAGGAGATCTTTTGTGCATACCCTAATTTATGTAGTTCCCAAGTTCAAACTTTTGTAAATGTTTAATATGGACCTGGATTCAATTTTTCCATTTCTGAAGAGTCTTAAGTATGCCCATTCGTGTTGGACGTCCCTTTTGCGTGCAAGCAGATCGCTCTTGCATAGCACATGCTCTGCAGGCTCCGCAGCTTCTGCGCAAAAGCGAATAGGTCTGTTTCAGCTTCACCCAATTTCTTGAGGTGATACCCCATAGGGTAATGTCCTGTTAAGAGGCCGGTTAGTATCCTCAATTCGGATTTGCTGAGTCCTAAGTAGATCTTTGTCTTTTCAAGCGTTCCAGATATGAATCTTTTCGCCTGTCGTAGTCCTGGATATGATCTCTAGTAGGAAATTCTTGACTTTGCTTCCCATTTTTTGACCCCTTTGTTGATTTGACTTTTATAAAAACCAAAAGCCGGTTCATGTCCAAAAAATGACGATGCACATTCTTCTCTAGCGAGTTGGTCCGCAGCTTCATTTCCTTGTAATCCTTTGTGTCCTGACACCCACTTAAGGTTGTACCTGTTGTGTTCAGTCAGTTGCTATAGAGTTTGTTGACAGTCCCAAACCAGTTTGAATTTGACAATGCAACTGCTGAGAGCCTTTATTGCCGCTTGGTGGTCAGAGTTAATGTAGATCTTTGTTCCTTTCAGGTTTCTTGGAAGACACTCGTAGGCGCAGAGTTCTATTGCATGTATTTCAGTTTCTTTTCCTAAGGCTTTAGAGAACCTATAGTTAAGGCCATAAATTCTGACTCCAGTCCCATTTGCTGTCTTTGATTCATCTGTAAACCAGATGGATAATTTGTGTTTTTCTTCAGGACTCATTGAGCGTCAGTGTGGCTATTTAACTCCACTTCAAAAGAATGATTAAATTCGTACCTGGGTTGCATATAATCAACCGATCTTGCTAAAATCACAGGGCTGCATTCCTTAAGAATTCCCATGTGACTGGCGAAGTCTCTTTGTTTAAATTGTTTTAATTGCAGTAATCTTGAGGCTCCTTTGATCCCCTCCCTCTTCACTAAAAGGTGGAGAGAAATTAGACCCAGCATTACCTCCATTGCTGCTGTTGGGCAGCTGTTAATTGCGCCTGTTATGCCCAGACATGCGTACCTTTGAACATGTTCCATTGGTTTTGTGCTGTCTTTTTCGTTATTTTTGGCCACCATACCAAAGAAGCGTATGAGATCAGGAATGTAATTATCATCCTATATGACCAGTAGATCATTTTCGGTTTCAAACCCCAGGTTATGCTGAATAATCTGCGGCACGTCCAAAACGCTGTAGTGGCTCGCTTGATTTTTCGAGTCAAATGAGGATTCCAGGTGAGCTTTTGGTCTAGGACTATTCACTTTAGAAGTTACGTTGAACTCCATTTATAGTGGGAGCTGTTAGATTTAGCTTCCTTCTCTTCGTGAAAGGAATTATTGTTTTATTTGGGTTTACACTTAACCCTTGTTTTGAACACCAGTTGTCAATGGTGTTTAGGGTTTTTTGCATTAAATCCGACAGAATTTTATCGTTTTTGCCCCTGATAATGAAAGTACCTATTGCTTCAAAGCCCGAGTAATGCAGTATATTTAGGAGATCATCAACCACGATGGACCACAGCAGTGGAGATAAAACACCTCCTTGGGGGACAACTCCTTGCTGTGCTCACTGTGACTAAATCACTGCCTAAGGTTACTTTGATTCTCGTACAATCTCACATGGAGACGATCCAGTCGACAGTAGGTTTCTGAAAACCTTTTTTGATAGTTGCTGCCTTTATGGATTCATTCGAGGTTTTATCAAAAGCACCCTCGTGTCTATAAATCCACAAAGAGCTATTTCTTTGAGTATACACTTTCTATTTTTTTGACAAGATCGTGTAAGGCTGTCTCTGTGGATTTGCCTTCTTGATAGGCAAGAGAGATTACGTTTTAAATTGTTAGTTTTTTCTGAAATTTCGCTTTAAAACTTGAAATTCAGGCTTTTCTGGAAATTTTTGAATTTCGTTTTTCAAAATTCCGACCTTACGCCTAAAGTTTCGATCCTTTTCTCCACCTTCCGAAATATGTAAAATATTTTCGAAATTCCATTTTAAAATTAAATTTGTTTAAATAGTTCCGAATTATTTCTTGTAAGACTCTCCTCTCAAACTTCGGTGTTTACATTTTAAATCCGAAAATTTGATTATAAATTTTTATTTTTAATTTATAGTTTTTTCTTTTGTTAACTTTGGACCTTATTCTAAAGCCTTTTAGTTTAAACTTTAGGTATTGAGTTAAATCTCGAATTCGTTTAAAAGTGATGGGCTATTTATGAAAATTTCAAGTTTTTTCTTTAAACTCCGAATTTAAACTCGAAATTTGAAGTTTCGGCCTGAAACTACGGCAAACACACGTTTTTTTTTTGGCCAAAACTTGCCGAAACAGAAGCCGAAACTTCGGTCGGTTTCTAATCATCAGATTTTGGACAAGTTGAACATAAACATCAACTATGCGAGTCTTTTTGGAAATACTACGCATTAGTTGTTCTCTGTTTTTGTTTGTCATTCTCTACCATATACTTTGTGATATAAAAGTGCCCAAAATCGTCAATTAAATGTGCCTGCCGCAAATACATAGGTGGAATGTAGTTTTGCAGGACAAAGGGTTAGCAAAGGGCGGAAAGAAACCAGGGAAACAGTGAAGGATAGATTAAAAAATATCTGAGGAATTTTTTTTGTACACAATCATTGCTGTCCTGTCATCATTTCAAGGAAACACAAAATTAGTTTGATCGAAACAACATACAGTTTTATCCCCGAAACGACAATCCTCCTAATTTAACTCCATGAAGATTTTTGAGCCCTTTTATCTCGCAAGTGTATGATGTGGGGTGGCAAATTGAAAACAAAACAATTAATGCTTAGAATTTTCAGGTTTTTTTTCAGAAGCTTCGACTAATTTCTCAACATTAACACTGTCCATTTTTAGTTTTTTGCCCTAAAATTTCGACACTAAACAGCAAATTTTAATATCTTCCGAAATTTCAATCTAAAAATGTCTCCTTTTCTGAAAGTT
This sequence comes from Dastarcus helophoroides, assembly GCA_028583605.1. Classification (NCBI taxonomy): domain Eukaryota; kingdom Metazoa; phylum Arthropoda; class Insecta; order Coleoptera; family Bothrideridae; genus Dastarcus; species Dastarcus helophoroides. The sequence continues at coordinate 7,387,400 of CM053327.1, read as the reverse complement.
TTGACTTTTTTCGAAATTTTGATATTTTTCCAAAATTCAAGTGGAAATTTTCTGAAGTGTTTAATCTGAACTGATAATTATTTAATTTTTAAATAACAATTTTATCCAACTGGTTTTGAAAAAATGTCCAAATTGTTAAAAAAAATGAAAACAAACTTCTGAAAAAAAAATAATTTTGAATCACAGGTTAAGTTAATATTTACGCTGCACAAAATGTGATGGTTGATATTAGCAGAAAACTGCGCTTTGTTGAATAGCATGGGCCCCTTAATTTAATTCAACCTAATAATTTTGTTAGTTACTGAACTGTTAATTATGAGAAAATTATTTATTACAAAAAAAAATATGGTTTAATAGTTTGTGCCAAAACTTGAGATATACGCTAATTTTGATTTTGTTTTCGAAATTTCAACTATCTCAATATGTGGACTTATTTCTCGAAATGTCGAGAACACATTTTTTACGGCTTTTTTTTTCTGAAGCTTCGACTAATTTTTCAGAATTCATACCGTCAATTTTTACTTTTTTTTCCCAAAATTTCGACACTAACGGCAAATTTTGATCTGTTCTGAAACCTAGATCTAAAAATTTCACCTTTTTCTGAAAATTTCGACTTCTTTCGAAATTTTGACTTTTTTTTCAAATTTCAAGCGAAAATTTTCCCAATTTCAAGTGGAGATTTTCTATGGTGTTTAATCTAAAATGATAATTATATAATTTTCCATTCAAATTTTTATCCATCTGGTTTTAAAAAAATATCCAACTTGTTGAAAAAACTCAAAACTATGGCAAATTTCTGGAAGAAAATTGAATTTTGAAATACAAGTTAGGACAAAAGAAGTATTTCAAGAGAAAATTTTCAAAATTTGAAGTAGTAATTATAATTTTTTGATGTATGTTAGGAGAAAAAATAATTATTTATTCTTTCATTCGCATTTTATTCATCTAATTTTGAAAAATATCCAAATTTCTGAAAAAAGTTTGGATTTTAAAATACAAATTGGTCGAATGTCAAGATTCGAATTTTTTTTCAGAATTTCTTCATTTTTTCCACCCATTTGGACATTTTTTTAAAGGCATACTGAAAAAAGCTCAATGAAAAATTAATTAATTTAAATGAAAACTTAAAAACCTAAGTTTTATTCGAAATTTCCATTTCTACTCTTAGAAATTGGTTTATTTATTGTTTTCTAATGATTTTGTTCTTGCTCCTCGGTATTTTGACTAATATATGGAAACGTCGGAGACAAGAAATACACACTCCAGCTTTGCTGTCTATGGGAAACATCCAAACTCTGAAGTTCATTGGCAAGCAGATTTTTTCCGCTAATTACAATTTATCCTGGTTTAAAAAGGCAGTTCATCGCCATTTATCTTCCGCCTTCTACTAGCAGTGCCCAAGCACCAAGGGTTTTTGCAAGTTAATCTAAATGAAATATGTTTTTTTTTTTCGATAAACTTATGCTCGTAATTAGTTAACACAGGAAACAAATAAACACAGAACATTTGTAAAATAGTGTTAATGGAAAATGTACGTTGAAAGTTACAATTTAGTTTTATGCGTTTATTGTGATACCTAGAACTAAAAAGTAACAAAGACAAAACAATTCAAAATCTCACTGACAAAACAAAGCACCAGACAGTACCGCAAAAATATTGATCTACAGACGAAAAAAATGTGATATCTTGAGGCAATTTTGAACCTATTAGCCAGTCACCGTAAACATCCAGGAATTTTGACCGCAATGACGCTTGATTACTCCGTACAATTTCCTACCACAACTCTTCGCAAACGAAATAACCAGGGGGTAAATACGACTTTCTATAAACCGTTTCCAAGTCCATCTTCAGCGTTGGAGGCCTATAAGTAGTATCAGGAGCGCAGGATTTCGCCCTCGGAGGCTGCACATATCTACAACGAAACCTCCTCTTTCTGGAGCATCTACTATTGGGCATAACAACGAAATATTTTTGCTCGTAAGGGTAATCGTTGCTGTATGGGTTTATGGGCAAGTTGCATTTGGCGCAATAGGTAAACAGTTGGGGCGCTTCGCGGTCGTCACACCCCGCGCACCTGTTACAACAAGACAAGCTTCTGCAGCCGCAATTGTGCCTCCTACAGCAGTGATGCATGTTGGTGTCGATAGTTGGGCTTTTCTTCGGGCAGGGTTTATTGCTGCACTTTTTGACCACCACCGGGGATATTTTCATCTGACGAATCTCGGATGGTTGGGCGAATAGTCGTTCGGGGGTGAAAGTTTTGCAGCTGCACTTTTTATGCTTTTTGTGCTTCGACGATCTTCTCAATTTGGTATCGGCTAGATCGGCGCAGCAGGATGCGTCTAATTTTTCGCGTTGTCTGATTTCGGGCGTTGTGGGACAATGTTTAACTTGGCTCGCTTTCTCGCAACAGACGGGGCTGCTTGTCTGCATGTATTCCGTTATTAATGGTTGATAAAAATGAAGTGAATATGATGAAGTGGGCGACTGGGTTGTGCACATTGCAGGGATTTTGTGGATTGTTAATGATTTTGAATTTTGCTCGTCGAAATGCCAAATTGTGTCATTTTTGACAACTCGCCGTGGCCCACTTTACAGAAATTTTCTAGTTCTGTTTTCAAAGTATCTTAGCATTAATACCAAAATTTTCTCGTAGATTTATCGAAGTAAGTTAACATTTTCGATACCCTATAAGGAAAGTTGTTAATTACTTTTGGATTCGTATTAGTTAATTTTCTTTTTGTTTCGGTTGAGCACATGCAGGGCGATATAACAACTTTCTTTAGTAATGGTCTTTTTAATCCTTCATAACTCCGGCAATCAAAGATGACATTAAGCTTTTCTAAACACTTTTTTATATGCCTGGAGACATTGCTAATTAATTGTTAATTTACTGGCGTGGCGGAGATACCGAGAAATGATAAATACAAGAAATATTTGTTCCAAAAATTGTGTGAGATGGTTTGGTTGTGAAAATTGTACTAATCCGCTCATTGCAACAATATTTTATACATTAATACGTAAATATCAAAAATGATGTATTTGTTATAAAAGAAATGAAAAAAAATTCAGATTTTCAATATAAGTAAACACCTAAAAATAAATTTTTGAAAAAAATCGAAATTAAAAAATAATCAAATCTAGAAATTTTCAGACAACATTTTCAAAAAGTAACAATTTTGATAAGTCAAAATTATGAAAATTGTCAAAAAATTCCAATTTTTAAAAAAGGTCGAATGCTTCAAAAAATGTCGAAATTTTCAAAACATTCAAGGTTTTAAAAAAAAGTCAGTATTTTGAACCAAAGCCAAAATTTTTAAGAAAGTTGAAATTTTCAGAAAAAGTTCAAACCTATAAAAGTCGAAATTTTCAAAAGATCTTAATTTTCCAAATTTACAAAAAGGCCAAAATTTAGAGAAGAAGTTAAAATAAAGGTCAAATGTTTGGAAAAGTGAAAATTTTAAAAAAAGGTACTAATTTTCAAAAAAAATTGAAATTTTGAAAAATCGAAATTTTCAAGTCAAAACGTAAAAATTTTCAAAAAAGCAAATTTCCTACAATCAAAAATCTTTATAAACCCTACAAAACGGATATTTACCGTATATCGCTCTGTATGTAACAACATATGACTGTGTTCAGGGAATTTTACTTATTCGACTGAACTGGACCAATTTGGATTTTCACTTACTTCCTGTAGGAGGCTGATAGGATAAGCTATAAGTTGTGGAAGAAGATATTTGACCCCCACAAGAGGGGGCAAAATTATCCTTCGGCACTATGTTCTTCCTTTGAAAATTGGCCACCGGTTGACACACGAAATTTCCTCCTTTCTCGCAAACAATCTGACACTTCCGACAGCCGCAACCACCGGGAATTTGTGGCGGATATTCCGTTATAGTACATGGAGTATCACACACGGGTCGACACTTGTACGCGGAACATAGAACGGGCCTAGGACTACTACACCCGCAACAGGAAGACTTCTTTTGGGGTTTATACCGAGGTTGGGGAGGACAGCACGCGATGGTTGGCCTGGGAGAACATTTGGGGCTATAAGGTAGATGGCATTTCGAGCAGCAGCATTGCTCCTTGATGCTGCAACATGTGTGCTGACAGGGAAGAGGTTGTTGGAGGGGGTAGCAAATTGGTGGCAAGGGTCCGGCGCAGGGGTCGATGTAATCTTGCGGTATCGGGTAACTTACGTTAAATGAGTAGGCGGGGGCTCCTATTGGTAACTGGCAATGCCCCATTTCCCCAATTTTGACAAAATATGCCGAGTAAAATCAATAGTTTTTGATTTTCAAATGTCACTTTTGACAATTTTACTTAGCAAAGATATTTCCTTTTTTTTCGTTTTTATAACCTTTCTTTAGAGCATTTCATAGATTTCAAAGAGCATTTAATAAATCGTTTCACTTTATAAATCTTTGAAAAACGTAACGACTTCAACTCTTTACTTTACCTGGAGTCCTAAACCAAAACATCCAAAAAGATTTAGAGAAAGACACGAGCAACAAAAAAAAAACAATCAAAACAGAAATTGAAATACAAATCTTCTCCCCTGAAACCAAGAAAGATTAAAAAACACAACGATGGTTGCTCTAACACGTTTCGAAACGCGTTAGAGCAACCATCGTTGTGTTTTTTAATATTTCTTGGTTTCAGGGGAGATTTGGATTTCAATTTTTGAAGATAATCAAGGACCAGTCCGTTCCACCAAAATCAAAACAGATGAAAAACCTTTAAGTTGCAAGTCGTATTAATGAAACTTTTGAGAAGTACCATTTCAAAAAACTTATTATATCAAATTTAAGATCTGGAGACTGTGATTGATATTTATTGAAGGAACCTCGTATCTCTGAAAAAATCTAGATTTAAATAGAACATGACCCTTCTTCCGGGATTGGACCGTGTCAAAGAACTACTAAAAGTGTTCGACGTTTCGCCCACCATCGTAAAAATAAAAAGGCCAATTTCAATTTTTATTTTTCTTTTTTGCCTATTCCCTCATATTCCTCTTTTCATCTATTTTTCTTTCTTTGTTCCTGAAGAAGCCCCCTACGATGGTGGGCGAAACGTCGAACACTTTTAGTAGTTCTTTGACACGGTCCAATCCCGGAAGAAGTATATCCTGTACTGACTCTGGCCGTGGAAGCCTTCGTTATCAGAACATGACCCCTCTAAAAATATCTCTAACTTTAGAGGAAGTAACAGAGCAAACAACCTAATAAATGAAGTTGGGAGCTGTGGAATCGTACATATTGATGGAATCTTATACTATATCCGAAAAAATATGGTGACTTAAAGCAACTTGTAATAATTGTAAGTGGTATTAATTAGTTAGATTCGCATTCGCAAGAAATTATGCGAATATATTGGGAATGTATTTGACAATAAAACGGAAAATTATTTATGGAATAACAATGCAACTGCTAAGGCGGAGTTTCTTAAACCGAGGTTCATGGACCTTTGAGGTATCTATGTCATGAGTTTGGGGGTTCATAGCGTACCTCACAACTAATGCAGTAATTATTCTGTACCCATCTAATAAAAAGTATTTTTTAATTCCCTTTTTTTCTTTCTTCCTTCTCTTCTTTTTTAATTTTCTTTCTCGTTCGATAGAATAGGGCACTAGGGCGTTTGTTCTCCTCTGGTTCATACAATCAACTGAAAATTTATATCCTCAACTAAGGGATCTTTTCCAAAAATTCTAATTTTTTTCCTTTCTTTAAAATTTCGCCATTATCTTGAAATTTCGACATTATATCGAAATTTCGACTTTTTTCACAAAATTTCTCTTTTTCTTTTGAAATTTTGAATTTACCTTTAAATTCAAGGTCTTTTATCCAAATCTGACTTTTTCAAAATTTCGAATTTTTGTATCAAAATTCGTCGTTTTTCTTTCTTCAAAATTTCGTCATTTCTCAAAATTTAACTTTTTCCGAAAATTTCAATTTGTTTTTTTAAAATCCGTTTTTTTGCAAATTTCGACTTTATACCGAACTTTGCCTTTTTCTCGAAATGTGATAGATCTTTTAATAAAAAAGTAAAAATATTTAGAATAATACTTACTTGGAAATTTTGAAAAATATATTTTAAAAATGTTGAATTATGCAAAAAGACAAGAATTCCAAAAAACTTAAATTCCAACTTGTTTCTAAAAATTTCGACTATTATCTCAATAGCGGATATTTTCTGACGTCACAGTGGGGCAGGGGGCAGCTCGTCCTTCACTCAGGCAGCCGTTAAAAAATAAATATTGAGTCGAGAAAGGTCGACTCTTTTTTTTCTTGAAATATAAACCTTTTTCGTACTATTTTCTTGAAAATTCGCCCTTTTTTTGAAATTTTATCAAAATTTGACTTTTTTCTCAAAATTTCGATCTTTTTCTCAAAATGTAGATATTTTTCTCGAAATTTTTATTTTTTTCAAAATTTGTTTGGGTATTTGGAACTTTCCATTTTTACCTCGAATATCATCTTTTCCTCAAAATTTTGATATTTTTTCAAAAGATCAGGCTTTTTATTAAATCGACTTCCTGAAAATTCTCACCTTATTTCAAACCTGTTTTTTTTTTCTTACAATTGGTCTTTTTCTTAATTACGACTATAAAGTCGAGTTTTGACAAAGTAGAATTATGAGTATAAATTCAAAAATTTTACTTTTTTCTCTCAAAATTGGACCGTACTGAAGTTTTTAAATATTTCATAGAATTTTCGGCCTTTTCTCGAAATTTTAACTGCCCGGAAATTTCAACCTGTTTCTCAAACTTCGTTTTATTCTTGAAATTTCGACTAAATGTTTTATGTTTCGAGAATTTTCCACTTAAAATTGAGCTTTTTATCCAAAATTCGTTTACTTTTTCTGAATTGGATTAAAATTTTGCTAAAAACAACAATTTTGAGAATAGTATTTCTACGAATGTTGGAAATGAATATTCGCATTTGCATTCGAGAATGTCGGAAAACCAACATTCGTTACATCCCTAGAACATATCATTCATCATCGATCATTAGATTATTCCAAGCGATTATTTAGATTCATTTGATTATGAAAATATGTCGATTATGCCCAACACCAAAAAAATTCCAGTGCTAAGATAAAGGGCTAAATCTCAAAAAAACTCGAATTCGAAATTGTTTAGAGAAAGTCAGCTTTAGGAAAAAAAAGAACTTTGCAAATAAAGTCGAGATGTAAAAAAAAACGAATTTTAGAAACAATTCCGAGAAAAAGGACACATATAGAGAAAAAAAGTGTAATTTTTGGACAGAAATTCAAAAAGTCGATTATTTTGAATAAAGTCGAACAAAAAGGGCAAATTTTGAAGAAAACAATTGTCGAAATTCCGAACAAATAACAACAAATTTCGAAGAAAATACGATATTTTGAGAAAAAAATGGATATTTCGCATTGAAAGGAAAAAGTTGAGATAAAACTGTAATTTTGAAGAAATCAACAAAAAATTTGAAATTTCAAAAAACAAAAACGGATTTTGAAAATAAAGCCAAATTTTGAGAAAAAGATTGAAGCTTAAAAAAATCGAAATTAGGAAAAAAGATAAAATTTTCAAGAAAAAGAAGGTGTAATTTTTACACAGAAATCCAAAAAGTTGATTTTTATGATAAAATCCAAAATTAAAAATAACGATTTTCAAAGTATGATATTCGAAATTCCGAAAAAAAGATGAATTTTAAGGAAAATACGACATTTTGAGAAAGAAATGGATATTTCGCGTTGAACGTAAGATTTTGAGAAATAGTCGAATTTTGAAAATACTTGTAAAGAAAGAAAAGAACTTTGGAATCAATCTAAAATTTGAAAAAAAGACGAATTTCAAAAAAAAAGTTCAGATAAATCCGTAAATTTGAAGAAATCGAGAAAAAAAGTCGAAATTTCAAAAAACAAAACCGATTTTCAAAAAAAGCCAATTTTGAACAAAATCGAGGCTTCAAAAAAAAAGGATCGAAATTAGGACAAAAAGATGAAATTTTCGAGAAAAAAAGTGTAATTTTTGCACAGAAATCCAAAAGGTCGATTTTTACGAATAAAGTCAGAATTAAAAAAAAGTAGATTTAAAAAAAAATATTCGAAATTCCAAAAAAAAAAAACTAATTTCAAGGAAAATACGAAATTTTGGCAAACCATTGCTATTTTGCGTTAAACTTAAGATTTTGAGAAATAGTGGAATTTTGAAAATACTTGTTATGAAAAAGAGGAATTTGAAATCAATCCAAATTTTGAGGAAAAGACGAATTTCAAGAATAAGTTTAGATAAAGCCGGAATTTTGAAGAAATCGAAAAAAATTGAAATTTTAAAAAACATATTTTTTTGATTTTGAAAGGTCAAATTTGAAAAAAAAAAAGGCTTCAAAAAAATCAAAATTAGGACAAAAAGATCAAATTTTCGAGAAAAAAAGTATAATTTTAGCGCAGAAATCCACAAAGTCGATTTTTACAAGCAAAGGCAAAATTAAAAAAAATTAGATTTTGAAAAAAAAAAAGACGAATTTCAAGGAACAAACGAAATTTTGAGAAACAAATGGATATTTCGCGTTGAATGTAAGACTTTGAGAAATAGTCGAATTTTGAGAATACTTGTTCTGAAAAAGAGGAATTTTGAAATCAATCTAAATTTTCTGAGAAAGATTAATTTCAAGGAAAAAGTTGAGATAAAGTCGTAATTTTGAAGAAATTCAAAGAAGAAGAAGAAGAATTTCAAAAAAGCCATAACGAACTTTGAAAAAAAAAAGCCAAATTTTGAGAAAAACATCGAGGTTTCAAAAAAAAGGGTTGAAATTATGTCAAAAATATCAAATTTTTGAGAGAAAAAAGTATTAGTTTTGCACAGGAATCCAAAAAGTCGATTTTTACCAATAAAGGCAAAATTAAAAAAGAAAAGTAGATTTTCAAAAAAAAAATAGTCCAAATTCCGAAAAAAAAAACGAATTTCGAGAAAAATACGAAATTTTTAGAAAAGAATGGATATTTCGCGTTGAACGTAAGAATTTGAGAAATTTGTGAATACTTGTTATGAAAAAGAGGAATCTTAAATTCAATCTAAATTTTGAGTAAAAGACGAATTTCAAGGAAAAAGTTGAGATAGATTTTAAAGAAATCGAGAAAAAAGTCGAAATTTTAAAGAACAAAAACAAATTTTGAAAAAAATCGAGACTTTAAAAAAAAGATCGAAATTCGGACAAAAAGATCAAATTTTCGAGAAAAAATTGTAATAAGCCAAAATAAAAAAAAAGTAGAATTTGAAAAAAAAATTGAAATTCCGAAAAAAGGACGAATTTCACCTAAAATACGAAATTTTGAGGAAAAATAAGATATTTCACGTTGAACGTAATATTTTGAGTAATAATCGAATTTTAAGAATACTTGTTATAAAAAAGAGAAATTTTGAAATCAATCTAAATTTTGAGAAAATGGCGAATTTTAGATAAAGCCGTAATTTTAAAGAAATCGAGAAAAAACAAATTTAGCAAAAATCCGAAAACCTCAGAGTTAAATTTTGCCGAAACTTCGAAAACTGGGTAAATTTTGAGAAAAAGTCGGAATTTTGTGACTGAATATTTATTTGCTTTTGAGTTTTTAAGCCAGAGGAAGACAAGCACTCCACCTTGTCCAGTATAGAGATAGTTATCAAAATTTTGAGAACAAGTCGGAAAGTTGGATTTAAAAAAACTGTTGAAATTCCGAAAAAAAAATTTCTCAATTTTGCCCTTATACAAAAACTGAAAGGTGTCAAAAAATATTTTTTAAACCTTTGCTTTTTTATTAAGATCCGGCAAATTTTCAGAAAAATGCAAATTTTGATAAAACAACCAAAATTTATACCGGATTTTAAAAAAAAGTCGAAATTTTCAGAAAGAATTGAGGAAAAGCGAAATTTCAAAAAAAAAAATCGATAAATTTTGAGATACATTTTAAAATTGTAAAACCAAATTCGAAATTACAAAAGCAAACGACAAATTTTGTAAAAAAAAAAGACGAATGTTGGGAAAAAAATCATGTTTTGAAGAAAAAATGGAAACTTCTGAAAAAAGTCCTCTTAGTTGAATATAAATTGTCGATTGATTACTCAAACCAGGAGGGGTAGGTACCGTGCCCCGCGCTATTCTAGCTATACCTATGAGAACATTAATATATTATTAAGCTTTTTTTTTGCAGAAAAGAATCAAAGCACTTGGATCCCAACTCATCTAACTCATCCAGCTGAATGGTTAATAGATGGTGCTAGATTTTAAAATGAGACCTAGTCCATTTTTACAGCAAAGATTATGACTTCTTCTGAACTATGTGCTAAAAATCCAATTTTCAAGAATTTGTGGCTTGCAAAAAGCCGTCCAATTAACTCTACTAAAAATAGCGTTTCACATTTTTAAAACTTCAGCAGCTGCGAAAACGCAAACAAAAAATGTAAAACGTCTTTTGAAAAACACAGAATTGAAGGTCCAAATTTCATTATTGTCACTTACCTGTGCAATTTAGCCAAAGGGAAATATATGCACACCTTCTGATGCAGCTCGCCAAATTCCTTGAAGGTCCTTTGCAGTTCCATCGGGGGACCATTATCCTCCCTGTACACCCTCAAAATATAAACGTAATATTTGTCCGGATCGTATCTCTTCCGGTACTTCACTACCTCGACGTGTTTTAGTCGCCCGTCCGTCTCCATACTGCAATGTAATAACTCAAAATTTGCCAAACGCTTTGAAATTTATTATACCAAAATAATATTTATATAAAAAGATTAATTATAAGAAAAGGGTAACCATACCTGTAAGTTTTTGGCACAAAGGACAACAGTGACCCTTCGTTATGCTCGGCTGTGAATTTGAGCTGCGCCAAGTTGTGCAAAAAGAAGTTGAATTGGGTAAACCAGGATTTTAGTGAACTTTCGATCAGGCGGGCGAAATAAGCCGCCGCCTCGGGGTTGGACATTCTCGGCAGAAGAGCGTTGTGGAGGTAATTCACTGATTCCGTTGTAACCCCACAAATACCTGATGACATCATCTACAACAAAAAATTAGTGAAGCTTACTAACGAAGATTCCATCAGTTGTTTTGAGTGCAATATATTCGCAAAACACAACCCTTGGTGCATTGCGAGTAGAAGTTGGAAATGAAGATAAGATGGCGATAAAGTGCCTTTCTAAACAAGGTTCAGTTGTAATTATCGGTTTAGCAAAGAATTCCAGTGATTGGAAGTTCAATAGAAAAAAGAGTTGCCCCAAGTAGAAGTTCTCATTGTGGAACAACATAAGAATAACAGTAGATTTTTCCAAAGGCATTACAACTAGCAACTATTTTATGAATATGGAAAAAATGAGCAGCGAGCGAAACCTGAAGATATCGCGATGAAGAAGCAGATGGAATGTATGATCCAATTTTGCAAAATTTCTTAAAAAGGTGACCTTAACATCCCAAGAAATAGGTAAAACAGTTTCCAGAAAAAAGTTAATTTCACGAAAAATCTGGACATTGTGTTTTGAACATTTTCGCAGAATTTTGCTTTATTTTCATTATTTCGACTTAAATCTGGGAATTTCAATTTTAATTACAGAATTTTGATTTTAATTTCGGCTAATTTCGGTTTCATTTCGATTTTAATCTCTAAATTTCAGGTGCAAACTTGTAATTCATAAAAAAAATGGATTTTAAGCAAATAAGCAACTTTTTGTGAAAAAACGAAATTTCTTAACAGAAAAAAATGTCGAATTTAAAATCAAACAATCTTCAATAGTTCTCAATACATAGTCTCAATTTTTAGAAAAGAGAATGTTTTAAAAAAGTTGTCCTACTTAATTATAAAAAAAGTCTAAAAAAATGTATTTATAAAGAAAGCCAACATTTCAGAAAAGGTAAACATTTTGAAATATGTTGAAATTATAAAAAAATCTCAATTTTGGAAGCAGCCGAAACTTTGAAAGAGTCGAAATGTTCAGAATAAATCACAGTTTTGAGAAAAAAAATCAAAATTTTGAAAAAGAAAATATTTAAGTGTTAAAATTTTCAAAAAAAGGCCGTAGTTTTCAAAAAAGATATTTTCAAAAATATTCTAATTTTTTAAGTAAATTTTTCAAAAACGCTCAAATATACAAAAAAAGAAGTAGAATTAAAAGGTCGAGTCATTCGAAAAATCAAAATTTACAAAAAGGTGGACATTTTAAACTGTCAAGATTGTCGGAAAAAGTTGACATTTTTAAAAAAAAAAGTGAAAAAACCAAAAAATTAGTCGAAATGTAGAATGAAGAATTTTCAGTCAAAATTTTAAAAGCAGTCAAAATTTTGAAAAAATTTCCGAAAAAATTGATTTTCAAAAAAGTCAAAATAAGCCTAAAAATCAAAAAAATCGAAATTTTGAAAGAATCAAAATGTTGAAACAGTCTAAATATTTAGAATAAGTAGAATTTTTGAGAAAAAAACAGAGATCTTGAAATGTAAAAAATTTCAAAATGAATCGAATTTTTATATGTATAATAAGTCAGCATTTTCAAAAATCTTAATTAATTAAAAACATTTATGTTTTCAAGAAGTATATTAAATAAAAGTCAAAATTTGACATGAGTCAAAATTTCAAAAAAGTGTCGAAAATTACAAAAAAATAGTGGAACTTCTCAAAAAAGATCGAAATGTGCAAAAAATGGGTGAGTTTCAGAAAACGAAACGAAAAAAAAGAAAAATTTTCAAAAAAGTCAAAATTTTCCAAAAAAAAGTTCAAAAGATCAAATCATTCAAAAAATCAAATGTTACAAAAAAAAACGAAAATTTTAAAATGTCAACATTGTCGAAAAATGTCGATATTTTTTAAAAAGTGAAAAAAAACGAAAAGTCAAAAAGTCGAAATTTTGAATAATAAGAAATTTTCAAAAATAGAAAACAGTACAAATTTTGAAAAGTCAAAATTACCCAAAAAATTCGAATTTTTAAAAATGTCAAACAAATTTTGAATAATGAGAGTCGAAATTTTCAAAATGAGGAGAATTCTTTATACAATAAATCAACATTTTTAAAAATCTTAATTAAAATCATTAATATTTTCAATAAATAAATTTTTAAAAATTGTAAAATTTCTCAAAAGAGCGAAATTTGCAGAAAAAGGGTAACATTTTAAAAAACAAAATTTTTACCAGTCATAATTTTGAGAAAAAAATTGAAATTTAAAGAGTGGAAATGTCCAAGTTTTAAAAAAAAGCCAACATTTTCAAAAACAATAATATTTTTTTCAAAATATTCAGATTTTTAAAAAGTAAATTAAAAAAAAGTTAAAATATACGAAAAGCCAAAATTTCGAAAAGTCAAAAATTGCAAAAAAAGTAACATTTCTCAAAAAAGATCGAAATTTGAAAATAAAAGGTAACAGTTTTATAAAACAAAAATTTCAAAATAAGTCATAATTTTGAGGAAAAAAAAATCAAAATTTTGAAAAAAGTGGAAATTTGCAACTGTCGAAACTGTTCAAAAAACTAGATATTTTTCAAAAAGATGTGGATATTTTTCAAAGAATTCTAGGTCAATTCAATTCTAGTCGATTTTCAAAAAAAAGTTCAAATTACAAAAAAAGTATTTTTCAATTTTTCAAATGTCAACAATGTCGGAAAAAGTAGATATTTTAAAAAAAGTTTTAAAAAAACAAAAAGCTAAAACGTCCAAATTTTGAATAATGTGGAATGTTTAAAAAGTCAAAATTTTGAAAACGGCCAAAATTTCCAAAAAAGTCAAATTTTCCGAAAATATTCGAATTTTCAGAATAGGTGAAAAAACCGAAAAGTCAAAGTTTTAAAAATGAAGAATTTTCGAAGTAAAAATTTTGAAAACAGTCGAATCTTTAAAAGAGTCAATATAAAAATAAGCAAAAATTTAAAAAAAAAATAGATATTTTAAATTATGGAAAACTATAAAAAGTTGAAATTTTCAAAATGAATAGAATTGTTTTACTAAATAAGTCAAAATCTTAATTAATGAAAAAGATTTACATTTTTAAATTAAAAAAAACTCGAAATCTACGAAAATCAAAATTTCGAAAAATGTCCAAATTTCGAAAAATCTCCGAATTTTCGAAAAGTCCAAATGCGGAACAAAGTAAAAATTTTCCATAAAGGTTTTTAAAAAGGCCGAAAATTGCAGATAAAATAGTAAAATTTTTAAAAAAAAAAACGATATTTGCAAAAAAGTTAACGGTGATAAAAAACTCAAAATTATCGAAAGTAGTCAAAATTTCGAGAAAAAAAAAACAAATTTTGAAAAAGATCGACATTTTCGGAAAAATAACAAAAAACACTGAAAATTTTGAAAAAGAGTGAAAATTTTGAAATCAAATTTTGCAAAAAAGTGAAAACTTTAAATTGGCGAAATTTTGAAAGTTAAAAGTTTGTTTTCGAAATTTAGAAATTTCCGAAGTTTCCAAAAAACTGGAAATTTTAAAATGACAAAATATTGTTGCGCTTATCGGTTCGAATGATTATTAACACTTGTTGAATTGTACCCACTTTATTTCCAAACTAAGACACGGAACAACTGAATAATTAACTAACTTATTCATTGACTTATAACTACTAACTCACTAACTAACTACACTGACTAACTAATTCAGGGAAAGGCGACCGCGTTTATATAGGTCCCGGTCTAGGTTCTAAAAGAATTCGGCAGATAAGGCTTATCGTTTGCCGAAATTTCTGGAGCGCTTATCTGCCGTTTGATTTATTATCGCAGCCGCTTCCCCTTATCAAATTTTCTAGAAAATTCCCTAACTAAATTTTACAATTACATTTCGCTACAATATTCAAAGAGTCCATATTGTCAAAAAAATCTAAAATTTTCAAAAAGGTTAAATAAAAAAAGTCGAAATTATAAAAAAAGTCGATATTTCAAAAAAAGGAAAAAAATAGCGAAATTTATAAACGCTGCTAGATAAAAGTTTAAGAAGTCGAAATTTCCAAAATGGTCGAAATTTTCAAAAACCAATCAAAATTTTTCAAATAAATAAAAATTTCGATAACAAGTTGAAATTATGAAAAAAGTATACTTAATTTTTCAAGTCAAAACTTTTGAAAAAATTTTATCTTTTCAGAAAAGTCGAATCCTTCACAAAAATCGAATCTTTCAAAAAAAATCGAAATTTTGAATTCTGTAAAATGAAGTCGAAAGTTAAATTTTGAACAAGCCAAAATTTTCACATCAAGACAAAATTTTAAACAAGGCCAAATTTTTCAAAAAAAAAACAAAGTTTTGACAAAGTGAAACTTTTTATAAAAGTCGAATTTAAAAAAGGGCCTAAATTTTGGAAAAAATTGAAATCATGAAGATTTTTTAAAGAAGTTAAAATTTTCAAAAAAAAAATCGTTTTTCCAACATGATTATGACGGAAAAAGTATAGGATACTCACCAGTGTAAAAAGGTATAAAAATAGATTCCCATGCTTTCTCACTATATTAAATGCGTGGCAACACAGATCGACGAACTGATGAAACTTTTCAGAAGGTCTATCGCCGCCATTTATCACATAAGCCATATCTGACGTCAGCACAAAAGGTGCGCGGTCCCTGAAACATTCCGATATAAACTAGAAACTGGGAACTAACAATGGGAATAATTTAAGTATTACATCATATTTCAGTTAATTTTACCTTTTAAAATTACCAAACATTTGAGCATCTCCCAAAAATTTTCCAAAATCTATATGGAATAAATGCCCTGAAGTCTTTAGCATAATATTGTCGTTATGCCTATCACAGATACCTAAAATGTACGTTACAACGCAATACCCTGCACAAGATGCTAAAAACCGTCACATTAGTTTAAATTTCCACCTCAAATGGGAATCAAACCGGTGAAATTTTCCACTGCTCTTCCATATTCCAGTTCAGAAGGATTATGTTTCGCCAACCACTCCGCAATCGGTTTATCCTTAAACGAACCCGTTAGACCGTGCTCAACCTGAATCTTTCT
Organism: Dastarcus helophoroides; assembly: GCA_028583605.1. Classification (NCBI taxonomy): domain Eukaryota; kingdom Metazoa; phylum Arthropoda; class Insecta; order Coleoptera; family Bothrideridae; genus Dastarcus; species Dastarcus helophoroides. Next base: position 7,371,447 of record CM053327.1, on the reverse strand, counting down.
CAAGGTTTCCGCTTTGGGAACCATCTCGATCATCCCCTTCTTCTTCCCGGTTGGTATACAGTCGAAAGTCACCATCTTCAAATCCAACCCCTGCTGCAGCCAAAGCTTATCCATAATGCGCACCATTTGCAAAGTGAGCATATCCTGCTGCAGATCGTCCCCGATTTTATAAATGGCGGGTATTATCGAGCGATCCGGTGCGAGGAAATGTATTTTCAGAGGTAGGGTGTTCGATGGAAAATACGAACATGACCGAATATCTAACCCTGCCACCCTTAAAGTTGGCGACAGGGGTAGACTGGTTTCGTTCTCGCGCAGGTTCGCGTCGATTTGCTCCAAACTGTTTTGCAGGATGGTCTGCCTGTGGGATTCCTTAGTTTTTTGTACTCTTTCGGCCACTTCGTTTAACTCCTGAACAAAAGTTAGCGTTACATAACATTATAATTGGTTGAAAATTTCTATATTTTTTTTTTCAATTTGAGTTTAAAGTCGAACTTTAGAAGCTCTAAATGGCGAGATTAAGATAAAAATTGCTAAAGCGTGAGATTTTGACTTTTTTTTAATTCCAAGTTTAAACTCGAAGATAGCATTTTGTTAAAAAAACTCGAAACTTCGTCTTTTTCCATTTTCTAGTTTAAATCAGAATTTCTTAATTTTTGTGTTTTTTTTAATTCACTTGTGTCCATTTTAAATTTAAAATATTGTTTTTGCTAAAATTTCAATTTCAAAATGAAGCTTTTTTTATCGATCCCGAGATATGGAATTTTCTAATTTAAACTTGAAATGTTTTAGCCTTTTGCTAAAATTTCAATTGTAAAATTAAACTTTTAACTGTTTTAGGATTCCGTATTCAAACTTAAAATATTTAATTATTTTTAATTTCAAATTTTAACTTTACATCCAAACATTTTTTGTGCAATCTGGATTCAAAGTTTATATAAGTGCGAAATTGCGAGACCTTTTTTTAATCTTAATTTTGTAACTTCCAGAAAAATGGCCAAGATTTAAAAAAAGTCCAATTTACAAGTTTAAAGTCTAAATTTTAACTTAATTTTAAGAAAAATGTAAAAATTACCAGCTTAAATTCTGATTTTTAAGAAAGAAGTCGAAATTTTAAAAGAGAAACTGGAAATTAATTAAAATATTTTTCTCGAAATTTGGCTGAAATATTTTTCTCCAAATTTAAGCTTTCATTTATACTTTCAATTTTTTTTCGAAATTGAGAGTTAGGAGTTGAAATTCCGAAAAAAATGGCATCAGGGTTGCTCGATTTCCACAAATTTAACTCTTTTTTTTAAACGTTTTTTTTAGACTTTACTTCATAAATTTCGATTTTGTTGACAAAATTTTGACGTCGAGGTCAAAATATTAAATGAGAATTGAACATTTCAAGTTTAAACGCAAAGATTCGAACGTTATGCTGTAACTTTTTCTTAAATTTACATGATGCGTAAGAAAAAAATTGAAATTTTAAAGAAAAAGTCGAATTTTAAGAAAAATATCAAAATTTGTAGAGTAAAAATTTGTCATATTTTCAAGGATAAAAACAAAATTTATAAAAAATAGTAAATATTTTTCAAAACTATACCAAAACAAATTTCGAGTTTGAACTTGAAATTTTTGCTACTTTCCAAAAAACTTGAAATATGAGATATTTATTTTATTAATTTCTATATTTTTCTCAAAATTTTAATTCATTTTTTTCCACTCATCGCATAGATCAGCGTTTCCCAAAATTTTTTTGTCAAGTCCCGGTTATTTTTATTCTACTCCTTCACGATCCACTAAAGATTTTTAAAGACTTCGCTATTCTTATCAAAATTTCAACCACATAATGACGTTAAAGAACAAAATTTCGTATTTTCCTTCGGGGATTTTTTAATTTTCTTGTCTAAAAATTTCCACCTTGATTCCAAAATTACGCCCGAAAATCCTGTGTTGAAGTTTCATAATTCGACTTATTTCTCTTTAATCTCAAATATAAATTTTTTCACCATTCTGTTTCTCTTCAAATTTTGGTACTTTTATGAAACTTATTTGAGTACACTTCAATTATTATTTATATTTTCATAAAAAGTCGACGTTAAAATAGAGATTTTGATTTTTTTTAATTCCTGTTGAAATCTTGCTTTTTTTGAATTATAAAGTCAAAATTTCAAGAAATGAATGTTTTATTATTACAATTTAAAACCGAAATTTTTAAAATAAAGTCAAACTTTTGAGAGAAAACAATGTAAATTTCTCCCAATTTAAACTTCCTTTTTTTTATTTAACCTAAAATTTTTTTGTTTTTTTTAATTTCGACTTTTTTCTAAAGATTTCGACTTTAAAAATGGTAAGTTTTTTAGATGTTTTGTCAATTAAAGTTAAAATATTTTGTATTTACTTTTTTCCAACACAAACCTTTAATTTTTTCTTGAAACTTCTGATTTCAAACTCGTCATTTTCCTCGAACCAATTTTAGCTTAAATTTTTCTTAGCACTGAAATTGCTTGACATGGATTTTTTACAAACTCTTACTGAAAATTACAAATTTTTTAAACTTTATTACAAAGATATTTAGAAATTTAGAAAATTAGAAATTATAAGTTATAATTTTTTCCACCATGTCTCTTATAATTTCCATTCTAGAAATCGATCTCTGGTTGAAAATATCGAAATTTTAAAATACGACTTTAACGTGGAATTTTATTTTTTTGTGAGTCCAATATTTCCAATTTTATCAATGTTCCAAATGTAGATCTTTAATTTTCAGCTTCTGTCAGTTGAAATCAATAATTTTGAGAAAAATATGAAAATCTGAAGTGTTAAAAAAATTAAAACATTTCAAAGAAAGTAAAAAATTCGGGAAAAAATGGAAATCCTCAAGATACGAGGGTAAATCAAATATGAACCGGAATTTCTATCATGTCGCCATGACGGTGTCGGGAGTGTGCGCATACTCTTAGACATGTTAGGTGGGGATACCACGTGACCTCCTGCGCTCAATGAAATTCCGTTCTCGTCGTTTGTCAGTTGTAAATACAATGAGTGAGCCGTTGAAGCTGTAAACCCCGCCGAAATTCTTCGTAGACTAGAAAACACAGTTTGAAGATAGTGTATGAATGGCAGAAAAAATTTTTGAAAGGATGAACTCAAGTTAAAAATGGACCCCGTCGTCCTCGGACCAGTGTGACTCCGGACAAGACTAACGCTGTTCAACGCCCTTTGGAAGGAAAAATTTCTGCCAGGTGGGTACCTCGTCTTTTGATTGAAAAACAGAAACAACAACGCCTGGAGATTTGTCAGCGCCATCTGGGACGTTTTCAACGTGAAGGTGATGGCTTTTTGCAGCGTATCGGTACGTATGGTGAGACTTGGGTCCACCATTACACCCTTGAATTTAAACAAGCAAGCATGGAGTAGAGAAGAAAGGGGGAAGGTGCACCCGTCAAGGCTAAAATCTCGCCTCTCAGTTGGAAAGATTCTTGCGACGGCGTTTTGGGATTTTAAAGGAGTTGTGCACGTCGATTTTCTGCATGAACGTCGTACGGTTAATGCTGCCTACTACTGCCAGCTATTGGATTAAGCAAAACGTGCATATCGGCGGAAAAGGTGCGAATTTTCGGTCAGAAATGTGATTTTGCTTCACGACAATGCCCGCCCCGACTCAGCCAATCTGACACATCAAAAATTAGAGGAAATGCATTGGGCAACATTAGAACACCCTCCTTATAGTCCCGACTTATCACCATGCGATTGTCATATGTTTGGGCCACTTAAAAAAGCTCGGGAAGTGAGCTTCTGTTGAGACATTTGTGCGCAAGTGCCTGCAAACACGCCTCCCTTCTTTTTATGATGATGCCATTAAAAAACTCCCAGTCTGTTGGGAAAAATGCATAAGAAAATCATGAGATTATGTAGAAAAATAGGTAATAATTTTCATATATGTATCTTATACCAATAAATTTTTAAAAGCAAATTCCGGTTTATATTTGTTTTACCCTCGCATATCATACTTTTAAAAAAAGTAGGAATTTTGATAAAAAATCGAATATAAAATTGATGGAAATATTGAGAAATGAATTAAAAGTTCGAAGTAATAACTTTTAAGATAAAAGTTGATATTTTGAAATTTCGAAATTTTCAAAAAGTTGAACTTGTCAAAAAAAGTCTAAATCTGAAAAATCTTCAAATTTTTAAAGAGCCGAATATTTCAAGAAAAGGCGAAAATGCCAGAATTTTAAAAAGGGTCAAAATTTTCAATCGAAAATTTCCAAAAAGGCAAACTTTTGAGAAAAGTGAAAATTTTGGTAAAAAATAAAATTTGAAAAAAAATTAAAATTCTGTAATGTCAATTTTTTTAAAATTAAATTCACCAAAAACATCGAAATGTTGAAAAAACGTAGAAAACTTTTAAAATGTTAATAAAAATAGGAACTTCATAAAAGTGGGAATTTTGGAATGTCGAAATTTTTTAATAAATCTTAATTTATAAAAAAAATCAAAATATCGAAGAAAATTTGCAACTTTAACTAGAAATTTTTACCAAAAAGTTATAACTTTCATTAACATTAAATTCTTCAGAAAAGAATGAAAATACTGTCATAATTTCGAAAAAATGCTAAATTATTTTTAAAAAACGTTACAAAAGAGTCGAACTTTCAACACAAAGTACGAAATTGAAAAAACAATTCGAATTTTTCAAAAACAAACTGAAAACTTCGAGAAAGTAAAAATTTTAAGACATTTAAAAAATAAATAAAATAAAATTTTGAAAAAGGTGAAAATTTTCACAATAAGTCAAAGTCAAATAAGTCATCGGTTCGCCCGTGAGAATTTTTGTAGTAAAACAACTTTTTCCATTTCGCCGAAAACGTGATGGCCGATTGTCGAGAGCAACGTTGCGGCTGTGAAATTTTGTTTCTTGTTGAGGAAATCGGCCGCAGAAACGATTGTAATGCTTAAGATCTCTTATGGGGATGCTCTCCTAAGTAAAGCCGAACGAATGGTTTTCATGTTTTAAAAATGAAAAAATGTTAATTGAAGATTAACCTCGTTAAAGACGCGCCTCAACGTCACGAAATGACGAAAACGTCGACAATATCAATGCTCTCGTTCGTGGAAACCGTTGCCGAACCATTAATCAACTTCTGTGAGATGTCTGGGATATCATGGAGTTCAATTCAAAGGATTTTATCCGAAGATTTGCACATGAGAAGAGTTGCAGCCAAATTTGTCCCACGCCTTTTCACAGGCGAGCAAAGGGAGCGTCGACTTCAGACATGTTTTGGACTTCAAAATCAACTCAAAGAAGACCCTGATGACCCCGTGATTTCTTTTTGTTCTCCAAACCCAAAAGAGACATGAGGGGAAAGCGTTTTGTCACTGTGAAGAAGGTAAAACAAAATTCGCTGGAAAGGCCCAAAGAACATCCCGATAAATGAATTTAAAAAATGTTTTGAACAATTGAAGCATCGTTTGCAGAGGTGCGTTGTGTTCAAGGAAGGATACTTTGAAGGTGATTAAAATTTGGTGTAAAAATATTAAAAAATAAAGAAGTTATGACGATATCCCCGTTTTTTTTTTTTGGGTGCCCTCGTAAGTATAAACAGTCGCAAAATAAGTAAACTTTTTAGAAAAAAAGTTATCATTTGGAAATAAAAGAGAAATCTAAAAAATATGTAATCTGAATGAAAATTGAAATTTTTAAATGTCGAAATTTCAACAAATCAAAATTTTCAATAAAAAAACTGGAAACACAAAGAAATTTTCTAAAAAGTCGTTTTTGATTTTAAATTCGAAATTTTCAAAAGATCGGAATTCTTCAAAAAACGTTCCGGAAATTTTCCTTACATTGAAAAGTTTGGAAAAAGTCAAAAAATTTAAAAAATTGATTGACATGTCCAACCCTTATTTCGTGAAATTCTTTAATATTCATAATTATTAAACTTTATTAACATTAAAAATTCCACGATGTTTCGATAAATGTTTGCTAACACCGGACCAGGTTTCGCATTACTGCATCATCGGAGGTTATAGCACCAATTTAGTAGTTATGAATAGTAAAGAATTTCACGAAGTAAGGGTTGAAAACGTCAATCAATCTTTTAAGTTTTCGACTTGTTCCAAACTTTTCAATGTAAGAGTAAAATTTCTGACTTTTGTGTCAACATTTTGAGAATTTTGACTATAAAATCGGAAATTCAACTTTTTTTTGTAAAAAAAGACTATTTGGGACGAAATCTTCAAACTGAAACAGATTTTTCTTAAGCAAGCTAGTAGATGGGTTAAATTTTTATTTTGTAACATAAAAAAAGAAATAATATATTTTGAACACACTGCAGATTAGTAATTATTTATTGATTTGTTTTACCCACTTAACTTCAGTTCCTGTATTTATTTTTCATGCAAAATAGTGCTGAAAATCTTGATTCACACTTATTAGGTTACAAAAGGCACTAGAAATGTTGTCTCTTGTTCTTATAAATTTTATGAATATGACTGAACAATAAGGAGATGATTCTGTAACCCGATATTTTCGCGGTCCGTTGCCGGTTCATTACCCACTAGTTGGGAAACGCTAACCTAGATAATAACAAATGCTGCAGAAACGTAAAAGCATCTTTTGGCCTTTATGAATTTTGTTCTTTATTACCATAGGTGAATGTTTTATTAAATAATTATACAGGGTCCGCCATTAGTGTGTGGACGGAGAATAGCTCCTAAGCTACTACTACTCTACTACACAAATGGCGGACCCTGTATACCTTGTTTATGGGTAACTTGAAAAGCTGGTTCAAGAAGCAAATGAATAATATATCTTTAGTTTTTGTATAAGATGCTGAAAGGAATACATGAAAATGTTTACCTTAACTAACATTTGTTGAGATAAGAAACAATTTCTAAGAGCTTCTCCACAAATGGCCAACAGCGCCCGAAGCAGCAGTTTCATTCGCCTATGATATCTGACTTCAGCGACGGTTACAGCATCCCTTTCAGTCGCCTCATTAACAAAATTAAAGTTCTGCAAAATTGTACATGATTTTAGGAACAAATTCATTGAATAAAGTTAGTCCTACCTGCGGGAGAGATCCAGGCAAGCTATGACTTAGAAGCCAAAATAAATAATGTGCGAATCTGGGGGACTTGAGCGATCGATCTAAGAGGAATCTGGCCAAATGCGATGTTTCAGTAAGTTTCATTCCTCAACGCAACCTACCAGTTGGGGCAGGTAATCAATAAGAGCATCGTTTCTAAGGTGACTTATCCACTTGACGGCGTATTTTCTTACTTCTATATCGGGAAATCTGCAATGATAGGCAAAATAAAGAAAAATAGGAGCTTGCAAATTTTCCAAAATTTACAAATGCTCTTAAGTTCCTGCTAGGTGAATTCGGTTACTGAAATATCAAATCGAAATTATCCTCATCAGCAAGTCAATTTTACTCCATATCGAATTGTTTTCATTTTTATTATTATTAGACACCTTCAAGTTTCAACTTGATCCTGCCCAACTTAAATGTCAAGAAAATGGTCAAAATATCAGGATTAAAGTCGAAGTTTCAAAAAGAAATCGAAATATAAAAGTAAATCTCTTCTCGAAAAAAGTCAACATTTCGATATGAAAATCAAAACTTGGCAAGTTAAAATTTTTAGAATAAATCAAAATTTTGAGTTTTAAAGTAGAAATTTGAGAAGAAATATGGATTCAAAAATGTTAACTGAACTTTAAAAAAAAATAAACATCTTAAAAAAGAAATTGGAACTTTATTAAAAAATTTACATTTCAAAGAAAAATTTAATTTCAACCAAAATCTAGAATTGGACCGCGTCAAAGCACTACTGACTCACTTTTAGTAGTCCTTTAACACAATCCCGGAAAACGTATGTCTCTTTTTATTAAGTTAAAGTTATTTAAAATATAAAACTCACGTAGGTAATAACAACTGTAAGGCCTGTAGCGGTTTTAAATGCCTCCAAGAATGTAACATTCCATGTAAATCAGATAAACAACTATATTCCCAAGAATGTGCAGCTAAAAGAACCTTAGGCAAAGCATCTGGAATGTGATATAAGTAATGGCGTTTATCCCATAGGAGCTAAAACCCACAATAATAATTATACAACAACCAAAGATCCTAAATTTTTACCTCTCTTAAATCCGGCTCAATTTTGTACAACATATCCTGCTTCGCATATCTCAAGCAACTGCTGCTGCGTCTGATTATCCAAACTTGAGAAATCGCACTTTTCCGCGTTGAATGTAAGTTCGGATGAAACAGGCGGAAATTCTATCCCAGGCGACTGAGGTATTTCCAACCCCAACATGGGGTGATCAGCAACAGGATGTGTACCAGGAGCGGGCGCCGGCCCATACATATAATTCGATTGCCTGGGCCATATGGACAACAAGTTACTTCCACATGTCAATCTCCTGCAAATTCAAACCTTAACAACAAAAAGCGATGAAAGTGAAATCCAACCCTTTATAATCAAAAAGTTGAACAGACGCCCAACCAATCTCCTCCTGCTTGTATTTCGGCGTTTCGGAATTGTCTCCGCTTTCGGGCGGCTCTAACGTTCGTCCGTACACAACCAGAACCAGTCTCGTTTCTCTAGCTAACGAACTAATTGGCACGTCGTCAAAGTCGATCCTAGGAAAGTTAGACGATGCAAATGATTTTTCGCTGTGCTTTAGCAACAATACCAATAATTAAATGAGATGTGCGCTGGCCAGAACTGATCTTGTTCCGTCTTTTTATAAGCCGGAGTAAGTCTCGGCTGTTTAACCGGTTTGGTGCCATGGTATATTTGGGCGGCAATTATGTAAAAATCGTGCTTCCATTCGATACTTGGGCGGTACACGGCGCATATCCTAAGTAGTAAAAAATCTGATATGTCAGGAACGTATGTGGTAGCTGAAACAAGTCTTTCAAAAACCAGATTTCCCTAAATAAAACAAACATACATTCCACTGGTATAATGGGATTTTTCACTTGAAAATCTACTTTAAACGCCTGTGAGTAAGTTTCTATTAAATTCTGTATCGCTAACCTAATTTTATTGCAAGTAATTGAAATGTCCTGGGGGAAACTAAGACCCTATAAGACATAATCATAACAATTAGATTGCGACTAAAATGCACCCTTACTTCAACTTGAGAAAAATTATTGCAGGTTTTCCTGAGAGAATCCACAGCTTCTATAATTTCTAGGGTACACAAATTGCCCATCAGATTAATCACGCATTTCACCGTCTGTACGACTTTCGAGGGCTGTAAAGCTGAAATTTTCGACGAATTGCTACTTTCGATTTGTAAAGCAGCCTCCTCTAATTTTTTCATCTCACTTTCGACCGTCTCTGAAAGAATACATACAAAACGCTGTAATCACCCATCGGTGGTTCCTTACCCAATAAAATGATGAGATTATCGTAGGAAAGATACGATCTCACTAGATCATTGGGTACGACGTCTTCAAATGAAAGATTCCTGTCCCTGGTGTCGTCTTGTAACTGTAAAAAGTATTAAAGTATTGTGGTTTGGATAAAGGTTCAACACTAACGGTTCTCGCGAATGATTTGTCGATTTTTGAGTCTGGTATCAAAGTGAGGACGACATCCTCCTCGAGTTTGATGCAATTATGAACGTACTCGTAATCCGACAGTAGGGAGGTTGGTGCGAGGTATTCGTTGAAGCGCCACACTTTTAAGGTGTACTTGTTGGAAGAAGGAGCTTCTAAATCACACATAAGTTGTAGCGTGACATGCTCTATGCTCGAGGTGACTGAAACAGAAAATATTAAGTCACTTCTAAACATTTAAAGATGTTACAACAGAAGTGATCGATTTTCTTAAGGTATTTAGCATACTTTTTTTGGCATTAGGTGCCCATTCCGATTTTGTTTGCTTAAATGTGGGAAAATATGAATTGGATTACCTATCATTTCTTACAAGAATTTTTGACAACTAGGATAATTAAATTTAAGAAATAAATAATAAAGAAAATACCAGAATTATATTTTAATACAAAAAATAAATATCCTACGGTTATCTACAAAAAGTTCGAACATTTAAGTTTAAAGTCAATCTTTTGTGACTAAAATGGAAATTTTGGAATTTTTCATACATAAATTTGGAGATTTTCTTCGAAATGTGTTTAACCTCGTTTTTCTCAAAATAGGAATTTTGTTCCGAAAATTCCGATTTGAAATTTTAATTTCAGGTTGAGTCGTAGTTTTGGCTAAGGTAAAATTTCGACCAATTTTATACTAAAACCGAAACTAGTTTTTTTTTGTCCGAAACCGGTCGAAATCTAAACCTCGGTCACTCTACAAAAAAAAAATGTTTTCAAAAACTCGTGACTTTCAAAACAAAATTGGAAACAAGAAAAAACTGTCAGTTTCAATTAAAAGTTAAAATTTTGAAAAAAATTTAACCTAATGTAACTTGCATCTAGGATTCTTTTAGTGGAAATAAATGGTCTCACGGTTTGACAGCATCATAAAGTGATAAGGTAATAATCTCAGGAAACTTGTAGGGATATGGACAGGTCACTGTCGATTAAACAAACACCTGCACAGAATGGGAATCATAAACGACCCGAGCTGGAGAGGGTGCTTAGAAGAAGATGAGAGTGTCGAGCACGTGATGTGTCACTGCCCGGCACTAACATCAATCAGAGGATCCACGCTGGGGGACTTCTGGCCTAGTGTGGCCAGTTTGAGAGAGGCGCATCCAAGGGACGTTCTTCAGTTTCTCAACAAGGTTGGGTGGCTGAATGAATGACCAAGGACACCTCAATCACGGGGATATCACAATGGGCCCGGAAAGGGTGGCCTAAGTGCTGGCCTAAATTTTTAGGCAACCCACAACGAATCCAGAATCCAGAATCCAGAAAGTGATAAGGTGCGGCTGTCTCTTGGCTTCTCTACGGTGGCAGTTGCCAAATTTCTCGTATTTTACCGGTTTTGTTCTTTTGTCGTATTTTTCGTGTATTCAACTTTATCGACAGTACCATCTATTGCAGAAACAAATTAAAACAAATAGATTGATCCGTCAATTCAAGAAATTTAAAAACTCTCTTCAGTTTTGGACAGTATTTATGTTAAATTCTAATTATTCAATTAAATCCGCAGACGAAATTTGAGGTAGTGGCTAATTTACTATATAAAAATCCAAACTTCAAGAAAAAGTCGAAAGTTTTGAAAAAAAAAGTTGAAATTTTTACAAAAAATTGAAATTTTAAAAAAGTTTAGATTCTGAAAAAAGTCATAAGAGCTTAAGCAAAAAAGTCGAAATTTGATGTCAAAAGGTTAACATTTTCAGAAAACTGAATACTTTGAAAAAAGTTCGAAAATTTTAACAAACGAATTTTGGAAAAAATTTTTGAAAAAAGTGAAAATTTCCAAGAAAAGTCAAATTTTTCAAACAAAAATGCCATTTACTAAATAAAAGTCAAAACTTCGAAAAAAAGTAAAAATTATTGAAAAAAAGTCGATATTATCACAAAAAATTAAAATGTTGAAAAAGGTTTAAATTCCCATCAATCATATCTTTAAAAAAAAGCCGAAATTTGATGAGAAAAGGTTGACATTTTCAAAAAAAGTAAACGGTCCAAAAAAAAGTTCAAAAATTTAAAAAATCGAATTTGTGAGAAAAATCCAATTTTTCCAGAAAGGGAAAATTGTCAAAAAAAGTCGAGTGTTTTAAATTTTTAATTAAAAAACCAATTTGCTACATAAAATTTCAAACTTTTTAAAAAAATACGAGTAAATTTCAACCGAATTAGGCTTAAAAAAAATCAAAATTTTGAAAAAAAAGTCAAGATTTTGAGAACTCAAAATTTTGTATCAAAATTTTCAAAAAATTATAAATTAAATCAAAATCTTAAAGTCAAAATTGTGAAAGAGTTGAAATTTGCAAATTAAGTTAAAATTTGAAAAAAGTGGAAATAAATAAAAATGGAAAATTGGAAATCCGAAATATTCAAAATATAAAGTCTAAAAAGTCAAAATTTCCAATAAAATCGAAGCCAGATTTAAAAAAAATCGCTATTTTCAGAAAGTCGAAACGAGAAATGCTGAAATTTAAAAAAAAAGTCGTAGTTAGAATCGATATGTTCCATAAAAATCGAATTTAAAAACAGACAAGTTTGCAAAAAAGTTGAAATTTCGAGTCAAAATTTTAAAACATGTTGCAAAAATTTTTAGTAACAAGACGGAAATGTTGAAAAAAGGTCAACATTTTCAAACATAAGATCAAAAATGTGACAAAAAATACTACCAATTCAAACTATTGAAAAGCAAATTTTTAAACAAGAATTTTTTTAGCAAAAACAGAATTTATCACTAAAAGTTTCCAAAAAAGAAAATCAAAGTATAACCAAAAATCATTGTTTTAAAGCTGTAATTTTCAAAAACAGGAGAAACTTCGAAAAAAGTAGAAATTTTCTAAATTAAGTCAAATTTTCGAAAAAAAGTTGACATTTTGGCAGTCGAATGAGAAAATGTCAACATTCTGAAAAAAGTTGATATTCTAAAAGGTCAAAATTTTCAAAATACATAGTCCTAGATTCCGAATAGAATAATCGAATTCTTCAAAAAAAGTCAGAATTTCCAAAAAGCGAACTAAACAATTCTTGCTCTTCTTTCAAGCGGACGAAGAAAGTATTTTTTAATTAAAATATCGGTAACAAACATATATTTGAACACCCAAAATTATGAAAAATAGTAGCTTTAGTATAAAAATATGAGAGATTTTTTAAGCTTAATAATCAAAACGACATAATTTTTCGTAAACTGAGCTTTGATGGAACGGATTGGTCCTTGGTTATCTGTCCCCTGAAACCACGAAAGATTAAAAAACACAATAAAGGTTGCTCTAACGCGTTTCGACAGCCAAGCTGTCATCTTCAGAAAGAAAACTTTTAAGGCGGCTATTATTTTTTTTATTTGGCAATCACAACTTTAGATGATATCTCCTTTCTTTTTAATCACTTTGTTCAGTCTCGTTGGAATATTTTGACCCAATTCGACCAGAATTTCTCTTTTCTTCTGCACAAGCTTTCCTGTAGAAGAATTAATCGCATCCCATAGATCGTCTTTTCTTGTAAATTCTGGTCTGTTGTAAACGACATCTGAAAGCATTTTCCATGTTTTCAACTGGATTAAGGTCAGGACTGTTCGCTGGTTAAATGAGTATGCTTTCAAAAATTGGTTTTTCGCCATTGCATCAATGTTGTGGCCACAACTTCTTACATTATCTTGTTAAAACACAAGGTGCCTCGATTCTTGCCAAAGCAGTTAATTTGAGAATCTCGACGTATCTTGGAGCATTTAGGCGTCCATCTACTTGGTCTAGAACCAAACTATCGTCAGGAAGTAGCGCAAACCAGACCATTATCGATCCTAAGCCCATCTGACGCCTGTTTCGATAAATGTTTCTATCCTGAGCCCATGAGCTCCAAGAGTCCTAACCATTAAAATTAAACCTTTTTTCGTTCGTGAACAAAGTAGTGGATCAATCATAATTGCTTGCAATCCACTTTTCAAATGACTATAGTTGTCGACTTTTTTGTTTTTTGTTTAAATTTACAGACTTTTCCGTCTTTTTAAAAGTGAAATGCATACTTTTTAGAGATCTTTGGGCTGTCCTGATCGAGCATTCGAGGTTTAAACTTGCGGTCAATTTAGCGGTTGTAGCTTTCTCTTTTCTCGCATTAAACGCTCTTATTTCTTTTTTTATCAGAACTTCATATTTTTAATTTAGCTTGTTTCTTTTGGTTTTTGAATAATCATTTTTTACCATATATTGAACTGAACTTATCGATAGATTCAATATACGTGCGCCAATTGATAAATTTTGATTTTGATTCTGTTTATAAAGTTCTTTAACTTTATCTATTAACTATTTTTTGTGCATCTAAACCAAAGAAAATAACTTAGACAAACATAATCAACTCAAACAACAAAATTACCTTCAAAAAAAAACAAAACCAATAGCTGATTATTATTTACGAAAAATAATGTTGCTTTAAATTGGCACAGGTAAAGCAATTAAACAAAAACAGCTTCACTTGACTACATATACCTACAAATAACTCTTTGTTTATAAAAATAATTACGACTATTATGCTCAGATGGCAGCATTGATGTTTTAGAATAGCGCCAGACTCAATAATCAGTGATATGAAAAATAGTGCTGATAACCATATAAAACAAAGTCGTGTTAGTTCCACCATTTATAACTCCAGAAAAGCTGGACGCATTTTTATAATCTTTGCTTTGTTGGATTTGTCTCAACCTCGAATAATAGAATAACTACTAAAATATTGAAAAAAAACACGATTTTTTTTAATAAGGAATCCGTGCACTATACTATCTCTGATTTATAACAGGAACATTACAGAAACGTATCGAAACTTACACTAACCGTATTGTAACCGCGTTGTAACCACTTTTTAGTAGATGGCGCTGTATCTCTTTTGATTATGGCAGTTTTTTGCGGTTTTTCGCGTAGGATTTGCTCAGAAATGACAAAGCCTATGTGCGAACGTTTTAAATATTTCAATGTAAAATTTAATTGACTTCATAAGTTAACAATATTTATTGATTTTAAGACGGTATGAAGTTCACCGGGTCAGCTAGTTTCTATTTAAAAAAAATAGCCATTTATGGCAAATTAATCAACAAACACTTACCATCGCAAGTAAAACTAATTGGTTTGTTGTAATCCGATCCTTCAAAGTCGGGATACACTATTAATTTAATACTTGTATCTTCTTTGTACCGATAATTTACCATTGGACTAATTATCAAACCCATATTAGTATCAGGATCGTTGTATCGATGTTGAGCTACAAATTAATTATCCAAGGAAACACCTTCAAATATAAAGTATGACGTACCTCTGACATTAAGCACCATATTATAAAATGCCATCAGATCATCATCCTGAGCTTGTGAGATTTTGTAATCTACTTTCGTAATACTGTCCAATAAATCGCATTTGGTCTAAAATAGAAAAATCCTAAAGATACTGCGCCAATAGGGCGTCGCAGACTCACTTTCTTGCTATGCTTATTGCTCCGTTCTATGGTTGACAGGCGCATTCTGGGGGGAAGAGGAGGGACAGGGGATTGAGAGATGTTTCTATTTTCAGACTTAACAATCGCAGCGTACATAGGATCCGCTACACTGTTATTGCCAGAGCCTGTGTATATAAAATCGTATGGATCATACTCATCATACACACTACCACACACTGACATAGCGTCATCTCCTAAGGAAAAAAAACGTACAAAAATGCCAAAACAACGAAGCGGGGTTACCTGAGCAGTCGGGACTTATAGCCCTCGATGACGAAGCGTAATCCGAGGCGCACAAAATCGGGTCGAATTCCTGTAATATGCTAACTCTGACGCTGTTTTTATCAGAGTCGTCGCCTTGCGCCAAATCGATCAAATTGGCAGCTTTGGTCCTCCTTTGGGCATTGACCACCGTAGACGGAAGAACTATGGGGGGTGGAGTTTTATGCTGGTTTTTTGGCGGCAGCGCCGGCGCCTAAAACACAATAATCAAATCTCTTAAGGGTTATTACGCCTAACAGTGAAAAATTCAAACTCTAATGGGACTTGTTCAAAAAAGTTTGAATGTTTACGTTTCGGTAAACCAAGTTTCACGCAATCGCCTTAAAGAAAATGTAAGTCCATGAAAATGGTTAATCTACATTTCAGTATTTTGTCATAATATAATCTTATCTAGCTCCTACCTTTTCGTAATTTGTTATTTACTATTCAATAACTTTATCACTGATAGCGAAAGTGAGTGAGTTTGGGCGAATATCGCATTCAAAATAAGTGCGGTTCTCAGCGTAACATTTAACAAAGTCTTAGATAAATACTAACAAAAAATTACCTACTATTGGGTAATATACATAGATAAGCTAACAATTCCCATAATTTTAAAAACTTTGTGATTGAAACTAACATTGTAATAAATAAGAAAGTTAACATATTTATAAACGTAAATGTCGTGTATAGAAAACAATTTTCATGCACAATTAGTAAAACCTATTAAACTGGCGTTATTTATGAAAAACAAAATCATTTCTTAATTTTCCTTTATATCTAAAAATTCTATTTACTTGATTTATCTCTATAAAAAGTTTTATCAGAAACTAAAATAAAAATGTACATTTTTTTAATCAAAGTTTATTAGCAGAAAATCCGATGCAGTCATTTGAATTTTTCACTTCAATTTGCTGTTTGTCTGAACCAGTTAAGCCATGATTTTATTTTCACAAAGCGGGTCTATTTTTCACACTTTTCTCGAAATCTCGGGTTTCAATTTCAAAGTTTCACCAATTTCTCGAGCAGGGATGAGCAACCTTTTTTTATAGCGGGCCAACTACAAGGCTAAAAATTTTGCAATGGCCCATTTGAGGAAAATAAGAACGCTAGATTAGATTACTAAGTTTCTATTAACAAAACAAAAATAGCAAAAATACTATAAAAAATTGCCTAACTAAAATACATGATAAAAATTTAAAAAAAAAGGAAATTATTATGGGAAAAAATCTTAAACAAACTTTAATGAAAATTTTGGAGTTGCTTCTTTAACAAATTTGCCACATCAACCCGCACAGAATGTTATTTAGTCTGGACCTGCGGTCCTTTTAAACTATTTCAATTACGGAAAATAATTGTTTGCAACACAAGTTCTTCAAAATCATAGGCGTAACTCTCTGCTTCATGTACCAAACCGAAAATTTATATGTATTCAATTGGGGGACTTTCCAATTCTTCAGAATTCATCCTTTCCTTGAAACAATTTTTTCAAAATTTCTACCTTTTTTTCAAATTTCGTATTTCTTTTACAAAATTTGTCTTTTTCTTTTGAAATTTCGCATTTATTCATAAAATTCAACTTCTTTTATCAAATATGATTGTCAAAATTTCGAATTTAAAAGTTCGTTGTTTTTTCTCTTGAAATTTCGCTATTTCTCGAAATTCGACTTTTTCTGAAAATTTCGACTTTTTTTAATTCTGAAAATTTCAGCTTGTTTATTAAAATTTGCTTTTTCCTCCAAATCTGGTCGATCTTCTGATAAAAAGGTATATTTTTGTAAATTTCAACCCTATTTTAATCCAAATTTTCGGAAGTTTCAACTTGTTTAACAAAATTTCGATGTGTATTAAATTATTTGACATTTTCTAACGCCCGTTGAGGCAAGGTAGGACGCGCCTTCCTCTGACTCGAGGGTCGGGAAAATAAATATGCGATTTTTGCTCTTTTTCTAAATTTCGATAAAATTGATTATTTCTGGGAAACTTCGTCTTTTTCTCTGGGTTTCGACATTTTTTAAATGTAGGCTTTTTTTTTAATTTGACTGTTTGGAAAATTTTGGTCCAATTCGAAACTTTTTCGAAATTTCGCTTTTTTTCAAATTTCGATATGTTTCTGAACATTTAGCTAAAATTTTCGATCTTTAGAATCTGATTTTTTTAGAAATTTTAACTGGTTTCCTGAAGTTTGCCTTTTTTCGGGAAATCTACTACTACTAGTCTGAAAATGTGACTTCCCCAGTTCTGTAGTTTTTAAGTATCACTCAGCCGGAAGCTCTCCTTTTTTGCCCATGAATTTTTCAGAATGATTGTTGCCCCCACTTGAAGAAAATCCTGCCCACGCTCATGTGCAAAATGTTTCATGATTGGCATTGCATGAGTGACTAATCGTGGAAATTTGTTAAAAATCATGTAGGTACTTTTACTAGAAGTTTTGAATGTCCCCATTGTGAAATTTGATCCTCAAATTGGTATTGGTCTGTAAATCTATTAATTCCATTTGTACTCATCTGGAACTGCTTTTATATCCTATATTATCGATTCAAATTGGTTTATTAAGTTTTGAATGTTCATATTTACTTCTATCCAAAGGAGTTTCTTTTCTCAAGAATAAAAAATGTTTAGTTTTTTTGGTAACATATGTTTCTTCCAAATGGTAAATTCTTTTACTTTCTTCGTCAAATTGTTTGAGATTTTTTTTCCTAAATTTTAATGGAAAGCAATAAAGCTTAGGTTGGCCGCATGCGGCCCAAGGCTGCGTCTTGCTCATCCCTGTTCTAAAGGTTTGCCTTAAAAGTAGATTTTTTTAAGATACTCGAATTTCTCTGATAATTAAGCATATGCTCTAAGCTCTTTCATGTATATTATATTTAACAGTTTTATAAATCGTTTGGAATTTCAAACTTGAATTTTTTTTTCGTTTGAATTTCAAAGTTGACATTTCAAATAAAAGTAGACTATTCTAGTTTAAAGTCAATATTTTGGTATGGTAACGTGTTTCCCAAAATTCTTAGTTTAATTATCCATGATTTTCCAGTCTCGAAATTGTCAGTTTTTGTTAAATTTCCGAGTTTGAAAATCAAAATTGTGTTTTTTCTAAAATATATTACTTTTTCTTACAAAATATTGATATTGATTTAAAAATATCGATTTTTGTGTTCTGAAAACTTAGGCTTTAAACTCTATATTCTAACCTAGAATGTTTGCGTTGAAATTCATTTTTTTATGAAATTACAGTTTCTCAAATTTTAGCTTTTTTTACAAAATTCTTAGCTAAAAAATTGAAAGTTCTATTTTTAAAATTTCAACTGCAAATGGGAAATTTTGAATTTTGTCTAGAAATGTTTTGATTCCGAAATATCAATGTTTTCCTAAAAAATTTGAGTCTAGAGCAGCATTTCCTAAAGCTTTTCCTTATTGTTAAATCATACACGCAAATGATAAATTTGCGTGTTATTTAGCCTATTTATACACCAAAATAGTTTAAATAAAATATTTTAGTGGGTCACAAAGTGAAAGCATCAAAATATACGCATCACAAACAAGAAAAGTTTGAAAAACGTTGGTCTATGGCCATTTTGATAATTAAAATTTCAAATTTTTACCCAAAAATCTATTTCAAAATCCCGAGTTTTAGCTTAAACTATTAGTTTTATTCATTTCAGTTTTTTGTTTTAAAATGCTTAAATTATTATTCAACAATTCAGCATAATATAAGAATAACAACTATAAAAAATAGGAGATGACAAAATTGGAAAATTTTACATGTACAAAACCTGACCTCATGTTTGAAAATTACAAGCCACAGAAGAAGTTGACTTACCTGAAGCTGTCCAGCGTCAAAACTACTTGATCTCAAAGGCTGGGGTAACGCTTGTGGTTGTTGGGAAGGAAAAGAAGATATACTACTCGAAGACAGGCTTCCCATTGATGAAGGCATCGGTTGCATCCTTGCGGCAACTGTTAGCGGTTGAGAGGAAAAATTTACTGGGGTGGGATGATGCAAAGCTGTTTGTGCACTGTACAAAGGGGGGTACCAAGGCATCGACTGTTGCAACGGTGGAGTTGAATTAAATGTACTCAATTTACCCTCTAAAGACTGGAATCGATAAGCATACTGAGATGGTTGCACCACAGGTGGGGTGTATGTGATGCCACTATTACTGTAGCTGTAAAAAAATAATTTTACTTAGCTGATAACATCTCCTTAGAAAAAAATTAGAAGAACAGAAAATTGAAAGAAATTTGGTCAAAAAACATTAACTAGTATAAAAATTGTGTACCTTTGCATATTGCAAAAATCAATAATATTGGTGGTGCTTGTTGGAGGGCTGGCAAATGAAATTAAATCAGGGGTATCAACGGAACAAGCACTCGAGCTATTCTTTCTAGAAGGTGGAGGAGCAATCAAAGAATGTGATTGATTTGTGGCCGACGTTCCAGGTCTTGGTCGCGGCTTAAGCTGCTTAATTTCCTGCTTACTATTCATGGAATGATTCTCAGTCATTGATGAGGCTCTAGATACTAAAGCAAAGCCAACACAATTACTTTTTTCTATCGCACTTTAAAAGTTCGAAATTACCTGATACATTCTTCGGTTTGTTAGTAGTTGAAAGTTTATTCAATTCCTCTAAGCGTTTATTCTTGAACTTTTCCAAGGCTAAAGACTCCAAACTAAGAGCTTGGGCTCTTTCTAAGTCTTCTTAAAATTTTTTATCGTAATCCGTTTCTTGTGCCATTATCAAAAGTATTTATTTAAACGGTGTATAAATTTTAATCACATGTTTATTTGAATAAAAATATGTATAAATATAAAACTAACGTGTAAATAGTTCACAACAAAATAAAAACATTATGTAAAAACATTGTATGTCACCCTACGCATGTAATTGCCAAATCAGCAAATTAAGCACAAGATCTCAAGCTGTGAAGAAAGGAAAGCAAATTATCTGTGTCATAAGAATAATTTGCTATAATGTGTGTTTATCGCTAATTAAACAAATTATATTTAATACTTTTTCTAACCTCTAACGAGATGTGACGTTTATATTTTGTGCAAGTGGCTAGACCTACCACTTCTTATAACTACCAATAATTCATAGAGTAGGAGCTTTCCACAGAATTCCTTTCGTAAGGACCTTTCTCTATGGATAAATTATATGTAAATCAGGCAGGCCTTGCACCCTCTGTGTACGTTATTGTAATTGTACGTGTTAAGTATTTTCCTTTTTTTAGTTACTAGCTTTGCTTGAATTTGGTTATTTCGTTAAGTTATTTCGTTGTTTTTCTCGGAATTTTGCCTTTTATGCCAAGAATAAAGAGGACATTGGTTAAAAAAAATTGTTTTAGATATTTCGACTTCTTTCCTCGAAATTTCGACTTTAATTTCGAAATTTCAGCTTTAAACTCAAAATTTCGATTTCCTTCTTGAAATTTTGATTTCAATCTCGGAATTTCGACTTTAAACTCGGATTTTCGACTTTTTTCTCAAAATTACAAGAGAAAAGTCGAAATTTCGAATTTAATCTCGAAATTTTGACACTTTTTTCGAAATTTTGTTTTTTATCTCGGTAATTTGACCTTAACCTTCTTCGAAATCTTATCCATGTTAAAATAAGAAGAAAAAAATCAAAATAAAATCCGCAGTTACCAATCTTTTATATTAGTCG
This sequence comes from Dastarcus helophoroides, assembly GCA_028583605.1. Lineage (NCBI taxonomy): Eukaryota > Metazoa > Arthropoda > Insecta > Coleoptera > Bothrideridae > Dastarcus > Dastarcus helophoroides. Next base: position 7,350,453 of record CM053327.1, on the reverse strand, counting down.
TGTTCCTAGTGAAAACTTCTGCAACAGTTTTGTATGAATATTCTTCTACATTCGTTTACCTAATTAGGCTGAATTCTTTTAAAAGGAGAAAATATTATAAAAAATGAAAATATACACGCATTGATTAGAATAAGTTTTATCACTTTAATGTTAATAATACCGATAAGTTTAAATACTATATTATATTAATTATTTATTATGTCCGTTAATTAAATATATTCAGTCATGTCTAATAAAGTAAAACATTGTTAACCAATTAGAAAAAAGGAGCGAAAATGACTGAAGTTTTTACAACAATAATTATTGCAGTATAGGTCGATCTTTATACTAATACTCTATGGTTCCTATTTTACATCTATTAAATAATTTAGCTACTTTTTCAAATTTCTAATAAATTTTATGCTTATTATTTTAAATAAAATATAAGGTGCTTTCAAAGCTTCATAATTGATTAATACCACTAAAATTACCTAAATATAGTAAAACAATCACAATTTGTGTAAATGTCAACTGATTTGATATTCAAATGGTCTGTGTCATCTGTCATTATTAAATTGTCAATTTTGTCATAACCTAACCGCAAAATTTGGAAAGGTTATGATTTTCTCCCTTAACAATTAAATATTTTACATAAATTACAATTAGGTATGTACCGCCGTACAAGTTATTAATAGCCTAAGTTGAACCGAATGTGTTTTTACTTGTCCTAAGCGTATACAAAATCAAGTATCAGTTACCCAACAGTCATGTTCAAATTGTCCCAAATAGTACCGAGATCAGCAAAAAGCTGCAATAATTTGCGATTGTTATTGGCAAAGAGTTGGGCCTCGTCAACTGTAGCAGCGGTTGAGGCTAAAACAACACAGAACGGGAGCTTTGACGAAATTGAAGCAAGGGATAGTACGGCAACAGTATCTCAACCTACGAATATTACTTTAAAATCGTCAAATAGCATGGTAGCTGCCGCTTTCGCCTCCTTGAACACCAATATAAGGAACGAAATAAACACGCCAGTGACAGATGAAAAAATTTCTAAAGCTTCCACTATTAACGAATTGTTTTCGATATCGGAAGGGAGTGGAGTGTCCCGAAGACTTGCCCTAAAGGTAGGTGTGCACTTGCTTGGATCGCAAGATTTTAAATACTCTACAAAATATTTGATTAGTATCGCACTTTCTTCTCTGCCTCAATTGCCCCAATATTCTCAAAATTCACAACTGAGCGCCTTTTGGTAATTCTTTCAAACTTTTTATTTTGATTGATATATTTTATTTAAAGTGTGATAGCTAACTATAATAATAATTTTAGATTGTTTCTATTTTGGCTGATTGGACTACTTCTGGAAAAATCCAACAAGCTGATTTCGAAAAAGATCCTAGATTTTTAAAACTATGCAAAGTATTGAGCAAAGGTAGTTCAGTCAGAGGAAAAGTTCTTACTGCAAGGAGTGAGGACTTGTCAACTGTGTTGGGAGTGACTGCAGATGATGAGGCTGCCAAATTAGTTGAGAGTCTTACTTTATCACAGATGGTTAAGGTAATACTAAATAGTTGGTACTTAATCGCAAAAGTGTTTTCTGTACACACATCTAAATAATTATAAAATAATTTTGTTATTAACGGCGCTTTAACTGTTATAAATGAAAATTTAACTCAAGTTTTGAGTACAATATAAAAATTTCTAAACAGTAGTTGAAATTCGTTTAAAAAAAACTCATAATCTCTTATCTGCTCTCAAAATTTTGACTTTAATTTCGAACTTTTAATTTAAACTTTCTCTGGATTTTTTACTAGTTTCCTAAAATGTTAACTTTTATTAACATATAAGACCCAATTTTTTTTTTTAATGTTGACTTCAACAAAATTTCGACTTCTTTTAGAATTTAAATCAAGTTTTTTAACAAAACTTTAAGAATATCTGTTGTAAATTTCTAGTTTTTTCTAGAAGTTTAGACTTTGTTCCCAAGTTTTTGGGTTTGCATCAAAATGTTTACTTACATATGTCAAGAGTTAACTGCTTTTTAGACTGCTTTTTCGAAATTTCAACATTTTTCTCGTAAGCTGTCATTCTTTTTTTTTTCAGAATTTCGGTTTTAATCTTCAAATTTCAAGTTTTATCTGAAATTTCGAGTTTAAAGTCAAAATTTGGTAAAAATAAGCTGATAAGTTAATCAGAAATTGTTTGTCAGAACTCAACAGATGAATAAATATATTAAAAAATGAAATTCAGAGTCCACAAAGAAATCGTCTATTTTTCACAAATACTTGAATGCAAATTGTATAAACTAGTAGGAATTATCAATTCAAAAAAAGTCAAAACGTTAAAACAACCTATTTTCAACATTAAGTAACAAGAAATAGTTTTATGAAATTATTTCCAACATTGTTAACATTTCCTTCATTATTCCAAAAGGTGATGGCAACGTTGGCATTAAAGAAAAGGAGATCAACACCTTTGCTTCGCTCTTTAGCTTATAACATAACAGGAACAACTGAACAATTAAATCTAAAGGAAAGTGCTGATCTCTTATACAGCATGGCATCGTTGAACTTTATAGATGAAAATTTGCTTGATCGAGTCAGTAACGATCTATGCGCGGAACTTGAAAAGCAAAAAGTAGTAAGCAAGAGTTCAGTCATTGGTTCCACCTTAACAAGCTTCGGATTATTAAAGTACAAAAACCCAGGTAATCATCAACAAGTAATATAGTTAATATCATAGTTTTATTTTCATATTTTTTAGTTGTTCTTGATGCTTTGGTGGAATGGACTATAAAGAACTATAACATATGCAGACCTCAGGACATCTACAGTTTAATCATGACTTTAGCTGTTGTGGACTACCTTCCTCATCAGTCAGACAAATTATTTAATGTAAACTTAAAATCACAAGCCTTTCAAATATTTACGTTAGTATTTTAGATGTTAAAGCCTATAGTAACGTCTTCAGAAGCAGGACAACCTTTGGTGTGGTTGGAAATCGTTTGGTCATTAGTATTACTGAATCAGGCAACACCAGAACAGATATCAAGTGTATTATCGGAAACTTTCCTGAAGGAAGTGGAAGGTATGACTACAAGTTTGCATTATAAATGAAATTGATATTTTTTTTTGTAGAAAACAACTCATCAAGTTTATCAACAAAGCTAAAATTGCTTAATATAAATGCCGCTGCCTCCCATTTATTAAGCAATTACACTGGATCAAAATTGCCCCCTACATCAAGATTGCTTAACACAAAGATAACAAGACCAAGAGAAAAACTAGAAATGATTGACTCTGTAATAGATTCCCTAAAAAATTTGATCCAATCCGAACAATTGTTAAAGAAGGATGTGAAAACAAACTTTGGGTTCTACATAGGCAAGATTGACTTTTGTTTATGAAATTTCGATTCTAATTCAGTTACTTTTAGATGCTGAATGTGTGCTAGATAAAAAATGTACTCCTCTCCCCTTGGAAGAGGAAAATTCCTCAGGAATAAAGTAAGGTAACATATAAGATTGAAATCTATTAAAACTTATTTTATTTTTTAGGGTGGCAATACTGAGTTTGGATTATCATGATATGACCAAAGGAAAAGAGGGACCGACTGGTATAAATCACTTTGCACAAAGGATTTTAGAAAAGGAAGGATATAAAGTATTAGTTGTACCATACACAGATTTTAAGCCAAAAGACAAGCTACTGCACAGGGTGAAGTACTTACAGCAGAAAATGAAGCAAATTGTACAGTCAGAATCAAATTAATTAGATTAATGTTATGTACAGAGTAGATATGAGTAATTTATTACGTTGCTTGTTTTATATAATAAAAAAATATATTAGCACTGGATATTTTTTCCAATTTTACATACAGATATAACATAATCAAGTTGATATTTACACATTGTATATTTCCTCGAGCTACAAAATAAAAACGTATGATTGTATAAAAAATATAGAAATAAAGTAATTACATTTTTGAAACTTCACTGTATAGTATTTCCAAAGTTCCAGTTTCAATTTTTCCGATTCGTAGTATTTCTAAAGATATCTTTTCATCTAAAAATTTTGGAGATTTGGCTAAAGATGACATTTAGTTTTTTAAAATTTTGACATAAATCGCAAAATTTTTCTTTTCCTGATAATTCGAATGAGCCAAGAGAGAAGGAAAATACAGGGAAACATAAGAAAAAAAGCAAAAGAGGAAAGAGAAAATGGAAAAACGGTTAAGATCGCTTCCCAGCATGATATAATGGTAATGTAACCCGCTATATCTCACTGTTGCGATAAGTGGCACTAAAACCGGAGACAATTGATAAGAGAACACCATATGAAGGATAGACAGTAGAAGGGCTGCCTTGAGTAGATTAAGTAATGCTTTCTTATGCAAATATTGATACTTTATGCAATTGTTTCACAATTTTTCGGTTTTATATTTATATTTTAATTACAAAATGGGCAAGATTTGTTTTATGTTTATGTGCAACAGTGGTTATAAAAGGTGTTATGAAAAAGTGTCGTTGTTTCGAGTGCCTAAGGACAAAGTTTATTTATGGAGGCGAAAAATCCCGCGAAATGACCGGCTGCTGTCCACTCGAGATTTTGTATGCGAAAAACATTTCAGTGCAGATTTTGTTTTAAGAGAAATGAACTGTGGAGAATACGTATTTCTTAATAAACTCAATCAGTTTCTATTAAATGAATATCTTATGCCCAAAGTAATTTAAACATAATTTTTTGTTTGTATATTTGAGAAAGAAAAATGATATTAATAGACAGACGCGTCGTTTGATTTATCAGAGTCTGGCGTATGTAGGTATAGAATATTAGCTATAACTTTTAAAAAAAAATGTATAGAAAAAATGTGTCAGATAAACTTTTTTGGTTAATTATTTGTCACTTTCCAGTGACTTCGATTTTGTTTTTTTAGCTCTTATTTCGATGCTTTGGTAACTAATTTTTGAGTTTTCAAATGACACTTGCATTTTTTATTTGTTTTTTTGAAAAAAAAATCTTAACTTCCTGCATTCGGTAACATCAAATTTATAGGGGTTAGATTCGGAACATTTCGAGGAATCATAACTTTACTAATTTTTATCATTCATTTTTTAATGTTATTTTTAAAGAAATCTAAGTACTAAAATGAAATCGTTACATAAAACAAACATAGATATACTGGCAAAAATTTCATTTTAATTACTAACACATGTTTAAAAATAGTATTAAATTATTTAATATGAAAATCGGTAAAATTATGAAATTATTAAATTTTCTCGAACTTTTTCACTTCTAAACTCTGTAAGATTTGCGGTCACCAAATGCAAAAAGATAAGCAAATTCTAGAAAAGCAAACACAAAATACGGATGTCATTTGAAATTTCAAAGTTCGTCACCGTAGCAATGAAACAAAAGCAGGGAAAAAGAAATTAAGGTCACCAAAATGTGGCAAATAATTAACCAAAAAAAGTTTATTTAAAATATTTTGTTCTAATTTAAAAAAAAAAGTTACGGCCAATATTCCCGTCGGACGGTGCGGACGGTAGGTATACTTTGCATAGAATTACGCCAGTTCTTAAACATCTTACTGTCTATCTCTCTCTAAGCCACCAGTCTCTTGATTACGTGCCACATTTCGCCTCGCGTCGGATTACCTTATACATTATCATGGTTCCCAGCAAGTAATAATAGACGGACAAGGTTGAGATTGGAAGTAAGTCTTAAACAGTTGCGAAAAAATAGAAAAGAAAATACTCACCTCAGAAAACTAATAACAATAAAGAAAAGAAATTCTACCCAGACTATGAAAAAGGAAAAAAAAAATACTAAACCAAGAATTAATATGGACACTTGGACTGTAAGGGGGACTTTTGGAATTGGACAGTTGAAAATGTTAATGTGACAAATTAAAAGATAACCAATTCGATATTGTCACAATACAAGAGACTAAGCAGTTCGGGACGAAAATTATCGACATAGAGGGAATAACGTTTTATAAAAGTGTAGGTGATACCAGAAGACAAGAAGTAGCCTTTATGGTACACAAAGAAGGAAAATGCAAAGTGCTATCTTCTAAACCGATATCAGACCAGTTATGCATTATCAAGATAAAAGGGCAACAAAGAAATATTAACATTGTAAATGTGCACGCGATAGAAGACACGGAAGAGGAAGAAAAAAATAAGTTTTATGCAAGTCTAGATTATGAAAGACTGTCAAAAAGAGATATTAGGATTATAATGGGAGACGTTAATGCGAAAATTAGAAAAAAAGAAATAAACACAGTGGTCGCAGGACAACACAGCACACATCAAGAAACAAACAATAATGGAGAAAGAATAATAGGTTTTGCGATGGAAAAACAGATAGTAATAAGAAGTACCCAACTGAGACGAAAAGAGATACATAAAGGCACATGGGTATCCCCAGACCGTAAAACGATAGACCACGTAATAGTAGAAAGGAAAGGTAAGGAATATATAATCAAAATACGGAGTATGAGAGGAGCGGAATGTAATTCGCATCACTTTCTAGTTAAGGTGACTTGTCAAACTGAGTGGAACAGAATCAACAAAGAAAAAAATAAAGGAAAGAAAAAGGGAAATGCTGTTGCAGCAGAAACAAGCAGAAAATAAGAGAAGGATTAGTTGCAGTAGCAGTCAGAAGAAAAAGAAGAGAAGCTATAAAAACAGTAATACTAAAAGCAAATAAGAAGGTTTTAATGGACAGCAGAAGAAAACAAAAAGTCAAAGACTGGTATGACGAAAACTGTGAACAAATATCAGAATCGTTAAGGAAAGCCAGACAAAAGGTGCTAAGCGAAAATTATGAAAGTAGTATAGAAAAATAAAAAGAGAAATGAAAAGAACATGTAGAATGAAAAAAAGAAAACATACTGAAAGTACGCTAAGGGGAATAGAAGAAGAGTTCAAGAAAAAAGAAATCAGGAAATAAAAAAGTGGATAAAGAGTCAATGTGAATTAATTAAAGATGAAGAAGGAAGGCTAACCAGCGAAAAAGGAGAAATAATGAAGCGATGGAGAAACCACAACAAGGATTTACTTAACCAGGAAGAAGAAGAATTAGAGCAGAAAGAGGAAGGTAATGAACAAGAAGTGGAACCGTCCACTATAAACGAAATAAAGGAAAATTTCAGAGGGCTGCAAAATAATAAAATCCAGGGAAGAACTGAAATAATAGCGGAGATGTTAAAAGTAGGTGGAGAACAACTGCAAGACTGCATATATGAGCTGATTAGAAGAATATGGGAAACAGAAAAAATGCCGAATGACTGGAACAAAGAAAGTATATACCCGATATACAAAAAATGTGACAAATTGCAATGCTCGAACTGTAGAGGAATATCCTTGCTGGAAACATGCTATAAGGTATTAGCACAATGCGTGAGAAGTAGACTGAATGAAAGAGCAGAAGGAGAAATAGGCAAGTATCAAGCATAAAGTATTACATATATGGTATCAAGCAGGTTTTAGATACAATAGATCTGTAACAGACCAAATGTTTACGCTAAAAGAGATAAAAACCAGATGTTAAGAATATAAGAACAACGTGTATGTACTGTTTTTAGATTTTAAACGAGCATACGACCGAATTAATAAGAAAAGATGTATCAGGGGATGACGGAGTTAAAAATACCTAGAAAACTAATAAATCTCACAACAATGGTACTAGAGAAAACTAAAAATGAGGCGGTATGGAAAGAACAAAAATCAACAGAATTTAAAATAAAACCAGGCCTCAGGCAAGGCAACCCGATGTCAACGGTACTATTCAATTTGGTATTAGAAATAATAATAATAAGAAGTCAAATAAAGACAGAAGAGACAATATTCAAAAAGTCTAGCTTTTGCTGATGTCGTAACAATTGTGTCCAAAAGCAAGAATAAACCAAAAAAAGTGAAAAGGAAGCTAGAAAAAGAAGCAGCAAATTTCGAGTTAAGAATAAACATCCAAAAACAGCATATATAATAATGGGAAGAACTGGAGCTGATACCGACTCTGAACTGAGAATGCAAATGGATGAAAAGGAGTATCGGTTCCAAAGAGTAAAGCATTTCACATACTGAGGAGTCATAATTGAGGAAAATGGACGAGAAGAGTATGAAATAAAAGCAAGACTAGCAAAAGGAAACAAATATGGAATGCTGAGATCGCTCATGAGGTTTAAATTTGTTTTGAGAAAAACTAAGGAAAGAATTTATAAAACAGAAATAAGGGTAACAGTAATATAAGGAAGTGAGACATGCGTTTTAAACAAATCAGAGGAAGAATAACTAGCACACTGGAAAAGAAAAATGTTAAGGGCCATTTATGGGGGGATTAACACGGAAGACGGATGGAGAAGAAAAAATAAAGAAATGAAAATTTTATATAACGAACCTAAAATGCAGGAAACATAAGAGCAGAAAGAATTTCTTAGTTAGGCCATGTACAACGACAAGGAAGCGGAAGCAAGTCAAAAATGATCCTAAGTCGAAGACCAATAGGTAAGAAAAGAAAGGGACGACCTCGAAAAGGATGGCTCGATAGCGTAATGAAAGATCTAAGGAAAATGGATACAGAAGAGTGGAGAAATAAAGCATTGGACAAGAAAATATGGAGGAAAATAGTCGAAGAAGCTCGGCGCATATTATAACACATGAAGTATAATATCGTAGAAAGAATTCTGTACGCCCTAGGCCTACAAAGCCTGCTGAGCATTTTGATATAGATAATTTGAATTTAGTCGAAATTTAGAGGTGAAAATCAAAATTCCGGTATATTAATTTTAGTTGCCACAATTTCGACTTTACTCTTTAAATTTTGATGTTAAACTCTGAACTAAATAGAAATTTTTAATTTTGTAACATTTTATTTTTCCGTAAATTACTAATGAGCTTGATATTCTAAATCTCCACAATAAACTTGAAGCATTAAGATTAAAATCGAAAGTCAGTGAAAAATGTTGAAATCTCACCTTTTTAAATTCCTTCTAAAAATTTCTTTAACCATAAATCCTGATCCTCCAATTGATTTTAAATTCGCAATTTTATATAAAAATTAGAAACTAAGCTGAAGTTAAAGTTGAGTTTTGAATGTTAAAGTGCAAATTGCAAAAAAGCAATTTTTTTAACTAAAACAGGAAACGGCAATATTAAATTCGAAATTTTGAGGACAAAAATTAAAATTTATTTGTCGGAATATCATAATTATATTTTTATAGTAAGATTTTGACTTAAAAAGGCATAAAGGTTAAACTGAGATAAACTCATGAGAAATGTTACGAAAAAAAAACTAAAGCTGCAAAATTTGAAATTAAATTAAACTCCGAAGTTTAGTTTTTTTTCTGACTTTGTGCATATGTGAAATCTAGAACAATATCGAAATTTTGACTTTCAAATGGTAAGTTCGAACAAAATTAAATTTTTGAAAAAAAAACTTAATTATGAAGGTGCAGAACGAACATCGATAAAAAAAAATTCAATTTTAAAATTTCGACTTTTTTTCACGAAATTTCGATTTTGAACTCGAAATTTAGATTTCCTTCTCAAAATTTCAACTTTAATCTCCGGATATCTCGACTTTAATCTGCGGATTTCGACTTTTTTCTCGAAATTTCGACTTTAATCTCGGAATTTCGACTTTAAAACTCGAAATTTCGACTTCTTTCCCGAAATTTTGACTTTATTCCCGGAATTTCTTCTTTAAAATTCTAATTTCGAATTTTTTCACGAAATTTCGACTTGAATTTCGAAATGTCAAGTTTAAAATCAAAATTTCGACCTTTTCTTGAAATTTCGAGAAAAAACATGACATTTTGGTAATTAAAAATTTAAATTTTTGAACGCACCCTACTGTCAATATTGCTTGGAAAAGCGAGCGGGGGGACGCAATTGTCTTCTGCCTAACTTAACCATAGGATATAGAAATTTCTACTTTAATTTCAAAATTTCGAAAAAAAGTCGAAGGTTCCAGATTAAATTCGAAATTTTAAGTAAAGTCGAAATTTCTACTTTAAACTTAAAATTTCTGTTTTTTTTAATCGATGTCCTTTCTATATCTTTGTACTAAATTGATCGAAAAAAAATCTTAATTTTCTTCTTATTTATTTAAGAGTGCAATGAGGCACGATCTAACACAGTAAAATAAATAATAATAATAATTCAATCAGTTCTACGGTTAAGTACATCCATTGCTTATAAATAGCACGCAAAAAAAACATTAACAACCGTCGAGTCCATCTTGAATTACTATAGGTCAACATGTACCTTCTCGATACTTGATGGGATACTTAGGGTTAGATGTAGTTTATAAAATAATGCATTTTGAAATAGTATATCTTTACAAAGTAAAGATACGTCAATCTAAATAAACGACGAGTATTCGTATTTTACATTTATTTGCAGATTTTAAATTCGAGATTGAATTTAATTTTAGTGTAATTACTTAGGTTTTCATTAACGCTTTCTCGATCCCATTTTTAGAAAATAACCGAATTGTGAGTTAACGCGCTATTTTAGAGGGCGCCTAAAACACGAACTGTCACTAACAAATAGACTTCGTTCTTCAGATCGATCTCTATTAATTTTTAATCTTCTATGATATCAAATCATAGATATTTAGAATTCATTTGAACTACCATTGACATTGCTTACATCAAAATAACGACTTTTCAAAATTTAAATCTTAACGAATACGGAAAAATAGTAAATATACTTTTTATTACAATGTCGAATATTTCATTGGACAGCGATGACCCCACAGTTGAGCATATTTTAAAGGGGCACAAAAAAGCAGTTACATGTATTTCTTTTAATCCGGAGACAGATTCCCATCAATTCGCAAGCAGCAGTGAAGATTGTAGCTTGATGGTATGGAACGGTATTAAAAATTCGAGAAATTACAGCTTCGTGGGGCACACCAGTACAGTAACTTCATTGGAATTTTCACCCACTTCTGGACTTATAGCCTCATGTTCATTAGATCATACAGTGAAACTATGGGTTCCAACAATTACCGGAAATTGTACGGAATGGAAGGCTCATTTAGCACCTATTCAAACACTGAGTTTTTCACCCCAGGGTGATAAGGTGAGTTTGAATACAAATATAAAATTAGTATCACTGTGATGTTTAGCTAATTACATTTGACTTCAAATATAAAACTAGTATCATTGTGGTGTTTAGCTAATTACAGGGGCTAGGGATAAATCACTTAAGCTGTGGGACGCTCATACCAAGCAGTTCATAACGTCGTATACCGGTCATAACAACTGGTTAAGGTGCGCCCGATTTTTCAAAGGTGGTAAACGACTGGCCACATGCGCCGATGATAAGACTGTTAGGATTTGGGATATAAGCAGTGGGAAGCTCATTCATTGTTTTACTGGGATAGAAGGCAAGTTTCTCACGATTGAATAAATTAGTGTTTTATTTAAATTCAAATTTAGGCAGCCCTGTGCATCTGGAAATACACCCCAATGACAACGCAATCGCAGTTGCTATGACATCAGGTTCATTGAGGATTTATGAAATGATTTCAAGAAAACTGCAACAACATTATATGCTGCATGATTCCACAACTTGTGTTTCGTGGCATCCAAAAGCTCCCTATCTTGTTACAAGTGGAAAGGATGGAAAAGTTCATGTTGTGGATGTCATGGAAGGAAGACCTATATACACTATCAGTGGACATAAGGGATCTGTAAATTATGTAACTTTTAATCCCGATGGGAAGTACTTTGCTTCAGGTGGAACTGATAATTTAATTATGGTAAGTTTCACGTTTACATTAGGTCCCCAATGTAAGGAAAATTTAATTTTCAGGTATGGAAATCCAACATAGCTGCACCTTAAAATACTGGACGATCCAGTTTTAGTTCATAAGAATTTAAAATATTTATAAACAAAAACAATCATGTTTTTATGTGATTTTGTTAAAAGCTTGTTTAGTAATACAATTTGTAAATACAGTATTAACAGAAAAACTTAAAATTATATTTTTCAAATTTTTAAAGAATTTGATTACCTTGACTGCTTGTTTAACTATTGTTGGTTGTTGATTAATGTATAGGAAAACGTCACCCAAGTGGATTAGTGATGAATTTGAAAAGTCTGTGGCATATCATAAAAGTCAAGTGTGTAAAATTTGCAGTTTAAAAGTAGAATTTTTGAACTTTTTAAGCATGAGAATTATGGGAATTACGAAACACCAAATAATTGCTCATATTTTTATTGCTTCAATTTAAACCATATAATATATAGCAGTGTTAAGTATCCATCACAAGACAAGTAAAAAAAAATACCCAAAAAAATTGTTACTTGGAGGCGGTCGATTTGAAAAAATCGGCCCAAGAGGCAGTACTAATGCTGACAGAACTGTTGTTGCAATGTACTTTCAATAAGTGAGAATTTTCGAGCATTGGTGTCAGGTACAGGATATCTTCAATTTTGCTTTTTGCCAATGTTACTTCATTATCAACGACACATTGCTTGGATAGAACTTCTAATCGAGTATTTTCTTGACAATTTGAATCTAAACGTAAATTAAGATTACCACTTTTATTTATATTTATATTTGAATCTTCTGTTATCCTTGAAACCTGAATATCAGCATCTCCACTTTGGAGATTTAAATCCAATTTTCCATCCAGTCCAGCTAAAAAATAATTTTTGATGAAAAATCGAATAAAAATAATTCAATGTGTTATTTAATAATTATCATTTTCATTTAACTTTGTCCGTGTTGTGTTCCTGTCAGATGATTATTGAGTACATATGTGAATACACTGCAGATCGCAATTCTTGATCACAAGCGCAATAAAATAGAGATTTTTATTTTATTTCAATGCTCGAGGTAGTAATTATTTATCTTAAAAATTATAGTTCTCCACCCCTGACCCTAACGACTGGGTGCATGTTGTTTCCACGCAACAATCAGTTAACTCAAATTGCACAAAATCGATCTGCGAAACATTTTCTGTGATACTAAATTATGATGGTGGAACAATCCACGGAATAAGGATTAAAACAAATGAAAAAAGAAATACTTACTGATGTTTACATTTCCTTTGTCTTTTACACACACTTTACAATTTTTATGTATATTTTGAAGTACCAAATTCCCTTTTTCTGTTTCAAATGAACTATCGTTGCAATATGACGATTTTACAGCTATATCGCCTTTTTCTGTTTTTAAATCAACACTAAGACTCTGCATTTTGTCTGTTGTGATCACCTACAAACGAATCCATATATTTTATGGACTTAGAAATCATTCACTTACCCCATTCTTTGTTAACAGGTTAATATTTGATGCCTTTACGGCTTTGTTTAGAGTAATATCGCCATTGTAAGTCTCACACCTCAATTGATTACCTTCATATTTATCGAGAAATATATTTCCATCTTTTGTGAATGCACTAATTTTATCGCCATTGAAAGACCCAATTGATATATCGCCCTCACTTATTATCTCTAAATCTGAAATATTTTCATGAATAATAAAGAGGTAAAGGCACTAAATCTGAACGAAATCACAGAGATTTGGAAAAAATTAGACTAATTTTCATTTATAGAAAAAAGTAATATGTAAGTAATCCAAAATTCTGCATTCTCCAAAACTGAACTTACTTGATTTTATTGGAGCACTTATGGAGCAAAGAGCTTCACTACAAGGAATTGGAGCACCTTTAGTGCTTACTATAGATACATTATTGCCGTCTTTTTCGCATTTTACACATGAATGTTTTGCGTGACTACAATGCAGTTTAACTAACAACTTATCACAATTGTGATATAAGTGGACATCCAACGGTTTTATTACGACGTTGAACGGTATATTTATGTAGATGTTTGAAAATGTTGGAATTTCTAAACTTTGGGTAAATATACCGCAGAATTGTCGCACTTGCGACTTAAGAAGAACATTAGCACACTTCAACAATATCCTACAAAAATATCGATAAATAATTAAATTAGAAGCAAATATTTAGTCTTTATTTACATTTCTTTTTTATTTAGGTTAGACGATCATAAATAAACCCACAAAACATATGGAAAACCATAGAGAAACTGTATAGCTTCTGTGGTACACGAACACATATCAGATGTATATGTTTTAGAGGTGTGTCCACTTGGAAGATACATCGATGTTTGGATTTAATGTAATGCAACAACATCGATGTTTAGTTTCGATACATCAATTCCCTGACATTGATGTTTTTAAAGATTGAATACTTTAAGCCAGTATTTTCAAACTACACCCAATAAATGTCTGACAACCTGAAAAAAGTCCTCATGGCTGCCTCTCAAGCAATTTTGATGAATAAAAAAAAGTTATTATTATTATTCATTTTTGAATTTTTATTATCTCATATTTTGACGACACACCTGGAACCTTTCAACAACACATTATCGAGACATCATACGAAAATACATCGATACTTTCCATTATCTCTTTGCTTTGCAAAATATCAAATACTATTCCCTGTTTTTAATGGATACATCGAATAATTTAGAATCATCGATGTATATCGAATATCCCTAATATGTTTAAAGCATATATGTAATTTACATATATGGTTTAAGTTTAAACATATATGTAATTCTTCTATATGGCCAGTTCCTCGTTTCTTATGGGAAAGACTTCTCTTTCTCGCTGACCTTCACACGCATTAATGAGTCGCAAAGCGCAGGTGTTACAAATCATCTGTGCATGGCCAAAGTCAAATGTGTACGGCCAAACATAAACACTCGTTTAACCCGCTCGTAGCGATTGGTTCATTTCGTTCATTCATGCGCAATACTCGCCATTTATCCATGTTCCCTCTTTATCGGATTTGGTCAGAACAAGCTCGCGAAGAGAATAGGGAGCTGGCCATATATAAGTATTACATATATGAGTTTAAAGCATATATTTAATACTTCTATATTGCCAGCTTCCACGGGGCTAGTGAGTTTGGCGCAAGCGTCAGTTCGAATTGAGACGCGTGAGGAAACCTGACAATTCTTTCAAACTTTTAACGTATGCGTTTAATGGATACATTCGGGTGTTCCAAAAATGTTGAAATTTTCATAAAAATTACCATTTTCAAAAAAACTCCAAATTTTGATAAAACTTTCTAAAAGAGTCAGGGAAAAATTTCGAAAAATTCCACACTTTATAGAGGTCGATATTTTCAAAAATAAGGCGACGTTTTGAAAAAATTTCAAATTTTGTCAAAAGAATTCGAAATTTATTAAAAAATGAAATTTTTAAGAAAATTTCTCGAAAAATTCGAAATTTTAACAGACTAATTTTTAGTCGACATTTAGAAAAATATTGAAATGTTTCGTAAAGTCAAAATTTTCAATTAAGATTTCCAAAAATGTGGAAATTCTGAAAAATTCGAAATTTCAAAAAGAGGTGCAATTTTGAGAAATAGTATTAAAAATTTAAAGACAAAATTTTGAAGGAGATTTGAAAAAATTAATTTGAAAATAAATCGTAATTTTGAACAAAGTAAAGATTTTCAGAAAAAGTCGAAATTTTGAAATAGGTAATGTCGCATATTAAAAAAAATGAAAATGTTCAAAAAGAGTCTAAATTTTCAAGTCAGAATTTTAAAGAAAATTGAAAAATTTCAAAAGATGCTGAAATTTTCAGAAAAAGTTTAAATTTTATTATTAGAAATTGAAATTTCAAAAAATCCAAAATTTTTGTTGGTACTAATTTAATTTTAAAAAAAGTAATTCTGAAAATCAGAATTTTCAAATGAAAAAAATTTTGAGAAATAGCCAAAAATTTCAAAAACGGATAAAATCTTGAGAAAATGTTGCGATTGTCGAAATTCTAAAATAAAGTCAAAATTTTCAAAAGAAAACATAATCGACAATTTAAAAAAAAACAGCGAAATTTTCAAAAAAGATTCCAAGGTTTTTATCAAAAAACTTATAAATTTTAGGAGTTTAAATATGGCTACATTTTTAAAAAACCTAAAATTTTGAAATTTTCATAATAAAATAAAATTTTTTAAAGAAATTCAAGATTTCCAAAAAAAAAGAAAAAAATTAACGATACTCGAAAGTTGGAATTTCGAAAAAAGCGAAGTTTTGTGAAAATATCGAATTTTGAGAATGTTTGGAATCCTACTTATTTTCAAAAAGTTAACGTTTTCAAATATTTTTTTAAAAAACGAAATTTAAAAAAAATCCAAATTGTAGAAAAAATTGAAATTTTGGAAAACACGAACAAAGAAAATTTTTAATAGTGAAATTTTGAAAGATCGACATTTTCATAAATAGTTAAAATATTCAATAAGTGAAAATTTTCAAAAAAAATGGTATTTGAAAAAATTCGAATTTTGTAAAACAATATTTTGAACCGAAGGCTATGTTTGAAGATTAAAATTTTCAAACAAAGTAGATACTTAAAATTTCAAAAACTTCCACTTTAATCTCAAATATTTATAAAAGACTTTCGAATTTTCGATAAAAATTCAAGATTAATTCCGGATTTGGAGAAAAAAGGTTAAATTTCGGAAAAAACCTAAAATTTATAAAAATAACATTTGGTTTAATACAAAATTTAAGGAAAGATTCCAGATTAATGCAATTTTCAAATTTAAATGTGGAATTTTGATAAGAATTTCTAATTTATAGTAGTAGGTATTAACATTTTTACTCAAAAATTGACTTCTCAAATATTCAAAATTTCGATTCGAATTTATAAAATTTGGGTCGAAATTTTGAGAATCGTCTTTTGGTATTTGGAAACTTTTACTTTTGACTCTAAAATTAGACTGCTTTAAAAATGTTGACTTTTTCTCTGGAAGTCGAAATTTACCTAAAACAATTATTTCTTAAAGAAACTAAAAATTTTAAATTTGGACTAGCAATTTTGTAAAAAATGAAATTTTTTTCTTTTGATCTGAAAATTTTGCTTTAAGCTTAAAATTCTCAGAAAAATCGATATTTCGTCGTATATGTTCGAGGAAAACGTCAATATTTGAAAGTTAAACTTAAAATGTTTCTACCATAAAAAATTCGAATTTTCGAGTTTAAATAATTCTAAATTACACTCCAAATTTAGAGAAAAAAGAAAGCATTATCTCTCTGAAGATGATAGCTTGGCTATCGAAACGCATTGGAGCAACCTTTGTTGTGTTTTTTAATCTTTCTTGGTTTCAGGCGACAAGATTTGTATTTCAATATTTCAAATTTTGAACAAAACCTAAAATTTATAAAAATAAAATGTGTCGGTGTAATACAAAATTTTGAATTGAGGAAAATTTGAAATTACGAGTAAAATTCCCCAAAAAATGTTATGTGTAGCAATAAGCTGGTATGTCCAACATCACTGCCCAGAGAGAAGCAGAGTAGAAAGAGAGAGGTGTTGGACCCACTTAAAACGGGGGGCTGCTGGCAATATAGAAGTATTAAATATATGGCTTAGAGGTGGAGGCACTGTTAGAACAATGTATTTCTATATTTGCGCCACCTACAGCAATGACGCTTTTAGTTTTAAACATTTCACTCAAATTTTCATTAGAAGTTTGATTTTGAGTTCGAAATATTAACTTTTTCAAAATAATCTTTAGTATATCAATTTATTTTATTTTGATTTCTAGTCTAAAATTTCAAAAAAAAAGTTCGGAATTTCTAAAACAATTTTTATTTCAAGTGTACTTTCAAAATTTCGAATTTTTTAAAATTGTAAGTTTAAACAGAATTTCCAGTATTTTAAAATGAAAAATTAATGCATTTGTCCTCAACAGTGTAAATTTAACAGTAGGATCTTTCCGGAAAATGGATGAGTAGTGAGATTATGATGACTAAAAATATCACATTAAAATCAAATGTAAATGTGTATTTTATGAAAAGTTGACAAACTACTTAACTAGTAACATTATGCCTCCTTTTTGATATACTTACTTGGTAACATTTTTTTCAGCACTCAACACACTGCAGAATGAAATTTACAAAATGCGGGTTCAAAATTTTTATTTCATAATTAATGGATAAATATTAAAGCTTTGTAGCCTTAGAAATAAATGATAACGAAAAATATAAAACATTGATAAATCTTTGTAAAAATGAAATATTCAGTGAAATTTGAATTCTCGAAAAAGAACCATACGTATAATAATTAAGCTTCTGATTGTAAATACTCTTGGTATCTTTTCTCTTGGGCTTGTTGCAGTTTCTGAAGTTTTTTCAGCTGACCTTTACTAATTTCTTTACCTTCTGCATCATGTGTTGGAAGACCCTACAAAATAAACTTGTAACAGTTATTTAACTTTACAACAAGATATAGAATGGTGCATATTCCACACAAGTGAAAAGTTTGTAGCCCAAGCCGCAGGCGAGTTGTAAACTATTCCTTCTCTAACAGGATTATAGAAAAACTCCTAAATATTCATAATAATCTTCAAAATAGATTACAGTTTTGAAACTCAAGGCTTTAAATAAATACCTTAATTGTTACATGTAACCATAGCAATAAAAACAAATTACTTAAAAAATGAACCTAAACGGCTTCTGCTAGAATATGCTATCTGCTACAATATTAATATTCTAAATGGTGTGTAGAATTACGAGTATTCTGAACGAGTGCTGGAATGACATTTGTTCCATCACAATTGTTATAGTCACAGAAAGTGCAGTTTCTATAATAGTGTTAGAGAAAAATGATTTCTTACATTCTCATCAAACTTTGAGTATTTGTCAGTTTCCATTTTGAACATCTCAGTGGGGGGAATCTTCTTCTGGGCTTCTTTGGCGGCTTGTGCCGCCGCCAATTCAGCTTTCTTTTTCTCCTTCTCCACCAATTTTTGCTCTTCTGCCAACCTTTTGGCCTCTTTTTCCTTCAGTAAAACTTCCCTATCGACAAGTTTAACGGCACTTGCTTCACCTGAAACAATTCGCTTTGTCATCCATCAGAACCCATTTAAAAGTGTTACCTTCTCTATCTTCCAATCGCACCCCAACGTTAGGAAGAATATCATCGCGTAATTTGTCACACTCTTTTAAAATTTCCGTTGCTTTGATATTACGCGCCTGCGTTCTAATACTATCTCTGAACTCGGCCAAAATATTGAGGTAAGGCATTACTATTGTCTCAGTCTAAAAGTTCATCTTTGCTTGACTCGGAAATAATGTTACCAAATACTTACATCACCATGGCTTTGGCTTGAAACAGGGAAACCTATTTTTTCTGGTTCGCTGATTGTTCCAAAGATCCTTAGTATTTTGGTGATGTACTCCCCCACATTATTCAAAAGAATGCTATTTGGCGGCTTTCTATCCCTGAGATACAAATTTCCAGCTGTAACCAAATCCCTCAAGCTTTCCAAACTAGTTCTAGTGTCTATGTTGTCACATAAAGCAGCATGTACGTTTTCCTTAGTTTTGAGAAATTGTTCGTTCAGTGTATGTTCTGGCTTTTCACATTTGATAAATGTATGAAGGCTCGTTTCAGCTCGGCGCAAATTTTTACATGCATCTTTTATATTGAGGAAGAATTCCTAAAATAAGTATGCTTAAATTTTGAAATACTGACCTTCGCCTCGGAAGTTCAAAACACATTTTTAAATTTCGGGTATACTTCAAAATTGAAATTTCTGTAAAAAATATCTTCAAAATTGTAAGTTCACATAGTTTTCTAGAAATTTCAGAAATAGTTTTTTTATGAATTTATTTTTTTTATAAATTTGAAGTTTTTTAATTACGTTAAATGTCACATTTCGGATTTTTTTACAAATGAATTATTTCCTTCAAATTGTCGATTTTTTCCCAAAATGACAAATTTACATTCTCACTTTTTTGGAGCTTTTCAACACAAAAAGTCGAGATTTCTAAAAAATTATAATTGAGATTTCCACGATTTTTCTCAAAATTCTGGAGAAGGATGCTGAATTTTTAACTGTTTCTTCTCGAATTTTCGACATTGAAACTCGAAAATTCGAGCAAACATTTTTAAGGAAAAAATCGAAATTTCGAAATTTAAATTAAAGTCAACATTTATAGAAGAATGATTTCTCGAATTTTTTTGAGAAAAACGCGGCTATTTATCGTGGAATTTCGATCTGAAAAGTTGAATTTTCGAGATTTCCAAAATAAAAATTCAAAATTTCAGAAATGTAAATTTAAGTTTCGACGATTTTTCTTGAGATTCACGAATAAACATTTTTGATTCCAAAGCATTTTTGCCTTTAAACCTAAAATGTGTTTTAGAAATTACAATTTTTTTTCTCAGATTTGAAAAAAGGAGAAATTTTCTTAAAAATATTGTTTTCAAATGACATTAATTTCTTTTTCAAATAATGGATTTTAAATTCAAAAATTACCATAAATTCGTTGAATTTTCGTAAAATTCTAAAAAATTTTAACTTTACTTTAATTTTTTATCGAGACTTTTTGGTTTTTGGTAATTTCGAAGGTTTTTTTATAATTTCTGTTGTATTGATTTTCTAAGATTGTCAAAATAAAACGACGAAATTAAAAAAAAAGCTTTCTTGTATTAAAATCTTAACTACGTTCATGTTGGAAATTTAGAGAATAATATTTTTTCTTTTTTCAAGATCTCAGAGATGTTTTTTTTTCGAAATTTTGCATTTAATCTTGAACTCAAAATTTCATTCCAAAATCTTTTTGGCTTTAATCTCCACATTTCCACTGAAATAGGAATTTCGAGAAAAAAATTGTCTATAAAATTCGAATTACTTTTCGGGAATATGGCTATTTATTCAGATTTAATTTTTTGTTTTTATTTAAAAGTTTTTTCAAGTTTAATGTTTACATTTCAAGTATAAATGCAAAATTATTCATTTTTCTTAGAAATTCGAATTTAAAGTAGGAAATTTGACAGCAACGCTGAAACTTTCAGGAAAAATGTTTCAAGTATGAAAGTTGGTGTAGGTAAGCGAATAACAAAGTTCTTAATCACAGTGGGTGAATAGACTTAATGTTGCGATTCATTCAAATGATTCAGTAAAATGTTAAAGAAAATCTGTTTCAAACACTGATGTAAATGTCGAGACTTTTCATACTTACATTAAAAAGTTTCTCATACTGAAGGGCAACTTCCATAGTATTTGGACTGTAGTCCAAGGTGTCCCTCCAGGAATGCAGAAGGAACGCAAACCTCAGCTGCCTAGCAGTATACTTGGATAAAGCATCTTGAATACTAACAAAATTTTTCAACGATTTGGACATCTTGCATCCAGCGATGGTCAAATGCCCCGAATGTAGAAAATACTTGACCCATTCGGGCGAGTCAAAATGCGCCTCACTCTGGGCGATCTCGTTGTCGTGATGGGGGAATTTCAGATCGACACCGCCCGTGTGAATATCCAAAGTGGGACCGAAGATCGCGGATGCCATAGCAGAACATTCGATGTGCCAACCAGGTCTACCTTTGCCCCAAGGAGAGTCCCACGCGGGTTCGCCGGATTTACTGTTTTTCCACAAAGCGAAATCGTTGGGAGACCTCTTTTCACCTCGTTGGTCGGCGGTTGTCAAGTCACCCTCGCCTTCTTGCAGAATGTTGGTGTTACCATAAGCTTCTGGTACTAGTTTGGCATAGTGATGCTTATCACTGTTATCAAATGCTGCTACGTCAAAATACACCGAACCATTAGCTTCATAACCTAAACCGTTGGTGATGATTTTTTCTATAAATGCTATAATTTCTGGTATGTATTCACTAACTCTAGTAAGTACATTAGGCCTGAGGATCTAAAATTTGAGTTATCACTTTTAGAAAGACAAATTGTTAACCATACATTAAGGGCATCCATGTCTTTGTGGAACTCCCCCTCCCAATACTTAGGTAAAGCATTGAAAATTGCATTATCTGTGACGGTATATCCATATTTGGAATCCAACCAGTCCGAAAGTGGATCTTTACAATCTTTAATGAAATTGGCTTGTGCTTCCGAAATTCGACCATTGTCTCCACATTTAACAGCCTTTTGGAACGATTCTACAGATAATACCAATTTGTCCAACAATTTTTCATACATTTGTTTTTTGTCGGGATCTGTTGTGATTGATGTGGTAGTAGACAATTTGTTTATGACCTTAAAAATAACTAACAATATATTTCTTTGATAAAACCTATTCTATTTTTGATTTTTGTTTAATAAATATACAAGTTAGTCATGACAGGATGTGGAATAAGATAAATATCTTGGTTGTTAGTGGAGATGGAAAAGAGTCTGGTACATTTTAATCCACAAATGTTTTTTGAATTATATGATGCAATGAAAAGTAATCAAGATACAAAAGCTTAAAGTTGTGTAGTTTTCACTAAAAAATGTTAAAAGACCTCCAAAAACTTCAATTAGGAAAAATTTTTAAAAATTGTTAGAAATGATCATGAAAAATATTAAAAATTCAAAAATATGTGGAGCAAAACTTCTCAATTGCGGTCAGAAAAAAACTGCATAAAATCTGGTCATTTTGAACCACTATTGAGGGAATAATTATTTAAACATAAACAAACTATTTCAAGAAATTCAAAAAAGTAAAGGCTGAGAGGGAGAAGTTGTACTATATTACAAAAAAATTATGAAAACTTCTAATAACTCCCCCTGTTTCAATATGTAACGTTCTTAAGGCTGACCCAATAATTTAATTATTGCTGCCCTATGCAGCACTTACCATTTTTACGTCTTCCAATACACATTCCAGAGATTTTTTTTCAGCTGCATACCTCTCGAACAGATAATTTTGTCTGGCCCTCTTTATGATCTTATCGTCAATGTCCGTAATGTTCATAACATAGAAAATATCATACCCAAAATAATTAGACAGTACACGCCTCAGAATATCGAAAGTAATATAAGACCTAATCAAAAACATATTGCATCATTTTTTGGGACCGCCTCAGGAATGTGTTAAAGAAGTATAAAAAGTCATAAGTTACCTGGCATGTCCCATATGAGAGGCATCATAAACTGTAGGACCACAACTATACCATGTAACTTTATTCCCAGAAATGGGAACAAAAATTTCCTTCTGTCTTGTCAAACTATTAAATAGTTTCAAGACGGGTCTCGAGGACTGTTCCGGGGGTGACCACGGTGGCTGTACTCGTTTGGACATCTTTCAAGGCCGGTATTTGATACTTTCTTACGTATTCCACTAATTACTTACTAATAAGGCAGTGGCCGGCGATGCTGAAGGTACAATCTAAAGGTGTAGCAAAAATGTACTGCTGTTTATATTAGGATTTGCTAATTAAGCGTTATGTTATAACATAATAAACATTTCAAACGGGCGATTAAAGGTTAAAAATTGCCAAGTCCGCAAATTTATAACCTAGAAATTGCAAATTTTGGGGCAATCACAGATGACAACGTAGATGATTCACAGAAAATTGTACAACAGAAGTGACATGTCTACAACAATTTTGTTTGTCGACCATTTTCGCTCCTTACTAAATATTATTGCAGTTTTTGAATTTAAAAAATACTAAATTATCCATTTATTTACTTAATCGAATAAATGAGATACAAATATATCTACGCTGAAGCGTATTTGGGGTTTAGCAGAGTCAGTCCATATTTTCATAGACAGTAGTATACACAAAACATATATCGGGTGTAACAAAATCATGGTACACCCTCTATTTTTTCTTTATTTATGATGATAAAATTTGTAAAATTTACCTTCCTACTATTGTCACTTTCGTTAAAACTGATACCAACTTTTGATTTTTAAATGGAATACCCTGTATATCATTACATTTTTGAAATCTGCACAATTTTCTGAATACAGTGCATATAAAATAAGTGATTTTTAAATATTCAAACTTTTTTTTTGGTCCCATTTTATTTTTCGGTCTAGAAGGTCAAGGCTCATCCTAATTAACGCCAACTGACCACATAAGCGCCTGCAAGAAAATTAAATTAGAAAAACTTAACAAGCATATTTTTTCTAAATTTGTTTTCCACAGCTATTTAATGTCCTTATTGAATAAATCTTCAAAGAAATTGAAACCGAATATTTTGAATTCCTTCGACTGCAACTTCAGTTCTATTGATTTCATAGCATAAATGAAAATTTGGTTAGATTGGTTATTAATTTTACCTTTTGGTGGTACCACAGTACCAATATGGTGCTAAGAAAATGAAGTTATGACATCAAAACCATTTTTGTTAACTTTAAACCGTGATAAAAGAATGAAATACTTTCTTTTTCAGGCGATTTGAGTTTTTTAGAGTTAATGTGGTCCATTAGAATTAATTAGAATGAGTCATAGCCTTCTAGGTCAAAAAATAAAATCGAACCAAAAAAATTTTCGAATCCTTTAAAGATTACTTTTTTAGGTGCACTCTATTCAAAAAACCATGCAGATTCCAAAAATGTAATAATATACAGAGTGTTCCATTTAAAAATCAAAAGTTGGTATCAGTTTTAGCGAAAGTGACAGCGGTAGGAATGTCATTTTTATGTCAAAATTTGACATTTCATAAGCACATCAAGTGTAGTAAGTCTGATCATTTTATCTTTATAAATAAAGAAAAAAAAGGGAATGTACTATGATCCTGTTACACCCAATATGTAGCATAGTAGCATACGTGTAGCGTCAAAAAACTTTAAAATATATGTGAAAACTTTATGTTTTTATTGTTTCCTGCGTTGATTGAATATAGTAAATTTTACAAACAAATTGACTAAGGCACAGGCGCACTATTCACCGTGCTAGAGTAATTTTCTGCATTTATTTCTTGGGTTGGTATCTTAACCCAAAATATCCATTCGGTCGAAAAGGAACGCGATTGTTTAGAACATGTTTTTAATAATTTACACGTAAATTTTCATGTAAATTATTTTCTTTTATACGATGCTAAATACACGAAAATAAATTTAAAAATATATATGTAAATTTTCCATAAAATTTGGCACGTGTCATACGGCCTTCATGCATATTTATCAGAATGGACTAGTGGGTATTACTTCCTTCTGTTTATATTCTATGACAAGCAACTTTGACATGTTGGTTCTCTGTGGTTTAGGACGTTTGAATTGTCTATGATTCTTTTGACAACATCGTTTGTCGGTGTGGAAAAGTTGTGGTATATTTTGCTTAAAAACAACTCATATCAGCAAATACAATGCAAGTTCCACCCGTTTTCATCGACGTTAGCCCAGAAGATCAGGTAAAACCGGCCTATTTGATTACAATCTTAAAAAGCGGCCATTGCACAATAGAAAATACCTCCATATGACACTTTTTTGAGGTTATATTTGTTAACAGGCCCAAGAACTCAGAACTTACTTCAAAGCGTTGGGCGGTGAAATCTCCGATGAAAAAAGTCCAAAAGGCATCGAAGATGACCTACACAAAATAATAGGCGTTTGCGAAGTTTGCTTTAAAGAAGGCAATGAAGGTGAAGTTGAAATGGTGATGAATGATATTGTTTCAATCATGGTGCTTGTAAGTTGCTACGCGTGAGAATTACAGAAGCAAACTCTAACGTTTACGTTGCAGATACCAGCGGAAAGATCTCAGAATATTATTTTAGCATTTTGTGAGAAATTGACCAAGGCACCTGGTCAAAAGCTTGGTCAAGTTTGTCTGAGAACGTACGTTTGATTTTGTACCCTCGACATGAGAATTCTAATTTGTGCTTTTGCAGATTGTGGCTTCTATTTCAATCTCTTGATGATCATTCCCCTATGAGATATGACGTTTACTATCACATTATTCTTATTGCTAAACAGACAGACCAGATAAAATCAGTATTTCAAGACGTGGATCATCTTAAGCAACAGTTTGCTAAATGCACTCCAACAAATGAACAACTGCAAAAATTGTACAGGCTCTTGCATGAAGTTCTTCTTAAAAGCAATTTGAGGTATTAATTTTATTGTAAATCTTTGTTATGATTAAAATAAATTAACATGCTCAGTGCTTATGATACAGAGGTGTGTCATGAAAGAGTTTCCAGTGAAACATAAAAGATGTGTCATGTATTTCCAATAAGATCAGCTTAATGTTCTAGAATTTTTGGAGATCATTTCTAAATCCAAAACAATTGTGCCCAAATTTTAGTTGTTTGTCCTAACTGTTGCCCTTTATTAACTCTTTTGCTGTGGCACCTATTTTTATTTGTCTTATAGGGTGTGGTATTTTGTAAGTCATATGGATATGTTCGTTTCCCCCAGATTGTACAAAATTGCTTGCATATATGAACGCCTGCCGCAGATCGACTCGAGCTAAATTCATATTACATTCAATTTTACCTTGACCAGTAACAATTGCCATTAAAAAAATATGAAATATCCACAGGCAAGTAATTATATAATTCGCTTGAGAATGTATACTGGGCTTTGTGCAAAACAAAGAAGCCTATGTCCCAACGTAAAAAAAATAATGCAAAGAATTTGGATTTAAAAGTAAACATTGCAAAACAGAAAAAACAAGATTTTACAAAAAAAAAGAATAAAGCTTGGTTGCCTAGGTACTCTCATTATTAGGGTAACTAAGAAAATTGCAGATTCGTAGGTTTACCGCAGTCTGCATAAAAAAAATTTAACTTTTACTTAAAATGTGCGTTTCCCGCTCATGATAAATATGACAAGATTTCAGTGATATGGATGGTTTTTGTAACTAAAGTTTACGAAACGTCGGTATATTTATCTGGTTGAGACATACAAACCATAAAAAAATTAATCTCTAGATATATCTGCTTAATGCAGTGACAAGGTTACTATGTTTGCAATATTAACATGCACTGAACGTGTTAAAGTAGCTTAAATAATCACCGGAATTTGCAATTTTATCATAATTTGAATAATGTGATTTTTTAAAAATGAACATGAACTTTTTTTATTTAAATCATTCATCTGTGTTTTAGCGAACAAGCTGCAAAAGTCATGATCGAGCTTCTAGGCACATACACAGAACATAACGCATCTCATGCAAGGGACGATGCTATTCGTTGCATAACCTCAGCTATAGCAGACCCAAACACCTTTCTTCTGGATCCTCTGCTGTCGCTAAAGCCTGTTCATTCCCTGAAAGGTGATTTGATCCATGACTTGTTGAACATCTTTGTCGGTGAGAAATTTGAACTGCTTATGTCAAATTTTACAATGAGCATAAAGAATTTGTGACATCACAAGGCTTAAATCATGAGCAAAACATGCATAAAATGAGACTGTTGTCATTTATGCAGTTGGCTGAAAGCACACCTGAGATCAGTTTTGATGTTATTCAGAGGGAATTGCAAATTAAGCCTGAAGAAGTTGAAGCATTCATTATTGAAGGTAATATCATCGTTAGTGTCAATTTTTTTTTAATTTGGCCA
This sequence comes from Dastarcus helophoroides, assembly GCA_028583605.1. Classification (NCBI taxonomy): domain Eukaryota; kingdom Metazoa; phylum Arthropoda; class Insecta; order Coleoptera; family Bothrideridae; genus Dastarcus; species Dastarcus helophoroides. The sequence continues at coordinate 7,323,171 of CM053327.1, read as the reverse complement.
TTTTCTAGTGTTAAAGACGAAATTGGTTCGTGCGAGGATGGATCAGTCAGCAAAGAAGGTTTACGTGTCAAGCACAATGCATAGAACTTTTGGTACTGCACAGTGGCAACAATTGAAGAATCTGTTGCATTCATGGAAGTCAAATTTGAGTTCAGTTCAAGAAGGAATGAAGAACATAACTGCTGCCCAATTAGAGATGTTAAATCAACAATAAATTGAATATTTTATTCCATTTAGTTAAAAATAATAAACTAAGTTGAAAATCATGGAGTTTTTCAATTTCCCAGTTTTTGGACAGTCTGTTTCTCCGTTAGAGACCTTACCCTGACACTCTTTCCTAAGGGTTTGGCGCCTGCCGTTCCAATCGCACGCGAAAGAATGTCAGTCTAGATGCAAAATTGTCACTTACAAAAAGAATCAGTTAAAATCATAGAGAATTGACTTGAAGAAAGAAAAAGACTGTGTATGAATGGAACGTTGCATTCCTAATGAGAAACTTCTGAAACACCTCGTTTTTTGCGTACCGCTTGGAACGCGCGATTGGCGCGTCCTAACAGGAATGTGCGAAAAGACTAGGCTCAGATTTAAGGCAATTGGGCCTAATCGGGCCCCGCATCACCACTAAAATTAACAGCAAGTTATTTTTCGGAATTTAAAGCAAATTGCTTTTGACGAGAAAAGTAAGTTATAAATTATTAAAATAATTAAAAATACAGTGGAAACCGGATATAACGACATCGTTTACAACGACGGATCGCTTATTACGACGAAATGGCAAGGTCCCGGCTGAATCTATATAAACACTTCCATAAATATACCGCCTATAACAACATCGGATAAAAGGTCATATCGCTTAAAACGACGAAATTTATCGAAATTGTTCGGTTATAACGACCAACCACCATACATAGTATCGCTTAAAGCAATGAAGCATTATTTTAAACCTTATTATATTCTATGAACGATTGTTTTGTCTCTCGTTCGCGTCCCTTGACTTTTGGAATTGCGTATTTAGTGCGTCATTTGACCGTTCATACGTATCATTGTGTCATTGTTTTTATTAATTTTAGTTTTGATCGTGTATTTTAACGTCACTATGTCGCAAAAAAAAGAGGAAGGTGTTTAATATAGAAGAAAAATCACACATTATATGGAGATTAGAAAATGGCGAGTCTAATGGCGAAATTGCAAAAGAATGTGGGGTCTCACACTCCACTACACAACTCCACAACAATTTGGAAGAATAAGGATAAAATAAAAGCTCTTTTTAAAAACAATTCTTTGAAAATTAAACTATTGAGGGCATCTGCGCATAAAGATATAGAAGAAGCTTTATTTAAATGGTTTCAACACCAGAGAGCAAACAACGTCCCAATAAGTGGTCCGATCTTGCAACAAAAAGCCAACGATTTCGCTCGGCTTATGGGAAAAGAAAATTTTGATTGCTCATCATCTTGGATACCTACAACGTTTCCGTGCTCGTCATAATATTGTGGCAGCTGCTGCTGTTCCTGAAGACGTCCTGTGACGGACGAGTGGCTATCTCATAAGTGGCCTGCACTGTGCGAAGGATACAATCCAGAGGAAATTTTTAATGCGGATGAAACTGCACTGTTTTTTAACTCGACTCCTGACAAGACGCTTAAATTCAAAGGGAAACAATGCAAGGGTGGGAAGTTGTCTAAAGCAAGAATTACAGTATTGGTTGCTGCGAATATGACTGGATCGCGTAAACAAAAACTTTTAGTAATCGGAAAAGCTAAAAAACTGCGTTGTTTTAAGAACATTAATTCATTACCTGTAACATACGAAAACAACACTAGGTCTTGGATGACATCACAGATTTTTGAAAAATGGCTTCGATACTGGGATGCACAATTGAAATCAAAAGGTAACAAAATTCTCTTAGAAGACAACTGTCCTGCTCACCCTGTCGTTCCCAATCTAAAATGCATAAAACTTGTCTTTTTGCCACCCAATGTCACCTCTGTATTAGAACCCATAGACCAAGGAGTGATAAAAGCTCTAAAAACACAGTATAGAAAACTTTAAGTGCTGCAAATGCTTCAGAAGGTTGAAAACGGCGAAAATACAAAAAGTATTAGCATTCTGGATGCAATTTTAATGATATCAGAACCTTGGGAAAAGATAACACAGACCACTATAGTCAACTGCTTTCGCCATGCAGTTTCAAAGATCTTTCTGCATCAGCAGAAGAGGACGATGATGATATTCCGCTTGCAAGACGACTTCAGTCTCCAACAGATAAAGAGGACAGCATACCTCTAGTTCGATTGGCTGCTCAGTTAGCCGCAGAACCAAGAATTGAAATAGAGGAGTTCATAGGAATAGATGACAATGTTGCCGTGTGTGCCTCAGTTACTGATGAAGAGATTTTAGCAAAAATCGAAAGTAATCACAACACTGACGAAGGGAACGAAGACCAACTCAAGCAGTTTCAACCAACAACACTATGCGAGGCTATTAACGCTATCACAACTCTACAAAAATTTATCACTTTTAAAGAAGAGTTTAATTCTGATATTAACCAAGAAATTTTAATGAAAATGAAACGAAAAATGCAAAATACATTTAAAATTCAAATTTAGAAAAAACAGACCAGAATGACCGATTACTTTAAAAACTAATTGTACGGAAGTAACGTATTTTTAAAATAAATTTCTTGTTCATTTTTTTTTAAATTTTATTTGCATACCAGTTCTTACAGCGAATACCTATTTATTACGTTTATTTAAATTAAATACATACATTATATGCACATTCATATTGCATATTCAAATTTTGTACATATATACTTATGTATATTGCTTATAACAACTACCGCTTATAGCGTCCGTAATTTATGGTCCCTTCAGTGTCGTTATATCCGGTTTCGACTGTATATTAGTTTTAAATTCGCATTGATGACTGAGATTTATTATCGCGTTTATTATAATATTAGCTGCTACCAGCGACTTCGTCCGCGTGGAATTTAGTAACTGTTTTTCTAGAAAATGTTAACATTTTACTTCCTAGAGGTTTTGATTAAAAAAAAAATTCCATGTTAGGCATTGCTTATTTTCCAGTGCAGTCATCAATTGGATCTAAGTTTAGGTTTCTATATCCACAGATTTAGATTAAGCATTGGTCCGTCAATAGTTAGATACCTGGGCGTAGGCAGGATTTTCTTCAAGGGGGGCAACAATCATTCTGAAAAATTCATGGACAAAAAAGAAAACCTTCCGGCTGAGTAATAATGTACATATATTTTCACTTAAAAACTACACGAACTGGGGAAATCGAATTTTCAAATTTAAAGTCGAAATTTTGAAAAAAATCCAAACTTTAAGAAGAATTTGATTCAAAAAACTTCAAGAAATGGCAAAATTTCGAAAATGTGAAAATTTCGTCTTCTTTTGAAATTTCCACTTTTTCGAAATTGTGACGTTTCTTGGTTAAAAGTCGATTCTTGTGAAAAAAGTGACAATTTCCACAACAAGTCAAATTTAGATAAAAAAATATTGCAACTTTTGAAAATATTTCTCTCAGAATTTTTGCTTTATTTAAATGTTAACATATTCTTGAAATTTATAAGAAATATTTTTCTCAAAATTTCCTAAAAATATTGTTCTCAGACTTATATTTCTATTAAAGTTTCGATCCAATTTTAAAAAATAAATGAATTTTCTGAAAAAATCGTAATTTTCAAAAAAAAAAATCAATTTCAGATGGACATGTCCAAAAACAGAATATATCGAATTTTGAGATAAAAGCCAAAACAATAATTTGAAATTACTGGGAATCAAAATAAAAAAAAAGGAAGATAATTAACAAAACGGATTTCGAAAAAACATTACGATTTTTGAAAAATATATCTACAATTTAGAGAAATTAAGAGAAAAAGATCGCACTTTCTAGAAAATATTCCAGCTTTCCAAGAAAAAATCCAATTTTAAGATCAAAATTGGGATTTTGAAAATAAACTAGTAATTTCAAAAAAGAGGAATTTCGAGGAAAAAAGTTAAAATTTTCAATGGTCTAATTTTGTGAGAAAGTCGAATTTTGAGAAAAAAATCGCAATTTCCAAATACATTGTTCTCAAAATTTAAAATTCAGTAAAGACGTTAAATTTATACGAAACCTTTTTCTCTAAATTCTCAAAAATATTTTTCTCCACATTTTATTAACATTCCAATTTAATTTATAGAGCAAACATTTTCAGAACCATAAAACATGACATTTTTGAGATAAAAGTGGAAATTTGCTGAAAAAGACAAATATCACGAAAAATTAAGGAATTAAGAAATAAGTAAACGATTTTCGAAATAAAAGTTCAAAAAGTAGAATTTTGAAAGAATCGAATTCTGAGGAAAAAGCAAATTTTAGGAACAAGACTATTTTAAGAGAAAAAGTAAAAATGTTGGGAAAAAGACGAATTTACCAAAATAATATTAAATATCGGATATTGAGAGAAAATTCAAAATTTCATGAAAAAGAAGCCAGTCGAAATTTCCAAAAAATCAGATTCTAAATTTTCCAAAATAACAAAATGTTCAGAAGATTATCGAAATTTGAAAAATAAGAACGAAATTTTTAGAAAACTTCGAAATTAACAAAAAAATCAAAATGTTCCAGAGAAAATCATATTTTAAAAAAAAGTCGAAATTTTGAAAAAAATAATCTAAACTCTGAGGATGAAATTACGAGAAAATGATCGAAATTCTGCGAAAAAAAGATCGAAATTTTGAGAAAAAGCATTTATTCTTGTATTAAAAATTTGAAATTGTCACTACAGATTTTAACGAAACCAGACTAAATAGACTGAACGTAAGACGGTAAGCAGTGAAGCCAGTTGAAAGCCTGGCGGAAGCCTAGCTCAACCCAGCACTCTCATTATTTGACAGACCGTTGCGAACATAACATCGGGTTTTTTTTTAGAAAACGGCCTGAAAATATGGGGAAGTGTATTGTGGATCATTGTTGAAACCTCAGTGAACACATTAGTGCAGGAAAATCAGGAGTTTCATTCTTTGGGTAGGTAAAAATGAAATATATAAATATTCAATTATCGGCGTGCGCGCGCCGCCATTTCACTGCAATCATGACGTGTTTACAGCACCGGCTTAACAATATTGTACACAGGCGTCGCGTATTGAAAGAAAATTATTTTGCTATTAAACCAAGATGTCTTTGAAAATAGTTCTCCTGAACTTTTACCAAAAAGCACTTGTAAAAATTATCCTATTGGTCCAAAAGCCCCTAATTCTAAAGTTTCATCTAAATCGTTAGAACCGTTACGCGGCAAGTTTCGTATTTATAAATTTAACTTAATCCGGCCATGTCCAAGAGTAGTGGGATGCAGCTTCTCACTACCCCGCATTTTAGCTTCAACTGAACGCATGAGACAGCATTGAAACGTTCAGTCTATTTAGTCTCTGAACGAAACTAAGAAAAAAGCGAATTTTAAGGAAAAAAAAAAGAAATCAAAAAAATGGAAATTTCCTGGGTGAATATTTATTTTCTCTCGACTGCTCAACTCAGGGAAAGTCTGGCGTACCTTGCCTCATGTGGCGTCAGAAAATGTCCAATATTGTGTATTTTGACAAATTGTAACTTCCAAAATTTTTTTTCGTTATTTTCTAAAAAAAATTTTTTTTTTATTAGAAGATCGACCAAATTTCGAGAAAAAGGCAAATTTTTACAAAAAAGCTGAAGTATGCAGAATTAAAAAAACTCGAAATTTTTAGCAAGTCAAATTTTCAGAAATGGCGAAATTTTGGAAAAAATGACGAACTTTAAATAAAAGTTTGAAATTTTGATAAAGTCATGTTTGATAAACGAAGTGGAATTTTACGAATAAATTCAAAATTTAAAAAACGAAGACAAATTTTATAAAAAATTACGAAATTTGAGAAAAAAGTCGAAATTTCTAAAAAATATTTCAAGAAAAGAATGGATTTTGACGCTGGAAAGAAAATTTTTGGTCTTCCAGTTGAATACATAAATTTTCGGTTTGCTACATGAACTAGAGTGGGGTGGGGGGCAAATGCCCCACCCTGCCCTGTTCTAGCTACGCCTATGGTTAGCTAGGATGTGTTCCTTAATATTACGTATAAAAGGTAATAAAAAAAAAAAGAAATTAGGTAACGGAAATAAAACTAAGTTATCAATTATCCAAAGATACAAAACAATTTAGGCAGTTTCATGGTTTGTTAAATTGAAAGAGTTCGATTTGTTTTGTTTACATATGAACTTGATAGCAGCAAAAACATTATTTTATTTCGGCTAGTTGCTCAGCCAAAACAAAAACTAAAAAAAAAAATAGAGGTCTTCGCAAAAAAAATCTAATTGGGCCTCGCACTTATTAGATCCAGGCCTGAAGACTGTAAGTGTAAAGGGGCCTATTAGTAGCAAACAAAATTTAATGTAAGGGTAATTTGCAACTTTGGTCAAGTGATAAAAAATTTAAAATGTGTGCTTTAGAAATACTAATCAAAATTTAAATATAAGTGATGGAGTAGGAACCACGAATATTTTCTTTAAATATGCGGAATCTGCTGTATTTTTTTACAAAAGTGTTTATAACTTATAATCCTTTTCTTTTTTGAGCTCTCTTTGAATTTCTGAATCGCATCGTTCATAGGTTTTGGACAAAAGGAATTAATACAAACTGGTACTTATTGACTAGAGTAGAATAATTGACATTTCTACCCCTTACTTCGTGGAATTCTTTAATATTCATAACTATTAGAAATACAGCTTCACAAATATTTACAATCTAGTCAATTTACACTTATGAATGAGCAGCTTGATTTTCTAAACACACCTCTAATTGAGGCTTTGGATGAGAATTCGGATTAGATGGAATATTCGTAGGAGCCTGTGATCCATGGAGCTCGTTAGCATAATAACGGCTAAATAAACCTGGTCCGCTCTTAGCAAATATTTATCGAAACATTGTGGAATTTTTAATATCTGTTGCTTTTTAATCGTTAATAAAGTTTAATAGTTATAGAGTAGACTCTGCTCTTGGCATAAATATTGCCGCAACTGAGTATAGAAATAAAACACTGGACTTCAACATGTATTTATATTTCACTTAATCGATATGAAACTTACAAATTAAGTAGATATACAAGGTTTAAACAACTTTTTCTTTTCTCTATACAACTATCAACAAACAGCAAAATATTAAATGGCAAATAATGAAGTATGCATTAAAAAAGTAACTAAAACACAACAGATCACTTAAACTTATTACTAAACATTTTAGTTACTATACTAATAAGTCAAAATTTGACTGAATCAAAGAAATTTTTCTCAGACTTATGACAAAATATAGTGGGCCCTCTGTAACAAACTTTCATTCATTTTTTATTTACAAATATATCAAAATTAGATTTTTATTCTAAAAAATTAAAACAAAGTTTTAATAAAATTTCTAGTGAAATTAAAAATGAACTAGTTACTGATGAAGATAAGCAAATAGGTATGAGTTGAAGTTAACCTTTCAGGAACTACAAGTACTTTCTAGGTTGAGAATCACAAATTAGTACCCTTTCTTCTCAGTAAACTTATCATTACATTTAACCTGACATAAATCATGACATTTTTCACTAGCTGCTTTTACAAATCATTTGAATTCGTTCACATGAAATATGCAATAAAATTAATTCCTTCATTACTCAAACGCTTTCACTGAAGAGAGATTAAAAAAATATCACCATGAAGAGAGACTAAAAATTAAGCTTTTTCCCTTAATTATTATCATAATCCAAAACGAATCAGTACATGATAACGTCTAATAGAACTTTGTAATTAAAAATAAAATCACCTTAATTATTAAATTTGTGTGCTGAATCTAGGTTTGGGCAGATCGCCGAAAACCGCGTTCCCGTGAACGCTCTTCGCCAACTTTTTTATACTCGCCGCAATATCGATATTGTCCTCTGGTGGCTACAAGAAATTTTTAATTATTTGGTTTTGTCAATTTTATAAATTAGGAAACCAACACCGTTCATTGGATACATTTATTCAACAGTAATACTTACCAGAAGGTCGTCAATGTCTTCGTTAACTTGGTTTTTGGATTGAGTAAGGAAGACTGGAATATTCATGGGGAGAGATTTGGCGACACTGAGTGAGCCGCCCCTAGTTCTCGGTATGGCGGTTCCTCCCTCGTTTTGCTTTGATATGCTTATTTCAGCTGTTTGTGGACACGATGCTTTAGTTTTTTGTTTTGCTTAATAGAGATGTAATTTTACCTTCAGTGTCGCTTTCCTCCATGTCCGACGGTGGTAAGGAATTGACATCATCGATGCCATCAAATTCAAAAAGTCCTTCCGCGTCGATTGAGTTCACTTGGGCGCTTGGGCTGCTTTTCTGCCGTTTCGGTGTATGCCGTGTATTTGTCTGAAATTTCAAAAAGTACTGAGCAACTAAGAATTAAGAGAAGAATAACTTTGGCAGCAATGGATCAAATCAAGCTAAAGATTTAGGTACCCCCAAACTAAAGTTTCCAGAAAACTAGATTATTTACAAAAAAAATGAATAATAAAGCACGTATTCTTTAAATGAATTTCCGTTTGGCTTTATTAGCAGAGTTTTATTTTTCATTGAGCCAACCTTAAAACCATAGATCTCACACTATGGATGAATCGAAGAGAGAGAACTGTGTTAGACGCACCCTGAGAGAGATGTATATAAAAGAGCACGTGATCCTTGGCAATAAACCGACCTTTCTAGGTTACTATGCTATTGCAAAGGGCAAATATTTAAAGAAATATTGTGGAATTTTTGTTTTTCGTTTAATTGTTAATAAAATTTAATAGTTGTGAATATTGAGCAGTTCCACAAAGTAAGGGTGCGAAATGTCAGTTTGAAATAAATAACTTTTACGTACACAAAACAGTTTCGATGAAATGATCAGAAACACTTTTTCACTAAACAAAGTTTTCTCAAGAATAAAAGGGAATGACGCCTTACCTTTTTCCATTATACTTGGGAGGAACATGGCCTACAATATTAAAAAAATTATAAGAATCCGAGATTCTTAAATTTGACTTTTCTCTAATAAACCATGTTTTTTTTTAATAAATTTTAAACTATTTGACCAATCATTTCCAAAATCAACAGTGCTTTATTCTAAGTAAATTCGAATTGGTAGAAACCAGAATAGCAATAATCGGTTAAGAACTACGAGCTGCAGCGTGATAAGAGGCATTCACACAGATTGACAATCCCAACTTAAAAGTATAACAAAAGGTATCATCATTTAGAGAAAGCTCTCTTCTAAACAAACAGCTATATTACAACTGATTTGGTGCAAAATTACCCGAGCATTTTTATGGGGAAATGTCGTATTTTTTTGGTCTTTCCCAATAATAGAGCAACAGTCGTGGTGTGCAGTAGGACTAGATTTATAAGGTGAAATATGTTATAAATAAGGTAAATAAAATGTAAAAAGCAAATAAGTTCAAAATATTCTAGTAAAAATAAGTAAATATGTACAAGTAAGGATCTCAAACATGAAATTGTGAATACATATCTTTAGTAATATAGTGATACATATATGCTGATAGAAACTTTGTAACTCATTTAATTATATATAAAATTATATATAATGATTGTGTTATTAGCCCTAACAAAATTATAATTATCAAATTTTAGTGAAATCAATAGAGCGTTTCGGATATTGCTGGTATAAGATTAAATAATATTTAACTGCAAAATCTTATTAAAATCTGTGACAATAAAACTATGTAATGAATGCAGTCTACGTTCAATAAAATAGTGAAAAAACACAAGAAAATAATTGATTTACAGTTTAAATTCAAGCAATGCCCATATAACTGCACGTTAATATTGCAGGCTTTTACCAACAGTCACGTGGCAAACCTTCCGTCTTCTCAGTTCCTCTTACGACTCTTAGTATAGAACTATTTCTCTCTTTGAGTTTACTTCACGAATTTGTATTTGCTGGCATAGGCAACGCTTCATCCATAGTGTGAGATCTATGCTTAAAACCTACTAACAGACATTAAAAAATATGAAAAAGTCCCAAGTTTCTATATGATTTTTTAAAGAGTGTAACTTGGAGAAAAATAATTATAGAGAAAAATGAGGAAAAAAGCCCACAAAACTCAAGTTTCTAAGTTTCAGGTCTTAAGTTCACATTTTTTAGTATTAGAAGTTTTTGAGTAATCATTAAGAAAATTACTAGGAAAAAGAAAAGAAATTATTTGCAGAAATCCCATCTCAAGGTTCTTTTAAGTAATTTTGTCTTCTTAAATTTGATCTGTTTCCGAGTCAAGTTTTTATTTGACCTCTTTCTGAATTTCTGCTTTAATCTCGAAATTGCATTTTTTTTTCTCAAAATTACGATTTTTTGTCGAAATTTAGAAACCAAACTGTAATATTTTTTGTCGATGTATCGTTATGAATGAAATGGTTATGGAAATAAATCAACTTAATACATTACCAACCCTCCCGTCAGAGGGCATAGAATTCGTTGAAAAAAGAACAAGGTATTTGGCATCGATAGAGCAATTTCAAGAACGTGGAAATGTTTTGTTTATATTAAAATGTAATGTGTAACATATTATGCATATAATGTATGAGTTTATTAACAATAAATAGAGCATTCGCCTAATTAGATAATGATATATTTACTTACCGATATATTCAGCGCTGTTTTCGTTCCTGCTTCCAAAGGTTCATTTAATCTTGTAGGTAAACCTCTTCCTAACGACGTTGACAACATACTCGTATTTGTACTTTCAGGTTGCGAATTTGCATTTATATGATTTTTTATAATCCTAAAAACAAATAGGATTTTACCGAATTAGCATATCAAAAACGAAAACCATACAAAATTTACAGGAGGTAAAACGTGTACAATTTAATGACTCAAATTTGCTGATGAAGCGAAGTAGAAACTAAGAAACGCTACATCTGGATTTACCACTCAAATTTTGCAGTCTTCTTAATAATTCTTCTTAACCCTGCAATGCCATCATTTTCTTGAAATTCGAGGAGAGTTTTGTAATACTTAAAGTATTTTTATAAATATTAACATTAATTCTTTTGATTTTTACTCTCGTCGTGTGTGAAAATTTTTCATTTATTAAAAAATTCAAATATTATCCAAAACAGAACTTAATATATGTATGTAATAATTATTATTAAATTTATTAATGATGATGAAACTTGGAGGGAAAAAATGAAATTTTCGATAATCGATTTTGAGTTGAAAGGCGAAATGTTTGGAAAAAATTGAAAATTTTAAGTTAAGAGCTCCTGAAAATTATGAACTGTTAACAAAGCTCAAACACAAATAGATTTTTTTCAGAAACTAGATAGGGTTTCTTTATTTAAAAAAAATGGATGTATGCGATTATTATCAGAATAAAAGTCAATTTAGTTCAGTTATGAAAAAAACGAGGTTTCCGAATATTCACCCGAGTGTAGAACACAGGAACTAAATTTCTCAAAATTAAGCAACTATTTGGAAATTTGCAAAAATATTTATTTAGCTAAATTGAATACTACTTCTACAAACATTTACCAATAAAGCGCTATGTTAACACGATAGTACAAAGATAACACAAATCTGTGTCCTTACCTTTGCAAATAAGGAGAAGTGCAACCGGAGACGCAAAAAACTGCACGTTATAATTCACTATGAAATGAAATAACAAATTTCCTTATCTGCATTTCAGATAATTCATTATTTGATCAATGTGCAAGTCTTGCAATGTAGTGGGGACATTCTGAGATGTTTTTAATAAAAATAGCACATTACAAACACCGTTATTTGAAGTTCTTCCTTTGTAATTAAAAATTCGATGAGCGGACACTCCGTATCGGCGCAAGATTCGCCACAAATGCACTCTTATCAATTAATTTATTGTTTGGAAAGAATATTATTACCGACTTGTTGAGAATCTATCTCGATTGGTTGATTGCAATAAAAATAGTTCTTATCTCAGTTTTATTTTTAATGGAATAGTATGACACTTTATCCTATCTATGTGCAGGAAAAACAAACTTTAAAGACTGTAATAACAATTGAATGTAAACTGAAATAATTCTTTGAATCAAAGGAGGGGGCACCGAGTTATACAAAACCTATTGATCAGGGACGGATTTAAGGGTGTGCAACTGCACAGGGGCCTAAACTAGATGGACGCCTTTTTTTAGCCAGAAAAAACGTTCTGGATACAACTAGCTACATAGGGGACCTCGCGGACATCGATGGCTTCATTTTTTTTTTAATTATCAATAATATTGTGGATACAACGTGTGACATTGGAGGTTTTGTTACATTTTCAGGGATCCGAGCAAACTTAATACGCCCCTGCAATTAATCAATCCAATAAAGCTCAAGAACGTATCCAAAGAGCCAAAGCCCCAAAAAATTCAATAACAGAGTGCGAGAATGAAATGAATTTTCAGAATATTTATTATGCATAATTTTGGCTTTGTTCCCCGAAATTTTGACTCCAAAAAAAAACTAGACAACGTGTGTGTTTCGGAATACCTATGTATAACTTTCGGAATATTTATGCATAATTTCCGCCTATTCTTCCCGAAATTTTAACTAACCTTCAAATTCCTATTTTTCCTCTAGATTTCGAACTTAAATATGTTTTTTTTTTATCTTGAGCTTTCATGAATTTACCTCTTTCTCAAAACTCCACCTTTAAATACAGTAAAACTCTCTTTAGCGGACACCTTCGGGACTGTCTAAATATGTCCGCATCTCGGAGGTGTCCGTTCATGAGACATGGTAACCACAATTTGTTTGATTACTTATTACTTCCGTTTCTTCAGACCTCAGACAGCAGAAATGTCTTGGAACTTGGCATTTTTAACTTCAATGTTCTTTCGTGATTTTAAAGTCGAATTTTCAAGAAATAACTTTAGAATATTGAGGTTAATTTGTATTCCATTATATTAAATTCAGAACATTGAGAAAAACGTCGAAATTTATAGTTTAAAATTTAGAAATTACTTTTGAACGTTCGAGAAGGTCAAAATTTTTATTTACAGAAAAAGTGGAAATTTTGGAAACAGTTTGAAACAAGCATAAATTGTAGATTTCAATTTTCGTTTCTTAAAATTTCTACTTTTAAAACAAAAATTTACAGAAAAGATTCAAAATTACTCGCCGGCTCTACACTCGCGCCCCGAAAGCCGGCGAAATAGCGCGAACGCGAGTGTGGAGGCTTTCGCGTCTTCGCGTTCGCGCTTCGCGCTGTTCCCCGTTCGAAGTCGGTTTTTTAGTCCGCGGGACTTTCGCAAGGCGCAAGCGCGAATGCATCCACGCTCACGTCGTGAATTCAGTCACATTTTTAGTCTTTTCTAGTGATTATTGTGTGGTTTCAGAGAGGACTATTTTCGCGAACTAAACTGCGAAGTTTGCGAGTGTGGAGAGGCATGTTTTTCGTGCAAAAATCGCGCGCGAATCGCAGCGTGAATTCACGCTGCGATTCGCGCGCGAGTTTGGAGCCGACATTAGATTTATGACATTTTCTTTACAAATATAGAAATTTTTCTCATAATTTCAAGTTTACACTTGAAATTTGTAATCATTTTCTTAAAATTTCCACTCAAAAATCAAAAATGTGGGATTAAAGTCTAAATTCTAGGAAAAAGGTTGGAGAAAAGTTTTGGAATACCTATTAAAAAAAAGTTGTTCCAGATATTTGAAATTTAAAGTCGAAACTAAAGTTAAAATTTCGAAATGAAAATAAAAATTTCCTTCATTCGAATATTTAATCTTAAATGCAAAATTTTAGGAAAAAGTCAACTTTTCGAAAAAACGTTCGAGATACTTTTAGAAATTGTTCGAATATTTCGCAAACATTTCAATTTTTTTCAGTTTTAAATTTAAAATAAGGATTTTAATTATTTTTTTTTGCTTAGAAGGAATCTCGAATATAATGTTGTTATTTTGAGACTAAAGTCGAAAGTCCAAGAAACAAGTTTAAAATGTTAATATCAAATTCTAGTGTTTTCAAGATTAATCTTTAAATTTCTAATTGTTTTCTTAAATGTGGCCCTAAGATCGAACATTTGTGATTAAAATCTAAATCCAGAAAAAATGCTGAAGGACGGTTATTGGAGTTTTCAAAAAAATTTACTTTAGACATTTGGCCTTTTAAGTTGAAATTTTACCTCAAAGTGAACATTAAGATTTGTTCTCTAGAAATTTAGATTTTAATTAAAGAATAAATTTTTAAACTGAAGCGACAATTTTGGAATCTGAAATTGAAGTTTCGAAATTTTTCTCGAAATTGGAGTTTTAAGTCCAATATTGAGGACAAACCCCAAATTTTGGAAATTTTTTAAAATAAATAAAACTTTTCTGAATAATTTGATATTTTTATTTAAATTTCGATTTCAGTCTAAAAATTTATAAGTTTTGAAATTTTGAGTTTAAAAATTTCAAACCTAAAACTTTAAATTGAAAACAAAAATTCAAACTTTGAAAGAAACTCAAAAATTTATAAAAATGAAATTCGAGTTTAGACACCAAAAGCTGGACGTGGATTACAAATTTTGTTTACATACGGAATTTTTATAACATCTTAATATTCTACTTCAAAATGTTTTTGAAAAATCGAAATTTCGCGATGAAATTGGAAATTTTGTTAATGTTCAAACAACATTAGTTTTTTTCGTAGTTTTCATTTTGATTAGCTTAACTTTAATTTTTTTTTAATTGTAACTTTCCTTTTTCGAGTTAAAATTCTAATTAAAAAAATTAAAACGTCAAATTGGGATCTCTGAGAAAATAAGTGAAATTCCGAAAAAGACTCGATTGATTAAAATTCAGTTCCGAAAAAAAAGGCGAAATTGAGCTCCAATTTTTTTTTCTAATTCTTGCTCCTTTCTTTTAAAATAAAAAATATGTAACTATTTTTCCATTCTTCAAGTAAAGCTTCCATGATCTACGTTGAAGATATTTCTTGGCGAATTTATTTTTTCCTTTCAGTATGTTTGAGTGAAATCACCTGTCAATGCAACGTTGCTAATAATTTTGTGGTGTCCAGTTAAGGGAGAACTTTGGCATGTTTTGTATAGAAATACGTATCTGCGTTCACTTAACAAAGAGTCCGGTCAGCAGAGGTCCATTTAATGGAATTTTCTATTATATGTATAATCCCGGACTATAAAAACTGTCCGCTTAACAAAGGTGTCCGTTCAGTGGGGGTATCCGCTATAGGAGCTTTCACTGTATTTAATTTTTACTTCTTTCTTAGATATTAAGATGTTTTTCTTCGGAAATTAAAGCTCTTAACTCGAAAATTTTCCCTAAAATTTAATTCACTCGAAAATTTGGGAGTTCTCGTATAATGGATGATTTTACGAAATTTAACCTCTAGAAGTCGAAATTTTAACTATTCCTCAGAATGTAGTTTAAACTCGAAAATTTGGAAACCTTTTTTTCAGATGCTTTTTCGAAATTCCAACTTTCATTTCGAAAATGCGCTTTTTTTTAACTTCGGGTTTACTTAGAAAATTTCGATTCAATTACAAAATTTCGACTTTTTTTGAAATGTCTTTATTATTTTTTTCCCCAAATTTGCATTTCAGTTTGAAAATATCGCTTTGATTTCTCAAATTTTAAGAAAATTCATTGGTATCTAAAGGTTTTATTTTAACTTCGAAATATAGCTCTCCTTTCACGAATTTCGAGTTTTAATTCGATTTTTTTTTTAATTTCGGCATTTTTTCATTAGTCTACATTTTTGTTTAATTTTGAACTTGATATTTTAAACAATGCTAAATAGATACATATTTACATAATTTTTTTTAATAATAATTTGGTCTCAAGATATAGACTTCTTTCTCGAAATTTCGAGTTTAAACTCGAAAGTTTAGAATTTTTGTATAAATGCTCAGTGTCTTTTTAAAATTTCAAATTGTTTCCCACAATAACGAGATTAAGGTTTACACTTTAATGTTCAGAACTTTTTTTAATAATATTTCGATTATAACTTTTCGCCTTTCTGGGGATTTTTTTCTCGACAAATTTAAAAATATCTAAATATTTTCAAAAAAATTCGTATTAAAAAAAATGAAAATTTCAGTAGCGTCAAAATTTCAAGAAAAATCAGAAACCAGAAATTAAAAAAAAATCTGAAAAAAAATTGAAATAAAAAAAATTCGTTATTTTCAAAAAAAGTATTAAATAAAAAAGTGAGCGTTTTCAAAATAATTTGACATTTTCAAAACGTGACCAGTTTGAGAAGAAACAGAAATTCGAAAAAAATCGAGATTTGCAAAAAATTTGAAATTTTAAAAGTTCAAATTTTCAAAAAATTTTAAATTAAAAAAACAAAATTTCCAAATTTTCGGTATTTTCAAGTCTAAATTTTTAAAAAATGTTGACAGTCCAAAAAGTCGAAATTTTCAAAAAATTCGAAATATTCAAAAAGTCGAATTTTTCAAAAAATTGGAAATCTTTACAAAAGTCGAAATTTTCAAAAAATTCGATATCTTCAAAAAAGTCGTAATTTTCAAAAAAGTTAATATTTTTTTAATGAAACAATCAACTGCTACTTAGTCGATACCTGAAGAAAAGTTAAAATTTTTAAAATCTAAATTTCGAAAAAAAAAACACTTTAAAAAAAGACAAAATTTTCAAAAACCAAATATCAACATTTTCACTCCCCTTTTTAGTTTGGCTTAAAAATTTTGAGGTGGCCAAAATTTATGGAATAAAGTTCGAAATTATTAAGTTTAAGTTAGAAATTAAAATGGAAATTTCGAAAAAAAATCTAAAAAATGTAGAAGTATTCATAACAGGGTCAAAAAATTTGGAGAAAAAATTTTGATTTGCAAAATTACTAAGTAACATATTCTCAGCCTCGAAATTTTAAAAAAAGTCGAATTTTTTAAATTCAAAATTTTCAAAAAGTTGAAACTTCAAGAGAACACCATTTTGTAAAATTTCGAAATGTTCAAAAAATGTTGACGTTTCAAAAAGTCGAAATCTTCAAAAAATTCGAAATCTTCAAAAAAAGTCGAAAATTTCAAAAAAGTTAATATTTTGTAATGGAACAATCAACGTAATACGCAGTAGACATCTGAAAGGAGGTTGAAATTTTTAAAATCGATATTTCGAAAAAATACAATATTTTCAAAAAAGACGAAATTTTCAAAAAACAAAAATTCACATTTTCACTCCCTTTTTTCGCCTGCTTAAGAATTTTGAGATTGCTTAAATTTATGGAACAAAACTCTAAATTATTAAGTTTAAGTTTGAAATTAAAATAGAAACTTCGAAAAAAAAAATCAGAAAATTATGAAGTATTCATAAAAGGCAAAAATTTTCAAGTCAAAATCTTCGATTAAAAAAATGGTAGATAAAAGTCGAACTTTTTAAAAAGGGGGAGTTTTTCGAAAGTAGTATACATATTTTCAGACTCGAAACTTAAAAAAAAGTCGAATTTTTAAAATCAAAATTTTCAAAAAGTAGAAATTTAAAGAGAAAGTATATTTTATAAAATTTCAAAAATTTTCAAGTCAAAGTTTCGACAAAAAAATTACAAATTTTAAGAAAAGATCCAAGATTTAAAAAAAAAATTAAAATTTTAAAGTCAAAACTCTCAAAATGTCTAAATTTTCAAGAGTCGAAATTAAAATGAAAAGCCGAAATTTTCAATTTTGAATTTTTTAAAATTCTCAAAAAAAAACCAAAATAGGTATTTATTACAGGTAGAAATTTTCGAAAATAAAGTAGACATCTGTAAAGAGATCGAAATTTAAAAAAAATCGAAATGTTCAATGATGTCGAATTTATTTAAAAAAACTCGATATTTTTAAAAGAAGTTGAACTTTTTGAAAAAAGGCTTTAAAAGTGGACATTCAAAAAATCGAAATTTTCAGCAAGTTTCGAAAGGTCGAAAATTTCAACAAAAACATTGAAACATTCCCAAAAGGTTGAAAAGTTGAAAAGGTCAAAATTTCGACAAAAAGCAGACATCTAAATCAGAATTTGTTTTAAAAAGTTGAAATACTTCAAGTCAAAATTTTTCAAAAAGATCGAAATTTTCAGTAAGTTTAAATTCTCAAAAAAAACAAAATATTCATACAGATTAAAATTTTTGAAAAAAAAAAGTCAACATCGACATCTGCAAAACATCGATATTTAAAAAAATCAGAATTTTCAATAGAAGTCGAATTTATCAAAAAAATTTATCAAAAAATCGAAATTTTCAGCAAGTTTTAAGTAGTCGAAATTTTCCAAAAATCCAAACATTGTCAAAAGGTGGAAAATTTCTACAAGATCAAAATTCTACAAAAAGCAGACATCGAAGTTAAAAATAAGGTCGAAGTTTTGAAAACAATCGAGGTCTTTATAGGGGTCGAATTTTTCCAAAAAAGAGCGAAATTTTCCTTTTTCCTTCCAGTAATTAATTAATTGCAATTAAATAAATTACAGTAAATCAATTATTGCAAACACAAATTGAACTTCATTACTTTCTAGATAAAATTGGTGGAATTTTGACCGCAAGCGGTACAAAATAGTTAATAAACATTTTGGCAAATCAGTTAAAATGAATCGATTTCAACTTACCTAATTAAAGCTTGCTGTTCGTTAAATGCTTTCTCCCTAAAGTTTTCCAAGGAAGCATATTGTTCTTCAGTATACTGCTTCACCCTCCTTTCAACCTCCAAAGCTTCTTTTTTCAAAACATCCGATAAAGTCTCTTTAAAAACCTTAACCGTGGGTTCTAGATCTAAAAACCATACATTTATAAGTTTGTCGCACGAAAATGCCGATCAATTAAGTACATGATTCAGCTTGTATTTCCTCATCATCTGTAATATCACCAGTATGCACTACAATCCCAAATATTTTGGAAAAGTTTTCAGAAGAACGTAATTTTTCAATTTCTTCGGAAGACTGAAATGAAAAACACCTGTATCCATGCAACGATCGGGTATCTTGTTAAATGAGTGCTTTGATAAACAATTAATGCGATTAATCATTGTTCAATGTTCAATATCAATCCGGATATTTGCCAAGGGAGGCGATAAAAATTCAAGTCACGTAACAAGTCGTAAAAATTCTGTATTTTTTTTGTTTTTATTTTTTATGCGACAATGTCGATCTTAACATGTTAAATTTTGCTTAATAACATAGGGGTTTGTTTAGTTTTATTTATTTGTCTGATTGTTTATTTTATTTGAAGGATAACAACGAAGAATGTTTCGAATTACAACTTTTTCCATGTACGTGTACCACATCAGGTATTTGAAATTAAACAGATTTTGAGAAAAGTCGAAGTTTGAAGATACCAAAAAGTTAAAAATTTCATTTCAAACATGCCGTATTGAAAGAACCAAATTTTCAAAGAAATTGTCAATTCCTAAATTTTGAATTTTTTCCTCGGAATTTCTACTGGAAGGCAATTCGACTCTTTTTGTAGAAATCAGATTTTCAGCTCAAATTTTAATAAGAAACTAAATTCAGATTGAAATTGGCAATTTTGACACTAAATTTGAGAATGACGTTGATCGGTTACTTCTGGAATTTTCACCTCTTTCTCGATTGAAGTTTAAATTTCGAATTCAAATTTTAGTTTAGTTTTTCTTAATTTCAGTTTTTTAATACCAACGTCAATTTCGATGCTAATTCCACCTTTTTCTTAAAGTCTCGAGTTAAACTGAAAGTTGGAAGGAAACATTTAGAAAATGTCCACTTTCTTTAGATTTTTTCTCGCAATTTGTATTTAATTTGGAAGAATATTCTTCTTTTATCTAGAAAACAATTCAAATTTAAAAATGCCACGGATAATTTTTTTCTTTAATTGTAAAATGATCTCAAAATTTGAAGTTTCAAACCGAGAAAAAAATCTACTTTAGTCTAGAAAATTCGACCATTTTCTCGAAATAAGACTACTTTGGAGTAGAAATTAAGAATTGAAAGTTGAAACTGATGATTCGGGGAAAAACTGCAAACTTAAAGAAATTAATAACTATCGATTTTGTTTCTACCTTTTACTTGATTCAATTTTTAATAATACTTATGATTTAGATTTTTCGATTTAATTTCTGTAATGTTGTAGATATGAAGTTGAAATTTTGAAAGAAAAGGTCAACATTTTGAAAGAAAAAAAAAGGTTGAAATATCAACAAAAAAAACTTCAATATTCAAATTAAAATAAAAATTTAGATAAACACCAAAATTCTGGAAAAAGAAAAAATTCGAAGTTGGAAAAAAAAAAGAAAATTAAAGTTTAAACTAAATATATCGGCGAAAATATAAAAATTTCGAATTTGGAATTAATGTTAAAGGTTTTCTAAGAGATCTCGTTGTAAACGTATGTGGGCACTCCCAAAACTATATTCGCGCCAAAGCACTATATTATAGCTTGGATTGTCAGTATGTGTCATCTTGCGCAAGTGTAAACAACATACATTCCAAGACCATTCAATATGTCGACTTTCGTGCCGAATAAACGCAATTTGCGGGAAGCTTTATTGTTCTGCTTCCATTTGAAGAAAACTGCTGCTGCGAGTCGTTTGTTGCTCGAGGAAGCTTACGGGGGTTATACTCCATCGATTTCGACATGTGAGTACTGGTTTCAACGCTTCAAAAGTGGTGATTTTGACACCGATGACAAGGAACGTCCCGGTCAGCCGAAAAAGTTTGAAGACGAAGAGTTGGAGGCGTTACTCGACAAAGATCCGTGTCAAACGCTCCAAGAATTGTCCGTATAATTGGGAGTTGACTTGTCAACAGTCGGCAAACGTCTCAAAGCCATGGGTATGATTCAGAAGCAAGGAAATTGGGTGCCATACGAACTAAAGCCGAGAGACGTGGAGAGGCGGCTTATGACGTGCGAACAGCTGCTCGCGCGTCAAAATAGGAAAGGTTTTTTGCATCGCATCGTCACTGGCGATGAAAAGTAGATCCATTACGATAACTCCAAACGTAAAAAATCGTATGGGTACCCCGGCCACACATCGTCATCAACGCCAAGACCGAATATCCATGAATCCAAGCTCATGCTCTGGTGGATCAGCTGGGCGTCATTTATTAAGAGCTGCTCAAACCGAACGAAACCATCACCGGGGACCTCTACCGAACACAACTGATGCGTTTGAGCCGGACATTGAAGGAAAAACGGCCGCAATTCGAGCAGCGGCATGACAAAGTCATTTTGCACCATGACAATGCTCGTCCTCATGTTGCAAAACCCGTCAAAAAGTACTTGGAAACGTTGCAATGGGATGTTCTACCGCACCCGCCGTATTCCCCAAATATTGCCCCGTCCGATTACTAATTGTTCCGATCGATGGCACATGGCTTGGCTGACCAGCACTTAACCTCTTACGAGGAAACGAAAAAATGGATCGATACATGGATCGCATCAAAAGACGAACTGTTCTTAAGAGCTGGTATCCGAAAATTGACAGAAAGATCGGAAAAAGTAGTGGCTAGCGATGGACAATACTTTGAATAATCGATTTGTAACCATTTTTGCTCAATAAAGCCTCGTATTTCGAAAAAAAAAAAACCTTTAAAACTAATTCCAACACCTGGTATGTTTTATGAAAATTTTATTTTTTTTTGTTCTAGAATTTCTTTTCTCGAAATGTGATGTTCGTTCTAAACTTATTTTTGAAAATTTTGCATTTTACTGAAAAATTTTGATTTCTTTGAAAATATCTATGTTTTTGAATAAACAGTTTGACCTTTTTAAAAATTTCTTTTTTTTTAAATTCACGTTTTTTTGAAAATTTCGATGTTTTTTAATTTCGACTTTCTTTGAATTTTTTTTGAATTATGCAAAAAGTAGTGAAATTTTCAAAAAAAAAAATCAAAATTTGAGAAAAATTCGAAAATTTGGTGTAAAAATTTTGTTAAAAAAAAACTTTTCAAGTCAAAATTTTGAAAAAAGGTCTAACTTTTCACAAAAAGCTGAAATTTGAAGTCAAAGTTTCCAAAATACCCGAACATTTTAAAAACCAAAAATGTTTCAGAAAAAAATTATATTTTTGAGCAATCTTTTTTTTTCCAAATTTGGGTCTTAAATTGTAAGATTAGTTTTCTAAATTTAAAAAAATAAATTCACATTTAAATTTCAACCAAAATTCGAAAATATAAATTCAGTTCTCTCTCTCTCTCTCTCTTCTGTGTCTTCTTCTCCCTTTCTCTCTTCTCTTTCTCTCCCTTCTCTCTCTCTCCTCCCTCTCTTCTTTTTTCTCTTCTCTCTTTCTTCTCTTTCTCCTCTCTCTCTCTTCTCTTTCTCCTCTCTCTCTCTTCTCTCTATCTTCTCTCTATCTTCTCTCTATCTCCTCTCTCTCTCTCTCTTCTCTCTTTATCTTCTCTCTTTATCTCCTCTCTCTCTCTCTCTCTTCTCTCTCTCGCTCGCTCTCTCTCTCTCTCTCTCTCTCTCTCTCTCTCTCTCTCTCTCTCTCTCTCTCTCTCTCTCTCTCTCTCTCTCTCTCTCTCCTCTCTCCACCCTCTTCTCTCCCTCTTCTCTCTCTTTTCTCTCTCTTTTCTCTCTCTCTTCTCTCTCTCTCTCTATCTTCTCTCTCTCTCCTCCCTCTTCTCTCTCTCTCTTTTCTCTCTCTCCCCCCTCTCTCGCTTTCCTAGACCACCCCTCTCTTTCCTTTCTCCCTCTCCTTTCCCCCCTCTTTCTCTCTCCTCTCTCTCTCCTCCCTCTCCTCTCTCTCTCCTCTCTCTCTCTATTCTCTCTCTCTCCTCCCTCTCTCTCTCTCCTCTCTCTCTCTCTCTCTCCCCTCTCTCTCTCTCTCACCCCTCTCTCTCTCTCTCTCTCTCTCTCTCTCTCTTCTCTCCCCCTTCTCTCTCTCCCCCTTCTCTCTCTCTCTCCCTCTTCTATCTCTCCCTTCTCATTCTCTCTTCTCTTTTTCCTCGCCTTCTTTTACCCCTTCACTCCCATTTTTACTCCTCCTCGCTTAGTTTATTACTCTTATTTCTGTTCCACATTCTCTTCGTCCCGTCTTTACTCTTTTTTCTCTTCTAATCATTTTCTTCATCTGCCTTTCTTTCTCGCTTATTCTTTTCTCCCTGCTTCCACTCGATACTCTGCTAAAAAAATTTGAAATTTTCTAAAATGCATACTATCTGTGTATCTGCATTGATCGGGTCAGTTAATGGTAGAATTTTTTGGACGATCTACTATGGCGCTCATCAACGATGAACATTGAACAATTTTATTGGTTCTCAAGACCGTTAGTCAATGATGTACCACTTTGTATAAACAAGGTGTAACTTACCATTAATTTCGAATTAACTAAAACACACGAAGCACCTTTTTCCCTATGTATTGCATGGGTATGAACTTTGCAATTAATGCAGTGGTGCACGGCCCAGGATCCCACATGCCTTATTTCGACTAGCCCCGAATGAATCTTACTAATATTATTAAGTTTCTCCACTTGTTTGATCTCCTACACATAAATAATAACACAGTCGAATTCCTAACCTATAAATATAAACCAAGGCGACTAGATCTCTCACCTGTTTGAAGAAAGAGTCTTCAGTTTCTTCTTTGGTTAAACTAAGAGACTCTTGATTAACTTTTTGGAAATCATTCGCTTCGGTCTCTATGATTATATTTAAACAATCGCAGGCCAACATTTTCATATTGTAAATATCACGAAAGACACTTCCTGAGCTAAATAAACTTTAATTCCGTTATATCTATGCAAATGGTTAAATTAACGGCGCATCCCTCGTATAAATTATAAAGACGAGAAGAAAAAAACAGCAGCTGTTCATAGAACAACAGCAGCGATTAAATTCGTAAACAAAAGGCACTCGAAACGGGTTATAGATGAGCTCGAAGCTCGGGTGAATTAACTCCGATAAGCTTTATTTGTACTATTGTCTGATAAATAAAATTCGGATTACCGGTGACACGAACTGAATAATTCTTTACATTAAGTTACAAAGAGGCAGAATAGTATGACCGAACTAGTAACAAAACAAATGCGTATTTTTCTGGTTTTCGCGCAACCGAGTACATTGCGTGAACGTGAAATGCCTAACGAATAGGCGAACGAATTTCTCTCCGCCGACACCACCGCACAACACAGGTGAACAATAAAAATAATCGACACCAGACTATTTGTCTATTGAAGACTTATCGATTTAATTAAATCCTACCCGCTGATAACAGTATCGGAAAATAAACAACTTAAAAAAAATGATTTTATCTTGTAAGGTTTCGAAATTTTTTCTGTGATTCCGCCGGGATCCGTTCTACCCTTACGCAAAGTGTGTATTTGCACAAGGAAACAATTTTCAAACACCGCGCTTAAAATATCTTTCGTCGACCTTGAAAAATCGTTTATTTGCGTATCATTAGTGGCTCGTGTTGCGAAGGTCAAATTTCAAATCACCTAATATTAGAATCTTAAAAAACCGACGATTTTGATAACACATTGCATTCTTAATAAAAATTACAAAACTATAATTTGTTAAGTGATTCGGGAGGGGAATATTCGAATTATACATAACACTATTATATTAATAATAAATACAATATTCCTACAAATTAAAAAATATTCTTTATAATGGATTATTTTCCCCACAAAATACATAAAACCAAAGGGCGGCATCTTTACAAAATTTTAGGAATTTCGATACATCTTTCCTGACATCTAATAACGAAATGATGAACTAAAAAGGGCTACTACCAAATTAACACATGAGTGATTGGATATAGACTACGTTAAATCAATGCAAAATATGATTTTTAAATGCAAACAACAGAAATAAGTGCAGTCATTCCACAAAATAAAAAAAACACCTAGTAATAGATTGTTTTCTCGACCAAATACTTAAAAGCAAAGTACAATAATCTCTACAAAATGGTAGAAGTTTCTACAATTCTTCCCTAACATCTAATTTTTAAATAACGAACTAGAAACGGCTACTACCAGATTATCACATGCGTGATTGGATATAGACTACATTTGATCAACGCACAATGTGATTGCTTCAATGCGAAGAACGAGCCCAAATACAAAGGTAAAACCCACCCCAAACTTTCTCTATGGTAAAACCTTTGTTTTGTGGGTAAAACTTTGCACACATATTGCATACCGAGAAAGCTGTCGGAAATGCTAAACATCTTAAATTGAATAATGTTGTTATTTTTCTGGCTTTTAAGTCGTAATGTCTGAGTAAAACTAGCTACATTCTCATCTTATTTTTAGTTGCCTAAGCTGTCTAAACAGTTTCAATTTTTTCAAAGGTCGTCAATCTCGGAATTGGTTTTTTAGATTTCCGGTTAATTCTAAGTAGTTTTGTAATGTAAAATTAGAAACAAACCGCTAGCTAATTAAGAGTTAAAATTATGTTGATTAACAAATACATAAAATAATAAAAAAGTCATCTTTCAATTTGTTGGAATCATCAGAATATCAGATCCTGAGTTTATATCTTATAGTTAGCACTGTAACTTATAATTAACTAAATTAAACACACTTTGCAATTGTTTATTTTAAAGTTTGATTGTCATGACAAGAAGAGACTTGGAATGTAAAATTATCCTATTTCGGTTATTTTGGGATCTTGATAGATTATTAACTTTATTGGAAATTCCCAAATTCAAGATTAAAATTAATCAATAGATAATTGGAGATTTTTTACCCAAAATCCTGTTTATTATGATAGAAAAAGACTGAAAAAAGAGCTAAAATGCAAATTCCAACCATCTGTTGCTAGTTGATTTTAAAACGATTCCATAGCTCAACCCAATTTGGAGGACAGAAGACGAAAGCAAAGTCTATAGCCCAAAATTGACCAACCTAGGTATATTTGGCAATTTATTTCAAAACCTTCAAGTCTGAATAGTGTGATGGCTTATGAGTTTAAAACAATTTAACCCTGACCTTATTTCAACGAGACTTCTATTAAATTAAATTGCAGATAATAATATTAATACTATGTATCAAGTTTTTAAGTACTTTTATCATCTACAAATTAGTTTTTTATCTCTTCGTGAATGTGGTACATCAGATATAATAATAATGAAAGATAAAACAATCTCATTAATAAAATCGTTTAAGGCTAAGTAGTTTACAGAAAGCAAAAGAGAGAGAGAGAGAGAGAGACTCAAGGGAACTCATTTCCCAAATTTCAATGGGACTTATTTTGAACATTAAACTATGAAGAATTGTGACTTATAATTCCAAAACCCAAATTTTATAAGAAGTTATTTTAAGAATCCTAATTTTTAGGAGACACCTAAAATGTTTTCAATTCTCAAGGAAACTCACAATCATTTCTAACATTTTAAGTTACAATATTCGACACTATAAAATTTATATTTCCAAATCTGGTAAAAAATATTTTTGAACGTTTGTTTCCGAAATGTCAATATTAAAATGAAAAAAATTGAGAAAAACATTTTCGGCTTACGTAGTCAAACGAAAATATAGGAATGTTGCATATCCCTGAAGCAAATCCGGCCTACGTCCTTTCTTCAAAATTTCCAAAACATCGAACTTTCAAGACTACAATTGATATATTTATAAATAATTGTTATCTCCTGAAGCAAATCCTACTCCCATTTAAAAATCTTAAATTTCGTCTTTTCTTCAAAACTTCAAATTGAAGCATTTTTATAAACACCGAGGAAAATTATAGATTTTAAGATTAAACTTGATACACCGAGAAAAAAGTCAAAACATAAAAAACTGGATTTCTAAATTATTTGGAAAAAAAGTCGAAATTCAAATTTAAAAGTATCAGAGTTTAAGGTTATAATTCAGATTTTAAAATGAAATTTAAAGAAAAAAGTAATAAACAAACTACCTTAAATTGGACATTTTACTCCTAAAATCCCAAATTTATAATTTTTCCTTTTATTCTCCAAAAGCTGGACTTTTAAAACCTGGGCGGAGAATTATTTTTAAAAATTTTAGCATTTTTTTTTCTCAAAACCAAAAATAAAACGTTTATTCTATAATAAAATTGGTTTCTACAGAATTAAGATGTTGAAGTTAAATTTTAAGAAAAGTATTAAAAAAATTAGTTTTTTCCAAATTTTTATTTTTTTCCCAAAATTCTGAGTTTAAATTTGCTTTTTCCATGAAATGTGGACTTTTAAACAGAGATCAGAATTATTTTTAGACTTTTTAACTTGTTAAATTAAAACCAAACTTTAGATGATTATTTTATAAGAACAATGTTCTTCAAATTAAATGTTTTATAATTTTTTCTTCAAATATCGATTTTAAAATCTAAATTTCTATTTTTCTCTTAAAACTCATCTGGAAATTTTACTTTTTTGTCGCGATTTCGACTTATCATACTTTCAAGTTTAAACCTTTCAATTATTTTTTCTAACTTTAAAAATAAGTTTATTCTTCATGGTAGATCCTTATTGCCCGGAAATATTATGTTTTTTTCAATTTATTTAACATTTCTTCGGCCCAGTTTGGCAATAAATAAATTGAAAAAAAAAATTTAAAAATAAGTGTCAATTCAAAATTTTCACACATGTAGGAATTTAGAATTGAAAGATCAAAAAAAAAGCGTCGAAATTTAATTTTAAAATGTGTTTTGAATATTCTTAACATGTTGATTTTTCCCAAAATTCCAGACTTAAATTGAAATCGTTACTTTTTTCTTAAAATCTGGACTTTTAAGCATAACATTTAATTATTTTTTAAAATGTGAGCTTATACTAGAAATTTTGAATTTTTCTCTTAGGATTTAAACTTTTTAAATTTAACTATTATTATTATTATTCCTATGGGGTCGGTTATCCCTGCAGCACTGAAGCTTTCGCTTATTGTGCTCCCCACAATTATCTCATAATAGACCCGTTATTTTGTCTTTGGTTGAGTCATGAGCATTTCGAAAGCTGGAATGTCTATCCCGTGCCAGAGCCGGACATTCACATAATATGTGTAAAGGATTTTCTTCTTCCTCTCCACACATTTTACAAGTAGAATTTTCTTTTACGCCAATTGTTGTAAAATGTTTCATTAGGGCACAGTGTCCCGTAAATAGTCTAACTGTCCACCTGAGCTAATTTTTGCTTAACTGTAATAGTTCTCTGACTCTCTTTTCTAATAGTCCGTCAATGAATGTCCGCGATTGCCTCAGACCCTCCAGTGAGTGCTGTGTTCTTTTCTTAGTAGATCCTTCATTACCTTTTTTGCCGCCTTGTAAGAAAGCGGACAAGTAGGTTCCGGTCCTACTAGAAGAAACCCGGCTCCCCTTTGGGCTAGAAGGTATGCTCTTTCATTTCCTTCAATTCCCTGATGGGCCTCAACCCATCGAAAATTTAACTATTAAATGAAGTCGAAATTTCGGACCCACTTTAACCTGAATTGGGGGTGTGCAAAAAAAACCAGTGAATGTTTTGATTCATTTTATTCGTTTTATTTAAACACAAAATAATAAAATTATAAATGAAGGAGTAAACAAACATTTATCCGTTAGTTTTAAAAAAATTGATGGACAAGTTTTTTAAAAAATCCTTCTTTACTACAATTATTTGGCAATATATAGTTAAATCATCTTTATACAACAAATACATAATATCCTTGCCAAGATACTTGTTACATAAGAATAAATCACAAGCGAAAAAACTTACAACATTCCAAATCCTTTGGAATAGTTTATAGCCTTTAGGAGCCTGTCTTCCAGTTTTTCTTTTGATGAATATTCGGGCAAAAGCAACACGTTGAAGCAAGTATGTGCCGTCGGTAATCTATCAGAATCGGGGCCATTCCTCGAAATGACCAATTTTAACCTGCTCAGGCCTCCGATTGGTACCCTATCCGAACCCGTCGTGAACTGTAGCAACTTCCTCTTATCCTCTATAGAGAGGCCGTGCACTATTGACCAGAAATCTACTATGATCTGGGAGGAATTGGTGTAACCCCCATCGTATTCTGTTGAACCCTCTAATTCCACAAAATCAAAGTTCTGAAAACACAAAGGTATAATCAAATTGTGACCTTAGTCGAGACCTTTTGAAGTTAATTTCTTAAAAAAAGGTAAAAAAATTCTAATAGAAGAAATTCAACCAGGTTACGTACGATGTAACTTAAGTCACAAAGCTCACTAGTAGTTAGGGTAACTCTCTTGTAGTATGGATTACATAACAACATTGATTAAATACAAACGCCATCGGAAAGATATGTTAAATTTAACAAATAATGTAAATTAAATTTTCTCTAATGAATGAAACAACCATAGACTGGTTTCAGCCTTCCTTGAATTCATCGGTATGTACAGTCGCTCATTAAAACATTACTCAGTCAAACATTTACACAAGGGATCTAAATCTCACGGAGTAATTTGTATCTGAAAGAAATCCGTAAAAAATGTGGAGATAAAAGTAAAAAAAAAAAAAACTCTGAAGCTTCTAAACAAAATGTTTTCTCGAAGTTTTCGGATCACTGAAATTTTGATAATAAAATGAATATTTAAAAAAAAGCATTTAACTTTAAAAAAATTCTCCATAATTCGAATCTTTAATAGAAACCTGGCAACTGTCTAAAAATGTCTACAAAATTCTTTGACTTGTTGGAAATTGAAATAATAATAAATGACAAAGAAATTGTTACCTTGCTACCGCAGATGAGAAGCTCAATTTCTTCAGGACGGAAGAGTTGTTCTAAAGGAGATTCATCCACAACCATCTGGAAGCCTTTATAAAAGGCACGAAATTGCTTTTCGACTGATTTGTTAAGGAGGAAATCCGCGTAGGAGTCCACAAATTCCTAAAATCATAAACTGAAGGCAAAACGTCCAACTAAGCAATTCTACTCTTACATATTTATTTTCTTGTGTTACACCGATTTCATCACCATTCTCCTTAAGATCGTGATGAATTATTGATCCGAAAACATCCCGATAACTTATTCTAAAGGTCTGCATGAAAACTTCCTCCAAATCGGGTTCGTTATATTCTAACATTTGTTTTAAACTATTATATAAAACCTGCAATGTTAGAAGCCACTCAGTTGGAATTCTGCTGGATGAAATGTGAACTTACAGGATTCCAGTCTTGTAAGTCTTCAAACGATCCTCTTTTTCCCATCAATTTTCTATAGAGAACCATGGGGAAATTAACAGCCAGGATGACGTTATTGTAAATGGCTAAACCCAAGACAATCCCAATGAGCGTGAATTGGGCATCGCTTTCGAAACTTGTAGCGTTAAACCAGAAAGTCTCAGTGTCGTTCTGGTTGATAAACATGGCGTAATCCGGGTTGAAAATTTCCTCGATGACCAACTGGAAAAACTCTTTGGAAACCCCTCCTTCATCGATACCCTGTTCTCCCTCGAATTCTACCACAAGCTGCTTTTTCAAATCATTGGGGTTCTCCATTGAAATCATCTCCAGCTACAATGTGAGAAATAAATTGATCAAGCAAAACAATAAAGGATGAAGCAGAACGATACAATGATGAAGCATAATAATAAAAGGATGAAACAGAACAAAAAAAAGATTAACAATAAAACCATGAATTAGAATAATAAATCGATGAAGCATAACAAAAGGAACTTTGCTTCTTCATATCGTTGGGGGTTTACAATCGAAATCATCTTGAGCTACAACGCACGACAGAACAAGGAAAAGATGAAGCAGAGCAATAACAATATGAAGCAGAACAACAAAATGATGAAACAGGACAATAAAAAAATGAAATTGAAGCACAATAATTAAAGGATGAAGCAGAACAAAGAGATAAAATAAAATAATAAATAGAGGAACTAGAGCAAACCGAATTCTGTTTCTTTAAATTATTGGTTTTCTCCATTGATATCATACCGAGGTACAATGAGCAGTAGAATAAAAAAAAAAAAAAGATGAAGCAGAACAATAAAAAGCTGGAGCAGGACAATAGAACGATGCAACAGTACACAAATCGATGAAGTAGTATAAAACGAACTTACCTCCACGAGCGCATCATCAATGATGTGATCCCTCCTTACTTTTAACCTCAAATATGGGTTGGATGGGGTTCCTGTGACGGCCTGTAAAAAACTAATTCTCCTCTCCGAATACATTCGGATTCGATTATCGAAATATAGGCCCATGGTTTTGGTAGCTGGTGTTAAAATAAACGGATAATTCATAAAACTAAATTTACCTGAAACTTAAATGTCAATTTAATGAGTTTATCGCTTTAGTTGTAGTTGAACGCGTAAGCGGTCAATCGTGTACCTAATTCGCTTTTGTAATTGGCGAAATCTCGATCCATTTCTACTGTATCACTGAGTGGTTCATTATAAAATTCCGAAAATGCCAAATACGGTTTTCTGCAGTCTAACACATGGATACCTAGTTCGGCAGCTACAAAAAAGGTGCCCCATTAAGATATTCAAAGTACTCTAATGCATGCTACTAATTAAATTTGTTGAATGTATAAAGTACTTTAGGAATTCAAGTGGCATCCACCTATGGCAATATGTCACTTTGGCTCATAGGGCGTGGGTGCCACTCTGGCCCACATGCTTATATTTCAACTTGACGCCTATTTCACCTCCTTCAACCCTCTCGTCCCAAAAAAATTTCAAACGAGCCGACGTTTACTAAAAAGTCGAATTTTTCCAAAAAAAAAAAGGAATTTTTCAAAAAACACCGAAATATTGATAAAGTTCAGGATTTTCAGTCAGTCCAAATTAGGGATGCACACGATATACATCGATGTATTAAAAAACATCGATGTTTTCGTTTCGACGTTCGATATTTTTGTATCGATACTTTCGGTCCGATGTACCGACGGTATCGATATATTTTTCCTATGTATCGATTGATGAAGTAAGTTCAAAAAAATCTTACTTTCTCGACGGTTAAAATTTATTTAGGGACTAAGCTGAATGTCGTCCGATCCCATTCACTATTTCTGAGCCACTACTTTATTTAATTTGTCTAAATAAGTCCATTTTTTAAATATCTCTTTTTTAAAATACTTTAAATTTAGTCTTTTTCTAAAATTTCGAGTTTTTTCAAAATTTCGACTTTTAAAATTTCGCATCTTTTCAAACTTGCGGCTTTTCCGAAAATTTCAACTTTTTTGAAAATTTTGTCTATTTTGAAAAATTTCACTTTACTAAAAATTTTGACTTTTTTACTGTTATTTTAACGTATCTAACAATTTGACTTTTTAAACTTTTCAATTTTTTTAATTTAAAATTTCTGAAACTTCAATTTCAACTTTTTTTTAATGAATTTTTCTATAATTCAATTTCATTTTCAAATTTTAATTTTTTTTTAAACTTTCAACTTTTTCAAAACTACCGCTTTAACATTTTTTTCACACAATTTTCAACCATCCAAAATTTCGACTTTTTTAAAAATGTATTTCTTTCGAAAATTCTAGATTTTTTGGAAAGCTTGACACCGAAGATTTTTTAAAATGTCCATTTTTTTTGAAAAATTGTATTTCTTCAAAATTTCGATTTTATTTCAAAATTTAGAATTTCACAAAATTTCGACTTGTCAAAATTTGGGTTTTTTAGGACTTTCAACATTTTTTTTTGAATATTGGCTTTTAAAAATGTAGATTTTATTTTCGAAAATTTTGACACCCTTTGAAAACCTTCACTTTTTGAAAATTTCGACTTTATTCGAAAATTTTGAGTTGACATTTTATCTTATTTTGCAAAATTTTCAATTTTTTTGATACTTTCGCCGCTTCTTAAAATTTTTGATTTTTTAAATAAATTCCAACTTTATTTCAGATGTCGGACTTCTTACAGGTTTTTTTTAAATTTTGACTTTTTTGAAAATTTCGACATTTTCTCAAAATTCCAATATTTTGAAAATATTCAATCGAAATTTTCACTCTAAGAAAATGACATTAACCTTTTTTTCTAGTTTAGGATTTTTTTTATAATTTTCACTTTTCTTCAATATTTGGCTCTTCGAAAATTTCGGCTGTTCTTTAAAAAGTTAACTGAAAATGCTTCATTTTTTAAATCTCCACATTTCTTCAAATCTTGATTATTTTTAAAATTTGGATTATATTTTAAAACTAACTTTTCTAAAGGTTTTTTTTTAAAATTTCTTCATTTTATCAAAATCCTTAAATTTTTTGAAAAGGTCGACTTTCAACAGTAACTTTTCAAAAGTATGATTTTTTTTAGATCCTAATTTTCTATGACAATTTCAAAATTTCGTCATTTTTAAAATTTGGACTTTTAAAAATTTCCATTTTTTTTAAATGTTACCTTTATCTGAAAAAATATTTTTTTTAATCAACTCTTGTTAACATTTTGGATTATTTTGCAAAAAATTTGTAGGGATTTTTTAAATCTTTTTTAAAATTCATAATTTTGAATATTTTTTAAATTTCAGGCTATTTTATAAAATCTATATATAAAATCATGAAAAAAAAATCGCACAAATTTGAAAAATCAAGGTATTGAAAAGCCGTCAAAAAACTCAAAAAAGCGATTTTCGAAATACGTCAAAATTATCAGAAAAATTGGGGGATTTTTAAAAATACTTGAAAATAAAAAAATGTTTCAAAAATATTTTGAAAAAATTTCAAAATTTGGAAAAATAGATACATTAAAAAAAATCAAAATTTGTAAGGGGCATTTTTAAAAAAAAGTTAAATTTTGGAAAAAAAGTGCGAAAATTTGAAAACAAGTCGACATTTTTTTAAAGTTTAATAAAAAAATAGAATTTTGAAATATCAGAATTTCCAAAGAAATTCGAAACTTTGAAAAAAGTGTTTGAATTATTTATGAAGTTGAGATTTTCAAAAAAAAATCGAAATTTTCGAAAAAAATTAAATTTCTGAAATTTCAATATTTTCAAAAAAGGTCAAAATTTTCGAAAAGATCGCACCCTTTAGAAATCCAAGTCGACATTTTAAAAAAGTAAATATTTGGAAAAACATCGAAATTTGAGTCAAAAATTTTAAAAAGTGCAATTTTTGGAAATTGTCCTCTCAAATAAAATCCTACACGACATTTAAAAAAAAATAAAGCTTTAAGGCTGAAATCTTTATAAATACTTGGTCGCAATTTTCGAACTAAAAAAAAATCGAAATTTTAAAAAGCAGAAATTTTTTATTAAATTTTAAATTTTGAAAGTCAACATTTAAAAAAAAGTCTTAAATTTTAAATAGGTAAAAATTTGTTCTAAAAAGTAGGAATTTTGAAAAAATTATGAGAAGCGCGCCTCGCTGGTTGAGAAGTCCTGCTGCATGGCATTGGATTTATATGATACATCGAATATCGAATAAATTTACCGATGTATCGAAACATATCCATATACGCATCTTTTTCGATGTATCAGTTGAATACAGTATCGATATTTTGCAAATCTTGTGCATCCCTAGTCCAAATTAAAAAAAAAGTCAAAATATTTAAAAAAGCTCAAAAAAATTGAAAGTCAGGGTGTCAGCATTTTTGAATATTTTTCCCCTAAAATAAGTGACAAAAGTCTGAATGGGAAGTGCAATTAGAAGCATAGGGTTATTTGAGAAAAATCAGATGATTCCAAATTGTTGACGCTTGCTGACAACAAAGGCATAAAATTGTGAGCTGGCGTCAACGAGTTAATATACCTTATAAAAGTATTAAAAAGTTAATAAGAAAGTGAGGGTTGTTACCATTATTTTAGTCATAATTAGCACATATGGCAGAAGTAGTTAAAATTGACTCCTACCTAAAGAATCAACTGGTGGGGTACTTTTATTCAACTTAATAGCCAAATACGACTCATCCATCGACAAGCTTAAGTCTTCACTTCTTAAGTCCGAAGATTCCAATGTACCAGCTAACATATTTGCATAATACAAAATCTTCATCAATTTAGTGGCCGACGTAATAACGTTCTCATCTTGAACATAAAAATCTCTGTGAAACTGCGTCACGATGACCCTCAAAGTGACTAGCTGCTGCAAATTTTCCAATATGTTTCTAAGACTAGACACACCAGTTGATGTCGACCAAATTTTGGCTAATTTTGCTTGCATCTCGATGCTGAGCCACTGTGACGCGCGGCATATCGCCGGAAGGGCCGTTTCCAGGAAATCCCCAGAACCTAAAAGTTGCATCCTTACTATACTGCTTCACTGGTTCCGAATTGGGTACCTAATGCGGGGATTTCAAATACAATTAGTAGGACGTTGACGACGTCGTCTTGGCTGTCCTTCTCTTTTCTAGTGGGGAGTTGCATTTGTAAGTTCCCGCGAGTGTTACAAGTGCGTTGACTAGAGCATTTTCGAAAATAGACGTTTTCAGTTTGAATAAGGCCGTGTATGCACGCCTGACGGATGGAAGGTCCACCAGTGGTAAAGAATTTTTACTTGGCTCCACACATGAGTCTTCATCTTTGTCTTTTTCGCCTTCCAGGGATCTCACTTCTTCTTTATTTAGACCTGTTATTTCCTTGTCTAAAACAATGTGTGCGCATTTAAAATGGAAACAAATTAAAATGTCGATCTTTTAAGTCCAAAGCATCTTACATTTTCCAGTAAATTTATTAAGAAGCATGATAATAAATTAAATATTCGATAAAAATAATAAACGCTCGATAAATGTAATGAATGCTCGATATAAAATTTGCCTGCTTATTAAAATAACAAATGTTCAATAAAAGTATTAGATGCTCGATAAATGTAAGTGCATACTTGATATAAAATGTTGGTACCTTTTAAAATAATAATGTTTCGATAAAAAATACAGATACTCCATAAAAAAAATGATTGTTTTATGCATAAAACTCATATGGTTGAAAAATTAACAAATATTTGATAAAAATCATATAGACTCGATAAACCAATTCGTTAAAAAATTATCAAGGTTCAATCAGTTTAAGAAATGCTCAGTGCCAAATTTTAATGCTTCCTATATCTATTTACTAAATCTCTAAGAACTGACTGACAACCTGTAGTCTAAACGGGTGAGTCTAGGAGCATGAAATTTCATACAGATGTTCTCCATGATACGTAGGTGAGCACTAAAATCGAATTTTTCAAAATTCAATCTCTAAGATATTAGAAATGGGCATTAGCAGGTAGGCAATTTTTATGTAATGAATAATACAGGCAATTGTATTTAAAGTTACCTAAACACGTTAAGAGCTGACTAAGTGATCAGTGGCACGTTTCTCTTTTTACGAATTCTTTTCTTTTAGTTTATAAACATTTAACTTTTAAATTCGAAATTTTGGTTTCAATTTGGTACTTGGTATATTTATATTGAAATGTGGAGGAACATTTTTTTAAAAGATATTTTGAGTTTCTTCTCGAAATTTTCAGTTTATAGTCAACATTTTCTGCACACAATAAAAACATTTCGCTCTTTACGCTTTTTTCAAAATTCCTATTTATATTTGAAACGTTTCAGTTTAAACTTGAAAAAGATTCCTTTTTAAAATGCAATCTTTAAAATCGAAATTTTTTCTCGAATTCGTTCAAAACTTAAAAATTTGTAATTTACCAAGTCGGATTCTTCAAAAAATTTTAAAAAATCGGGAACAGGCAAATTTTGCAAAAAATCAAAGTTAACGTCAAGTTTCGAGAATAAAAAAAAATTGGAAAATAGTCGAAATTTTCAGTTAAAATTTGTAAAAATCAATATTTTGGAAAATGGACAAAATTTCAGAATTTTGAAAACAAGATCAAAATTGTTAAAAAAATTCAAACATTTTGAAGTCGACATTTTCAAAAAATACGAGAATTTGGAAAAAAATTGAGAAATTTTTAAAACAATTTAAAATTTGTAAGACCAAAAGGTTCAAAAACAGTCAAAATTTAAAAAAATGCAGATTTGAAAAAAAAATTAAAAATGTTGAGTTAAATTTTCAGATTTTTGATAACTCTAAATACTGATGAATAACCAATATTATCAAAATTTTCAAAGAAAAATCACAATTTTGGTTAATGATGATTTTCGAAAAAAGTAGAAAATTTTTTAAAATCAAGGTTTTTGATTGAAAATTTTAACCAAACAAAAGCAATTTTAAAGAAATGTCGAATTTAAGAAAAAATAGACATTTTGACCAAAGTTTGCCAAATTTTCAAAAAATTCGGAATTTTCCAAAAAAGTCAAAGAATTAAAAAACAGTCCAAACTTCAAAAATTTTTCCAGAAAAAAATCGAAAGTCAAAATTGTATTTTAAGAAAAAACGGAATTTTCAAAAAAAAATGAAATTCACAAACTTTTCCCAAAATTCCAATTATCCAAAGAAAATTGAAATTTTGAATATTAGTCAAAATTATCAAGAAAAGTCAGAATTTTGAAAAAAGCGGAAAATTTTGAAAAAGGCAACATTTTCAATAAAAGTTTAAACGAAATCTGTATCATAGAATTTCTATAAAATAGTTAATTGATTGTCAAGAAAACCAAAAATTTTAAAAAAGTTGACATTTCAAAAATTTGGAAAATTTAAAAAAAAACTTCAAGAAATTTAAATTTTGGAAATTTAAATTTCAAAAATAGTCAACATTATAAATGAAATAACGATACTTTAATGAAATTAAAAAATCTTCAAAGTTTCAAAAAAGTTGAAAAAAATATGAATATTGAAGAAGAGCAAAGCTTATCCAAATAAAATTAAAATTTTGGAAAAGGCCAAAATTTTGAATAGTTAAAATTTTGGGAAAAAGACGAATATTTTTCTGAAAAGTTAAAGTTCTTGATTGAAACTTGAAAGAAAAATAAAATTTTGAAAAAGCGTCGAATATTTAACTAAAAAAAAAAAAAAATTGAAATTTTGGAAAAAATCAACATTTTCAAATGTAATTCTATTATATTAAAAAATCGCAAAATTCCGTAAATAAAATTTAAGTTTTTCAAAACAACCGTAAATGTCAAAAAGTCGACATTTTAAAAAAATGTCCCAATTTCAAAAAATCGAAATTTTTAAATATAACCAAAATTTAAACGAACATTGAATTTAAAAAAGAATCGATATTATGGGCAAAAGTCGAAATCTTGAAATATTCACGGTCAACATTCAAAGAGAATAATGACAATTTTGAAAATAAGGCGAAACTGAAAAAAAAACTCAAAACTCGAAAAAAGGTCGAAAGTTTTCAAAAAACTAACTTTTTAAAAAACTAGTAATATTAAAAAAGAAAAATTTTCGAAAAAGTTTTTTGAAAAAAATCTAAATTTTGAAAAGTCGATATTTTCAAAAAAATCCAATTTTCAAAAAAAATATAAATTTTTGGAAGTCTTAAGAAAAGTAAAAATTTTGAAAACAGTGAAACATTCGAGAAAAAGTCAAAAGTTTTTAGAAAAGTCCCATTCAAAAAAAAGACATTTTTTAAATTCAAAGTTTGAAAAAAGTTCAAATTGTCATTAAAATGTTCAAAAAAGGTCGAAATGTTGAAAAAAAACCTATAAAAAGTTTAGACATTTTGGATAGAGGAAATTTTAAAAAAGCGTCGAAGAAGAAACCGAAATTTCAATAAAATTTTTGAGCTTTTTCAAAAATTTTTGTTATATAATATTTTGATATTGATAAAAACGTTGAAATTTTGAAATACCATCGAAATTTTAAGAAAAATTTAACCATTAAAAATACTCGACATCAGACAATTCAAAATTTTAAACAGAAATCTAAATTTTCAGAATCGAAGTTTCTAAAAAACTGAAGTCTGAAATTGAAATTTTGAGAAAGTGAAATTTTGGAAAAAAAATTTAGAAAAGCGAAAATTTAAAAAAAAATCGAAATTTTGGAAAACGTGACAATAGTGAGTGGGGGTTGGGCGACATATCAGTTAGTTGTTTAATATTCCCTTTTGCCCAATTAAAAAAGGCGTATGTCCTCGTAACCAGAATTGAAAAAGGTTTAAAATGAGAATCACTCACATAGGGTGCCTTTTAAAATTCAAGGATGTTTTATCCTCCTGCCTAAGGGGTAGCTTCCAAGACGCCAGAATTTTTGTCAGCATGTACCCTCCTAAAAAGAAAATCCACCTGCCTCACTTTTTTTTTTGTTTAATTTTGACATTTTCCAGCTGGAAAGTTTCTACTGAAACACCCTGTATTTGCAACGTGATATACATATTACTTTATTGCAAATTTGATTTAATAGTGAACATCAGTTATCGAACCTTGTATTTTTATATGTGCATTAGCATAAAAGGCAAAATTTCATTTAATAGCGAATATAAATTTATTGAGCATTTATATTTTTATTGAGATTATATTTGATTAAAATACCAACAGAACTTAGCGTGCAAATTATACCTTTTATATTGTAATTTTAAAAAATATACAAGGTATTTCCTAAAATTTTATACTGAAGATTTAAATTTTTTATCGAGCGTTTAGTATTTTTTTAGTCTGCAAATTGAATTAAATTATCGGGCATTAATTACGACCGATTTAAAATTATAATAGCCGAAGCGAATTTATGTTACATTACAATGTATGTTATTGTAATGTAACATTACAATTACCTTCTTTACGAGAATTTGACGTATTTATTGGGGAATTCGTTGGCGTTTGTTGAAAACTTCTTGATAGGCATTCGATACTACTATAAACTTCACCTAAGGTTCTGATTAATTTCGAATACTGCTCAGTTTCTTCACATTCATCGATTATATCAAACAGAAGTTGCTCTGTTAGATAGGGCACATTTGTTGAATCTACAACGTCAAAGTTGCAAATACTGCTGCACACATATACAGGTAAAATATACCTGAAGCTGTATCACTATCACTTTTGAATACGTCATTACTTTGTGATAAAATGTCATTGGTAGGTATCTGAGCTGAATTATCTTTTTCATTTTCCGAACTATTTGAACCTTCTAAGAACTGTTTGTTATGCGTTCGGGCTATTTTGTTTGGATGCCTCTCACAAAGACGGGCATCTTGTGAAAATAACTGTATTGCTTGAGCTGCGGCTTCATCTGGGGTCAATGGCTCCAACTGCAAATTTACTCCTTAAACATAAATTCAGCAAATAGGAGCGTGTAGAAACTAAGAAATCCTTAAACATAGAAATGTGATACTTCCACTTATCTGAATTTGTACTTCTAGCATAATGCTTATTTTTTAAGCAAAGTTCAACTAATTTTACAAAATTCTACATCTAAATTAAAACTTTTAATTCTTTGAGCTCTAAATTGAAATTTTGAGAAAGTAGTTTTAGTAGAAGTGCAAATTTGAACTATAATCTCAGAACTTAATTTTTATTCTATATTTTTAAACTTCCCAACTAAAAACCGAATATAGAAATGAATAAACTTGTAACATTTACTCCTTACAAACATTAATCTCAGCTGATAAGATATGGTAAGAATTGTCATTGAAACCGTAATCCTAAAATTTTTCAGCTTATCGTTAAGGATTCCTTATTGTTTCCTCTAACAACAACGCAAATAGTTACATCTCCGCTCGAAGCACAATACTTGTTATCACAGTGGGGATTACCACAACCATCTGTCAACTGATAGAAATAACGCTCTATTAATTTTTTCGCTGCAGCTCTTTTCATTTCGTCTTCCTTAGTATTTGCCTTATTATTGTGTTGATTCTCAATTTTGCTAGACGAAGCCTCTTGGTTATTCCTACAAAGAGACACCCAATTAATTAATCATTTAGGTGCTCGCACGTTAAATATACATGATAACGTTGCAATGATAACGAATGTATTGAAAATAAGTTAGCTAAATGAGATGACAATCAAATTAGCTCCAATACAACATAACCTAAAAGTTGATACTTTGCACAAATATTATTTTTAACGTACGCGCGACAAAATTAACGATTTTAATAACATTAATTTTACCTTGAAGCGTCGTCTTGTTCTGAAGTTTGATCTGAAGAGCTCATAGAATTTGTTTATATAAAATAAGAGAAAAATCTAAAAATAAAATTAATAATAACATTCACTACTATCTAGAAAACTATTGCATGGGAATCCTTTTTATTTATAAACGGCGTTATTCCTAATGCGTAAAAGCTTTTTCGTATTTCTTGATGTTTTGCAGTTTATATTTATATTCTTTCTTCGGAATAAATAAAGATCAGAAAACTGCAATTTCAGTAATGACAAATGACGTTTACGAATCATGGATACCACACTGGAAAATAACTGTAGCGGAATCTGCATATTTAATATTATCAGATTTCCTACTTTTGTGATCAACCGATAAATGGCGCTGTTGCGTTACATTTGTATTTTAAGTTGCCAATTTGCTTACTTAGAAAACAGCCGGTAGGTGCCGCCATTTATATCAAAGTTTAAATATTTTCTAGCTATTAATGTAACTAGAATATCGAAATAAACGATTTTTGAAACAGAAGTTGAAAAAAGTAGAATTTCGACAATAAAATCGAAATTTCGAAAATGTCGAATTCCGAGGAAAAGGCAAATTTTAGGGAAAATACTATTTTAAGAGAAAAAGAAAAAATTTTGAAAGAAAAGACGAATTTACCAAGAAAATATTGAATATTGAGAATAAATTGAATATTTCATAGAAAAGAAACCAGTCGAAATTTCCAAAAAATCAGATTCTAAACTGTGAAAAATAGCTAAATGCTCGGAAAATTTCCGAAATTTGAAAAAAAAACGAAATTTCGAGAACACTTCAAAAGGTCAAATAATTCAAAATCTTCCAGAGAGTCAAATTTAAGAAAAAAATCTAAATTTTGTAAAAATAATCTAATTGAAAAAGATGAAATTAGGAGAAAATGATCGAAATTCTGTGAGAAAGATCCAAAGTTTGACAAAAAGACGTTTAATCTTGTAGTGAAAATTTGAAATGTTTCAGAAAGAGTCAGACTTTATCGAAATTTAGAAAAAGAGTAAATTTTAAGAAAAAAAATCGAAATTATAAGAATAAATGAAAATTTCCTGTGTTGTGATGCACGTCGAAATTTTGACAAATTGAAGCTTCCAGAAAATTTTTTCGTAATTTTTTTACAAAAATTTTAACAAACAAACTGAAATTTTCAGAATCAAAAAAAGTAGAAATTTTCAGAAAAAGTCGAATTTCGAAAAATTTGAAATTTTGGTCAAGTCATGTTTTATAAAAAAGTGGAATTTTATGTATAAATGCAAGATTAAAAAAAAACAAATTGTATAAAAAAATACGAAATTTGACAAAAAAGTTAAAATGTCGAAAAAAGATTGCAAGGAAAGAATGAATTGTGAAGCTGGAATGAAAATTTTTGGTCCCTCAGTTGAATACATAAATATTTGGTTTGCTGCATGCACTAGAGGGGGGCAAGCGCCCCACCCTGCCCTATTCTAGCTATGCCTATGATTAGCTAGGATATATTCCTTAACATTACGTGTAAAAGGTAATAAAGCAAAACTGTCTAAAATACTATTGCAAGTAGAATGCAACGTAGACTACAAATTCATGCAGCCCTCCAGGCGTGTATAGTGAATCATAGGTAGCTAAATTACCAACAGTTGAAACACTGCCACCTAGCGAAGCGGTTGCTCTCTAGGAAAAAGTTTCCAGAAGACAAGGATTCTAATGCACATAGCAATAGGTTTGAACATTTCCAAACTTCGAATCTAATAAATGTTCAAACCTATTGGTCTGTCCATTAAAATATTATTAAAAAAACTAGTTAACAAAAATAAAACTTTATGTAATCAACCATCCAAAGTTACAAACAATTTATGCAATTTCATGGTTTGTTAAATTGAAAGAATTCGATTTGCTTGGTTTTACATATAAACTCGATAAGAGCACAAACATTATTTTATTTCCGCTAGCTGCTCAGCTAAAACAAAAACTAAGAAAAAGAGGGCCCCGCAAAAATCTAATCGGGCCCCGCACTTATTGGATCCGGGCCTGATTCTGAGTTTAAATTTGTTGTTTCATAAATTTAGATCTTCTTAAGCTTCGATGTTTAAATGTATTTAAAGATTTTTTGCCACAATTTGATTTTCTAATAAATTTCAATATTTGAAAAGTCTGTATCTAAACATTTTTTTTCTTTTTGTAAATAACTATACGATGGGAGATTTTTAATTTAAAGTTAAAAATTTCGAACTGAAATCGAAATTCTAAAAGAGAAAAATCATAATTTAAAAAAAGGACATTTAAAGGAACCCAAGCAACACTGAATGGTATATAAACGTTTTTTAAAGTTAAAATAAACGCAATTTTAATTTAACAAACGTTTATTATACTAATCAATGTTGCTTGGGAAATAGTTTCTAAAATACATTTTTAAACAATTTTTAAAATGTATGTTGTTATATATTCGAGCCTTTATTTACACTTAATTAAAAATTTTGAAAACTTTTCTTAAAATATAAACTTAGAGATAGAATTTGAAATTTCAAAAAAAGTTTGAATTTTGAAAAAAGGGAAATTTTTTTGCTTAAAACTGAACTTCTAAGAAAATAATAATTTGAAATTTGAAGAACAACTTTTTAACTTTGTATACCCATTTTGTTTCCTAAATGTTTGTCTCCATTCAAAATTTTGTCAATATGCATGTAATTTTTCTATTCTTTTTTTTTTTTTTAATTATTGTTCAGTGTCGATTTTGCAGCTTCACTCTCGAAGTATGGGCAATAACACCAAAATTACTTTGATTATGACCTCAAGAAAAGTCGAAATATAGGTAAAAAGTTGGAAATGTCGATAAAAAAGTAGAGATTTTGAGTTTAGGGCTTTTTGAAGAAAAAATAATCAAAATTTCTGAAAAATTCCATTTCAAAGAAAACTTATTATACACTATTTAAGATTTTTTGAAAATATCGAAATATTCTTGAAAAAAGTCGAAATTTTGAGAAAAATCAATTTCGAAATTTTAAATTCGTTCTTGACATTTTAGGTATGATCTCAAAAAATTCGAACCTACGAAAAGAAGTTATACAATTTTAACAAAAAGTTCCTAAATTTCGAATTTACATTGGAAATTTTAAGAA
The DNA here is from genome assembly GCA_028583605.1 of Dastarcus helophoroides. Taxonomy (NCBI): domain Eukaryota; kingdom Metazoa; phylum Arthropoda; class Insecta; order Coleoptera; family Bothrideridae; genus Dastarcus; species Dastarcus helophoroides. The sequence continues at coordinate 7,279,316 of CM053327.1, read as the reverse complement.
AATATTAGACTGATTTTCAAGAAAAATACCATAATAAATTCTGTCTGGTTGAACGGACTGGTCCTTGGTTATCTTCAAAAATTGAAATACAGGTCTTGTCCCCTGAAACTAAGAAACAACGCAACCTTTATTGTGTTTTTTAATCTTCCTTGGTCTCAGGGAAGAAGATTTGTATTTCAAATTCTGTCTGATTTTATGTAAAGTTTTTCTCGAAATCTTTTTGCTTTAAATGCAGGCCTTAATTTTTTTTGAATTCGGAAATTCAAAGAATTTTTCACCAATGCCAGTTTTTTACTCTAAAATTCAGATTTTTAACTCCTTAGTTTAAATTAAAAATCTTTGGTTTTTATTCGTAATTCTAACTTTTTATCGAAATTCTGTAATATTAAATTTTGTTGAATTTAAGGGGGGGCGTTTGCACAGGGGCGGCTGCTAGGCACGCGGCGGGTCTGCAAACGGGACAATTAGTAATACGGAACAGGGCGGTGAAATACGGTGGTAATGCTAATGAATGGCACGTATCACAATACATTACTGGTAAATTCTAAGCGCGGAACAATTTGAAATGAAAGCCAAGAAAATGTGTTGTAAATTAATTACCCTGGTCAACAAAATTGAAGTTTTGTCATGTCATCGGAACTTCTTTTGTATTTTTTAATAGTGTTAGCGGTTGTCATTTAACATAAGCAGTTTTGAAATTTTCATCACCTACGGCCAGATACTACCTACGATCTACGACATTTGTTTGTTAAATGTTTGAAAAATGATGGAGCTCCAGAAATATAACACAAAAAATGTACATTAGCAACTTATAATCTTTGCTTTTCTAGATTGTTTAGCTTTTAATTGGTCCCTTTTGATCAAGCAGTAGTAGTCAGTCAATATCATTGAGTTTAATCTGCCCTGATAAAATTTTTCCATCATTGGAATGTCCGCATGAAACTTTGATCAGCTCTTATCACTTAGAGCCCCCTAATTCGTAGGAATAAAGTCAAGATATGTGTCTAAAAGATGAACCTTGACCCCCATATTGCAATCTAAAGTTTAATACTCCAATAAAAGTTTTTTAACCAAATATCTTTAGATGTCACTCTTATGGTACACCAAAAAATTTCCTATTAAATTTTTGAAGCACCTTCATGCTGATTTTTACAAAACATTTAATTTTTCTTTAAACAACGAGTCTTTTATTAAATTTCTTAATTTGAGGTTCTACTACTACTACTTCATTCATTCTGGGGAATTTCTCTTTGAAATATAAAAATCCATTTTTATTGGAACCCCTTCTCTCTAGAAAATTTTTGGTAAGCCTAATTTTATATGAAGTGGTGGTAGAAATATACCAGAGAGCTTTACAAGTGTAAATGATTTACAGTTTTCTATTTACAAATTAAAGATCTACGTGTAGGACAAAGTTGTTCCTAACTGTGATTTTTTTTGATCCCTGGTGTCCCATTTAGATAAAAAGAACCCAAATTTTAATGATAAATGAAGATTTTATATGATCATGATATTATGTTTTATTTCTGATAAAATTTTTTAAGATGTAAATAATATATGGACCTAAATAAAAACGAACAGTATTCGGGAAGACTACATTTCCAAAAATAAATTTTACATTGTCACAAGAAAACTGGGGGCGATGGAAAAAAAATAAGTACGGTTTCATGATGAGGGTAGGTAGTCCAAACATATTTACCTGCCAGAGTTCGTGTGACAAAATCAGTGTTGACCAGTGCTATTGTTCGGTTTGGCAATTCAGTTATTCGCTCTTAAAATAGTCAAACTTGCTCTGCTATCGAAAGAGAACGTTAATACAATGACAGTTGTTCTCGAATCGTGGAGATCCACAAGAACACACGCACCCCAGGCAGGTGACATGTGCACAAAGCCCACTATCGGCACATGCTATTTTTTACGAAACCCTTAAAAATGATTATAGGGGGCCGCGTTTCCATTTTTAGGTGTATACGCTCATCTCATGATTAGTTACCAGCTCGGTCGACATGCTCAGGTATTCCCTTCGGATTAGCGTGAGCTGCAATATTGCAGTGGTATGATTCCGGTGACAACACGAGAATTAGATTGCTTTAAAGAACGTTGTTTTTTATAATGGGGTAAATGCGGACACGAGCGAAATCTGCGGTGGTTTTATTTATTAATAAGTGAAGGATATTTACCTGAAGATGATTCTTTGGGAAGAGTGGACGTATTATGTTGGATGATTTATTGGATGACGCTTTTATTGAATGCATTATTAATTATTATGCATTTCTTAACAATTGCAATGTGGCACTATTTATTTTTATTATGTGTCTTCATGTTTGATGACTGTTTTTGAATAAGGGTAAATACAGAATTTTTCTTTGGGGGGGGGGGGGGGGAGCACAAAGACCAAACGGGGAAGGAATGCTCTTATGAGGTCTTCAGCATTCTTGTTTTTTTTGTATGTTTATTGTAGGTCAGTGGGCGAGGGGGCATGTGCGTCCGTCCTTGTTTTTGATTAAAGTTAACGTTTTGACAAATGACCAATTAAATGTTCTGTAATTAAACAGTTAAACGTGCTTAAAATTGAAAATATGTACAACCGCAACCATAGACTAGTTTCGGCCTTCCTTGGCCTCATCAGCATGGTACTGTTTAATTACAGAACATTTAGTTGGTCAATTGTCAAAACTAGATGAAAGTAATGTCACGCCGAGGACGTTTGTATCTATGGATGTTGCGATGCAACCCGTGATACAAGCTTTGCCTCATCTACGTGAACTTTGCAATTGCAGTCTAGTTTTCATTAGATTCTAATGAAATTAGATTTCAATTGCATCGTAATAAACTTGTATATATTCGTATATACAAGGCTTATTACCTCAAAGTTAACATTTTCCAAACTGTACTCCAATGTCGCCCTCTAACTCCCTATGTTCCAGCAATTTTGGTACACGCTGTATATGCCGCGGAATACGGCTCTTTCACAAGGATTGCGAAAAAATCAAACCCGTTGACCCTGAAATTTCAAGCGTGATTTGTAAATTTCATTTTTCTCAAAATTTCGCGTTTTGTTTAGACGTTTTCCAATAATTCCTTTTTAATTTCCAGATCGAAATTGTAATAATAATAGAAGCTTCGCATGTAAACTTCAAATCTTAACTTTCTCCAAATTTCAACCTTTTGCCGAATGTCTACCTTTAACCGTCAAATTTAGAGTTCGTCCTGATTTATCTGAAAATTTCAACTCTCGAGATTAAAAAAATCGAAACTTATGTGCAAGCTTGTAATTATAATTAGAACCGGAACTGAACCGAAAACCAGAAACCGAAAAGAACCGTTATTTCTGTCGGAAGGAAACCCGGAACAGAACCGAAAAAATATTGGTTTATTTCGGTTTAGTTACTCTTCGCTTCAGCTTAAATTTTACACTTAAAGTCTTAAATATCAACCTAAAATTTTTACTTGACTATTATTATTGCTATTGTTCCCGAGCTTTTTTTTTGAAATTTCGACTTTTGTATTAAAACTTTGAATTTGAAGTCGTTTTTATTTTGTCCTATAAATGTCATCTTTATTTAATATTTTGAATTTTCCTACAAATATTGACGTTTATTTTTAAATATTCAACATTTATCACTAATATTTGAATCAACCCATGTAAACTTTTGGAAAATAAATTTCGAATATTTTTTTCAATAATACCTTTTTTTTTTCAAAATTCGGAGTTTACACTTTTCATACTTCCTATTATTTTAATTGGTATAAACATATAAACCATTGGTGCCCAACCCGTACCTCACGAGTTACGTGTGACTCGCAGTAACTTTGATAAGGCTCTTGATGACTACGGAGAAAAGGAGTATTCCATTTTCTAGAAAAAATTAAAATTTAAAATTTAAATTCGAAGAAAATGGAAAATTTAACTCAAGTATGAAAAGTTTGAAACAAAGGTCAAAAATGTTAAAGAATCCAATTTTCAAATTTTAAGTTTAAACTCGAAATTTTGAAAAAATAATCAAAGAGAAAACCTGGAAATTTATAAGCAGAATTTTAAAAAGTATTAAAGGAGTACAAAAAATTAATGGTATAAACAGAATGTTCTACAAGCTCTATGACAAACTGTGTCAGATGATAGCTGAATTAATTTCAAACATTTTTTTCTTAAATGAACATAGGTTCGATTTGTTGTTGTTTAGAAGTTGCAAAATGTTTAAGATCAAAATATTAATTAAATTTTATTAACAACTAACAATCAAAATTTCTAATAAATGAAAATAAGCAATGATAATACTATAAAAATTGTTCGAAATGTTCACCTTCGGCTCGAATGCAAGCCTCACACCGACGGACTAAAGATTCCGTCATTCGACGGACGAGATTTGGATCATTCCTTATCTGGTTAGCTGCATCCTGAATTCCTTAAAGTAACTGCTGACGTGTAATGATTTCAAAATGGTAGACAAGTTGCTTCATATGTCCTCAGAAATAAAAATCCAAAGAATTTGGGACCGGGGAACCAGGTGGTCATGCTAATGACCTCTTGGACCTATCCATCATTTAACCAATCAGCTGACACCATATATTTTGCTCAATATTAAGCTCTACGTCATCGATTAATTTAAAAAGGTTAAGTTCCAAAAACAGATCTGCATTTAAACGATCATTTATAAGAAAACTTTTTTTTTGTTGCATTCAGTATAAAAAAGTTTATCAATCAAGCTATCGTAAGAGGTACCTAACTATTTGAATTTTTAAAGTTGGGGTTGCTAACCCTTAAGATTGAAATGGTAGGGAGTTGAAAATTAAAGATCAAAATGGCAATTTAAAAATAAAAATAAATGTGTCTAAGCATTTTTCTGAAATATGCTTCCTCGCGGTTTTATAGAATTTATCCGTTACAGGAAGTAGGAAATTATATACTGTTTAGAAGTGGAAGTGACTCAAGAAGATATGGTGTGGGATTTATGATAAATGGGACCATACAAGAAAGAATAAAACAATTTGATCCAAGATCGGACAGATTATGTAAGCTAAGAATTAAGCCACACGATCGGATGGTAACAATTGTAAATATCCACGCTCCAACAGAGGGAAAAGAGGAAGAGGAAAAAGATAGGTATTACGAAGAGTTGGAAAGGATGTTAGAATTAATACCTAAATAGGATATTATAATCCTTATGGGAAATGCAAATGCAAAGGTCGGCCGGGAAGATATATAAAGATCAATAACCGGAGGTGAGAGCAAATACCAAGATAGAAACAATAATGGACTAAGGCTAATATATTTAGCAATGGAACAGAAAATGAAAATAATGAGCACACATTTTAAAAGGAACAACATACATAAGGGAACATGGATAATTCCAGGACGTAATGAAACAAATCAAATAGATCATATATTGATACAAGAAGAATATGAAAACTTAATTACAAAAGTTAGAACTTACAGAGGAGCAGAAGCAGATTAAGACCATTACCTAATAACAGTAAGTCTAAGACTTTGGGATATCCAAAACCAGCAAGTTAGAAATTTCTGGGAATGTACACATGAAATATGAAAAATGAAAAATAAAATATATAAACATAAAAATATGAAATGAAAAATTAAATACAGGAAAAGTATTTATGAATTTTTTAGCAATGATACGATACCAAAAAAGGAAAATATTGAGGACAAATGGGAAAAAATCGAAAGAATAGTGTCAAACGATACAAGAACGAACTTATTAAAAAGAAAATTACTTAAGAAGAGATCTTGGATGGACGAGGAGTGTAAAGCCGAATTGAAAGAAAAAGCAAAGTTAAGACAGAACATGCTGCAGACGTATACAGAAGAGAGGGCAAAGAAGTATAACGAACAAAGAAAAAAAGCAAAACAAACATGCAGAGGACAAAAACGAAAATTTTTAGAAGAAGAAGTAAAAGAAATTGAGAAAAAGTGCAACAAAAAAGAAATACGGCATTTTTATAAAGATGTTAAGGACATAGAGAAAGAACACCAAACAAAGTAGTATTTTTCAAAGACAAAGAGGAATTTCTACTTGGAAGGGAAGATGATATCTTTGGAAGATGGAATGAGTACTTCGAGGAATTGTTGAATACTAGGGAAAGGGAAGGATTTGGAGAGCACCAACAAGAGGCGATTGTAGAAGAAATGTTAGAACCAAATGAGAAAGAAATAGACGACGTAATATACGCAATGAAAAACAATAAAAGTCCAGGGAGAATAACATCACAGCAGAAAATTTGAAGTATGGAGGTGTCATTCTAAAAACAAAGATATTCCAGTTAGAAAAATTTGAGAAAATGAAATTATGCCGCGGAAATGGAACAAAGCTATCATGATAACCCTTTTTAAAAAAGAAAGCATAGCAATTGCAGAGGGATAGCTTTGCAAGACGTAACATACAAAATACTTGCAACGATAATAAAGAAAAGACTATTATTATACTACTATTTGAAAACTATTATTGGCGAATACCAAGAAGGTTTTAGAAAGAACAGATCCACAACGGAACAAATACATATGCTAAAGCAGATTTTAACTGGAATTTATGAATATGAAATCCCGACTCACATGATGTTCATGTGACTCTGTAAATAGAAAGAAAATTATTGAGATTTTGAGGAAATTTTAAATACCAGAAAAGATAGTTCGACTAGTTACAATGACTACGTAATACCACATGTGCAGGCAAAATAAATGGAAAATTGTAGCAAGTGTTTAAAAGTGAGAAGTGGCCTTAGGCAGGGAGATAGACTATCGACACTATCGTTTAATATAATCTTGGAAAATATTATAAGAGAAAGTGGTATAAATAGATATGGAAGCCTTTTTAACAGATCCCATCAATGTCTCGCGTACGCAGATGATATCCTGTTACTAGAAGTAAGAAGGAATTAGAAATTATTACAAGAGAGCTGGTGGAGGCGGTGAGCAGGGTTGGATTTTAGGTTAACAAAGACAAGAGTAAATATATCTAGCAGGGAAGACACGGGAAAAATCGATGGGGGCTTTACGCTTCAAACTGATCAAAAACACTTCCTAGAATTCGAAGAAGTAGAAAATTAAATTAAATTAAATTAAAAAAAAATTATACGTACTAATAGACAAAGGTTGTAACGAAGAGTCGGAAGTAAATCTGAAGATAGCGAAAAGTAATAGGTGCGGGCTAAACAGATTAATAAGGTCAAAAGAGGTTTCCCACATAACTAAAATCGGCCTGTATAAAACCATACTGAGACCTACGTTGTTGTATGGTTGTGAGTCATAGACTATGAACAAAAAAATTGAAGAAAACCTGTTGATTTGGAAAGGAAAATATTACGTAAAATTTTTGGAGGGAAGAAGGTAGAGCACATCTGGGAAAGATGTTAAAATAGAGAAGTATATGAGATTTTTGGAGAACCGTCCATGTCTCAGTACGTGAGAGCGCGGCGATTACAATGGTTGGGACATCTGGAAAGGATGGAGAAAGGCAGATTAGTTAAGAACTGCGGTTGGACGATTCCAGAAGGTAAAAGAAGGAAAGGTAGATCAAGAAAACGGTGGCATGACGCAGTACAGGAGTATCTAAAAACAAAGAGTATTAGAAATTAGAGAATGGCAGCTGGAGACAGAAAGCATTGGAAGAACATTATCAAGCTATGGTCCTAAAGGCCATGTAAACGCTTTCATATACAAGGTGATTCTAAATGTAGTACCATAAATTGAGAATCGTATTTTTGAGCCCGAAAGAGGACGAAAAGTTGCAGGGTGTGGAAAGTTAGTTCCTACTTATAGTTTGCAATTAATCGTTGCGAAACGTGTACCGATAATTGAATAAAATTTGGCACAACTCCATATCCTTTCGTGCTTTTTCTAAAAATCTAAGAATTAATTAACACAACTTAACCAGTGGCGGGTATATCGAGGAGGCCAGTGCTTAAAACGTGCCTTATTTATTTTGTGTGCATTTTTGTGGAAATTTTTTAAGAAAAATATAAACTACAAATATTTTTACATAAAAAGGTACTCTTACCAAAATTCGGTACTGTGAGCGATTTTTGAGTAAAATGCATTTTTATATTTCGATGCATTAAAAGCGCTTGCCCAAAAATATGGAAAGTGACACAGCTGGCATTGAAATGAAAGAAAATAAATGGTATTGACACTTCCATGTTCTCTTGTCATCCGTATCCACTTTGAGCAATTTCTGTAAATAAAAGCTAATGTTTTTAAATTTGTTATTTATTAAATATTTACGAAACATTTTTTATTTAATTATTATTTAAAAATAATTTTTTTGTAAAGCACATTTTAGGTAATAAACATATCATAGCCTTTCCTTCATTTTAAAGCTAACTTTGTGTTACATCCGAGATTTCTGGGGGAGTATTTTTTATGCATCGAGATATAAAAATGCATTTTACTCGAAAACCGCTGACGATATTGAGTTTTAGTAAGAGCACCTTTTTTACTTAAAAAAGTTTATAATTTTGTAACGAAACTGCGACAAAAATGCACACAAAATCAATAAGGCACATTTTAAGCACTGCCCCCTCATCTGTATATGTTTTGCAGCTATTAATTAAAGACTATAATCAGGAACTAACCTTCCACACCCTTAACTCGGAAACCAAGCATTTTACGACATATGTTTATATAAACTTTTCGCCTTATTTTGGGCTCTAAAATACAATCTTGAATTTATGGTACTTCTTTTAGAATCACCTTGTGTATAATTTGTAATTAAAAATTTTATGCAAAACATTGAAAAGACAAAATTCTCAACTTTTCAACTTTAAAGTTGGAACACAAAATTTTGAGAACAAGTCCAACTTTTGAAGGAAAATGAAAAGTTATTTATGAGAATTGTAACACGAAATTTTGAGAAAAAGGTCAAAATTTTGAGTTTAAATACGAAGTTTCGAGAAAAAAGTTCAAAGTTTGAGATGAAGGTAAAAATTTTAAGATTCAAAGCCAAAATATCTAAAAAAAAGTCTGGATTTTGAGTTTTACATCGAAGCTTTAGAGAAAAATATTACGCTTCACGTTTAAAGTTAGAATTCTTGAATTTTGAGGTTAGAGTGAAAAATTCGATGAAATAGCTAAAATTTCACGAGTAAACTTAAATTTGTTGTGAAACGTTTTTTATCAATTAATACAACTTTTTTCGAATTTCCACTTTTTCTTCGAAATTACCATAACCACCTTCATTTTGAGATGAAAGTTTAAATGTCCAGAGAAGCTTGAAACTGATAAAAATGAATTTCAAGTTAACGAGAAATTATCAGAAAAACTCTAACATTTCAAGAAAAACTTAAACTTTGAGTTTCTTGCCATAAAATTTCGAGTTTGTAAATGTCAAGTTTAAAATTAAAATTTTGATGAATTTTCGAAAATTTCAAGATTAAAGTAGAAATGATTTTTTTTATAAGTAATGTTTTCATTTTGATACAAACTTTATTAGAAACTTGAATTTTTCTCGACGTTTTGGGTTAAAACTAATTTTTTTTATAAATTTGAAATTTTACCCAATGTGTTAGTAACTTAAAATTTTTAAACTCGAAAATATCACACGTTTCTTAAAAATCTGGAATTTGTTCAAATTTCGTTTTTTCTGCAAAAATATTTAGTTTTACATTAAAATTTTTACTTTTTTCCCAAAATTTCAACTGTAGAATCAAAATATCGACTTTATTTCGATTTTAATGTCAAACTGAGGAGTTTTCGAAATTTTGAGTTCTAAAAAAAGGAAGAAATTGTTCCAAGTTAATCGGAAAATTTTAACTTTAATTGGGAAATTTCGACCTTTATTGCTTACGAAGTTTGACGGAACTTCGAATTTAAACATATCGAATTTAGGACTTTAATCACCACATTTCGAGAGAAAAGTTTTTGTGAAAAAACTTGAAGTTTTTTAAAAATGTTTATCAATTTTTGGGTTTAAAAATATGAACACGAAATTTTATAAAATTCGAAATTCTCAACGATTTGCTTAGAAATTTAAAGTTTCTAAAAAAAATGCAAATTCGTTATTAAAGTTTAATTATGAAATCAAAATTAAGACTATTTAAAAAATGTTGATATTATTCTCTTCAAATTTAGGACATTTTTATCTTTTTAAAACTTAAAATGTCAAATTTGAATTTGGGATCTTCAGAACATAATAACATTTTGAAAATAACCTCCAAATGTCTTCCCCAAATTTCTTCAACTTCGAAATTTTGATACAACTTTTGTTAATAGATTTTTCTTTTTTTTTCGTAATTTGGCGTTTGTTTCTTTTTACTTCAAACATGAAATTTAGTTTTTTTTTCAAAAAATTATGACTTTTTCTTGATATTTACGCGTTAATCTCTAAATTCGAATGCTGAAAAACCTTTTCTTTACAATTATTAACGGGATCTGAAATCTTGAGAAATTTTTAATTATGAATTTAGCTTGTTTTTTCGAACTTTTGATCTTTGAATCAAAATTTAGATTTGTTTCTAAAACTGCCCAATTTTTCCCTCTAAATTTGGATTTTTTTCTCGAAATATCGAATTAAAACACGAAATTAAAAAGAATGTCAAGCTTTAACTCACAATTTTAAAAAAATAGTCAAAAAACCTCGAAGTGTATGTAAACAAATTTAAAGTTTTTATTTTAATCATAACATTTTGACTTTCAACTCGATTCTTCGGGTATTTTCTAAAAACTTAAAACTTCATAGAATAAGTCAGAATTTTGCAAATTAATACTTTAAATTCCAAAATTCAAAAATTCTGAAATTGTTATTTTTTTTGTTCCATTTATTCCTTATTCATTTTTTCACCTTTTTTTGTTTACCTAAAATTGTTAACTTAAAGTTTGGGCACCACTGTTATAAATTCAAGATTTCGAATTTGGTTTTTTAATTCTTCTTCTTCTTCTTTTTCTTAGCATAGGGCTGCTGCCCTGCCTGCCCATATTTTGCCTCTAGGTATTGTCTTGCGAGCTAGATGTTCAGCTCTCGTACTATTTCTTTGAGGGTCTTCCAGGTGGTCGTTTCGTATTGGGTATTTGAGTCATTATTCTTTTCGCAACTCTGTTGTTCATTCTTTCGACATGATCTCTCCAGAAACGGCGTCTCGATCTGCACCATCTGACCACGTCTTCTGTGCCGCATGTTTCTCTGATGCGTTCTTTCCGAATTCTGTCGCGAATTGTGCGGTCTGTTATGGTTCGTAATGTCTTCATTTCTGTTGTTCTTAGGATTTTCTTTGTCTTCGATGTTTCGGGTCCCGTCTCTGCTGATGTTTTTAAATTCAAAATTTTAATTTTCCCTAATAATATTGGATTAATTTTACTTTCTTTTCAAAATTTCTAAATTCTGAATTGCGGACTTTTTAGAAAATAACAATATTGTTGCGCGTTATCGGTTCGAATATTTAACACATGAATTGTAAAACACTTTATTTTAAACTGAACTCGGAACACTACAATTGCAATTAAACTCAGTTATTGAATTCTAACTACTAACTCACTAATTAAATACACTGACCGACTGACTCGATGAGGGAAAGCCAACCGGACCCCCTTTATATAGATCTCTGGTTCGGGTTCTAGAAGTTTTCAGTAGATAAGGCTTATCGTTTGCCGAAATTTCTGGAACGCTTATCTGCCGTTTTCATTATGGCGGCCGCTTTCCCTCATCAGATCTTTCTAGAAAATTTTCTTAGATTCTAAATTCTACAATTACATTTCGTTACAATATTTTTTTATAATTCTAAGTTTTTTTCATAAATTTCGTTTTATTTTTTAAACTTTTATCCAAATCCATTTACAACTTTCATCTCAAAATTCCGATTTTACATAATCTATAATTTTTTTCTAAAAGTTAGATTAGAAACGCACAATTTCTATATTTTCTAAAAAATATTGATTTTATACTCGAAATTTCAATCGAATTAATTTGAATTCTTTGTCTAAATTTCCGTTTCTTTCTTGAAATTTGGATTTTTGTTTCAAAATTACTCGAAATATTTCCTTTCTTTTAAATACACACTTAATATCGAGTCATTCGGAGCTGAAAAAAAAACCGGTAAAACAGTTATTTTTGTAGGAACGAAAACTGGAACTGTACAGATATATTTCTTTTCCGGAACTAAAACCGGAACTAAAAAAACAAGTGTTCGAAGCCCCGCTTTCAACTTTAAACATGAAATTTAAACTATCTTCCTCAGAATTGTTTCTTTAATCTAAATATTTGATATTTCGACTTTTTCGAAATTTGTCTTCGCAATTTTGAGACAAAAGTCCAAATTCTTTCTTAATTGTGTTAATTATCTATAATTGAATCCAACCTATCGAATTTAAACTGGACATCTTGGAAAAAAATTGCAATTGAGAGTCAAAACTAGCAGTTTTATCTTTTTTCCTAAGTTTTGAGTTTAAACTGAACAATTTTAGATTAAAGTCGATGTTTCTAAATTAAAGTCAGTTTAAAAATTAAAGTCAGACATTCAAAATTTGTGTTGTCTGCAGAAACGTATCCAAGGGCAAAGGGGACTTTAGTCACTTCTAAGGATCTTTATGCATAAAGAATTAAATTAAATTAAATTCTTTAAGTATAGATTTTTTGTGAAGAAGCTTAACACGTCGTAGTGGGCGTCAAAAATTTCGATCGTAAGGTACAATTTTCCACTCCTTTCTTTTTGCGTATTTTGATTTTTTTTTAAGCTTTAGTCCTTTCTTCAATATTTTGATTTTCTTTGAAAATTTTCGATATTTTTTGAAAATTCTGACTGATTGAAATCACCACCTGTTTCAATATTTGACTTTTTTATTCCAGTCTTATTTTGAAGAGTTTAACTTATTTGAAAATTTCGACTTTTTGGAAAATTTCGACCCATGGAAAATATCGAGATCTTTTTTTAAGTTTCGACTCTGTTTTGACACCTTGACACTTCAAAATTAACATTTTGTTAAAATTTTCATTGTTTTTTTAAAATTTACATTTTTTTCTTTGTAAAATATTAAATTCTTCTAAAAATTTTGAGTTATTCGGACAACCTATATACTTCTTTCCGAAATGCTTACTTTAAATTCTATTTTTTTTTCGAAATTTCAACTTATATTCTCAACTCTTGCGAGAATTTTGTTAGTTACTTCGAATTTTTCGATATTAATGAAACTTTCTGTCTTCGAATTTAAACTTTAAATTACCACATTTTTTTATTTTACAAAGCTAATTTTGTTTTGGAATCTTTTTCCTAAATTTCCAGGTTAACACTTTCAATGGTTAATGTTTTTCTTCTGCAAATTCAAATGTAAACTCTACACTTCGTCTTTTTCTAGAAAAGTCGACTTCATTTCCGAAATTTCAATTCGAATTTCAAAACTTCCAGCTTTTAAAACCCACGTTCTTTATAGTTTTTTTAAAAATTGTTCTATTCAATTTCAAATATAAGTATTTTCACTAAAGAAAGTCTTTTTCAAATTTGAATTATTCGCATATATTGTTTAAATTTTTCTATCGTAAATTTTGACTACAATTTCAAAATGTCGACTTTCTTTATAAAGCTCTGCCAGTTATTTAAAAAATAACAATAATAGGAAAGCGCCATTTATTTGTTAATCATTTTTTTAAAATCCTACATTTTTATTTTTTTAGAACAATCTCATCGTTTAACTGACCGTTTTTCATCCGGCCCTTCCAGAAAGTAGTTACGAAATCAACTTGAGACCGAAGAAACCGCAGCGTGATAACAATCTGCTACATTCTAAATGAGTAAACATTCGAGAGCGGTTTTAAAGAACGGAATTGTAAAAAAAATTACAGCTGTCACGTTCTACTGACATTTGCGTATTGTGACGTTTCAGTCAAAATAGAACACGGCTGATGCGAATGCGAGGGCATCGAAATATTTCACGCTCATAACGGTTCTTGCGACTTTGTCCGAATCTATTGTGCCCTTATGGCTTTGGTTGTATTTAAATCGCATTTAATGCACAATACCGGAAGTCAATTGGCGGAAACATGACAAAGATTGACGTTTTACATCATTATTTCGCTCGAGATATATACTTTTGCCTATTTTACATAATATTGATTTGAATGAAATGGATTTTTTTCAATCGCAAGATCCCTGATTATGATTAGAAGTTATTTTTTACAACTTTAAGAAGTTTTTGTTAAAATGCAGTTGAAGAGAAACGGAATTTAACGGTCTTGACCGAAAAAAATCACTTTCTCGTCTCTGTTTTCTGGTGCACAGCTGCAGTATTATTCTGGTTTTTTGTAGTTGCATTTTGTAAATTGATGCAAAATTTGTTATAACCATCTTAGAAGTTCCATCATTTGAGCTTTCTTGATGATTTGCTTATTATAAATGAGTATCCTTTCCGCTTCGGTTTTTTTCGGCGAAATTTCGTATTTAGGCTTGAATTACAAAGAAAAAGCAAAACAGTTTTAGTCAAAAACGTTTTTGACTAGGGAGAAGGGTGTTCCATATTACTAATACTTCAATGTGCATTAAATGGATTGATTAGTCACATGTCTTAAAACAGGTTTAGGTCTTTTTAGTCACAGTAAGGCTGCTTGACGTCTAGTGTTGCATTGTCGCTATAGGCTTGACGCACACAGAAAAACCAAACGTTTTTCCACACACATTTTGACTAAAACTGTTTTACTCTTTCTGTGTGCGTCAAGCCCTAGTCCTGAAGTTATTCTTACTAATGTACAGGGTGTTTTGCACATGTTACCCGTTATAACTAAAGTGATGGAAAAGGTTATTAACATCGAGATTCTCAAATATCTGGAGGAAAATAGAATCGTCTCCGACAGGCAATACGGTTTTAGACAACAACGCTCCACTGACGATCTACTGGCATATATTACTCATATCTGCAACTCAGCTATGGAAAAACATGATGAGGCTAGGATTGTGGCATTGGATATCTCAAAAGCCTTCGACAGAGTCTAGCACCGATCTCTTCTCGCCAAATTAACATCTTATGGTCTTCCTCCTGGACTCTGCCTTTGATATCCAATTTTCTCGCTGATAGATCTCTTCAGGTCGGCATCTCATTCGAGACATTTGCGATTGCAGGGGTGCCTCAGGGGTCTCTTCTGTCTCTTACTCTATTTCTGTTACATATAAATGATCTCTTAGCTTCAACTTCCAATCCTATATGCAGCTACGCAGATGATAGTAACCTTGTGTTATCTTTTTTCTCCGACAAATCATTATCTGTCGCTGCTTCAGATCGACTAAGGAAACAGCAAATACAGACAATTAATCGGGATCTCGAGATTATTCTGGAATGGGGTAAAAACAATTTGGTCGACTTCAACGCTTCAAAAACTCAGGCCACGGTTTTCTCGAAGAAAACATTAAGGGATAATGCAACAAACATACTAATGGACCGTAAAATCCTTCCGATGGGATCTAATCCATCTTTTCTAGGAGTGAATGCGAGCACTAACTCCTCTTGGGAAGATCATTTGCGCGTCATTGCCAAATCCGCCTCTCAGAAGCTAGGCCTTTTTTAGAGCTAAAAAGTACTTCATATCTCATCAGCTGTTACCATTATACAAAGCTCAAGTTAGGCCAACACTAGAATACTGTTCTCATGTTTGGAGTTCAGCCCCAAAACACACTTTAGCTCTCTTGGATTCAATTCAAAGAAGAGCGATTCGCCTAATTGATTCTCTCGAAACACTAGAGCACAGGCGTATGGTTGGTGACTTATCTCTTTTCTACAAGTACTATCATGGAAGACGCTCGCAGGAACTAATAGGATTGATCCCCCCAAGGGCAAGATTCTTGCGGTTTACTAGACAGTCGGAGACAGCAAATTCCTGTGCGATCCAGCTTGACACATTTAGGACTTCTGTCTACGGAGACACTTTTTTCTATAGAACTTCCAAGTTATGGAACTTGTTACCGAAAGGAATTTTCCCCAAAAATTACAACCTACCTTTGTTTAAGAAGGCGGTTCATCGCCATTTATCCTTGTTTCCGCATACTACTCGCAATGCTTTGGAAGCATAATGGGGTCACCCTTTGCGATTGCATTAAATTAAAAAAAATGGACCGTTAAACTTATTTGGTGGATTCGTTGTCATTTGCAAGATTTTTGTTCCCAATAACCTAGGTTCTAAATATTATAGTTTCTACGGAATTAATTTTTTAATTAATGCAAATTATTCAAAATCTCCGATTCAACCTCCCAGAACTATTTTGTTTGCAGTTGTATAAACGTCGAATTTTTTTTTATTTGTTCTGAAATAAAGTCTTGTTTAAATTTAATTATTATTTGATGCAACGGCCCCTAAGCATTTTAATTACAAGGCTACAAATTCTTTAAACGAGTTAAAAGTAGTAAACATGTTTGAATTCTAAATTTATTTCAAAGAAAACTTACAGCAGCCGAGAGCCTTATTTAAAAGCTTTCCTAGTTTATGCTTTTTTTAATGGTATGCCACATGTGATAACAAGTCTTTCAATGCCTGGTGAAAATTAGGGATACAAACGGTGCGATGGTACTTGGACAATACATTTCCCAGTGCATGGGTAGGAAAAGGTTATCCTATTCTTTGAATGATACAAGAAATGTTTCTGCAAACAACAACCTTGCAAATTGGAGAAGGAATCCTGCCTGTATAAGAAATAGAGCAGCTCAATTTGAGCAGAATGTGTGGGAAAAAATTTTAATTGTTTTTAGGTCTTGCTTGTGTAATAAAGTTATTAATATTTTAAAACTATTCTTTTCTCATTATTTAACTTGATACACAAATCTTGTTCTCCGAAACCAAGAAAGATTAAAAAACACAACAGTTGCTTTAACGCGTTTTGATATCCAAGCTATCATCTTCAGAGAGATATTTAGTCAGTATCTCTCTAAAGATGATAACTTGGCTATCGAAACGCGTTAGAGCAACTGTTGTTGTGTTTTTTAATCTTTCTTGGTTTCAGGGGACAATATTTGTGTATCAATTTTTGAAGATAACCAAGGACCAGTTGGTTCTACCAAAATTATTTACCTTTCTAATAAGACACTAATTTTGTTCTGATAATTTTTTTTTGGAAAATTATTACATATCCTTAGAACAACTCATTGCAACATTGTTCTAATTCATCCGTTTACTGTAATCGCAGTTACTGTTATTTTCGCATTACATGGTAGACTTGTACCCCTAGTTTTCACCACTTATCGAATGATTTCTATCACATGTAGCATATGATTAAAAAAAGAATAATCTATAGAATATTTTAGATAAAAGCGAACTTCTCAGTTGCTATTAGTTTTTTAAAAAAATAAATTGGGAATTGAAAAATTTTATTACTTTTAATTTGTTTTAAAAATTTGTTGACTTGAATCTACAATTTTTGCTGACCGTTACATAATATAATGATTTACTTGACAATAATTTATTACAGAAGAAAGAGAAAAAATTCTGCGCTTATACAATTTTTAACAAAATATTTCTTGGGGACTTAAAAGGGAGATTTTAGGTAATCTAAAAAAACTAAAAAAAAAATACTTTCTCAATAACTATAACATTTAGGACCTAGGTCAGTAGGGTTAAAGACTTTGCTAATGACCCTACTAATCCACCAAATAATTTCAACGGTTGATGCTCCAAATACCCTGCATAAATGCGAAAGTGTATTTGCCTGATTGTTTGTCTCGAGATTTTTCATAAATTTGTAGAATAACTGAGATACGGAATTTATTTCATTTGGATGTTCCACATTGTATAAAAGGAATCCAATTTTGAGGAAAAAGTCGACATTTCCAGCAATTTTCGGACATAAACATCACTTAAGGCACATTTTGATAAAAATTGAAATTTCCGAGAAGTTGTCTTTCAGACAAAACTAAATATAAAGCAAAATAGTGGAATTTTCGAAAAAAGACGATTTCTAAAATTTTTATTCCAAACGTAAAATTTGACAAATAAATTGGAAATTTGGAAATAGATGAAGTTTGACAAAAAGGCAAATCTTAGGAACCAGACTAATTTTAGGAGAAAAGGTCAATATTTCGAGAAAAAGTTGAATTATGAGGAAAAGTCGAAATTTCTAGAATTATCGAATATTAAATTTGAGATAAAAATCCAAAGTTTAAGAAAAAAAATCTTAAGAAAAAGCCAAACTTTAAGAATCCGGTCAAAGGTCCTGGAAATCAAGATTTTGAAAGGTGGAAATTTTCAAAAAAACTCACTCAGGAAAAGAGCGACATTTCGAAATAAAAAAAACCACCAAAGTATCAAAACTTCGAAATTGTAGGACAATTTTAAGAAAATGAAGTCGAATTTTTTGAATAAATTTCAAATGTAACGAAAACGAATTTTAAAAACTAGTCGAAATTCTGGAAAAGAAAGACAATTTAAGATAAATAAATTCGCACAGAGGTTAAAAAAGTAGATTTTTACGAATAAAATCGAAAAATTGAAAAGGGGCAAATTTTGAAAAAAAAGTCGAAATTCGGAAAAAGTGACGAATTTTAAGAAAAAATACAAAATTTCGAGGAAAAATGGAAATTTCGCGTTGAGCGAAATATTTTGAGAAAATAATCAAATTTCGAGAATACCCCTTATGAAAAAGATGAATTTGAAAATAATCTAAGTTAAAGAGAAACCCAATTTCAAGGAAAAAGTTGAGATAAAGCCGTAATTTCGGAAATAGATGAGTTTTAAGAAAAATATCGAAATTTCCAAAAAGAAAAAAACGAAGTTGAAGGCAGAAAATCGAAATTCGGAAAAAGTGACGAATTTTGAGAAAAAACACGAATTTTTGAGGAAAAATGGAAATTTTGCGTTGAGCGTAATATTTTAAGAAATAATCAAATTTCGAGAATACCCCTTATGAAAAAGATGAATTTGAAAATAATCTAAGTTAAAGAAAAACCCAATTTCAAGATAAAAGTTGAGATAAAGCCGTAATTTCGGAAATAGATGGGTTTTGAGAAAAATATCGAAATTTCCAAAAAGAAAAAAACGAAGTTGGAGGCAGAAAATCGAAATTTCAAAAAAAAAACGTATTATAAAAAAAAGATCGAAAATACGAAAAACACTTTAAAATTTCGAGAATAAATTTCGTAAAAATGTAAAATTTCTCAGTCAAATATTGTCGAAATTTCGAAAAGTGAGTGAATTTTGAGAAGAAATCGAAATTTGCCGGCTGAATATTTATTGTCTTTTGGGTATTTAAGTCAGAGGGACACGAACGCTCCACCCTGGGTGGTCTTGAGATGTTTGTCGAAATTTTGGAAAACAAATTTGGATTAAAAGCAGTTGAAATTTCCAAAGATAATTAAATTTTTCCAAAAAGAATTATTCAAAATTTTTAGATTTTTTATTCAAAGAATCGGCAAATTTTTGGCAAATTTTGACAAACCAATCTAAATTTGATTGGATGTAAAGAAAAGTCCAAGCTTTCGGAAAAAGTCTAATTTTAAGAAATAGTGTTTGGAAAATAAATGGCAAAGAATTTTAAGAAAAAATTTCAACATTTTGAGAAAGTTAGATTTTAACAATGGAAGTCAAATTTTAAAAATAAATTCGAAAATACAAAAAAGGCAACTTTTGTGAAACAAGACGAATTTTGAGAAAAAGTCGATATTTAGAGAAAATGTCGAAATTTCTCATTTTAGCTGCGCATATTAACTTCTTGTTTGCAGAAAGCAACCAAAGTACTTGGATGCCCTGTGCAGATTACTTACCTACCCAACTCATTCAGTCGAATCATTTTTCGGTTTTAAAATGAGACCTCGTTCTTTTTTGCAGCACAGATTAGGACTTCTTCTGAAATATATGCTAAAAATATAATACTTAAAAATGTGTAGCTTGGTTCCTTTCTGCAAAAAGCGGTTCAACGTTGACAAAAGAGCGACAACTTCTAAAAAAGTCGAAAATAAATTGAACTGCTAAACTCGTCATTTTGCCGAAATTTTAGAAACTAACTAAAAATTTCAAGGTTAAAATAAAAAAATGGAGCAAAAGTCAATTCGATAAAAATGTTGCGTGTTATTGGTTAGAAAATTAAAACTTCGTAAATTGTAACACTTTATTTCCAAACTTATTTCGGAACATTACAATTATAATTTACATAACTATCAGACTATCTGGCTAACTAACTAACTAACTGACTATCTGACTGAGGGAAAGACGACCTCGTATTTATAGGTACCCTTCCAGTTTCTAGAAGGATCCCCGTACCGATAAGATTATCGCTTGCGGAAATATCTGGAGCGCTTATCTAGCGTATGATTTGTTCTCGCGGCCGCTTCCATTATCAAATGATTCTAGAGAATTCCTTACACAATCACTAATACAAATTTTATAACTACATTTTGTTACAATGCCTCCTTCTTAAGACTGATCATCTCGATCAGTTCCAATCAGTCATTTAACCACTATTTTTACATAGTCTGTTGAGGTGTACCACTTTCATCTTGGTCCTGGGGCTGCGTTGCATCCTGTATAGCAAGTCTTTGATCCCCTTCAGTACTTTGTATGGCCCTTCCCAAGATGGCGTAAATTTTGGCGAAACTCCTTTCCTCCGCTGAGGGTTGTAGAGCCACACCAATTCGCTCTCACTAAAACCACCATGATTGGGGTTTACGTCATATCTGGTCTTCATCCGGTTCGTCGCCAAGTTGATCTTTGTCCACACCAGGGCATGTGTCTCCAATACCGCTTGACTCAAGTCGTCTACAAAACCCATCTTCTCCCTGGGGGTCTCCCTTAGTGATCCAAATACCAAGTCACACTGAAGCCGTAGTTTCCTCCCGAACATCACTTTTGCCGGAGTCTGACCCGTAGGTTCATGAGTTGCCGCGCGATAGGCCATTAGAAACAGTGGTAGTTGTTGCTCCCAGTCTTTCAGATGCTTAGATACTACCTTCGAAAGATGTTCCTCCAAGGTACCGTTAAATCTTTCTACCATTCCATTAGACTGTGGATGAAGAGGTGTCTTTCGAGTTTTCTTTATTCCAAGAAGACGGCACACCTCTTGGAAGACCCCCGATTCAAAGTTCCTTCTTTGGTCCGAGTGTAGTTCCAAGGGAACACCAAATCGACAGATGAAGTTGTCCACAAGAACCCTTGCGATTGTGGTAGCTTCCTGGTTTGGTATGGCGTAAGCTTCAGGCCATTTACTGAAATAGTCCTTGGTCACCAGGATGTACTTATTTCCGTCGTCTGATGCTGGAAACGGTTTCGCCATATAGATTGCAATTCTCTCAAATGGAACTCCCACATTATACTGCTTCCAGGTCCCTTTGTTTCTTGTACGAGGGCGCAGCGTAGATGACAAATTTGCGACACCACTGCTAGACGTCCTCCCTGCCGTTAACCCAATAGAACCATTTCCGAATCTTTTTCAGGGTCTTGTTCATCCCTAGATGTCCACCAGAGGTCCCATTGTGCACCTCCCTCAAAACCTGTGGAATCTTCTCCTGAGGCCCCATCAAATGCAAGTTGACACGCTTTCTATCGTAGAGGGATTTCCATTGGGCCCACAAATTCTTATCAGCTGGAGTTCTGTCGGAAAATTCTTGCCATTCAGGTTTATCTCCAGCTTCCTTCCACTCCAATATGGGTCCGATATCAGCATTGCTCTTTTGTAGCTCTTAAAGACCTTCAGCAGTACATTTCACTTCTGACACCAGTAGTTGCGCGCTGTCGGTTCGAAAATTAAAACTTCGTGATTTGTAACACTTTATTTCCAAATTTATTTCGGAACACTACAATTATAATTCACTCAACTATCAATCTATCTGGCTAACTAACTAACCAACTGACTATCCGACTCACTGAGGAAAAGACGAACGCGTGTTTATAGGTACCGTTCCGGTTTCTAGAAGGATCTCCATACCGATAACATTATCGCTTACGGAAATGTCTGGAGCGCCGTATGATTCATTCTCGCGGCCGCTTCCCATTAACAAATGTTTTTAGCGACTTCCCTACATAATCACTAATACAAATTTTATAACTATATTTTGTTATAATACCTTAGAATTTATAAAAAAAATACGAAACTTAGAATTTAAAAAATTGGAAAGGCGGAATTTTCAGAGAGAAGTCCCAGATTTTTAGGAAACTTCAAAGCTTATAACAAAATGTCAAGTAGAAATTTAGCGAAACATTTAAGAAATGGATGCTTAAACTGGGAATTTTAAGAAAAAATAACTATTTATAAAATAGTCGACAGTAAAAAATTTTTAGTTTACCCTCGAAATTTTTGAATTAAATACTGAAATTTGAGTAGACTCGAATATTTCACCCTTTTCTCGAATTTTGAACATTTGAACTCGCCATTTCTCCAGAAAAAGAAAAAAAATTCCTCGAAGTTGGACTCTGTAAACTAAATGTTGCCAATTATTGTGTTTTCTCAAGAACTCAATTGCAAAATTGCTTTTTTTAATTAAAAATATGTATTGTTAAAATTCAATTCGAAAAATGTAAAAGAATATAAGGAAATACTTTTTTTAACCAATTTTGGGAAACAAACTTTATGTTGGGGCCCGTTTTGTATTAAATAAGCAAGTCACAAGTAAAAATCTAACAAAGTGGTCCTAATAATTAAGATATTGTTTCCTGGACGACACATAACCGTTAACCTACTTTTTTTTTAAGTAACTGTGTCTAGTTCGATATTTTTTTAACTTCGAATTGAAAACAACCGCAGAATAAAAACAGGGCTTCAGTGTTTGTCACAGTGTCAAATTTCATGATTTTGAAATCAATACAAAATTAACGAAATTCGTAGGGGGAAAATAAAATGTATTCTAGACAAAGATGTCACAATGTTATTGATCAGCATTGTTTGTTTTGTTGTAGTATAAAAAAAGCGCGAAATTACGTGAGAATGTGCGAAAATACAATAAGTGGATAACATATTGAATTTCCAGGTATTATTCGAACAACTTTGGTGATTATTGGATTCAAACGCTCGCGAATGATGGCAAAAACGTAATTGGCCGATTTTACGTTATAATAATTATGAATATGCCTTCTTTGATAATTCTAGCTTAAAAGTTGTCTCGGCATCATGTACCTTAATTATCTCTGAAGTCAGTTTAAAAATTAATTACAAAGTTTGGGTAAAACATCGCTTCCTTTTCCTTTTTAAAAAATATTTGAAAACTTTAAGCATTTTTTTGACATATCCTTTAAAAGAAAATTAAAAGTTCCTTTATGCGGAAAGCTCTTTGATGTTGATTATCCCTTTTAAAATATCATGGAATCTAATTACCTGTTTGGCTTTGGAAGACTTTTTATTGGCGCAAATATTGGTTGTCAACTTTGCTCAAAGTGTTCGCATCAAGAGCTATTAAAAATATAATCAGAATGGAACTAATTTATAAAAAGAAGACTGCGCTTGTTTACTCGACGCAGTTACATGCATGAAGAGATTTTAAAAAATTATCCACGAGGTCAAACCGATAATTGGGTTTTTGATTCTAAACTCGTTAAACTGATTAAAAATTTATTAAACTCCAAAGAAGATTTGCCAAGTCTTTCATACATTTCGCAAGAAGTAGAATGACAAGAAACGTTACAACAATAATCAGATATGGAAAGGCGTCGCATAAATCATTTCGGAGTGTTATTATACAAAATGAAAGCAATCATTTTTTATCTAGTCCGTTCTGCATAAATCTCTTCGTTTATCTATAAAACATTTTTATACCATAAAGTGCGAGGAGGAGCCCCGGGGAAATTAAACGAAAGTAAAATTAGCATTTAGAAAAATTATACAGCCACACGACGACCCTCGCAACTCACTTGGAACAAACAATCCGTGTGAATGTCACGAATAGAGTTATTATGCTTTTGCATGACTCCTATTCGCGCTGACTTTTCAGCCAGAGCGATGCCTCTGAATATATCTTTTCCGCGGAGGCGTTACCCCATTATTGTACATTAGAGCCTAAGATGAATAAATTTTCCAAGAGGCGCGTTAGTGCCTTTATCTGAGAACCTACTAGAAAAAAGAATGTTACGAATATGTTGTGTAATGTTGAATTAGTTAATCATAATCGTAACGTGTATGGACTCCTTTAAATCGCAGATGTAAGCTGTCACCAGTGTTGTCAACCCTTTTGCGAAGAAAACTTGTACAAAACCGAAAAAAAGCTGTAAAAAACTGTAAATGTAGCAAAAGCTGCAAATCTACAGTTTTTCTTTATTTTCTTTATATCGATGGTTCTTAACCGGTGGCCTCTGACAACAGAAATCAAGGATTTAAAAATTAAAATTTCGAGAAAAATGATAAATATTTGAATCTAACTTCGAAATTTCGTTATTAATAGTAAAAATTTCAAGAGGGAAGCACATAATTTTTCAGATTTTTGTTACCATTCGTTTTTAACTCTTATTTTCCGAAATTTTGGCTTTTTTCGCAGAATCTAAAAGTTGAAATTATAAATTAATTTGTTTCTGAAATTTCAAACAATATTGAAATTTATGCCTTTTTTAAATCATGAAATTTTTCTTCCAACATTTCGACTTTTTTCTAAAAACTCCATTTTCTTAAAATAAATTTAAATTTAATTTTTTTCGTTCGATCACCAATTTTGTAATTATTTTTTTATGTATTTCAACATTCTAAATTTGAACATGAGATTTCTCTCAAATGTCGACGAAATTTCTCGTTTTTATAAAAATTTGGAAGATATTTGATTATTTTAATTATTTTCAACATTTCGACTTTCAACTTATAAATTCGAAATTTTGTTGCTAAAAATGTATAGTTACTTTTCTAAATTTAGGAATTTCTAACAAAAAAAAATTTGATCATTTTTATAATACCTACCAACTATCTTCCTTTTTTCAAAATATTGACTTTAGTTAAAATTTCGAATACAAACTTACAACTTTATTGTTACCATAATATATCTTGCCTTTTTAATAAGAAAATAATATCCTGTTAGAAATTTTAAATTTTTGACCAAAACTTCAAGAAAAAATATCGAAACTTCGAAAAAAAGTCACAATTTTAAGAGATCTATATAAATTTTAGGTTATTTTTATTTCATTTTAACTTAACATTTTATAATTGTTTTTTAAAATTTTTATAGAT
This sequence comes from Dastarcus helophoroides, assembly GCA_028583605.1. Taxonomy (NCBI): domain Eukaryota; kingdom Metazoa; phylum Arthropoda; class Insecta; order Coleoptera; family Bothrideridae; genus Dastarcus; species Dastarcus helophoroides. The sequence continues at coordinate 7,254,281 of CM053327.1, read as the reverse complement.
TTATATGCTTAAAATTTGGAAACTTTTTTATTAAATTTGGTCTCTTTTTTAAATTTTTGATTTTATTTTGAGCTTCTAAATCAGAAAAAATAATTTTAATATTCGTTTTAATATAATTTTTTTAATTATTTTTTAGTTTTTTATTTTTGGGTTAACTTTAAAAAAAATTCTTGTTCAAATTAACAACTTTTAATCTTTTCCTAAAATTTTGACTTTATCATCTCAAGAACTAGATTTTTTTAAATTCTTTTCCGGATTTAAGATCCTAAATTTTTAAGTTAAAGTCAAATATTTAAATTTTAAGATAAAATTTCACTACAATTTCGAGAGTAAAGTTAACATTTTTAGAGTTTTTTGTCATCTATGATTTCGAGCTCTTCTTTTCGAAATTTTAACTTTTCCTAAAATTGCGAATTACACATCTCAAAATTTAGTCTTTTACTAAAAATTTTAAATTTTTTCTTAAAATTTATCATTTTGTTTCAGAAATTGAGTTTTTAAATTTAAAATTCGAGTTTATTCCGATTTTTTTGAAAGCTCGACACATTCTGTAAATTCATTTTTTTTTTATTCCCAGTTTTTTTAAATAAAATTGCGACTTTCTTAAAAACTTTCATTTTTAACTTGAAATTTTTAGTTCTTTTCATGAAATTTTTAGTTCTTTTCATAAAATTTCAATTTCTTTTAACTCAGATTTGTAAAAATGTAAAACATTTTCCTTTAAAAACTTCTAAAATATTCGAAATTCGATGATTTAAATAGAAATTTTAAAAGAATTTTTCTTTAAATTTTGGTTTTTCTTTCAATGTTTTGTTTACTTTTCGAAATTTAGACTTTCTAAAGATTTTGATTTTCTTCTTTCGAAATTGCAAGCTGTAAAACAAAACAAAAAAATAATCAGAATTTTAGGAAAACGAAATGTTTCTATTTTAATTTAGAAATATTGACTTTCAATCAAAATTTTCGACTTTTTAGAGAAATCGAGCACATAAAAAAACAATATCTTGAAATTTGGAATTTAATCCGAAGACAATAGAAATATTGAAAAAATAAGATGAAAAATTTTATAAAAAAAGCGTTGAAACTGAAAACTTCTAAAAAAATTTAAATTTTCAAATTATGGTCAAAATGTTGAGGTGAAAGTCGTAATTCTAGTAAAGAAGTTAAGGTTTTCGTTTTAAACATTTAGTGGCAAAACAAATCTGAATTTTACTCAAAATATACCAGAGATAAAAAACTGTAGATTTTGGGGATTAACTAAGAACTGCGATAACATTTGAAAAATTCTAAATCTATAGTTAAAACTGTAGGATTGGCAAGAGTGGCTGTCACAATTAGCGTGGATTGTCTCAACCGATAGAGGAACCCACACGTACAGCTGATGTAGATGTAGATATCTTAAAATATAGAATCTCAGAAAGAAGATTTTACATTCTAAGGTAGATACCCATCAATCTAATTTACTCGAACCGTTCTTCATTACTTTTCTTGATTCATATAAACTCAGCGTTGCATCAGCGCTTGGAAACCAGTAGTTGCCAACAATGACTGAGGCGAATGTCCAGGAATTTCTGAGATAGTACTGGACCAGGGATTGAACACTTTGACAATTTTTGTCATGTCATAGGGTACAATTACCAACATACTTACTAGTAATTTTATTATTGACATTTTACATTAACAACTACAAGTGTCACTATCATTGTTGACAGCATTTTTTTGTCTTTTATTGTTGTTTATTTACTTACTACGTTATCACATAATAACACTATATTTTAAAAAAATTCAGGTCATGCAACTCCCTATTATATAAACTAAAAATTACTACAACTTAGAAATATTTCGTCATTTATAGGTTTGCAATTCTTTCCTTTGACAGAGTTATCGACGCCTGTAGTGGACCAAATGGACTCATTACGTTTAGTCCTAGCTTTACATTTTTACATTTGCTCAAACGCCCAATCTATTACCGAAAGTTTCCTAGAGAAATTATTTTTCTCAAAAGCAGTCTTCCTCCAATAAATCTTGATTCTGCAAAATATGTGCTTCTGGAAGAATCCGGGATACTGTTGTTGCTGAAACAATCCTTTAAACAGGATTCAAATTCCCCTTCTTTTTGTAAAGAGGTTATAGTCCAAAGATTGATTTTAAACGTAAAATACTTAAGAGGTCTATCAAATGTTCGAGCAGCCCAGTTTTTGTGTGGATTTGCAAAGTGCGTTGGAAGTAACTTCACTTCTTCAAATTTACCTCCTTTGCTCGATGAGAATAACACTATCTTACGACTCGCTGATCTGCAAGCTTCAGTATCTGCTCAGAACACCTATTTTGACACATTCTGAAGTTGTTTTAGGATAAGGCTTAATCAGGAAAATTTTTTTCGAGCGCGACACATCCTGGTCTTGATGGAATTCCAGCTATTTTTCTTAAGATGTGTGCTCCCGAACCGCCCCAAGTAGATCATTGACACTTTCTTCTTTCTTACAGCGGAGGTGTATTCTACCTTTGTCTCCAAAAAGGGAAAAAGAAACAGGGATGGACTGGCTCTAAATTTTGTGCCGGGTTATATAAGTAGGGCCCCTTATTAAGAGTTTGTTATTCCATTATTATGCCTAAAATCCTATCGTGAATCCAGTTCACATACCGTACTGAACATTTTGAAGTGCTCATGTGTTCAATAAAGGCATATAGTAAAAGATCTGCATTTATATAAGTTTTAGGGCTCCAATAAATGTAGATAATTTTTACAGCAGAATTGAAAAATGTTTGCAATAACTTCATTCTTTTTTGATTTGGAGCAAAATATTTATTTCAAGAGCCATGATCATAGGTGCTTCAATATTATTTTGGTTTAAATAATTTCTTAGTCTATCGGATTGTATATTTTAATTTAGAAAATAATCTTTCAGAAGAAACTTGGCTAACTTAAAATTATAGAAGATTCAAAAGAAAAATATTTAAACTTCCAAATTTACAATCGAAATCTCGAGAGAAATATCAAATATCGGTAGGTGGTAGACTGGAACTTTTAGTTGTCTGAGGTAGTACCACCCTACGTACTAGGAGGCCGTGAAATGATGCTTATATCATGTTTCCGTCTCTGATACGTGAGTCGGTTTATGTTATTCTTTTTTTCTCATCTTGTCCTTTTCCTTATTTCCCTTTTTCACCTCCTCTGATTTTTCTTGTAATTACTAAAAACAAAGATTATGGATTCCCTTCGTGTAAAAAATTCCGGACGTAAACTACCCTCCCGTGATGTCCGGGTGGATTGTGTGAGAGGGAATCCAAAATCGACGGAAAATTTTAATGTGTCATGGGCCAAGTTTGTTTTAAATAATTCATTCAAAATTCAATTCTGTAACATTCGGGGGTTAAACTCAAATATAAGCTCAGTTCATCAACACCTTCAAAATGAAAGACCCCATGTGTTGTTTCTGACAGAAACCCAGGTCTTTCCATACATCAATACGGTCCATTTGCTTTGCCCTAATTACGACTTGCACACAAAGTTTCGACACAAGAGGGGAATTTGTGCTTTTACGCAAAGCGACTTGTCCTGTTAACGAGAAGAAGCACTGAAATCTGCTGATCATGATGTGATTTGGCTAAAAATATGCTCCAAAAGCGAAGTAATCTGTTCACTTTATTTGTCTCCAAACGATCCCTCATACAGTTAACTCATCTCTTATCTCTCCGTAACCTTCGATCACCTAGAGACGAATTATCCAAACGCTAAGGTTGTCTTTCTCGATGACTTTAACGTACACAACATCCCCTGGTTAAGGTTTTCCTTCCAAATTGACGACGCGGGAAGGATGGCGGATGCTTTCGCCATCACTTGTGGACTATCGCAGTTAGTTAAGGAACTCATAAGAATTCCTGATGTAGACACTCATCACCTAATCTACTTGACATTTTCCTTACAAATTCTCCAAATTTATATAAAATCTCTGTGACATCATGGCTTGAAAATTCCGTGCCCAAGCTTGTAGCAGACTCTCGCTCGCTTCATATACCAGCTTCTTCTCAGACACAGTTCCGTAGGGTTTGGCACTTTATTTCTGCTAACTGGGAAAATTGAAGAGACTTCTTTGCATTTTTCCCATGGCAGGAAGTCTGCTTTAACTCAGACAACCCTTCCTCAGTGGCCGAATCCATCATTGAAACTATCCTGATTGGCATGAAATGCTCACTCCCAAAAGAAGTCTGCCTCCAGTAAATCTTGGCTCAGTAAAAAATGTACTCGGGCTGCCTCCTACAAATATGGGGCATATCGTAAGCAAAATAATCCCTCGCTCGAGACTCGGACCACTCGGATGCACGAAATCTTTGTCAACAGGTTATTGACGAGGCAAAAAGTGATTTCGATCGTAAAATGCGCCAGAGGTTTTTCAACTGTCCGAACGGATCCAGGACCTTTTGGAGATTTGCAAAGTCGATTGGAAAGAATTTTACACGTTCAAATTTTCCACCTTTATTCGATGCCAATAACAATGTTGCGACTACTTCCAAAGAAAAGGCTAACATACTAGCCTTAATATTTGCTGAAAATTCCAACCTTGATTCTCGAAACGCAGAACCGCCTATTCTTTCTAAGGTTGGCATTTTGATCCCTGAAGCTCGAGCTCGATCCCTCGACAGCTTCTGGCCTTCATGGTATCCCCGTTATTGTTTTTAAGAAATGCACTCCAGAGTTGACTCCTGTCCTAAGAAAATTGTTTACACTCTTTTACAACAAAGGTGTATTCCCTACCATCTGGAGATCTGCTAAGGTGCAGCCTGTCCCTAAAAAGGAACTAAGGAATCTGGTTAACAACTATCGGTCTATATCTTTGTTGCCCGTTATATCTAAAGTGATAGAAAAGGTTATCAACGTCGAGATCGAGGAGAACAGAATTATCTCGGACAGGCAATACGGTTTCAGACAACAACGCTCAACTGGCAATCTACTGCCATATGTTACGCATATCTGTAACTCAGCTGTAGAAAAACATGGTGAGGGTAGGATTGTGGCATTGGATATTCCAAAGGCAGAGTTTGGCACTGATCTCTTTTCGCCAAATTAACATCTTGTGGACTCTGTCATTTGATATCCAGTTTTTTCGCTGACAGATCTCTTCAGGTTGTCGTCGATAGGGATAACGGCAAACTCATCGCCATACCAAACTCTTGCTGATAAAATCCATTGTCTGTTTGAAAATATGTTGTTTTTACACAGAGTTGAACAAGAGTCATAATGGCATCTACATCTAATTTTGTCCTCTCCTTGAGACTTGCATCATTTGCAAGTTTGTTTTTTATTTATGGCAAATATTTTTATGGAAGAACTGGAGAGAATCATACTGAAACAGAAACCACTTGTCTGGTGGAGATATGTAGATGATGTGTTTGGCATTTGGCCTCATTCAATAGATACTATAAATTCATTTTTAAACTATATAAATGAACAAAAACAAACGATAAAATTTACCTCGGAAATTGGTTCAGATAATAAACTACCCTTCCTCGATGTGTTAACTGAAAGGGGCCAAAATGGGATATACACATCTGTTTATAGGAAACCAACCAACACAAAGAGATACCTGAATTACACATCAAATTGCAGTAAAAATATAAAAACAAGTCTAATAACTTTCCTAATAGGCAGAGCTAAAAATATCAGCTCTAGTTCTGAAATATATAATAAAGAACCATTTAATATTACATTAATATTACAAAAAAGAATAAAAAGGAATTTGTGGAAGAAGTTATAAACATAAGAGAAACAAGATCACCGAATCACAATCATGGCATCACAAACACATCACCCATTCAAGAACCTTGATTATTGCATACATACCAGGTCTCTCGGATAAAATCAAACGAATAGGGAGTGTACAGCATTCAAAACACACAATACTCTAAGATCATTACTAGTAAATACTGTAACGCAATGTAAATAGATGGAATAGAATTTAGAATAGAATTGTAGAATTTAGTATATAAGAAAAGTTTCTAGAATGATCTGATAAGGGGAAAGAGACCGCGATAACGAAGCAAACGGCAGATAAGCGTTCCCGAAATTTCGGCAAACGATAAGCCTTATCTGCCGGATTGTTCTAGAACCTGGATGCCAAAACTATATAAAGCGGCCAGCTCTCCCTCGAGTTAGTTGGTTAAAGGTCAGTGTAGTTAGTGAGTTAGTAAGAAGTCAATAAGTGAGTTCATTATCCAGTTGTAGTGATCCGAGTTTAGTTTGGTAATAAAGTGGGTGTTATTCGATAAGTGTAATCAATTCGAACCGATAAGACCGTAACAATACAAATCAAAAAAATGAAACACAAGATACCAAAACAACCTGCGAATGCAATAAGATTTACCCAGGTAAAACATCCAGACCTATGTGGATTGGCATTAACGAACATAAAAATTACCAAATAATGGAGATTTTTCAAAATCAAAAATTTGCGAACACTCATTTCAATATCATTACAGAATTCAGTAAAGAGAATCCTGCATTATTTACAGAGAAACACACTTTAAAAAAAGAAAAATTAAAGAAGCAGCTTTAATTTTACTAAATGGAGATAACTGTGTGGCGAATTGTTCGATTGATATAAACGGAATATGGCTGCCATTGTTAAAACGGGAAAAACAACTATGTCTCCTTAGAATCACCTAGGGAATGACCTAATAAACTGTCAGAATTATTTCTTACAACATACCCAAAATTGTAGAGGAAGAAATTTGGATTGATTTTCTGACAACGGGCAGAGAATAACACTGCCCAAAACGTTAAAGCTTTAAAATAATCTTGTGGTTATTTAGTTTTTACGTCGTTTAAATTTAAAGATAGTTTTAAGTGGTTTTTCCGTGTTGAGTCATAAACAGCGAATGACAAACCAAGAACCAACGCCATCGCTGTTTGTCGCAATCTATAAGAGATTGCCAATCCGTAACAGAAAGTAACTGGCGAAGAAAAAGCCAATAAAACATGAATTGAAATTCTAATATTTCGTAAAGAAAATACAGAGAATATTGTATTCTCGTCAGTGGCGGCTGGTGACTTTTTTGACAGGGGGTGCGCAAATGCAAAAATATTAGTAGTTAAGAGTTTAGGTGACTCCAGTGTCATAGCAAGATATTAAATTTAAGAGAAACAAAAGTGACACAAAAGGTGTGATATTTAATAGTATTTTTACGAATTAAATTTAATTACCATCTTATAATCTCCATTTCATGAAAACTGCATTTGAAAATAAAATATATTTTATTACAAGGTTCTAATTAAACTCTACAAAAACACAAAAAAAAATTCTTTAAAACAAAATCCGCTCTACGATCTTTTAAAGAAATAAAATCCCCATTACTTTCTCATCAAAAATTGTTTAAATCCAAATCTATAAATGAATAATTAGACCCTAGATTAGGTACTGCCATCTCTTTGTGAATAGCGGTACTTTTAGGCCTGTAAGTGCCACAATTGACAATCGCAATCAGATCAGTCGGGACCTACGCATTTAGCATCATAAACCTAAATACGCACTCCAAACTCTGACTCGTACTCACCATTTGGCAATATCGCACATGCGCGGAGCGGCGTACCCCGGGCTAGCTTTAGCGTGGTGTTCTGTAGTTTATTTCTCCGTATCCCGTGAAGCCGTGAAGACCATAGATAGGCATCGCACGGCACCCTCTGCGCGCACCAACTTATTTAAATTTCCTTATAATATTTAATATGTATAACGGAATCAAACGTTGGTGTATTTTATTCCAAGTCATTCAAAAGTATTATTAGTTAATTAGTATGTCATTATTTTGTGTTTAAAAATGTGATGAACCCAAGTCTTTTACATTAAACAGAAAAGAATAGATCGCTCATTTCACGAGACCAGCCGCCACTGATTCTCGTTCATTTTTATGGCCCCAATTTAACATATTGCACAGGACACCTTGTAAGCTAGCTAGGGCACTGGCCTCTGCCTCAAAATATTTTTATGATTAAAATCTCTTACACTTACAATTAGCAAATTAAAATCAGGGAAAATGGCGTAAGCGAAAGTTACAAACATTATAATTATGGTTCAATCGTTGTAAATAACTAAAACAGGGACCGAATATTTATTGAGATCTCTTAATTCCGCCAAAACATCCTCAAAACGTTACCTAAATCTGATAGATTTAATAGCGGGAGTGGTCTTATATTTCATTCCAACGACAAAATCTATAAAACTGTTCTGAAGGAAGGAATATCCTTTTCAAGGAAATATAAGGGATTTAAAGATAAAGTAAGTTAATAAGGAGATAAATTGGTAGTGATTTTGCATGTTTTGTGTCAGAGTGGATCTTGTTTTCCACCGGCAGAATCCGATTTCACGTCACCTTTTATATTTTGTGTATACTTTGATATGTTATACTTTTACGTAATTTGGAAATGTGCTTGTTATAAGGCCGCCGTTTTCGTATCCGGAAATATTACCATACCACCATACAATAGACAGATTTTACAGACTTCCACCACGCAACAGTATTGTTACGCGTTACTGATGCGATAATAAGGATTGTGGACTTTTAACTTTTAACACTTTTATAAAACACCGAAATCTTATTCACATTACATCCACTAATTAATGGTAACTCACGTCTATTTGTGCAGGTCACTAGTTTCAGAATATTTGACTTCTGGAGAAGTCTTAAGCAGAAGGAGGATGGCCACCTAGATGGCATGGTATGAGGCTTAAAACGTAAGCCTTCTCTTAAAACTTTAAGAAATTTGAGAAAAATTAGCCCTACTTCGTGCAGTTGTTTAGTGTTCGTAATTGAGAAATCATATTGACAAGAAATCAGAGCCGTAACGAGGTAGGTGCAACAGGTGCAACGGAACAGGATCGAATTCTAAGGGGAGCCTAACATTATTGAAGATTTTTTTTTAAGTTGTAGAGGATGTGGCTGCGAACGTTATAAAATTTTGTTAAATAATTAAAAGATATACAGAATGGACCATAAGTAATGGTACACAGAACAATGGTGGATTTTTCAAATAAAAATAATGTGATTTAGCTACATTTACCTTATACCAGAAGTTGATATTAACACATATACAGGGTCGTTAAAGTTGAAAAAAAATTTCGATGTTTTCGTATAATTATGGAATGAATTGTAATATAGGCACGAAATTTGGAACACGGGTGTTTCTTAGGTCGACAAACTCTAATTTGCTAACATATTACCAATAGCTGATAGGGGGCGCTACCTGCGCTATCCTGCATAACTCTAAATCATCATAACTTTTTTGTGCACCCATGTATATTAATTTTAAATGGATTATTTTATTTCCCCATTTTTTACGTAAGAAAGGTGTACTTTTTAAAAGTTGATACGAGCAACCGTTTCCCAGATATATGCCTTTAAAGGTTGACGTGCCTTGGTCTTAAATTACTAAGATTTTAAATTTTCGAAATAGGCTTGAAAAAAAAGTAATCATGAGACAGCTTTGAAAGTTATTTGTGTCAAATATTATTTTGATGATAATACTATTACGTAAATTTTAAAAATCTCAATAAAGAAAATCCAAAAAATTAAGACGTAATTTATTTTCTAACATAGATGTGAGATATAATGTCTGAGTCCGCACAAGAAAATTTTAATAGTCTGGGTGGTCAAAATATATATTTGGAGACAAATTTTAATGAAAGTCAGCCAGATTTTTAATTATTTACAATCCTTTTACATGAAAATATTCATTTCCCACATACTTATTTTTGAAAATATATTTTTTTTGGGGATTTTATTTAAATTTTCTTTAGAAATTTAAAAAATATGTGAAATAATAATGTCAGTACAGTAATATTTGATATAAACTATTTTAGAATCAGTTTTATCACTTTTATTTTGAAACCTACTGCAAAAAATTCACATTCATATAACTTAAAATAAAACTGCCAACTTTGAAGGCAAATATCTTGAAAATGTTTGCTTGCATTAACATTTAGAAAGTATACTTTTTTTACGTAAAAAATGTAGGTAAATAAAAATATCTGTAAACTGCCAAATGGAATAAATTTCGTATCTCAATTATTCTACAAATTTATGAAAAATCTCGAGACACGTCAATTTTAGATTATAAAACGACATCTTCCACCGTAAAAATTTCATCCCTAGATGCAACCGTCTTTGAGTGACAATTGCAACCTTTAAATTTTTAAACTAAAAGTAGAAGCTTGTTATAACTCATTTGAAAGGCATTTTTATTCTCTATTCAAAAATGTCATGGTTGTTACATTTATTTTAAAAATTATCAGTAAAAAAAATTAATTTCAGTTCTCAGCAACAAAATATAAATCTATTATTTTCATTTAATAAAATATAGAACAAACCATACTAAATGAAAAAGATGACCAAAATGGGCACTTTAAACATCTTGGCAGCATCCTAATTGTAAATAAAAATATCTTCTGACATTATTCAACATCTGTGGTGTCACCGACGCAACCGCAAGCCTTATTCTTGCTCTTAAGTCAGCTAAGTCGCGGGGTTTGGTTTTATACACTGTATGTTTCACATAATCCCATGAAAAATCCCGAGGCGTCAGGTCTGGTGATCGTGGTGGCCATTCTACTGTACCTCGTCTCCCTATCCACCGATTTGGAAATGTTAAATTGAGATATTGCCGGACATTGACTTGGTAGTGTGGTGGTGCTCCATCTTGCTGAAACCATATTATATTAGCTGAAACGTGTGGATTGTTTTGAGCTGGAAATAAGTTTACCAAAGCTGGTACAATGTTGTTTTTGAAACAATACTAAATAATTATCTCCATTTAAATTTCCATCAATGAAAAATGGTTCAGTGACATGATTTCCAATAATCCCTACCCAAACATTAACTTCTTCAGGGTTCAGGGTATGCAGTTATCTCATCCAGTGGGGATTTTCACTAGCCTAATAGTGACAGTTTTGACGATAAACATGACCGTGAAGAGTAAAAGTGGACTCATCAGAAAACAATGTGTTTTCTATTTGGATGCCATTATTATCTAATCTTTGCATTATTTGGTAACAAAAAAGAGTTCTCTTATCAAAATCTCCATCACCGAGCTCTTAACATGGTGTCAGTTTATAAGGATGCATTTGATTTTCTTTCACTACACGAATAATCAAGGAATAACTAATGTTCAGTGCTGCAGCTAATTGTCGACTTGAAGAATGTCGATTTTTTTGAAACTCATTCACTATTTCCAATTTGGTATCATTAGTTAATGCATTGGAGGGTTCTTTTTTAGCTTTCGTACATTTCCATGTTCGTGAAAATGCTTCTCGATTTTATTAATTGTACCTTGGGATATAGGCGGTAAATCAGGAAATTTTTGTTGAAATAGACGAGCGACTTAGGCCTGCGATCTTGCTCTAACTCCTTAACCGATTATTTGTAAAATTATTATTTTATGCCTTTTTGTTAAATGACACATATTAAATTTTCAAAATGTGCAAAAAGATAATTGAAGCACGATACTGACTACTGTTTAGTTCTCTCACAGTTTTCGAAAGTTACTGGGATGTTTTCGAAAAAAAGTACAATTGACTATGATAAGGTTGATAAGTTGTTACGTTTATTACTTTTTTATAAAATCAAAAAAGGATATCGAAATTGTTTTTTGTCCCTTTATGATTATCGAGGACGAACCGGACGAGCCGCTATTAATTATTATTGTAGAAAATGTCATCTAGTTGATAAATTATTTTTTTATTGTTTAATTTTTAAATAAATGTAGCAAACATTTTTAAGTAGAGAATGAAAAGAACTTTCAAATGAGGTAGACACCAAGCCCCTACTTTCAATTAAAAAATTTAGGGGTTAAAACGGTAACTCAAAGGGGGTTGCATCTAGGTATGGAATTTTTGCGAATGCAGGATGTCATCTTATAATTTAAAATTGATCTGCCTCGGGATTTTTCATAAATATGTACAATAACTGAGATGTTAAATTTATTCCATTTGGCTGTTTCACGCTACAAACAAACAATTACGTTTCTCCTTAAAAGCCCTAATTACTGGTAAATATTCGATAGTCATATCAAATATCTCTCCAAGCATCCTGGAAATTTTTATAGTTATTATTTTATTTATTTTTAACACAGTTTATTAGTTATAAATATCTAGTAAACAAACAAACATCTAGTAAACATCTACTAAATATAAAAATACAAATCTTGTCTCCTGGAACCAAGAAAGATTAAAAAAGACTACACTTTCTCCAACTCATTCCAATAGCCAGCATCTCTCTGAAGATAATAGCTTGGCTATCGAAACGCATTAGAGAAAGTTTTGTTGTGTTTTTTAATCCCTCTTGAATTCAGGGAACAACATTTGTATATCAATTTTTAAAGATAATCAAGGAGTCCGTTTTAAAAAAAAATTACAAAACACTTTTAATTTCACAGCCCATTACATTATTATATAAGACATTAGATATTGGGTAAATTCTGTAGAAATTCTAACCTAAATCTTTTAAATCTTCTAATCTAAATGTTAGTCTTAAAGTGCAAGAAATCTCATCCGAAGATCTGAACTCCAAAGGAAGCTACCTTAAAACCCCAAGAAAACTGATCTAATCTTCTGAACTTCCAATAAAACTTACTTAAAACATTAAGAGCAAATTTAAGCATTTTTTGCAATTTTTTTTGAGCCTTTTAAATCTTGAAAGAAATATTTAAAAAAATGAATTTTTAAGGAAACCCGACGAGAGTTCTGAACTCTTAGTTAATCCCATTTCGAGCTATACAGTTCCCTGTAAAGTAAATAAAGGTAGTAAATTTATAAGAATACTCATAATGAGATCTAAATCTCTACCAAATTAAATTAAAGCTCTAATAGTGCAATAAATCTCCTTCGGAGCTCAGAATTTTCGAACATCTCTAAATGAGCAATGAGAATCTGAGCTCTCAAGACTCTCTAAAGTTCCAAAGCTGCAGTAAGAACCATTTAATATTTTAAACTTTTAAGGAATTAATTTAAAGCTCTAAATGTACAACGAGAATCATTTAGAGCTCTCAACTTTTCAGCAATAAATTTAGAGCTCTAAAAAACCATTTAGATTTATTAATTTTATTTAACGTTTCTGCGACCCAATGTGGAAATATTTAAATTGTTTTAGTAATGAAATTTGACAATATTCTGAAACATTTTTTGAAATACGAGGGAATTTCTGCCATGTAACCATGAGGGCGTCTGGAGTGTACGCATACTCTTACCAATGTTAGATGGGGGTATCACGTGATTTCTTTTATTTAATCAAATTACGTTCTCGCTGTTTGTAAGTTGTAAATACAATGAGTGAGCAAGAGGTTTATCCGCACGTTGCGCAGCGCATTATTATTAAATTTCTTGCCGTTGAAGATGTAAAGCCCGCCGAAATCCTTCTTATTAGACTAGAAGCACAGTTTGGCGATACTAGTTTGATGATAACTCAAGTGTATGAATGATACAAACATTTTTGGAAGAACGAACTCAAGTTGACAATGGACCCCATGTCCGTCGTCCTCGGGCCAGCGTGATTGCAGACAAGGTTAATGCTGTCTACTACTGCCAGCTATTGGATGAATCAAAACGTGCATATCGGGGAAAGAGATAAATTTTCGGTCAGAAATGTGACTTTGCTTCACGACAATGCCCATCCCCATTCAACCAATCTGACACATTAAAAATTTGAGGAAATGCGTTGGGCAACATTAGAGCACCCTCCTTATAGTCCCGACTTATCACCATGCGATTATCATATGTTCAGGCCACTGAAAGAAGCTCTACAAGATGAGCGATTCCATGATGATGCTGCTGTTGAGACATTTGTGCGCAATTGGCTGAAAACACGCCTGCTTTCTTTTTATGATGATGTCATTAAAAAAGACCCAATCCGTTGGGAAAAATGCATAACAAAATCAGGAGATTATGTAGAAAAATAGTTAATAACTTTCATATATGTATCTTGTATTAATGAATTTTTAAAAACAAATTCCGGTTCATATTTGATTGACCCTCGTATCGCTCGGTGATATCCATATTTTTAAAACGTCACCTCATGGCAGTTGACAAATAATAGGTTAGTTTATTTTGCATAGAATAGGAAAAAAATTAAATATAGAAGTCTAAAATTGGACATGAAACATTTTTTTTTTAATTCAATTATGAAAATGTAAAAACTGTAAAAAAAGGTTTTAGCACTGGACATCGATGTTTCGCTCTCATTTAAGCTCGTCAGGAGTGCATAACATAAGAACCGTGAGGGAGGAAGAAGTACTTAGAAATAATAAATTGAAGTACATAAAAAAATTCTAACATGAATAGACCTTTGATTTAAAATTATAGATTTTATTTCAAACATTTCGAAATTTTTTTGATATTTCTAGTTTTTTCTTTGTTTATACTTCATTTTTACTATGAAATATGCGATGTCAGATAGACTCAAAGGGGGGATTAAGACCCGAAAACACCCCATCACTGATACTATCTAAATTTTGACTTTTTTTTTTCAAATTATAGACATTTTCCAGGAACCAAATATTCTAATATGTATAAACAAGCTACCAACAGAGTATGTTGATATTTTTCGAAAAATAAACCATTAGTTTAACGAAAACGTCTATTTTATAATATAGTATAAGCTCTACTACCAGCGAAAGCTTACGTTCGTCTGTAATCAATTTAGATCGTTTTAGATTAGTCAAATAATCCACAGATGTCGAAAATTTCTACATAACGGCACTTCCTATATGCAGGTTATTTGTATTCCGATATTTAAAACAGCTGCTAAAAAGCGAGCAAACAAGAAAAAAGCCCTAAACGCCGTAAAAACCCTGCCATAAATTTAAAATACCGTTCGCCGGCGCGCAGTGTGATCTGTTGAAGTAATAAAAGTTTTAAGGGCGATTTTAAAAAAAGTCAAATTACGGTTTTTTCAGTAGCTTCGAAAACCACAATAGATATAAAAAATCTGGGTCGCCTTTTTAACGGGAACATAGCGGTAATGCGGAAGTTTTCGTTTTATAATGTCGTAAAGCTATTTGGAAGTTTTAATATTTAGTCTTTGCAAAAATGACATCAATTTACCTACTTTCCGGCGACTTAGAATGTACCTGCCAGTTGCCGGGAACAATAATTTGCGTTTACTTTGAGGAAAATTAATTGCATCCTCTTTTTTTCAGTTTTTGACTGACAGATTAATTACGAAAAATTAATTATACGACATATCATTATGGTTAGGAAATTGCTCTTACCATTAATGCGCGTTTATGTTAAAAATATTAATCGCTTGTCATATGCAATCATTTTTATTTGATTTTATGGGGCAAATTAATCGGAAAACTTTTTTAATGAAAGTTGAAAATTCGCTTTGTTAGTGAAATACCAAAATATTGGGCAATTTGGGTAACATAATTTTGTTTGATTAATTAATAATGAAGGTGCCTAAGTTCACCAGTATAAGATTATAATGAAGCCGATAAAAGTCGAAAAATCTATTTTTCGAAATTAATATTTTTGAGATTAAAATCGTTTTTAAGAAAATCAAAAGTTCAAATGTAAAAACACGAATATTAATGATTACTATCGATGGAATTGAAAGTCAAAATTTTGAAAATAAAGTTAGGTTTAAATTTAATTTAGGAATTTTAATAAAATGTTGGAAATTTAGTGGAAAATTATCTTTCCTAAAAGTTGAAAACGTTCGAAAAACTCAGAATTTACCCAAGTCAGGGGTCGGCAAATTTTTAAACCGAAAGAGCCAGCCGCAATAAAAAAGTTGACTTCGTGAATTTTAAAGTCACAAAATATTTATGTTTTTTTAATTTGACTTACTGGAAGATTCGACTTATTTCTCAAAAATTCATCTTTTGTCGATCTTTTTAAATAAAAAAAGTAAAGTAAAAAAAAATTGTGGTAAAATAGTTTTTGAAGATTTCGACCTCTGTTTCTTTTTCGCTTCCTTTTTTCGAAATTTAGATTTATTCTCAAATTTCACTTTTTTCCAAAATTACATATTTTCGACTTTGTTCTAAATTGCGGTTTTTTCTAAAATTTGCTACATCCTTTTTAAAATTCGTCCTTTTACTAAATTTCAGCATTTTCCCCAAAATTGACTTTCACTAAACATTTAAACTTTTATTTATTTTCTACAAATTTGAACTTGTTACGCAAAATTCGTCTTTTTTTTTCGAAATTTCGACATTTAAAATTCGACATTTTATTGTTTCAGCAAAGTGCGATTTTTTTGACAAAAATCTACATATTTTTAAAATGCTTGACTTAATCTCAAAAGTTGACTTTCTCTGGGAAATTTTGAACTTCAACACTTTTCGAAGTTTCTATATTCTTTTTAAAATTCGACTTTTTTCCAAATCAAGCCATTTTGCCCAATTATTGACTTTCACTAAATATTTAAACTTTTATTTATTTCCTACAAATTTGGACTTGTTTCGCACAATTCGGTTTTTTTCGAAATTTCGAGTTTTCAAATTGGACAGTTTATTGTTTCGGCAAGCTCTGATTTTTCCGACAAAATTCGTCAATTTTTAAAATGTTTGACTTAATCTCAAAATTTGATTTTTTTTTCTTAAAATTTGCCCTTTATTTAAAGTTCAACATTTTTCTCGAAACTGGAAGTTGTATTACATTGTCTTTTCTTTCGAAATTATTTTACCAATTTTATCAAAATTCAAATTTATCTGAACATGTGAAGTTTTTTTTTATTTCGTCTTGTTCTCGAAATTTTAAATTTATTTACAAAATTTAACTTTTTCTGGAAAAATGCGAATTTTTTATTTTTTTCGTCTCTGAAAAACTTTGACCTCTGACAAAATTGAATAATTTTTTTAAGCTTTTATTTTTTTACGATCTTTCTTTTCGAAATTTTACAATTTTTCACAAAAATTTAAATTTATCTTAACATTTCAGGTATTTAAATTTCTTCTTCGAATTTCAATCTGTTGTCAAAATTCGAAGTATTTTTCTAAAATTTTACTTCTTTTAGAATTTTTGACGAATTCATTTTTTTAAATCTCTTTTTTCCAAAATTAAGCTGTTTTTGGAAATTTCAAAATTTGATTTTTTTCCTAAAACTTGACTTTCTCGGGGAAATTTGTACCATAATTTGCAATTCAATATTTTTCTCGAAACTGGAAGTTTTATCAACGTTCTCTCTTCTTTTGAAATTATTTTACCCCAATTTTCTTAAAATTCGAATTTATCAGAAAATTTGTATTATTTTAAATCGCTTTGTTCTCGACATTTCAAATTTCTTTGAAAAATTACAAATTCTTTGTCGACATTTCGAGCTTTTCTTAAAATTTTGACTTTTTTCTTGAAATTTTTTCTAATATTTGACTTTTTTCTTCCTCTCTGAAAAACTTCGACTTTTTTATAGTTCGACAATTTTTTTAAGCTTCCAGTTTATTTTTAAAATTTCCCTTTTGATATTTGCAATTTTACAAAAAATTCAAATTTGTCTGAAAATTTCAGGTTTTTGGTTTGTTCTGGGTTTCAATTTATTATCGAAATTCGGCGTTTTTTTCTCTAAAATTTTACCTTTTTTTGAGAACTTTTAATAAATTCTTTTTTTACGAAATCACTTCTTTTTTGTCAATTTTTTCGAAGTATCTTTCCTTTTACCCAATTTTTTCGAACTCTCTTTTTTCTCAAAATTCGCCTTTTTCTGAGAATTTGAGCCTTTATTTCGAAATTTGATATTTGTTGTTTCTGCAAATATAGATTTTTTTTCCTAAAAAAGTAATTCAACTTTTTTCCCCGTAATTTCGAGGCTGTAGAAAATTTACAAATAAAAAGAAACAAACATCAAAATTTGACATTGCAAAATTAACATCGTGGTTTCAAAAAAATAGCCAAAACTTTTAAGGAAAGTTCAAATTAAATAAAAACAATTTATTTATAAGAAAAACATGTCTCGAAATTTCACTACAAAAAAAGTCAAAACTTATATTAATCCCCAATTTTTAAAAATAATGTCAAAATTTAGATTAAAATTAATTTTTAACAGATTTTTTTTAGAAAAATAATTCAAATGTCAAAAATAAAAGTTTTAAATTTCACAAACACTTAATATTTCCTAATTAAAGTCGAACTTTTGACAAAAAAACTCTACATTTATAAAAATAAAGACAAGAACAAAAGTATACATTACACGATTAAAGAAGATGTAATTTAAAAAAAAAGTCAAAACTTGTACAAAAGTTAAAATAAAAATAAAAACGAGCAATTTATAAAGAATGCAGGTTAGACATTACGTGACTAGTCAACATTTCTAAAAAGAATATCAAAATTTGGCAAAAAATCAAGGATAAGTTACAATTTTAGAAAAAGAAAAAGAAATTGAAACTTCAGCTTTAATCCCGAAATTAAGTGAAAAACTTCAAAATTTTGGATTAAACTTGATATTATCATTTCTCTTATTTCAAAAATTTTACCTTTCAATAGAAAACTTCGAAATTTTGAATAAAAACTTCTAAATTTCAAGTTTAAATGCAAAATTTTGACAGAATTAAAATATTTAAGCCTAATCCTGAAATTTTAAGGACATTTATGAAGTGTTGAGAAAAAACATAAAATAATGTTTTTAGTTTAAGCCACAGTTTTCTGAAAATTCAAAATCTTAAAATAAACTGATAATTTATAAGTTTATAAAAAAGAGAAAATTTTAAAAATACAAGTTTACATTGCAAGATTATACAAGGTGTTTCCGTTTTAAGTGCCTTAAATGAAATAAGTAACAGAAAAATTAATTTTAAGTAAAAAGTTCCCTATGAACGTGCATCTGGAAACTATCGATAAAAAAAGATAAAAGGTGATTCAAATGAAATTAAATATCCCATCTCTCATATGTTTGTCTTCAAATATACAAATCTAAATCCACATTGATAAAACTTTGTGTTGTGGGTCGTATTTGTCACAAAAAGTTAGGTTATATTTACGGTTTTTGGGAAGTATTTGAAGAATTTAGGATGCACATAAACAGATTCGACCAGTATAATACACAAAATAACTATTTACACCACAAAATAAGTGACCCTGGTTGAAAAATATGTTTCTTAAGTGGAAAAATACAACCAATAACACAAATGTTTGTGGATATGGATCCAGCTTAACGCATAAGGCATCTTTACAAAATTCAACCAAATATATGGGCAGCCTTTCATTAAAGAATTTTTCGTCTTTAAACCCACAAGGCGCATGGGGTTTTCCGCAAGCCGCAAAATTTGAAAAGTACATAATGCAGAGCATGAATAATAAAAAGCTTTTTTGTTAATCAAGGATATAATTTATGTTTATGGCAGTCCCTGACAAGTTTTCATTGTTTCCTTCCCCCATCTTCCTGCCTCTATTTAAAATATAAATCTTCACCCTCCACCATGCTAATTAAAAATGCTAAATTGTCCGTAAGATGCCATCCTTGCCTTTTAGAGCTTCCGATCCCTCTTTTCCCCTGCTATTTTTGTTTATACTTTTTCTGGAAAATTACTGCTTTTTTGGGATCTAAAACGCTTATCTAAATTGTAGCTGCTTTTAAAGGGCTTAAATAAAAGTTTCGTTGTCAATTTATTTTTATAATACCTAATTTCAAATTATATTGACAAGAAATACTACGAAACAAATAATAATAATTGCTTAATACTGTAGACATTTGAAACTTTCAAAACGATTTAGAATTTAAGATCCTTAATGCCGAAGCATCATTATTATTATTAACTTCGTTGTATTTGTTGCAGTGCTGTAGTTATTTTTCAAGGAAGCATGCGCAATATACTAAATCAAGGCCTTAAAAATTACCAACAAACAAAATATTTTTGATGTTCAATACAATGGGTTTCATAAAAAAATGTAACAACTAAAAATATGTGCCTTCAAATGTTTTTTGTACAATATTTCTAATAACAAAAAAAATTCAAAATATTTAAGAGGACCAAACAACAAAAACCTATAACTCTCCAGGGCCCCCTCGAACATTTACGCCATCCCCCACAAGATACAAATTGAGGTTTATTTTGATTTTATATAGCAAAAATTCGTTGAAAGTTGAAAGTCGGGCCCAAAGTATAAAACAGGTTAAAAGTCAACATTTTGAATTTGATATCGAAATTTTAGGGAAAAAAGCCGGTTTAAATTAACAATTTTGAAAAACAATTCAAAAATAATTTATTTAGAAAAAAGTAAGTAAAACGTCCGTTTTGAATTCAACATTTTTCTCCAGATTTAGGTATTTTATAAATGTTTTTCAGTTTCCAATTTAAAAGTCAAAAATTCGAGAAAGGCGGAATTTTTTAAAATTGGAGCGAATTTATAGTTTAAAAATCGAAATTTTGGGAAAAACTGAATTCCGAATTGATTTCGAAATTCTGATTTTGATAGCAAAAATTCCAAATTTAACCCCGATTAATTTTCCTTTTTGCACCAAATATCTACTTTAACTTTAAAATTCAAATTTTTCTTTTGGCAGTTCAAGAGAATGTCGGCTCTGAAGTCAAAATGTTCCTAACAAAAAGTCGAGTATGTTCCGATTTAATCTCTGAATTTCGCAATGTTTAATTTAAAATTAAAAATTCAAGATTTTTTTTTTGAAATTTAGTCTGAAAATTTTCATTAGAAATATTTCAAGGGAGAAAATTTTTAATTTTCTGTTCCCGCTTTTAATTTTTTTTTAATTTAAAATCGTAATTTTGAGAAAAAAGCTGAAAATTTGAAATTGAGGTCGAAACTTTGTTACTCAAGTCCAAATTTCGACAGTAAACTTACAAGGTTTTTCTAGTGTTGAAGTTGTTTCTCGAAATTTTGGCCTTCCTTTAAAAAACTCGAATTTTTTTAAACAAAAAAAATTTTTTTTTGGCATACTTTGGAATTTTTTTCAATATTCCACATTTCAAAATTCGGTTTTTTTTGGATTGATTTCGACTTTTTTCAACTTCTTAGTTTAAAAAGTTTCCTAATTCTTCCTTTTCATTACATTTTATGTAAGTTTCTGTGTTTGTAATAAATTTCCAAAAAATCGCATCTACGAATAAACTAAAAGTTCGAGTTTAAAATCTTTTAAGCAAAATGTAGGTATATCACAGAAATTTTAGATCGGCAGTGACGTAAGGCGTCGGCCACATATAAGCGATCGTAATGGCGTTCACGATGACGTTCGCGATAGCGATCGCGATCACATAAAGAAGAAAACACATATACGCGATCGCGACAACGATCAAGGTTGCGATTACGAACGTAATATATGAGGTTATGAGGAAAAATCACCAGTCTTTGATGTTTTTCACTCTACCGCTATATTGACTTATTCAGAAAATTAATCTTAATTAGAAAATGATAAAATTCAATATAGTGCCCACAAATTAGCTAATTAACACGAAAAACATATAATTACGCCACCATAAAGCTTTTTAGTCATCAAACGAAATTTCGCAATCAATACGAATCTCGAAATTACGAAAATGTTCTCTATTGAACGTCAAACTTTCTGGTCAACCTAACTAATAACTAAGATTCTACGTCATGTCAGGTTTCGTGTCGTATGTGACACACTGTATATGTCATTGAATGCAGATATTCACAGGTGTTGGATTTTTAATGTCTACAAAACATTTTTTAACACTTTTGTTTAATGTACTTATATTACAATATATCATCAAGATTTTTCCCTCACGGCTTCATAATTTCATGTATTTCGCAATTTGGCATTTTATTTTTAATGCAAACATTTTTATAGTCACGATATGCTAAATATAATAAAACATCAACTTTTTTTTCGTTTTTCATTAAAATATCTGTTAAATCTAACATATTGTAACGCAATGTAAATAGATAGAATAGAATTTAGAATAGAATTGTAGAATTCAGTACGTAAGAAAAGTTTCTAGAAAGATCTGATAAGGGGAAAGCGTTCCGGAAATTTCGGCAAACGATAAGCTTTATCTACGAGATTTTTCTAGAACCTGGAAGCCAAAACTATATAAAGAGGCCAGCTCTCCCTCGAGTAGTCAGTGTAGTTAGTGACTTAGTTAGAAGTACATAAGTGAGTTAATTATTCAGCTGTAGGGATCCGATTGTAGTTTGGTAATAAAGTGGGTATTATTAAATGTGTTAATCAATTCGAACCGATAAGCCCGTAACAATATTCTTTAATTTACATTGCACACGATCAGCAATCAAACAAAACCTGCAGCGTTTAATCGCCAACGCTCCTATATCGCCGCAGACAAGCGATCAAACGCTGCAAGGTCAAAGCATATCGCTGATAGGTCGCAACAAAGGTGGTCGGCTGCATTTGATTGCTAGAACCATATTTGATCGCTATCGCCAACGTGATCGTAAACGCTGTCGCGATCGCTTATACAGGGTGATTCAGTCATAATGGCATTAATTTTAACAGAAGGTAGAGAAAAATGAGTATGATACGAATCCGTTATTAAAAATATATGTTTATAATACATTTTCGCCGAAAAAAAAATCATTTCAAATTATAATTAAAACCTCTTTTTGGACTGCCACTGGTACCATGCGGCTTCCTATGACATATCCAAATTAAACTTTATGTCAGCTTGGATGCGACGTTGCCAAGATCGAAATATTTTTGTTAGACTGTCAAACATAAAAAATAGAGTTATTAAAATCATTAATCTACGGATCCATAATAATTATAATAAAAAATTTTAATGTACGATGTAATATGAACAAAATCCAGGTGATGGCTACAGAATTAACTACTGAGTGTTTAAGTTATAAAGTCATCCAGTGTGCTTTGATTGTCTGGTTCTTTGTTAGAAAAGGTTATAGCCAACAAAAGCAAGAGCAAGTAACGAAAGAGAAAATGGCACGCGATTTCTTATTACATATTGTTATCTATGGAGTAAATAGTAGTTCAATGGTCATCTGTCATTGTCAACTGTCAATAGTGTCAATTTTTATGGTTTTGTTTATCATGCTCTGCTTTTGATTATGGAGGTTTCATAGCTGTTTTTGCAACAAATACCATGATGAACTAGTTCTGCCGTTTGTTCTTTCTTTACAATGGTTTTTATTTTGGAACAAAAAATGTTTGTAGCAGTGGTTATTATGGAATGACCTCGAACTGATCAAAAAGTGAATGGTGATGAATTCATGGAGAACTTGGGACTAAATCCCACAATTTGTTTGTGGATTTCATGCACTTTTTGAAAACTGTGGATATTTACAAATTTGTCTAGTAAAGCAGATTGTGCCGAAAAAAGTTGTGCAGATTGGGGCACGGAAGAAACTACTGTAAAGGCTCGCTTGAGCATGGAATACTTGCAGAGTGATTTTTTTAATGTTATTGGAGACTTCATGCACTTTAGGAAAATTGAGAATGCTGGAGAAATCAGGCAGTGGGGAAACGCTCAAACAATGCTGTTGTAGAGGCCGAAGCAATAATGGAAAATTCACAAAGATCATTCATGTGATAAGTTCAACAGCAACTTAGCTTTTTAGTTGTATCTATCTACTTGTACATCCCTGAACACAAATAAAAAGTCATATTCTCCAATGAACACTGGTTTGAATCGACAGGATACACAATTCACAAAACTTGAGAGTAAAAAGTATTATATCCACAAAAAATAGGACAGATATACATCGAAGCCTCATAGGAGTAATCATTTTTCAAGGTAACATGTAAACCATTAAACCAAAACAATTTTCAATACATTTTTAAATTAGGTGTTGTAAATCTGCAAAGACGTCACACTGAAATTCTTCAATAATTTACTAACTTCAGAATAATGAAATTAGAGAAGACTTGACACTACAGGCCAGAAACAATGAAGTTTTTAACTATTTTATTCACTAACATAGCTGTAGCGAGGCAGGTGCAAATGCATGGGGCACAAGACAAGAATAGGGCCCAAAAATGTTGATGATGACCTTTTTTTAATTGTCAAAAAATGTTCAGGTGATACATACTAATTTTTTTTTTGTGAGGCCTTAATTTAATATTTTTTTCAGGGCTGACTAATAAGCAGAAATACTGAAATTGCTGGCTGCACCTAAAAATTAATTTTTTTTAACACCATATTTGCAATAAAGCATTCAAGAAGGATTTATGGAAATTAGCAACGATCAAAACAGACTGAATAAAGTGTCAACATTTCAATCATTTTTTATGCTTATAAATGTTTACCTTTTCCTGTCAGTCATTTTTATGTTACATTTTACTACATGATTTAATGTAACCAACGTGTAAAAAGTTACTTTAAAATAAAAGAGAAAACGGATGCAGTTCTTTCTCTTGTCCTTTATCGTTTTTATTTCATTATTTTAATAATTTTAATGCTAAAAAAAAGAGCTTGAAATTTAAGAAAACATGGAATTTATCTGTAAATTGTACATTATGAGGAAAATTTTAAAAAGTGAGAAATTTGAAAAAAAAATTGGTTGAAATTTTGGAAACAACCGAAAATGTCTAATTTTTGAAAAGCATGAAAATTTTTATAGAAAATGCAAAAATTTTATGAGACTGCAAAATTTTATAAAAGTAAAGATTTGAAAAATATTAAATTTTTAATAAAAATTGGCAATGTCAAAACCTTAAAAAGAACCTTAAGTAAAGAATAATATTGAAATTTTAAAAACTGAAAACTTAAAAATTCGGGATTTTTGAAAAGTTGAAATTTTGCAAAATATTCGGAAATTAAAAAACAAACATCTTAAAAAATATCTAAATTTGAAAACTAATCCAAATTTTCAAAAAAAAAACGTTCTGAAGTAGCGCTAATTTAAATACAAACAAATCGAAAATTTGAAAAATGTCGATATTTTCAAAAGAATTCGGAATTTAAAAAAAAAATCGAATTTAAAAAAATATTTGGAAATCAAAACTTAAAAAATAAACATTTTAAAAAATATCCAAATATGTATAAAAAAAATGTAATTCAAATAGGTAATTTTCAAAAAAAATTAAAACAAAATATTTGTTCTACTAGTTTTGGCAAAATATTTAACATTTCCAAAAAAACTTCGAAATGTTCAAAAGAAAAATGGAAATCTTTGAAAACGTACTAATTTTCGAAATAAAAACTGAAATTTTTATAAAACTTCAGGGATTTTCAAACAAGTTGAAATTTTGAAGAAATGGTACATTTTTTCAAAATAGGAATTTTTTAAAAAACCCAAACTGACCAAAATCAAAATTTTGTATAAAAAAAGTCGAAATTTTGAATAAAATCGGAATCTTTAGCAAAATTTAAATGAATGAACCCATTTGCTTAGAAAGAAAAATTAAAAAAAAATAAATAAATTTTGAAAAAATCTCAACCTTTTGGAAATTAAAACACTAAAATTTTGCAAAAAGTACCAATTTTTAAAATGAAATGAAATTTAAAAAGTGTGGAAATCATAAAGCATAGGCGAAACGTTTAAAAAAATTCGACTCTTAAGTCAAAATTTCGAAATTAAACAAGCCGATCCAAAATTTTTGAAAATATCTAAATTCTGGAAAGGGGAAGTTTCAAATTTTAAAATGCTCTCTAAATTTTGAAATAGAATCTAGATTTGGAAAAAATGGCACCTTTCACAAAAATGATATTTTGAAAAAAATTTAAAAAATCAAAATTTTGAAAAAAGTAGAAATTTTGAAGAGTATTCAAGACTTTCAAAAGAAGTATAAATAAGAGGTGATTGATTTGTTTGATCTGTCAAATTGTTCGATTTTTCAAGAATTTGAAATCTAAATATGGGAACAATTCAAATATTTAGAAAAGGTTGAAATGCAAAGTTTAAAAATTTGGGAAAGAAGTTATATCTTTTCAAAAATTAATCCTATTCTCGCTTAGCCTCTTAGGGTAATTATACATACTAACTTTAACTATCGACTTTGCAGACCTAAAATTGGGAAAATTTATTTTACCAGTTTTATCGATTGTAAATTTCGTTGCCTTAAAATTTACCCGCTTTCGAGTTAGGGACGCAATAAAACACTAGTAGGAACGCCCATGTTGTTCGCAGAAGAATAGAATTAAGGAAATAAATCGAAAACCTGAAACATCTTTTATTTATTCATTTTTATTAACTATAATATCAATAATTAATATTTTATTAATTACAGTACATTTATACTCTGGTTTTGTTGGGAGAATCTCAGTTGAAATATTGTTATTCCTCGTCTTGATAATGTACCTGTATTATCCCAATTTTCTCAGCACATTGAGTGATCTAAAAAAAATTGTAAATAATTTATTAAATACATTTTTCCAACATTTTAGTGCTCAAAACGGGCTTTCTTGATCCTTTAAAACTGTAAGTCGATCTCTCGACCACTACTACTAAAGGATCAGCGAAAATAAATATTTTACCAAAATGGGCTAGTTTATCTTTTTGTTATTGCAAAAGTTTCTTTTATAATTTGAACAAGCGACTCGCGCCGGTTATGATCTTGGCAGCGCATTGACGCATAAACAATTCACAAGTTTAAGATGTCGTTGTGGCAGACGATCAAAGTGACAAGTTACATTTATCTTCTATCATAGAAGTAATGATTTTGCGTGATAGGGATATCTTTAATGAAGATTTTGATTTTATTTCTCGATATTCCTCCATTTATCTTTTTTTAATCTGCAACAGCTTAATGTAATGCTAATGCAATAACGTCATAAGTAATAGTGCTAATTTTATTATATCATAATTAGCGCCATATAAGCAGAAGAATCTAAACCGTTATGTAATTTCTTTTCTAATAAAATAATTTATTGTATTCGCGCTATAGTCTACCTACTTATTTTTTCTCTAAACATAGGATGTCCTAATTTTATGAAATAATATTTGACTTCAATAAAATGTCTGTTGCCTCTGTGAATTGTTTATTTTTTTGGAAAGTTGAAACTATTTCTGGAAATACTTCAAATTTTCGAGTACAGAAGTTATTTCGAACAAAAAGTGGAAATTTGAGGATTAAAATAAAAATTTTGAGTCAAAATTCCTAGAAATGTAGAAATTTTAAGATCGGAAAAAGACTTGAGAAAAACTAAACATCAGGAGCGTAGCTGCCGCCGTATCAGCCTATCAATAATATGAACGTGTCTAAGCAAAAATCGTAAAATGTTATTCACAATCTCACTTAAACTCTTAGGCCATTCTACCTGAGAAAAAATCAACCTGCCTATAGAAGTTTTCACTTCAAAAATTACGAAAGTCAAAAAGAATATTTCTTTTTTCTCCGGGTTAAGCGGATGCCCAAAAGTCGGTAACACATCCGGTTACCACTACGACAATTGAAAGAAGTTTTTCGAAATTAAAACTGAGGGCTTCTGTGGGACTGGAAAGTTAAAATATGGTCCAAACCTTCGAAAAAGTTAAAACTTTGGAAAATGCTGAAATTTCGGAAAAAATGAATTTTCCAAAAATTTGTAGCCAAGGCGGAAGTTCAAAAAATTCCAAATTTTCGGGAGGATACTAAGTTTTGAAAATTGACAAAATTTTCAAGAAAAGTTTGAATTTTAAGTAAAAAAAAACGCCCAAATTATTGAAAAAAATTCGAAATTTTTAAAAATGTCTGATGTTCATGTACAGTTAAAATTTCAAAAAAAAAGGAAAGATTTTCAAAAATAGGTCAAAATTTTGAAAAAATTGTAATTATTTTCAAAAAATTCGAGAGTTCGGAAAAATTACCGACATTTTTAAAAACAATCGAATTCTTTTTAAAAAGGCGAAACTAAAAAAACCTGAAATATTTTCCGTCAAATCTTTAAAAGTTTTGAAAATTCTTAATATACTGAAGAAAATAAAAAAGTCAAAATTTTCAAAAAAGCCGAAATTTTGAATAGCCCAAATTTTCAAAAAGTCGAACATACTTTAAAAAAGCCAACATTTTTGAAGGAAAATTCTTATAAAAAGTTACAATTTTGAGGAAATGCTAAAATTTAAAATAAATAATATATAAAATTTTGAGAAAAAATAAATGTCGACATTTAAAAAAAATCCAAATTTGGTCAAATATTGCAAATTTTACAGAAAAATTCGAAATTTTACGCAATATTAAATTAATTTTAAAAAGTCACAATTTCAAGGAAATTTGAAATTTTTCTAAAACAAAACGAAATTTTACAAAAATAATAAAATTTTAAACAAACCGAAATATTTAAAAAAATTTGTTATTTAAAAAAAATAGTGGATATTTTCAAAAAAGTCGAAATTTTGGTGCCAAAATTAACCAAAAAGTTGTAATTTTGAAAAAAGTAAAAAATTTTAAAAACGCAGAAGTTCATAAAAAGGTCGAAATTTTGAAAGAAAAATATTGACATTTTTAGAAAAGTGCAAATTTGGTCAAAATATATTTAAAAAAAGTCAACATTTCAAAAGTCAACATTTTTCGAAAAACAACGAAATTTTGCAAAAATGACCTTTTGAAAATAAACAAAAATTCAGAAACGGGCAAAACTCCCAGAAAATTACGACCTATTTGCCAAAATTTTTGAATTGAAACTTTCATGAAAAATTAAGTTTTAAAAAATGTCCAAATTAAAAAGAATTCAAATATTTTCAAATTTTTAAAGAAAGCCTAAAATTTAAAGGGTGTAAATATTGAAGAAATGCCAAAATTATCAGAAAAGTTAAAATAAAAAAAATCGACATTTTCAAAAAAAGTAAATATTTTGAAAAAAGCTGAAATATTCAAGTTTTAAAAAAGTTCAATTTTGAGAAGAAGTCGAAATTTTGACAAAAGTTTAAATTTTTAAAAACCAAACCTTTAAAAGATTGGATGTTATGAAAACTTTTTTTAGGCAAGTTTTTTAAAAAAATCTGAATTTTTCGGAAAGCTGACTGTACTGTAATTTCCAGACTGTACTAATGTGATTGTTATGAAAAATATCAATAATTATATTATACTTTTACCTTTCGATGTTGCTTCCTTCTCTTTCAGAGTGCAATGATTCAGTTTGAGCTCTTTAAAATATTGAACAGAACTGGAGGGTTTATCAACGAAATGATGACACTACAGCTTTAGCTTGTGCAAAGACCACATTCTCTTATTTTTAATGTACCTCTTCCATAGTAATTTCTAGAAAGAATTCAGCAATTATTGTACATAATTATAAAAATTTATATTCTATCTGGCAATTAGGTTGGAATGGCATATCTATTCTCTCTGTAGATCTCTTAACATAAGATTCACTTGAGGTAATAGAATTCACAGTTTATGTTTATGTATTGCTTGTTTTTTCAGCAGGGGGAACTATTATGCACTTACAAGTCGCAAGAAATGTCCCAGTCCCATAAAACTTATTTACTAATTAAAACTCCTGCTTTTTCCGGCTAGTCCATTCCACAGCAAGCAAACTTTCAGATCTGCAAAAGCATTTTAAATACGTTTCTGCCACATTCTATTGGAACAATGAATGACCAAGACGATTAAATAAATCAGAGTTATTACCTATTTCTTCGATTGCATCTTTGATACATTCACACAGATGTGCATTTTCCACCTCGGTAACTTATAGGTTTTCCTCTTTCTATCCATCAATCAGGGCAGTGTTTATCCAAACATTCATGGAAATTCCTAGCACCTCTCCACATGCTTACAACAAATCTCCTCTAAACGTTAAGCCAAAGAGTAGCATGTGAATTTTCATATGACCAAATATGTCTGTTGTGACTGCAAAACATTGTTATTTGTTTCAGTGTACACCATTTTAATTTAATATTTAAGTTACAAAACTTCAACAGATCGAATAAAACATTTAGGTTTTGTAAGTAAATCATTACAAGAGACTAAAATGCTTTTCACATTTATTTATTGTAAATTTGCATTTCAATGAACAGTATCTTACCTGTTTAAAATGTCAGTACGGGTAAAACAACATTCATCTATCCATAGCACCTTGTTAACAAAGTCGGGATAAGCCGCACTTTGATTTTTCAACCAGTTGCAAAAGTGAATACGATTGTAGGAATTAGCTGGTTGCCTGACTAAGCGAGTGTCTCCAGAATATTCCCTACACTTTACTTCCGCATATCTTCAATAGTCTTGAAATGGTTCTCACAAACCACTATGGTTCTTGTCAAAAAATTAAATCAACTAAATTTGAACGGCCCCTCCCACATTCAGATTGTTTATCTGATGCCCAGCAGCCAGCACATTGGCGTCGCGACATTACATCACAGATCCACTATCGCGAACACGTTAAAAGGTCCGCACAAATGTTCGCGGGCTTTAACACTGCTGTCGGTTAGGGAAGCGCCCCCGATTCCTTTGCAACACGCCCCTTATAATGATATGTTTTGTGTCATAATGCCATCCTTTCCAATTTGTATAGCCATAACGAGTAATGCCCGACACATTAAAAATGAGAAATAAAATGCAATAAAGGCTTAACCTTCAAATCTATTGTGTAAATAATATGGTTTGACAGATCAATAGGAAATATGACAGCAACAAGTATGGCAACACCGCTTCGCTTCAAGGCTGAACTCATCTGTGTCTGGCTATCAAAGAATTTATGCGACCTAGAGCGCCGTCAAAGGGGCAATTTTAGGGGTTTTGCCCCGTTTTTTAAGAGTTGAGGAAAAAAATTTTTTTTTCGATTTTCTGCCTTTACTAAGCCTCCGGAATGCATGGTTAAAATTAATGACATTATGACTGAATCACCCTGTATGTGTCCGACACCTAACAGCGTCAGATAGTCGAATAAGTATAGAGACTCCAGATGGGTATGGCTTATGATCAAATGAGAGGCATGACGAAATTCCGGCAACGAATTATACCAAAAAGGTCTTATTAGAAAAAGTTGGAATGTGACGTGCCTAACACCCATCCACAATCCCCCAGACAGGCCCGTAACCAGGGGGGGGGGCTAGGGGGCTGCAGCCCTTCCCCGAAATTTTTTGGCATCACACTAGATAGAACTGAACTTTCCAGATGTGCGACATTTTTAAAAACCATTTTTAATGGATCATTCTGTTTTCGTACTGAAATGCAAGGATGTTTTTTTTTTCAAATTTGGCGCCATTACTTATTATTAGAGACCGGATTTTAAGCACAATTAAAGAAGGTAAAAAAATGTTAAATTAGGCAAAAATGAAAAGCTAAAGAAGACACCAAAAAGGTAAAATACTCTAAAACAAGGCATTAACAGACCAAAACTCACAATTAACAAAAAAAAACATTTTGAAATCTGTCGAAATTTAAAAAAAAATAGGTTTTAGGTTATACTCAGGATATTCGGAAAGAGTATAACATTTTCAAATGAAGAAGTTCCTAAAATTTCGAGTTCATTCTCGAATTTCCACCCTAAACCTAAAAATTTTTACCTTAAATTCATTCGAATTTTTTCAAAATTTTGACTTTTAAATCTGAGATTTTGTTTCTAGAAAAATTTAAACTGTTCTTGAAATTTCTTTTTTTTTATTTGGAATTTCAATCTTACGTTTTAAATTATATTAAAAAAATGTTGAATTTTGCAAGTTTTTCAAACTGAAACTCCCCATTTTGAAAAAAAATCAAATTTTAAAAAGAACTGGAAATTTATACAAGCGATTTTTCGATATTTAACACCAAATTTTGAGAAAAACTTGGATTTTGTGATAACAGTTTTACAGTTTTGAAATTTAAGAATTTAAATTCGGTATTTGAATAAAATTTTGAATATTAGGCCCTTTACTGAAAAATCAAAATCTCTTATAAACCATTATTTTGAGAAAACATTCATTCAACTTTAAAAAAAATGTCTAAAATGTCGATTCTTTTTTAAATTACGAGTTTTACGCAAAACTTGAGCATTTTTAAATTGAAAAAATCAGAATTTTTTAATAACTTTAACCCATCAGCTTAATTCGAAATTTTTTATTTTTTCAAAAAGTTTTAACTTAATAATGAAAAATTTCGAAATTTTTTGTTGTGAAGTTGATTTGTTTATATTTCAATTGCGATTTCGAAAATTCGACTTTTTTCTCCAAAATTCGACTTCCAAGTGAAAATTTCCAAAAAAATATTAAAATTTGATAACTAAGATAGAAATTTCATTTAATTAAGACATTTTTTACTTTTAATCACGACATTTCAACTTTAGAATTTTAGAAAAAACTGATTTATAAAATATTTACAACTTTTCACGACGAGTTTAAAAATGTCAAGATTTAAGTCCAAATTTTGAAAAAAAAATGATTCTAATGATTTTGGTTAATTTTCAAAAATTTTTACATTAGCACTGGTTCAAAATTCAGACTTCTTCACAATATTTTAACTTTCTTTCTATATTAAATATATAAAAAAATCCCCTGGCCATTTTAAAAAAACAGTAAATTTTTAGGAAATATCAGTTTATTTTTTTGAGTTTTGTTTCAAGACAAAATGTTGAGTGTTATTAGTTTATGTCAATTGATTTTTTATCTTTTGGAAATTAGAGATTTTTTAGAAAATTTTGACTTGAAACCTTTTTTTTCGAAAATTCTAGTTCCTTTTTTCTTCTCATTTAGAGAGTAATTCTAAATGTCAACAGTCTTAAAATTTTGAATTTAGAAAATTAAAAACTTCGATTTTTAACAAGTAATTCTACTATTTGTTCGGAAATTCAAAATTTCTAAAAAAGTTAATACTTTCAGAAAGGTTTAATAATGAATTCTGGTTATATAAACTTAATTAAACTTTTTCTAGAACGACTTTGTCACTCTAAATGTAGACTTTTCTAGGCATTTCAAATTAAAATTCCCAATTCAAAAAATTCAAGATTAAGTTCAGAATTTCGATATCTGATATTTTTCACAAAAACTGGCGAAATTTCCAGGTTTCTAGAAAGAATCGAAGTTTAAAAAAATATTTGTGCGTTTGAAGTAAATACCAAGATTTTAAACTTTGAATTTTGAGAGAAAAAGTAAAAGTATTAACATACTTCGCATTTAACAAAAAATCTAATTCAAATTGAAAATTTCAAAAAAGTTCGAAATTTTGTGATTAAAGGTAAAACTTAAAAAAAAACGATAAATAACTTTATAGCAAAACTTTTTTTTTGAAATTTGGAAGAATCAAATGCATTTCGACATTGCAAATTCAGATAGCAACAATAATTCCCAAAACTTCCCAAAATAAAAAACGTAGGAATTAAAGTTGTTACCAGTTAGAAAAAAGAGTTGGACGCGGAATATCAAAATTCTAAATGTTCGGGTGCAAACTTTAAATTTGAGATAAAAGTTAAAATTTTGAATTTAATCAAAATTTGAAGAAAATTAAAAAAAGAGATTTTTCTCCAGCTGATGTCAGACTATGTTTTCAAATAGAGTACTTTCTAGAGGCATTTTTCATACACAAGTAAGGTTATAGAAAACAGTTCAAGGATAACTTTTAAAAAAGAAATATTTTTTAAGTGATTTTATCATCTTACCCGTACATCTGTTTTTATTTAGAAATGTAATTAAGATAATTAGGCAATATATTGTTAAATAACTTTATCAGAATGTTAGAATGCTAGAAAATTTTTTAGTGTATTTTTTTTTATATTTTAGTATATTTTTATACAATAATAATATTAATAGTAAAGTAGTATTGGACCGTGGCTTCTTAGCTCTAAGCTTGATGCAAACAAAGACTAGGTATAGATATATCTACTAAACAGCAATTCAAAATTAAAAAGCAAAGACGAATTTCGAAGAAAATTTTTGAAATAAATTTTGCTTGGGACTTCGTTTTTTAGTTTTGACTTGTCAGTTTTAAAATCTCAGGTCTATTCCGAAAAATATAGATTACATTTGCAATTTTGCATTAATTTTAAAACTTCGTGTTTCATTTCTAATTCCATCTTAAAATTTTCACTTTCATTCTACATTTCAAGAACATTTTTCAAATAAAATAAAATCTTCGCCTTTAGAAGTATCTAGTTCAAAAATGATTTTTGACAAAAAGTCAATTTTTCGATAAATTTTGATAATGTAATTTTTTTTAAATCTTCAACTTATTTCGCTTCCCTTTTAATAACTGAAAATGTTTACTTTAGTGCCAGAAATTTGACAAAAAAATGTGTAAAGTCGAATTACGAACAAAAACGTTCAATGCTTCAAATTTAGTGTCTTCCTGGAAACATGAGCTTTTTCAGAATCGACAAAATACAGTGTGGAACAGCCAAATGGAATAAATTTAATATCTCAGTTATTGCTGAGATAATAAGCCTTGTATATACGAATATATACAAGTTTATTACGATGCAATTGAAATCTAATTTCATTAGAATCTAATGAAAATTAGACTGCAATTGCAAAGTTCACGTAGATGAGGCAACGCTTGTATCACGGGTTGCATCGCAACATCCATAGATACAAACGTCCTCGGCGTGACTTTACTTTTATCTAATTTCCATTAGATTCTAATGAAATTAGATTTCAATTGCATCGTAATAAACTTGTATATATTCGTAAATACAAGGCTTATTATCTCAGCAGAGAGTAATGCTTCAATTAGCATATAGCGAAAATGTTTGCGTAATAAACAGTTAAAAGTCAGTTACAAGTCACCCAATGGAGGTTTGCTCTCTTGGATACTTATACGACTGACTAACGGCTTTAAATTGGAAGTGTATACAACCACCGTACCATGCTGACGAGGCCAAGGAAGGCCGAAACTAGTCTATGGTTGCGGTTGTACATATTTTCAATTTTAAGCACGTTTAACTGTTTAATTACAGAACATTTAATTGGTCATTTGTCAAAACCTCAGTTATTGTAAATATTTATAAAAAATCCCCAGACAGGTCAATTTTAGATTATAAAATGACATCTTGCATCGCAAAAATTTCATCCCTAGATTCAACCCCCGTTTCAACCTCAAAATTTTTTAATTGAAAATAGAAGCTTGGTATACTTCATTTGAAAGGTTTTTTCATTCTCTACTCAAAAATGTTATGGATGCTACATTTATTTCAAAAATAAACAATAAAAAATAATTTATCAACTAGATAAAATTTTTTACGTTAATAACTAATAGGGGCTCGTTCGGTTCGTCCTCGATAATCATAAAGGCACCAAAAACAATTGAGATACGGAATCAAAAAAATAAACTTAAAAACTTATTAACTTTATGATAGTCAATTGTACTTTTGCCGAGAACATCGCAGTAATTATCTAAAACTGTGAGAGAATTAAACAGTGGTCAGTATCGTGCTTCTTTTTGCACATTTTGAAAATTTAATATATGTCATTTAACAGAAAGGCATAAAATAATAATTTTACAAATGATCGGTTATGGAGCTAGAGCAAGATCACAGGCCGAAGTCGCTCGTCTATTTCAACAAAAATTTTTAAATTTATTGCCTGTATCCCAAGGTACAATTAGTAAAATCAAGAAGCATTTTCACGAACGTGGACATGTACGAAAGCTAAAAAAGGAACCCTTCAATGCATTAACTAAAGATACCAAATTGCGATTAATGAATAAGTTTCAAAAATTGAAATACAAAAAAATGAGTTTCAAAAAAATCCACATTCTTCAAGTCGACAAGTACAGCAGCACTGAACGTTAGTCGTTCTTCGATTATTCGTGTACTGAAAGAAAATAAAATGCATCCTTATAAACTGACACCATGTCACGAGCTCAATGACAACGATTTTGATGGAACTTTTTCTTGTGACCAAATGAAGCAAAAATTAGGTAATAATGTCATCCAAATAGAAAATCTTTGGTTTTCTGATGAGTCCACTTTTACTCTTCACGGTCATGTAAATCGTCAAAACTGTCGCTATTTGGTTAGTGAAAATCCCTACTGGATGTGAGAATTGCATACACAGAACCGTGAAAAAGTTAATGTCTGGGCAGGGATCATTGGAGATCATGTAACTGGTTTATTTTTTATTGATTTCAATGGAGATAATTATTTAGCATTGCTTCAAAACAACATTGTACTAGCTTTAGTAAACCTATATCCAGCTCAAGAAAATCCACACGTTTCAGCTAATGTAATATGGTTTCAGCAAGATGGAGTACCACCACATTACTAACAAGGAAAGGTCGCGAAGTGTCCGGCGCCGATTTTGCTAATTTTTGGATATGTTTTAAAGGACCAAAATCTAAGAGACACGTATTTTTTTTATCGGCTGATAAACGGTTTTAAGGGTAGTTTTACCCCCTCAAAGTTGAGGCAAAAAAAATCGATTTTACATTTCCAAATTGGTGGATAGGAAGACGAGGTACGGTAGAATAGCCACCACCATCATCAGACCTGACGCCTCTGGACTTTTTTTATGGGGTTATGTGAAAAGTACAGTTTATAAAACCAAACCCCGTGACGTAGCTGACTTATGAGCAAGAATAACGCTTGCGATTGCGTCGGTGACACCAAAGATGTTGTATAATGTCAGGAGACATTTTTGTTCACAATTGGGATGATGCCAAGGTGTTTGAGGTGCCCATTTTAAAGATCTCCTACATTGAGTATGGTTTGTTTTTTATTTTATTAAATGAAGATAATAGATTTATATTTTGTTGTTAAAAACTGAAATTATTTTTTTTTACTGGTAATTTTTGGAATAAATATAGCAACCATGATAATTTTAAATATAAAATAAAAAGACCTCTAAAATGAGGTATAACAATTTTCACTTTTGGTTTAAATATTTTGGACGATGTCATCTTCTAATCTAAAATGAATGTGTCTCGAGTTTTTCATAAATTTGTAGAATAACAGAGGTACGGAATTTATTCCATTTGGTTGTCCCACACTGTATACGGAGTACTAATGTAAGTCAGCAATTGCACCTTAGTGAGTTAATTATAAATTAGGGTTATACGAATAAGCAGTTCAGTTGTTAGTTGAATAAATTGTTAAAAATACACACAGTGTTTAATTCTATGAATAGGAACACTTACCAACAATTTGATTGTTAAAGACATTTCTAGATGTATGTAACACAAAATAAAAAACTAATTTAAACACAATAAACACAAAATCAAAAACTAATTTACTTAATCGTTAATTTTCTGAAAGAACTAAAATACGTAGCGATGACAAAATTTCTTAGAAAATTAACTTTTTTTCATTTCACTGAAAATTTACTCATGCCGTTGAAAATTAATGAATTCATTTTGCTTCGGTTTTTCCTCGCTTGACTCTTTCCCTCATATATCCTTATTAATGATGAGAATAACGATCGAGAGTTTTCTATTATCCGTCTAGAAATTTAATATTTGCAGTAAAATTTTTTCAAAACGACAGGTTATTTATCCTCTTCATATTTTTAATATTCCCATCCTTATCTTGCTATTAAAACCTCGTTAATCTTACGATCACGCCTTTCTCGATTACAAATTTGCATAATGAAATTAAACTCATCGGACTAATCCATCAGGTTTCAACATTTATATTCAAAGTCAACACGGAGAAAAAATTAAAAGTAACCAAAATTGCATGAGTCATCTCGTCGAGTAAACTCTTCCATCTAGAAAGCTTTCAACAGTAAATTTCATCGCATTTTAGGAACAATGCCCTTATGTAACAGCGACCCATTAGAAACATTTAATTCTGATATGCTTCAGCACGTGAGCACGGTATTTTTTGTAGATTAAGGACGATGGGCCTTATTGCAGCCGCATTTAAGAAGACACCCCTTAGGCTACTCGCGCGCTACCCTACGCGAAAACTTATAAAAAAACCCTCTACCCTCACTGTTTAACCCCACAAGTACTTCGTTCGAACTCGCTTGATTGAATTGTCTACTCTTTCATTGTCGCCAAAGAAATTAAAATTGTAGAGTAATTGATCAAATTCTAGCTTTCATTCGCAAAAGAGAAATAAATATGGATTTTTTTTCGCTTCATTTTTTTACTCCAGGTTTCTTCTGTGTAGTTCCTTGTATTTTACATTATCCCTGTTTCTGTGTTGTCTTCTTTCTTCCATAAGTTCCAATATATCATTTGTCATCGATTGTTGTCTTTTTACCATCCTATTCGGTATTAGTTCTTCTTCTGTAACGGAGGTTATAGATATTTTCATTTTATTTCACAGGTCTTCTATTTCTCTTTCGTGGTTGCTGTTTTCAGATAGTTTTGAATTTATTGTTGAGCCTTTTTTTGTTTTTTGGAAAATATTTTCTTTTTTGAGCTTCCGTATGTTAGTAATTTTTGAGGGTTGCTTTTTGACTATTTTCTTTAGTCGAAGTTGTGTACGAGCTAGTAACAGGTTGTGATCTGATGGTATGTCTGAGCCTGGGGTACATCTTACAGGAGACAACCGCGTTGCGATATCTTCTGTTTATCATCACAAAGTCGATTTGATTCCTCACGATTCTATGGTTGTTATCAGCTGGGGATCTTCACGTGTACAGTGTTCTGGGAGGTAGCTTAAAAAAGGTGTTCATGATTGTGATGTCCTTTTCTTGGCAGAATTCTATTAATCGTTCTCCTTTCTTATTTCTCACTCCCAATCCAAAACTACCAACCACATCCTCAACCTTTCCCTGTCCGATCTTAGCATTCATGTCGCCTAATATTATGTTAACCTCTTCCTTCTTTGTGTGTTTGAGAACAGTTCTAAGCGGTTTATAGAACTCCTCTATTTCTCGTTTATTGCTTTTGGATGTCAGTGCATCTGACTGTATGATGTTAAGCTAAAATGGTGTAGCCTTGATCTTGACTAATGCGACTCCATTCGAAATAGGGATGAATCCTTTTACGGTCATGTTGGTTTGATTTTTAAGAATTATTGCTACTCCGTTTTTGTTTCTAGAGGTATTGTCTCTAGAGAAGTATATGTGGTGTTCGTTTATGAGGCAGTGGCCGGAGTTTTGCCATCTTGTTTCGCTGTACCCTAGTATGTCGATCTGGAGTCGCTTCATCTCTTTCCGGCTTGTTATATACTTTGCACATTCTACGTGCCAATTGTCCTTTCTATGTATGAAAACATCATTGGAAGAATGAATTCGATGACATCTTAAAAATAAGTCTTTTTCAAGTTTAAACGGAAAAGTGTCAAAAAGAGTCTACACTTAGTAGAATATTTGAGATTAAAATCTGAACAGGAATTTTGTATAAAGAGCAGAAAGCAAAATTTTGACTTCAATTTAAAATAACGTAAAGTGAAGGAATATATTTTTGAAATATGTTGAGTTTCTTCCTAAAATTTTGACATAATTTTCAAATTTTGTCTTTGAACTAAAAATTTCGAGTAACAGTCTTGTCGAAATTCAAGTTTATTTGACCTTAACCTATTTTGACTTTAAAAAACATTAGAAATCTTCATGTGTTTAAAACTGGAAAAACATCAAAATTTCTGCAGAAAATCCGAAACAGTTCTAGAAATCATCTCTTTTTTTGTTAATATTTTGACTTTTCATTCGGAAAATTTAGAATTTATTATATTAATTTTAAAGTCGAAATGTCCATTTGCTTTTTAAAACTTTAGTAAATATTTGGTGTTTCAAATAAGTCTCATATTTTAAACAGAAATTTTTGGATTATTCAAATATTTGATTGTGTGCAGAAAATTTTGACTATAAGCTCGAAATTTGGAGAAGAAACTTTAAAATGTCTAAAAAGAGAAATTTCGTGCACATTTCGATTTAAACTTCGAAAGTGTCACATTAAAACCAAAAATTCGAATTTAAAACTGATATTTTTAAAAGTTTAAAGAAAAGAGTTAACAAAAAAACAAAATAAGCATTGATTCCCTGCAAAAAGATGCATAAATTTGAGTGAAGTAGAACACATCGATCAACGATGTTAGGCAACTATTAAATAGGCAACTGTTAAGCAATTTTAAATAAATCTTGTGCATTATTTATTATATAAAAATTGCCTATTTGTTAATGCTCATTTTTACTATCTTAGAGACTGAATTTTGAAAAATTCTCCCCTAGTGCTCACCTAGGTATTACGGGGAACACCTGTACAAATTCCATGCTCCCAGACCCAACCGGTTAGACTATGCGTTGTCTGTCAGTCAGTGCTTGTAAAATATTAGATGTCAGATTTTGGGGTTTCGGCTTTTTATTTCAGAATTTCAGCTTTATTTTTAGAAGTTGAACTTGAATTGCGAGATTCCAGGTTACTTCCCTATTTGAAATTTAATTTTCACTTGAGTCGAAATTTTGAGTTGAGTTCAAACTCTTTTTAAATATTAGTGTGTGCAAAATTGTATTAGTCTGTTAATTTAAAAATATGCTTCTTATCACATATTTACTGTTTTAAAAATATTTCGTTTCATCAATAACACTGGTTAACACTGATTTTGTCACACGAATTTTGGTAGTTAATTGTGTTTGGACTACATACCTCCATCATGAAACCGTACTTATTTTTCTTCCATCACCCTCAGTTTTCTTGGGACAAGGTAAAATTTATTTTTGGAAATGTAGTCTTCCCAAATACTGTTCGTTTTTATTTAGGTCCATAAATTATTTACGTCTTAAAAAATTTTATCAGAAATAAACATGATCACATTAATTCTTCATTTAAAGTCTTTATTATCATTAAAATCTGAATATTTTTTATGGTCATGGGAAACCAGGGATCGAAAAAATCACAATAAGGAAAAATTTTGTCCTACACGCAGATCTTTAATTTGTAAATAGAAAACTGTAAAGCATTTACACTTATAAAGCTTTCTGGTATATTTTTACCACCACTTCATTTTCCAATTCTCAGTCAAATTGATAGAAATAGTTTATATTCATAGAAATAGAAAATTGATTAGGATCGTTCAATTCTTCTGCGATAGGGCTCGTATTTCTACCACCACTTCATATCAAATTAGGCTTACCAAAAATTTTCTAGAAGGGATGGGTCCCAATAAAAATGGCTTTTTATATTTCAAAGGG
Source organism: Dastarcus helophoroides (assembly GCA_028583605.1). NCBI lineage: Eukaryota > Metazoa > Arthropoda > Insecta > Coleoptera > Bothrideridae > Dastarcus > Dastarcus helophoroides. Next base: position 7,213,512 of record CM053327.1, on the reverse strand, counting down.
AAATTTCCCAGAATGAGTCAAGTAGTAGTAGTAGAAATTAGGAAAATTAATAAAAGACTCGTTGTTTAAAGAAAAATTAAATGTTTTGAAAAATCACTATGAAGATGCTTCAAAAATTTAATTGGGAATTTTTTGGTTTACCATAAGAGTGACATCTAAAGATATTTGGTTAAAAAACTTTTATTGGAGTATAAAACTTTGGGTTGCAATATGGGGATCAAGATTCATTTTTTAGACACATATCTTGACTTTATTTTTACAAATTAGGGGCTCTGGGGGGCTCTAAGTGATAAGAACTGATAAAAGTTAGATGCGGACATTCCAATGATGGAAAACTTTTATAAGGGCAGATTAAACTCAAAACACTTTTCAAAACATTTCATTCTTCTTTAAACAACGAGTATTTTATTAATTTTCTTGGCTGACTACTACTGCTTGATCAAAAGGTACCAATTGAAAGCTAAATAATCTAGAAAAACAAAGATTATAAGTTCCTAATGTACATCTTTCATGTTTTATTTCTGGAGATCAATTATTTTTCCAACATTTAACAAACAAATGTCGTGGGGGATGAAAATTTCAAAACCTGCTTATTTCAGATGACAACAACTAACACTATTAAAGAATACAAAAGAAGTTCATGTGACATGACAAAACTTCAATTTTGTTGACTAGTGTAATTGATAAATTGTTTAATATTCGTATGATAGCTAAATTTATACACTACTGCTAAGAAGATCAAAGTGTAAGAATTACACACTTGGGTGGCACAAATCTTTAAGTTCGAGGAGCCTACCTGATAATTTTATGAATTATTAATAAAAAAATATATTTATCGCTTGATTAGGTTCGTAAAGCGATATTACTTGAGGCGCATCCTGTACAAGCATTCAAAGTTCCCAACTTTAACGATTCTTTTGTACGAAGCATCATAAAAAATTCAACTTCTAACTCCAAACAAGGTAATTACAAAAGCCAAGAAAAGCCCATAGCTATAAGGCATAGTTGAACGTTACTTTAGAAACGGTTGGTATTCCTGATTAGCGATTACATATTTATAATGTTGACGAAAGTTTGAAGTTTCTCGGCTGCGCCGTTCGGGATAATATCCCGCAGGACCGGAGGATTCGCTGCCGAGATAAGGGGGCTGGATCGACCTACGCTCGTTATAGATGAAGGATAAGTAATTCCACCTAAGAACCCTAACGTAATTAGTTGGGGTTGAAAAAATAAGGGTTGAATATTTCGCTCTGTGAAGCCGCGTTGTCCCCTCTTTTTTACTCGAGAGCTTTTATATTATTTGTTTTGAAGCTTGTTTGTTTGTTGACATTCTAATGAATGCATCTTAAGAAAATGCTTTTCGCAAAAAATTTGCTCCTATACTTTGCTCTTGATCTCACCAAGCCATACCTAATTATAATTCATAAAAATTAGTATAACAAGAATCAGGCCCGCCCAAAGAATTTCCGATTCAGAGGGCAATTAGAGCTCTGGGCCCCTTTCATTCTATGCATTTGGCACGTGTCCCCTACACACGCTGTTCAGAAAAAACGACATAAAATAAAAAAGAAGATTTATTTAATTCATAATTTTCGTTTTAACAAATAAAAAAAATACAAAGAGTTAATTTATTTTTGAAAATTTTACTTTATTCAATATATTTAAATTTTTTAATTGAGAAAATTTTGACTTCAAAATTTCGATATTTTTGAGAAGTTGTATGTTTTTAAAAAATTTATTTCAAATTTTTTGAAAATTTCGACTTTTTTTAAAATTTCTACTTATTTTAAAAATACTGATTTCTATTGAACATTTAAATTTATTTCAAAATATTGGCCTTTTGAAAATTCCGATTTTTCTCGAAGAACTCAATTTTTATTGAAAAATTTCGATTTTTTCAAAAATTTGTTTTGGAAATTTCGTTTTTTTTTGGAAATTATATTTTTTTTTGAAAATTTCGACAGTTTAAAATATCACTTTTTTCGAAATGTCGACTTTTTTTAACATTTTAATTTGGGTTCCAAAATCTCTACAGCCAAAATTTCGACATTTCTGAAATTTTTAATCTAATTTTGGAATTTTTTTCCGCTTTTTTCGAAATTTCATCATTTTTAAAAATTCAGCGTCCTTTTTAAAATCCATTATTTTTTTTGGATATTTTGACCCACAGTTTTGATTTTTTTTAAAACTTTTGACTTTTTTCAAATTCTTCATTCATTTTTGAAAATGTTGACATTTTTAAAAATTTCAACTCGAAATTTCAACTTCATTTGCAAAAATTTAATGTTTTTAAAACATTTCAATTCCTTTTGAAAGTTTGAATTTTTTGAAAGTTTTGACTGTTGAAACTATTGACTTGAATTTTCAGAGATTTCCAAAAAGAACCTTATCAATTTATTTTGAAAATTTCAAATTTCAAATTAAAAATTTTTCCAAAATTTAGACTTTTTTCAAAATATCGACTTTTGGATTCACTTGTGCTTTTTCTAAAAATTAGAAATTTTTTGAAAATTTTGACACAAAACTTCGATCTTTTCTTAACCCTTGACTTTTACAAAATTTTCTTTTTTTTTTTTGGTAAATTTGATTATTTTAAAACATTTTTCTTGAAAATTTCGACGTTTATTTAAAATGTTGACTATTTTTCAACGTTTTGATTTCTCTAAAAAAAATCGCTTTTTTTTCAGAAATTGTAATTGTCTCGACTTTTATGTAAATTTGAGTTTTTCTTTATATCTTCTTTCTTACTGAAAATTTCGACTTTTTTTAAAAATTTTTTCATTAGAATTTTTACGTGTTTGTTTCAATTTCGACCTTTTATTAAGAAAATGTCCACCTTGCCTCAAAGTTTTGATTTTTTACACAATTTCAATTATTTTTGGAAAATCTGACGTTTTAAACTTGGAATTGAATTTAAAGCTGAAATTTTAAAATTCGGTATTTTTCAAGTTTAAACTGAAAAGTTTCAATGAAATTTAGAATAATTTTCGAATATAAAATTTAAATATGGTGGCATTTTTTAGAAAGAAAGCATAAATCTGGAGAAGTAATGTAATGTTACATAAAAAACCTGTTTTTCGAAATTAAAATTCGAAAAAAAGAAGTCTTCAACATTTATGTAAATTACCATCTACCATGTCAGCTCGCCTTGCCCTCATGAAACATGGGCCTGACAACAATGATACGATGTGTTCCAAAAGTCCCAGAACAGTAGGATATCTAGATCCAGGGGCGTAGCGAGGGGTGGGCAAGGGGGGGTATCATACCCCGGGCGCTACTCACAAAGGAGCCCCAAAAGGTCCGCAAAACAAAAAATTGCTGGATAATGTTTATTTTACATGTAATACCATATGGGTTTCGAATGGGAGGGCGGGCGCTAAAAAGGTATTGTGCCCCGGGCGCGAGTTAAGCTCGCTACGCCACTGTCTAGATTAATAGTCAATTTTAGGTAAAGTTCAGAATACTTCCAAAGATACATTCATTTTGTAATTTGTTGACGTGTATAAAAATGTTCACATTATGCCCCCTATCCCTCGTAAGGTTTCCCCATTTTTTCTTTAAAGTTACATAGTATGGGTTGTGATACGTACATTTGAAAGATAATTTTAGACTCTTTGCAGTAGTGTTTTGGAAATGTGTAGAAAACAAAGGAGTTACAGGGATTTTTTAACTGAACCAATATTAAACACCAATTTTTTAATTCAAGTTTGTTGGGCGATAATCATGAAAACTTCATCTGTCATTTGATAATAAAGAAACTGTCAAAAATCAGCTAAGAGCGTGTTGGGCTCGCACAATTAGGGTAACGTACCAATGACTACAGTAAACAGTCAATTGACAAAATGAAATCATTTTTATTATGTATGAATTTAAGATTTTATTCAAATTTTCTTGTGTTATAATTGAAACATAAAGAATTGTTAAATATATTTTTAAATACACACTTTTTTCTACAATCAATCACAATATTTATGGAACTGGTGATTGTGTTGATGATGTCTCAGGTCGATAATAAGTAGCACAGTTTATGGGATCGCCTTGGATCAAGCCAACAGTAATTACTGCATTGCGTGCAATTTAATAAATCTGTGCTAGCTCCGAAAATATTCATCTAAAAAACACTAATGTCAGGGATAAATTTGATCTACATTTTACCTTTCGACTAAATCAAGTATCTTATTTGGAAAAAAATTAATACTCCATGGGTCAAAAAGCCATGGAACCGAAGCATTGGTGTGTTCATAAAATATTCTTTTTCTCAACAACTATTACAATATCGAAAAATCTGCAGTTTTCCGATAATCTACGACCTAATATTTACTAATAATATTAGCATACACATGTTATCTTTAGAAACCTAGGAGTAGAGGGAGAACGGTCATTTTTTTACATTTTTGGGCATTATCTTTAAGACCATAGGGCCAAAAATTATTAAAAAATGTTTTAGGATCCTTAGAGATTTTTTTTCAAATGATACGCGACCGATATATCAAATAATTTTTAGGTGATCAAATTAACCTTCCATTTTATTATAAAATTTTTTTCTTGTCGTTGGCTCTGTGACAGATAGTGTTTCACAAATTTCTTGTTCTTGTCTTGCTTTTTTCTGCTCTTGTCTTGTTCTTGCTGCAATAATAATACAAGAAATTTGTGAGCAAAAACAAGACAAGAAGTCCTTTTAGCAAGAACAAAATTTCTTGCTTTTTGCAATATACATTTTTTTTAAATAAGCTCTCGAATGGGGTTTTTTAAATTACAATTCCTTTACAAGTAATAAATTCTGGCGTCTCTTTCAAATTATAATTGAAACTTGGAATTTTAATGTAAATTTCCAAAAATATTTTTTTAAGAAATTTTGAAAACAAAATTTAAAGTGGATAAGGTCTACTCTAAAGTAAAAAATTTAGTAAAAACATTACACTTATTTAAAATCGAAATACAGAATTTGAGAAAAAGTTAAACATTTTTGAGAAGACTCGATTTTTTATAAAATTATTGAGATTTGGAGTTTCAACGTGAAATTTTTAATTTTACATTTTTAAACTTTCCTAAAGTATTTCAAATTTTCCAGAAATGTTATTTTTACCTGAAATGAAACAATACGAAAAAACACGAAATTATTATTAAAACAATGTTGTTATTTTGGAATTTTTTTTTCTAAATATCAACTTTTTTTCTCTAAATCTCGAGTCAAATTTAAAACTTCGATTATTTTCAATTTTTCCCGAAATTTCGATTTTCATTTAAAGATTTTAATTTTTTTGGTCAATTTTGGGTGGATTTTCGTTTTGAGAGCCAACATCCCCAGTTTATTTTTTTCTTCTGTCTTTACATCTTTTATACATAATGCATTATTTAAACTGATCGTATCGCAATTAATTCTGGATCTGGTTTGTTGTTGCTCATGAGCAAAACAAGCAAACCAGCAAGAACAAGAAAAAGCAAGACTCTTGCTAGCAAGGCAAGAATAAAACCAGCCAGAAATTGGCAAGACAAGAAGTAAACCAAGTTCTTGTCTTGCTCAGTAAGACAAGTCAAGAAGTTAGACAGCAAGATAAGAAGTTTTGCTTTGTGCATCACTAGTGACAGACGACGGACGGACGGACACGAGAGTCAAATTATAAGGGTTTCGTTTTTCCTTTTAAGGTACAGAACCTTTTGGTACGACGGACTTGTCCTTGGTTATCTTCAAAAATTGAAATGCAAATCTTTCTTGGTTTCAAGGGACAAGATTTGCATTTCAATTTTTGTACAGGACCTTAAAAACTAGCCGGAAGGTAAAGATTTCACGACGCTACTGTATTATTTTTCTATGTCGTTCAGTAAATTGACGATCGATAAAAAAATTAATAAATTATAATCATGTCAAGGACACGAAAATAAGACATATATTATACTTATCTAATTCATATCTCGTTCGAAAATTAGGGGTGAAATACAATAAATAACTAAATGCACTCGTTTTAGTTGCTGGATGCCCTATGCGGAAGTCTATAAATACATATTTCTGTCCTTTACTGGGTCGAATATTAATGACAAAAAAAGGGTGCACCTTAAACACCCTTTTCATGTTTATTACAATATAATTGAAGGTCAGTTAAGTTATTAAGTAAATGGTTGACCTTTATTATTTAGTGTTCACTTTTAACTTCACTAAACACCCCATTGGACCAAACGTTTTTATCATTAACTTATCACTTCTTTCAGGTATAATTCTTTTTTCGTTAAAACACGTTTTAAACAATTTTGCCAGTGACAGTATCTATCAACTGGATTTAGGGATGATTTGATATAGTAATGAATCACTACTAATGATTAATCGAATTCGATTCATGATTAACCAAATGTAATCAATTTTCATTAATCAAATTGATCGATCAATTTAAGATTTCGTTGTTGTTGTTCTTCAATATTTCACATCGAATTTCAATTTAAATAGCGAAACTTTGATATTTTTTGAAACTTCGGCTATTTTGTCGAAATTTAAACAAAAAAACCTACCTTGGAGTTGAAGTTTTGGGCAAATTTGAAATTTTTAATTCGACAATTGGACTTTAAACTTAAAACTGGAATCATAACTATAAAAAAGACATTAAAAAGCTGAAATACAGATGTCCCTAAATTAGGTTGCAAAAATTTTAACAGCGTGTTCAAAAATATGTAAAAAGCTTCATATAAACATATATCGGGAGAAACTTCGTTTTCGAGATATAGGGTGTCAAAAGTAAAACTGAAATGATGGTTTTTTGTTGATTTTTACGAAAAGTGATAAGATAAATATCTTAAATTTAGCACACTTATAAGGATTTCGATGCTCTATAAGATAAAATCTAAAATGTTATTCAGTGTGGATTAGTGGCGGGTAAAACTAGGGGGGTGGTAATAAAATTATTCCTAATTTTATTATTTTCATTTTTTTTTATATTTTAAACCTGAAATCTTTTAGTGGGAACCTTTTTACATAAAAAAGGCACTCCTGCTTACTTTGTAGTAAAGTTCATTCAAATAATGTATTGCATGTCTAGGAATTACTCTAAAAAAGCTCCAAGTTGTAATTGGGCCATGGAAACAAAAAAGATGATTGTCAAAGTAACTTAAGTTTAATGTCTTAACATTAAAGCAATACTTTTTCTTTGGTTTCATTTTTCAAATTCTCTTATCGTGGGTTGAATTTGTTTATTTTCGAATAGAAAATGAAGTGATATGCATGTTACGTACGGGTTCTGTGATGGGGACGCAGTGGATGCTTATTTTAAAATTAGACGATACGGTATTCTTTTTTAAGAAAACCGTCTTCTACACTCCTTCTGACAAGCCAATGAGTTCTTATTACGGAACCCATACAAAAAATGAACATTACTTAATTATCTATGCAAAAATGAATCGATTTAACTCATAATTAAAATTTTTTAAAATTAAAGCAAACAAAAAAGTTGCTTGAATATTTTGACGTTAAACTTACGTTATATTAACAATCATTTTTTCGTTTTCATGACTCACTTACAATTTAGAACTTTTTTATAGTAATTCCTAGACATGCAATCAATTTTTTGAATGCATTTTACTCAAAAACGGTTAACTCCATCGAGGTAAGGTAGAACTATTGAGCATTGAGCATTACATACCAATCAGGATAGTTGCAGTGGATTCGGCGACTAAGGGAAGGTTACCTGAGTTAAAGCAGACTTACTGCCATGGGAAAGATGCAAAGAAGTCTCCTAATTCTTCCCAGATAGCAGTGCCAAATCCTACCGGACTGTGGCTCATAAGGAGGTGGTATATGAAGCGAGCGAGAGGCTGCAACAAGCTTGTGTTCGGAATTTCCAAGCGGTGATGTCACAGAGATTTTATACGAATTTGGAGAATTTGTAAGGAAAAGGTCGAGTAGATTAGGTTGATGGGTATCTACATCAGGAGTTCTTGTGGGTTCCTCAACTAATTGCGATAGCCCACAAGTGATGGCGAAAGCCTCTGCCACCCTTCCCGTGTCGTCAGTTCAGGAAGAAAAGCCTTAACCAGGGGATGTTGTTTACGTCACCGAGAAAGACAATCTCAGCGTTTGGATAATTCGTCTGTAAGTGATCGAAGTTTACGGAGAGATAATAGAAGAGCTGTCTGTATAAGTTATCGTTTGGAGACAAATAAAGTGAACAAATGAATATTACTTCGCTTCTGAAGCAGATTTTTAGCCAAATCACATCATGATTACCGAATTCAAGTGCTTCTTCTCGTTGACAGGATAGGTCGCTTTGTGTAAAAGCACAAAGTTCTCCTCTTATGTCAAAAGTTTGTGGTAATTAGGGCATAGCAAATGGACCGTATTGATGGATAGGGGCGGCTAGGGTTTCTGTCAGAAACAGCAAATGGGATCTTTCATTTTAAAGGTGTTGATGCACCGAGCTTAGATTTGAGTTTAGCTCCCGAATGTTACAGAATTGAATTTTGAATGAACTATTTGAAAGAAACTTGGCCTTTGGCACATTAAAATTTTCCGTCGAGTTTGGATTCCCTCGCACACCCTCCACGCGGACATCCGAACGGGAGGGTAGTTTACGTCCGGAATTTTTTGCACGAAGAGAATCCAGTGTCTTTGTTTTTAATAATTACAAGAAAAAAATCATAGTAAATGAAAAACGGAAACAAGGAAAAGGACAGGATGAGGAAAGAAGAATAACAGGAACCAGTCTCACGTGTCAGAGACGGAAAAATGATGTAAGCATCATTTCACCGCCTCCTAGTGATACGTGGGTAGTACTACCTCAGACGACTAAAGGCTTCAATCTGCCACCACCTACTTACTGATGTTTTTTTTTCCAAATTTTGCCTTTAACCACAACATTTCCTGAACAAATTCGAAAGTCCTAATTTAAAGTTAAAATATCCTACTTAAACGTCAAAGTTGCAACATATGAGAGTTAAAAATCTATGTTTCAAATTCAGAAAGTTTGCAAAAATGAGGGAAAAATCCAAAATTCCTCGTTTTTACTGAAATTTCCAATTTAGTTCAGGAATTTCTGATTTTCTGAAAAAAAATCATAATTTTCCCAAAAGTAGCTAGCAGTAGTAGTTCTTGGATAGAATGTAGCTATATCTTAACTAAGAGCATTTTGCACGTTCTCTTTCGAGGGCAATAAGATGCATAATATTCAGTTACAAACGCAGTATTGACCGAAAAGCTGAAGTTTTGAAACATCCTGCGAGAATAAATCATCATCTTATCCGTGATTTCGAATTCGGCGGAAAATTAGTATCAAGCAATTACGTCGTAGTTGCGCCAGCTGAACTTCAAAGAAAAACACCGACGGAGGCAAAAATCCGGCCTTATTAGCTGGCGAATGCAAATTTCCTAACCTAAATAAACAATAGTCGGTTGTTTTTCTTTCTGGCGGCGTTTCCAAGTGATGCGAGGATGCTGAAGGCCGCGATAGCGAAGGGCGAGAGAGGGAGATTAAATTAATTTGGTGCGCTAAACAATGGCTGCCCCGCTAATGGGGCCCGTTTGCAGAAATTGCCTCCGCTATGCACGGTTATTTTTTATGTAGATTTTTTTCCCGTCCCTCGAGTGAGACGCTACCCTTTCTGTGGGGTTCATGCATTTTTATAGCCGAGTTTAGGCCCGCAAAAGCAGAAGTCTTCAAACAGTTTGAAATGAAATCGAAGGATGCACGAAGAAGCATGAGGTAAGTCAGTTACGACTACGAATGCAGTTTAATTATGTTGTCTCAAAAATTTAATAATCAAGTAATTTCATATGTAAAGGTTTCACTTTAGTATAAATAGCATACTTTATATTTTGTTATTATTATTATAACTTTAGCGAGTTAAATAATTGTTGATAAAATTAAAAGTGCACATAATGATAGTTTTTTATTAGATGACAGCATCAAACGATGAGTATCGAAAGTATTAGGGAGCGGAAATATGCGATAAGACACTTTACAAAAATTAACTCCGCTGTAGGTTGTTCCACTTCTAGCACATGACCGACCATGAACACTGGACGCCTAGATACCTACCTCATATTAAACCCAGAAGAAGCTTAGTATTTCTTAGTTCTTCTAGGATTTTGAATCCACATCGAGAAAGGCGCTCTGACCGAATTTCACTTTAATGAAGAAAGGAAAAAAAAATAGGTATAATGAGAAGAAATTCCATTATAGGAATTCATGTTGATTTGAGAAGGTACCGAAAAATGTATTCAAAGAATTCCAGAGCCGTTGAAAGAGGTCAATTATTGGGTTGTTTGTTTTTGTATGTACACCCTGCACATCTCAATTTGTAGACAATTTGATGCAATATTTACTAACAAGGAAAGTACCCGAAGTGTACCCCACCGATTTTCTTCATTTTGTGATATGTTAGTACATAAAAAATATTAGACACGTATTTTTTTTTAGATGCTAACTCGGCGATTTAAGTGGTGAATCTACCCCTTAAAAGTAACCCCAAAAAACAGTTTTTCTTTAATAACTCAAGAATAAATTAAAATTTTTTGATGAAACATACGTTATGTTATTCCTCATAAACCCCTAAAAACATATTATTTATGCTAAAAAGTTGCAACCCCTAATTTTTATTTGCATTAACAGTAAAATATCGTAACACCCTTATCTTTATGACGCTTGAGACCCTATGGATTTGATCATTATTACATTGCGAGTCAAAACATTTATTTTTTCACCTTTAACTTATTATATGTTGATATTTCATCAAAATAATGTATCAATTATTGTAAATGCTAAATTTGTGATTTAGGTGTTAAACTCTCCTCCCCTAAAGATAATCCCCAAACACAGTTTTTTTTAATATCTCAAGAATAAATTGGAATTTTTCGGGAAAAATATTGTTACGTTATTTCCCATAAGAATGTGCTTCCAAGAGCGCACTTATATGCCACAGGTTTACAACCCCTATTTTTTCTTGTATACCAATTTTTAAAACACTGAAATTTATTAAATTTGGCAATGTCATTAAGAAAATTAGAATATTAAATTGACCTGCCTCGGAGTATTACAAAAAAAATCATTGGAAAGGGTGATTTACTCTTAGAGTTATTTTTTTCTGTAGAATGATATGATCAATTCAACACAACAAATGGTTTTAATTTTATTGCTATAATGCTTTTTCTGACATATAATTTGCATTAAAAGCGAAATAACATTTAACTCTTACCTTTATGTATTGTTTCTGAAGTTTTAAAAGTAATCCGTGACTGAAAAAGGTGCTGCTCTAAAGTCCTACATAGGAAATATTTCTAAGGATCCTTAAGTCTCAAGAAAATCAACGATAATCATCTTAAGTGTTTAATTCTCAGAAAAAGTTACCTATAACGCCAAATAGTAATAAAAAAATGTTAACTTTCTACTTTGTTATAAAATATTTTCTCCTTCTAATCGTTGACGATGTTTGCGTCAGTCATCCATGGGCGTAGGTAGAATTTTCTTCAAGGGAAGGCAAACATCATTCTGAAAAATTCGTTGGCAAAAAAGAAACCCTTCCGGCCGAGTAATGTACATTTTCACTTAAAAACTACATGAAATGGGGAGATCGAATTTCCAAATTAAAGTTGAAATTTTGAAAAAGAACCAAACTTTAAGAAAAAACCTTTCGGAGACCTAAAAAAGACATATTTTTCAAAAGTCGATTTTTGGGAAAAAAGTGGCGATTTTCAGAAAAGGTCTAATATAGAGGACAAAAATTACAGCTTTCAAAAATATTTCTCTCGGAATTTTTATTTTATTTTGTCACATTTTTAAAATTTACAACAATTCTTTTTATAAAAACGTTTAAAAATATTATTTTCAAAATTTTTCCATTTCTATTAAAATTTCAATTCAATTTTAGACAAAAAAAACGAATTTTTTGAAAATGTTGAAATTTTGAGAAATAAAATCTAATTTTAAATAGTAATGTTCAGAAACAGAAATTGAAAATATCAAATTTTGAGATAAAAGTCAAAATTTGAAGAATAAGATAAATTTCGAATTAGTTGAAATTACCGGAAATCAAATTTAAAAAAGAAATTCATATAAAACAGAAAATTAACAAAATGGACTTCGAAAAGAAAACACGAGTTTTGAATAATACGTTGCAATTTCCAAAAGAAAGTCCAATTTTAAGACAAAAATTGAAATTTTGAGAATAGAATAGTAATTTCGAAAAGGACGACTTTGGAGAAAAAAAGTCGGCATTTTCAGTAAATCATATTAAAAATAAAAACCTATTCATTCCCAAAAACTCGAAAATTGTTCCAACTTCGAAAAAAAGTTAAAATTTTCAAATTTTGTGAAAAGACTCAATTTTCAGAAAAGAGTTGAATTTTCAGAAAGAAAAATCGCAAATTCCAAAAACATTGTTCTCAAAATTGAAAATTCAGTAAAAACGTTAAATTTACAAGAAATCTTTTTCTCGACATTTTTATTAATATTTCTATCTAATTTAATGAGAAAAGATGGACATTTTCAGAACCATAAAACATTATATTTTGAGATAAAAGTTGGACTTTGTCGATAAAAAATTCAGGAATTTGGAATAAATAAGCTATTTTTGAAACAAAAGTTCAAAAAGTAGATTTTTGGAAATAAAATTAAAATTTCGAAAAAGACGAATTTTGAGAAAAAGGCGAATTTTAGGAAAAAGACTATTTTAAGGAAAAAAAGTCAAAATTTAAAAAAAAGACGAACCTAATTTACACGAAAAATGCCAAATTTTTAGGAATATTATATATCGAATATGGAGATAAAAATCAAAATTTCGTAAAAAAAGCAAACTTTAAGAAAACAGTGAGTATTTATAAAAAATCAGGCTTTAAAATATTGAAATTTCCACAAAAAAATGTTAATAACGCAATTTAGAAGAAAGAGAAATTTCGAGGAAATATTCAAAACTTTTCAGAAAAAGTCAAATTTTTAGAAAAAAAGTCAAAATTTTGAAAAAATAGTCGAAATTTTGAGAAAAATACGAAATTACAAGAAAATGATCGAAATATTAAGCAAAAAGTTAATTTTAAAATGAAAATTAAAATTTTCCTGGCCTTAATATTGTGCATGTCACCCGTTTGATAATTAAAACCCCGTGAATTGTAAACTATTTTATTTCAAACTCATTTCAGAACACAACAATTATGATTCACTTAACTATCTGACTGTCTGACTATTTGACTACTTGACTAACTATCCAGGGAAAGGTGACCGCGTATTTATACCTTTCCAGGCTTCTAGATGGATCTTGGACAGATCGGGGCTCGTGCTCGCGGAAAAAATGTAGAACGTCCATCTGCCGTATAATTCATTCTCGCGATCGCTTCCCATTAACAAATGTTTTCATAGAATACCTTACAGTAGACAATCACAAATACAAATTTTACAGCTACAGTTTGTTACAATATTTATTTTCTCTTGACTGCTCGGATCACAGGAAGACAGATGTTCTACCTTGCCTCAACGTGGTGTCAATTGATATTGAGATAAACGTCGAAATTTGTTGAAACCTCCAGAAATTTGGATTAGAGAACACGTGAAAATTTACAACGAAATTTTTCTCGTAATTTCGGTACTTTTACAAAAATTTAATCGATTAAATTTCGAGGAAAAGGCAAATTTTAATAAATATACTGAACTTTTCGAATTAAAAGGTGTCGAAATTTTCAGAAAAAGTCGAATTTCGAAAAATGGCTGAAGTTTCAGAAAAAAAAACGATGCATTTTTAAATAAAAATTCGCAATTTTGAGAAAGTAATGTTTGATAAACGCAGTTGAATTTTGTTACAAATGAGAAATTTCAAAAGAAAAAAAAAACAAATTTTATGAAAAAATAAGAAATATGAGAAAAAAGTACGAAATTTCGAAAAAATGTTTCAAGATAAGAATTTCGAAAAAGAAAAAAAAATTGTAAAAAGTGCCTAAGTTGAACGCTTATAAGTTTTCGGTGAACTGAATGAACCAGGGAGGGGGAGGACAAGCGCTCCTCTTTGCCCTATTTTTGTTGTAATAATTGGATCTTCAGTGGAAGTTAAGTCTGAAATTGGGACTAGAAAGGGCACAAAATTCCGTTCAGTTTTCAGACTATTGATCACAGTTGCTACAGTTACAGCAAATATATTTTCAAATATTTCGATACCTTGCAACATCCCCAATTATCAAAATATTGGAACCCAACAATACATAAATACATACTCATTTGTTACCAATATCTAAAATCTTAACAAATTTAATATGTTTAACGGAACATAAACTCTTTGTCATACTATCAGTTGGCATTTTCATTGTAGGTATACATTCCAATCTAATTTGATTACTAGAAACTGCCTCTCTGATAAAATGATGTCTAACACGTTTGCTTCTTTTATGCATAACTGGATTGAGTGATAATTTTTGAGAGCTTTAATTGTCATTATGCAAAGTAATACATGTTAAATTACCAATCAATTCATATAACAAGTGTTATAAATACTAGAATGCCTCTTTCGATGCTTCAGTAATCGCCATATATTTAGCTTCTGTACTTATAACAGCAACTGTCGACTGCCTTTTGCTTTCCCAATAAACCACAGATCCTGCATTCTGAGTAAAACCTCTAGCCACAAGTCTTGCTCGATATCTCACATTTCCTTCACCATCAGTTTTCCTCTTAAATACCCATTTACTACCTACTACTTCAGTGATGGTAATTGGGTCACTATTATTTCAGTAAAATTCATAAATGTGACTATCATCCATTTTCTTCGGCTTGCAGATCTCCTCCGCTCCAAGACTTCTAAATCTTCGTCTTCCCCTGGATAAATATAATCATTGTCCTTCATATCATTTTCCATATCACAATTTTTCGAACCATTTTTTTATAATTCTTCTTAATTTCTGTTATGTTCATTTTTGGCTTCCACTTGATCTAGGTCTTCTGAGCATTCTTCAATCACTAGTTTCAAATGATTATCTTCCTCTATAATACTTACATATCTGCTTAAGGTAATGTCATTGGTAGCTGGATTATATAGCCTGTAACTCTCTTATAAGCTCTTGATAACCAATATCATTTTCTCCGCTTTCTTTGCCCATTTGGTTCTTTTACTTTTAGGAATATGGAACCATGACTTTGCTGCCACAAATTAAAATTAAAGTTAATTTTGACACACTTAAGACCCGTCCAGACTTCCATAAAGGAGCTTTATTGTTTAATTCCTGAGGCTATCGATTCTATCTTTCAGATATACAGCAGTGTTGACTGCTTCTGCCCAAAATCTATTGTCGAGTTTTGCGCAAACAATAAACACTTTGCTTTTTCCAGCACAGTTTTATTCATCCACTCAGACATACCATTCTGCTCACGTGTGTATGAATTTGTCTTCTGGTGTAAATGCCAACTATCTGTAAAAAATTTCTAAATCAAATTACTGCAAAACGCACCACCGTTGTCTGTTCTAAGAACTTTGATTTTCTCTTCTTGCTGTGTTTTAACCATTACTTTAAAATCCTTAAATTTGTCGAATACTTCATCTTTTGTTTTCAAAAAATAAAGAAATACCATTTTGGAGAAATCATATTCAAAAATTACTTTGACTTTTCAATCGACTGTACTTCCATCGGGCCGCATATATCTGCATGAACTACATCTAAAATGTTTCTTGCTCTTGTACCTTTCTGTGGAGATCGCTTCCTCGATAACTTGGCTTCACAATATACTTCACAATTTTGTTGTCCATATTTTAGTTCTCCACAGCTCCCTTTTTCATCTTATTTAAGTCTTGTTCATTAATATGACCAAACCTGCGGTGCCTCGTTTGACCAGTTGCTAGGTAAATTTTATGTGCTTTTCCTGTATTTAATACAGGAATCTGTAAACATTATCAACCAGTTCATCTGTCGCCACAAATTAGTTTTGCTGTTGTATATCTCACAACAATTTTTACAAAAAACAACAGAGTTTTCATTTTAATCAGCTGGCTGACAGACAAAAGATTAGTAGTTAATGTAGGTACACATAAAACCTGTTTTATTGTTACGTCAATCTCGGAACCAAAATCTGTTTTATTGTTACATTAATCTCGGAACCATCCACAAATGTTGGAATATCAACATCACCAATACATGAAACTGAAACTCGTGTTTCATTAGCCATCATTATTTCTTTTATACTTGAATTTTCACTTACATTTTTTATCCAGTCCTTAGTTCACAGTTAAATGCGTACTCGCTCCAGAATTCACATACCAATCGTCTTTATTAAACATGCTTATTCCAGAATACAGCTCCAAATACAGTGGGCTCTCTCGAATTTCTAGCAAGGTGAACTTGCATTTCTTGTTAGGTTCTAAACTTGTCTTTAGTTTACAACATCTGTTTTTGAAGTGATCTAATTCTTTGCAATTGTAGCATCTGATGTTTTTCTTGAACTTTGTCACAGAAGAAGTCTTCTCTGCCTTATTCTGCCAACGTAATTTCCCTGCAAACGCACTGCCTATCTTCTGATGAACATCCATTTCTAACAGCTTTGTTTTGATTAAATTTGTTGAAATATTGATTTTAGAATGTTTGATTACCATTATCATTGGCATAAACTTTTCGGGTAATCCAGCCAAAAGCCATGATCCAACCCAAACATCATCTATTTGGAAACCTGTAGCTCTCGGCTTTTGAGATGTCTCCTGTATTTTATGTATATATTGCTCCATGGAATCACAGGCATCTAGCCTAGTCCAAATCAACGTCCTAAGCAAACTAATTTTCCTGGAGAAACCAGAGTCACTAAACATAGCTTTTAACCGCTTCCATAAATCTTTTGGATCTGCTGCGTCCTTTATATGGATATAAAGGGGTGTATTAATGGTTAATATCAATTTAGCTTTTGCCTTATCTAATTTGTCAAAATCTGTCCCTGTTCCATCCAAACATTTGAAAAGACCATTCTAAAACTAAAAACTTCCTTGCAGCGAATGCCCAATCATCGTACACATCACCACAGTTTCTTACTGACCAAATTGAAATATGATCTAATTAGTCCTCGTTATTCTTAGAACTTATGGGTATAAGAACTCCTGGGGAGAGTCTGGGCCCATAACCTGTTGTAATAATTGGAATCAGTGGAAGTTTAGTCTGAATTAGGGACTAGGAAAGGCACAAAACTCCGTTCAGTTTTCAAACTCTTTATCACAGTTGCTACAGTTACAACAAATATATTTCCAATATTTCGATACTTTACAACAATTCTATCTACGCCTATGGGTCATCTAAAACTAGCGATTTTTAAGGTTTCAAATTCGCACGTTATATAATTTTCGAGGAAAACCTTTTTGTGACGAACGGACACAAGAGTGACATTATAAGGGTTCCGTTTTCTTCCTTTAAAGTGCGAAAAACTGAAAATGAACAACAAAAATAATAAATTCCTAAAACATACGATATAGAGCTCTAAAGTTTCAAAGGAATTCATATTGGATTTTTCAAAGTATCGGCTATTCAACTAGAGATCTTAACTAACCTAACCTAATCTAACTATCAAAAAAATGCTTTTGTTGTGAATTCTCAAGAAAGCTCGTTTAGAGCTTTTCAAACTCTCTAAAAGAACTTTTGAAATACTGATGTGCTAGGAAAATTATTTAATTTTTAAGAAACGATTTACAGCTATAAACCTCTCATAAAATCTATATAGATCTTCAAATGTCAACAATACGGATCTAGTTTAATTGTTCCTATGCTAGCTACAACGATTAGAAAAATCCACCTCCATGACTTTTCTGGTATTCACAGGATTTACGGATAAGAATCATTAAACACACCATAACAATAAAGTGAATTTGTAAGCAAGATTCTCGCTGCTTTAAATATGTTGACAACCCCTGCGTATCTGGCTTAATTATATCGGCGCTAGCCAATGCATAAAAAATTAAGGGGTGCATCGCTACCCCGCCGGTGTCGTTATATAGCGAATAAATCAGGATACAACGGGTTGAATCGGGACCGGAGTGCAGTATGTTGAGAAACGCTGACGAATTTTGTGGGTGGCAGCAGCGTGGGGTGGCGTATTTTTCTAGGGAGCGTCGTAATTATATTTTTTAATTTATCTTCCTTAGTGTTCCCGCAAGGACACACTGTAATAGATAACAGCACAATACATTAGCCGATGAATTCTCGTCACTTACGAATTTATAAAAGATCCAATTTACTAGATGACGGCAAGACAGGTGAACCAACCCACCCGGCCTTCTCTTCTTCATAAAAGCCCAGATAAAAGGACTCCCTTCCCATCTTCCTCCTTCTGATATTTAAATTATTTCCCTTTATTTACACGTTTCCATTTCGCTATTGTTTTATCTCTTTTTTTCGGCGAAATTAAAAAAAGTGTGTACCGTTCGCCGCCTGCCACTGTTGGGTAATTTTAAATTCAATTACGCGCGTTTCTGTTTATTTTATTTTTATTGTCGGAATTATTGTTCTCGTTATTGCATTCTATATTCCATTTCGAAAGGTCCAAAAGATGGAATTAGAAAAATATTGCCAGATCAGAGGCATTAGAGAAAGTCTTTAACTCAGTATTTGAATCCTATGGAGGCAACAAAAAAATCAATTGCATTTTCTATAACCCTATAATTTTTTTTACGAAATTTTGATTTTCGAATTTCAGATTCACATTTAAAAACGTGATGTATTCAATATTACTTTTTTCGTTCAAATAGCGATTTTAAAAATTCGAAATGTTGGCTGTACACTCAACATCACGAGGTATTCGAAGGTTGTACTTTTTTATTTACAATTGTACATCACGACCATCGGTCGATGTTTACTCTATTATCGGAAAATGCTAAAAAACACGACTGTTGTCATAAAAATATCTCGGGTAATTTGGACCAAATCAGTTGTAATATAGCTTATTGAATAGAGAACAGCTTTCTCTAGACGATGATACCATTTGCTACGTTTTTAAATTGCGATTAACGCCAAAATTCGTCATTGAAAAACTACTAACAGTCTGTGTGTCCGTATGTAATCACTAGAGACTAGATGTTAGGCACAATCAATTAAGGTAAAAAGGTGAACAAAACATTAAATTAGGCGAAACGAATAGTTAAAAAAGGTCCTAAAAAGGCAAAATGACAATTTCCAAGAAAATCTAGGGACGTAGTCAGGAATCTTACAAAAGAAGTTTCAAATGTATAACAAAAACTACTCGAAAAAAGAACAGTATTGAAAGTGCAAACTTTGAATTGCGAGAAAAACGTCAAATTTCGAAATAACTCAAAGTTGATCAAACATTTTGAAAAGTCGAAATTTCACACATACTTATAAGACCAAAAATTCCACCTAAGGAAGAAATTTTAAGTTTTTAAGCTAACAAGGAAATAAAATGAAAATTGAAATCGAATTTTTACAAGAAAATTCGAAAGTTTATTTTAAAATATAAATAAACTTTCGAGTTTACAATCAAAATTTGTTACAAAAGTGAAAATAAGAATTATAAAAGAACAGTAGTTATTTAAAAAAAAAACAAAAATTTGTTTAAACTAAAAATTTCGAAAGTCAAAATTTCACGATTAGGATCGAAATTTCAAAATAAGATCAAAATTCCTGATCCAAAATTGGGTTTAAGGTAATAATAAAAAAAATACGTATTGAATTTGGCATTTTGAGAAAAAAAAATTGACAAAAAACCATAATAAAAACTGCTATGAAATCTGAATAAAAAAATACGACATTTCGGATTAAAATTTGTAGACAAATGAAAGTGCCTAGAATAAACCTAAAATTTGAAGTTTCAAATTGAATTTGTAACAAAATAAGCAAGGTTGAAAATCTAAATTTTTAGTAAAAGACGTTTTAAGAGAATCTTCAATTTAAAAATGATTTTTATTATTAGATTTTTTAAATTTCAAGTCAAATTGAAAAAAAAAACCATCAATTTGCGAGTATAGAATCAAATATTTCGGGAAAAAAGTCAAAATTTAAAGATCAAAGTAAGACTTTGGATATTAAAAGGCCAAAATTTTAAGTCTAGGTTTAAAATTTTGCGAAAAAAGGTCGAAAGTTTGCGAATAAGGCAGAAACTTTGAGAAATCGTGTCAAAATTAAGAAGAAAAAAATTTTAAGAAAAAATAAAACTTTAGGTTATCCTCAGGATATTTAAAAAAAGCATATGTATTTCCAAATTAAAAAAAATTTTAAAATTTCAAATTTATTTTCAAATTTTCACTATGAATCTTGTAATTTTTACTTTAAAGTTAAATATTCGATTTTCCCCGAAATTTTGACTTTTAAATTTGGGATTTTGTTCGAAAAAAGTCAATATTTCAAGGTTAAGCTTGATTTTTGAGAATATATTTTTTTGAAATAATTGAAACTTTTTTTGAAATTTCTTTTTTATTAAGAATTTAGACTTTATATTGGAAATTTTATAAAAAAAACGTTGAATTTTGCAGTCTAAAAATTTAAAACTTAAACTCCGCATTTGGAAAAAACGATCTTTTGGGATTCAACACAAAATTTCGGGGAAAAGTTAGAATTTGTAAACAGAGTTTTTTAAATTATTTAAAATTAAAGTTTAAATGCGGTATTTTGAATAAAATTTTAAATATTTCTAGAAATTTCTTCTGTAAATTTAGTCTTAAATGTTGATTCTTTTATAAATTTGAAGTTTTGCACAAAATATGAGCATTTTTAAACTTTAGGATTTAAAATTCAGGATTTTTTTCACAACTTTTAACTAACCAGTTTAACTCGAAGTTGAGTAGTCTTATTTTGATATCTCGATTTTGATACCGAAAATTCGACTATTTTCTCAAAATTCCGACTTCAAAGAGAATATTCGGAAAAAAATTTGACTTTTCAAATTCAACGTTGAAATTTCGATCTTAATTACGAAATTTCGACTTTAATTAAGATTTTTTTTATTTTTAATCACGACATTAGGACCTATATTTTGAGAAAACTTAATTTATAAAATTTTTACGACTTTTCGAGTTTAAAAATGTCAAAATTAAAGTCAAAATTTTGAAAAAAAAAACTGGTTTTAACAACTTTGGTTTTTTTTTGCCAAAATTCTCACACTGGCAGAAGCTTAAAATTTAGGGTTTTTAAAAATATTTTGACTTTTCTCTCTCGACATTTTTTTAAAACATTTTTACTGGGGATTTTGAGAAGACTGTAAGGATTTTAAGAAACCTTAAAACTTCCTTCCTAAATCTTGCTCCAAACTTTAAAATTTTTAGAAAATGTTGAATTTTAGCAGACTTTAATTGATTCGACCTTTTTGAAATTTGGATATTTTTTACTAAAGTTCCTAATTTAAACTTACCTTGCAGTTTTTATAGTTTATTTTTTGAAAAATTTCGACTTCAAACCTTTTTTCCATAAATTATGGCTTCTATTTTTCTCGAGATTTAGAATGGGTATTCTAAAGGTCAACTTATTTCTAGCATTTAGAGTTTAAAAAACTGAAAATTTCTCCAGTTGAGTCCAAACTTACGCTTAATTAGAGCACTTTGTCTTTCTGGTGGCAATTTTCACACACAAGTCTACTTTACCGGAGACAGTTTAAAGATAAATTTTAAAATTATAGAAAACTAATATCCTTCCGGTAATTCAATCATTTTTCTTGCACATTTGTTTTTACTTAAAAATTAAGATAAATAGGTAACACAGTTCAATTGTCCTGCATCTCAATAGCAAGCAAAACTTATAGGGGACTGAGTGGATCAGAAGAGTCATTGTTATTAAATTACATTTCTTAAAGTTTCTTGTTATTAGGATGAATTAAATTTCTATTTTATTGCTTCATTTTATAACGTATACATACATATTTCTGCTTAAATTGTTCAGAATTGTAAATGTACTCGGAAAATCCCGTAGAAAAGAATAAGTAGGCACTAAACCTTTTAAAAATAGGTCAAAATCATGTATAAAAAAGAAAAAAAAGAAGTAAAATTGAAATTTAGATAATAATGCACGAAAAATGCTAAAAAAGATGAAAAGCTAGGATCACAGGATTTTACCTAAATTCTGGTCTCTAGTTATCCCACTACAAGTTGTAATTCTTAACTGACTTTTGACATTTCTGTCGATTCAGAATTTCTGGGAATAGAACTTTATTGATTTTGGAAATGATTGGTCAAATAATTTAAATTTTATGAAAGAAAAATTAATTCATTAGAGAAAAATCAAATATCGAAATCCTAGATCCTTATAACTTTTATACATGTTGCTCATTAAGTTCTTCTTAACTCTATTATAAAAGAGTAAGACGTAATTCCCTTTCGTTTTCGAGAAAAATTAATTTAACCAACACATTTTATTTTTATTTCTTAGAAATTGTTTTGTGCTTTTTGTTCAAGTAATCTGTAACTTATGACAACCGTCTGCTAAAGGTAACACGTCAAATTTTTTTCTTTTAGGACAATAATCGCATTCAATAACATTAGATGATATCTGAAACTCTAGGCACTACACATTATACCCTTAATAGAATATACCGAAATAAAATGTACTCCAATAACTGTCAAGGAAATAGAAGCTGCGCAAATTACATATTGACTTGTCTTTAAAACCTCATAGTAAGTTTACTAAGCAAGATACTTATTAGCGAACAAAACATTTTTATTTGCAATCACCGTCGTTATGTGATTAGGTCACTGTGAGAAACGCATGTGGCATAAAGAATGTGTCTGATATTAGGAGTAATTTTGAGAAAAAAAGATTTGCATCTTGAGTTTGAAGACGAACATTCTGATTTTTTCTGAAAGTTTATATAAATCCAGTTTCCGTGGTGTGCACTTTTGGTTTTACCAAAGATTTCAACTTTTAAGCTCAGGATTGTTGCATATGTCGTGATTTTGAAATTTGGACTTTGATCGATATTTTGAGTTTTAAGTCGAAATGTGCTTGAAATTTGTCCACATATTAATTAGGGTGTTTCGTTAGAAATAAAACACTAAAATGGACATCGGTGGTTCTAGCAGATTCGTTTTAATTTCCACCTGAAAGTATTTATTGTTGGGCACAACTTTTAGAAAGTTTGGTGACACCCCGTGCCACAACGCCACAAAAGGAGATCTCCCACAAGATACGAAACCGTTGGTTTGTAAAATCAAGTAGAAAATGCCTGGCACTTGCAGGGAAATTCTTAATTGTAGCCAGTTTAGGGTAACTTAGCGTGATGACATTTTCAGCTTACGTTTGTCAAGTTCCCCTTTTTACAACGTCCTCGAGAAGATTTTACGCTAAGAGCAGTTGTGCACTCTCTCCGTATAAGATGCGGATTTAAATCCGGTGATGGATGGCTTAATGTATTTCTAATTAATTACTCGCCACGCTCTAAACTTTTTCCGAGCAAACACAATTATCAAAAATGGGCGCGGGGGATGTTTTTGGTCCGAGTTTTAGCCTCAGTCCTGACTGCTGGTGATGAAAACGACGTGAACTGAAGCGTATCCGAAGAGTAATGTTTTAAAATTTTGTTGGTATATGATACGCCGTTTAATCAGAGAATGCAAAGAAAATGTCGTCAACAACCTCAATGCTCTGTAAAATTCCGAATTGACTGTCAATTTTTTGCGGTTCAACTTTCTTAGAAGTGGAAACTATGGTCCTGACATAGCCGGTATTCAATTGAAAAAGTCATCAAATTGGCTGTGAAAATTTCTTCGTTTTAACGTATGTCGTAAATATGTTATCAGTAATTGACAAGTTCAATATGTTAATACATTTGAAATCCTATTGACAAATGATTTTTTCAGAAATTATTCGTAAATAGCTTCTTAATTAAATCTTGTTTGTAGATTTTTAAAATATTATACAGAGATTTTTTTGATGGAACGGACTGGTCCTTGGTTATCTTCAAAAATTGAAACACAGAACTTGTCCCCTGAAACCAAGTTTCTCTCTGAGGATGACAGCTTGGCTGCCGAAACGCGTTAGAGCAACCTCTATTGTATTTTATAATCTTTCTTGGTTTCAGGGGACAAGTTCTATATTTCAATTATACAGAGAGATAAAAAAATGTCCTTCCTATTTAAGATTTTATTTTATTTAATTAAAAGTCAGCTTAAAAGATGTCCCCCTTAAAAATAAAATTAAGGTGTTTTTGCCTAATTTCATATTTTTTAAAACAATGAAATATTAAATGTGGTACGTTTTCAAATTGACACATTGTACACTTGAACATCCCATTTTTTAGCACAAAATTACAGATTTTAAGAAAACATCTTAAGATAAATGTTAAGATTTTTTGAAATCTCAATAAATTCAGTTCGCTCTTTCGATGTTTGACTGACTCGATATATGGAATTTTTCTGAAATTTTCGAAATTTAATGGAGTTTTGAGAAAATGCATAAAATTTCTAAGAAAAAACTGAAAATTTACATATTCTGTTAAAATAATTCTCAACATTTTCAATTTAATCGTAAAAATTTGACCTTCAATATGAGCTAGGTGTGCTCTGTACCTTCTTTGCTATTTTCCATTCATACTGATTGGGATTCTCTTCGCCAGTTACTTCCTTCACTCGTTCAGATTTTCAGTCACGTTTTTTTTGTTAAGGATTGGCAATCTCTTTAAGATTGTCCCAAACAGCAATTGCCTTAGATTTTAATTTGTCAGTTTTAATTTTTTACAGTTAGTGTTTCAAACAGAAAAATTAACATGTAAAGTAATCACTGCTTCAGTCAATCTTGAAGAGATTTCTAATTATTTACAAAAAAAGTTAGAAAATTTGAATTTTTGAAGGAAAAAAACTGGCGAAGAAAATGCCAATCAATATAACTGAATCTCAGTTTAAATATTCAA
This sequence comes from Dastarcus helophoroides, assembly GCA_028583605.1. Taxonomy (NCBI): domain Eukaryota; kingdom Metazoa; phylum Arthropoda; class Insecta; order Coleoptera; family Bothrideridae; genus Dastarcus; species Dastarcus helophoroides. The sequence goes on along the minus strand of CM053327.1, from coordinate 7,188,748 downwards.
TTTTTTTCTTAGAACCTTTAGTCATATGTATCACAGGAAAGAAATATTATAAAACAAAAAAAAATAATGTCTATTCTTTCATTCTGTAAAAGAAAATGTCCTGCTTGAGCTTTTCTGCCACACCAAAACTGAAATGAGAATTACCGAAGTTGTTATTTATTATTTTACTTCTTAAGAAAACTTCGTACTGAGATTTCTGCTGGTTAAAATCCTAGAAATTGTAAACTCTTCTATATATTTTTGTCCCAAAAGATATACAGAGTAATTCAGTCATAATGACATAAATTTTTAGGGAATGTAGAGAAAAATGAGTATAATAAGAATATGTGATTAAACATTTGTTTTTTTCAGGTATACTTAAGATGAAAAAAATATTTTAAAAGGCAATCTTGAAGAAATTGCTAATTATTTACAAAAAAAGTTAGAAAATCTGGATTTGTGAAGGACATAACTGGCGAAGAAAATACCAATCAATATAACTGAATTTGAGTTTAAATATTCCATTTTTTTCTTAAAATCTTTAGTCGTATGTATCACAGGAAAGAAGTATTTAAAAAAAATCAATGTCTATTCTTTCATTTTGTAAATAAATTATCCTACTTGAGCTTTCCTGCCACACCACAACTGAAATGAGAAAAGCCGAAATTGTTATTCATTATTTTACTTCTTAAGAAAACTTCGTGACTGAGATTTCCGCCGGTTAAAATCCTAGAAATTGTACTTTCTTCTAAATATTTTTGTCCCAAAAGATATACAGGGTAATTCAGTCATAACGGTATTAATTTCAAGGGAATGTAGAGCAAAATGAGTATGATACGAATACGTGATTAAACTTTTTTTTTCAGGTATACTTACGCTGAAAAAAAATATTTTAAAATCATAATTTACACACACGTTTGAGCTGTCATTGACTTCAAAGCTCCAAGGCCCAGATAAATAGAAAGAAGAAGAATTTACGGCTGTGCAGTTGGAACTTGGATGAAATAAATAAACAAAACATTGCGAGTTGTCTAAATGACAATACAAAAAACATTAAATGATCCTGGCGGCACCGATAGTTGCGGAAAAGTCGTTATGTGATTTGCTTTTTTTATATGAAAATCGGGTAACAACGAATTGCAGAAGAAATTTACGCGAAAATAAAAAAGGCGAAATTGCGAGATGGACGTAAGCATTGATATCAACGCTGCAGGAATGAATTAAATTTGATATTGTGGGTGCAAGTGTTAAAAGAGGTTACTACTTGAGAATTATTATTTTATTTTTTGTGACCCTTTCTGATACGATGGAAATTTTTTAAACCATGTGTAATTTACCAATCATAACAATTTTCATGCACCCGATAGGTCTAAAATAATTCGGAAAAGAGGCACTCGAGTATTAATGTAAGTACACTACACCTATTCTGACTGTGGGCTTTCGTTGACATATTTTTTTTAAACAACAACTTAAATAACATAATCTTCTTCAAAATTAAACAAACCAGTGCGTCGCATTGTTTTTTTTTGTAGAATTAATATTCAGTTTGACTCGTGTGTGTTCGTTTATTTTTTGAATTTGTGTTTTACTTTTCATCAGACCGATTGTCTTTACTAAGCCTTTGGAACACGTAGTTAAAATTAATGCTATTATGACTTGAATCACCCTGTATAATTATTATTGTGAGAAAAAGCGCAATGAAAGATAAATATGTTATGCACTAATATAAAATTTAACCATTTTTAAAATTAAGTTAATGAAGCTTCGCAGAGTTTACCCCAAGAGATTTTACAAGTTCATTAAGCAATGCTTCTGTATGCATAAAGCAAGACTTGTTAGTGTGAATTAAGTGTAATTAAACAATCTAACGTGCTACAGTAGAAAATATTTACAACCAACAATCACAAACCGGTTTAGGCCTTCCTTGTCTTCATTAGTATGGTATGGTACTGTAAATATTTTCAACTTACAGCCACATAGTTAAGAAGTAAGAATTCCATTGAGTAACTTATATGTTTACTTTCCACTGTATCTTATGAGAAACACATTTGCTTAACACTAGTAGGCAAAATTCTGGAAACATTCATAGAACTTATGTTTATTCGTTTTATTTAACATTTCGGTGACTCACAATCAGTTTGGAAATATGTAAATTTTTTGATAATAAAAGTTGACAATATTTTGAAACATTTTTTGAAATATGACTGCGTGATATCTATTTTTTTTAAATGTTATATAAAATTAATAAACATAATGTTTTTGACCAATAGGAATAGTATTTATAAAATTATTGTTTTTCCAGCAACACTCGTCTTTTGGTCATGATTTATGTGATTTATCAACGGAATTATATTTATATGATATAATTTTATGTTTCTACTTGCCCCTTGATGCATTTCTTACTATTCACATTATGGAAATAATCATTTAAAGAATTATGGAAATGGATATGAGCGAGACACCGAAATTTTGAGATTTCCGGAACAATAGCGACATTGCAACACGTCAGAGTTTTGCTAGCCAGCCAACGACGAGTGACGTGATTTATACGTCAAATATAAAGAATTTAGCGTAGTTGTATGTGAATCTGAGTGGTTATCAGTAACTTTCGAAAATAGATGTTGTGTTAGGTTGTTAGTAAGGAGGATTTAAACGAACATGGTTTTAAAGTCAAAACGGAAAGAGATCCACAGCAATTACCCTTCGTGAAGAAGGTTATACATAACAAGCAATAGTAAATAGATTGGGTGGAGGCGCCACATAATCAGGTGTAATCAAAGTATGTAAACGTTTTCATAACACTAAAACCACAAAATTAGCAAAAAGGGCTGGCAGAAAGCCGAAACTTACTTATGTCGCCTGAAAGTTGTGTGAAATTGATTGCGAGCGAGAACTTCTAGAAAGAAGCCATATCTGAACAAAAAGCGAGACAAAAACGGTTTGATGGGGCTCTTACACCCAAAGAGTGAATAGAAGTACAACTAATTTGAAGTGATGAAACCAAAATTTGATCTTTGGGAATGGTGGAATGCAGTTTGTTCTCCGCCGATTGGGAGAAGACCTTGTACCTCAGTGTACAACGGTCACTATGAAACACTCTGTGAGCGTCATGGTGTGGGCTTGTATGACCGTTAACGGAGTTGCGTGTTTGGCAGTGATAGAGGCTTACATTAATGCAAATGTAACAAACATGTAATTATAGAATGAAGGAAGGAATTTTTCTAGAAAAATTTGATAAGGGCAAGCGGTCGCGGTAATGCTTAAAACGGCAGATAAGCGTTCCAGAAATTTTCACAAACAATAAGCCTTATACAGGGTGAGTCACTAAGCGTGAATCGGTCTTGGTAGGCGCATCGTTCAAAATATCGAAAAATGTTTGGAATAAAAGTTGTTCGAAATAAAGTTTTTCACAACTTAAGATTATTGCAAATATGGCGGCCTTTCGGTTGCACCGGAAATGAACACAACTTTCTTATTTTAAATAGAACACCCTATGTATTTTTACATTTTTGGATTTCTTGTTAAAAATGAATATGAATTTATTAAGACGACATAGGCCCTTAGTTGAACCGTTTTCGCGTAATTTAATTTTTTTAGTTAAATTTGACGATTTCGGAGCTTGACGCCATTAACGATATTTTCTAAACGCAATGACTCAGAGTTGTGTGGCATACAATTTTGGATTCGGGAAGAAATGGAGTATTTGTTTACGTCTTTGCTGTTAGCAAGATTTCTTAAATTTCTTCACATCCGTCGACTCAATTCTTCAGTTGTTCAAACATGCATAACTTAATTTTTTTAAATGGAACCACCTATCTTGGATTATCTTATCGGATGTGAAATTAAATTACATTTTTTTTGGTACCAGGTATTGCCACCTCCGTCCAATAATTTTTGAGAAATTTAGAATTTTGTAAAAATTTTAATTAATTTCGTATTATCGCGTTAGCCCTGGATCTCGCGGTTTTGCTTCGTCTCGTTTATCCGGCAATAACTGACAGTTTATCTCATTGTTGTCGGGAGGTCTTGGTATTAGTACTGAAAGACAATGTTTTCTCAAGAAGAATTGGTCGTTACGTTTACGCCTTGGGCAGTGCTGACAGAAATCCATTTCTTGCCTCAAGAATTTATGCCCAACGCTTTGCCGATCGGAGACATCCAAATTCAGCGGCATTCGCTAAATTGGGAGAGAGTTTTGAGCGAACTGGTAGTACGAAATACGAGAAAAAGGAGCGTAGAAAACCAACGACGCATGAAGAAAACCAAGTTTTAGTAGCGGCTGCTGTTGTCCAAGATCCGCATTTAAGTACCAGAATAATAAACACGGAATTGCAAATAAGTCAAACCTCGGTTTCACGAATCTTGCGTAAAAATAAGTTTTATCCGTATCGTGTCCAGCTAGTACAGGAACTCAATCAAGCTGATTTCAACAACCGAATGCAGTTTTGTGAGTGGGCGTTACGAAAACTACAAGAAGAAAATGACTTTTTGGACAATGTACTATTTACTGACTAATGTACATTTCATAAGAACGGCTTCGTGGGAAGACACAACTCCCATTACTACTGCACAGAAAATCCTCATTGGATAAGGCCCTTAGACCATCAGCATAGGTGGTCTCTGAATTTTTGGGGTGGTGTCATAGGAAGATTTATTGTCGGACCACACTTCTTCAATGAACATTTGAATGTCAACAATTACTTGCATTTTTTGCAAAATCAATTGCCCGAAATGATAGACAATTTGCCTCTTGCTGTCGTGCGGGTAATGTGGTTCCAACATGATGGGGCACCGGCACATGGAAGGGATACACAATTCCCTAACAAGTGGATAGCGGATTTAACTAAGCCAGACTTTTTCTTGTGGGGTCATGTTAAGCAAGTTGTGTACCAGGAACCACCAACTACCCGAGAAGACATGATGGACCGGGTTCGTGTTGCCTTCCAAAATATCAATGAAAACGTCTTGGTGGATGTGAACAATTCTTTGCTACAGAGACTGCGCATTTGCCATCGTGAAGCTGGTGGTTATGTTGAACATTTAATTTAATGTTATTATTACCATTGTTTATGTATTCTTCTTAATATTTGTTGCAACTTACTGTTACCGATTTGTTTATTGTTTATTTTCTTTCTTTAATGCTTTACACTGAAATCCAATGATGATTTTCAGTATCGCGGTGTATCGTTTCCTTCCCAAGGACAAACCTGACGAAACAAAACCGCGACATCCAGGGCTAACGCGATAATACGAAATTAATTAAAATTTTTACAAAATTCTAAATTTCTCAAAAATTATTAGAAGGAGGTGACAATACCTGGTACCAAAAAAATGGTAATTTAATTTCGCATCCGATAAGATAATCCAAGATAGGTGGTTCTATTTGAAAAAATTAAGTTATGCATGTTTAAACAACTGAAGAATTGAGTCGACGGATGTGAAAAAATTTAAGAAATCTTGCTTACAGCAAAGACGTAAACAAATACTCCATTTCTTTCTGAATCCAAAATCGTATGTCACACAACTCTGAGTCATTGTGTTTGAAAAATATTGTTAATGGCGTCAAAAAAATTAAATTACGCGAAAACGGTTCAACTAAGGGCCTATGTTGTCTTAATAGATTCATATTCATTTTTAACAAGGAATCCAAAAATGTAAAAATACATGGAGTATTCTACTTAAAATAAGAAAGTTGTGTTCATTTCCGGTGCAACCGAAAGGCCGCCATATTTGGCAATAATCTTAAGTTGTGGAAAACTTTATTTCGAACAACTTTTATTCGAAACATTTTTCGATATTTTGAACGATACGCCTACCAAAGACCGATTTCCGCTTAGTGACTCACCCTGTATGTATGGATTTAGTCTAGAACCCGGAACGGGATCTATAAATAAGCGGTCCGGTCGGCTTTCCCTCAGTTGGTAACTTATTTCATCAATAAATTAGTTAATTAAACAGTGTTAGTGAGTTAATTACTCAGTTGTAGTGTTCCGGTATCAGTTTGGGAATAAAGTGGTTACAATTCACAGCGTATTAATCTTCGAACCGACATCGCGCAACACAAAGAAATATGAAGAAGAAATATTGCAAGCCAAACTGCTGCCGTCGATTAAAGATTTACTTGAAGATGATACTTAAAAATGCATCTACCAGCAGGATGGAGCGCCCTTTCATACAGCCAAGACCTCCATAAAATGGTTTAGAAACTAAATCCAATGGAAAATCTATTGTCAAGGCTAAAAGTGCTAGTTTCACGCTCAAATCAACAACAACAACAACAACAACAAGAAGAGGGAACTGATAGACGTCATTATTCAAAGCTCGTTTAGAGTCATTACATCAGAAAAGCTGGCTCGTCTCGTGAATTCTATGCCTCGCAGAATTGAGGCTGTGCAAAAAAGCAAAGGTTCCATTTTCTTAAATATATTTTAATGTTTGTTGTCTGATTTATTGTTTAAATTTATGGGGAGTTTGTTGTGTTAAAAAATTCTTTAAATAATGAGTAGAAATAAAAAACCATAAGATACAAACGTAAATGTAATGATAAATCGCATATACCGTGACTAAAACACGATTATTTTTGGAAAACCAATCATTTTATTAAAGTTTCAAAATTTTGGCCACTAGTATATACGCTAAATCAACCACAAATCGGTTTTTGCCTTCCTTGTCATCATCAGTATGGTACAGTCACTGTAAATAGATTCCAATTTATAGCCGTATAATTACTCAGGAGGCATGAATCCAATTGATTGACTTGTAACTTACTTTCAACTGTATCTTGTGAGACACACATTTGCTAATTGAAGCAGTTATTGCTGAGAATTGCAATCAGGTTATGTATAATGTTACTAGAGTCACAAAAACACCTTAATGCATTTCAGACCGAGAGAGCTTATATTAAACGGATGTCGTGTGGAACACATAATATGAGAAAATTACCTTACTACTGGTGGCCTTTGTGATTAGTTATAACGTACGTTATTTGGTTGTAAAGACTTGTTAGACTCAATTCTGGAATAGTTTTTCTGCTAAATAGGCAAGGATCTCTCTGAGAAGATGTAAAAGCAAATACGGTGGAACAAAATGACATTTTTCCATTTCAGATACAAAAGCAGATCTGCAATATAATAGTAACTTAATGATATCTTATTAGAAGAATCGTTATCTGCTGTTCATCTTATACTATATAATTCCAGAGTGCATCATTAGCCCACACATAGTGAGATATTTGTGGCTTTATAGAGTAGGATAAATAACAGAACAGTTCGACAGTTTAAAAATCAAATGCTGGCTAAAAAGTGAATTTACTACTTTGGTTTTTTGAGATAGTCAACTTTTGTGGGTGGCGTTTATTTACTAGATAGCGAGTTCGGTCGGTTTTATTTTAGCCGCTGTAAAAGAGCGAAGAACGAGCCCGAGCATAACAATCAAGTAAAGAGTTTTAGTGGAGCACAATCAGACAGTCGCGTGGGGCAGCAAAGAGTTAATATTGATCCGTTTTTTTATTTGAGTCACCCCCACGTTTTTTTTCACCCTCGCTTTTTTTCATCCCCGGATGAGTGTTACTATAGCAACTGTACAGCAGGTGCCAGCGAACACGCAACATAGATATCATGTCACTTTCAGTTTCTTATTTAACGTCTTACACCTCCAATTACGCGCATCGTTTTGGATAACTGCCGCACCCGGAACATATTTTCTCTGCGGTGTGCCGAAGAAGGCGTCGAGAATGCCACGGGATCATGAGAGGCCGGGAGCATCTCATGTGTATCTCCGGAATGCTCACCCTATCGCCCCGACTGTCTAGATTACAGCATATCAATCCATATATCAATTCTTTTTATTCGCTTGTATTATCACAGATTGCCTCAATATAGACGTACATCGCTCGGAGGATTTATTGCACGACACACAGAAAAATTGACTCGCCAAACCCTCTATGAAAAATCATTGCTAATAAATAACTAGTTTTTACGTAGAGATATTTCGATGTCGTTAGTGGTCAAGTTATTTTTTCAAGAAGGCTTGCCGATATATTAGGTTGAAACAATAATCTAATCATTTTTTCAAAAACATTTTGTAAACTTGAAACAAGAGAAAATTATCATTCTATTATCATTCTAGGATCAGAGACATTTACGACACAAAGACACTGTAGACTTCGTGGCGAACACATCCTGATACTTTGCAAGCACAGTCTGTCAATGCACAACCGTTTCGTTCTTGGAGCATACACACACTAACTCTGGGGAGGACATATACACGGTGAGGCAAAAAAATTGGTTGATATGTTTTATTATTAGTGGATTGTTTTTTTACCAAATTTTTGCCAACAATACAACAATGTATTAGCTTTTAGAAAATCAAGTCAAATTGCAACTAAAATCAATTTTTAAACAGAGGGTCTTGAAGATATTTGTCATTGTGTTTAGCAAAAAACTAAAAATTTGCCTAAGTTAGGTATTAAAAAACTAACATATTCTAAGTGTAATTTCTTATTTTTAATTTCAATTTCTAGTCAATGTTGTGACCATTTTAGTGAAGTCGTGCACAATAACAACATTTTACTGGAAGTTTCGTAAACCCTTTTAAATGCTTCCAATTATAAACCACATCTAATAATACGTCTAACATACGATCTTTTAATACCAAACTAATTTTCAATAATTTGTGGATTTTTCCTAGGACTTGAAAAACTAACTGGACTTTGTACATTTTGCGTACAATTGCGATATTTCCTTCTACTTTCTTCTACTTCTTTCTTTCTTCAGCAATCTCCATCGTTTTTTTGTTAGATATTTGTACTAAACGAGACCACAGTCGTCGGTTAACTTGATTAAGTTGCAGTTGTCAGAGACTTGACGTTCCTTTCTAATTAATTTGTGCATAGTCTGAATAGCATTAATTCATCAGTTCATTAAAAATACGTTATCACTGTCCATGCGTTTGTGTTCACACTGCAAACCTCACAGTTTTTTAAATTTTTCTAACAAAGGAGATATACACCAGTTTTTGTTGGAAAATTCTTTAACAAATTTTCTAGTACTAATTTGTTTTTTCCAAAAATGCTATTATTAAAATTTTATCTTTCACTTGATAGTTAGATATGTTAATTACTATTTTCAAAGCGGACTGTTGCCTGTCCACAAAATACAGTTTCTTTGAGTACAATTTTGTTATTGTGTACGACTTCGAGAACATTGTAATGAAACTGACAAAAATCGGAGCGTTTAAGGAAATAAAGAAATATTACATTCAGAAAATGCTTTGTAACACAAATAAATTTTATGCAAATACTTAGTTTTTTGCGAAACACTTAAATTGACAAAGATTGAATTCGAAATTTTACTTTTTTTTGTATAAATTGTAGATTCTTATGAAACTTTTTTTTTTTAATTTTAAATTATTAGATATTTTCTCTTTTTCTTTTGTACCAAAATTTTAACTTAAAATTTCCAAGACCAAATTCGAGATATTGACTTTTTCCCTAAAACCTCGATTTCAATGTCCCATCATTTCCAGAAGCTTATTTTTATAAATTTAGATTTTTTTCAAAATTTTCAGTTTGACTTTCTTTTTTTTAATTGTGATTTTAATATTAAAAGTTTGACTGTAATTTTAACATTTCGGTTTCAAAGAAACTTGTCTAGGATCCCACATTAAAAAAACTTTCGTAAAAACCTTGACTCTCTAGGAAAAGTAAAAATGAGCTCCCAAAATATTAAATCCTGAAGAAAACTTATCTAGATCTTTAAAGTGGAGCTTTAAAATTTTAAGACATGCATCAAGTACGCTATAAATTATCAGAAAAACTCATCTGTTAGCCAATATTTTTAAAGAAAATTTCGTAAATTTTTAGAGAATGTCGATAGTATAGACTTGAAGTATATTAACAAGTTCTATAGAAAATTTATCCAACAACTCTAGAGACTTAACTAAATTTATTTAAAATTTTAAAATATGTATCAAAGTAATTTAGGACCATTAAATGAAATTTAGAGATATAAAACTTTTAAGAAATCTCTGATTGAAATCTGAACCATCAAGGAAGTTCTTATGACTCAAGCAAGTCTCTCTATAGTCCTCAATTGTCAACGAAACTCATTAAGTGTCCAATTTTTAAAGACGCTTTTCTATAGCTTTTAACTTTGTAAGAAAACCAACAAGCAACGTCTAAAGAAAAGATTTATCTAGAAATTTAAACTCTGAAAGAAATTGATCCACACTTCTAAAGTTTCAACAACATTCATGTCTGAATTCTTGAGGAAACTCTTTTAAAATGATAAGAAAACCTACTTACAATTTCAAAAAATTAGAAAGAAATTTCTTTGCAGTTCAGTTTAGAAGTTTCAAGACAACACATTTAGACTACTAAAAATATATTAAGAGAAACACTTCCAAAATTTTTAATTCCTAAAAATATAGGCAGTCTTGGAGACTGCCGACAGAAGTAAAAACTTAAAACTAGAAAATAACAGTATCTATGTAGTGTAGTTCGAACACAACTAGTAAACAAGTCAGAATATTGGAAATATTTTAAAATAAATGCTCTTAAACTGACCTACCTTTTTATACAGTGCTAGTCTGTAACTTGGAATAAATTCAAAGAAAGTTTTTGTTTCGAAAATATTCTCAGACATATCGATTAATATTTTTATCGTATCATCGTCCTAGATTATTATAAATCGCAAAATAATCTCGTTACAGTAATAACTTTAATTTGCGCTCTTTTTGATGTAGAAAAATTTTATACAACATGTCCCAATTTTAAGATATGTCATCAACAATTCTTTTAAATGGCAACCCTATTTTTTTCTTGACTATTTTTTTTGTCATTTAAAAGATATTTAACAAATGTTAACTAATTTGAAAAATCAAGGAATCTGATTCAACTCAATAGTCTTTCTTTAATGAATGTTCAAAATGTTGTCCATTTACTAATTGACAATACTTTAAACGGCACGAAACTCATTTTTAACATTTCTAATTACTACGGGGGAAATTAGTCTACACTCCTGTCTTATTCGTTCTTCCAACCACTCAATATTTGCAGGTTTGGTCTTAAAAGCTTTGCTCTTCAAATACCCCTACAAGAAAGAGTCCATATGAGGTTTGTTCCAACCGAACATCAAACTAGTTTGCAACCGTCCGGCGCATGTGCATTCAAAATTTACCGTTCCAACCAAGTGCAAACTCCAACCCAACTGGCAGTCCGGTGTTCCAACAGTGCTCTGACTAGTTCGTGAATTTTCGTGAGATTTGTGATCAGTCAGAACAGTCAGCAGCCGAGAGCTTGTACTGGCAGTTGGGAACATGCGCAATAAGTAATCGATAAGCGGTATCTTAATTTCTCAGCTGTTATTTGTCAATACGATTGTCAAATGTTTTGATCTTGTCGGAGCAAATGTAAATTGTGTTGTTAAGTTCTGAATTCTATTTTTCATCCACTATATTTGCTCAAAAATAACAAAAATGAATTTCGTAGAGGGATTTATATGTGATGAAGATTTATTTTCATCGCTTTCGATTGAGACAGACGGCGAAGACCAGAGGTTTTCCGAGAAGTCCCAAAGTGCGTTCCAACGTGTACAATCCCAAACCAGTCGGAGTATAATACGGAATGCACGCATGCGTACGAACTAGTTCATGAGTTAGTCGGAAACTAATCAGAAATGTTCGGTTGGAACAAACCTATGTTCTCTTCTACCAATCCATCTGCCTGGAAATTCATCATCCAAATACTCACAGACAGGTCTTGCAAAATGAGGAGGGGCACCGTCTTGTTGAAACCAGATGTTTTTATTCTTGAGATCAGCTTCGACCGGATCAGGAATTAGCTCTTTCTTCAAGAATTCTAAATATCCTACCCCATTGAGATTTCCTTGGAAGAAAATTGGCCCAATAATACCTGCCCAAACATTAGCTTTCCCTGGACATTCAGTATGACCTTGCCTCATCCAGTGTGGGTTGTTGTCTGACAAGTAACGACAATTTTGATGATTTAGCTTACCATTTAACATAAACGTTGATTCATCTGAAAACAGGATATTTTCTATGCTTAGAACATTTCCTTCCAGTAGATCCATCATTTGTTCGCAAAACTGGAGACTTCTATCCAGATCATCTTCTAAGAGTTTATGGAGGATTGTCATTTTATGAGGATGACATTTTTGCATTTTTAGAATTCTTGTAACTGAAAACTGGCTAATTTCGAGTTCCCTACCTATCTGACAAGTAGAGGCATGAGGATATTTTTGGACAGAGAGAAGTACATTAGTTTTGACACCTCCGTTAAGAGCATTCTAACGAGAATTACTTGTTTTTCTTAAATGCCCATCTTTCCGAAACTGTTTTTCAATCTTGCTTACGGTACTTTGCGATATGGGTGGTAAATCAGGATACTTTTCTCTAAATAAACAAATAATTTCATTTTGTAAGCCTTATGGGCATCAATAACAACATGCCGACAAGCTCACGCATTCATTAGAATGCCGTGCAGGGAAAGGGCAAAACTATGCCTACAACTCTCAAGGAATAATCTCAGGAAACTTGTAGGGATATGGACAGGTCACTGTCGATTAAACAAACACCTCCACAGAATGGGAATCATAAACAACCCGAGCTGCAGAGGGTGCTTAAAAGAAGACGAGAGTGTCGAGCACGTGATGTGTCACTGCCCGGTACTAGCATCAATCAGAGGATCCACGTTGGGGGACTTCTGGCCTAGTGTGGCCAGTTTAAGAGAGGCGCATCCAAGGGACGTTCTTCAGTTTCTCAACAAGGTTGGGTGGCTGAATGAATGACCAATGACACCTCAATCACGGGGATAGCACAATGGGCCCGGAAAGGGTGGCCTAAGTGCTGGTCTAAATTTTTTTTTAGGCAACCCACAACGAATCCAGAATCCAGAACTTCATTTTGTGTGCTTGTTCTATCTCCGTAGCCAATCATTATTAAAATTTTAATCTTGTGGCTTTTAGTTAAGTAAGGCGTTTTGGTCGTTTTTTAATAAATGGTGTTTCTCACCAAACGACAAACTAATAACCTCTTCGATCAATACGATACTACTTTTCTTATTTGTTTTTATTAACTTTTTTTATAAGATTGTGATAAGACGTCAAAAAATAAGATGGCAAAAAATGTCAAACGAATACCTTCTGCTGCGCAATTTTTAAACTTTATGAAAATTTTATTGAATTGAATCAGATTTCTTGATTTTTCGAATTAGTTACTAAAATTATAAACATCTTTTAAATGAGAAGGAATAAAAGTTTAAAATTTGGTACACATGTGTAACCTGATATACCCCTTAGGAATAGTCAAAAAATAGGGTTGCTATTTAAAAAAATTGTCGATGACGTCATATCCTAAATTTGGTACATGCTGTATAAAATTTTCCTACCTCAGAAAGAGCGCAAGTTAAAGAATTAATCGATGTGTCCGAGCATATTTCCGAAAAAAAACTGTCTTTGATTTACTGAATTTATTCCAAGTTACAGACTAGCACTGTAAATGTGGTTTGGATCTTGTAGTCTGTGGAAACGAATCCAATATTTATTCATAATGCATGAAATAATAATGAAATACACTTATACATTGTAACAAAGTGTAGATATAGGATTTGTGTTGGTAATTGTGTGGTGCAGGGAACTCTCTGGAAACATTTGATAATGGGAAGCGGTCGCGAGAATGAATCATTCGGCAGATAGCACTCTAGACGTTTTCGCAAGCGATAAGTCTTATCTGTTCGGGGATCTGTTTTAGAAACAGGAACGGTACCTATAAATACGCGGTCGCCTTTCGCTCAGTCAGTTGGTTAGTCAGATAGTCAGATAGTTAAATAGTCTGATAAGTGAATCATAATTGTAGTGTTCTGAAATAAGTTTAGAAATAAAGTGTTACAATTCACAAAGTTTTAATTTTTGAACCGATAACGCCAACAATATAAACTTTAGACTCTTTTTATTGATTGCACGTAATGTTGAATGTCTTATTATTACCGTCATCTCTCATCTCTGGAGCACAAGAGTACCACATTTTACATTTTATTTTTAATACTAACAAATATTTGGTTACAAAGTAGCACATTCTCGAATGATTCTTTCAGGTTTCTCGTGAGGTATAAACATCATATCCCCTCTTGTTGTAAAAAAAACGACTATGGTATTCGCTGTTGTATCATATAGTGGTTCTATAATTAAACAATTAAAATAATAAATAAACTAAAACACAATTTAAATAATGCACAATAGTCAATTGAACTTACAAGAGGAGTATGGTTATATTTAAGATACGAATTAAAAGCGGACTTGTCAAGGGCAGTATAGTTTTGTGGGTAAGAACTCTTTCGCTTGGCTCATTTGAAAGAACGTGGGTTCAAACCTAGTTGCCGATCACGTATTTTTTTAATTCAAATTTCTTGATATGAAGTAAACTTATCATTTCGCATCATCGTTACCCCAATTTTTACCAACATGCTCTAATCTTAACATTAGAATATGTTGGTAACGCATGATAGTGACGCGTGATTTTGACGCGAAACCATAAGTTTACCCCCTATTCAAAATCGTTCAACACGTCTAAAGAAGTTTTCACTTTAAAAAAATCCTTATAGGAATATTAAAAAATAGCACCTTTCAATTCTGAAGCTAAAATTTCGTTTCGTAGAATCATAACTTCAAAAATTGCTTTCCGCGGCGGCACAAAAGCGAGGAATTGCTGGACTAGACAGATTCTGAACCCCCTCATGCGAATACAAGTCGATGGGTAGACAGAGTTCACGGCCCCAGACTCCGCGAGGAATTTTAATCAAACTGCCCCTAACTTCTTTTGTCGAACATAAAAACAACGGCCCCGCATTTGATTTGCATCAAAAAAATAGCGTATGAATTATTGAGGAAGAGTCGCATTGACATAACAAGGTACGTCCGACACGCGAAGAAGCTTGTTATTATAGACGAGTTGGCGCATTTTTTATTACCATTCAACCCTATCATTAGCCCAAGGGAATAATTATAGCTCACGGTTTTTTTTTTAACTAGGAGACTTACATTCTGGTAATAGACAGTAGTTTAATGGTGGATAACTTATTATTTATTTCGTGTATTAAATAAATTAAGTGATTTTTGTGTTTTCTATTAATGATATAAAATAGAAAAATGAACATGATTACACCTTAAGGGTGTTTCAGCTTCTTGACGTAAATAACTTTCTAAATAAAACATGTGCGCTTTTTAATAATAATATTTATCAGAACAAAACGCGTAAAACATGCGAACGCCTTGTTGCACATCATTGGCCTGTGTCATGTGTCACGCACACTTCAGAGGCATCAGTGACCCATTTTTCGACGACTATTAAAAAAGGAATGATGATGAATGAAGAAGCTGCTGGTAGTCTTTGATAGAGGTAGAAAGGGCACACACGAAACCGTATCTAACCCACTCTTAACAACCATACGAAGCGAGCCAGCTTGCTTTTTTACGTGCGTGTGCAAAGCATTGAATAACAAGTCAACCAATGGCGTAGAACTGGGTGACTCGAAAGGGGAAAGGCCACAGATAAATTACATTTCGAAAGTACAGTTTGGTTTATCCGGAGAGATTAATATTTTGTAATTGGTTTTTGAAGCTAAAAGATAATCTATTAGAAAGTTATTTTCAACGAAGTATAATTTGAATAACGAGATACATAAATTCACAAAATGAAAAATTTGGCTGATTAATAATTCCCATGAAATTTTACATTCTGAAAAGAATAGGGACTGGTCAGGAGCAGAATACTCCTGACTATACTAGTTGTTCCTATCAGAATATTCCATTGAAATATGGGTAAACTTAAGTTCTAATATTCCACTGAATACTTCAAGGCTTTCGGAACTAAATTTAAAATCTTTAAAAATAATTTTTGTTTGTGCAGGATCTAGCAACTCTTATTTATGCTATCTTAATCTATATGACAGTGATTAACTTAATTATTTTAAATAAAATTTTATTTTTATTTTCAAATTGTAAGTCAAATAGGAAATTTTTATTATTTATAGAGACCAACCGAAGTTTCGGTATCGGTTTCTGTGTCAGACATCGATTCCGGCTAAAAAAAAACGGATTTCGGCCCAAAATAGACCGAAACTTCCGCTCGAACTTTTAAAAAAACAAACCTAAGATTTTCAGAAAAAACTCGATATTTATAAAACAAATTCGAGATTTAACTTGATGCATACGTCGTTTTCAAAGTTGAATTTTTAGAAAGAATCAACTTTTAAGTTTGAAATAAGAAGTTTAATAAAAAAAAGACAAAATTTACAGAGAAAAAAACTAGAAATAAAATAAAAGCATATTTTGAAATTTTCGGGATTGGGAAAACAATCCAAGAAGAAATAATTTAAAAGCCATTTGAATAAGTTGAGTTTTAAAATAACATTTCGAAAATATGTTACATATTTCGAAACTCCGAGAAGAGGATCGAAGCTTTAGGCGTAAAGTCGAAATTTTAATAAACAAAATTGAAAATTAAGAAAAAATCTACATTTCAAGATTTAAGTCGAAATGTTGGATAAAAAAATTAAAAATTTTAAGTTTAAACTCAGAATTTTGAGAAGAAACCCAACTTTTGAAAAAAAATCGTAGTTGAAATAATTAAAAAAAATAAATTTTGAATTCAAACATTTTTTTTTCGTACTTCTTACTTTTAAATTCATGTTTAACCTAAAGCTTATATTTATAAAAGAACTTATGATGTCGGGTTTAAAGTCTAAGATTTTTAGAAAAAATGCATCACTTGGTTCGAGGTATAATTTGAAATTAAAAATAAGTAAATGAAAGTTTTTTTGAATTTTTTCTTTATGCTCTTTTGTCTTTGAAGTCAAGGCCGTGCGGTAAATTTTCTCATTATAATGCAACTTTTCAAAAGGCTGCCCCATAAACATTTTTTTAAAAGGAAAACAAAACAACTATCGATTATGAGTTAAATGATCGATGAAAAGTAAAGTGTAAGCTTAAATCAGAATTGTCAACACATATGTAGAAATTATTTTAAAATTTCGATTGAAATATTCAATTATTGTAATATCGCATACAAAATATCCGAAGTCTTTGAATTTTAAATTTCGACTTTTTCTTAATGTTTCGAGAATAGTTTTTAAATTTGGGTTTCTATTTTTTCGGAAGAATTGTATTCTTAAAATTAGGAAAATAATAAAATTCGAAAGCGTAAAATAGAAATTTTTACAAAAAAAAAATCACTCCACACTTTTTAATTTAATTCTGTTTATCATTCTTAAAAATTTAAGAGTATTTTTAATCAAATTTTCAACTTTTCTTCAAAACAAAAAGTTCGCATTTTTAGTTGTTACATGTTTATCTAAAATTTTATTTTAATATTATAAAGACTTTTTTCTCGAAATTTTGTAAACAGTCTTTTGTTATGCAATGTGTATTTTACTTTCAAAATTATTCCCGAAATGTTGACATTTTTTATTTATCTATTACTAGCATTGCTTGTGGTCGGAATTCGTCGAAATATATGTTTGTATGCAATTCCCAATTCTTGCCTTGATGATTTTTGAAAATGTATCATTTTTTTATCGACCAGTTCGATCTTTTACAAGATTTAAAAAAATTTAAAATTTGTTGAAAATTTCTTTTCATAATTGAGCTTTTTTTTTGAAAATTTCGGCTTTTCAAAATTTTGGCTTTTTCTCGAAATTTTTATTTTCTTTATGAATTTTAACTTTCTTAAAAAAATTCTGCTTTTAAAATCTTAATTTTCTTAAAAATGTCCATTTTGAAATTTTCGATTGTTGAATCTTTAATATTTTGAGTTTTGATTTTTTTTTTAAATTCTACTCTATTTTTGTTTCAAATTTTGCCGTTTTAAACATTGTAACTATTTTCAAAATGTAGACCTTTAAAAATTGTGACTTCGATCTGTTTTTTGAATTTCTATCTTATTTGGAAGATTTGACCTTTTTTGTTTAATTCGATTTTTTTTTGAAAATATTGATTTTCATTCAAAGTTTTGATTTTTTTGAAAACCGCGGCTTATTAAAAATATAATCACTTTTTTTTAAAAACGATTCAGCCATTTTTGAAAATTTCTATCTATTTTGAAAAATACCACCTGTTTTGAATATTTCTACTTATTTAAAATTTTCGATGTTTTCGAAATATTTTTTTTTTCGAGATTTCTATTTGTCTTCGAAATTTTGCCTTTTTGAATATTTTAACTCTATTTTTTGATTCGACATTTTTGAAATTCCATTTTTTTTAAAATCTGACTTTTGGTATTTTTCCAGGGATTCTAACTTTTCAAGTTTTAATTTTTACGTTTCTCCTGAAATTTTGACTTTAACTTGTGTTGTTGACTTTTTGAAATATTAGCTATACTCTCGAAATTTATCTGATCTCGATTCGTTCATATTTTATCTCAAAATGTTCAAAGATATTTTTCAAATTGCAATTCTTTTTTGAAATTTCTAGTTTAGTCTCGAAAATGCTTAAAAAAGAATTTTAAAATATAAACTTAGAATTTTGAGAAAAATATAAAAATTTCGAGAAAAAACTCCACATTTGTGATAACAACTTTTTTTTCTTTTTCACGAATATCAATTTTACCTCAAAATTTCACTTTTTTCTAAAAGTTTAGTATTTACCCATTTAAATTTTATTTTTTTCTTAATTTTCCTTAAACGTCGTATTTTTTCTTCTTCTTCTTTTTCTGTTTACGAAATTGAGAGTTGATTGATGAGACATGATTGATGACATATTTTATTAAATTGCAAGAAGTTATTTCTGAACATTTTCGATTTGCTAATGTTCATTTTATTTAAATTTTAAATTATTTTACTATAGTAAAATGCTGAGTTTAAATTAAAAATTTTGTCCGTAACAGTTCTGGACTTTTCCACAAATCGTAATTTTAATTTGGTAATTTCGAAAATTTTTTTATACACTATGAAATTTTATTTATATTTCATTTTAAACTTTTAACAAGAGTTATAAAAAAAGTTCTAAATTAATAAAAAAAACACATTAAAATTTCAACGGGCGCCGCAGTCAACTCAATGAACAGCCGCATGCAGCGTTCAAAGCCGTATTTGCCCACCCTTGACGTGACCGATATGGAAAAGCGATGTGCAAAAATGTTTAATTATTGAATGGTTTAAATAATATTTTGATTTAGCTGCTTGTGACGCCTCTTTAAGATGCCCCCTGATGTGGTTACCTCTTTGCATCATAGCAAGGCACGGCCCTGTTTGAATTTATAAGAAAACACAAAATTTTGCAAAAATAAGTTCAAGGTTTAACAAGCTTTAGTACATTTTGAAAAGCGTAATCAAAATTTCCTGAAAACGTCTGCAAATCGAGTTTTAAGTCGAAATTTTAGAAAAAAAAATTAAACATTTAAGGTTTTAACTCAATATTTTGCAAGAAACTCAACATTGTGAAAACATTCTTAATTTATGTTCGCTTATTTATTTTTTGAATTTCGCGTGCCTAAATTTTGGACTTAATCTCAAATATTTTTTTAAACTTTCGTCAAATTCGTCATCAATGACCGCTTGAAGTTTCTTGAAGAATTTATAATTCTAAATTTAAAGTCGAAACTTCGAGAAGGGAATCGAACATTTTGATTTGAAACTTGAAATTTTGAAAAAAATCCTAAAATTTTTTTAAAAAATTTTGCTAATTTTTGCTTTCGAAATTTTAGCTTTAAACATAAAATTTGTCATAAAATGTATTTTAGTTTAAAACATTTTAAGTTTTAACTCCGCGTTTTTTGAGAAAATGTTACTTTCTGCAAAAGATTCAAAAATTATAAAAATAAAATTTAAGTTTTAAGAAATCTCTAAAAAAAAGCCTAGATTTTGAGAAAAACTCGACTTTTATAAAAAAGCTTAAACATCCAAGTATTAGGTAAACTTAATTTTGAGAAGTTATGTCGACATGTTGCTGAGAAACTTTTAGAAATGGCATAGTTTCAATACTAGAGATTTAAGTTAAAAATTTGAGAAAAATGTTCTTATAAATATACCTTTTTTCGAAGTTTACGCTTTGAGCCAAAATTTAAACATTTTCATCATATTTAAAATTAAAATTCAAAGTTTTACAATTTTTTTTATTAACTCGTAAATTTGAGAAAACAGTTAACACTTGAAAAACATTTTAAAAAATTTAAAAAAAATTGCCATTATTCTTATTTTAAGCATAAAATATTGAGTTTGAACTTAAATATTCCGTTTTTTCTTGATATTTCCTTCCAAAACTTCAATTTTCTTGAAAAAAAAATTTTGAGAAAAGCTTTGTTAATCAATTTATTTTTTATAACTTTAATTACCTTTAAAAATTTTAGCAACTGATTATGTATTTTCTAGAGATTTTACGTCAAACTCAAAAATTTTACCCGTTTTCTTATAGAAATTGAAATGTTGATTCCTAAAATTTCCTCTTTTTTGAAATTTAAAGTTTAAATTCAAAGTTCAAAAAGTTTAAAAAACAGTCTAAATTTTGTGAAATTATTACAAATTTTCTTGGATTTCTTAGCTTCGATTGAGAACATGCCTCTGAATATAAGATTCTTTTTTATCTAAATAATTGGATTACTGAGTGAAGCTAATATCTAAACGCTGCTTACTGTTTTTTTGAGTTTTTTCTGTATGTATGTGAATGCAATTTTAGTTTCGATTTTTGCTTTTATTTCCGGCCGAAACCAGAGTAGAAGCCGAAATTTGATTTCGTTTTTAGTTTCGGCCAAAAATCTAGTTTTCTAGGATTCTAATTATATCCAAAAGTTTCAAATTATACTTGGACTTTTTATTTTTTTTTTGGTGTTTTTTATTGAATTTCAATTTTCTTATATTTGCCAGCTTAAACTTCAAATGTTTTCCTAAAAATTAGAGTTTTTCGAAAATCTTACAATCCCAAGTTTTGAAGTTACAATTTTAGTTTCTTAAAATTTAAATGAAAAACCCTAATTCTAGATTTTTTCTAGAGAATGTCTATCGAAACGCATTAGAGTAAAAGTTATTGTGTTTTTTAATCTTTCTTGATTTCACAGGTAATTTTTGAAGATAACCAAGGCCGTTCCACCAAAAAAAATATTTTTAAATAATTTAACATTGCAGATTGGTTTCTCTTTTATATGTTCTGTGTTGTAACCTAATCATAAATTGTTTGCACAGTTGAGTTCTTAGAAGACTTTTCGAAAATAATTGAACTTTAATCTCCAAAATATTGACTGTATCCTTAAAATTTTGTTTTTTTTTAACATTTTATATTAAAATTTGAAATGTTTAACTTTTTCCACAAATTTTGGGTTAACATTTTACATATTTTCAAACTTAGAGTTTTTCTTGAAACTTTGAATTTTTTTCAAGATTCCGAGTTCACATTTCAATTTTTCGGTTTTATTTCTGAAATCTTAAAAAATTAAAAATTGAATGTTGCTTGTTTTATAAATTTTCAGTTTAATTTTTCAAATTATTGAAACTTCTTTAAAAGTTTCCACTTAAACATAACATTATTTTCCTAGTTTTTAAATTTCTCCTCTTAAAACCAACATTTCTGTTTTTCCCTACCATTTCCAGTTTAATATTGAAACCTTAACGATTTTCTCAAAATTTGGCGTGGACATTTGAATATTTTTAACTTAATCAGCTAATTGATATAAAAAGTTTTTAGGCATTTAAATGTAACAGTATGAGAAAAGAGAATCATTTCGAGAGCAAGGTCAGATTTTGAAAGCAAAAGTCGAAATGCTGAGAAAAAAGGTAAAATATCAAAATTAAACTTGAACTTTCGATTTCAAATTCCGAAATTTCGATAATCTAATAACAGAAAAATTTCGAAATTCCGAATTGAAAGCCCTCATTTCGAGAATAAAGTCCAAATGTTGAGAATGGGTAGCCAAAACTACAAGAAAAACCTTTCTTGAGATTTAATTTAAAACCAAAATTTGAAACTTAAAAATTTGAAAATAGTTTAGTCGAGTTTAGAGCTCCATTTTTCCGAAATATTGAGTTAAACTCATCCGAGACATTTGCGATTAACGCAGGGGTGCCTCAGGGGTCTGTTCTGTCTCCTACTCTATTTCTGTTACACATAAACGATCTCTTAGCTTCAACTTCCAATCCTATATACAGCTACGCAAATGATAGTAACCTTGTGTCATCTTTTTTCTCCGACAAATCATTATCTATCGCTGCTTCAGATCGACTAAGGGAACAGCAGATACAGATGATTAATCGGGATCTTGAGATTATTCTGGAATGGAATAAGAACAATTTGGTCGACTTCAACGCTTCAAAAACTCAGGCCGCGGTTTTCTCTAAGAAAACATCAAGGGATAATGCAACAAACATACTAATGGACGGTAAAATCCTTCCCATGGGATCTAACCTATCTATCCTAGGAGTGAATGCGAGCACTAACTTCTCTTGGGACGATCATGTGCGCGCCATTGCCAAATCCGCCTCTCAGAAGCTAGGCTTTCTTTTTAGAGCTAAAAAGTACTTCACATCTCATCAGCTATTATCACTATACAAAGCTCAAGTAAGGCCAACACTAGAATACTGTTCTCATGTTTGGAGTTCAGCCCCAAAACACACTTTAGCTCTCCTGAATTAAATTCAAAGAAGAGCGATTCGCCTAACTGATGACGAGATTCTGACTGATTCTCTCGAAACACTGGAGCACAGGCGTATGGTTGGTGATTTGTCTATTTTCTACAAGTACTATCATGGAAGATGCTCGCAAGAACTAATAGGATTGATCCTTCCAAGGGCAAGATTCTTGAAGCGTTCTAGACAGTCGGAGACAGCAAATTCCTGTGCGGTCCAGCTTGACAGAGTGAGGACTTCTGTCTAGGGAGAATCTTTTTTCTATAGAACTTCGAAGTTATGGAACTTGTTACCGAAAGGAATTTTCCCCAAAAATTACAACCTATCCTTGTTTAAGAAGGCGGTTCATCGCCATCTATCCTTGTTTCCGCATCCTACTCGCAGTGCTTTGAAAGCATAATAGGGTTACCCTTTGCGAGTGGATTAAACTTTAAAAAAAAGAAGTAGGAATTGAGAGATTTCGAGATTGTAGTCGAAAGATGATATTAAAGTTTATATTTTGAGAAATTTCGAGACTAAATTTCAAGGAAATTTTGAGGAAAAACTCGAAATTTGAAGTAAAATATAAACATTTTTGAATTTAAATTCATACTTTTCACTTTTCTCTAAAATTTGAAAGTCAAAATTTTGAGTTGAAAGGTTGGAATTTTGAGTATAAATCATATCGCAGCATGAAATTGTAGTTCTTTTTTAAAAATTGCAAATTTGAATAAGGGGTTAAGTCGGTTGGAGAATTTGAAATAACAAATGGAACAGCCTCATACATATATTCACTGTAATAGTTTAATTATGATAAGCGTGTTTCTCATGAAAATTGTTAAAATAGAATGATTAGTGCCAAAAGTTTTTGTTTCGGCTGAATGTGGAAAAAGTTTTCAAATTGAAATTATTATTTGTAAATTTTTTGTTCTTGTCTCCATTATTTTCTGTAACTGAAATTTTTCGAAATACAAAATTTTGCAAGTCAAGATTTTGGCTCAAAAATTTTGACAAAAACATCAGAAATATTCAGATTAATGCCAACATTTTGAATAATCCTAATTTTCGAATATAACTGAATTAATGTAAAAATATCTACATTTCAAGTTGAATCTCAAAATTTTGACTATCTGATTGAAATTTATGATTTCAATTTAACATTCTAACTTTTGACATATTTTGAATTTGAAAAAAGTAAATCGCTTTTACGTCGCAATTTCGAGATTGAAGTTAGAATGTTTTTTTATTTCGAAATTGTGACTTTTTCAAACTGCATTTAGAATTTTTAATTGTTTCGAATTTTAATTTAAAATATCTCAAATTGTGCATCAACACATTCCTCAATATAGTTTGAGATAAACCTCGCAAACTTGAATTAAAACTGGGAATAAAAAAAATGAAATGTTTGTATGGAATTTTGAAAAAAGTCCTAATTTGTTTTTAAATTTGTTAAGGAAAAAGGCAACTTTCCTATGTTTTAGTAGTAAATTTCCAAGGTATACATACATCCACAAGAAAAAGGCGCTTTGTCGGGCCTCAGATTATATAACTTCTTAAACAGAATTTTTTTGATCAAAAACTTTAATAGTACTGCTTACTGATTTATTGGGACTAATGAATTACGAAGATAAAATACAAATCTTGTCCCCTGAAATCAAGAAAGATTTAAAAACACAACAAAGGTTGCTCTAACGCGTTTCGATAGCCAAGCTATCATCTTCAGAGAGATACTAACACCTAATCCTAAAATTAACCCTTATATACTGATTCACTTCGTGTATGATCGACCACATCCGAACGAGCATGCGCATCTAATCATACACGTCGTAGTGTCATAATTCCTTATCTATCAACCTTAACTGTTTTTAACAGAAAGAAGGCCTAGCGCAACCATTCATGAGGTTGTCTCCAGCCTTATGGATGGCTAAGCTTTCAGACGCATTTAACAAATTTCTCAGTTCTTCCGGACCTCAAATGAGCCAAATGTTCCTTCAGTCGGATTTTAAGAGATCGTTTAGTCTGCCCGACGTACTTTTGAGGGCAAGATTTGTACTTTATTTTTTAAAGATAACCAAAGGCCAGTCCGTTTTACAAAAAAATGAATTACGGATTAATCAGTAATTAACGATATTGTAATTAAGGAGCTTTTTGAGGCAAGAAGTTTTTCTGAAATCTACCAGTTTAGTTTAGCTTCTTTCAAGGTATCAAGTGAGCAGCATATAAGATAAGAGCTTTCTCTTTGAATTAATTTCGCAAATTATAGTGGAGGAACGAACCGTGACGTAAGATGAAGTTGCAGAGAACATCTGACTAATAAGTGAATTTTCTATAGTTTTTTTCTTTAAATCCACTTTGATCGGACTTGACTTTATTGACAGATAAGTATATCTTAGTCTTGCTAAATTTTTTTTTATAGTTTGATTACTCATAAATTGCGGCTAAATAACCTCGATCAAAGTGATAAAAATCCAACACATACGTCAAATATTAAAAAATTAAGTTTGTGCAAAATACGAGACGACGCTGGAGAAAAGGAGCGCATCAAACCCCTTAATATTAAGAATTGCGAACAACACCCGTTAGGCGGTCTGCTCGACGATGTTTTCGGTTTTTTACTCTTTTTTGTCTGTGTATTCTCCTGACATAATGACGCGCACATGGCTTCTTTCCAGGAAACTGCAAATTCTTGCCCTACATATTAAACCAAATCTACCTCATGCCGTTACTCGTACGCCACCCTTCACTCTCTTTTATAACCATCAACCCTACGAGACCATCCCTTTCGAGAGATATCGCCTTGTTCTTTTATTGTATTCGTCTAAGGCGAGATGCATGGTTTTGAGGGCCAACATGACAATATCTTACATTTAAGGGTATCGACGGCAGAATTAGAGTCAATTATATTTTGGAAAACAGTCCTGTCGAATAGGGTTGACTAGAAGTTTTTGATTATTTTTAGATTTTTTTAGATTTCAAAAGCGCTACAACATTTCTGCGGTAAATATTATCATCTACATTAGTAAATAGAAGCATCTAAATGTCTATCTGTTTGTCGACTAATCTTTGTCCGGGCTAATCTCGGAAACTGCCTAATATATTTTAATGAAACTTTTACTAAAATATAGAATATGTTGAGAGGTACTTTTTAGGGTAATTTTATTAAAGTAAAACTCAACCTTTCAATAAGAACTCAATTTAATTTTAATGTCAAAAATTGGGAAAATAAGTTGTTAATCCAAACTTGCGAAAGAAAAGTAAAAATTTTTAAAATCAAACAGTTAAAATTTCCAGCCATAATTCGAGGTTTTTAGAAGCGTAGACATTTCGACAAGAAGACACAATTTATAAAAAAAATGATGTTTTAACTAAACATTTCGAGAAGAATGAACTCTATATTAATAAAATTAAACTCTCCAAGTGTCTGTCTGTCGACTGATCATTTGTCTGGGCTAATCTCGGAAACTGCTAAATTGATTTTAATGAAGTTTTTACTAAAATGTAGAGTGGTTTTATGGATACCTTTTAGGCTATTTTTATTTAAGTAAAACCTACTTCTAAGAACCCAACTGAATTAACAATACACAGAAAAATAACAACAACACAGAAAAAATGCACACTTTCTAATTATAAGGGAGGGAGGGGGTCAAATATTTCTTGGGCGACCCTGTGCATAATTACTAATTACTATTAAAGAATGCACAGGGATTGTTATGTCCTTAAAAACAACTTGAATGTAGTCTTAAGAAATATTGGATGTATTTCGTTTAGCAAATTATTGAACTCCTTATAACGTACCACAAAAGTGAGGCTGATTTGCGCTTTAGAATTTTTTTAAATTTGTTATACTAAACTATTCTTCCGCACTATATATTTCCGTCTAACTTTGTTACACTGATGAGTTCTAATTGGAAGTAAACATTGGTATCTTTCTTGCTTAAAAATCTCGTTCGCGTTACAAAGGCAGTTTAAAGTGTAAGAGAGGGGGAAATTAAATAATTTACACATTTTTTCCGTGAACAACAAATTCTAATTCCAATTGCGTAAATCGTCGCTATGTACACGTAATGACTTATTGCATTAGATTAAGGGAATAGAAGCTGTCTACACAGCGTAAGGTCGGTGGATATTCTTTGGATGAACATCTCACCCTCGCGTTTCGACTTCACCCCACGGAAGAGTTATATCGATCTCTTGTCTTACCCAGACCACTGATAGGGTTACCCCACGTTTTTTTCGCTTCTACTTTGTATTAAGAATGCTTCAATCTCCCCACAGAAAAAATGCACTCGTATAAAAGTTAGATTTAAAACGTGAATACATTTAAAAATCAATAGCTCGCCCTGCCGATGAATCTCCTCGCTATTCGAAAGAGTTGAGCTTTGTAAATTAAAACTGAATAAGTCTATACAATACAATAATGTTATTATAACTGTTGTTCAACTGAAATAATTTATGTTACTACATATGTAACATCGCAAATTCAATTTCGACTTACAATTAGATTAAAATCTCGTCTAATTCCCTTTGAAAAACGAAGTGGCGTCAAAATTATTTATCAAAAAAGTTAAAATCACTATAGATAGAACGCACTACGATATTAAATTCCAAATTCGGAGAATTTCTGAAATGAAAACTTCTTTAAGCGCGTTAAACGATTTTGGATAGTGGTAAACTTATGATTTTGGGTCACCATAACGCGTTACTAACATGCTCTACTGTTAATACTAGAGCATATTGGTAATGCAATTTAACACGATTGTGATACGAAACCGTAAGTTTACTTCCTTTAAAAATGTGCTTAAAGTGCCTAAGAAGTTTGAACTTCAAAAATGCGTGATCGGCAGCGGAGTTTGAACACGCGACTCCTCAAGTGAGATACGCAGCCCTAACCAACTAAGCTTATAATCTCCTTGACAAGTCCGCTTTCAACTTGTATCTTAAATATATCCATACGTCTACTATAAGTTAAATTGACTAGTGTATTATTTAAATTCTGTTTTAGATTAATTATTACTTTAGTAAGCTTTGTTGCGTTTTTTAATCTTTCTTGGTTTCAGGGGACAAGATTTGTATTTCAATTTTTGAAGATAACCAAGGACCAGGAAGCTGTTTTTTAACCACATATACACTGTGTCCCACATTTATAGGAACACCCCATTTTTTGAGGATAACTTATTTTCTGTTACAACAAACTTGACCAAATTTTTTGGGTGAATTTTTCTTCTTCTTCTCTTTCTGCGCTTTTCTTCTCTATCCATTAATGGATGTTTGCGACCACATTTTTCATTACTTTTCTGTCCCTGGCTGTGTGAGTCAATGATTGTATATTGCGTATGCCTGTCCACTGTCTCACGTTCCGAAGCCATGACCTTTTTCTTTGTCCTACTCCTCTTTTACTTTCAATCTTGCTCTCGATAATTAGATGGAGAATTTGATATTTATTGTTGCTCATAATGTGACCCAGGTATGCTGTCTTTCTTTTGAAGAGTTCTCGATCTTTATTAAAAGGTTTGAGAACATCCTTGTTTCTTATCCTGGTTGTCCATGGTATCCTAAAGATTCTACGATATGTCCACATTTTGAATGCTTCTAATTTGTGTGTAGCCTTTAAATTTAGGGTCCAGCTTTCCATACCATACAGGAGTACTGACCAGATATAACACCTCAAAAATCTCAGGTGAAGACCAAGATCGAAGTCTAAAACTTTTTTAAATTTCAAGAATGCGCCTCGGGCTTGTTCAATTCTGCACTCAATGTCTTTGTTTGATGACCATTTCTCCTGAAGCCATATTCCCAGGTATTTAAATGTTTCTACCCGTTTAAAAAGTTTTCTCTTATGTGCTAAGTTAGCGTGTTTCCAAATGTATCTTTTTCTCTTGTGACAATCATTAATTTAGTTTTCTTTGTGTTTATGTCTAGTCCATGTCCTGACTATATCCTCTTAGTACTTTGACTAGCTGTTGCAGATCATCCATATTATTCCAGAATTGTGTCATCATCATAGCGTATATTATTTATCCAGACTCCATTGACTCTGATTCCAATTGCCTTGCCCTCAAGCGACTCTTGGAAGATAGCTTTTTTATACAAATTAAAGAAGAGTGGCGATAATATACACCCTTGCCGCACTTCTCTACGCGATGTATATTTGGTTTGTTATGCCATTAGTTAGTCTTACTTTTGCTGATTGGTGCCAATATAAGTTTTCGATGCATCGAATGTCTTTTTGATCTAAATCAACTCTCCTGAGAAGCTACATAAGTTTGTGATGTACTTTGTCAAAAGCTTTCTCGTAGTCCATGAAGCATATACATACGTTTTTTCGCTGGTCATAACAGTTCTGGGTTAGGACTTAAGTTGCAACTAGTTTTTCTCTTGTGCCCAGTCCTTGTCTAAATCCAAACTGAGAATAATTGACATTTCCTACCCTTACTTGGTGGAATTCTTTAATATTCATAACTACTAAACTTTATTGAGGATAAAAACGCAACAAATATAAAAATTCCACAAGGTTTTGATAAATATTTGCTAACACCGGACCAGGTTTAGTAAAACTGAGAGTCACTTATAGCGTTGTCACACTTTTTATACAATTTCCTATGTAATGTTCTCAAGAATATTTTTAAAAAATGACTCATGGGGTTAATAGGCCTGTGTTCTTCACATTTCAGTGCGTTGATCTTTTTTGGTAGAGAGATAAAAGTGGAAGAGAGCCACTGTTCTGGGTAATGGCCCGTGTCATATATTTGGTTAAATAACTTGTAAAGTACTGCAATGCCTCTCTCATCTAGGAGTTTGAGAATTTCTGCTAGTATCTTATCTGGTCCAGCTGTTTTGTAATTTTTTGAGATGTCTAGCCTTTTTTATCTTTTCTTTAGTAATAGAGTACCATCCATATTGTTCCCGACTATAGACTCCTTAGTCAGTCTGTTGTCATAGAAAAGTTTTTCAACGTAGTCCTCCCATATCTTACACTTTTCAGAATTATTTAGGATTATCTGGTTACCTTCATTGACTATTATACTTAAGCTACATTTTCTAAATAACTCAGCAGTTTCTTTAAGTCTTTTAAGAAGGTTAAAATCATCATGTTTATGTTGAAGTTGTTCTGTGTCACTGCATTCTCTTTTAAGTCATTCGGTTTTTGCAAACCTGATTTCTGACCTTATCCGTCTTTGCAGATCTCTTTACTTGTCTTTATTATTTATGGATTTTCTGAGTAGTAGAATTTCATTGGTCATATATTTCTGTTTTTTATTTCTGGAAATATATCCTAATACATCTTGTGATGTGACTTTCAGAGCATTTGCTATTTCTCCTCATGACTATGTTACGCCATTTTCTTCAATTTAGGGAGACAAATTTTGCATCTGCGAATTTAATTTGTTGGCTAATTCGGTTTTAATTACTGGATCATGTAACATATTTAATGCCATTAAACGCCGTAGTGTTTCTTTTTTATGCTTCGAGAGTGATATTTTCAGTACAGCCATGAGTAGTATATGATCGCTTCCTATATCAGCACCAGGATATGTGCATGTTGCTTTTATGGAAGAAGCAAATCTAGAGCTTATAGATATATAATCTATTTGGTTACTTACGAATTACGGTCTCTGTCTAATCTCTTGTTGACTTCCAGGTACACAGACGATGATGGTAATGTTGAAATCAGGTATTAGCGACTGTGATGCTTTCTTCTTGGCAGAACTGTAAAAGATGATCACCTCTTTCACCTTTTCTTCCTAACCCAATGATGTTTTCGAATCTACCTTTTCCTAGTTTAGCATTTAGATCTCCCATGATTATATTGACCTCTTGCTTTTTAGTTAATTTTAGTAGTTTCTTTATATCACTGTAAACCTGTTCTATATCGTGGTGTGCTGCATCTGCTGTTGATGCATATACCTAAATTATATTTAAGCCGACAGGTTTAGCTTTAATTTTTATCTTGGCAATGCGATCGGAATAGGGAATGAAGTCAACGACTGATTTCATCAGGTTCTGCCAGATTACCTATACAATTTTTGTGATTTTTGTCCTGATTACCATAGTAGTAAAATGTACCATTTTCGACGTTACATGATCCGGAGTGAGACCATCTGGTTTCTGCTACTCCCAAAATGTCCAGTTTAAGTCTGTTCATTTGTTGGACAAGATTTGCTAGTTTTCCAGCTTGAAACAAACTCCTTGCTTTCCAGGTTCCGATCCTTATAGGTTTACAATTGTTGTGTCTTTTTTCTGTAATACTGTAATCTTTAAGTTAGTATTTTTACCCCTGGAAAATTTTGAGTTGAATGTATTCATGTATTGATGTGGTTCTCTTGGGAATAACTGCTAGGTGGTTCCCCGTTGCTTTCCTAGTTTTAATTCAGTCGCTCCTAAAATGGAGATCAGACGCTGTTCACCATATCTGGCTATCCTTAGTTTAGCCTGCAGGTGGGTGAATTAAATTATTGAATTAACGATTTTTGCCTGACTTTGGCGAGCCCATTGCCATTAGTTCATTTATTTAAACAGTTTTAGAGAAAAAATCGGTGTCCTACATTAATAGAGACACTTAAAGCAAATTTAATTTTTTCGACAAAAAATAATTTATTTAAGTACTTGGGTGCTTTTTTACAAATGAATAGTAATCATTCATATTTCTGCCGTTTTTGAATGACATTTCATTCGCTCCACTAGAATAATGAAGATTTACGAGATTTCTCACGCTGATGTTGTCCCATGCTGACTTGATCGCTTCCCTGAGTTTTGCGTGAACTATATGCCTCAAACATTTTCAATTAGGTTAAGGTCCGGTGAAACGACAGGTCAAACTTCGGGTTTGCGAGTCAATCCTTTGTAGGCTTGCCCGCGTGTATCAATGTGTTGTCTTGTTGAAATGTTAATCTTGGAGAGTAAAAACGCCAAATGTAGAGCTTAAGATGTTCTGTTAGTACAACCTGATAATTTTTGTAGACCATATTGTAAGAAATGAAAGTGAATTCTTTCCCACAAACGCTGTATGCTGTCTATGCCATAGTAGATCTGCCACCAAAGTTTTGCGTGGAAAAAGAAACGAAGCTTTTGTTTGAGATCACGTCAATAGTGTCGTATTCACCTGGACCATCAATATTAATTTTTTTTCGTCAGATCTTGTTATATTTAGCATTTCGTTTCGTTTTTTATTACTGGTAAGTACTTAGATTCATGAGCCTAACTATTTCTCAATATGATTTTCCTGATTTCTTTAAGCATCAATCGATGCCTTTTTTATTGTAGGTAATACTTTTGCTCTTTCTTTAATCATTTTGTTTTCTCGGGTTTTTAACAATGTACTAGCACAACTAAATTGACCAAAAATAAAATGGGGAAATATCCCAGTGGGAAGTACAAATATAAATAAATTTCCTCGGGGAAAGTTCTTGAAAAAAACAACTATGAATTAATTTGGAAAAATCATTAAAAAAGATTGAACATTTAAGCCTAATGTTTCTTGTTTGCAAATTAATGATATTTAAAAATCTTATGACATTAAAAAAAACATTAACTATTAGTAGTTTTAATTTTAAATGATAATATTTTGCCAAGTAAATAATTTTTTTGGAAAAGATGAATTTTTCCAAGTGTCCCTATTAATGTGGGACACTGGTTTTTTTCACTAAAATTTCCCAAATATATCAACGAACGACAGTAGGTTTGACAAATTCAAGGAACAATCATTAATTCAACCCTTTAATTCACTAAAAAAAAATGGTGTAGTTTGTTGCAATAAAAAAAAAATTCTCAATAAATGGGGTGTCCCTATAAATATAGGACATACAGTGTATGTTGGTATTAAAAATAAAATGTAGGATTTGGTACTGTTGTGCTCCAGAGACGAGATATGATAGAACTAAGAAGCTGTTGAACATTACATCAAATAAATAAAAAGAGAGTTAAGTTTATGTGTAGGTTTATTTCATTATCAATAAATATTAGATTGGTTTCCACACGACTACAAGTATCCAAACCACAAATATAAAAAGGTAAGTTACTTTGTTAGCATTTATCTTAACAAATTTCCAGTATTCCAAGTTGTTTACTAGTGTGGGTTCAAACTGCACTACGTAAATACTGTTATTTCTTGGTTTATATTTTTGTTTCTGTCGGAAGTCTCCAACACTGCTTAAATGTTTTTTTTATAAATTAAAAGTTCTGTTTGAAATTTTACTTTCTTTTAAATTTGAAAAAAAACTGAAACTTAATTTATAATGGCGAAAGTTTGATTTAAATCCCAAAATGTCTAGAAAATATATCTTTAATAAATAGAAGTTTTGAATGGGAGTTTAGATTGAACTAAATATTTGTGATCACTTGATAGATATAATTTACATATAGTCTATTAATGTCAGGGGCATATCTAGGAAGCAATGGCTCCTTCTGCAAGAAATTTTCGGTGCCTCCTCTTTCTTAAAAATTTATGTGTTATTTTGTTTCTGTCAAATCTCAAGAACAAAAAATAATATCCACATTGCCACTAGTGGATTCATTTGCAGCCTTAGTTACCTTCGAGACAAATGTCAATTCAATAAAAAGTTCTAAATTTTAAAATTTAAAATCACAATTTCACGAAACAAGTTTGAAACTTATAAATTTCACTTCTTGAAGCTTCGACAAAAAAGACGACATTTTGAGATAAAAATCAAAATTTTGAAAAAAGTCAAATGTTCAGTTTCGAAATCTACAGTAAAAACTCGAAAAGGTTTCGAAAGTAAACTTAACATTTTGAGAAAAATGTCGAAATGTTTAGATGAAAAATATAAAAAATAAATTCATATTTATAATCGAAATTTTGAAAAAGAAGTAACAATTAACATTGCAAAGTGGGATTGTGTAAAGAATACCATTTTGAAAAACTTACAATTTATTAAAAAAAAGTGGTATTTTGAAAATCAAGCCGAAATTAAAAAAAAAATTAAATATGAATTTCAAAAACAATAAATACTGAACCCAAATTTATGAGAATTAAATTCCAGAAATCGAAATTTTGGTTCCAATTCCTTAATTCAAAGTTTTTCTAAAAACTTTAATTGTTTCTTTAAATTTTGGTTTACTTGTTTCTCAAAATGTTGACACTTATTTCAATACAGGATATTTTCTGACGTCATGAAGAGGCATTTGTTTCTCTGATTTTCGCAGTCGAGAAAAATTAAATATTGGACCGGAAAATTTTGACTTTTTCTTTTCAAAATTTAACAAAATTGAAGACTGAGGTATTTTGAATTTCTACCAGGTTTCGACTTTTTCCTTGAAATTTAGATCTTTTTCTCGTAGTAACTTTTTTTTATAGTTCATTTTTCT
Source organism: Dastarcus helophoroides (assembly GCA_028583605.1). Taxonomy (NCBI): domain Eukaryota; kingdom Metazoa; phylum Arthropoda; class Insecta; order Coleoptera; family Bothrideridae; genus Dastarcus; species Dastarcus helophoroides. Next base: position 7,154,847 of record CM053327.1, on the reverse strand, counting down.
TTTTAGAAATTTAAATTGTATTCCTCGAAATTCATCTTTTTCTCAACATTCAAGATTTTTAAAAAACTCTCTTTTCCTTTCATAAACCTCTATCCTGAAAATTTGTCTCTCTATGCAAAATTTTTGTTTTTTGCGGAATTTGTTTTTTTCTCGAAGTTTTGATTTTTTCTTTTCAAAATTCGTCTTTTTTTAATTTCCCTTTTATTCACAAATATTGTCCTTTTTCTTAAAATTTGACTTTGTCCCAACATTTTTTATCTCAATTGCAAGGTTTTTTTGAAATTTTGCAATTTTTCTTAGCATTGGATTCTTTTTGAAATGCTAGAATCAGAGCTTTCGGTTATTTAAAATTAAAATCTGTCTTTTCTCGAAATTTTCATGTTTATTTCAAAATTCAGTGTTTAATATTTTTTGAAATAAGGAATTTTTCTCTAAAATTGGTCTTTTTTTTCAAATTTCGATCTTTTATTTGAAATTTCTATTTTTTTCTAACTTTGTTTTTGAAAACTTAGATTTTTTTCTATCAAGTTCGTCTTTTTCTCGAAATCTCAACATTTTTCTCAAAATCGTTTTTTCGAAATTGTTACCTTTACGATCCTATAAATCTCAGCTTTTTGCAAAGGTCGTCATTTTTTCAAAATTTTGATTTTTTTGTTGAAAATTCGTCTTTTTCATAAACAACTATTCTCAAAATTTGAGTATTTTTTTTATCATAATTTTAGTTAGTTTTCTTGAAGTTTCGTCTTTTAGCTAGAAATACGTTTTTTCGGGATTTTCGATTGGTTTAATTTGTTTTCAAATTTCCATTTTATTCAAAAATTTCTTACTTTTTTAAAATTGACTCTTTCTTACAATTGACTATTTGAAAAATTTCGACCGTCGACAATCGAAATGTCGATTGTTTTTCTCGAAATATCACTTTGTTTTCAAAATTCCGTTATTTTAGGTTTATATGTCCAAAAATTTCGATATTTTAAAATCTTAACGTCTAGAAATTTTAACTAAGGTCCTAAAGTTCTGTAAATTTAGACTTTCTTCTTGTTTTTTCGATCTTTTCTCTTAAAATAGATGTTTTTCCAAAATTCGGTTTTAATCTCAAACTTATACATTTTGGTATTTTCATTCAAAAATCTTCTTTTTTGAGATCTCTTCACTTTTTCCTAAAATAATAATTAACAACATCATTATTTAGAGTTGCATATTTTGTCAATTTTGGTGCATATTTCAAGCATTTTGTTTGCATATTTCAAGCTTTTTATGTTACATACAATCCGGTATCTGTAATGTCTTAGGTAAAAAGCATTCATTCGCAATGCGTGATGACTATACAGTTTTTGCGCTTATAGAATAGCCGATGATTGCGGTAAAATGTTCGATTCCAACCGCAATTACTGCGCAGTGTGCAATTAAATAAACTTGTGTTAACTCCAAAAATATTCATCTAAATAAAATAATTTGAAACAAATTTGATGTGCATTTTCTCCTTTGGTCAAATCAAGTTTTTTGTTTAAAAAAAAAGTAATAGTATATGGGTCGAAAAGCCTTGAAATGCAAGCGCCATAAACATATTTTTTTCTCAACAAGTATTACAATATCGAAAAAACCTGCAGTTTTCCAATACTCTGTAACTCAATATCTGCTAACCCTATTAAAATCCAACTTTTATCTGGAGAAATCTAGGAGAACAGGGGGGAAAGGTCATTTCTTACCCATTTTGAGCCGTATCTTTAAGACATTTGGACCGAAAACTATTAAAAAAATATATATTTTAAAATCCTTAGAGGTAGCTCTTTCAAATGATACCTTACAAGATATATTAACTAAAATTTGTTTTTTCGGTGACCAAATTAATCCCCCAATTTATTATAAAATATTTTCTTTGTCTAATCGTTGACTGGGTCGCTTGCGTGGGTCATCGAGAGCTAACGCTCTGCGAAATTTCAAATTCCTATGTAACATAGTTTGTCAGGAAAATCTCTTTGTGACAGACGGACGGACGGACATGAGGGTGAGATTAAAAGGGTTTCGTTTTTTCCTTTTAAGGTACTGAACCCGAAAAATTTGATAAAATATTCCAGTTTTAACCTTCTTTTGATCTAGAATCCATTTAAAACACAACATAGTAAATTTTCTAATTTATTGTTCTCATTTATAGAATTAATTTCTAAAGCTTAAATCGCATTTCTTTAAGTCAAAAAAAGAACGAAAGAAATAATAAAGATTATTCTGCCGAATTTTAATTTGAAATAGTACATTTTTTCCAATTTGAAAAGCAGGAACTTAGGATTAAAGTCGAGAAAGAGCTTCCTTGAAATTAACGTTTAGTGTCGAGTTAACTTAAAAAATTCATAATTCTCACTTTAACCTAATGCCAAAAAATTTACATTAATCTCGAGATTTCTAGTTTAGGTTCGAAATTTTAGAAAGAAAAAATAGAAATCTCAAGTTTGCGCTTTCGAATTTGTTAAAGGCCAATATACGTCATTATTTAAATATCAACGTCATTACTTTTTTCTCGAAAATACTACTTTGTCGAAATTTGAAAAGTGATTTGGCAACTGAAAGATGGAGCTCAAAATGCAATTTTTTTTTCTGAAAATTTCCAACTTTTTCCGATATTTTAACTTTAATCTTGAATGAATATCTCATAAACTAGAGTATGGCTCACATACATGATGAGTATCTTCGTTAGTAGTGAATATAGAAAATCGATTAATGGGCAAAGTAGTGCAGGAATTCTATGCCCATTTTGCTCATAAATCTGCCTTTGAGAAAGAATTGAATTTGGGTTCTTTAGATGTTATTAAGAAAAAAGTGAAAACGTATTTGCAGTCCTATTAAAAGAAACCTTAACTTAATTTTGTTTGGATTTCTCGAGAGCTTTACAGTGGCGCAATTAATTGTTTTTTCTATTGAGTAATTTCTCAGACAATTATGGCAATTTTGTTTTTTACCTATGGGCTCTATTTCGAACTCAGCAACATTTTCTGAATAATTATGACACAGCTTCGTCAAAAAAACCAATATTTATATGTTATTTTACAAATTAGCAAGTCACACATTAAAAAAATGGATAATTAGGTACTTACCTTATGTCTTACATAAAACGCTATAAACAAAGTACTTGTAGATGTAAAATCTGGAGGATTTGATGAAATAAAATACGCTTTAATTTTATAAACGAACATTTTAATAATAAAATAGGTATTGACATGAATTACAATTGTAATTACACCAATTTACACAGATGAAGTGATCACATATGTCCGGGGACTAAACATGAGGATAGAGAACATTTTTCGAAAGATCAAAGTCCGATATAATACATCGTAATAAGAAAAATATGTCACCTTGTAGTCGAAATAATCTGAAACCTTTTCGAGTCCCCAAAAAGGGATTAAAGAAGCCGTTTAAGGGTGAATTACAGCTAGTTATTTCGTTTCGAATTTGTACTCGTTTGAGGTAGCGGATGCGATTACTTACAAAGTCAAGTCAAATATAATGCGAACACTACATTCTTAAACTTTGCATAGTACAAGAACAGTTATTTACATATAATATAGATAAAATCTATTAGGAATCTAATAAAAATCAGTCTTGTATAGTTTCACGTGGAAATAGATTTTTTTTAGGTACTTCGAGGCAGATTGAAAAATATGAGCATCTTAATTTTTTCAAATTTTCCCTAAAGGAAAAGAATGAGTTGCTCATAGGGTTCAATGCTGATGGATAAAAAGTAATTGATAGAAAATATTTACGTCTTTCGCACATGGTTGTTTATATAAGTTTATTTTGATAGTGGTGCTAATTAGAGTAGATTTCACGCTCCCGCGTAGTTCAAATATCAACAATAACGAGCTTTTCCACCGATTTCATTTTTGAAAATATTAGCCATAGGAGTATTAATTTTTATTTACATTTGGTACTGAGGCTTTAAAATGTGAACTCGAGCTGCAACGAGACATAAAATCACTCTGATTAGGTATGGGGCACACAGCGCTACATATATTTTTTTCAATTATAATTAGGTTGTGTCAAAAAACACTTACATTGCATATGCTTACCGTAATATGCAACAGAATTTGTTTTATTTACATATATTAGTTCTATTGCATGTTACTACAGTTATAAAGAAAAAAAAATGAAATAATCTACTATTTCTTAAATATATAAAAAATTAATGGTAAATATTTGGTAACCCTGTTTTTACTTTTCTTTTTATATAATAACTTAAACTAATAGGAATAAAAATACCCGCTTTGTAATAAAAAATACAACTAAATATAATGGCACATACAAAAATATATCGATTGTAATGTTCTGTGACAATAATACATTAAAAAAATGTTAATCAGTTTTTTGCTTTTTAAATGTTGGCCTGTTTGTCTTGGTATGGGTAACTTTATTTTTAACAAATTGATTTAATTGCTTTCAGGGAATTCACATCACGAGTTACAGAATATTGAAGTAAATAACTGGCTAATCGAGGAAAAAATGATTTAGAAAAAAAAACGTGTACCAAATGTACAAAAAGTTTTCCCATGTAGTGTGTTGCTGTCATTTTTTTGGCATGATCATGTTCCTTACTTGAACCATACTCGCCAAATTGACATTTAATCTTGACATATAAATTGTAGTACTATCAGGAATAGAAGAGGTCCATTTGTTGTTGTTTTTTAGGCGTTTGGAAAGTGGCATTCAGCAAAAAAAAAATTTAAAATCAAATCAATAAAACATTTTTTAAAAAGTTTATGCTTCTTTTCTTTTCTGTTTGATCCTGATCAAATAAAAAATATACATACGTAAATATGACAAAATATGACAACAGTACACTAAATGGGTAAACTTTTTGTACACGCTGTATATTTTCAAGTTAGTAGAATGTTAGAAATCAGATTTACTCGATAAATCTCAAAGTATAGATTGACAAACAACACATAGCCGTAACCGGTGGCTCTAGAAACATGAAATTTCGCATAAGTGTTCGTCATAAGACATAGGTGAGCACTAGAAGAGGATTTTTTTTAAAATTCAGCCTCTAAAAGGGTAATGATTACCATTAAATTTTATCCGGGTTGCATTCAAGGAATAAAACAAGTCATTGTATTAAATTTGCTTATTCACGTTATCTCATTAAGTATGTATGTACGTCTTGTTTTCTACTTATAGTCTCCAGCAAGTTATACAGAAATTTTACCTCAATCAAATATAAAGATAAAGCAAAACATTGAAATACAAACCATGTCCCCTGAAACCAAGAAAGATTAAAAAACACAACAAAAGTTGCTCTTGTTTTTTAATCTTTCTTGGTTTCAGGGGACAAGATTTGTATTTTAATTTTTGAAGATAACCAAGGACCGGTCCGTTGTACCAAAGCAAAACATAGAATATGTCATTGACTGGTAAAAAATCTCATCGGGTACACGACTAGCTAACAATAAAAATTTATTGTTTGATATTCAAATTCAACTTATAATTGCAATGTGCTCGTTTTTTTAGGTTTCACAATATTTGGTTTTTCTCTGTTGGAATGAAAGCACATTAAGGAAATTCTATGACCATTGAGATTACTGTAAAGATGATTATAAATTAATAAATTCGTCGGTTTTACTTTGTAGTCCAACAGTAAAAACGAAGAAAACATTACGGAAATTCCGCCATCACTGAAGAGTACTGTACGATTATAGGGTACAGTGAAAGCATGATATTATTACTGGAGTAAGAGGAAGACTGCAGAATGCTGTGAAAATTACAAAGTACTGTGTCGACTGCAGAATGCTTTAAATACTTAAATTTTGACTTCGAAAGCTTGAGCTTTTACATTCGAAAATTTGAGTCGAAATTTTAAGAAAATTTGAGTCGAAATTTTAAGAAATTTTGAATTGGAAATTTTAAATTTCCATTAAAAATAATTAATAGCGTTGTTGGGAAACTACACAGTACATAAAGACTAGAAAGTACCCTATAGAATACTGAGAATACGTAAAATATTTCGAATGTTTATGTTGTTATATTTTATAGTCGCAAAGAGTCAACATATTAAAAAAACTTTAAATTATAAATTTTAACTTTACATAAAGAAATAAATAATAATTTCATGATGAAGACTACAGAGTTCTTTGCCAACTAAATATATTCACAGAATACTGTAGATATATTCAGACTTTGAAAGTTTGAGTCTTTATTTTCTAAAGTCGCAAATGAATCGAATTTTTAAGAAATTTTAAATTAGAAGCCTTAACTCTTTTCAAAAAATGAAATTTTAGAAAAATACGCAATTAAAAAAAAATAATTAGCTGCATTTTCTTAAAATTTCAACTTTTTTATGGACATTTTTAATTTAAACTTTAAATGAAACTATTCTTTTCCGTTCTTTTAAAACTCTTGATCTTTGCCAAGTTTCAAGTTTTTTCAAAAAGGGATTTTCCTCCAAATCTATTATTTATGTATCCTGAAATTTTGACCTTTTTCTTTAAATTTTGATATTAATTGTGTAATTTGAAATCAAAATATTAAGTAAAAAAAAAATTAAAAATTTGCAGTTGAGAACTCAAACTTCGAATAAAGACAGAAATTTTAGAAAATTTCTATGTGTTTTTTTTATATTTTTTCTTCACCACTTTTAGTTTAAACTTGAAATCACTAATTTTTCTTGATTCTTTTAAAACATTTTAAATCTTTGGGATTTCAAGGTCAAAAATTTTGATTATATATCTTGAAATTTTGGTTTTTCCCTTGACACTTCTATAACCACAAAACTTGTAATTTATACTCAGAAAATCGAAAAGTGAAAATTTATATATAAAATCGAAATTTTAGATCAAAGATTAAAAACCTTAAATTAGAACTTCAAAAATTTCAAATTTTTGATACGATATTTTCAGAAATATCGATTTTTTTTAAATAAGTTTTGAGCATTTTTCCAAATTTCGATTATTATCTCATTTCAATTTAAATCTAAAATATTATTTTTCTGAGATTATCTAAAAAAGTTTCTGCTTTTCTAAAAATTTTGACATTTTTCAGAAATTTCGGGTTCCTTAAATGTTGCTCTTAATTTCGAAATTTCGGTTTTCATCTTAAAATTTCTACTCCAACTATAAACCTTTGATTTTATGTTTAAAATTCGTTGAAATTTTCAGTTAAAAGACAAAAAATTAGACTAAAGCTGAAGAATTAAGAAGTAAAAATTTGACTTGAAAGTTCAAAGGAGAAAAACTTTAAAAATTCTATTACAAATACTATTACTAATATTTAAATTTTGGGTTTTTTCGAAACTTTGTTCCTCTATTTTTTTTTCTTCTAGAGATTTTTTTCCGAAAATGCTTTTTTCTAGAATTTTCTACGAGTTTCAAGTTGTTTCCAAAATTTCAAGCCAATTTTAAGCGCTCGACTTCCATCTCGAAATATAGCGAAATTTTGCTTACAATTGAAATTTTAGGAAAAAAATTAAAACTGCAGCTTTCGCAAACAATAAAATTTCGGAAAAATTCGAAATTTCGGAAGTTTTGAAAAGATTTCCGGCTGCTTCCAATTTTTGATTTTAATTTCGAGCTGTCCATTTTTAAACTCGAAATTTTAAGTAATTTCAAAATAAAACATCATAATTTTTAAAAAATTAAAAAAATTCCAAAAAAAATCAAAATTTACGAAACAATTTTTTTTAATTTTCGACCAAGTATTTTCTGGCATTTTAATTCGCAAATATTTTTAATTTTTTTTATGAATGATTTCCAGAATTTTCTAGTTGTTCCTAAATTTTGGTTTTAATGTCGAGCTTTCGATTTTCGTCTCCAAATTTTGTTTCGTAATTCTACTTAAAATCTAAATTAAAATATTAAAAATTTGCAACTAAAATCAACATTTCAAACAAAATAGAAATTTTGAATAAGATTAGCAAAAAAATGAAATTTTCACAAGAATTCTTATTTTTGACTATTTTCATAAAATTGCTACTTTAAAAAAGATACGAATTTTTACCGAAATGTTTGTTTCCAGAATTTTGTGCACCAAATTTTGATTTTAATTTTGATTTTTTGATAGTCATGTAAAAACGTCGTCGCAAAATTTTAGTTAAAAGTCGCAATTTTAAGTAAAAAACTAAAAATTTGAGACAAATTTTAAATTTGGATAAATAATATAAATTTCGGAAAAAATCGAAACTTCCAAAGGAATTTTTTAATTTTTGATTAGGTATTTTTGGGAAATGGGTAACTGCTTTGAAAAAATTCGCCGAAATGTCCGAAATTTCCAAAGTTTATTTTCTTTGGAAATGTCACACTTTTTCTCAAAAGTTTGATTTTAACCACAACGTTTTTTTGGCAAATTATCATGTAACTAGCCGACAGTCTGACATTTAAACTTTAAATTTAGAACGATATAAACATTTCAATTCCTTTTTTAATTTTGATTGGTCTTGAAATTTTTACGTTCAACTTAGAGAAAAAAAAAATGGAAATTTCCACATTATACTCGACTATTGTGTAATGTTGATGAGCTTCCTACAGTAAAGCTACAGAAAAGCTGAAAAAATTCTATCGAGTGTGGATAATGCTTTGTAGGAAGGAGAGGATCTATGGTGCTCTAGAATGTTTACAGTACTTAGTAGTAAAACAAACGTTGCAGAAACTTCGGCTTTACTGTGAATGGTTTGAAGGTCCCACAGTCATACTTTTTAATGCTAGAAGTAAGGAAAAGCCTGCAGTAAATCAATTGTATTTCAATTCAGTGGCCTGTGGCAGTAGTAGAAATCAAAAATGGCTGCTATGGCGGTGTCAGCGGTATTGATAGTTTTTGTACAATCTTCGCTATTTCTGTAGAAAACTGGTTAATGTCATAAAGTGATCTCATTGCAATTTTTTTGCCTTCACATGTGACGTGATATAAAAAGTGTTCTAGAATTTTCATAGCACCAGAGAATATTTTATATATATCACATCATCATCACAAAGCACTATGGAAATCACCATCTTTTGTAGAACGTCTAATTCAATTAAGAAGATTACTCTTCCGTAAAATTCGTTACTTTTAAAGAAGAAAGCACTACAGAAATTCTTGGTCCTGCTGAGTTTTATAAAAATCACTGTAGTATCTTTCACTATTGATAGCTTCCAAAGTCTTCCATGTCACCTTTTCTAACGTGAATTAAAGAACACTGTAAAATCCCAAGCAAAGGTTGACAAATTCTGGTATGATGATAATGCTTTTTTAAATTGGCAAATTTTGATAAATTTTTTGCATCCTAAACTGTCACTTCCCTAGCGCGAATTAAGGAAATATTGTTGTCAATCTGTCTTAACGAGAATTAAGGAACAGTGGAATTTCTGCCAATGACATACTATAGTGATTATTCGTTATATGGAGAGATATCACTACTCGTGAGATAAACTAAAATTTATGACGTAAAAGCAATTATTTTCAAAGGCCCCATTTTAAAAACTGATTAACATTAGGACACATCTATCGTTTACTTTATATTTTCAACCGGTTTCGAATATTGCAACTGTTGTTGGCGTAATAATAAACTCACAACTAAACAACGTAAAAGTGAAACTTTCTTTTAACAATTACATACATATACAACCACCTTTTACAATAACTATAGCGTAAACAACCAACCACACAGGATATCATATTAATTCGATATGTTTCGGAATATATACAATTTCGGACGAGACGCACATTCAAAAGGCAAAACCGTGGCCACTTCAAAAAATATCATATCTCTATGAATGTAACCCTTAAATTACAAAACTAGTTTGTGGCAACCCAATCCTTGCTTTACACACAACCGCACCAAAAGACAGAAATATCCCACGGTATTTGTACGGAGCGGCCAAATTTCAGTATTTTTCAGTAAATCGCCCCGTATAATGACGAATTTTATCACTTCAAGTGCGTTGACCTGGCAGTTCTGACCTGAGAGAAGGATGTTGGCGAAATTAATAATGACTTAAGGAGAGAGAAAATAAACGAGAGGACTGTTTTAGGGTGTAGGGTGGCATGGCCTGGGCACCCAGTGGCGCAGAAGTCTGAAGGTATCAAATTACACAAATTCAGTAGATATAAAGAACATGTTTGTTGATTGACATCGACCATGCTGAATGAGAACAGGATATTGAAAAAAGCGTACCACAAAGGAAGTTAATTTCGTTCTTTGTATTAGGCCCGTTTTTTCCAAGAAATCCACAAGGTGATTACTTCAGGGGCCTTGTATGTTATGCTACTATTTTAATTTTCAATGATTATTATTAATCAGTAATTGCATCGAAGAACACGACTCGAAAAGTGCCATTTTTGCTTGTTTCCTTGCGTATTCAAACCAAACAATATTTCAAAAGGAAGTGAAATTCTGCAAATGTGGAGCAATAAATTTTACAGCATTGTTCGACGACCGCCGCAAAATATTTTACTGTTCAAAGTGTACCCTCACTACCTGATCCTGTTGTTAATTTGGCGAAAAATGCCCTTCAATAAATAACTGCTCTATTTGCATACAATATTTGGTTCATCGTAAAATTAGAAAACTACCTAAATATCAAGGTCTCCCATTGTGTCATTGCTCTATTTTATTGCAACGCTTCCAACTTCTTGCAAATTGCGAGTTCCCAGTTTGCGGTCAACGTTTTGTTATGTCGTGACGGCGCATCCGAGTTTTGACATCAATTTAAAAATGACATGGGTTTAATCCTTTAAATATCACTCGGAGAGCAATTTCGACCGCAATTTTCCATTGGTCTTGTCGAGATAATGACAAGGTGGTCGGTTAAATTTGGCTTTTTATGTTTCAAGTGGCGTTTAGGCCATCGTTTTAATATAATGGGGCAGGTAGATGATAGGTACCTTGCAATTTGCCCCCACATCTCATGAACTAACACTTCATTTTTCAAGAACCTAGTTTCATGTCTGGTAATTTTGAAGAACAGGAAATAGTTTCTTGAACTTACACATAACTTACGAAATCATGAAAATAACAGTTAGTGTAAAGAACGTCAGCGTGCAGCTTTTAACTTACTTTCGCCATTATCAGATTATCGAAAGCAAATTAAATTTAAAAAAAAAGTTGCAACATTTGTGAGACCTTCGTAGGGCTTTTTTCAGAACTTAGAATATCTTAAGCGATGTAATTTACAGTTAGTCGTTCACTGGAAATTTCGACTTCATTGAAAATTCTTTTTTGGAGTTTAAATTTAAAGTTTTGAGAAAAAAAATCGCTATTTAAGGAATTAATTGGAAATTTTTGAGAAAAAATGGTGATTTCTAAATATTTTAGAAAAATAACTAAGAGATTAGAAATTTAAAGTTGGGAACGTTTTATGGAAACATTTTGGAAAACGACTAGAAGATTTAGGAATTTAATTTCGGAAGTTATTTAAATCAGGAATCTATTTGAAGAAAAGTCTCCATGGCCTTAAAAATTTTAATGTCAAAATCAATATTTTCACTTTTTTTAAATATTGATTTTTAAACAACTAATTTCTCAGTTTAAAGTATTAGAAACTGCAAAAATTTTAATATTTGAGTTTCGTATTGTCGGCATTTTTTTTATAAATCTGAGGTGTATTTAAAATTTATGAATTTTTTCTCAAAATTGTGATTTTAACTTCTAAAAACTCAAAAGGTTTAGATTAATGTTGAAATTTTCAGAAAAAATAAATAATGACCGCAAACTGAAATTCTGAATTTCTTGAAAAGCATCTTAACGACACAAATTTTCATCCTAACAATGACTATTTAAACTCAATATTTTTTGTTTAAAGAACAAATTTTAAGGACTTTTTTCTCAAAGATCCGATTTTGAAATAACTCGAAAAAGCCAAAATGTTAAGACTGAAATAAGCTTCGCTTTCGGTTTCTGTTTCGGCCAGTTTCGTTCAAAGAACCGGGAATCGGTCGTAGATTATGTTTCGGCGTGGTTTCGGCCCAAAATAGGCCAAAACATTGGCTTATCCAAAACTTTAAGTAGAAATTCAGACTTTTCATTTGTAAAACGAATTTTCGAAATTTAACTCAATAGATACCTATTGTGTTTTAAAGTTGAAATTTTAGAAAGATGTAGAATTAATTTCCGTATTTAAACTAAGAAGTTTTAAAAAACAATCGAGGTTTACAAAAAAATAAAAAAAAAGGTTTTTTCAAATTTTTGAATTCAAAATGCAAACACCGAAATTTGGGAAAAGAAAAGACATAATTTAAAGCTATTTAAATAAAGTGAATTTTAAAAGAAAATTTCGAAAATAGTGTTACATATTTGGCAAAGTCAAGAAATTTTGAAAAATGATGTTGAAAAATTTTGAGAAAAAGTCAACATTTCGTGTTTTCTAAGTCAAGATTTTAGAGAAGTAACTAGAAATTTGGAGTTTAAGCTCAGAATTTTGCAAAAAAACTCAACTTTTCAAAAAAATTATAAAGTAATAAAAGGAATTAAAATTTCGAATTTATGTTTATATGAGGGTAAATCAAATATGAACCGGAATTTCTATCATGCCGCCATGAGGGCGCCGGGAGTGTGCGCATACTCTTAGACATGTTATGTGGGGATATCACGTGACTTCCTACGCTCAAGCAAATTCCATTCTCACCATTCGTCAGTTGTAAATACAATAAGTAAGCAAGAAGTTTATCTCTAAAGCACTGAACTAAACACTGTGGCTTGTGATTAAGTCCAAAGAAGGTTTCACCCCTTTACCACCCTTTACCCCAAAGGGGTGAAACCTTCTTTGGAAGAAGTTTATCCGCAAGTTGCTCAGCGCATTATTATTAAATTTCTTGCCGTTAAAGGTATAAAGCCCGCCGAAATTCTTCGCAGACTAGAAGCACAGTTTGGGGATACTTGTTTAACGAAAACTCAAGTGTATGAATGGAACAAAAAATTTTTGGAAGGAGGAACTGAAGTTAAAATGAACCCCATGCCCGCCGTCCTCGAACCAGTGTGACTGCGGACAAGATTAATGCTGTTCAACGCCTTTTGGAAGGTGATTGACGTTTAACTATTGGTGAAATTGTGCCTTAGATATAATGAACGTGCATATTGGCGGAAGAGGCGCTATTTTTCGGTCAGAAATGTGATTTTGCTTCAAAACAACGCCCGCCCCACTTAGCCAACCTGACACATAAAAAATTAGAGAAAATGCATTGGGCAACATAAGAACACTCTTCTTATAGTCCCGACTTATCACCATGCGATTTTCATGCATTTGAGTCACTGAAAGAAAAGAAGCTCTAGCAGGTGAACGATTCCATGATGATGGTGCTGTTGAGACATTTGTGCACAATTGGCTGCAAACACCCCTCCCTTCTTTTCATGATGATAGCATTAAAAATCTCCCAATCCCATTGGGAAAAATGCCTAACAAAATCAGGAGATTATGTAGAAAAATAGGTAATAACTTTCATATATTTACCTTTTAACAATAAATTTTTAAAAAGAAATTCCGGTTTATATTTGATTTATTCTCTTATGTTTGATTTTAACCTCAAAAATTCGATTTCAAACTGAAAGTTTGATTTTCTTTAGAAACTCTTAGGCTTAAATCTGAGCTAATATGTCTAGAAAAAGCTAAGATATCGAATTTAGAGTGGAAAATTCTTGGAAAAAATCTAATACTTCGAGATAAAACTTAAAATTAAATAAAAGCTTTTTCGAAATTTTTGCCCCCAAAATTTTGTCTTTGAACTTTTTGCAAAAAAAGTCTCAATTTATGTATAGCAATTGTTTTTTAAATCTCAAGTTTATGCCCAAATCTTTGATTTAATCTCAAATATTCGAAAAAAAATTGTCTAAGATTAAACTTTTTCACAATTATTTACAACCAACAATCATAGACCGGTTTCGACCTTCAATGGCCTTAGCAGTATATAATAGTGCTGTAAAGAATAATGGCAGGTTTTTTAATATTCGTATTCGCATTGGCATTCGCATTCGCAAGACATTATGTGAATATATTCAGGAACAGTCGAATTTTTAAAAATCTTGGAAAAAACGACTTATTTTGAAATAAGAATTAGTGATGTCACGAATATTCGCATTCGCGAATATTCGCATGTTTTTTAATATTCGTATTCGCATTCACAGAAAATTAGGCGAATATAGTACGAATGTATTTGGCAATAATTCTGGAAATTATTTATGAAATAACAAAGCAACTGCTAAGGCAGGGTTTCTTAAACTGGGGTTCATAGGCCCTTAAGGGATTAGCACTTATTAAGATAATAACTAATGCAGTAATCTATCCAGACCCACTTTATAAAAAGTATTATTATTTAACTTCCAGTTTTCATTTTTTTCTGAAGATTGATTTCTTGTTTAGATATTTTTTAGAAATTTCGATTTTTTCTCAAACTTCGTCTTTTTTCCAAATAAATATTTTGAGATTTTGAATTTATTCCAAAATTTGACTTCTTTTTTCAAAATCTGACTTTCTCAAAATTTCGATTTTTTGTCACAAAATTCGTCGTTTGTTTTTTAAAATTTCGTGATTTTCAAAATCAGAGTTTTTCTGAAAATTTCGACTTTTTTTGAAAATGTGTCTTTTTGCAAATTTCGACTTGTTTATCAAAGTTCGCTCTTTTCCCGAAATTTGGTGGATTTTTTGATAAAAAATGATTTTTGGAATAACATTTATCTGGAAATTTGGAAAAGTATTTTTTGAAAATTTCGATGATTATCCTAATAGTGGATATTTTCTGTCATCACGGTGCGACAATGAGGGAGAAGTTTGTTTTTATTCGGACAGTCACCAAAAAATATATGTAAAGTTCGACCCTTTTTCTTGAAATTTCCACTTATTTTTTTGAAATTTAGACTTTTTCCTGAAATATTTCTCAAAATTCGTTCTTTTTTCGAAGTTCTGACAAAATTTGACTCTCGCCGAAAAATTGAAATACAAATCTTGTTCCCTGAAAGCAAAAAAGATTAAAAAACGCAACAAAGGTTGCTAAAGAGCAACCTTTGTTGTGTGTTTTTTAATATTTCTTGGTTTCAGGGGACAAGATTTGTATTTCAATTTTTGAAGACAACCAAGAACCAGTCCGTTTCACCAAAATTACGATCTCTCTGAAAAATTTCGAATTTTTACTAAATTTCGACTTTTTTCTCGAAATTCGATCACTTTCTCAAAATGTCAATATTTTCCTCAAAGTTTTGATTTGTTTTCAAAATTTGTTTGAGTTTTAGAAATATTCTATTTTTATTTTAAAAGTTGAAGTTTGCATTGTCAATATCAGGATTTTTTTTTTAATTTACGCATTTTTTCTCAACATTTAACTTCCAAACTTACCGATTTTGGGAAAAACGAATTGTTGAGAAAACTTGGCAAGTTGTTGTTTTTAAAAATTTTGGCATAATACATTTTTAGTTCAACATATCAAAGAATTTGATATTCTTGAAATTTCGATATTAAAAACAAAATATCGAAAAAGTTTATATTAAAATCCAAATTTAGAGAAAGAATTTAAAATTTTCAGAATAATTTCAAGGATTTCTTTTTTTATTTTGGCATGGTGCATTTAAGCTTAAAATGTAAAAAAATAATGTTTCTCGAAATTTCAATGTTAATATCAAAATATCAAAAATATTGATATTAAAATTAAAATTTCGAGAAGTCAAAATGTAAAGAATTTTTTCAAGGATTTTGTTTATTTTTTAATTTTGACAAAGTATTTTAAGCTCAAAATATCAAAATATTTGATTTTTTTCGAAATCTCTAGTTTAAAACATACACCAAAAATGCTGACATTAAAATCGAAATTTCGAGAAGTCAGTTTAATAAAACTAAATTTTGAGATTAAAGTTGGAATATTAAGGACAAAAAGTAAAATAATACATCCAAATTTGGAATTCTGGAAAAAAAATGAAATTAAAAAACTTAAAAATTTGGATTTTAAACTGTTTATCTAGAAATTCAAACTCAAAATGTTGACCATGTTTTCTAGAAAACATTTAACTCAAAATTTTTACAATATGAATTGAAAAACTTAAAATTTTGAGTTTGAACCAAGAAAAATGCAAAATTTATAAATTACGAATTCGAAAATGAAGTTTCCTAAAACTTGGAATGATTAAAATAATGCAGTTTGAATTTAACGCAACATTATTGAATTTCATAAAATTCGAAATTTTGGATTTTCGAATAGGCGAAAAACTCAACATTTTTAAACTAAAATTTATATTTCTAGAAGAGTTAAAAATGCGTAAAAATGTCTACTTTTCGAGGTTGAACTTGAAATGTAAGGAGAAAATTTTAAATTTAATAATGTTGAAAAAATTTCAAAATTTGGGAAAAAATCGAAATTTAACTGCGACTTCTGCGAGAAAACATTCTTTAAATTATGAAATTTTAAGGAAATACTTTGTTAATCTAAAGGGTACTCAATAAATCTGGCTTAAAACGAATATTTACCGAAACTTAAAACTTTGGAACTAAAATCGGAAGTTTTATAAAAATATCAGAATGTCTAGAAAAAATACACTTTCAGGTTGGGTTGAACTCAAAATTTAAGGGAAAAAGTCCAAAGGTTCAAATTAACAAAATTCAACTTTTTGGAAAAAATCGAAATTTAATAAAATTCTGAACTGTTTGATATTAGAGATTTTTTCAAGAAATTTCGATTTGAAGTTTAGTTTTTTTTGCTTAAAATTTAAATTAAAACCTCAAAATTACAATTATGTTTCCTCAAAACGTCGCCTGTGAAATAGAAAATTTTGAGAAAATTGAAATTTTCATTAATAAAGTCGAAATTTCGAAAAATAAACGTCAAATATCTGAGTTTAAAGACTAAGTGTGTCGAGGACATGTTTTTAAGGTTTTCTTCCAAAATTTGCTTTTAATTTCTACTTTAAACTTAAAAATTTCTAAAATGAAAGATAAAATTTTGAGAAAAAGGCAAAAATCAATATCATTATTTTTATTTGCTTTTAGATTTTGAAGTTAAAAACTTAGCTTTATGACGCTTTTGGTTGTAAGAAAAATGAAATACTTTTTTTTCATTTAGGTTTGCTTGATGTTTCTGGGTAACCAATGAAACTGCAGAAAGACAGATCTTTGCTAAATTATCACACAAGAAGAAATGAACTTGTTCCATCTTCAGAAATTATCAGGTTGTGAAACGGACTAAAATCAGAGCTGTATCATAACGAAGCTGTTCCATATTAAGAGAGTTGCACAAATCGCCTTTGGTCGCAAGGAAAATGAGATATTTCTGTCGTTTTTGCAAGCAATTGCCAATTGCCACATCTTTGGCACAATGTTACTAATCTTCTAGAAATTACTGGCTACGGAAAATAGCGTCAAAGTGAATATTAGTCACCGGTTATGCACCCTTCAAGGCGGAGCAGAACTCTGCCTACTCTACCACTGATATCGAAAGAATATCAAAATTTGTTTAGATATACATATATTTACAAACTCTTTAAATTCTAAAATAATCTTTAGAATAGATAGCCGTGCCCGTTCGATAACAAAAACAAACTAATCTATCGTTTATGTACAAAATAAAATGCTATCGGACGTGTCCAAAGTTTCGCCTTCGCAAATATGCGCCCGTTAAGACATCGAATGGTGGGTGGGCGGAAAACAAAAAAACATTTACACATATACATAATAAATCTATAGACTATTGTGTGAGGAACTCGCATACCAAACGTCCCATATAATAGAATGGACCATGGCCGTTTGTCCACCGAAGGAATTTGCAAGAGCACCAATACGTCGAGTATTTTCATCAAATTTCCTTCTTGAAGTTGAGCCATTTAAAACTTATATTTTTTGTTTAGAAATCATTATGAAAATTAACAATATCAGTTTTTATAGACAGTCAAGTTGGTCCCTGGAATTAAACCAGTAGGGAGCAGAGGGAAGCGATAGTACAAAAAGTTTCGCACAAAAACTACAGCAAGAATCGTCGACCAGGAGTTGAGCTGTATTATTATTTAATAAAAGTGGCTAATCACTTTCAAAAAGGCTTTTAGTCGGATTATCTGATTATCTCGATTTGATCTTGGTGATATCAAATAAATTACAAATATAAAAATGAAACAATCACAAGAAATACGATTTGTAGTAGCTTGTTTACTACACACACATTGAACAACTGATGGTGATACATGTCATTTTTCACTGGCGAAGTTAAGAAATGTAGATTCCTCTGATGGAGGGACAAACGGCCAAAGTTCCAAAATAAATTACTCTAACTAAAAATCCCTGAAGAATCTTGGAATAATTTGACTTTTAACATACCCGTAAAAATTTCAACGAAACAAGATGAACTTGGACTAGGACATTGGTCTCCGTTGCAAGAATACAGCAGCCGACTCATGCGGATCCGATTCTTCCTCTTCTAAATCCTCTTTGGAACAAGGCGACCTCGACAGCGGAGAGTCCCCGCTACTATGTGAATGAAGACCCCTACTCATGGACAAATCTTCCGGCTCCGTCTGTTCCGGTAAATTCAGATGCAGCGGAAGCGTAACTATCGGAGTTATGGGCGGATGCAGCATCCTTCGCCTCCTGAGGTCTTCATCGTGGTCAGATTCTGGGGTCATCTCCTTTTCTTGGACTCCGCACTTGTGGTGGAGTAGATGGTGCCTTCGTCTGAACCTGCTTTGGCAGCGCTCGCAGCTGAAGGGCTTCTCGTTCGTATGGATCAAAATGTGGGCTTTCAATTGGTTCGAGTCCGAAAATTTTGCCGAGCAATGCTCGCAGGCGTAGGGTCTTTCGCCCGTATGCACACGAAGATGTCTCCGAAGATTGGCCACTTGGACGAATTGCCTGTCGCAGTGTTCGCAATGATAAGGTCGTTCACCCGTATGCAAACGCATATGCGTCTTCAGGTGATGGTCCCTGGTGAACCTTTTGTGACATTCGGGACATTCAAAAGGTTTTTCCCCTGTATGAGTCCTTTCATGGTTTTGTAAAACGTGCTTATAACCGAAAGATCTATTACACACCCCGCAAGTGAATTGTTTGTCTCTATTCGCCTCCTTAGAACTCACATCAGTGCTACTAGGAGGTGAAGAACTCGACGTCGGGGACGACAGAGGTGGTTCTTCTTCTTTCCAAGGTTTTCTCTTAATGGTTCGTACTTCGGCACTACTACTGGAGACTATATTGTTGTTGTTATTGTTTACTTTTCTGGATTTCAAAGCTGGTGAAAGTTGTTCTGTGCTCGTCGGGGGAGAAGGGGGTGAGTTCGCTGGCCACGCCATAGGCAGTAGTCCTGGATGGAAGAAAGCTGGATTCGTTGGCAGAGTTAGACCTGATGCCGCCATCAGCTGACTGGCCATGATCAGCTGGGAAGGTGTAAACATGGGCGAATTCGAAAATGGAGGGAATCCTACAGCTGATAGGGGGCTTTTAAGCGTCGTCGTTTCATCTGGTTCCACTTTGATATCTCTTGAAGATAATAAATCTGAAACAATTAATAAATTGGTATAAGATTCGGCAGATAAAGGTAGCGTAAAAATCGAAATAAAAGTTACAAAAGAGTTACATTTAATGATTCGCAATATTGTATTAAGCTGTAATGAACCACCTGGTATTGTTAAAATATTTCCTAATTTATCAAATAAAACAAATAATTTTAGTTATGATCTTATCGAAAATAAATATTTTATCACACTTCTAATTAATCTAGGGTTACTAGAAGACGTTTTAAGAAACTGGAAGTCATGAACGAAATATATAGGATATTCATAACCATAACTCACAACACACTAGAAATGGACGAATTTATGCAGAATGGAACCAATCCCAAAAAACAGTTATTGAGAAATCGATAGCTAAAGTTTGATACTAACTCATAAATTCCCAGGACAAAGAAATACATATTGAACTATAACATATTTTGACTTAAATTATGTAAATAGAATATATTTATTTTACGTTTTAGTGGGTTGATTCCTTCTTGCAAAATCAAACTATATATTTCTGTATAAATGGAAAAACCAGTTTCGCGAAAATGTCGAATTTTTCAGATACAAATTGACATTGTGGGAAAGACAAATAAAAACGAAATTTTCAAACAAAAAAAAAAGAATTTTGAGAATGGAGTCAGAATTTCTAAAAAGATTTCTAAAAATATTAAATATCGAAATTTAAGACGAAAATCAAAATTTCAAGGAAAGGCCAATTTTTAAGAAAATTTTGCAAATCAAGATTTTAAAAGATCTACATTTTCAAAAAAATTTTAATGTTGAGAAAATTGACGGAATTTCAAAAAAGGCAACATTTCCAGAAAAGAGCTCGATATTTCGATAAAACTTCGAAATCGATAAAATATTTGAAATTTTATTAATTGCTTAGTTAAAAAAAAAGAAATTTTGAAAAAATTAATCGATGTCCCGAGGAAGAGACGAATTTTGTGGAAAACGACAAATTTCGCAAAAAAATGGAATTTTTGCACAGAATAGAATTTTGAGAAAAAGTATAATTTTCAGAATAGGAGATTATGAGAAAGACAAATTTTATACAAATTTTGAAAAAAATACGATTTTTGACAAAAATGTCGAAACTTCTATAAAAAGATGAATTTAGAAGAAAAAGTCATCATTTCGAGAAATATTTAATATCGCATTTCGAGGTAAACATAACATTTCTATAAAAAAAAACAATCTTTCAGAAAACGGTTAAAATTTCTGAAAAATTAGATTTTAGAAAGTAAAAATTTTTATAAAAAGTAAAATAACGGAATTCAAAAAAAGGGAAATTTAAGAAAACGGTCGAAATTTCAAGAAAATAACAAGATTAAGAAAACAATTAGAAATTTTGCATAAAAAGTGACATTCTAAAAAAAATGAATTTTGCGAGTCAACATTAAAAAAAAAATCTTGCAAAAAAAGTCGAATTTTAGAGAAAAAGACAAACAAGGTGAGATTTCCAGCAACATGAAAGATCGGATTTTGAGATAAAGTTGAAATTTAGAAAATGGGAAAATGGCAGAAAAAATCAAAATTTTCTCGAATTTCGAGAAAAAATTTGAAATTTTCAAAAATAAAAACGAATTATGAAAAAAAAACGAAATTTAGAGAGAAAGATGAAAACTTCAAGATCGAAATTGCTACTTTTTCTCAAAATTTTTATTTTTTTCCTAAGGATTAAACAAAACTGTTCACTAAAGCACATCATTGATTTATATCACAAAGTAAATGAACTTAATCTGTTTCATTCACTGGTGAAATACACAGCAGTACGATGGTGATGTGGTAAGGGGGTATAAGTTTTTTTTCTAAAACTGCGACTTTAACATGAAAATTCAGATTTTTTTCTCTGGATGAAACTTGAAATATGTATTTTATCAATATATTCATTTTATTTAAATAATTTTAAAAGATTTGGAAAATTTCAAAATTTTTCTTAAAAATCCAATTTCAATTTGAATTTAGATTTTAAATTTCGAAATTTTGGTGTTATTCAGTCTCTCAGAATTTTTATTTTTGAATTTAAAATAAATTTTTGAAATGTCTCCTTTTTTCTTAAAAGTCGGAGCTGGCGCTGTAATTTTTATTTTTTTAAGTTCGATAACAATTTCATAACTTGATAATACTAATTTTAATCATTTTTTTCAAAATTTGGGAATTAGGATAACTTTTTTAACCTCTCGAAAGTATTAAGAATTCTTTTTAATTTCAAATATTTTGTTGAAATGCAATTTTTATTCGGTAACAAATTCAAAAATGTGGCTACAGAACAGGACAGTTTTTTTACTTTAAACTCCAAAAATTATCATATTTGTCAAATTTTCTGTAAAAAACATACAAATTCTAATTAGAATTCTAGTTGAAATCAATTTTTTTTGTAAAAATTACGAGAAAAACTTTCATATTTGATTTATATCTATCCTAAAATGTCGACTTTTTCCGAAAAAGTTAATGATAATTTCAAAATTTCGATTTTTCTCCCCGAATTTAAAAAAATTGAAATTTTGAGTTTAAAAATGAAACATGCAGATTAAAAGTAAAAAAGAGTTTCCAAATTTCAAAAAAATCTTGAAATTTCGATTTTTTGTGGGAATTGAAAAAAGAGATTTTGAATTAAAAACGAAATGTGGTTAAAAGTAACAAAAGCTTTCAAATTTCAAAAAAAAATCCAAATTTTGGTTTTAAAGTTCTAATGAAATTAAAAAAAAAATTTTTGAGTCTTTGATAATTTTTTTCAAAAATTCGATATTATTTAAGTCAACTTTTTAAGTTCAAAGCTTAAAAAAGAGAGAAAATTCAGCTTGAAAATGATAGATCAAAATTTCGAGTTTAAAGTTGGAACACTTCATTCAAACCTTTAAAAATAAGTTGGTGTTTTGGAAAGTTATTTGCAAGATTCCTTTGAGCCTGATTTCTTTGGGGGTGTCGGATTTTGAAGTATTTCCCGACTCTTATTTATTCAGAACCTCTCAAGACACTTATGAGTGTTTAACCCATACTGGGTTCTTCCGGTCTTTGAAGATTATTTGGAAGATCCCTTTAGCTCTTTAAGGCTTCTTTTGGGTTATTAGAGATTCTGCCTGAAGTGGTTTTTAATTTTTCAAATAAATTCAGAGTCTTGTAAACTTGTAAAAACTCAAAAGCTTTGTTTGAGTGCTAACACTTTATTTAGCTTTTAAAATTTTTGCATGTCATTGATGGTTGGTTTGAAGATTCTTTTAAATTTTTTATTGTAAAGAGAATTTTGAAGCATTTTTGGGTTTTTGAGGAATGTTTTGGAATTTTAGGGATTTCTTGATTTTATTTCCTTTTGTGCTTAAGGTTCTTTAAAGGTTATTTAGATTATTCAAGTTTGTTCCGAATGTTCAAAACATTTGAAGCTGTTTGTGGAGTTTCCAATAGTACTTGAAGTTTTAAATGCAGGATTGTTCGCGTTCGCCTTCATCCCTGCATGCTTTGAAATCTGTAGTCCAAAATACTCATTAATTCAGAACGAACTGTCCACTCTACTAAAGCCCGCAACCTCTAAAATTGCAGATATTCCGCTTAAATGGCAATCAAAATTCGTAAATAAAAGAAGAGTTCAACTCTTAATCGTTACTACTATAAAATTTGCCAGAAGGTTGGAAGAGGAGCGGGATCGTGGAATTTAATTAAACTTTGATAATATAATCGGAATGTGTATCGGGCTGAAAAGGAAGTGGAGTAGCAGTAGCTGTTATTACGCAATGCGCGAGGGGTGCAGGGCGTGGAAGGGTTAAACGGAAGACGTTGCTAATGAGGGGAGGAGATAATGGCCAAGGATAATGGCTCGCGCCGGCGCTCCAAGCATACCGGCCTGGGAGGAGTCCTTGCATTCAGCAGGTTTCATTATCCTGCTCATTAAAATGTTGAGGACGCCAATCCGTCTTACAAAAGTTATGAGTCTATTTATTGTTACTACCACCACAACGTTGGAGACTTCGTTATAAATAAGCTTCCTATTCAAATAACTTGACAATTTGCTGAGGTAAAAGTTAAATAAAAGGGTTTAATTAGGAATTCTTGCATTATGACAATTTGTTTGGAGAAAAAATAAATAGAAATATTTTTGAAAATTTTGTTAAATGTTTTCGTAATCGAAGTTTAATTGGAGGAAAAATATTGAAACTATGAAGCTCAGGGGAAGTTTTTAATACATTAACAGTATTTCTCTCGAAATCTGAAGTTGAAATAACAAATGTTTACTTTTACTTAAATATGCTTGGCATAAGTCGATATTTTTTGATATAAAGTCATTGTTTCAAGCTTTTAATTTTGTTTCTGAAATATTATGTGAAAATGCGAGAAAAATTCACATTTTCGAGAATCGAATTGTTAAAATTAAAACAAAAATTTAAAGAAAAAAAGTCAAATGTTTGAAAAAAGGAAACTTGATAAATCTAGTTATTTGTATTTTGAAAAATTATAAATTTCAGTTTAACATTGTAAATTTAGAGAAAATAGATGAAGTTAAAAAAAAACATTTAAAATTTTAAAAAGGTTGTTTCTTAACATTTTGGTGTTAAAAACTTAAACTTTTGGTTAAGCTCAAGTCGAAATTATGGGAAAAAGTTGGAATTTATACCAAAAGAAATGACGAAAAAAAAGTCGAAATGCTAAGATATGAGTTGTTTTCAGATTAAAATTACAATTTTAAGAAATAGCCGCAAGTTTCAGGAAAAATTCAAACCTTCCGGAATAGCTTTGCATATAAAAACAATTTCACTATTAATGTTACTTCTGTGGTTTCGAAATAATTTGAACATTTGTAAAAAATAGTTAGACATCAAATTTTAAATCAAATTAAATAAGTAACTATAATACGATAGTAACTTCCACCACATGCTTGCGGTATCATTTGCAACTGTTACGCATGCATGTTACATTTTGCCAAATCACCCTCAAATGAATAAGCAAAGTACCAGAACGGTCCAAAGCTTCACATTTACCTCATCTCTATACGAAAGTTGAAAGGAGAAAACGCAACAAAAGTAAATAAATGATAAATATAAGGTTGCCACACGTGCAAGCGGCTATATTATTGAGTTTTATTCTAGTGGAATGTCAAATGGTGTCCCTTAAGACATCTAACAATGAGCCCAAAGCATCAACAATGGAAAGAAGACGTCTCAATGGCCCGTCTCATACGCTCGAGTGCGCTGCCAAAACACGAGTTTCCTACGCGGAATCTCGCATCTCGCCACTCCGTCATTGCGACACGACACGACGCCGAAATACACACACGAGTTGCTAGAGGATGATCCACGATGTAAGAATCGCCCCGAGCGCTACTTTAACGACAATTCAAGAGTTTATCCCTCTTTAGTTGTTCTTACCTGAAACAAATTCAAATACGACGGTTTTGGCTATTGTAACTAGATTCAGGACATTGACACTGTAAAGAACTAGATAACCTTCGTATTCTAGTTGAGATTATTACGTAATTCGACAAATTGTGATTAGGGGTATTCACAAAACGTCGACGTTGATGTTGGAGTATGGAAAATACCAGTAAAGGGTATACTTCGTCAAAGCACTATTGAAATCGTTTTACGTTTTTTCTGTTAGCCTAAGTGACACGTTTAGGGACAAAAAAAAATCAGCTTCAAGACAGAATACAATAGCTGAATATGTTTGCGAGAGATGAAACTCTCCTGAAGTAAAGCTGAAACAAAAAGAAGGAATGCAGAAAGAGCACGATATCTCTACAGAAACGAAACTCATGTCCAGAGTATATCTCTAAAGTTGATAGCTTGGCTATCGAAACGCGTTAGAGCAACCATTGTTGTGTTTTTTAATCTTTCTTGGTTTCAGAAGACAAGATTTGTATTTCAATTTTTCATCTGCAGAGCCTGTAGAATAAAAACCAAGGTCCAAGACAAAACAGCGCAATAACTCTATATGTTTGCTAGACAAAACACTTCTCTGTGAAACTGAAATTAAAAAAAAGGAGAAGGGATCTAATCAATACAAAACAGCATGGAATTCAGTATGTCAACCATAGCAGAAGCGAAACTTATTTCCACAGACTGTGGAATAAAAACTAAGGTTCAAGACAGAAGAGCACAGTGACCCAATATGCCAACCTTACTAAAAGTGAAGCTCTTCCGAAATAAAAATGGTACAAAACGCAAGATAGAAAAAAAAACAAATTGAAAACATAAGAACACGATATGTCAACCACATCAAAGGAGAAAAATAGTCCGAAGCAAAACAAAAGAGAAGGAAGAAGTGCAGTCAATATAGAAGAGAACGGTAGAGATTTGTGTGAGCTTATTTAGCTTCTTAACACCTTTCTTCATTTCGACCAACTTAGTTCTTTTGTGAATAACCCTAATCTAAATTATTCCATTCTCTCCCAGGCTTTTCATAAAGTCTAGGGTATTACTTGGAGCTATCAGTTTCAGCAGGTGTTATTTCCATCCTTCCGAAATGTTTCATTCTGCCCCGAATCAGTGAGAAGCAGCTGGACAATATGTGCTCCGCTGTCTCGTCCGAGACATGGCAGAATCTACATGAACCATTGTCTGTTTTACCCATTTTATTGAGGTACTATCTCAAGGGGCAATGTCCGCTAAGAAGACCAGCAATGAGCCTTAAATCATTCTTGGGTAGATCGATGAGCTTCTTGCTTTCTCTGGCGAATAATTGATCAGAAATCTCTTCGCTTGTCTTTGGTCTGGAGTATTTTTCCACAGGGTGTTCATTTGTTCTTTTTCCCAATGGTGAAGTTCAGGAAAGATATAGCTTTCAGTAATACTAAAGAATGCTTAGGGTCCACAAAATGGTGCTTCGACTCCTCTTTTTTTTTGACAAGGTTATTGGCTATGTCTTTTCCTTCTATTTTCCTCGTGGTGTGGCTCTCACATTGAGGTCAATTTATTACCTATTGTGAGTTCCTTTAGGCATTGTTTGCACTCCCAGACAATCCTAGAGTCAAAGGCATAGGGCTTCAAAGCTTTGAGAGCTACCAGGCTGTCTGATAATATAAACAATACTAGCTCCTCTAATGCGTCTCTTAAGACATTTACGAGTGCACATATACGAGGGTTGCCTTTTATATTTCGGGATTAGAGAACAAAAACAAATATTAATCATCGAAAATCACTTTATTGTTTTTCAAAATATTCCCCATGAAGATCTATACACTTTTGCATGCGTTTGAACCAATTGTTGAAGCACTTTTGCCACTCTGATTGAGGTATCTCCAAAACATGCATTCTGAATGCAGCAACCGCTTCTTCAGGTGTCGAAAAACGTTGACCTCTCAGTTTGTTTTTTACGTACGGGAATAAAAAGAAGTCATTCGGTGCCAAGTCAGGACTATACGGCGGATGACTCATCAAATCGATGTTTTGGGTGCTCAAAAATGCAGTTGTTTGAGCCGATGTGTGAGAGCTCGCATTGTCGTGGTGAAGAGTGATCCGTCTTCGGCGGTTGGTTTTCCTGATTTTTTGGAAGACAACTGGCAAACAAATGGTTGTGTACCACTCAGAATTGACTATTCTGCGTTGTTCTAGTGGTACGGTTGCGACATGTCCAGTTTTTCCGAAAAAACAGGCGACCATTTGCTTGGAAGTGCTTCGTGCGCGAACAACTTTTGTTGGATTTGGCTCATCTTGAAACACCCATACAGTCGACTGCTGTTTACTTTCGGGCTCATACGCGTAAATCCACGATTCATCACCTAATCAATATGTCATAGACGCGTTTCGAAGCACCGCGATCGTATTTTTTGAGCATTTCTCTCGACCAATCGACACGAGCCTTTTTTTTTGAGCGATTGACAAATTGTGTGGGATCCAACGCGAACAAATTTTGTTGACAGTCAAATGTTTATGCAATATTGAATGTATGCTGGTCCCACTAATGCCTAAGGTGGTCTCAATCTCACGATAGGTCACATGACGATCTTGCAATATCAGTTCGCGCACAGCATCAATGGTTTTCGGAACAACAACTGATTTTGGACGACCTTCACGAAATTCGTCTTGGAGTGAACTATGACCACGATTGAATTCACCATACCATCGATAAAACTGGTCCTTGATGGAGCTTCATCGCCAAAAATTGAATTAAGTTCATCCATGCGATGTTGCTGAGTTAATCCACGTCGAATGTTGTAAAAAATAATCGCACGAAAATGTTCACGATTTAATTCCATTTTTGGACCGAAATGAATCTTTTAAGTTACTGTAAACAACACAAATAGCGCTCGTATGTCAAAACGTTCTGAGTACGTATAACCTCAAAAATATCCAACTTTACGATAGAGCTGTCAGTTGCCACATAAAAGGCAACCCTCGTATATGGCATGTACTTCGGCCAAAGAGAACAGCAATTCTGCAGGTCAACCATACCATAGAAAATTCATCTTCAGAGACTGACTTTGAAGGTACGTTCGAAATATCAAAAAAAATTTGGCGAGATTAAGGTCGAAATTTAAGAAAAATAAAAATCTCCGAAGTCCAAACTATGCTTTAACATTGGAATTTTAGGAAATATGAATAAAATTGCTAGTTTAAAGCTACCCAAGAAAAAGCAAAAATTTAAAAAAATTATTTTATATCAGAAAAAAATGTACAAATTACAATCTAGTGTTGAGAAAATGGTCAAAATTTTATAAAAACAAATTCACAATTAATCGAAGTCGGCTTTTGATTTAAAAGTCCAAAAGTGATGACGAAGTGAAAGAAAAACTTAAAATTTTTTCCTAATCGTTTGGTATAAGTGGCAAAAACGTTATTATGCGACTCATTCAAAAACAAAAGATTAAAAAACAGTTTGATATAAACGCATTACACAATTTTGTCCTCAAACTCTTTCCACGGCGATAAAAATTTCCAATAAAGGTTAATTTAACGCATACTAACACCTAATTTGATGAATGCAATCAGCGCAAAATAATTCTTAATAACCAGAAATACATCCATAAAAACAATTTAATTATGTGTAATAGAACTTTAATAACAATATATTTTTCCTTTTTCTTTTATTTGATTGTTAAATTAAAAAACACCGCAATTAAAAATCTATTACGGGAAAGAGGGACTGTATGCGTTCATTAGATGTAAAAAATAAATACTTCTGTTAATGATACGGTTATAATTAACAACTGTTTCGTTTTACAATTAAATCGTTTAATGATATTGTAAATTGACTTTTATCTCCGTTACATTAAAGCATCATTTCGGTTTGAATGGTCGCTGATCTAGTCCTAACTGAAATTTTCCAATGGGTTAATAATTCTCTACGTGTCAGTAATAGATAATGACTGAATCATTAAAAAGCAACAAACGAGATTTAAATATATTTTTCATAACGGTAATAATTTGTGTTGACATTGTTTCAACTTTATTTATGTAGCACCAATTATCTTAACAGTGTGTTAATGGATATGTTGGATTTTTATGACACAAGACTAACTTTTCGAAGGGCAATGGGAAGCGTTGTGCTCCTGCGCTAACAACACGAAGATCGCGTGTTCCATTCCCCCGTGGGCTAAACTTTTTCATGCTTACCTTTTTCTGTTTTTATTATTTTTATATTTTCAGGATAAATATATTAGATATAAGTTAAAAAATGAAATATATAAACCTTTTTCAGCATGAAATGGGGAATATTTCAGAAATAAATTCCTCGGCATTTAGTAATAATGTGTTTTAAATCAATTTATTTACCTTATTAGTGCAAAAGTTATTATTTAAGAAGTTAAAGAGCTAAGAAAATGTTTCATTTTTATTTCTTGTTATAATTATGTTATTATATTATGTTATTTAGATGATGGTTCTCAATTTTTCTGAAACTAGGTTCTTTTAGATGGTAAACACGAATATTTGTCTTTTTTGAAAAAAATCGTATAGGCGTCCTTGATCTCTGCGATGCTTTGCCATTTTCTTCAGATTGTTATATCAACAGAATGTTTAAAAAATTGTTAGCTGTTTTCAAGCAGCATTCCATTTGCTTCAAAAAAGGTGTACAAGTTGGATGTCGCCAAAATGCACTATTATCGAAAAAATTGTATTTAAAATATTTAAAAATAATATATGTATTGATAGAATTCTTAAATATTGTTTATTTTTTATTTTTACATATTTCTCTGAGTTTAGTTTTCAAGCTTTTTTCATTTTCAGTTGTTATAAGTGAGGATATCAAGTGTAATAATTTTGAATTCATAATTTATAAAGCATTAACAGTGTGTCTTAAACTTGTAGCAATAACGTTAATTGCAGCTTTCTCTAGAATAGTGCCCTTTAGCAACATTCAATAATTCTTGAGAAAACTGAATGTTCCTTTTTCCAAAAACTGTTATTGTTAAAAGAGAATTGTATAAAATAATAGTCACAAGTACCCAAAATGTCTTGTACACTTTTCAGAAAAAAAAACAAGCAGATATTCATATTTACCACCCAGAGAAACATTTATTTAAAGAAATCGCCTAAAATTATTGAAAAAATGCAAAAACCACAAAAACTATTGACTAAAAAAATGTCATCCAATTGCTCCAAAATAACATAATAGAAAATTGTAAAACAACATTTACAAAAATGCAGAATCTTTTAGTAGACAGAATCTGTAGTATACAGAAAAGTATCAGCATCCAGACCAAAGATCAGTCCAATGGAATAGGACTTTTCCAACACCAAGACGGAAGTTACACCAAGAGCTGCCTGGAAAGTGTAAAGTTGCTTATGCGAACTCACTTTCCGGGATCTATAGAAATTGGAAATACCCACAACAGTGCTACGTTTGCTGGAGGCCATTTACGCCCCTACATTCGAGTAAAAAGCCTGGCGGGAAAAATATTTACAAAAAATAAGACAAAATGGGCGGTGAATTCCTTCGGGCCCTATAAATCACCAGAAGAAGATAAAATCTTTCCAGACCTACTACAACACGGTATAATGGAACTAATAAATCCACTAGCTACAATTTTCAAAGCTAGTTACACGTTAAGCTACATTCCAATAAGCTGGAGAGACGTAAATGTGGTCTATATACCAAAGGCAGACGGACGACCATCTGCGCAGCCTAAATCATATAGACCCATTAGTCTAACGTCACTTCTCCTTAAAACAATGGAGAAAATTATGAACCAACACATTAGAAGCGAAGTACTGTCAAGGAATCCGCTTCATGATAATCAATTTGGCTATCAAGAAGGCAAATCCACAGAGACAGCCTTACACAACCTTGTCAAAAAGATAGAAAGTGCACACTCAAACAAAGAAATAGCTCTTTGTGGATTTATAGACATAGACGGTGCTTTTGATAACACCTCATATGAATCCATAAAAGCAGCAGCTATCAAAAAAGGTTTTGAGAAACCTACCATCGACTGGATTGTTTCCATGTTAGATGGTAGGAGGATCAAAGCAACCTTAGGCAGTGATTCAGTCACAGTGAGCGCAGCAAGGGGTTGTCCTCAAGGCGGTGTTTTATCTCCACTGCTGTGGTCCATCGTGATTGATGACCTCCTAAATATACTGCATTACTCGGGCGTTGAAGCAATAGGTTATGTAGATGATATTACTGTCATTATCAGGGGCAAAAACGATAAAATCCTGTCGGATTTAATGCAAAAAGCCCTAAACACCATTAACAACTGGTGTTCAAACCAAGGGTTAAATGTAAATCCAAATAAAACAATTATAATTCTTTTCATGAAGAGAAGGAAGCTAAATCTAATAGCTCCCACTATGAATAAAGTTCAACTCAACTTCTCAAGTGAGACTAAATATCTAGGAATAGTCCTAGACCAAAAGCTCACCTGGAATCCTCATTTGACTAGAATAATCTAGAGAGCCACGACAGCGTTCTGGACACGCCGCAGATTGTTCAGCAAAACCTGGGGTCTGAAACCGAAAATAATCTATTGGTCATATAAAATGATAATTACACCCCTGATCACATACGCTTCTTTAGTATGGTGGCCAAAAACAATGAAAAAGACAGCACAAAACCAACTGAACATAGTTCAAAGGTATGCATGCCTGGGCATAACAGGCGCAATAAACACCTGCCCAACAGCAGCAATGGAGGCAATGCTAGGTCTAACTTCTCTCCGCCTTTTAGTGAAGAGGGAAGCGATCAAAGGAGCCTCAAGATTACTGCAATTAAAACAATTTAAAGAAGGAGACTTCGCTGGTCACATGGGAATCCTCAAGGAATGTAGCCCGGTGATTTTAGCAAAATCGGTTGATTACATGCAACCCAGGTACGAATTTGATCATTCCTTTGAGGTGGACTTAGATAGCCACACTGACGCTCAATCAGTACCTGAGGAAACACACAAATTATCCATCTGGTTTACAGATGGATCGAAGACCGCACATGGGACTGGAGTGGGAATTTATGGCCCTAACTATAGGTTTTCTAAAGCCTTGGGAAAAGACCCAACTGTCTTTCAAACTGAAATACATGCAACAGAACTCTGCGCCTACGAGTGTCTTCGAAGAAGCCTGAAAGGAACAAAGATCTACATTAACTCTGACAGCCAAGCGGCAATAAAGGCTCTCAGCAGCTGCCTTGTCAAATCCAAACTAGTTGGGGACTGTCAACAAACGTTAAAGCAACTGGCTAAACACAACAGATCAGCCTTAAGTGAGTGCCATGGCACAAAGGAATACAAGGAAATGAAGCTGCCGACCAACTCGCTAGAGAAGGAAGCATTATCATTTCTTGGACCTGAACCGGCTATTGGTTTCTCCAAAAGTCAAATTAACAATGAGGTCATAAAATGGGAAACAAAGTCAAGAATCTCCCACTGGAGACTATATCCAGGACTACGACAGGCGAAAAGATTCATATCTGGAACGCTTGAAAAAAAAAAGATCGACTTAGAACTCAGCAAATCTGAATTGAGGATCCTAACCAGCCTCTTAACAGGACATTGCCGTGTAAGGTACCACCTCAAGCAAATGGGTCAGGCTGAAACAGACCTATGTCGCTTTTGCGCAGAAGCTGCGGGAACTGCAGAACATGTGCAATGCAAGTGCAATTCGCTTGCGCGCAAAAGGCACATCCAATTTGGATGGGCGTCTTTAGACCCCTCAATTGTGGAAAAACCCAGTCCCAGGTCCATAATAAACTTATACAAGAGTTTGAACCTGGGAACTACATAGATCAGGGTATGCACAAAAGATCTCCTTAGATCGGGGTGGACGAAAAGAAACACGAAACGACTCATATATTATCTAATCTAATCTAATCAGCATACAGAAAATTCCGTAATAGAGCAAAATGTGAAAAATAGCGTACAAAAAATTCTGCAGGCCGAGTAATTTTCTGTATGCTGTTTACAAACTTAGATTACTATCCTCAAAATTTTTCTTTAAGTCGACTTCCCGTTTACAATTCGAAAGTTTTTCTGTGTGCTGTTTTTTAGTTTTTTCTTTTGTACGCGGTAAGAACTATACCGATGATTAAAACAAAGTACTCCAAATACAACATAAAAAAATATATATAAGATTTTGGGAGGAAGATGTAGTAGATAAAAAAATGTCGAAAACCTTTCGGCTTTCCGTCCTTTATCGAATGTTTTCACTATTTTTCTATTTCTGAGTCGCAGCATTTTTTTTGGAAAAAAGTTGTATTTTCTGTTTCTGTTTTCAGAATTTTTGTATTTTATAATTTGATTATTTGAGAGTTTTTGCAGCGCTTGGCCATGTGGGTTTTTAACCGTGTGTGCTGTTTTCAAGGTTTCTCTTTATACTGTCTTCAGCACGTGCCAACGTTACAGTATACAGATAAATATGGAAAAGGGTAAACAGGAATCTGAGTCAAAAAGTACAAAAAATATGGGAAAAGTGTATTGCAAAAATAATCATTGAAACAACATATAGGAAAGTTCAACAAGAATACGCGAACTGCACAGGTTAAGTAATTAAACAGGAAAAATATTGCACTGAGCTTTTAGAAAAGCATTCAGTGTTTTCCAGGTAGTATTTTTTTAAATTATCGCCTTCAGGACTTTTGTGTGTATTTATAATATGCTGTTATTACCTGTGTTAAGCGAAGAATAATAGAAAAGATAAAAATGGGCAGTTATAGCAACTGCCGACAGAAGTGAATACTTAAAAGTATGATACAACAGTGTCCTTTTTTTGAATTATCAAATTTATTGCAATATCAAAAATAAAAATATCATGATTTGTAAATTAAAGCTCTAATTTATACTATTTATATCTTTGTATGCGGTCCAATCTTTGTTCTTTGTTAATTATGCCTCGTGATATTGTATCGTGATATCAAATTAAAATACAATTGAAACAATGTATACTATACATACTTTTCACCACGTAGTTAATTTCCCCTATACAGGGTGATTCACTCATAATGGCATTAATTTTAAGATAGAGAAAAATGAGTATAATATGAATACGTGATTAAAAAAAAGTCAGGTATAAATAATCTGAAAAAAAAATTTTTAAATCATAATTTTAACTCCTTTTTGAGCTGTTACTGACTCCAAAGTTCCAAGGCTCAGATAAATTGAAAGAAAAGAATTTACGGCTGCGCAGTTGGGATTCGAGCCAAACAAATAAACAAAATATTGCTAGGTTATATCTAAATGACAATGCAAAAAACATTAAATGATCCGGGCGGTACCGATGGTTGCAGAAAAATAGTTAAATGATTTGCTTTTTTATATGAAAATCGGGTAACACCGAATTGCAGAAAAAAGTTACGCGAAAATAAAATAGATGAAATCGTGAGGTGGCTGTAAACGTTGATATCAACGCTACAAGTAATGAATTAAGTTAGCTGTTGTGGGTGCACGCGTTAAAAGAGTTATTTCCCGACGTTTTATTTTTTGTGACCCTCTGTGATCCGCTAGAAATTTTTAAAACCCTATGTAGTTTACCGATGAATTATCACTTTTTTCATGCGCGGATAGGTCGCATTGTTCGGTAAAGAGGCTCTTGAGTATTAATGTAAGTACACTGCCTTATCGTTAAAATATTTTTTTATTTTGTACAAATCTAACTGCTAACCGATCTTAATATGCATCAAAATTAAATAAAGCAGTGCGTCGTATCGTTATTTATTTTGTAGAATCAATATTTTAGTTTCGAGTCGTTTGTGTTCGTTTACTTTTTGAATTTCGGTTTTACTTTTCACCAGACGGATTAATTAATGAAACAAAAAATGTAAAAAGTTTTAAGTGTATGAAAATATGTTTTTTTTTTGGTGGAACGGACTGGTCCTTGGGTATCTTCAAAAATTGAAATACAAAGCTTGTTTCCTGAAACCAAGAAAGATTAAAAACACAACAAAGGTTGCTCAAACGCGTTTCGACAGCCAAGCTAAGTATCTCTCTGAAGATGATAGCTTGGCCGTCGAAACGCGTTAGAGCAACCGGGTTTCTGGGGACAAATTTTGTATTTCAATGTATGAAAATACAAATAGTTATTCGTCAAAATAACTAATATAGATTTGTTGCCCATTAATTAGCCATGTTTCGCTCTCGCCAGTCCGGCTTATCATTGCAGCTGGTGAGTGGATGATAACGTGATGAGCGTCTATTACCGTAAAGCATTTAATGTGGTCAGTAACGTCAAGCTTTTGGTGCTCAATGGGTTGATTTGGATCTATTTTAAAAAGTCGAAAAAAAATTTTTCTTCGATTTTCTGTCTTTACGAAGCCTTCCAAACACGTAGTTAAAATTAATGCCATTATGACTGAATCACCCTGTATATTGTAAGCGTAAGGATAGGTTATTATGCGAGTTAAACTTTTAATTCAACACGAGGATATGGCGCAACGAATAGAACGATTGCTTCTTGCGTGGTGGTTCGTCAGTTTCAACCCCGCAACAAACAACGTGTTTATGCGTCTTACTTTATCTCTGGTCTTACTCATAACTACATAATGCAGTTAACGTTAGAGCATGTTGGTAACGAGGTGGTGACGCGAACTAGCCAGATGGTGACGCGAAACCACAAGTTTTTCCCCTATCAAAAGTGGCTTAGCGCGTCTAAAAAAGTTTTCACTTCAAAAAGAACAAAATAGCATGCAGCGTTACATTAATTTATGTTATTTCTTAAAAACAGCGCGAGAACAGCATTCCGAGGAAAGTTTAAATAATATACAGAGAAAAGCTGAAGACAGTATACAGAGAAACCTTGGAAAGCAGCACACAAGGTCGAAAACCCACATGGCCAAGCGGTGCAAAAACTTTCAGAAAACAGATCATCTACCTCAGATTATCAAACTATAAAATACAAAAGTGCTGAAAGTAGAAACAGAAAATACAACGTTTTTTCTAAAAAAAAAACGATCTTACTCCGAAATAGAAAACAGCATTCGATAAACGGCGGAAAGCCGAAAGGTTTTCGACATTTTTCTGTCTACTACTTTCTTCTCCCAGAATCTTAAATAATATTTTTTTTGTTATTTTTAGAGTACTTTGCTTTTACCATCACTCTAGCTGTTTCTGCGTACAAAAGAAAAAACTAAAAACAGCACACACAAAAACTTTCAAATGGTAAACGATCTAAGTCGATCTGAAAACAAATTCTGACGACAGTAGTTAAATTCTGCAGCGCGTTGTTTTTGAAATTAACAAAACTTTGCTCTCTTCTACTCAACATTATGCTTTTACGACGTTTTTCTACGTGATTTTAAAATTTTCTTCATGCTGTTTTCAGCATTTTTCCTCGTACTGTTTTCTGAAATTAAAAAAAAACTTTCATTGCGCTTTGCATTCGATGTTGTTTTTTTCCCGCGTTTTTCTGTGCCCCCTTTTCAGCTTTTTTTTGTAAGCTGATTTTAGCAGACATATCTACAAAAACAGCAATGAACACTGTATACAGAAAAAGGTCAAAAACTGTACAGAATTGACAACAACATAAAATATTTCAACGTGAAAGTCCAAAAATAGATCGACAACTTCCAAAAGTGCTGGAAATCGCAAAGATTGTAGCATACAAAAAGGCCAAAAACAACATGCAGAGAAATTTTGAAGACGATTTTGGAAAAAAATTGTCTGAAAATATTTCGAGAGTAAGTTTGGCTCCCAAGTTTAGTTCGTAATAAATTATAATCATCCTCTAATCTGATTCAGCACAATAGTCTTTTTTTTCCGTCTTTCTTGTCTTAAAATTCCATGTTATTAACATTAGATTCTGTAAGTCAAAAAAAAAACAAAAAAGATTGGTTTTAGCGTTTATGATAAAAATTGATGAAAACAATTGTGGCGTTTTTTTTTTCTTTCAAAATTTGTAATCATAAGTATTTTATATAAAACTTTAAGACAATCGTTTTACACAGAAAGCTTCAATTTAATTATTTTATATAGAACGCTTCAAAAATGTAGATCATATGGGTGCGATCTAAAGTTTGTTTCTTGTTCTTGAGTTTTTGTGTATATTGTTTCAGTATATTTTGTAAGCTGTTTCCAGCGCATCATGATTTATCATTTTGGTCAACTTCGCTGACTCTTTCTTTTAGATGTTTACGGTATGTTCTTTTCGAAGTTTTTTATTTGCTTGAACTCATTTAATAATTAAAAAGAAAAATTGTGTTTTCTTTCAAAACGCTTTGGCAGTTTTCTCTTTATCCTAATGAAACTACAATCTTAGTTCAAATTTTTTGCTTCTACTTCGTAGAATTTTTTAATGTTGTTGATTCATAAACTCTATTCATAAAAAATATAACAAATACACATTTCTGTTAGTGTAGATATTGTGTGACAGCCAAGTTATTACTATTGTTATTAATTTTATCCAGTATCCAGTTTTTTAGATGAAATAAAGATATGGAACGAAGGAATTCATTAATATCTGTTTTAGATAAAATTATACACATTTAAAGGCCCCACACAGCTTTGATAATGTTAAGACAATACATTTTTTGTAGAAGTGTAAATTGGCATGATTTTTGATGAATAAGACTCGACTTTAATTTACTAAATATGCGCACAGTTCATTTGTTTAATAAAAAAATCTCACCTCTTTTGGGGGCGCTTTCTTGCAAGAGGGGCATTTTTCAGGATTGGTTTTTTTTCCACTAAATTTCAAAGTCCATCACGATTATCACTGGCGCCGAGCCATTCAAACAAAACGATCGCCAACCAAAGCGAAAATTCAAAAATATTAAAGTTCCATTTACGACATTGGCATATTCTATCGTGAGTTTCTCGTACTGTCGGCCAGAACCTCACGTGTTTACTTTCAGTTGCATACTGAAGTTTGAAGTATGAAATAATCAGATTCACGCACGAGGGTTGACCTAACCTAACGTAACGCGCTTACCCCCACTAGCGAGTGGGGGTGAATTGGTGGGGAGAATTAGAGCACCCTGAGAGTAAGACGAAAATAGGAAACAGAGCGACAATGGAAAACAACCATTCTTGCATAGAGCGCCGCGCTTCTGAAAGTTCGACTGAAAAAGCTCGTTTGTTGCTGCCGTTTAGTGCCAACCGATGCACTCGAGAGCGGTCATTCGGTTATAAATCGCTCTAAGATTTTTTTTTTTTAGTATTGCTTTGAATTACTAACGGGCTCTTTTAATTATCTATAATTATTTTCACAATTTATGTTTTCAAACAATTTATTCTTAAATATTTGCAATATTTAGGAACTTTCAATATGACGTAAAAGAAGATTTTAGGGCTTCTAATTAATTATCTAAAAAATCATCGAGTCATCAGCGTTTCAAAATAAGATCCATGTACATAGTTTTTATTTATTATTAAAAAGACTGAAACGTTCTTATATTTTCTGAAGAGTGAATTTTCTTAAGTATTTTTTTATAAGTTAGGAGATTTTTCTAGAAGGTTCGACTTTTTTTTAATCAAAAATCTGTGTTCAAAAAGGACATTTTAAATTATTTTTCTCGCTTCTACTACTTTGTAAATAACTCAATCATTTTACTACTCAATATTCAAAGTATAATGAAATTTTATTTTCTGCGCAATTTTGACGTTAAAGTCGAAATTTTGTTGTTCTTTTTTCAGTGATGTTCATGGGCGTAGGCAGGATTTCCTTCAAGGGGGCAACAATCATTCTGAAAAATTCATGGACAAAAAAAGAAAACCTTCCGGCTGAGTAATAGTGTATATATATTTTCACTTAAAAACCACTGGCGAAATTGAATTTTCAGATTTAAAGTCGAAACTTTGAAAAAAAGCCAAACTTTGAAAAAACTTTTCGGAAAACTTCAAGAAATGTCAAAATTTCGAAAAAGTGGATCTTTCAAAAAAAGACGAAATTTCCAAAGGTCAATTTAGATAAAAAATATTGCAACTTTAAAAAAAAATCTCTTAAAATTTTTACTTTACTTAAATTTTAACTTATTCTTGAAATTTAGAAGAAATCTTTCTCTTAAAATTTCCTAAAAATATTATTCTCATACTCCTAGAGTTCCACTAAAAATTCGATCCAATTTTAGAAAAATAAACGAATTTTGTGAAAAAATCGATATTTTCAGAAAAAAATTCAATTTTAGATGAAAATGTCCAAGAAGGGAATATATCGAATTTTGAGTTAAAATTTGCAGAATAAGATGATTTTCAAAAAAAAACAGTTAATTAACAAGACGGACTATGAAAATAATCACAATTTTTGAAAAAAAAAACGTTGCAATTTAGAGAAAATATTTT
Organism: Dastarcus helophoroides; assembly: GCA_028583605.1. NCBI lineage: Eukaryota > Metazoa > Arthropoda > Insecta > Coleoptera > Bothrideridae > Dastarcus > Dastarcus helophoroides. The sequence goes on along the minus strand of CM053327.1, from coordinate 7,115,806 downwards.
CGCTTTCCAAAAAAATTCCAGTTTTAAGAGCAAAATTGGAATTTTAAGCACAAACTAGTAATTTCGAAAAAGACGAATTTCGAGAAAAATTTGTTAGAAAAGCCGGAATTTTCAGTAAATCATTTTATAAATAAAAACTTAATCTTTCTCAAAAGCTCGAAAAATGACTAAAATTCTAAGAAAAGTCAAATTTTTAAAAGGTCAAATTTTATGAAAAATCCGAAATCACAATTTCCAATAACATTGTCTTTAAAATTTAAAATTCAATAAATACGTTGAATTTACAAGTAATCTTTTTCTCGAAATCTTCAAAAATATGTTTCTCGACATTTTTATTAACATTCCGATCTAATTTAGAGAAAAAGTGAACATTTTCAGATTCATAAAACACCATATTTTGAGCCTAAAGTAGAAATTTGCTTAAAAAACAAATATTCAAAAACATGGCTGAATTTTGAAATAAATAAACAATTCTTGAAACAAAATTTCAAAAAGTAGAATTTTGAAAATAAGATCAAAATTTCGAAAAAGCTGAATTTTAAGGTAAAGGCAAATTTAAAATAAAAGGCTATTTAAAGAGAAAAGGTCAACATTTTTGGAAAAAAGGACAAATTTACCAGAAAAAAGACGAAATTTCTAGAAATATTAAATATCGGATATTGATATAAAATTAAAAATTTCATGAAAAAAAAAACAGGTAAAATTTCCAAATAATCATATTCTAAGCTTTCAGAAAAAGCTAAATGTTAGGAAAATCACCGGAATTTATAAAATAGCAACAAACTTCGAAATTGACAAAAAATTCAAAATTTTCTAGGAAGTCAAATTTAAAAGAAAGTCAAAATTTAAAAAAAAATCGAAACTCGGAGAAAAAAAAAACGAAATTACAAGATAATGATCGAAATTTTGCGAAAATAAAATGAAATAAATAAAATAAATTTTGAGAAAAAGCTTTCAATTTTAATAAAAGTTCGAAATTTCTCAAAAAGAAAATGTCAGGTGCTTAAAGAAGCACGAATTTTGTCGAATGGAATTTTTTTAGAGAAAGTCTTCTGAATTGAGATAAATTTTTGTTTAACTGCATGATCCAGGGGGGAGCAAGCGCCTTACCCTGCCCCATTCTAGCTAGGCCTATGCCGTTATTTATATAAAGATCGGGGAGTTGATACTTCCAACTTTTTCGATGATTGCTTACATCGTATAAAGTTATAGATTATTTTGGCCTTTTGGATATAAGTTTGGGAAAAAAGTAGCTTATTAACTATTACACATCGTAAGGAATGTCTACCTATTTTCGTCAAAATCACTTCAGTAATTGATCTCCGGTAAACGGAAAACAAACTGACAAACACATTTTCGCATTTTTTTAAAGTAAGATTTTCTTTAAAATGTCATATTTTTTCCTGAAAAATACAGTTATAACCTAAAATGTTTCACTTCTTTTTTAAAAATTTTTCATTTTCTTGATATTTCGGTTTATATTTTTAAGTTTGATTTTGACTTCAAAATTTTTCCCTTTTTTGGAAATTTTGATAATTTTAAAAATTTAAACTTTTTTATCGTAATTTTGATTTATGACCTTGATATTTTTAAATTTCTAATTTTTATAGAAATTTTTATTTTTCATTCATACCGATTTAGAACTGAAGATTTTTGTCCTTAACCAAAATTTTCATAACAAACTTCGAGATTTTTTTATAAATTTTTAAGTCCTTTTTAATCTATTTATCTGAAAAAAGTCGAAACTTGAATTTTTTTATATTACTTTTTTAAAACTTTGATAATCTTGAAAATTCAACTTTTTTTTTTCATCCATTTCCGGAAACTAATAAAATATTTTTGATCGATAACATAGGCTATATAGGGTGATCCAAATTAAGTCTGCAGCATTGCCAACTTTGTTATTATTAAAGATACAAAATTGGTTCAACTAGCAAACTAGTACAGTTTTTGATGTTGAATAAGATGACGTCATGGGAAAACCAATTAAACACAATTTTTTAAATAGAACACCCTGTATATTTTATGTTTTAATTAAAGATAATAGAATTTAGAATAAAAATGGTTATTACAAAGTTTTTGTTGAGATAAATAATAACGGAGTTATGAGGACCTAATGGACTTAACTTAAAGGACTTAAGAAATCCAAAATTAGCTTAGTAGACCATGCAACTAAATGTCAACAGGTTAATATGCATTTCTTAGGGATATTAGAGTAAGTATTAACAAACCGAGAACATTATTTAAATAATTAATATTCAATCCTAATAAAAATATATTTTTTTGAGACCGCTAATTTCGCCTTCAGAAGTTGTTTGAAAATATCTCTTCGTTCTTCAATACATTTCTCTACTCATTTCAGGACAGCATAAATACTTTTTAAGACAAGTTTTGCTAGCTCATTTTCAATAACTTCTTTTTCAACTATCTACATTTTTCAGATTATTTACATTATCATCTCGCCTTCTATAAATACGATTTTTAAGATAATCCTACAAGAAAAATTCAAGTTGAGTCAAATCTAGTGACCTTGGAGGCCATTCAATAGTTTCATTAGTTCCAATTGACATGTCTTAGAAAATTACTGAACATAGGATCGGAAACCTGCTGGAATGTGACATTTTGCCTGCAATTTTATTTAAGAAATTATCGTCTAAGATGTTTTGTATAATTTTGACATATTGTTTATCATTCAGGAAAAATTTATAAACGAAAGGTCAAAAGATTCTGAATGAAATTCTGAACGAATTTGAGGAGCTAATGTTAGTAAAAATTTTATTACAACTATTTTTATTCTAAATGTCATTACTTTCAACAAAAAAAACATAAAATATACAGGAGAAATTAGAATTTTGTCAAAAATCTCAAAAACGCGATATTCAATTGTTTTTTTCATAATGCTATTTTAATCAACGTCAAAAAATGTACTAGTTTGCTAATTTAACCAACTTTGTATCTTTAATAATAACAAAGTCAGCAATGCTGCTGACCTAATTTTGATCACCCTGTATATTTTCATACGAATGCAGGAGCCCTCGGGGAATAAAATGTCTTACGATGGTTACATCCACATCAGAAAACATTGAATTTTGAGATACTTCAAGAAAGAGCCAAATTTTTTGAAAAAAATAAAATTTTTAAAAAATTTACTTTTATTTAAAAATCAAAAAATTGTGATGTGTTCCAAAAAAAAGCCTAAATATCGAAACGTTCTATTTCCAAGAAAAAATTAAATTTTGTGACTAATGAAACTTTCCAAAAAGTCGATTTTAGAGAAAAAAAATCGAATTTCAAGAAAAAAAATCAACGCTTTTCAAAATATATTTCTAGGGATTTTTACTTTCTTGTGTAAATTTTGATCAAAAGAGAATTTTGTGAACAAAATAAAGCTCTAAGAAAAAGCCGAATTTCTGAATCAAAGTAGATAGTCGAAATTTCCAAAATTATTTTTTGGGAAATTTTTCGTTTCTTAATTAAATTTTTGAGGTAACTAGTCGTAGTACTTATTTTTTTTTCCATCATCCCCAGTTTTCTTGTGACAGGGTAAAATTTAATTTTGGAAATGTAGTCTTCCAAAATACTGTTCGTTTTTATCTGGGTCCAATATTATTTACACCTTACAAGATTTTATCAGAAATAAAACATAATATCATGATCATAGTAATTCTTCATTTGGGGTTTTTTATCATTAAAATTTGGGTACTTTTTATATGAATGGAACACCAGGGATCGAAAAAATCATAACAAGGAAAAAGTTTGCCTTACACGTAGATCTTTAATTTGTAAATAGAAAACTGTAAATCATTTACACTGGTAAAGCGCTCTGGTATATGTCTATCACCACTTCATATCAAATTAGACTTCCAATAAAAATGGATTTTTATATTTTAAAGAGAAATTCCCCAGAATGAGTGAATTACTAGTAGTAGTAGAACCTCAAATTAAGAAAATTAATAAACGACTCGTTGTTTAAAGAAAAATTAAATGTTTTGAAAAAATCAGCATGATAATGCCTCAAAAATTTAATTGGAAATTTTTTTGTTTAGCATAAGAGTGACATCTAAAGATATTTGGTTCAAAACTTTCATTGGAGTAAAAAACTTTGGGTTGCAATATGGGGATCAAGATTCATTTTTTAGACACATATCTTGACTTTATTCCTACGAATTAGGGGGCTTTAAGTGATAAGAACTGGTAAAAGTTTTATGCGGACATTTCAATGATGGAAAAACTTTATCAGGGCATATTAAACTCAAGGGCGTTGACTGACTACTAGTGGTTGATCAAGAGGGACCAATTAAAAGTTAAATCATCTAGAAAAACAAAGGGTATAAGTTCCTAATGTACATTTTTTATGTTATATGTTATTTTATGTTAAATGACAACTAATACTCCTAAAAAATATAAAAGAAATTTATGTGACATGACAAAACTTCAATTTTTCTGACCAGTGTAATCGAAGTTTTGAAAAAGATTTAAAATGCTCAGAAATGTCAAAAGTTAAATTTTAAAGTAAAAATTAATAATTTGGGAAAAAAAGAAGGATTTTGATTAAAATAAACTATTATAAAATACAATTTTAATAAAAAATCGAAATTTTCAAAAAAAAACTGAAACTTTTAATTTAAAAGAACTTAAATTTTGAAATCGTGACGAAAAGTCTAATTTTTAGAATAAAATCGAAACTTCGCTTGAACTATGAGCCAGAGGGGTACACATATCTTACCCTGCTCAAGCATGCTTGCGCCCATGTTGGAAAAGGTCTAATTTTGTCATTAAAGTTAGAATTCCGATAAGGCGAATCCAGAGAAATAGAACAAAATTTCAAAAAACTCTAAATTGTGAAAAAGTATCATCTTTTTAAAAAGATGAAAAAATGTTAAAATTTTGAACAATAATTGAAATTTAGAAAAAACTCGACATTATCCCGAGAAAGTCAAAATTTGAGAAGAAAGATTAATTTAAAAAAAAATTGAATGTTCGAGAAAATGAAGATGTGACTATTACTAATTTTTTTTCTAAAGCTTACTATTTTCTGACCCTTTTGAAGAGTATCAATAGCTGCCAAATAGCTTAATTTATAATAAATGGAGACTTTTTTAACACTCTTAAGATATTCGTAAAATTTCTGAATTATGTATTGTATGATATTCTGAGAACATTTTTAGCAATACAGGATCGGATTCATTTTTTTAATAGTACTTAAATAAGGCTAAAATAGTTGGTTACCAAATTGCGTCATATATACGTGGTTAGTAGAGGTGCTAGGCGGGTTCTGGTACAAAATCCCATACTTTTCATTATGGAGATTCAACCTGGAATTTTTGTCTCAGATGGAGGTCAGCTAAAACTAACTGCTAGACAGCTAATAATTAACCGTTAGGTAGCTAAAATCAACAAAAATTGTCTCTAAAACTAGCATCAGTTATCTAGCAGTTGTTTTTAGCAGACTTTCATCCGAGATAAAAATTCCAGGATAGACCCCCATAAGATTTTATAGGATTTTGGGCCAGTACCCGCCTAGCATGTCTGCTGTGATTAAATTCGGAATCAAAAGAATTTAATAATTTGTACTAAAACAAATCAGGACGGTATTTAAAGAAAAATAAAATTGATGATTAATTGCTCGAAGACAAAACATCGAGTACACAATTAATGGACTAATCTTTAAACTTATTTAATATTGTAATAATAAAGTTCAATTACATTTTTTCCGTCATTGGTATTAACATCAGAAAATAAAAACTCCATTTAATAAATAACTCAACAATTAAAAATTGTATCGAATGTTTTAGGTATCAGTTTGTTAGTATTTTGATTGTGCAACTTTTTTCCCATTTAACTTAATCTGTATCTCTCGCAATTTCTAAAATGCCCATACTAGCTCTCTTTAACTTGGAGATGTATATTGTACAAGTATAAACAATTTAAGATAAAATGATTCATATTAAATAATGTTGTCCCTAATATAAGTGGAAATTGGAGGTACTGAATTTCTACAGGGTCTACGCACAAGCAGCCACTGAGTAACATACATTTTAGTGAAAGTTTCATTAAAATTGGTTTAGCCATTTCCCAGATTAGCCCTGACAAAGAGACAACGGACAGGTAAAATTTTTAAAAACATCTCTATATACGAAAAGGTATGAGCTTATAAAAAGATAGTTGCTTTGAAATAACAAACAGACACTCCAATTTTATTAATATAGATGCTAAATTGTATAACTGATTCATTTTAATTCGTAACAATCATTAAAAAAATACGATTCCACAACTAATAAATTTCTAATAATAATTACAATTACCAAGTTATTGACCAAGTTACAGTAAAAAAGGCAGTGAATCAGATCTTCCCGAAAGCACACACTTGATCAGTTTCGAGCACATTTACTACGGTAAATGATGATTGGTTTCGGGGTCTATAATCATCTTGTAGCTAATTAAGTCGCTTTTTATTCGTATATTTTGGATTTAAAGAGCGATGACTTTCAGTGGAAGCAGTCGGTTGATTATTACGCCTTCTGGAGCACACAATGTTATACATCAATAGGAACGATTCAAGTCAAATTAAATGTTGTTAACGCTCTACCGCGGTTTAATGGGCAATCGACCGTGTAACCGTGCCATTTGGTTTTCTCCATATCTAGGAAGTTTTCTTCTGGTTAATCATCATCGAATTTCACAGTTGTAATTCGATGTTTTGTTACAATTATACAACTTAATCTTATCGTGTGATTGAGACTCGCTTTTAATCCAACTTCTTTAAAGTGACAACTTTTTTTTAAAGTTTAATCCACTCGCAAAAGGCAACCCCATTAGGCCTTCAAAGTACTTCGAGTAAGATGCAGAAACAAGGATAGATGGCGATGAATCGCCTTCTTAAATAAGGATAGGTTGTAATTTTTGGGGAAAATTCCTTTCAGTAACAGAGTTCCATAGCTTGGAAGTTCTATAGAAAAAAAGAGTCTCCCTAGACAGAAGTCCACATTGTGTCAAGCTGGACCGCTCAGAAATTTGCTGTCTCCGACTGTCTTGTAGGCTTCAAAAATCTTGCCCTTGGGGGGATCAATCCTTTTAGTTCCTGTGAGCATCTCCCATGATAGTACTTGTAGACAAGAGACAAGTCACTAACCAGCTGCCTGTGCTCTAGTATTTCGAGAGAATCGGTCAAACTCTCGTCATTAATTAGGCGAATCTCTCTTCTTTGTATTGAATCCAAAAGAGCTAAAGTTTGCCTTGGGAGTGAACTCCAAAAATGAAAACAGTATTCTAGTGTTGGCCTAACTTGAGCTTTGTATAGTGTGAGTAGCTGATGAGATGTGAAATACTTTTTAGCTCTTAAAGGAAAGCCTAGATCTGAGTGGCGGACTTGGCAATGGCACGCACATGATCATCCCAAGAGAAGTTAGTGCTCGTAGTCACTCTTATGATAGACAGATTAGATCCCATCGAGAGGATTATCCGTCTGTTAGTATGTCTGTTGCATTAGCCCTTGATGTTTTCTAAGAGAAAACCGCGGCCTGAGTTTTTTAAGCGTTAAAGTCGACCAAATCTTTCTTACCCTATTTCCGAATAATTTCGAGATATAGATTAATCATTTTTATCTGCTGTTTCCTTAGCCGATCTGAAGCAGCGATTGATAATGGTTTATCGGAGAAAAAAGATGACACCAGGCTACTATCATCTGCGTAGCTGTATATAGAGTTGGAAGTTGTAGCTAAGAGATTGTTTATGTGTAACAGAAACAAAGTAGGACACAAGACAGACGCCCGAGGCACCCCTGCATTAAACGCAAATGTCTTGGATGGGATACCATCGACGACGACCTGAAGAGCGAGAAAATTGGATATTAAATGACAGATGTTAATTTGGCGAGGAGAGATTGGTACCAGACTCTGTCAAAGGTCTTTGAGATATTCAATGCCACAATCCTAGCATCGCCATGTTTTTACATAGCTGAGTTACAGATATGAGTAACACATGCCAGTAAATCGCTAGTTGAGCGTTGTTGTCTGAAATCGTATTGCCTGTCCGAGATGATTCTATTCTCCTCCAGATATTTAGCAATCTCGATGTTAATAATCTTTTTCATCACTTTAGAAATAACGGCCAAAAAAGATATAGGGCGATAGTTGTTACCAGATTCCTTTTTCCCTTTTTAAGGACAGACTACACCCGAGCACATTTCCAGATGTTAGGGAATACACCTTTGTTGTAAGCGAGTTTGAACAATTTGCTTAGGACAGGAGTTAAATCTGGAGCTCACTTCTTAAGAACAGTAGCGGGGATACCATCAAGGTCGGAAGCTTTCGAGATGTCCAGCTCGAGGAGAATCTTGCTGATTGTGCGTTGTGGGTTGAGTGATTTTTGATTGGGGTAAACTAATGGTTTAGCGTGACCATCACCCGTCACTATCACGTCAATTTGCATTAGCAACATGCAAAATGTTAACTGTATATACATGTACAGGATTTTTCAATTATAGTGACATTAATTCTAGGGGAAACTGAGAAAAATGAATATAACACGAATACGAGATTAATTTTTTTCAGGTATAGTTACGCTGAAAAAAAATATTTTCAAATCATAATTTAAACAGTTTTTGGGCTGTAAAAAGTTTTAAGTGTATCAGAATACAAGTACTCATGCTGCAAAATAACTAATAAATAAGGATTAGTTGCCCATTAATTTGTCCATATTTCGCTCTGGCTATTCTGCCTTATCATCTCAGTTGGAGAGTGGTGATAACGTGATAAGGGTCTCTTATTTAATGTGGTCAGTAGCACCGATGGTCAAAGGGTTGACTTGAGTATATTTTAAAAGATCGAATAAATTAACTTTTTTTTTCTTGATTTTCTGTCTCTAAGCTTCCGCATTTGTAGTTAAAATTAATGCCATTATGACTGAAACACCTTCTATAACATTATATCAAGCTGGAAATTTAGAGCAATGATGATGCGGAACTACAGATTTAACTGCCCAGCGAGGTTTGAACTCGCGATCTATCAAACCTATCAGCCAAACACGCAACCCTAGCCAATTAAGTTATACTGTTTGTTCACAAGTTTAACTTTTAACTTGTCTTAAACATATCAATATACCTACTATAGTTTAAATTGATGACTGTACTCTTTTAAATTATATTTTAGTTTGATTATTATTTTAATTGTTTAATTGTAGGATCACAGAACAACAGAGAGTACTACACTAATTTATACACCAATAGCAGATATGATGTTCATATCAACTTATTTCGATTCTTTTAAAAATGTAAATTATTTAAAAATTGCAACTTTTTTAAAAATTTTCATTTTTTTCAGAATTTCGACTTTTTTCTGAATTATGGTCTATTCAATTTTTGAAAATAATATTTTTTTCGTTCAGTTTTATTCCAAAATTCTGACTTATTCAAATTTTGAATTTTTGTGAAAATTTCGATTTTTTTGAAAATGTCGATTTTTAAATATTTGGTTTTTTTGGAAAATTTCGAAGTCAATCCATTTCAAAAAGACTGGAGATTTTTTTAAAATGTCCAGTTTTTTGAAAATTTCCAAGTTTTTTTTGTAAATATCTAGTTTTTTGCTCCACTTTTTTTTTAAATTCCCTTTTCAATATTTAAACTTATTTGGAAATTTGAAAATTTTTACTTTTTTAGATGGTTCAATGTTTTTCAAATTGTGTCCTTTTTTTAAGAAAATTTCTTCATTTCTAAACATTTTGACTTAAAAACGTTGAACTTTCTGAAAATTGTTTTTTTTTTAATTTCTATTTATCCTTTTTTTTTGTAAAGTTTTAATTACTTTGAATTTTAGCTTTATTCAAAATTACGACTGTTTTTTAAAATATCGGTCTCTTTTTAAATTTCAACGGTATTCACTTTTAAAAAAAAATCTGATTTATAACATCTTTGCCATTTCTTTAATTTTGGATTTTTTAAATCACAATTTTTTTTCAAAAGTTTAATTTTTTCAAAATTTTGATTTTTTCTTAAATATTTACGTTAATTGTTTTTGAACTTAGTATGACTTCAAAAATTACAATTGTTTTTTTAAATTTTCAGGGTTTTTCAAATCTCGATATTTTTTTACAATTCCTGCCTTCCAAAATTTTCGAATACTTTTTAAAATTTCAAATTATCAAAGCTTCGACTTTTTACGAAAATTTCGAAATTTTTCAAAACTGTGACTACTTAAAATTTTGACTTTGAAATTTTTAACTTTTTTCATTTTTATTTTTTGAGAATTTTGACCTCTTTTCAAAATATTGCTTTTTTTTGTAAAATACGGATATTTTTCACAATTTCTGTTCAGGTTTGAAAATCATTTCCCCAGAAATTTTAACTTTTTTTAAAAAATTCTATTATTTAGACATTAATCAAAGCTTTAGTTTTTTTAAACTTAATATAACCTCAAACATTTCGCCTGTTTTTGAAATTTTCTAGTTTTCCAAAATTTTTCCCTTTCAAATTTTTGATTATTTTTTCAAAAATTTTAAACTATCAAAATTCCAACTAATGTTGGAAATGTCAGTTTTTTAAAAATTTCAGTTTTTTTATGAAAATTTTGATATTTTCCAAAGTTGTGTTTTTTTTTTTCAAAATTTCGATTTAAATATTCGATTTTTTGAATTTTTTTGGAAAATTTCCGCTTTTCAAAATTTTGCTTTTTTTTAATATGGACGTTTTTCACAATTTCAGTTTATTGTTAAAAAGTTTCGTATTGTTTGAAAAATTTCGTATTGTTTGAAAAATTTCGACTTTTAAAAACATTTAGATTATTTTTGAAATCTGGAATTTATTTTTAAAACTTTAACTTTTTTAAACTTAGTTTAACTTTAAAGATTTTTTTTTTTTAAATACCTTTTTTTCAAAATTTTTGACTATTTTTCAGAATTTCAAACTTTTAAAATTTCGATTTTGTTTAAATATTCTGACTATTAAAAAATTTTAAGTCTTTATAAATGCTTCTGTATTTTTCGAAATTTTAACTTTTCTAAAAATTTTAATTAACTTTCTTCAAATTTTTTTGAAAATTTCGATTTCTTTTCAAAATTTGGTTTTTTTGTTTTAACACGAGCATTTTTTAAATTTCGGTTCATGTTTAAGAATCAGTATACTCCAAAAAATTGGACTTTTTAAAAATTTCTATTACTTTTGAAGCCTAAACATGTTCTTAGCATTTTGCTGAAGTTAAAAACTATTTTTCAAAATTTCGACTTTTTTAAAAATATCAACTATATTTTTGTTTTAAAATTTCGTTTTTCTTAATTCAGTTCGGAGACTCCGAATCAAAAAAAAAAATAATTTCGAATTTAAAATTCGGTTGAAAGAATTTGTTACCAAAACAGTGGAAATTTCATGTTAATGTCGAATTTCAAAACAACAAACTGGAATTTTATAAAATGGAAATCTCAAATTTTTGAGCTTGCTACTTACATTTTTAAGTAAAAATAAAAATTGAAACTAAAACTTTCAATTGTGAAAAAAGTGAAAAAAAATCGAGAAAAAGTATGTCGAAATAAAATTGAAACTAAAAAAGACGAAATTTGAAGTACAAATTTTAGGAAAGTAAAAGTAGACGTGAAAAGGGTAAACTCCAAATTGTAAGAACCAAAACAACAACAAATTTTCAAATTTTAGATATCAAAAAAAGACGACATTTCGAAATTAAAACGTATTTTAGCTATCAAAATTGTTTCTGTCTGGGATTTCCTCTTGATTTGATCCGCCACTGGAAGTTATTTGACAAAAATATAAAATAACCCCGTTTTTTTTTAGTAATAATGTTTTTTTTGGATACCATTTTAATTTTCAAATTCCCACTTATTTCTTGAAGTTACGAAATATTTTTTTATAAATCGGGATTTTTGTTTTCAAAACTATATATTTTTCTTAAATTTTATGCTTTCAATTTTTACTATCTTACCTAAAACTAAAATGTCAAACTTCCAATTCTATATTTTATATTCATTTCTTTTGAAATTTTGACCAGAAAGATGGACTTCGAATTCGATAACATTTTTATTAGTATTCTTTTTCAAACCTTTTCTTTATCTCAAAATTCATGTTAATCTTTATCCTTTCTTCCAAAAATATGTTTTCAATTTAACTAGAAGTTCGCACTCTAAGAATTTTAATTTTATTTTGGAATTTCATTGAAAAATTTAGTTTTTTTATCGACATTTTGAGTTCAAATTTGAGATTTTAATGCAAATTTCCGGCCTACTGTTTAAATTTTTACTTCTTCTAATTATAAAATCGAAAGTTCAATGAACAAAAATTAAGGTTTTTTAAAATAAGCCTTCGAAATTTGAAATACAAAACTTGTCCCCTGAAACCAAGAAAGATTAAAAAACACAACAAAGGTTTCAATTTCAATTTTTGGAGTACCAATTCGTTCCACCAAAAAAAGAAGCATGGACTTTTATCCACAAAATTTCAATTTTAATTCCTAATTTTCCTAAGCGTTCGGTTACAAACTCATATCTCGATTTTTACTAAAAATCCTGGCTTGTTTTATGGAGTTTCAATTTTTCATACAGTGTGTCCCAGTGGACGTGGAATAATATTGGTAACTTCGTTATTAGTCGGTTGAATAAACAAAGCAGTGCGAAATTTTATGTTCATTAACATGCCATTAAGAAAGTAATTGATATTGCCTTGTTTATATTTTATTAAGAAAAAAGTAAAAAACATCATTTTTTAAAATCTTTTGTAACTTCTTTATTTGTAGTCCAATTGACAAAAATTAAAATTATTTTTGTTTTACCTCCAAAAATCTTACCTGAGTAGATAATTCTCGAAAATTGAGTTTTGCATGTAAATATCATAAGAACTCCCAATACTATCTTAAAAATTCAGAAGGAATTATTATTATTATTATTATTATTTGCTGAAAAAATACATAATCTGTATTTTCTTTGTTGACTTGTAAAAGTGTGTATTTGCAATAATTTTTTACATTTTTAAAGAAAATCAACAAATTTAGAAGAAAAAAGAAGTGTTATTTTAATTACACTGCCCTATATCTATCACGTAAAAACCTGGTTACTTAAAGAGTTACATTGTGTCAAGAGATATACGTTTTTGATGAAAACTCAAAATAAGTTAGAAGGCAAATACAGAATTTTGCTTCTAGTTGACTCAAATCTCGAAGTCGCTTGGCGATAAAGTTGCAGGTTATGCGACAGGTTTTCGCGACGGGAGCTTTAGCCAAAGCGGCCAATGCATCTAGAAAGCTATGTTGCCGTTACTTCAAGATTTTCCCTAACGAGCGAAATAAAGCATCGAAATTCTGCAAGATATATAATTTTAGATTATGATTGCGCAAAAATGGTACCACTAGAAAGCCTCTTATTTTACATTCATAATATCAGCTAACATAATATACTATTTTTCCATAAAAATTTATAGACAGGTTTGGAAGAAATGAATTAAAGTATGTTGAAAAACCTTCTTTACCTATACCTTAAGTGTTAAAAATCGCACTGAATGTCTCGGCTTCGGTACCGGTACGGGTCTTTAAATTTGCAAGTGTACAGGTAACACTGTTAACAACGTTGACAAAAATGTAATGTAAAGTCTATAGATATGCAGTTGACCGGTGAACTAAGTTTGAACATTTTATTTTTATAAATAAAGCAAAAGGGGTGTATGATCACTCTGTTACACCGGATAAAAGTAACTCAAAATATTTGCAACATGCCATGGAATAAGAAAGCGACGCAAAATACTATGAAAATGGATCTCTAATCCACAGTTCTCAAATCGCACATATTTTGGAAGAGTGATGGATTGCATGTGTTCCCTTTCAATTTCAGTATGATTATCCATTGAACAAATAAATCGTGGTCGACTATCTTCAGCCTTTGGAAATGTTTATAACCCAGTTGGCCGATATTATTTATTTGCCAGAGGGAACAATGTATGTGTGTGTTATTGTTATCTGAATACCACATGTTTGTTTAATTTATTTTAACGAGGCGACGGACGTCTTATACTTGTTTGGTTAGGATAGGTTAGGGTCCACGTTACTATTGTCTGACCTTCACTTCTATTTTATTATGTAGCAGTCTTATCTCTTCGTTTTCCGGTTATGGTGTTAATGTGGAGTTAATGATAGCGGACCCAACTGCTTGTACAAGTGTTAAAACTTGATAAGAACTGCATTGTATCGCGTGATACCACTCTTCTAATATTTCAAAATAATCACTGTGAAAATTCACCATAAAAAAACCGTTTAAGAGTTACCATGAAGAGTAATATCAAAAAGCAATTTCGTAGATCTGATTTCGATATTTACAGCGTTGAAATTTCGCTCCGGTTTTTATAATATTTGAACGTTTCAAGAGCATGTGTCATATCAGATTTATTGACAGCTGGACCTGGCCACTGGTCGATGACAGTTTAAGATTTTTCCACCCTCTTGTGCGCTTTCAATCGGGGGATAAATAAGCATCGGTTTTTGATGTATTTTCAATTCCGGATCCGATTAACTTGTTTATGTATGAAACGTCCGCTCCATGCTCCCTCGGAATCGAGGTATTTTTTTGCCGACGACTAAAACTTTACAAAAATAAAATAATCTTTTTATTCATGTAAAATGTCCTGGAAACCCTAGAATATGGCAAGATTTCACACTTGTTTACACCTAAAAATTCATGGCTCGAGGATTAGATACTTTGTTTACTATTCATTCTTCTTTTAGGTATATGACAAATGAGCTTGGCAAAATTGTTTTCGGGTAAAACTAAGATGGAGTATCGGATTTAAAATGCAACGATTTCCCTTACGCAAAACCATTTAATTAAAACACAAATCGGGAAATTTTGCCATGGACAATATGTTTATTTGACCCCATCAGTGGCATTAAAAAGAGTTTATCAATTTTCTGGGCGTAGCGTAGGCAAGATTTGCCTAAAGGGAAATAACATTCATTGTGAAAAACTGACTAAAAAAGGTAATTTGCAAAAGTTCCTGGAATGCATATCTTCATCGTCTAAATTCTCAAAAATATTATTTTAGCATTGTTACGATTTACCTATTTAAATTTTGATATATTTAGAAAAAAGAACTGAAACAAATGCTTCTTTCGAAAATCCAAAAAGAAAATATGTTCTCGAAATGGTTGCAGTGAGAAAATAAACCAATCAAAGAAGAACATTACAGTTTGGAAAAAAGACCAATTTCAAAATAAAAATCGAGATATCCCAAATCACATTTTTATTTAAATTTTTATACACGAAAGCTTCAGATAAAAACTGTTCCCAAAAAAAATATTTCTGGAAATTTCCCAAAAAAATTTCGAAATTTTTATTTTTGTTATCAACATTTGAACAAATAAAAAGTCAAAATCTCGAGAAAAAATTGTATTTGAAGAAAAAATCAAATATCGAAAACAAATAATGTCGGAGTTTAAGAAAAAATCCAAAATTTACAAAAAAAGCCTATTTGAGCAAAAGAAGCAATTTCGAAAAGAGACGACTTTTAAAAAGAAAGCGAAAATTTTGAGTGAAACTTTAAAATTTTGAAAATAAAGTAGACATTTCCAACTTAAAATCTTTAGTGGCATATATATCGAGCGGCAGTAGTGTTGCAACGCACAAAAACCCTCATGGGCAAGGGGACCCTCACTGTTTTTTCTTAGACCCAACTTAGAAAACCCAGAATAAATAAAAATTTCAAGTTAAAATTTCAAACTCAAAATTCGACTGCAAGAGTTTATTACCAAATTTGGAGAAAAAAAAGCAAAAGTTCCATGTTACGTCAAAATTTCATAAACAGCTAGAATTTTTTTAAATAAAATTCTCTAAATTTAAAACTGGCAAATACCACAACCAAGTACATGAAAGTAAAAATTGAAAACAATCTTGTCATTATCAGAAAAAGTCAGAAAAGCGTCTAAACAATAAAAAAAAATTGTATAATTTATTTTAAAAAATTGTCAAATTTCGATAATTTCCAAAATTATTGGAAAAGTTGGAACAAGGGTAGAAATTTAGAGAAAACACTAAATTTGAAAAAAAACTTGAAATTTCGAGATTTGATGTTTCAGTTCACAAACTTTTTATCTCTTTGGAAGGCCGCTTGATTTGATCCGCCACTAACTCATTAGACGTTGTTAGTTTAAAATGGTTAAAACGGTCGAGTTTTCTTTACTTTAATTCGAATTTTGGATTTTCTTTAGTAATATTGTTTTTTTTTTAATGACTTTAATTTTCAAATAACCAATTTTTTCTCGAAATTGAGCGAAATATACTAAATCATGGATTTTTTCTCAAAATTTTATCTGTTCCTTAATTCCGATGCCTCTAATGTGCACTGTTTTCCAAATGATAAGCTTTCAAACTCTAAACATCTCTTTTTTAAAAACTATTTACTTTTAAATTTCTGAACCTAAACATGGACTTTTTTGTATATTTCGAGGCATTTTTATTAATATTTTTTTGAAAACTTTTTCTATACCAAAATTCATTTCAATCTATATCTTTTTTCCCAAAATTATAACAGCAATTAAACTCGAAATTTACACTTTAGAGGTTTTAATTTTATTTCGAAATATCACTCCGAATTTTAACTCGAAATTTCGAGTTTAAATTTGAGACCCTAAAATATTCACTTCTTTTTATTTAAGAAATCCTTTATTACCACAAGCTTCTTATTTTTTCCTTAATGTTCGATTACAAACCCATAATTTCGCATATGAATTGGAAAAAATCAAATTTTTCAGGAAAATTCGAAATTGTTGAAAAGTAGATACAATAATTTTCAATAGAAAGTCAATAGTTTCAAAAAAAAGTGAAATTTTTGAAGTCGAAATTTTAAAAAAGGTCGAAATTTCTTTAAAAATCGAAAGATTTAAGCAGGTAGCAAAAAATCGAAATTTTTAAAAAGTAGCCATTTTTTAAAATGGGCCCGACTTAAAAAGTCGAAATTTTGAAGAAAGTCGGAATAACCAAAAATTGAAAGTTGGAGTTTTAAAAAATAGCTGAAATGTAAAAGTGTCTAAATTATAAAGAGCCGCAATTTTCAAAAGAAAGTTAAATATTTTTAAAAACTTTCGAAATTTTCAAAAAGTTCGAAATCAAAAAAAAAAATATCGAAACTTGTAAAGGCAGCAATTTTTAAACAAGTTACTATTTTGCGAAAAAGAAAAATTTTCAAAAAAGTTTAACTTCGACCTTTGAAATAAGAAAAAGGAATTTTGAATAAAATGTCGAAATTATCTAAAAAATGAAAATTAAAAACACCGAAATGTTGGAAAAAATACCAAATTTTGAAAAAAGTAACACTTTTTAATAAAAAATAATCACAATTTTAAATAATTTTGGTGAAACGGACTGGTCCTTGGTTATCTTCAAAATTAAAATACAACTCATTTTCCGAGAGTATCTCTCTGAAGATGATAGCTTGGCTATCGAAACGCGTTAGAGCAACCTTTGTTGTGTTTTTTAATCTTTCTTGGTTTCAGGGGCAAGATTTGTATTTCACAATTTAAAAAAAAACAAAATTCTTGAAAAATGTAAATATTCAAAGAAGTAGGAAATCTTGAGATGCAATCTAAATTAAAAAAAATCCGATCTTCCAAAAAAGTCGACAAGTTCTAAAAAAGAGAAAGTGCAAAAAAACGAAATTTTGAAAATTTTGAAATGTTTGAAGAGCCGTATAATACAAATTTTCAAGAAAATAAAAGGTCAACATTCTTACAATAGCGAATTTTTAAAAAAGGTCTAAATTTCATAAAAAACCGAAAATTGAAATTAAAAAAAATTGACATTTTAAAAAATGTTGGGCATTTAGTAAAATTGAAATTTTCAAAAAAAAAAGGTCCAAATAAAAAAATGAAAGTATGCAAAATTTAAAAAAACAGTTTAAATTAAAAAAAATGTTTATCAAATAACCGAAATTTCCACAATAATTTAAAATTTATAAAAACCTTGATTTTTTTGGAAAAGTAGAAATTTTGCGAAAGATAAAAGTGAAAAAAAATGAATAATTAAAAAATGTCGAAATTTGAGAAGTTTTAGTTTCTAAAAATGTCCAAATTTTTGAAAAAGTCACAATTTTAAGGAGAGGGTAACATTTTCAAAAAAGATCAAGTTTCAAAAAACTCTGACACTTTCAAACAAACAAAAAAAAAGAAAATTTGGAAAAAATGGCAAATTTATCAAAAAGTCAAGATTGATTTTAAGAAACCTTAAATGTTAAAAAAAAATCCAAATTTTGAAAAAGATAAATTTTAGAAGTCAAAATTTTACAATAAAAGTAAAATTTTGAAACAATTCCAGTTTTTAAAAAACTCGACTCTTGAACAAAGGAAAACCTCTTTGGTTTCAAGATAAAAAACCGAGAAACATTTTAATTTTAGAAAAAGTGGAGATTTTCAAAAATAACAGAAATTTCCAAACAAATAAAACTTTGAAAAAAAATTTTAGAAGATCGGAAATTTTAAAAAGCATTAATTTCAAAAAGAGGTCCAAATTTTGATATAAAATTGATTAAAAATGCTTCGATCTTTCAAAAAACTCAACTTTTTCGAAGAAAGAAATGGCAAGATAATCGAAATTTTGACAAGGTCAAATTTTTTTAGGTCAAATTTTAAAAAAGTCGAAAATTTGAAAAAATCAAAATTTGGAAACAAATTCCAAATTCTTTGAAAAAGTGTAAGTATAAGGCGAAATTTTGAACAAAAGGCTCCAAAATTTAAAAGAAACGAAACTTTCAAAAAACAACATTATTAAAAAAAGTCGAATTATTAAAATATAACTTAATTTTGCGAAAAATCTAATTTTGAAAAAAGTCGAAATTAAAAAAGACGAAAAAATGTATTTAAGATCTCAACCTTCGCTGAAAAAAAATCCTAGCGAAAAATAATGCATTTTAAATAAAGGCATAAGCTGAAAACATTCTTGCGCAAGAGCCAGTAGTTCTTGTTTGGGCTACTGGGCAAATTTTGATAAGAATTTGTATTACAGGAAACAATTTTTTTTTAAATAAGGCTAATTGGGACAAATTTTTAGAAATGAACTTTGAGAAAACTTATATTTCAAAAACAAAAGTAATTTCGGGAAAAATTTTAAATTTCGATAAACAAATGTTGAAAAACAAAATTTCGTATTTTGAAAGAAAATCTAAAATTTCTTGAATACTTCAAACTTTGAGAAAACTGAAGCAATGTTGAAGAAAGGCGTACTTTATAAAAAAGTGGAAATTTTATGAAAAAGGTCAGGAAGAAAGTAGACATTTTCAGCAGAAGGCCTTAAATGAAAAGAAATTTAGGAATAAAATAAAAATTTTGAAAAGGGTTAATTTTGAAAGAACAATTTTTGGAAATGATTGAATTTAAAAAAACAAATAAAATTA
Organism: Dastarcus helophoroides; assembly: GCA_028583605.1. Classification (NCBI taxonomy): domain Eukaryota; kingdom Metazoa; phylum Arthropoda; class Insecta; order Coleoptera; family Bothrideridae; genus Dastarcus; species Dastarcus helophoroides. The sequence continues at coordinate 7,096,446 of CM053327.1, read as the reverse complement.
TCCAGAAAAAACTGAAGTTTAAAATTAAAACGTATTTTCTGAGAGAATTTTGGGAACTTTCCAAAAAAACACTAATTTGGCTAAGTCAAGTCGAAATGTTGATATAAATTCGAAAGAATTCGAAATTTGCATATATCTATGTAAATGGTTGAATTTTGAGATAAAGTCGAAATTTCTAAAAAAGGCAACCTTTACAAAAACATGTCCAAACCGGAAATTCGGATCAAAAATATCGATTTTTAGAAAAATAATGAAATTAAAAAATGACGAATTTTGAAAAAAAAGTCAAATTTTCTAAAAAAAATTATTCTATGAAAAGAACGAAATTTCAAAAAAGAAAATGTCGAATTTCATAATAAAAGTCAACATTTTTAGAAAAAGTGGAAATTAGTAGAAAATGGAAATTCGGATCAAATATATCGATTCCCAGAAAAATGATGAAAATAAAAAATTACGAATTTGGAAAAAAAGTCGAATTTTCCCCAAAAAAAAAAACCATTCTAAGAAAAAATCGAAATTTCAATAAAGATAGTGTAGAATTTTATGACAAATGACAAAATTTTTAGAAAAATTTGAACTTTGTGGAAAATGGAGCGAAAGAAAGTAAAAGTTCAAAATGTCGAAAAAAAATTAGAAATTTCCAACAGAAAGCCAATTTTTTACAGAAAAAACGACATTTAAAAAAAACTGGTTATGAGGATAAATCTATATTTTAAAGAAAGGATTAATTTTCAGAAAAGATTGAATGTTGGAAAAAATGGCAAAATTTCGAAAACAAGATCAAATTCGAAACTAAACCTAAAGGACGTTTCTCAGAAAAGTCCAATTTTTAGAAAAGAAATCGAATTTTGAGAGTAACTTCAAGCTTTCGAAAAAAAAACGAGAATTTTGAAAAAACAAGTTGCAAACAATTTGGAATTTAAAATAAATGTAAGGATTTCCGCATTACATTGGATGTGGTAGAAATGTGCAAAACTCTTGTATATTTTTTGTGAAAAATGTTGGTATGGACATTTAATTAGGGAACTTTTGTTGTTGCGAACAAGATGAAATTAATAAAACATAATTCGCATCTTAATAAGGAGCCTTCTGTAGGCAGTAAAGAGGCTTCTTAAAGGAATAACATCAAAAGGATATTGTCCGTGACAGATTTCTCTTTGAAGTTTTACTTCCTGCTTTTACCGGTTAATTATTAACAAAGAAGCAGCTTTATAATGCTTAATATCTCAAATAATACCTCCTGATATGTACTTTTTATAGCTTTTTCTTATTTAGCCGAACACCGGTGTTTACGACGCGAGAAATAAAAGAATATTTTTTAATAATTCATCTTCGTTCTCTACAAAGTGCTTCTATTTCATTATTCATCTCTAATTTGTTTATACAAAAAAAAATAATTTGGAACCCTAGGGCCTAAATTTAAACTGAAGACAATTTCAGAAACTGCCATAAGCAGCGGAGGCAAAATACTACACATTCGTATTAGAAAGTGAAAAATATTGTAACGAACTGATGAGATAGAAATCGCGAAGTATATGGACCGTAGCCCAGTGTTGTCGCGGTGACTCATACGCAGGTGGCCAGATTCTTTTAACTTTCGCATATCTTTCTCGCATGGAAATCTCGGGAAGAAGTGTCCGATATAAATACAGGCATACCCGAATGGTGCTTCATTCCCCAGTGATGATGACCATCGGAGATGATCGTGGACCCAAGCCTCCAGAGACCTGCAAGAAAACAAACTGGACACAGTTCAGGGAGTATCTAGCAGAAAACCTGGAAGAGCCTGGAGAGATCAACACAAACGATGACATCAACGCAGCGGTGGAAAGACTGGAAATCACCATAATAGATTCAATTCTGGCAGCGACCAAAACTTTTCGGCATATAGAAGGAAGGGAACCACTGCCAAATCACTTGGTAAAGCTGATTAGAAGAAAAAATCGTGCCAGGAAGAGAGCAAGACGGACCAATCTGTAAGCAGATAAGGCGAAAGTCAACAGGCTCATCCACGAGCTGAGGTATGAACTCCGAGAGCACAAAATTTCTAAGTTTCGGGAACACCTAAGAAGTTGCAACCTCGAAACTTCATCAGATCTCTGGCGCACAGCCAAAGCTCTAAGAGGAGTTCGGAAACCTATCCCTCCGATACACGGACCTCAAGGAATGGCTCACTCAGATCAGGAAAAGGCCGCAGCTTTTGCTGAGACCTTTGAATGACACTGTCAGGCCACACTTGAAGAAGTGGACTTAGACTTCGTAGACGTGGTGGAAGAAGATGTTCAAATTCTTCAGGAGAAAGTGCCAGTTTTCCAACAAGATGGAAAACTGCAAACGTTATCTTTATTCCTAAGCCAGGTAAGGTTGGGAAATTTTCCCAACATTACAGGCCAATCAGCCTCTTATCCAACTTGAGTAAGGTGGCGGAAAGGTTTTTCAGAAAGCGTCTACAGAATATCATCAGCGATCGTGACATAATTCCTAAGGAACAATTTGGGTTCCAACCTATGCACTCTAGCTCAGACCAACTGCCGAGAGTGGTTGAAACAATCACTCAACGCATGAACTGGAATCAGATAGTTGGAGCTATTTTCTTCGATATCTCCAAGGCATTTGACACAGTATGGCACCAAGGATTAGTCTACAAGATGCACCAGTGTGGAATACCTCTAACAATGGTTCAAATAGTAAGCTCGTTCCTGGACCAGCGCTCATTCAGAGCAAAGGTGGGACAGGAACTGTCAAACCAGTTTAGGCTACAGTATGGGGTGCCTCAAGGCTCTGCCTTGTCACCTCTGCTGTATTCTCTGTTCACAGCAGACATCCCGAGGACCAATCCAACAATCGACCACACCTTATTGGCAACTTACGCAGACGACACAGCTTTAGTGGCGTACTCTTTCAGTCCAGATGTGGTCACCAGGCGACTTCAGGAGGCAACAGACAGTGTACTAGATTACTTCGGCCAATGGAGAATCCAAGTCAACGCAGACAAGACCCAAGCAATCTGTTTCACTCGAAAAAGACTTCAACCATATGGACATGTAAATATTCATGGGCAAAATGTCGACTGGAGACTTCAGGCAAATTATCTAGGTGTAATTCTAGACAAAAGACTCACTTTCCAGGCACACATCGATTATGCAGTGTCCAAAGCCAGAATGCTGAAGGGACCGCTGCAAGCGATGATTGGTAGAAATAGTAACCTGTCCATTGGACTTAAAGTGTTACTATATAAATCAATCATAAGACTAGCGATGACCTACGCATCTGTAGCTTGGTCACAGGCGACGGATAATCAGATGAAGAAACTCCAGGTGTTCCAGAACGTCTTTCTAAGACAAGCCATGGACGCTCCGTGGTTTGTGAGAAACAATCAGCTCCACAGAGCATCTGAACTACCTTTGGCAAGAAAATTTCTTAGGGAAATTAATTCCAGGCCGATGGTGAGAGCGGAAACGCATCCCAACGAACTAGTTCGACAGGCAGTGGATTATGATCCAAACATCCCAACCAGGATTAGAAGACCATGGATGGTCCTCTAGGCTACGACTTCCATTTCGGAAAATTTTCTTTTGTTTGTTTCTTATGTTTCAGGCAAAACAGCTTGCAATAGTGCCCCAGCACTATTGTACTGTTTCGACGGACGGATTGGGGGCCAAGGGCCCGGCCCGAAGAAGTAAGGGTTTTTAGTCGGTACCAGTAGTTTGAGCGGAACTCCGACACTATCTGGGTTATCTTCCCAGATGTCCGTAACGGATTTTCCCCACTTTAAAAAAAAAGTGCGGGATTCCGTACGGTGTCTTCATTCAGTATTTAATTAATGTTACTCCTTGCTGCATGTTTTGTGTCCAGGGCAGGCTATATAGGCAACTGCCTAGTACGCTTAAATTATGTGATCGACATTTTGGCTCATCAGAAAAGTTTTTATTGAAGTGAAGACTTTCTTAAGCGCGTTGAGCTACCAAAGATAGGGGACTAACGAATAGTTTTGCGTAAACAACAGTGACGTCTTCTTCATGGAAGCTAGAGAAGCACAGCTTCCCTAACGAAATAAAAATGTCCATTGTATTCATATTTTATTGGTTTTTCCTTCGCCAGTTACTCCTTCCACAATTCTAGATTTTCAGAAACTTTAAGGAACTAGCGAAGAAAAAACCAATAAAACATAAATAAAAATATCAAAAGAAGATACAGAGAATATCCCAAATTGTCCATATTCATTTTATTTTAAAACCACTTTTTTTCACACAAGAGCTGTGACCACTGTTTAATGATATTAGTAACGCTATTACTAAGTTTTGCTTAAATTTAACAATTTTATATGTAAAATAACAAATTCAACTTATTTTTAACATAATTAATAGAAATTTAATTCTGTGCAAATTTTTAAAGAACGAAAGAGTATAAACATTTAGTATGTTATTGAAAATGTCGATATTTTTCACAATTGGTTTTTTAAATGTCGAATATTTTCAAAATTTTAACTTTTTTTTGAACAATTTAACTTTGTCAAATTTCAATTTATTATTGAAAATTGCGACTCTTCTAAATTTAGACATTTAAAAATTTTCCCTTTTCCAAAACTTCCTTTTTTTAAAATGTTGAATTTTTCTCAAAATTTCAACTTTTTTCTCTTGTAAATTTTGACCTTTTGAAAATTTCGATTTTTTTAGTGAATATCATCTTTTCTTTTGAAATCAACTTCTAGTGAAAGCTTCGATATTTTATCCATTTTTTAACATTTTTCGAATTCCAAAATTTCTGCTTTCTCGAAATTTGGTAATTTTAATTATTTCTCAAAATTTCGACTTCTAATGTCGAAATTTGGACTGTTTCGCCTTCAATTTTTTCGAAAAATTTGACTTCTGCTGAAAATTGGAATTGTTTTTTTGAAAATGTTAACTATTTCTAAAAAATAAATACACAAATACCTTTTTTTTAAAATGTCGGATATTCTAAAAATATTAACTTTTTTTAAAAAAAAGTTCGACTTTTTTTTACAAATTTATATGTTGAAATTGTCAACTTTTTCAAAATTTAGCTCTTTTCTTGAAAATCTGACTGAAAATTCTTGTTTTTTTCAAAATATTGAGTTTTTTTTAAATTGTCGACTCCAAATTCGACTTTTTTACAACTTTTTTTGAAAAATTACTCTTTGTTGAAAATTTAAACCATTTATTTAAAAAAGTCACTTTTCACTATTTTTCAAAAAAATATAGAAAAATATCTTTTTTAAATATGCTATTTACCGAAAATTTCGACTTTTTTGAAAACTAAGACCAAAGAATTGAAATTATCCAAAATTTCGACTTTTTTTTGAAATTTCGACTCAAATTATTTGCCAGAATTTCAATTATTAAAAATCTGGCCTTTTTTTTAATAAAATTTATACTTTTGTTCGAAATTTTGATTCATGTTTAATATTTCGAAATTTTTGAAGTTTTTCGAAAATTCAACTTTTTTGGAATTATGGAATTATTTTTTTGAAAATTTTGATTAAAAATTTCGAATTTTTTTCGAAAAATTAGACTTTTGTCAAAAATTTCGACTTTTTTCCCAAAATCTCAATATTTTTCCTAACATTTCAAATTTTTTCTCGAAATTTTGACTATCTTTATAATTTTTAAAGTTCTTTAAAAAATTTCATTTTTGTTACAAATTTGAATTTAATTTCAGAAATTTCGATTTATTATTGAAATTTTTTTGACCATTCAAACATTTCAACATATTATCTTTTCAAAACTTTCTTTTTTACTAACATTTTAAATTTCTCTTGTAATATGGACTTTTCTGATTGAAAATTTTTAAAAATGTTGAGTGTTTTTCGAAATTTTTAGTTGTTATGTTGAGGTTTTATATTCCAGGATGTTTTTTCCTCAACATTTTTGCTCAACATTTTGATTACCTTTAAGAAATGCCAATTTTAACTCTTGTAGGAATTTCTACTTTTTGGAAATATTGACTTAAAAATTTCGATCTTTTTGAAAATTGACACTTTTTTGAAAATTTTGATTTTCCAGAATTGTGACTTGAAAGCTTCGACGTATTGTAAAAACTTCAATTTTTTCTGTAAATTTTGAATTCTATTACAAAATTTAAATTTTTAAATATTTTCGCTTGTTTTAAAATTTTCAATTATTTGAAAATTTTGACTTTTTTCGGAATTTCGACTTTTTTTTGAAATTTCGACTTTTGATAATTTGGACTTCTTTAAAGATTTCGACTTTTTCGAAAAATAAATTTACATTTTCTTAAAATTTCGTTTTTCTTTAAATGTTGAAGTTTCAAAGATCTCAGGAAAAAATATGTTTTGCTCAAGTTCCATTTTGTGAACAAAATGATTTTTGTAAGAATTTTAATTCGAAATTTTAAGTAAGGATCCAAATTTGAAGTGAAAACTACATTAAAGAAATACTTAATATTCGAAGTTTAACTTGGAAATTTGAATATCTGGATTTTTTTAAAACGAATTTCGACAACATATTGATTTAGACTTAAACTTTGTAATTTTTGTCCAACATTTTCTCCTCGAAAATTGAATTTTGTTTTGAAATCCTGATTTTATATCGATATTTCCACTAATCGAAACACGCCAACTTTTTGAATGCTAATGAAAGCAAGATTGTTATTAATTTTTTAAAAGTGTTTCCTGTCAGCTTTCCTATTCATAAAGATCACGACACGCCACGGGTTATCAATAACGTTAATTTCAACTACCGACATGCTCTGATGTCTCTTAGGTATATGTACCCATGAATAGATTTTAAAAACGCGAGATCAGGAGCGAGGTTCGAACTCGGACACCACCACGCACGAAAACGAAGCATTTATTCTAAACCACTGCATCACTCCAGCTTGCACTTTTGAAAGCTAAATTGGCCTGATAAGCTAACCCTACTCCTGAAGTTAAATTTATGCAAAAATGTGTGTACTACAATCGTATAAATTGTGTTTTAATTTTGTTATTATTATTCCTATCCGTAAGCGAAAATTGCCTATATTAGAAAAAATTCTTTATGGCAACATTCTGGCAGGCCAGCAGGCATCAATTCGAAATTAGCCGTGCGAGATAAGCGAGACAACGGCAAGAAAGACACGCCCCGCCTGAAACGTGAACCTACAATTTAACGTCTCTACGCATCTCCCTGCTAGTGACTTATTGCTTTTTGGCTATCTACAACGAACCTATTAATGTTTTTGTTTACATTTTTGATCTGTCCATCTTGGAAGTTATTTATGTTATGAAATAGATTTTTATTTAAGATTGGAATCTCGTACAGGTGACAATTGCAAAGAAACCATGCGTAGCTTTATATTACATAGCAGTAGTAGCTGTTTATTTATATAGAAATAGACGTTAGTGAGCGAGACCTTAATTATAGAGAAGGCAGCTGAAATCTAATGGATTACGAACTTCAGGAAGGCAAATGTGGGGCCATTGTGAACATTTTTAAAAATGAACGAAAAATGTTTTGAACATTTACTCAGTTTAATTAAAGCCAGATTAGGATATCCTAAAATTACATGGAGTTTCAAGGAGAATTAATAGCAGCAGCAAGATTTTTTAATTCTTTTTTTTTTTATAAATGAAGTTTAATATATCCTTTTCGTGTTACTAAGTGAACTATTTCTTTATAAATACAAGTGGCGTGGAAAGCTGTCTATGAAGCTCTTGTTAATAGGTACATAAAGGTAAAATTATTTTAATATATTTGAATTTTTAAAATTAATTGTACATATTTTGCATATCAACTCATCCAACGAAGACTGTAGTAACCCATTATTTACAGTATTGAGTTAATTCAAATTAAACTGTTTACACGTTTTTAAGAATGAACGAAAAATGTTTTGAACATTTACTCAGTTTAATTGAAGCCAGAATAAAATATCTTAAAATTATATCGAATTTCAAAGAGAATTAATAACAGCAGTAAGATTTTTTCACTCTTTTTTTTATGAACAAAGTTTATTATATCCTTTTCATGTTACTATGAACTATTTATTTATAAATATAAGTGACGTGGAAAGCTGCCTATGAAACACTTGTTGATAGATACATAAAGGTAAAATTGTTTTAATTTATTTGAATTTTTAAAATTAATTTTACATTTTTTGTATACCGACTCATCCAACGAAGACTGTAGTAACTCATTATTTACAGTATTGAGATAATTCGAATTAAAGTGTTTACATAATCACGAAAAATCAGTACATTGAAAACATATTTTTTTGAAACATATTGAAATTAGCTATGCAAATATAAATTTTAGATAGTGTGACAGGTTCTTTAATATGCATTAATTCAAAATAGACAAGATTAAATACTAGATTGTATACAAATATAAAAGATATAAAAAATAGAAATAATAACTTTAATTTGCAAATTATGAAATTTTTTTTTTGATATTATAATTTGAAAATTAAAAATAAAACACTGTTAGAGTTTTAGGTTTCCACTTCTGTAGGCAGTCCCCATAAATACCTACCCAATTCTTTTTAGGCGCGGTGTTTCTCCGGCCAAATATAATGTATTTAGTGTAAGGTGGTATAATTTTTTATGACTGAAACGGGAAATTTTAAGAAAATGCGATTTTTCTATCTGAGTTATCTCTTAGAAGATGACAGCTTGGCTATCGAAGCGCGTTAGAGCAACTGAAATTGTGTTTTTTAATTTTTATTGCTTTCAGAGGGCAAGATTTGTATATCAATTTTTAAAGATAACCAAGAAGGTTTGTTTTACAAAAAAAAGTAGTGACATTTTGCGAATACCTTCGCTTTTTTTGCAATAACTAGACTTTCATTGTTAAATTTCAATTTTTGTTTCTATTCTATTTTGTTTTTAAAATATCGGTTAGTTCTTAAAATTTGGCTCCTCTTTAAAAAACTGGATTTGTTTCTTAAGTTGTAGATTCTTTTATGGATTTTTAATTTTTTTTTACAAAAATTTGTATTCTTTTTGGCTTTTCTCTAAAATTTTTAGCTTTTTTAAAATTTTGATTTTTAATCAAGATATTTCATTCAGATTTTTCTGCAAAATCCTCATTTTTTATTCTCAAATTTTGACTTGTTTTAAAAGTTTTACATTTTCCAAAACTTTTTAGGATATTTTTGATAACTCCCTTTTGAAAATTTACATTTCATTTTAAATGTAAAAATACCAATTGTTTTTTCAAATTTCTACTTCTTCATAAAAATTTCAACCCTCTCAAAATTTAAATTTTTTTGTCAAAACTGGAACTTCGAAATTTTGACTTTTTCCTAAAAATAATAATAATCTTCTTGAAATTCTAACTTTCGTTTTGAGATTTTGATTCTTCTTAAATGTTCGATAATTTCCCAAATTTTTCTTCTAGAAATTTTGACATAGTTCAAAAAATTTCCATTTTTTTAACAAAATTTATCAGCCCTTCTCCCATAATTTTCGCATTTCCTCAAACTTTCTAGATTTTTTGAGAGTTTTGATTTTTTCCTTAAATCTTTCTTGTTTCCCAAATTTCGTATTTTTTCTCAACAATTTCGAATTTTATATTGTTCAAAATATTAACGTTTTTCTCAAAAATTTGACTGTGTCATAAAAATATTGTTTTTGTTTTCCTGAAAATTTCGGCTTTTCAAAATAATTGACATATTTCTCAAAATTAGAATTTTTTGCAATGTCGGATTTCTTAACAGTTTTTTTCTCAAAATTTTAACAACTTTCCTAAGGTCTTAGCTTTTATATTTAAATTTTGATTTCTTTTTTAGGTTGTTATTCATTCTCAAAATATCTATTATTTTGGATTTTCTCACTCTTTTAAAATTGAAATTTTCTCGTCTTCACTTTCATTTTGAAACTTCGACATATTTTACAAAATTCTCATTTTTTTAACAAAATATATTACTCAAAATGTTTAATCGTTTTACGAAATTGTAATAAAAATAAAAAAATCGATTTTGAGAAAATAATCCAAGATTTCGATATAAAAGTTGCAATTTGGAACAGTAATTAAAATTTGAAGTCGAAAAGTCGAATTTTAGGAAAAGAAGTCGTATTTTCGAGAAAAAATTCGGTATCTTGTATATATCTGCAAACTTCAGAGAAAAAAGTGAAAGTTGCGAAAAGCATCAAAATTTTTAAAAGACACAACATTTTTCGATAAATGCAACAGGTCAATTAAAATTAAACGATCCCTATTTTGCGGGAAATTAAAATGAAAGACTTTTTATGATTTTTAATGAATCATTTTCATAATTTTGGTGGAATGGACTGGTTCTTAGTTACCTTTAAAAATTAAAACACAAATCTTGTCCCCCGAAATCGAGAAAGATTTGAATTTCAAATTTTAAATCATTTCCAATCTTATTACATTACAATTAGACACAAGGGCAATGATGTAATTTAAAATGAATGGAACTAGCCCACATTTCCGTCGTAAGGTCGAAGGATTTTTAAATGTTCATCTTTCCTAAACCTTAGATCTGAAGAAATGTGTTTCAAAATTAAGTAATTTTTTATGAGGATATGTAAAAGAAATTTTGTTGACCCACCTCCAATAAAATGAGATATTCTGAAAGAGTGCATTGGAGAAGATTTACGAAATATAGGATTAGAAATGTCAAAGAACTACTAAAAGTGTTCGACGTTTCGCCCACCATCGTAGGTCTCCCCAAAATTCACAAACCCAATATTCCTCTTAGGCCCATTGTCAGCACGATAAATTCACCTACCTACAATGTCTCGAAATACTTATCTAACATCCTCAAGTCATATACCGGAAACACATCATCACACGTCCTAAATTCTAAACACTTTGTCGAATTATTGCCCAAATTAACCCTAGACCCCAACGACATACTAGTAAGTTTTGACGTCACTTCACTATTCACAAATGTTCCAGTTTCCGACTCCATGACGATAATTCGTCAATTACTTTCAGGCAAAGAGAATGCTGATTTAACTGAAATGGATTTAAAACCTAAGGTTTGGCTTCGTTATGTAGATGACACATTTATTGTATGGCCACATGGCAAGGATTCACTAAATTTATTTTTGAAACACCTAAACAGTTTACATTCTTCCATTAGCTTTACTATGGAAATCGAAAACAACGGTTCTCTTCCTTTTCTTGACGTACTGGTCACCCGTTTACCAAACGGTCGCGTTTCTCATTCCGTTTATTGAAAACCCACCCATACTAATCGTTATTTGCATGCAGAGTCCCATCATCACCCTTGCCAAAAACGTTCTGTCATAAATTCACTGGATTCACGAGCTGTAGCAATTTCACAACCGATAAATCTTTCAGATGAGTTGAACAATATTCGTTTCAACCTCCGCAACAATGGTTACAAATCGCACGACATTGAACTACTGTCATTAAACTACATCTTCATCCTACCCCTCGTTCTTCACAAAATTCAATAATTTCTTCTAAAGCGCTTTCTCCTTATGTTCACGGAGTAACAGATCAACTCGGAAAATTATTGAGAAAACACAACATTAAACCCATGTTTTCATCAACCTCAAACATCCAACAGCTCCTCCCATCTCCTAAAGACAAAATTTCATCCTGTGGTTCTAATGGCGTGTACAGGGTTCCTTGTTCTTGTGGTTCAGGGTACATCGGAAAAACGAGGCGATCATTTAAGACGCTAATATCCGTCTGGTTTATTTTCGCAGTCAGCCATTGCCGAACATCAACATGAGACCGGACATAAGATTCTCTTTGATAATATTTCAATTATATCCAATATTCCCAATTACTGTAATAGCAAGATACGCGAGGCCATTGAAATCCAAAAATTCCCGAAAAACTTCAACGGAGACGACGGTTACATGCTTTCCTCCATCTGGAAACCAACCATCGGAAATCTTCGGAAGTGATCGCGCAGACGAATGGTATATAAAGTTTCCCTTTCTCTCTTTCCTGTCAGAAGAGTTTCACCTCTGGTATGGTGAACATACTGAGTTACCGTGCTCTTCTGTCTAAATTTTCTTATTCTTTGTACCAATTTTCAATTCAGAAGAGTTTCGCCTCTGGAATGGTGGACATACTGAGTTACCGTGCTCTGATGTTGGCCTTTTCATTTTTGCATATTCCTCTTTCCATTTATTTTTCTTTTCTTTGTTCCTGAAGAAGCCCCCTACGATGGTGGGCGAAACTTCGAACACTTTTAGTAGTTCTTTGACACGGTCCAATCCCGGAAGAAGTATATCCTGTACTGACTCTGGCCGTGAAAGCCTTCGTTATCATGATAAATATTATATCTTTTTTTTGGTGGAACGGACTGGTTCTTGGTTATCTTTAAAAATTGAAATACAAATCTTGTTTCCTGAGACCAAGAAAGATTAAAAAACACAAGAGAGGTTGCTCTAATACGTTTCGATAGCCAAGCTATCATCTTCAGAGAGATACTGAATGACAATATCTCTCTGCAGATGATACCTTGACTATCGAAATGCGTTAGAGCAACCTCTGTTGTGTTTTTTAATCCTTCTTGGTTTCAGGGGACAAGATTTGTATTTCAAATATTACATTTGTTAAAATAGGTTTCCATATGCGTTTTCTGTGAAAACACGAACAGTTAGCTATAGGGAAGTCTGATTGTATTTGATAGAGAATTGAATTCTTCAACCGACGTTGACATAAAATACAGGATGTTCTATTGAAAATAAAGAAGTTATTAGCATTTCAAACTTCTACTTATTTAGTTATAATTTTCGGACACCTCGTATAACCTAACCAATTGTTTACACGTGCGCCACAAAACTTAATCAATTACTAGAACTCAACCTATATTTGGCTTTGAATTTTTGAATTTAAAAGTGGATATTTTAAAAGTTCGAAATTTTAATAATTCGAAATTTTGAATAAAAATCGAATTCTCCAAAAAGGCCGTAATTTTCAAAAGGGTGACCTAAGAATCTTATTCACGCAGTTGAAGGTCCGGGTATCAGTGAACATTCCAGTAAATAATATTCCAGTAAATAGTATCAAAAAATGAACCTATTTCAATCTTCATAACAATTCTGTTTACATTTTTTAATTGATATTCATTCGCGTATTTGTACATTGACAGAATGTTTCTGCTTTACTTCACGGAAATCTATTGTTGCATTGAAAGGATGCCAAAAACGTCATCTATGCAGTCGAGTGTAAAAAGTTTAGTCACGTGCTAAATAACGCATCTGCTTTTTGGTCCATAAAAAACGCCGATTATAATATTTCGGACGGACGTATCCAAAACAAGAACGTGCTCCGCATACCGTAAAAAATAAATCCATTAAAAAGAAATTCGCGCACCGGCCGGCCGATGGTCCTTCCTGAGGGCACAAAAGAGAAAAATATTCAGGTTAAAGTAAGAGAAATCTGTTACACAAGGATTGCAGATTATATATTCAAAAAGTTCAGGGAGTGATCGAAAAACGGTCAATGTTGTTTTTATACAAAGTCTTTGTTCGGACGGTCGCTACTTTTGTCCACTTTGAGGCTTATGCGATCGGTTTCTTTTATTAGGGCAAGATTTCTTCCCTTCTTTCCCCAACTTGTTTGTCTGACCGTAACGTAAGGATAAAACTTCGATTCCTTTTACATTTTTACGTTAAACGTACTGATCAGATAATGTGCGGACAAAGGGTATTTATTTGAAAAATTTCCTACCGGTCACTTGATCTGCTTTTCAAACGCTTCGAATATCAAAAATAGAACGCCCGTATTATTCTTTTTTACATACTTTTGTCCTAAAAATACACACAGAATGCCCACATCAATCGAACAAACTTTGGCCGAATAATTCTATATTTTTTTTTAACCTAAAAACGACCCACTCGAGCCACTGCCATTTGTCTCTTAAATAGGATAAATGAAGACGCCTACTACGAAATTCTTAGGTCATCTGATTGTAGTCGATGTAATTTGCATTAAGGCTGCTTTAAAAATCTAGAGATTTAGAGAAAGAGCTGGTTGATGAAAAACTCATTACAACGAATCCTTGCTGATCTGTTGGTTATATTTGGATGTATAGATAAACAATTTTGAAACGATAAACTTCTATATGAGCCTATTCAATGTTTACTTATTTGCTTTTGAGCTTTGCTTCGACTTTTTTACACCTTTCTCTGCCCTTTAGACACGCATCTCTGTCAAAAGCGTAATCATTAGTGTCATCTTTTCAGGTATTTTATCATAATAGCGTATTTGCTTTATCATTCCATTTTCACAATCAGCCGGAGCTTTTCCGTCAATATCGGTGTTTTTGTGACGAAAATAAACGAAACGAATTTTTTATTCGTTCAAGCGACGGCGACGCACAGAAAGTGAAATATAAATCATTCTCGGGCAAATAACACAGATCCGCGATAGAGTTGATAGGCCGCACAACCATTGTATTGTGCTTCCATACTTTGTACACTATTGTTAGTTTTTTTTATGTTTTATTATATATTATGCTGCTGACAGAAGGGAGTGAGGAGCTGCGCCCTTTCGAGTATGGGGTGGTAACCATTCTAAAGAGAGAGTTTTCAACTAGAGTAGCTTAAATGGATGATGATTAACTAACTTAATATATAAATTTTAACGATTTTAAATAAACTAGAGTTTAAATAACAATTTAACTATTAAACTTTATTAATGATAAAAACGTTAATAAAGTTTAATAGTTATGAATATTAAAAAATTCCACGAAGTAAGGGTTGGAAATGTCAATTATTTAAACAACAATCTACAGTTAAAATTGCGTCAATTGCCTGAACTTACAAATTTACGACCATTTTCGCCATCCTCTAGTAAAACCGATTCTTTTCGAAAGTTCAGCTCAGTTTCGGTGTAATGTCCACAAAGACTTGAATTAGGCTTCATTATTATCTAATTATGTTTATGTTCATCATATTTCCAAAATTGTAGGAAACAAAACCTAAAAATTCGCACTATAGTCAAGGAATATCTTCGATTCGACAATTCAAAATTATATCGATTTTTCACACTTTCATTAACAACTGAACAACGAAGACCTTATTCGTATAACCGTAATTTACAACCTATCTAACTAAAGTGCGATTATCGGCTTATATTCATAACTGACACCTACTAGAATATTCGATATTTCATAATTATATTATCCCCTTAATAGCCACTTAATTATTTGGAATTATTTGAGAGATGCTTTTCTACCTAATAACTTCTTATTAGTAAACACAGAGCGGCTAAGAGAGCCGAGTTGGGGGGAGGGGGAGACAAAATGCCCTGGTCTGGCCTCCTAGAGGGGCCCTGGTCGGCAAGTCCAAGGTTTCTCGTAAATAATCAGAACCAATTAGAAATGACCAAATTTATAATGTAACATTTCCTAAAACAGTACAATAAGCAGAGTCGGACTGTCCATAAGGTAGATCGGCCAAATTTCCGACTTAAAACCCAAAGACAAAAAATTATGTCATTTAAAAAATTCGATGAAATCCTCAGTTCATTTTAGAAATATATTTCGCTATGATTCTTTTGGTTTTTTTAATCTCATTTATGTTTAAATTGCCAACAAATTTTAATCTGGATTCACATCCATAAAAATTTATGTTATTTGTTGTATTTGTCACAAACATTTAGATTAGATTTACGGTTGTTGTACTATTTTTGAAGAGTTTAGGACGCACACAAACGAATTCGTCAGTATAACACATAATATAACTATCTATATGAAACCTTTCCTTAAAAATATTTTTTTTAATTTCAGAGTACAACGTGCGATACAAATTTTTATTGATGTGGATCCAACTGTAACTCAAAATAAAAATCGACGCAGACGTGGCGAAATAGCGCTAGTAGAAAATAAATTCTTATTTTATTTAATTTGCTGCAAAGGTGTGGAATGAACATCAATTTAAGAAAAAAACATTTTTTAGAAATATTGCTATTAAAATCAGAATTTAGAGATCGAAATTTTAGTTCAACTTTTTTTGAAAAGTTCAAATTTTTTAAAAACTTTGAGTTTGAAAATTTTTAACTTTTTGAAAATTTGACATTTAAAAATTTCTGTTTTTGTCAGAATTTCCACTACTTTACAAAGCTTTATCTTTATTTTTGAATTTCGGGGTTTTTTAGAAAAAAGTTTTTGAAAATTTCCAGTTATTTTGAAAAATTCTTACATTTCCTGTATTCTACTTTTTAAATTTTTGACTTCTTTCAAAATTTTGGAGCTTTTTTTTTCAAGTTTTGGACTTTCTTTGAAAACCCGAAAGTGCATCTATTTTGAAAATTTGGTTTTTTCTGGAAAGTTTTTACACAATTTAAATGCTTTCAGGTTTTTTGGTTGGTATTGTAACGCAATGTAAATAGATGGAATAGAATTTAGAATAGAATTGTAAAATTTAGTAAATAAAAAAAGTTTCTAGAAGGATCTGATAAGGGGAAAAGCGGCCGCGATAACGAAACAAATGGCAGATAAGCGTTCCAGAAATTTCGGAAACGATAAGCCTTATCTGCCGAAAAGTTCTAGAAGCCGGGGGCCAAAACTATAAAAGGCGGTCAGCTTTCCCTCGAGTCAGTCAGTTAGAATCAGTGTAATTAGTGAGTTAGTAGAAGTCAATAATAAGTGAGTTAATTGTCAATTGCGGTGATCCAAGTTGAGTTCAGTAATAAAGTGGGTATAATCCATCACGTGTAATCAATTCGAACCGATAAGCCTGTAACAGTATGAAGCTTCAGACTTTTTTTTGAAAAATTCAACTATTTTGAAAATTTCAACTTTTGAAATTCCGCTTATTTCAATAATTCCACTTTCTTATTTTTTAAAAAAATTTCAGGTTTGCACAACGAATTTTTTTTATAAACTTGCAATATCGGGATATCAGCTTTAAAACAGAATTTTTTTCTCAAATTCGCGTTTGTCCCAAAGTTTCTTCTTTTAGTATTAAAATATTTAGAATTTTGACCTTCTAGAAATTTTAATTTTCCCTTTGAAATGTTAGTTGTAAATAATTTCGAAGGGAATATTCATAGAAAAACAACTGCAATTCTGATGAACCACCAACTTTGTAAAATAATATTATTTTGCGCATGGACCTCCAAGAGCGCAATTGTGAATTTCGGAGAATTTTTAGTGAATAAACAATTGAAATACTGATGAAATACTTAAAGTTCAACTTTTAGCTCAAGACATTTGCGAATTTTAATTTCATGAGAAAAGAACTTCCAGATGAACCCCAAATACCTAAATTTTTAACATGCCTATGATTCTCCAAGAAGAAAAGGTTTTAGGACAAAAGAATTGAAATACTGACGGACTACGAAATGTCCAACATATTGATTCAAAATTATTTTGATCAGGATCGTCCATGAGAGCATTTGCGTATTTTAGAGAAGATTTCATGGGATAACAACGGCAATACTGGTGAACCACCAAATACCTAACTATTTAACACAATATTTTTTTCCCATGGACCTCCAAGAGCATAACTGTGAATTTTAGAGAATTGTTCGTGAATAAACAATTGAAATACTGATGAAATACTAAATGCTCAACGTTTAGCTCAAAACATTTGCGAATTTTAATTTCATGGAAAAACAACTCCCAGATGAACCCCAAATACCCAAAATTTTAATATAACATTATTTTGCCTGTGATTCTCCAAGAAGAAAATGTTTTATGGCAAAAGAATTGAAATACTGGCGAACTATGAAATGTTCAACATATTGACTCAAAATTATTTTAATCAGGATCGTCCATGAGAGCATTTGAATATTTTAGAGAAGATTTCATGGGATAACAACGGCAATACTAATGAACCACCAAATACCCAACTATTTAACACAATATTTTTTGCCTGTGGACCTCCAAGAGCACAAATGTGAATTTTAGAGAATTGTTCGTGAATAAACAATTGAAATACTGATGAAATACTAAATGCTCAACGTTTAGCTCAAAACATTTGCGAATTTTAATTTAATGAGAAAACAACTCCCAGATGAACCCCAAGTACCCAAAATTTTAATATAACATTATTTTGCCTGTGATTCTCCAAGAAGAAAATGTTTTATGGCAAAAGAATTGAAATACTGGCGAACTATGAAATGTTCAACATATCGATTCAAAATTATTTTAATCAGGATCGTCCGTGAGAGCATTGGCGTATTTTAGAGAAGATTTCATAGGATAACAACAGCAATACTGATTAACAATCAAATACCCAACTATTTAATACAATATTTTTTGCCTATGGACCTCCAAGAGCACAATTGTGAATTTTAGAGAATTTTTCGTGAATAAACTATTCAAATACTGATAAAATACTAAATGCTCAACGGTTAGCTCAAAACATTTGCGAATTTTAATTTCATGGGAAAACAACTTCCAGATGAACCCCAAATTTTTAATATAACATTATTTTGCCTGTGATTCTCCAAGAAGAAAAAGTTTTATGGCAAAAGAATTGAAATACTGACGAACTATAAAATGTTCAACATATTGACTCAAAATTATTTTGATAAGGATCATCCATGAGAGCATTTGCGTATTTTAGAGAAGATTTCATAGAAAAACAACGGCAATACTGATGAACCATCAAATACTTAACTATTTAACACCATATTATCTTGCCTATGGACCTCCAAGAGGATATTTGTCAATTTTGGATTATTTTTCGTGAATAAATAATTGAAACACTAATAAATTACTAAATGTTCAACGTTTCCCTCAAACATTAAAGAATTTTAGGAATTTAATGGAAAAACCATTGTCAGATGAATTACCAAATACTCAAATTTTTAATAAAACTTTATTTTGCCTGCGATTCTCCAAGAAGAAAATGCTTCATAGCAAAAATGTTGAAACACTGATGAACAACCAAATATCCAACATTTTAGCTCAAAACTATTTTGATCAGGATCCTCCATGAGAATATTTGCCAAGTTTGGAGAAAATTTTATGGGAAAATAACTGTAATACTGATGAATCATTAAATTCTCAACTTTTTAACATGACATTGTCCTGCCTATGGACCTCGAAGAGCTAATTTGTGAATTTTAGAGAATTTTGCGTGAATAAATAATTGAAATACTGATGAACTACTAAATGCTCAACATATAGCTCAAAACATTTGCAAACTTTAGAGATTTTATGGGAAAACAAGTGTCGGATGAACTACCAAATAACTAACTTTTTAGCATAACATTATTTTGCCTCTTGTAGAATCAAGAAGGGGATGTTTCATGACAAAACAATTGAAATACTGATGAACTGCCAAATGTCCAACATGATAGCTCAAAATTATTTTCATCAAGATCATCTATGAAAACATTTGCGAATTTTAGAGAAGATTTCATGGGAAAACAACTGCAAAACTGAAAAATTACCAAATACCTATATTTTTAGCAGCAAATTAATTTTCTTCTGATAATCCAAGAGGCCTTTGTGAATTTTAGAAA
Source organism: Dastarcus helophoroides (assembly GCA_028583605.1). Classification (NCBI taxonomy): domain Eukaryota; kingdom Metazoa; phylum Arthropoda; class Insecta; order Coleoptera; family Bothrideridae; genus Dastarcus; species Dastarcus helophoroides. Next base: position 7,077,052 of record CM053327.1, on the reverse strand, counting down.
ATATTTCATAACAAAACAATCGAAATACCTCAACTTTTACTTTTTTTCTTTATCTTCGACCTAAATTCCAAATTTTGGACGTCTCCAAATATTTTCATTTTTTTTTTCAAAAATTTTAGATTTTTCTCATAACTTCGAGTTTCATCTCAAAACTTTATTAACAATTAAAGAATTTCAAGTTTCAATATTTTACATTTTTCACGAAAATTCGACGGTAAGAGTCGACATTTGTCTTTTCCAAGTTTGTCTCTGTGTGTGGTCTTCCATTTTAAATTTTTGGCTTTATTCGCAAAACTCCGAACTATCACTATTTTTTTTTAAACTAAATTATTAACGTAAAGTAAAAGTTCAGATATATTTTCGAGATCAAATGTTGTCCATAATTTCAATTTTAAAATTTAAATTTCCAATTTTTTTTAAAACTTCAACTTTGGAAGATTTTTATAGATTAGTTTTTTCTGAAAATTCCAATAGTTTTGGGCAATTTTAAACTCTGAAATTTTTATATTTTGTATGATTTTTATATTGAGTCTAAGATTCCAGAAAATGATTTAAAAAATTTTCAGTTTTCTATGTAAATTTCGTTATTTTTTCAAATATACTAAAATATCTGTTTTTTTCTAAATTTTTTTATTTTCAGTTTACTTTATTTCTTATAAATTATAAATTTTTTGTTGGTTTAACTCCAAGCCTTTTCCCAACTACTCCCATAGTTTCAAACCCACTATTGGGGAATTAGCGTTTAAAAATGTCTGCTAAATAAACAGTATGTACTCTAAATTGGGTCTAAGAACAAACGACTTTTTTTCTAAATTGTGTAGAATCAAATCAAATTACGTATATGTTATAAATGTTGGGGTTCTTGTTGGCTCTTAATGTGGTAATAGGGATAAAATTTGACTTTTGCAATTCTTGGAGAGTGGCGTTAAACGTGAAAAAATGGAGACAGTAATATTTTATAAGTTCAAGTGTATGAAGTTGTATGTAAAAAACAACTCATAAAATTCAATGCAGTTCATCCAATTCACTTTGATTCACTTCCGACGTCAAAATAAACAATAGTCAGTCGAACACTGAGCTTTTCAGAAGTCATAAATTCCAACGGTATTTTAATAAGCAAACCCTACAAAATGGGCTTTACGCACGCGAAAGATGGAGAGGAATCAAGTCGCCCCAGTCTTTATGCGTTTTTTAACCACGCGTGCTGCTGCCTACGGTGAGATTACGTACCACGTGGACCAAACACGCGCTCCACAACCAGGTGCAACACAATTCCCGAAACAGGGAAATGTTTTACGCTAAAAAACACAAAGTGGAAGAGGGTGGTTTTTTGTTACTGTCTCATTGAGCGACTAGACTGTTAGATTTCGTACATGTGTAGAATTGTCATTTCAAAAATAGAAAATAAACCCTTATTTTATTGAAATAGAAGGTGGTGTTGAATCGAAGAGATTAGTGATTGAAATGATCCCGTTTTAACTCATTTTACGATTTAGTGAATTTCGTTTAAATTCATGATACCTGTGGATTAGAATTAATTTGAATTATTATAGACATAGGAAGGAAGTTTCATACTTTCGAAAAGCAAATATCACCAAGTACATCAAGTACACTTTCTTTGTCGATCTATTTTTTATTCATATTCCATTGAAGATAAAAAGAATAATTAGCTTCGTTTGAATGAATCTCTCTTGATGACAAACTAGACATTACAAAAATTGAAAAATCTCATGAACGTTGAATACCTACTCCCCGTTATAATCCTACTCTGTTGTTCAATCTTTGCTTCAGAAACACTTTATGACAAACTGTCACAAACACCCCCAGAAATGGACGCAATAAAGCGGGGCCACTTGAAGAAGCCATCAGACGATTGGAGGACAATCGCCGGTGGTTGTATATTAAATTAGACATGGAAATTGAACGTGAAGTTGTGGATAAAGCGTAGGTGCCCCTATGCAGCCGCGTATGTTCAAAAAGCGAGAATATTTGAAAAGCGTTATTCGGACCTATGCAGTCAAGTGTCCTCGACATAAATGATGTCCCCTCAATTTATCATTCTGCTTCAATGGCCGCCATATTGAATTTATACAGCAGCATGCCAATGACAACTGAGATGTTTTGTAAGCGATGAATGGACTGTAAAAAGATTACGTGGATTCATTTTAATAGAATATCTATTGTTGCAGTCGAATTCTAAGAAATACAAATCTTATCCGTTTTATATTCACCCTAGTGTACCTGTTTGCATTAGTTTTGCAACAAGGATATATTTTTTGCAAATAATTTGTTATGTACTTGTTCCTATTATCCATGATACCATCATCGACGGTCGTGGTTTGCTCTATTAACGACAAAGCGAAAAACTCGGTTTTCCGCGATGAAGCTAATTCTATTTTGGAATGAGTTTCCGTCAGTTGGTCTGCGAGTTTAATGTAAATGATCACGCTACAGGTGGCGATTTTTGACCAATTTCTGATATTCTTTTATAGATTTGCAATTTATTAGAATAGGACCTCAATTATTTTGGAAATAATTGATCACACCTAAGAGTCATCAGTTTGAAATACGCGCCTGGTTTAAAAGGACAATTATAGATCAGGGGTTGGTAACTATTTTTGTCAACGGACCAAATAATATTTTCGCATCATAACGCCGACCGAATGATAAAAAATTGTCGAAACAAATCAAAATTGTGTAACCTGTGAGATGGATTTAGAATTTACACTTGAATATTTGTCTTCTTTTCGACATTTAACTTCAAACCAAAAACTTTAACTTTAAATCATATACTAGAAAATTACCACAAGCAGAATATCAAATTCAACTTTATATTTCTCTTAGAAAATAGAATTTTCAAGCAAAACTTTAAATTCAACTTCGAAACTTATCAAATCTCGAGTTTAATATAAAAATGTCCATTACATTTTTTTGAATCTCTAATTTGTAGTCAAATTTGTGCGGATTTGAATAAAAATTAGAAACCGATTGATTGTTGCTTTTTTATTTGGCTTCTAAGCTTAAGTTATGAAAAAAGAAGTTTAGATTTATTGGAAAAAACATTAATCTAGACATTATTTAAAAAAGTAAAACTACCCTAATGGACGGTAAAATCTCCGCGATGAGATCTAATCTGTCTATCCTAGGAGTGAATGCGAGCACTAACTTCTCTTGGGACGATCATGTGCGCGCCATTGCCAAGTCCGCCTCTCAGAAGCTAGGCTTTCTTTTTAGAGCTAAAAAGTACTTCACATCTCATCAGCTACTCACACTATACAAAGCTTAAGTTAGGCCAACGCTAGAATACCGTTCTCATGTTTGGAGTTTTGCCCTAAAGAACACTTTAGCTCTTTTGGATTCAATTCAAAGAATAACGATTGGCCTAATTGATGACGAGAATTTGACCGGTTCTCTCGAATCAATAGAGCACAGACGGATGGTTGGCGACTTATCTCTTTTCTACAAGTACTATCATGGAAGATGCTCACAAGAACTAATAGGATTGATCCCTCCAAGGGCAAGATTTTTGAGGCATACAAGACAGTCGAGGACAGCGAATTCCTGTGCTCCTGAGCATGACACAGTGAAAACTTCTCTCTACGGAGACTCTTTTTTTCTATAGAACTTCCAAGCTATGGAACTCGTTACCGAAACAAATGTTCCCTAAAAATTACACCCTATTCTTGGTTAAGAAGGCGGTTCATCGTCATCTATCCTTGTTTCCGCATCCTACTCGCAGTGCTTTGAAGGCATAATGGGATTACCCTTTGCGAGTGAATTAAACTTAAAGAAAATCTGAATTTACAGAAAATCTTTAAAAAGTTAAGCTCAAAATCAAAGTTGACTGACGAAAAGAAAATTAAATTTAAAAAAAAATAATTTTATATTTAAATTGAAAATTTAGCTAGGAAAAGGCAAAATTAAAAGTGTAAACTAGAAATTTTATTAAAAAAAAAATAATTTCCAGTTTAAAGTCAACATTTTGAAAAATAAATAAAAATCATTCGACAAACGCGGAAGTTAAATACAAATTGGAAGTGTTACTTCCCAATTTTGTAAAACAAAGTTTGAAATCAGAATTTAAAAAAGAAATCAACGCTTTGATAGAAAAATAGCAGTTTTAGTAAATAAGTAAATAAAAATCTTTCAATAAACACAAAAGATACAAATTGAGAGTTTCAACCTCAAAAAAGGGGTTTCAAATCGTAATTGTAAAAAACAAACCAACTTTTTGATAATACAGTCGGAATTTTATCAAATTTTCGAGTTGAAACTTAACATTTTGAGAAAACACTGTAGAGCTGTCGTAAAAATCAAAATGTTTGGAAAAAGTCAAAAATTTGAGTAGAGGTAAAAAATTTAAGAATAAATTGAAAACGGTAACTCAGAGATCTAAGAAAGAAATCTAAGTTTCGACATTAAATCAAAACATTTCTAGAGTTATGGAAAGTGTTCAAATCTAAATTCGGTTAAGAGAGGAAAATAAAAATTTTCAAAAAGTCGAAATGCCGAATTCTAAGTCAAATTTAAGAAATAAAAAGGGTAAATTATATTGAAGATATAGACAGTTAAGAGACGAAATTTGGAAAACATGTTGTAATCTATAAAAAGTACAAATTTGTAGCGAAATTTTCGGAAAAAGTGAAAAGCGAAATTTTAAACATGAAATAAAAAAATCAATAGTTATGTATAACTTACGAAATGATTTTAAACACATTTAAATTGAAAATTTCAGAGAAAACCTGATTGTTCTATATAGATCAGGGCTTGGCAACTATTTTTGTCAACGGACCAAATAAAATTTTCGCATCATAACGCCGGTTAGATGATGAAAAATTGCCGAGTTGGATTTCGAGCTTACACTTCAAACCAGAAATTTTTGTTACAAATCATGTACTAGAAAATTAACACAAATACAACATCAAATTCAACTTTAATTAAATTTTTAATCAAAAGATTAAATTCAACTTCAAAATTTATCAAATCTCGACTTTAATATAAAAATGTCCATTACATATTTTGAATCTTTAATTTGTAGTCAAATGTGAGTGGATTTAAATAAAAATTGGAGACCGATTGATTGTTGCTTTTTTAATTTGATCTTGAAGCTGAAATTATGAAAAAAAAAATATAGGAAAAGAAAACATTAAACTGGAAATTATTTAAAAAAGTAGAACTTTACGGAAAACTCTGGAATTTATAATTATTCTTTCTAGAGTTTAAAGTTAAAGTGGCAAAGATAACAAATCTGAATCTACAAAAAATCTTTAAAAAGTTGAATTTAAAATCAAAGTTGAAATGATAAAAAAAAATTAAATTAAAAAAAAATTAATTTTATATTTGGATTGATTTTTTTAAAGTTTAATCCACTTGCAAAGGGTAACTTCATTATGCCTTCAAAGCACTGCGAGTAGGATGCGAAAACAAAGATAGATTGCGATGAACCGACTTCTTAAGCAAGGATAGGTTCTAATTTTTGGGGAAAATTCCATTCGTTAACGAGTTCCATAGCTTGGAAGTTCTATGGAAAAATAAAGTCTCCGTAGACAGAAGTCCTCACTGTGTCAAGCCGGTTCGCACAGAAATTTGCTGTCTCCGACTGTCTTGTATGCCTTAAGAATCTTGCCCTTGGGAGGATCAATCCTTTTAGTTCCTGCCAGCATCTCCCATGATAGTACTTGTAGAAAAGAGACAAGTCACTAACCATCTGTCTATCCTCTAGTATTTCGAGAGAATCGGTCGAACTCTCGACATCAATTAGGTGAATCTATGTTAGTTCCTGCGAGCATCTTCTATCATAATACTTGTAGAAAAGGGACATCAAGTCATGAACCATCCACCTATGCTCTAGCATTTCGAGAGAATCGGTCAAACTCTCGTCATTAATTAGGCGAATCGCTCTTCTTTGAACTGAATCCAAAAGAACTAAAGTGTCCTTTGGGGCTGAACTCCAAAGATCTAGTGTTGGCCTAATAACTTAGGCTTTGTATAGTGTGAGTAGCTGACGAGATGTAAAGTACTTTTTAGCTCTAAGCTAGCTTTTAAGAGGCAGATTTGGTAATGACGCGCATATGAGCGTCCCAAGAGAAATTTGTGCTCGCATTTACTCCTAGGATAGATAGATTAGATATCATCGGAAGGATTTTACCGTACATTAGTATGTTTGTTGCATTATCCCTTGATGTTTTCTTAGAGAAAACCGTGGCCTGAGTTTTTGAAGCGTTGAAGTCGACCAAATTTTTGTACCCCATTCCAGAATGATTTCGAGAGTCCGATTAATCAGCTGTATCTGCTGTTCTCTTAGTCGATATGAAGCAGCGACGGATAATGGTTTGTCGAAGAAAAAAGATGACACAAGGCTACTATCATCTGCGTAGCTGTATATCGGATTGGAAGTTGAAGCTAAGGGATCGTTTATGTGTGACAAAAACAGAGTAGGAGGCAGGAGATACCCCTAAGGCAGTCCTGCATTAATCATAAATGTCTCGAATGAATGCCATCGACGACGTCCTGAAGAGATCTGTCAGAGATAAAATTGTATATTAAATGACAGAGTCCTGGAGGAAAACCATAAGATGTTAATTTGGCGAAAAGAGATAGACGCCAGACTCTGTCAAAGGCTTTTGAGATATCCAATGCAATAATTCTAGCGTCACTTTGTTTTCCCATAGCTGAGTTACAGATATGAGTAACATATACCAGTAGATTGCCCGTGGAGCGTTGTTGTCTAAAACTGTATTGCTTGTCCGAGATGTCTCTATTTTCCTCCAGATATTTGAGAACCTCGATGTTGATAACCTTTTCCATCACTTTAGATATACCGGGAAACAAAGATATAGGGCGATAGTTGTTAGCCAAATTCCTTTTTCCCTTTTTGGGACAGGCCGCACCCTAGCAGATTTGCAGATGTTAGGGAATACGCCTTTGTTGTAAGAGAGTGTGACCAATTTGCTTAGGACAAGAATCAACTCTGGAGCGCACTTCTTAAAAACAATAGCGGGGATTCCATCAAGGCCAGAAGCTTTCGAGGGGTCGAGCTCAAGGAGAATCTTCCTGATTGTACGTTGTCTGAAAACAACTTCAGGCATTGAAGTGCCAGCCTTAGGAAAAATAGGAGTTTCTGCGTTTCGAGAATCAAGATTAAAATTTTCAGCAAACATTAAGGCTGTCATGTCAGCCTTTTTCTTGGAGGTAGTGGCAATATTGTTATTTTCATTGAGTAAAAGTGGAAAATTTGAAGATGTAAAATTTTTTCCAATCGACTTTGCAAATCCCCAAAAGGACCTGTAACCGTTCGGACAGTTGATAAGCCTCTGGCGCATTTTACGATCGAAATTACTTTTTGTCTCGTCAATAACCTGCTAACAAGAATTTCATGCATCTACAAATGTGGCCCGAGTCTCGACTGAGGGATTATTTCGCCAACGACGACATGCTCGATTTTTGGAGGAGACAGTCCGAGTACATTTTTGGCTGAACCAGGATTTACTGGAGGCAATGGAAGTGGGGAATTGAGCATTCCATACCAATCAGAATTTTCAGTTTAGCTAGGAAAAGGCAAAATTAAAAGTGTAATCTAGAAATTTTATGAAAAAAAGAAGTAATTTCTAGTTTAAAGTCAACATATTGAAAAATAAATAAAAATCATTCGACAATCGCGGAAGTTAAATATAAATTAGAAGTTTTAATTCCCAATTTTCTAAAACAAAGTTTCAAATCGGAATTTAAAAAAAACCAACGTTTTGATAGAAAAATTGCAGTTTTAGCAAATAAATAAATAAATAAAAATCTTTCGATAAGGACGCAAAATACAAATTGAGAGTTTTAACCCCTAATTTTCAAAAAAAGAGGTTTTAAATCGTAATTTAAAAAAAACCAACCAACCTAACCATACAGCCATACAGTTGAAATTTTAGCAAATTCTTGAGTTGAAGCTTGAAATTTTGAGAGAAAACCCTCTCCGCTTTTTCACGTTTAACGCCACTCTCCAAGAACTGCAAAAGTCAAATTTTATCCCTATTACCATTAGGAGCCAACAAGAATAATAATAATTTGAGTTGATTCTACACAATTTAAAAAAAAAGTCGTTTAATCTTAGACCCAATTTAGAATAATATGTTTAGCAGACATTTTTAATCGCTGCATAAATTTCGCAATAGTGGACTTGAAACTATGGGAGTAGTTGAGAAAAGGCTTGGAGTTAAACCAACAAAAATTTATAATTTATAAGAAATAAAGTAAACTGAAAATAAAAAAAGAGATATATTAGAGTATTTGAAAAAAAAACTGAACATTTGTTAAATCATTTTCTTGAATCTTAGGCTTAAAATAAAAATAATACAAAAAAGTAAAAATTTCAGAGTTTAAAATCACCCAAAACTATTGGAATTTTCAGAAAAAAACTAATTTATGAAAATCTTCCAAAGCTGAAATTTGAAAAAAAAACCATTTAAAATTAAAATTATGGACAACATTTGATCTCAAAAATATATCCAAAGTGTGTTAAAAATTTAGTTAAAAAACGGAAAAATAGTGAAAGTTCGGAGTTTTGCGAATAAAGCCGAAAATTTAAAATGGAAGGCCACACGCAGAAACAAACTTGAAAAAGACAGATTTAGACTCTAACGTCGAATTTTCGTGAAAAATGTAAAATATTGAAAGTAAAAATATTTTAATTATTAGTAAACTTTTGAGAGGAAACTCGAACTTACGAGGAAAATCTAAAATTTTTGAAAAAAAATGAAAATATTTGGAGACGTTTAAAATTTGGAATTTAGGTCAAAGATTAAAGAAAAAAGTAAAAATTGAGGTATTTTGATTGTTTTGTCATAAAATATTCTCTAAAATTTACAAAAGTCTCTTGAATTATCAAAAGAAAATTAATTTTCTGTTAAAAATATAGGTATTTGGTAATTTATCAATATTGCAGTTGTTTCCCATGAAATCTTCTCTGAAATTAGCAAATGTTTTCACAGAGAATCTTGATAATTTTGAGCTAACATGTTAGACATGTTAGACATATGGTAATTTTCAATTGTTTTACCATGAAAAATCCCCTCTTTGGAGAATCAGAGGCAAAATAATATTATGTTAAAATGTGTGTGGATATTTGTGGTTCACCTGGCAGTTATTTTCCCACAATATCTCTAAAATTCGCAAATGTTTTGAGCTAAATGTTGATCATTTATTAGTTCATCAGTATTTCAATTGTTTATTTATAAAAAAATTCCTAAAATTCAGAAATGTGTTCTTGGGGGACTATAGGCAAAATAATATTATGTTAAAAAGTTGGAAATCGGTGGTTCATCAGTATTTCAATTGTTTTGCCATGGAACATTTCCTTATTGGAGAATTACGGGCAAAATAACGTTATGTTAAAAAGTTGCTTATTTGGTAATTCATCTGGCAACCAAGAAACCAAGAAAAAATAAAAAAAGCAAAAGATCAATTGTTGTATTTTTTAATTAATTATTAATTAATAATGGTTTTCGGGGGACAAGATTTGCATATCACACCCTAAGAAGGAGGTCGTAAAAAATCCAGACAAAATAAATTTTACAAATTTTGTTCGAAATTAACTTTTAGTTTTTAAGTTTTTTCCCAAATTATTTTTCTTTAATTTCGAAATTTGAGTTCTATTTTTATTTGCATCTTTTAATAGAAATTTCGACCTTTTTGAGAACACACTTAAAATTTCAAATCGTAGTCCATATTTTTAAATTCGAATCGATAATAGTAAAACAGCCTACATTTCTTGAAACCATGAGGCAAAGAACTTTTTTTATAAATTTCAATTTTTTTAAGTATTCGCAGTTAAGTAAAACTTTCTCAAGCTTTCAAGTCAAAATTTGAAAATTAACGGAAAGCTAGTGAGTGTTTCGAAAAAAGTGATTAATAGATCCTATAACCTGGAATGCGACAAATTTTTTGGTTCCTATTGTCCTGAAAAAAATGTTATTTTAGGAGAGTGATCAGTGTGGGTCCCAATTTAATTAAGTAAAAAGACGCTAAACATTTTTTTCATTACTGTAAAAGCTATATTTTGCTTTCTATCATATTTTGAGGCTGCATTTACAAAGCATAATAGTGTATGTAGTGTGAAGTTAAAATGTGTTTAGTAGATGTTTATTAGTAGAAACTATTAAAAATCTCTTAGGAAGATACACAGCCCAAGAAATTATTATTCGTAGGTTAGAGAATTTTCGTCGAGTCAAATAATTCGAGTTTTTAGGAAGGTAAGAAATTGTTTTTTGAATGCTTCGAGATATCGAATATTCTAGAATCTCTGGAATACAAATATAAGGCAACAATCGTACCCGATCGTTTGTTATAAACAAACTGTTACACCATTTACGAATTAATTATTGAGTTGTTTAATAAATGTATACAGTGTTTAACTGTACGAATCGGTAAAGCATCACAAGGCAAAACTGAAAGTAGACATTTCGATACTTCCCGAACAAAAATGTCAATAAAAAAGCAAAAATTTCAGTTTTAAATACAAATTTCTAAATATGAAATTTGATAAGTTAAAAAGAAATCTGCTAAAGAATGGAATTTTCATTTACAGTATCCAGTACTTCAACTTAAGTTCAACATTTGAGATTAAGGTCGCAATTTTTTAATTCAAGTCTCAAAGATGGAATGAAAATAAAATTTCAATTAAACATTTTGGCTTTTTTTATGAAAAAAATTCGAGAAAAAATTGATGTTTAAAATCAATTTTATGTAAACTATGTGAAAATTTCGACACTTTTTGTAGAAAAATCTGGCGAAAAAAATTGTAATTTGGTCAAATTTTAAGAAGTAAAGTATTCATTGTGAGTTTAAATTCGAAATTTTTAATGCTGTAGGACACTATATTCGAGAAAAGTGGATAATACGAATCAAAATTGAAAGCTAAACAATTAACGAAAAGGTAAATATTATGAGACTAAAATCAAAACTTTTAAGAAAAAATCGAAACTTTGAAGCTAAAACATTGATGTCAAATCGTGATTTCGAGAAAAAAATTCAGAAAAATTTTTCTTAAAATTTAGTTTTTATAGAAATATAGTTATAAATATAAACATTTTTAATTGCTTTTTTTAAACACGCCTTATAAAAAACTGCCGAATGTGATATTTTAGTTATACTGAAAGATGTTTTTTTCAATTTGTTTAACATTTCTTCGGCCCAGTTTGGAAATATTTAAATTTTTTATGGTTTGTTGACAATTTTATAAACAGTTTTTGAAATGCGACTACGTGATATTTAAATTTATTGAAAACGTCACTTCATGACAGTTTGCAAATTAAAAGGTTAGTTTATTTTACATAGAATAGGAAAAATGAAAAATAGGAGACCAAAAATTAAATATGGAAAAAAAATAAAAATTTTGTTTTTTTGATAAATTAGAAAAATATAAAAAAATACATAAAAGAGGTTGTAGCACTGGACATCGATGTTTCGCTCTCATTTGAGCTCGTCAGCAGTGCATAACATGGAAAGGGAACAATGGGGAAGAAATACTTAAAAATAAAATTTTTTTTTTTAAATATAAAAAAGAAAAATAAAGAAATTTTAACATGAATAGACGTTTCATCATTAATTTACTGTGTTAAAAATTTACTGTGTTAAAAATTTACTGTGTTAAAAATTTACTGTGTTAAAAATTTAAATATTTGAAGCCCAATCCACAAGAAACAACTACTCCGAGGGCTAATACCCCTTCCGGCATTGAACTACACCTGTGGGTTGAACTTATATGCTCTTGGTGACTACTGTTCCTAAATGGTGAGTGCTTCTAACTACCAAGCTGAATAGATTTCAGCGGTTAGGAACAGTAGTCACCAAGAGCATATAAGTTCAACCCACAGGTGTAGTTCAATGCCGGAAGGGGTATTAGCCCTCGGAGTAGTTGTTTCTTGTGGATTGGGCTTCAAATATTTAAATTTTTAACACAGTAAATTTTTAACACATTAAATTAATGATGAAACGTCTATTCATGTTAAAATTTCTTTATTTTTCTTTTTTATATTTAAAAAAAAAATTATTTTTAAGTATTTCTTCCCCATTGTTCCCTTTCCATGTTATGCACTGCTGACGAGCTCAAATGAGAGCGAAACATCGATGTCCAGTGCTACAACCTCTTTTATGTATTTTTTTATATTTTCCTAATTTATCAAAAAAACAAAATTTTTATTTTTTTTTTCCATATTTAATTTTTGGTCTCCTATTTTTCATTTTTCCTATTCTATGTAAAATAAACTAACCTTTTAATTTGCAAACTGTCATGAAGTGACGTTTTCAATAAATTTAAATATCACGTAGTCGCATTTCAAAAACTGTTTATAAAATTGTCAACAAACCATAAAAAAAAAAAATTAAATATTTCCAAACTGGGCCGAAGAAATGTTAAACAAATTGAAAAAAACATAATATTTCCGGTCAATAAGGGTCTACCATGAAGAATTATACTGAAAGATATTGAAAGTTAGAAGATAATAAAGAAATTTGAATGCAATTTATTCTGTTATTAGTCCAGACAAAAATGCTTATTTAATTCGACTAATATAACCGATAAAAATCTAAATAAACTCAAATAACAGGCATTATTGTTCAAATTAACGATGCAGGGATGACGTCAGCGAATCTAACGATTCAATTATACAAAATCAACGAAGGGTTTGCGCCCGTCGAGCATTTGCGGCAGAAAAGGATGAAATCCACCCCTATGCCATCGCCCTATATTAAAACAATATAACCAAAACGAGTTTTCAAATTACACGAAACGCACCAATTTGGGTCTTATATTCCCTAACCAGAGAATCCATCGTTTTTGCTTCAGCAAAACCCTTCCCTCTATCACGCTGGACTGGAGTCGCCAGACAGTTGATCCTAGGCAGCGCCGCTTGCGAAGGGAGTAAGAATAAATGCCATTTTTCCCTAAACACTGCAAAATCAGGGGTGGAATTCAGGAAAGGGAAGTTGTACAGTCTGATCTAATGTTATGTCATCATTCCTCGGACCTCTGGTCACTGTCAAGTTGTATGTTTAACGGATTTAGATATTGAATTTCTGTTTGATATTTGCCCTGGATTAACTTCCCTTTGTTCTTCTTTATGCGTTTCTGCAGTCCTTTCAGGAAGTTATCATTTTTTGTCTTTTTAAGAAATAATTAGGATTCTTGTTTGAAACGACTTCCTACTTCCATGTTGGTTTGGTTTCTGTAAAAATAATGCGCTCATTGGTAAAATTTATGTTTCTCAATTCATAACAGAACAGAACAAAACAGAAGTAGTAAAATTTCTTCAGCATAGATTTTAAATGTGGAAAAATATTTATTTTTAAAATAATTATAATTTACTAATTAAAAAAGGTTTTTATAATTTACATCTACAGTGTGGACCATAAGTAATGGTACACAGAGCAATGGTGGATTTTTTGAATAAAAATAATGTGATGTAGCACATTTACCTTATACCAAAAGTTGATATTAACAGAGATACAGGGTGTCAAAGTTGAAAAAAAAAATCGAATTTTTCATATAATTATGGAATGAATTGTAATATAAGCACAAAATTTGGCACAAGGAGGTTTCTTAAGTCGAAAAACTCTAATTTGCTAACATATTACCAATAGCTGATAGGGGGCGCTACCTGCGCTATCCTGCATAATTGTAAATCATCATAACTTTTTGTGCACCCACGTATATTCATTTTTTACGTAAAAAAGGTGTTCTTTCTGAAAGTTGATACGAACAACCGTTTCCAAGATATTTGCCTTTAAATCTTGAAGTGCCTTGGTTTTAAATTACTAAGATATTAAATTTTCGAAGCAGGCTTGAAAAAAAAGTAAGAATAAGGCAGCCTTGAAACTAATTTATGTCAAATATTACTTTGCTGATAATATTATTACCCAAATTTTGAAAATTTCAATAAAGAAGATTAAAAAATTAAGACGTAATTTATTTTCTAACACAGAGATGTGAGATATGATCTCTGAGTCTGTACAAGAATATTTTAATAGTCTAGGTGGTCAAAGCAGATATTTGGGGATGAATTTTAATAAGAGACAGCCAGATTTTTAATTGTTTACAATCTCTTTACATGAAAAAGGTCATTTCCCACATACTTATTTTTGAAAATAAATTTTGTTTTGGTATTTTATTTAAATTTGCTTTAGAAATTTAAAAACTATGTATAATAATAATGCTAGTAGCGTAATATTTAATATAAACTATTTTGGAGTCAGTTTTATTACTTTTATTTGGAAACCTACTGCGAAAAATTCACATTTACATAACTTAAAATAAACGTACTGCAAACTTTGAAGGCAAATATCTTGAAAACGGTTGCTTGTATCAACATTTAGAAAGTATACCTTTTTTACGAAAAAAATGTAGGTTAATAAAAATCTATTTAAAATAAGTGTACATGAAGACACAAAAAAGTTATGATGCTTTAGAATAATACAAGGTGGCGCAGGTGGCGCCCCCTATGAGTTACTGACAATCTGTTAGCAAATTAGAATTTCTTGACCAAAGAAACCCCTCTATGCAAAATTTCTTGTCTTTAGTGAAATGTGTTTTTTAGTTATGCGAAAAAATCACATTTTTTTTCTCAACTTTGACACCCTATATCTCAATTAATATCAACTTTTGGTATAAGGTAAATGTAGCTAAATCACGTTATTTTTATACGAAAAAGTTACTCTTGCTCTATGCACCATTACTTATGGTCCACCCTGTATATCTGTATTAATGTTATAAAGAGAAAATTTCTGATCGACCTAATTCTTAACGGAGACTCGAAACTAATAAATTCAGGGACACGAAATTTGAATAATAAGTTCCTTTCATGGTAAAGGTGGACAACAAGAAAGGATTTGTAAAAATTCCTACTCTAAGGGCCGCAATCGTGTTTGAAAATTAACATGGAACAACGTTTATAAGGCATTCTATAACTTACAATTTTGTGAGAACAATATATAAAAATAAAAAAAAATAATTAATTGGACATGTGCTTCGTTGATTTTAACGATTCAACCTCTAAAGGGGTAAAAAGAATGAAATAAAGTTTGAAAATTAGTGCTGAACAAAGTAATTAATGCATTTTATGAACTAAAATTTTGTGGAGGTAATCTATGAAAGAAATAATTAAAGAAGTATCTGGCAGATTTTTACAATTCGACGCGTAAGAGGGTAAAATATATCACATTGTTATGTAAAAAATTTAAAAAATCATTTTTTAATCCTAAATTTTGCTTAAAGAGTATAGGAAATAAATAACTGAGCTCCTCTAAACAAGGGAAAGTGGATATCACAGTTTGGATCCAACAAAATAAAAAAGTGTTTATAAAGATTATATGAAAGCAAAAGCAGTGACTAAATACGCACTTAATCAATTTTAAAACTTAAAGTCCTAATTGTTGATAAAAAAGTGTATTTATTTAACTGAATGTCGAAAACCTAACATTTTTTATAAGCTAAACATTAGGTTTTCAACAACAATTTTGCCCCAATCAGACAAAATTTTGAAACTCCAAAATTTTCAAAAAATTTAAGGCTCCAGAAAGTCAACATTTTGAAAAACGGTACCATTTAAAAACGCGTGGAACTTTTAAAAATGATCGAAATTTTTAAACTAAGACGAAATTTTAAAAAAGATCTTAATTTAAAAAAAAACCGAAATTTTTAAAGAAAAAGCTCGAATTTTTCAAAAATACAGTTAAAATTTAGGCAAGAAGCCGATATCTCGAAAATCTTAACGCTAAAAAGTCAAAATTTCGAGAAAATTTTTAATTATTTAAAAAATGATTGACATCTTCAGTTAGATAGAAAGTTGGAAAAAATATAGGAGTTTTCAAGTGGATATTGAAAAAATAAAAAAAATAAATAAAAAGCATCGGAATAGTGTAAATTTGCAATATAAAATTATCAAAACTTCGAGAAAAAACATTTTAAAAAATCAAAATTTTCACAAAAATGGTTAAAATTTTAAGAAAACCACGGGATTCTGAAAAAAACTTTAAATTTTAAAAGTTTCAGGATTTTGAAACAATTAAAATCTCCTCCAAAATGAAATATTAAAAAAAAATCGAATAAAAGAATTTTTCAAAGATCAAATTCATCAAAAAAGGTAAAAACTGAGAAATTCAATTTTTAAAAAAGATGAAATTTTAGGAATGGTTCAAATTAAAAAAAAAACGAAATTTTCAAAGAAAAAGGTGGTATTTTTGAAAAAAGGACGACATTTAAACAAAAAGCCGACATTTTGAAAATCATAACTTTCAAAAATAAACTTTGAAATTACAAAAATTCGAAAAAAAGTCTAAACTGAAAAAAAATTGGAAAGTTTGAAATATAAGTGGAAATTTTAAAATATCGAAATTTTCTAAATAAGTCGGTATCTTAAAAAAATAGAAATTTTCAAAATATAAGTTGAATTTTTCAACAGGAGTTACGCAATAAAATTGAATGTCCCAAAAGTTGAAATTCTCAAAAAAAGTCGAAATATTTAAGGGGTTGAAATTTTTTAAAAAAGAGTGAACGAATAAATAAAGTAATCCCAACGTTTCCTACTCAATTAACAATTATACTTTCCTTTGTTAAAAAAAATCCGAAGCGCATTATTAGAAAAAAAAATGTAGATCTGTGTGAACCAAAAATTAATTTAAACCCACTTCTGTGCTATTCCACGCAATATAATAACTTCTACGGAAGTTCTAGATAATTAGTTAAAATTTGAAAAGCGGCCGAAGTGGTACAATGAACTTGAATGATTCCGAGAAAGGACCCCTAACCAAATATTTTTTCTAAAAACAGGAGTTTTTTAACCGATTTACCCTGTTTAGTGTGCCGTTGATGATTTACCTGAGCGAAGGTCGATAAACTCAAACTACCACCTTAAATTTACCAGAAATGCTCATCCTATCCAACGCACCACCTCGATCCACGGTACTGAGATCTCCACCTGAACCCGAAACATGGAATTAAGAAGAATCATTTTTCACTTTCGGTCAAATTCTAGTGGGTGATTTAGTGTTTTCAAGAATGGAACATATTGCTCCTTATGCTCGGGCGCATTAAGGGTACAAGGGCGTAAATTCGCTACGCGTGAAATTCCGAGTATTGTGCAAAAGGGCACAAAGATGCCGGTATTAAATTATGTTTTTCGAGAAGATCGTTGAACTCGCCCGGTAAGGTAAAATGTGCGACCCAGGCGCCCTTTCAGTGCATTTTTTTAACAATATGCTCTGCACATGTTCCATGCCGCTGATGACCTTTTTTCTATTTTTTAAGAGGCCCTTGTCGATATTCATTTTCGCCGGCGGGTGGTACAAAAGACTTCCGCGTTTGCATTTAAAAAAAAATGAAGGTTCTGATAATTTTTTCGTATTGTGTGGTTTTCTCAGTGGTGGTGAATTATTGAAAAATATTCTATTTCATTTCCTAAGATGGTTCTTCCAGAATCTGAAATTCATTATATTGGCTTACAGCAGTAGCAATTTTATTTGTATAAATCACTTCAGAGAAGATGTTCAAAATGTTTCATTTTTCCGTATCTTGATTTTCTAAAATGAGCGACAATTCTTAAAAATTTCGCTAATCCTCAATTTCAATATTTAAAATAAGGCGTATGTATATATATGTATATAAAAAATTAGAAGCATCAAGGGAATTACGTAATATAAAGAAATGACATTGATAATGTTCAATTTTTCAGTACATTTCCCTACTTCAAAATTATTATAATTTATTAAAGAAAAATTAATTATTAATTTGAAATCTAGCACAAGTATATGTTAAGTGAATTAAACTTAAAAAAAAAGTACTTTTTTTAGTACGTATAAGTAGTAGTTAGTGGCGTATCATGTCTTTTATAAATGGGGATTGAAAAAAACAGCAGATGCCATTTTTTCAAGTTTCAAGAATAATCCACCTTCAATGATTCTGCTTTCAATTGTAATGCATTGGAAAATATCACTTTTTGTCTGATATTAAAAATTTCAAGTCTAAGGTATAAATTTTGAGAAGAAATTCAACATCCCATAATTTATGCAGGTAATATTTAGACTTTATTCTCGAACTTTCGTCTTCTTTAACCTTAAATATTCGAATTTTATCTCAATTTGTTTTGCCGTTTAAACCCAAAATCTTACTCAGAATTTAAAATTTATTTAAAAAATGGTAAGTTTAAAGTCGAAATTTCAAAAATAAGGTTTCAACTGATTTTGCGACTTTAAAAGTTGTTGCTAATTTTTTTCTTTTTTTTACATATCAATTTTTGTTGCTAAATATTAATAAAATCATTTGAGTTTACACATAATATTTTGGTTAAATTATTAACAAGTCAAAGTCCGAAGTCTTAAAAAAATCAAGAAAGTTTGTAAAAAGGTAGCATTGGATGTCCAACCTACCTTAACCTTTAACACCTTTTATTCATCACTGCTTCTATTATTTAAAAATACCAAAAAATGCGACGTTTTATCATAAAATAGTTATATCTTGGATAATTTTGCACTAAATCAGTTGAAATATAGCTGTTTGAATAGGGGAAATCTTTCTCTAGACCAGGGCCCGCCTAAACTCTACTGAAAAATTGAAATACAGAACTTGTCCCCTGAAACCAAGAAAGATTAAAAAACACAACAAAGGTTGCTCTAACGCGTCATCTTCAGAGAGAAACTAACTAACTGAAGATGACAGATTGGCTGTCGAAACGCGTTAGAGCAACCTTTGTTGTGTTTTTTAATATTTCTTGGTTTCAGGGGACAAGTTCAAGTGAACTTTTGAAGATAACCAAGGACCAGTCCGTTCCATCAAATTAAATTCTACTGGTTTACATAAAAATGTCAAACAATTTGCCAAAAAAAAAAAAGGAATTTACTATTTAAAAGATACATATGTTGTCAAAAAAACGAAACATTGTCCATACTTGAGAAAAGAAACTCCTTCAGCTAGAAGAAAATATGGCCAAGAAATTCAAAACTTAATAAATCAATTTGATTCGAGATTTAAAATATTTCGATCAGAGGAAACTGCTCGTATTTTTTTTTAATCATTTAATATATGACATAGAAACAGTTGCAAATGAATACAAATGGAATTAATATATTTACAAAACAACACCAATTTGAGGATCAAATTTTACAATATGGACATTCAAAAATTCTAGTAAAATTAGCTACATGATTTTTAATAAATTTCCACGATTAGTCAAGCCTGCAATGAAAATTATGAAATATTTTGGACATGGGTGTAGGCAGGATTTTTTTCGAGGGGGGTAAAAGTCATTCTAAAAAATTCATGAGCAACAAGAAAACATTCTGGCTGAGTAATGTGTATTTTCACTTAAAAACTACAGAACAGGGGAGATCTCATTTTCAAATTAAAGTCGAAATTTCAAAAAAAGCCCAATCTCAAGTAAGAACCTTTCGGACCACTTTAAGAAATCTCGAAATTTGTAAAACAGTGGAAATTCAAAAAAGATGAAATTTCCAAAAGTCAATTTTTATGAAAAAAGGTAACTTCCAGAACAAGTCGAAATCAGGTAAAAAAAAATTGCAACTTTTAAAAATAATTCTCTGAGAATTTTTTTTTTATTTCAATTTTGGCATATTCTTGAAAATTTTTAAGATATCTTTTTCTCAAAATTTCTTTAATAATCTCAGCTTTTTGGATTTCTATAAAAATTTTGATCCAATTTTAAAAAAATAAACGAATTTTGTGAAAAAGACTAAATCTTCAGAAAAAATTCAATTTTAAATGGAAATGTCCAGAAGTAGATAATATCGAATTTTGAGATTAAACTCAAAATGTGGAGAATAAAATGAATTTCGGCCAAATTTAAATTACCGGGAATCAAATTTTTAGGAAAATCAGGAAAAACAAAGACTTCGAAAAATATTCATGATTTTTGAAAATTACGTTGCAATTTCCAGAAAAATATCGAACTTTCTAGAAAATATTTTAAATTTTCAAAAGTAAGTCCAACTTTAAAAGGGAAATTGGAAAAGTTTGAATTGTCATATTAAAAATAAAAACTTAACCTTCCTCAAAAACTCGAAAAATGTCCAAAATTCAAAAAGTGACAAAATTTTCAGGGGTTTAATTTTGTGAAAACACGCAATTTTTAGCAAAAGTCGAATTTTGAGAACGAAAAATCGCAATTTTCAAAGACATTGTTTTCAAAATTTAAAATTCAGTAAAGATGTCGAATTTACAAGAAATCTTTTTCGCGAAATCCCCAAAAATATTTTTCGCAACATTTTTATTAACATTTCGATTTAATTTAGAGAGAAAAGTGAACATTTTCAGAACCACAAAACCATTTGAGCTAAAAATGGTATTTGTTAAAAAAAATAAATATCCTGAAAAATGACAAAATTTTGAAATAAATAAACTATTTTTGAAAAAAAATTCCAAAAAGCGAGATTTTGAAAATAAAATCGAAATTTTGAAAAAGAGAAATTTTGAGGAACAAGCTAATTTTATGTAAAAGACTATTTTAGAAAAATAAAAAAATAAAAAAAGACAAATTTACCAGGTAAAAGAAAAAATTTATAGAATATTGAGATCAAGAATTCCTGAAAAAGACTAACTTCAGGAAACCAGTCAAAATTTCTAAAAAAAATCAGAATCTAAATATCGAAATTTTCAGCTTAATGTTCAGAAAAATATCAGAATTTGGAAAAAAGCGAAATTTCGAGAAAACTATGAAACTTTTCCAAAGAAAGTCAAAAATTGAAATACAGAACTTGAGAGAAACTGAGTTTCTCTCTAAAGATGACAGCTTGGCTGTCGAAACGCGTTAGAGCAACTTTTGTTGTGTTTTTTAATCTTTCTTGGTTTCAGGGGACAAGTTCTGTATTTCAATTTTTGAAGAAAACCAAGGCCTAGTCCAAACCAAAAGAAAGTCAAGTTTAAAAAATAGCTAAAATTTAAAAAAAAGTAGTCGAAACCTCGAGTAAAAGACGATATTACGAGAGAGCTTTTGCGAAAAAGATCTAAATTTTGAGAAAAAGCATTTAATCTTAATGAAATTTCGAAACTTTCCAGAAAGTCAGCTGACATCAAAATTTAGAAAATGCGCAAATTTTAAGGAAAAAAATCGAATATTTATTTTCTCCTGACTCCTCGAATAAAAGGAAGATAGGCGCCGTCCTATCTTACCTCAACGGGCGTCAGGAAATGTCAAATATTGTGATATGCATCGAAATTTTGACAAACCAGTTGGAACTTCCAGAAATTTGGATTAAAAAAGTTTGAAATTTACAAAGAAATATTTTTCGTAATTTTTCTCCTTTCACAAAAATGTTAAATTTGTTCCCATAATATTTTCCCTTTATAATTTCGATTGTTTATTTTAATTAGGTAATTATATAGTACTTTTGTTATTTTTGTGTCGTTAATAGGAACTTTATAATTAGTGTTGATCATCTAATCTAGCAAGCAGAATACAACCTAGACTGCAAATTCATGCAGGTCCTCCAGGCGTGTATAGTGCATCATAGGTAGCTGAATTACCAACAGTTGAAATATTGCCACCTAGTGAAGCGGTTGCTCTCTAGGAAAGTTCCCAGAAGACAAGGCTTCTAATGCACAAACCTATTGGTATGTGCATTAGAATCTAATCTAACGTTCATATTTTTCTCATATGTGCCCGCGCAAAATGTTTAGCCTTCTAGTTGGCCCGCGGTAAAAAAAGGTTCTCATTACTTCTCTAGACGATGATAAAATAATTGGGGATATTTTTAAATTGCGATTAACACCAAAATTTGCCATTAGAAACCTACTGTCAATCTGCGAGTGCGAATGTTGTCGACTTGGAATTTTTCGGGATAGAACACTATTGATTTTGGAAATGATTGGTCAAATTGTTTAAATTTTATTAAAGAGAAACGTAGTTTACTAGAGAAAAGTCAAACTTAGGGTTTAGATTAGACACTTTATTGCTTATATTTCTCTCTAACATAAAAATATATTATCGGTAAACCATCCTGAGCGAAGCTCTCTGAGACTAATCACTCAGCTAAGATAAATTACTCGACATAAAATATCGACCCAAATTTCAGCCAGTTTCTGACATCTCAGAGGTTGTAGTCGTCTACTTTCTCTTGAGATATTTCATGCGATTAACTATTGTATATCACTTATAATATTGAGATACTATTCCATATAATTCATTTGCAAATTTAATTAGACAAATTTTGATTATTTAAAGTAGCAAAGACATTTTATATCAACAATTTACCTCATCTGGAAGTGTCAGCAATTTTATTCAGCTGTATTTGTGTCCTACTGTAAACAGGCAAAAATATTTAGTCTCAGATACCTAAGATTTTTATCATAAAATAAGCCTCTAATCTAAACGCTCTCTTAGGAATCTCAGATCCTTGTAACTTTTATACATATCGTCCGTCAAGTTCCTCTTAAGTTCAGTGTAAAAGGGTAAGACGTAATTCAATTTAGTTTTCCAGAAAAATTAATTTAACGAAAAGTTTTTTCTTTTCATTTCTTCGAAATTGTTTTGTGGCTTTTTGTTCAAGTAATCTGTACGTATTACCAATGACAAAATTATGACAGGCGTGTCAAAGCTTACACATCAAGTGTGTTTCTTTGAGAAAAATAATCACATTCAATAACGTGCGATTATATCTGAAACTAGAAACCACACATTGTAACCTTAATAGAAGATTCCCAAATAAAATGTACTCTAGTAATCGTCATGGAAATAGAAGCTGCACAAATTGCACACTGATTTGTCTTTAAACATTTTTATTTGCAGCCACTGTAGCGGATCATTATGAGAAACGACATATGAATCAGCATATTTTTTGTGAAACGCATGTGGCATAAGGTACGTTTAATGTTAGGAATATTTTTGAGAGAAAAGTAGATTTGCACGTTAAGCTTGATGACGAACATTATACTTTTTTCTGAAAGTATAGAATCCTGGTTCAGCTTTCGAATCAAGAATTCAGATTAGAGCATTGAAATGAACGCATTTCTATAAAACGTCAGGAATCCGTCCATGTACAGCCAGTAACTGAATTCTGAATCTGAATTTCTGATTCGGAAACCTGATCAAAATTCCTTATGTGTGCGGCCAACCTTACAATAATTAGTTTTATATTCATCTCATCAGGCACGTAGCCAGGGGGGTGGTCCAAGGCGTCCGGACCCCCCACCCCCGAAATGAATATTCGCCAAAAAATTTACAATGATACGAATTGAAATATCGATAGAAAAATGGTTGATTGTATATTTAAACATGTAAATAATTTCCGAAATTGCCAACTACTAAGTTTATGATAAGCAAAATCGCCGTGTAGGCATTTTAAGAAAAATTGGCAATGAGCTCAAGGCTTCCCAATATATGCTTCAGTCGTCACGTACGTGCCGCAGGGGCATTTCAGTCAAAGGACATATTCTTATACCTAATCTCCTTTATTATATTAGCTCATATTTCATATTGCCATAGGAAATACAATACAAATCATAATTATGGTACGAGTTAGGAATTAGTATACAAGTCGACTCTTGATCGGTGATAAGTTAAATACGTGAACTTAAAATGGATATTACGAAATTTTCCTTCGGTAAGTTTCACGTTTTTATTTGTCAAATTTATATAATATTAAGGTCACTAGATTTTATTCTTCATTTTTACTAATTACCAAAATGAAAAAAAATAAAAGAAACGAATACGTAAAAATAATTAATGTATATTTTCTAGAAATTTTGATAATTTAACAAAATTCCGAGTTGAAATTGAAAATTCTAAATTCTTTTTTTCAATTTTACGTCTCTGTCTTTGTCTTTGTCTTCCAATCTTCATGTGGGGGTCAGCAATTCATTGCTCTTACCCCTTCGTCGCTCTGTTCTTTCTATTAAGAACTTTGTCTCCTCTTGTTGTTTCTGTTTGCTTTTTTTGCCTCTTAAGAGACTCAGACCTTCCATGTCTGCTTCTCTCTCTGTTTTGCAGACTTTGCACATCTGCCCTTTGAGTGAAAACACTCTCTTCACGCGTGCTTTTCTTTCGCCTACTAGTCATTTGACCAAACCCTCGGGGAAAGCATACAAAAACCCGGGGTTAGTAGGCTGCTTCCTGTCTTTTTGATTTACTTTACTATCTTCAGTAGTTCCTGCATTTTCTCTAAGAAATCGTTAACTTCTTTTGTCGTTACGCCTGAGCTGGAAAATTGCATTATCATGTCACACAAAATAATGCTTACCTTTGCCCTTTTGTCTTCTTTTTTTTTCCTTCTTATTTTCTCTCTCTCTCTCTCTCTCTTCTTGCTCTTTTGCTTTTCCGGCTTCTCCTTTTTCTGCCTTCTTTTCGTTGTCTTCACTCTTTGCCCTAGCTTTACTTGCATAAGAAACTCCCTCGATTTTCTTTGCAGTATTGGCTTTACTGTTTTTGGTTTTCGGTAACGCGGGACAACCGCGATAGCTCGCAGGGTGAGCCCCTTCGCAGTTGGCGCATTTTGCCGGTTGTGTCTTCGGAAGTTCGCATGCCTTCGTCGCATGCTTTTGCCCGCATTTGACACAGATTGGGTCCGCGTGGCAATTCTTCTGTGTGTGTCCGTAGCTCTGGCAGTTGAAACACTGCCCGACGTCTTTTCTTCTCCTGAGGGCCTCTACTCCTATATCTAGGCCGCAGCAGGTTTTCATTTCGTATATCTTCTTCTCGTCTCGGTTTAGCTCAACAAAGACGAGCGGCATTATTGTCCTCTCCTTGCTTCGCTTATACATCCGAACAATTTTAGTTGGATGAAATCCTTTTTCCTTTAAATCGTCTTCAACTTCTTTTTCCTTTAGGAAAGTGGGAATTCCTCTCAGTACTACCTTGAGGTTTCTTTCCTCTGAAAGGGAGTACGTGTGGTACTGAATTTGCTTTTCCTTGAGTTCCTTTACAAGGGCTTGATGATCTTCGGGACGGGTAGGATAGATTTTTATACCATCCTTACTCGCTTGTGCCTTGATGTATGCAATTTTCTTTGTTTTCATGATATTCGCGGTTACCGACCAATTTTTCTGCTCCCGCAGAATAACTGGAAGTGCCTGTCCTCTTCTTTCACGAGTTTTGTTGTTGCTTCTGCTTGGCTTTGCTTGAATAGCCGTTATTTTGAATTCTTTAGTCTTTTTACGATTTTCAAGCTTTTCCTTTTCTTCTCTTTTCTTTTCCATCGTTATACTCTCTGAGTTAACGACAGAATTTTAAGTATTTTTTTCGCTTTCTTCTCCTTTTTGTGTAGAGATTAGGTCTTCCTTCTTTTCTTCAGCAACCAAGCGTTCTACATTTTCTGTAGCGCTCAAGTCGCCTACTCTCTCTTCTAGTGCCGATTGTAACAATAGAAGTATTTTCTTCAATTCCTCTATCGGCATATTTCTAAAATCGTCGCCAGATATCAGACTTGTTGCCCTTTTGCAGGTCTTCACCTTTTTTCTCTTCATTGTCGCACAATTCCGTTGGAGAACAAACCTCTCTGTTCTCGCACGGTCACTTCACTACGTCTCTGTAAGCACATAATCGATTTCATTAATTTATTTTTTTTTTAATTCCAAGGACGTATAAATAATTTTTTGCCGAATTCTGGTGTTTTTTCTCAAAAATGTTTTACTTTTGATTCATAACTCTTCTATATATTGCAACATTTTTCTAAATTTCGATTATTTTTAGAAATTTTCGAAATATCAATTTCTTTTGTAAAATTCTTTCAACTTTCTTTTAATTTTTTATTCAAATTCAACTTTTTCAGAGATTTCTCTCTTTTGATAACATATTTATACGCATTTTGACATTATTTTCAAAATATTCATTTTAGTTTAAAAATATGAACTTTTTTTTTAATTCAAGTTTGAACTTTTAATTTTCCTTATATTTAAACGAAATTTTCATTTGAAATTCCATCTTTTGATGTTTTTAAAACTTAATTTTTGTTTAACATTTTGAAATAATTTAGAAATATCAACATTTCTATTTTTCCATTTCGACTTTAAAATCGAAATTTCTAAAAAAATGATTTTATAAATTTCGTTTTTCTTAAAATTTTCTGTTTAGCTAGAAATATTTTTTATAATGTTTGCGTTTTTTGTTTAAAATTTTAAATTTTTTCAAAGATCTTTATTTTAAAATTTCAGTTTTTTTATTTCTTTTCTAAATTTTTCGCTTTGCACTAAAAATTGTTTGCTTTAATTTTTTCAAATTTTAATTCTAGTCACGAAATTTCTACTTTTTAAAACAAATTCTAGTTTAAGCCCAAAATTTTTGATTCATTAGAAAATTTTCGTTTTTTTCTCAATATTTAAATTTTTTCTAAATATTTCGGTAAACTCAACATTTTTAACGTAAAAAAAAAATTGACTTTAACTTCGAAGCTTCTGGATTTTGTTTGATAAAGTTCTTTTCTATTTTCAATCCTTTTAATTTTTCGTCCAAATTTCTACTTTTCTTGAAGATTTTTAGATTCACCCTTTTCCTTTCTAAAATAAATTTAAAGTTTCGACAAAAATCGAAATTACAAATTAAAATGGAAGTTTCTATTGAATTTTTTTTATTTTATCTTTAATATCTAATATTCCTAATTTCGTCTTTGATCTAAAATTTGAACCTGTTCTGAAAAGTTCAAAAATCGCGTATTTTGAAAAAAATACTGGGTAATTCTAATTTTTTTTCAAAATGTCGAGATAGACTAGATTTGAAAGATTTAAATATCGAGACTGAAGTCGAACTTGAGTTTCAAATTATAGTTCAAATGTCGAAGTTAAGATTGGAAATTTTACGCAAAAGTAAAAGACCAAGACGTTTATTGATTTAACAACTCAACTTTTTCTTTAAATTTTGCAATATTGCTCATTTCGAAGAAGTTTAATGTCTCTAAGATAAAAAAAAGGTGGGAGTTGGACCCTCCCCGAACGAAAATCCTGGCTACGTACCTGCATCTCATTTAAACAAAGGCGTAGAAAGAACATCAATTTGAGAAAAAATAGTTTTTTAGAAATTTCCTCTTTTTCATCGAAACTCAGCAATAAAATTAAAATTCCAATCTATATTTCGAAAATTTGACTTTAAACTTGAAATTTGGTTATTTTGTTGAAATTTTGACTTTAATCCCGAAGTTTGTAATTGAAAATGAAAATTACTGAACAACTGTCAGTATTGTTGGAAAAAGGGAGTAGTGAAGTGCAAATGTCATGTGTTCAACCTAACCATAGGGTATCGAAATGTTAACATAATATTTTGTCTTTTACCTCGAAATTTCGAGAAAAAAATTGAAATTTCGATATTAAAGTCAAAATTTAATCTCGTGATTTTGAGTAAAAGGTCGAAATTTTGACTATAAAGTCAAAAATTCTAGAAAAAAATGTTTTAATTGAAGTTTTTTCTGCGCTATTTATGTTCCTCTATTTACAAAATTATTTCTGTTCTATAAAAATAAAACCTAATCTATCCCTTTGATAAATTGTCATGAGGTGACGTTTGGAAATTTTTAAATATCACTTCGGTCTGTGTACAAAATTCAAAAAACTATTTTTTACGTCACTACTGGACTTTAGCTCCAAATTGGAGAAAGTTCAATTTTAGATTTCAAAATTTTCGTTTCAGTCTAGAAATTTATGTTTTAATTAAAATCAAAATTTCAAGATTTTCAGATTAAAGTCGATGTTTCGAAATGACTGTCAAAATTTTGAGTTTGGCCTCAAAATAACTTTATTTTGTAAGTTAGCTATGGATGTCAACTTTAACTTCAAAGAGGCGACAAATCGACTGAACAAAATGAAAGCTTAGAAGAAGGGTAATGATCGGTCTAGAAGTTTAAAAGAAAAAGCACTAGATGATTAAACCATGGTACAAACCAAGTAATAACATGGAACATTTTCGTATCAAGTTCAAAGACCTTTGCAATAGGATCTGCTTCATCTTGAATTTCTTATTATTCATTCTCTGCTGACAAAGGGACCACTATTGTTGCAGAAGTTTCCTGCTTTGCACACATTCGTTATTCGACCTTTTTATGTGATTTCTCAGTGTTTTGTGGGTTCCTGGAACCAACCACGAATTCTGCATAATACCAAAGGTACATCTCTATCGTTCGCTGAAATGCTGAAACGTAAAGCGAATGAACGATCGGCTTAGTAAAGTGGCTGTTTAACTTGATAATAACACATTCGTGCTTGGGGTGTATTTCGGCAGATTTGGAGACACAGAGAACGTAAAAATGAGTTTTTGTCGAAAGATCCGATATTACGTAGGCTGAAATGCTGAAAATGAGAGGACATGTAGGAAGAATGGAATACATGTTTGCGATTTAGTTAAAGATTAAAATACAGATGTTAGGTCTCTATTAAAACACAATTCGCCCACATTACCTACCTTCTATCTTTTTTTCTAGATTAACCGGGATAAAAGAAACTTGCGAGGAAAGAAACGAATTTGAAAAAGAATATCTCGCTGTACCGAGCATTTTCAAAAAATAAACAGTGCATCGGAATGTAACATGTTTATAAGTGTTTATTTTTAAACCTTTGTTTCGTAGAAATGTCAAAATGACAATATTTGCTTATTACCTCTGAATTATACAAGGGAAAATCAAATATGAATGGAATTTGTTTTTAAAAATTTGATTCTTCAAGATACTTCTATGAAAGTTACTATTTTTCTACATAATCTCCTAATTGTGTTACGCATTTTTCCCAACGGATTGAGTGTTTTTTAATGCTATCATCATGAAAAGAAGGGAGGCGTGTTTGCAGCCAATTGCGCACAAATGTCTTAACAGCATCATCATCGTGGAATCGGTCACCTCCTAGAGCTTCTTTCAGTGGCCCAAACATTTGATAATCGCATGGTGATAAGTCGGGACTATAAGGAGGGTGTTCTAATGTTGCCCAATGCATTTCCTCTCATTTTTGATATGTCAGATTGGCAGAGTAGGGGCGTGCATTGTCGTGAAGCAAAATCACTTTTGTGACCAAAATTCGCGCCTCTTTCGCCGATATGCACGTTTTGCTTCATCCAATAGCTGGCAGTAGTAGACAAGCGACGTTAATGCAGAAAATCGACGTGCAAAAAAGGCGTTGAGCAACGTTATTTTGGTCCAAAGTTACACTGGTCTGAGGACGATGGGCATGGAATTCATTTTCAACTTGAGTTCGTCCTTCCAAAAATTTGTTGTGCCATTCAAACACTTGAGTTTTCTTCAACCAAGTATTTTCAAACTGTGCTTCTAGTCTACGAAGAATTTTGGCGGACTTTACACCTTCAACGGCAAGAAATTTAATAATAATCCACTACGCAACGTGCGGATGAACCTCTTACTCATTGTATTTGTAACTGATGAACAGCAAGAACGGAATTCGCTTGAGTGCAGGAAGTCGCGTGATATTCGCACCTAACATGTCTAGGAGTATGCGCACACTCACGATGCCCTCATGGCGACATGATGGAAATTCCGATTCATATCTGATTACCCTCGTAGAATAAATGTTCATTAACATTAACTTTTTCTATAGAACTTCCAAGTTATGAAACTCGTTACCGAATGGAATTTTCCTCAAAAATTACAACTCATCTTTGCTTAAGAAGGCGGTTCATCGCCATCTATCCCTGTTTCCGCATCCTACTCGCGGTGCTTTGAAGGTATAATAGGGTTATCCTTTGCGAATGGATTGAACATAAAAAAATAACATTTTGGGTACAATGAATTTTCCGGAAGTGGTATCTTTTATAAAGCGATTGCACGCTTGTTAAAAATGTAGGTTTATGAATAATTTATAAATCACAGAGCTTTCAATTTTTATCTCATAGGGACGAATTTATTGAAATTCATTTAAAATTGTAAACACAACCAAACTGAAAAGGTTGTATTTCAGTTAAAATTGTACAGAAATAACTAAATTAAAAAGAAACCAAAGATCCCTTCAACTTTAATTATGCATCATCGTATAGGGCATAAAAAAAATTTCAGCGTAATCAATATTTTTTGGACTATTTCTATATTACTTTGTTTTTCGGTAGCAGGTACATATTCTCAAATAAATATTCTGAAAATATTAAAATCTCAAAGCACCTCAGAACAAAAGCCATCTGGCTCTAACCTTTCGAAGTTTGAACAAACAGAATTGACCACAAATACTTAAAACCGCTTTTCCCACGACCATCTAATATTACCTAAAGTTGAAAACAAACTTCGACCCGAATTGCATTCCCATGGCAGGACTATGCACTCGTAAACAAGGGGTTAACGACCAATGTAAAAGCGACAGTGTTATAATATGGATAGCCGGCAAAGGGTTATTAACGGAAGGGTTGTCGAACCAATGGCAGGTAAAAAGGGGAATCCTTTCCTTTTCGAAGCGGAAAAGGGTTGGTACAGTTAGTTGTTATTGCAGCTCGACAAGTGAAAGGGTATTATGTTGCTTTCGCCCAAGGGAAAATTAGAAAGGGTTACAGAGGGCGATGAACTACCAATCAAGGCAAGGGTTAAGGGGCGGAGTTGAATTATTAATGAGAAATGCTCCAAAGGGAAAATAAATATGGAGGGCACATCGGCAATTTATCTTAAAATACCCCCCTATACTGCAACATTCATTTTATTTTAGTCATTTATTAGAGAAGATTATAAAGTTAAAATGAAATGGTAAACAGAAAAAATGAGTATATGTGTTATAAACACGAGAAATATTTTCCTACGATCATTACAAAGTTTCAGAGTTTTGTAAATATACCCTGGGTGTCACGATAGAATACTGAAGGGGGTTTCTTTTTTATTTGTAGGTTAATGACAAAAAGTCATTCTTTACTCCTGCTTGATCTTAAATCACCGAAAATGACATTTTTTGGGATATTTTGTAGAGGAAGTTCAATTATTTGAACATTTCAAAAAATAGTCAAGAGAAATTTATTGTTATTTTTGGCGGTATCCAAAATTGTTAATAAGAAATGTACTTTTGTAATGACAAAAAATGCTCAAAAACGAAATTTTGGTTAGCTTTCTAAAAACTAAGCAAAACAGGTTACAAATCAAAGTTAGACACAAGAAAATAAAAAGGTATTTGGCAATAACAATAAATGCTTAAACTAAAACATCAGATAACCTGCTACTGTGCAAATTTCGACTCTCTCTATAATTTTCTAGGCATTTCGTATCTGCAGTTATATTTTCTGAATTCGAATGCACAGACCGATAGGTTTGAATATTTATCAAATTCGGGGTTTGGAAAGCAAATACCACTTTAAATTTTGTTAGATCTTGTCAGTTTGGTATACCCAACTTCAACTTAACAAATGTTCCGTTTCAAACTCTAAAAAATTACAAATGTTCCCAAATGTAATTTATGGCGACATTGAATTTTCTGTGCTGTCTGGAGAGAAAAAAAATGGATGACTGTGATAGACAGGGCTTCGAACCCGAACTAAACCGGAAACCGAAAAAAAACCGTTATTTTCGTCGGAACGAAAACCGGAGTGAAACCGGAAAAAAATATCGGTTTATTTCGGTTCGTTGAATTTATATACTCAAAACATTTCTTATTTTACCCTTAAGTTTGTAATTTTTTCTTAGAAATATAAATTTCTTTTTCAAAATTTTACACAAATCCGTGCAACTTTGATCTCAAAATTAGGAGTTTGCTTTCAGTTAAAAATTAGCTACTAACAATTTCCACATTTTCTAGAGAATATTGACTTTATTCTCAAAATTGCAAGCCAAATTAAAATTTTAATTTTTGATATTTTCTTGAAATTTCGGCTTTTATCTGAAAATTACCGGAAATATTGGTTTTCTTCTCTTAAAATTTTGAGTTTAAAATAAAAAAAAATATGCTCCGTTGTAATTTTCGAATATAGCAGTAGGGTGTTTTTCATTCAAGCTAGGAAAACTACAATTTTATTTGCAAATTCGAGTTTTTCTGAAAATTAAAACTTTTTTTAGAAAACGCCAAATTTATTTCTTTCCGTAAACTTCGATTTTCTTTTCCTAATGTGATATCTCTATTTTTTGAAGTTATTAGACAAATTTTCGATTTTTCATAAATTTTTTCTTTCAAATTCCACCTTATTTAGTATTTCAATTTTTTTCGAAATCCCTAATTTAAATTCGTATTATTTTATACACTGCTTACTTCCTTAAACTTCCTACAATTGCAAGATATGATTTGTTTCTTAAAAGTTTAGCTGAAACCTCGCTATTTCAAATTTAACCTTGAACTTTTTAAATTTCAGGCCAAAATTCCAGGGAAAAATACATTATATTCCAATTTAAAGCTGGGATCTTGTAATTGGGGTCAACATTTTTAGAGTAACATTTAACTGGTGACATCTTAGAAAACTTCCAACGATCTTATTTACGCTAAAATAGTAATTTTTATTCTGAAAACTTTGACTTTTTTCTCAAGATTTCTACTTTAGCCTCGAAATTGCGATATTTTTTTCAGATTGTTAAGAGTTTAGAAGTTTTTTTGAACATTAATTGTTATCGCGAAACTTTTGGTATAAACTCGAAAGTTCGGCCCTTTACTTCTTGAACTTTTGTGTCAAAAATCGATTCTCAAAATGTTAAATCTCTTCACAAAATTTTTAGCTACAGCTAAAATTTTTCCTACAATTTCGTCTCTAAAATCTAAATTCGCATTTTTTTTCAAAAAATTTGTCGTTGATCTTGAAAATTTAATTTTTCTACAGAAAATGGAAGTTTAGAAATAATTGAAATTGCATTTTTTTCGGATTCTTTATTTTTGGGCTTAAAATATACATTTTGATGAAAAATTTCGCATTTTTGCTAAAAATATTAGCAAAAGTTAGATTTCAAATACAAAAGTGCTAATTTGAATTTGAATATTTTATGTTATTTTTTATTTTGAATCTTAATTCAAAATCTCGAATGTTTATTCAAATTTTAAGAGAAAATTAACATTCTTGGAAAAAGTCTAAATTTTGAGGAAAAGCTAACTAAATTTATGATAAACAATTTTTCAAAATTAATCTCATAATTTCAAGTCCTGGAAATTTTGTGTTTTTGAGCTAAAAGTTGAAAATTTCAAACTTAAACATTTGGTCCGAGTTCTAACTCAAAATTTCCAAAAAAATGTCTACAATTAAAGAATAAAAGTCAACATGTTAATAAAAATGGTTATACTTGATAGAGAAAGATTACATTTTATCTAAAATCAAAATTTTAGAGAAAAACATTAATAAAAAGTACATACAAGTTTAAATTAGAAACTTCAAAAGAAAAAAGTTAAAATATCGAATATCGAAACACTAACAAAAACTTTGTGAAAAATTTTACATTTTTTTAGATATTTTTAGGTTTTCAGCAGCATTTCCAGCAAAAAATTGAATATTGGGGTTTGAGGTTAATATTTCTAAATTAAGGTATAGACTTTGAAAATTCTTCTGTTCAATTTTGAAGTTCTTTTTTCGAAATTTTGACTGTTTCTTCAAAATCTCAATTTTAAACTTTTCATTTTATGTTTTTTGGTCTTTTTTATTTTTATTTATTTTTTTAATTTGATTATTTTAATCCAAAGCTTAAGAAAACAAAGTCAAAATAGCAAAAATTTAGTTTTGTTAAAAAAGGCGAATCAAAGTCAAAACTTGGCTAGAAAACCAAAATTATGAAAAAAGGTCCCTCAAATTTTTTATTTTAATCGCCAAATTGTGTATATTCTGGAACTTTTTAACTCTTGGGTATATAATTTTACTTTTTATGAACATTTCAAGTTTAAATGTTAAATAAAATTAATAATGATAATGTTTCCGATAAGTAAGAGTCTACATTGAAGAATAATTTAAATTTAAAATTTCTAAACCCGAAATTCTGATTTAGTTTTTTTAAATAAAATTCAGGTTTTTATTGAAATTTGTACTCAAATTGAACTCAAAATTCAGCGTTTCAGCTTAGGATTTTTTAACTTAAAAAATACAAAATATTTTCCTTAAATTTTGGGCAAGGTCAGAGTAGTTACATGTTGTTATATTAAAGAAAAAAAAAGACATAACAATTTCTAAATTATGTTCGAAAATCAATTTTTAATTCGAAAAACTTTTGAAAAATCAAAATGAGTCCCCCGGAACTGAACCGAAAACCGGAAAAACCCGTTATTTTTGTGGGAACGAAAATCGGAACTGAACCGATATAAATTTTTTGCTGGAACGAAAACCGAAAACCGGAACGAAATAAATAACGGTTTGAAGCCCTGGTGATAGGAATTGAAATAAATCATCTTGATGATGATACCTATCAAAAAAAATATATACATTATTGTTGATTTGTCAATAATAAGGAATTAACTTTCCTTTTCAAGTTTGATTAAAAATAAATTTTATTTCAATATTTCGAATCATTCTTTGCGGTGTTTTTTCAAGCAACCACAAATTACTAAGTATTGAGTCACCTAGTGATCTGTAGAATCTGTAGATCTGTGGAATAACCTTAACAAATGGCATGCAAGCAGAATAGACTCAGAGGGCAATAATGCCCACGTTTAGAGGGTTGCGTGATCGGAGTCCAGGTCTCTTCTATTTGAGAATATTTCTGAAAATAAATTAAAAATTGAAATTTAGTCTTGTTTTGTTCTTTTAAACCATATTTTTGAAGCCTATTTTTCGATACTACCAAACGGCTGTTTACTCCACGTCATTTTTTAGAATTTTCAAATAATTGAACTCCATGTATAAAAAATAAAGAAAATAATGTCATTTCCAATGATTTAAGATCAAGCAGGAGTTATTATAAAGAACGACTTTTTCTCGTAAATCCACAAATAAAAAAGAAACCTCTTTCAGGTGGTACTCTATCTTGGGACACACTGTATTAGGAAAACAGGTAATTTCGATGAAAATGTTTTAAATAACACATTCACAGACGCCACGTTCAACAAATAGTTTGGAAAAATAGGCTCTATAGAATGTTTCCATAAGTACACTGTGAAAATCCTGAGAAATTTAATATTTTTGGATTAGATTGGAAATTCTGACGTTAGTACATTTTTGATAAATAACAGTTGACAAAATTTTTGTGCTCCGAAATGAAATAATCCAATTTTGTGGATGCGTTGTTACAAATAAAAATGTAATGCAATTATTTTCATATTAGTTTCAGATGTATGAAAAGAAAAATAATTATATGATTAATAATACTTAGAAATATGTTGCCATTAACTAACGATACACTTTCGCTCGTTTACCGTACCTCTTCACCTGTTGACCTAATAATTCCTTGTTAATTTATAAAGTTGTAAACCATTGAAAATTACTAGCGCCGTACTAGGAACAATTTATGGTTGGATTTTAAAAGGTCGAATAGAGTTGTTTTAGGTATTCTGTCTCCATTAAGCTTTTTGAGTACTTGTTGAAATTAATGACACTAAAAGATCCTGTATAACAGAAATTTCGGGTAAACAAGTCATTAAAATATTATGTAACTGAAAAATTTGAAACAAGAACCAGGTGGAAGATCCCTGTTTATCAGATAAACGAATTTTTATGCAATTTAAGAATACGTCATGCAAAGAAAGAAACTTCCCTTCGGACAATGGCAACTTTGAAATATTTAAAGAAAGTGCATTCATAAAGCCTATACTTGCAAATCCAGACAGCATATAATGGACCCTTTCAGGTATTCGTAATAGAATATTTCTACCTTGACCAGGTAAATATGTGAAAAGCAAATTTTTACATTCGGTTATTCCATCCATCCTTTACGGTCGCCACCCCGACTTGCGTTTGCTAGAAGAGAAGGTGCATAGGGCTTAGAACCTGCGTTATTGCATTGAAAGGACTAGATTTATGTAAGATTTTGTATAATACTTTACCTTTTGAACGTGGGAACACAAATGTGCAGAAAATGGGTTGCATCGGATGGCGTAGGCTGACGTTTCTGATGTTAAAAGTTATTGATTGTATTTGATGAGTTGCAAGTCGTGGGAAGAGCACCGGAAAAATCTCATGACCACTAGACGATTTAAATGCAAACAATTGCCCAATGAAGACTTTTAAATAGCCCCAAGTGTCTTCTGAATGTCATAACTCATAACAAATGATTCCGCGTTATCAAATTGACTTTTGGTCTTCTGCTAAAATAGTAGAAGTTTTTAAGGCTTATTGAAATGAATTGTAAAGTTAAGCATTGTTTACTAGATGTTTATTATTAGAAGTTGTTAGGAGATACATAGTCGGGGATATTACTCATAGGATCAAGACGACTGTCGAATGTTTACAAGTAATTAGGGTTTTTAAAGAAATACGAAGTGGTTTGTTCTAGACTTCGAGAAATCGGATATTCTAGTAAGTGTGGAATTCCAGTATAACCAATATAAACCAACTATCGCACCCTAAAGGAGTTAGTTGTAAATGACGGTTATGTGAATAAATTACTTTTTTGTTATAATTTGTTCTGTTAAATAAAAGTATGAACCGGTAACCCGTAACAGTATGATCAATTCTCGTCATCAGAATTAGTTTGCACCTTCCTGCTAAGACGACTTAACCTGTGCAACTCATTCGTCTCATCGAATTTGACTTGGATTTTTTGCAATTTTGGTCAATAAACATTGGCAAACGTTATCTTGCTTCATCGAATTAGATTATATTTTTTTGCAATCCTTCTTCTAAAACAATAAATCTTTATAGAAACCAATAAGCGATAACTTATTCCGTGTATCGATTGCGCCCTGACCCTCTCACTTGCTCGGACACCATTGGCCAGTTGTTCGTTTGCTAGGGGGCTTCATTCCCCAAGGTCCACCGGGACTGACCCTACCATCATTGGACTCTCTTGAACATTAGCATGCGTGATGGTTCGCTGCATAACCAGTCTGTACAAAAAAAGTACAAAACGCTCTACCCGCATGTAAATTTACTTATGCAAGGAAGACATCGACTGTTGGAAAGAGAAAGGACTAGAACGTGCATTGAAAGAAATTAGATATTGTTAAACAAATATGGTGGCGTAAAGATGGGGTGCCAATGGAAAGTGGAGAGTTACGAATCAAGGGTGGCACGGAATATTTTACAAAGAGAATGGACCCACACAAAAATGTGAAAACAGCATATGTACATAATGGTCATTTAAAGAAATGTTCCGAGATAAATTGGAGCGGCAATTGCCGAAAATAATCGAAATTATTCTTTTGTTAAGGGATTACATTCGAACATTGGATGAAGCTGAAAAAGCAGTTAGGAACACTGTAATTTCATGTGGGACATTGATTTAATTATTTCTCTTGTAACTTACATGTTAAATGGTTGTATTAAAGTATACTATTGTATTTTATCCATAAAAGTTCAATTAACGAATTCCATCTATAAAACTCTGAGAAATCCCGAAAAAAATCTTTTTTATTACTCTATGCTACCAATGAAAATTGATTCGTATAGATAACAACTTTCGGTGATTCCATTGCATGACATCAACTGAAAAGGCCTTCTTTTAGGAATACGACGAATGAAATGGAATATTCGTGATTTAAGACGGAATTTTGAGTTTACAGTCAAATTTGAAATGTCGACTTGTTTCAAATTCTAACGTACGAATTATTTAGTTTTCCAATAAAGCTTTTGCGATAATGTTTTGAAAAAATATCCTAATATTTCAAGAATTAACGAACTATTGAAAAGTTTATCTCACGATGTGAAGAATGTTTTAAATAAGTTGGTCAAAATTTAAAAAAAAAGATGAAAATCCACTTTGAAACCTAAAAAAATAGTTGAAGTTTTTGAAGCCCTATCTGAAGAATTTCTAGTGAAGAAGAGTCAATAAAGTATATTAATGAAGATCCAAAAAAAAATTCAAACTTAAATTAAATAGTTTCAGATATTTACATAAAAAATATAAAGTTTCAAGTTAAGAATGTTAAGTTAAATTTCACAATTTTGAGAAAAAGTTGAAATTTTGAGAATTCTTAAAATTTGTTTAAAAGCACATAAAATCTCAAAGCTTGTATTGAAATGGCGAGCAAAAGGTCGAAATACTGAACATACAAGTTGAAACGGGAAAGAAATCATAATTCTTAGAAAATGTCTGTAAATTTTGTGTTTAACTTCGAAGTAGAAAAAAATAAAAATTTGGTGGCAAATTAGCGAGATCGGTTTTATGGCGAAAAATTTAGTTATTGGCAATTCTTGATACTAAAGCAACCTTAATCTTTCAGCAAAAAGTAGAATTTACGGTTGAAATGTTAAAAATTTAGGAAATAAGTTTAAATTCGAAAAGAAGAGAAATTGAAATTTTATGAAAATTTTTTATGAATTACTTCCAGTGTAAGCCCTTTAAGGATGTTGCGTTTAAACTTGGAAGTTACAAATAAAATCCAAATTTTAAAAAATAGCTCTAAATTAATAAAATAAAATTCAATTCGAGTCTAAATCACAAATTTGAGTAAAACTGGGTAGCATTTTAGTTTAAAATAAAAACTTTAGGAGAAAAGTCAAAATTTCAAGTTAACACTGCAGATATAAGAAAAAAATCGAAGAAAAGGACAAATTTGATAAAAAGAAATTAATCGAATTTTGAATTTATTTTATTTAACTATAATCTCTAGATAGACTAATTTATAAAAACATGAGAATTGGCCAGAAAAAATTGCGCTTAAAATTGAAATTTCTAGAAAGAAAAAGCGCAACATTTCTAGAAAAAATTATTTGTGAGTCAAAATTATTGAGAAGTTAAATTTTTCTAATTTAAATTGAAAACTGACTCTAAATTTTCACTAAAAGCTAATATTAGGTAAGAGGTAAAATTCAAGCTCGAACTGAAAATAAAAAAGTAACACAAAATATCGAGAAAGCATTTAAAATTTGTTTTTAAAAAATTTCAAATTGTTTAACTGGTGAACTTCGAAATTGTGGATTTGAAATATCCAAGAAAACGTCGAAAAAAATTAAAATTTTTGGGAAAACCTTAACTCTCGAGTTTAATGTTGAAATTTTAAGAAAAAAATAAAAAATCCTAGTTTAAACTGGAACATTTCCGCAAAAAGCAGACATTTTGGTTGTACAGATAAAAGTACAAAACACTTGACTCAAAGATTGGAAGAAAATGACAAATGTTCAAATGTAAACTAATAAATTTTAAAAAAATGGACACTTCCTCAATTATTATAAATCGCATAATAATCTTTTTACATTAATAGCTGTAAACAATTTAAATTTGAAATAGGAATTTTGGAAACAAGATTCATATTTGAAGAATAACTCGAAATTAATAAAATAAAAATGAATGAAAATGTCATTTCGGTTTAAAGCAGGGCCGAGCAGTGCTATGATGCAAAGAGGCAACCGCATTAGGTGGCACCATAAAGAGGCGGCATAGGCAACTAAATCAACATTTAATTTGAACCATTTAAAAATTAAAAAATTTTCACACGTCACTTTTCCATATCGGTCTACGTCAGGATGAGCAGATGTGGCTCTGAGCGCTGCATGCGGCTCTTCGTTCAGTTGAGTGCTGGTCCCGTTGAAATGTTCTTTTATTAATTTAGAACTTTTTTTATAACTTTTGATTATCTAAT
Organism: Dastarcus helophoroides; assembly: GCA_028583605.1. NCBI lineage: Eukaryota > Metazoa > Arthropoda > Insecta > Coleoptera > Bothrideridae > Dastarcus > Dastarcus helophoroides. The sequence continues at coordinate 7,037,550 of CM053327.1, read as the reverse complement.
ATTTATGAAAAAGAAAAAAACTAGAAATACAGAACTTGTCCCCTGAAACCAAGAAAGATTAATTTGTTTTTTAATAGAGCAACGTTTGTTGTGTTTCTTTAATCTTTGTTGGTTTCAGGGGACAAGTTCTGTATTTCAATTTTTGAAGATAACCAAGGACCAGTCCGTTCCACCAAAAATAACTACATAAAAATTTAATAGTTTTTTCATAAATGTCGAGTTTTTTCTCGAAATTATCATTTTTTTTCCCAGAATTTTGCGTCTACATTTTAAAATTTTTATCATTTTCGAGACTAACCTAGAAGTTTCATAAAAGAATCGAAATCTGAAAAATGTCTTTAAAATTGTTGAGATCAAAGATGGACAAAGTTGGAAAAATTATTAGAAATTTAGAGCAAAAGTCGAGATCCTGAAAATAAGTTACAACTTTCAAAAAATCGAAACTTTGGGAAACCATCGAAAATTTGAAAAATGGTTGGAATTTTTAATAAAAGTCAAAATTGTGAAAAGAAAGAAATTTTCAAAGTCGACATTTTAAAACAATGAAAAAATTGCAAAAACTTTCCGAGAAGAAAAGTTCACAATTTGTAGAGAAATATGACATTTTGAAGAAAAAATGGAAATTTTCAGCAAAAAATTTAAAAATTCTGAGAAAGGATTAAATTTTGAAAGATTGAAAAATTTAAAAACTAAAATATTCCACAAAAAGTAAATATTTTAATAAGGTCAAAAGTTTCTAAAAAAAGTTAAAGTTTTCAAAAGCAAAATCTTCAAGTAAAGCAAAAACTGAGAAAATAAATCAATTTTTTAAATATTGTTCGAAATTTCTAAAAAAAGTGGAAATTACTAAATAAGATCGCGATCGAGTTTTCACGATAAAATCAAAAATCTCAGAACAGACGAAATCCCCCTAACAAGGAAAATAAACATTTTAAACAAAATTTGAAATGTTCAAAAAACCTCAAATCTCAACAAAGGTCAATATTTGGAAATATTCGAACCTTATATTCGAACTTGACAAAAAAATCGAAATTGAAGGAAAGGTAAAGATCTTTATTAATTTTTTTTTAAAAGTAGAATTTTTTGAAGTGAAAATTTTGGAAAAAGTAGAAAGAGATTTTGAGTAGAAGTTTTTAAAAAAGTACACAAAAATAGAACAATTTTTAATAAAATCGAAATTTTCAAAAATAAAGTTTTTCAAAAATTAAAATTTTTGAAAGTTAAAATTGAAGATCAAAATTTTTAAAATAATTAAAAATTTGAGAAAAAATCATATTTAAAATAGCGGAAATTTTGAAAAAGTGAAACTGAAATTTAAAATTTACAATAAAAGTGTCAACATTTTCAAAAAAATCATAATATCCAAGTCAGTTAAAAAAAATGGTATTTCAATAACATCGAATCAAAAATCGAAATATTCAAAAAAGTACAATTTTGAATTTTAAAATACCGAAAAGAGTCAATATTTGGAAAAAATCCAATACTTGGGTTTGAAGTTAAGACTTCTAAATTAGGGTAGAGATTTTGAAAACTCTTTTTTTAAAATAAATTTGAAGTTCTTTTTTTGAAATTGTCTGTTCCGCAAAATTTTCATTCAAAACATTTTATTTTTTAATTTGGGTATTTTTTATTTTCATTTATTTTTTTAATGTGATCTTTTTACTCGAAAGTTTTAGAAAACAAAGTCGAAACAGTAAAAATCAATTTTATTAGAAAAAACTAGCAAGTGAAAACTTCGATAGAGAACCAAAATTATGAAAGAAAAGAGAAAAGCCTCTCAAAGTTTCGATTTTAATTGCCAAAGTTCGTATATTCTAGAAGTTTTCATGTCTAGGGTACATAATTTAAGATATCTATGAAAGTTCCGAGTTTAAATTTAAAATATCTAAACGCGAAATCCCGATTAAGTTTTTTATAAAGTTTTGGTTTTTCTTGAAATTTAAATTCAAATTGAACTCAGAATTGAGAGTTTCAGCATAACATTGTTAAACTTGAAAAATAGAAAATATTTCCCTTTAATTTTAGGCAAGGTCAGAGTAGTTACGTGTTGTAATATTAAAGAAAAAAAGACAATATATTTTCTAAATTATGTTCAAAAATCAATTTCTAATTCGAAAAACTTTTAAAAAACAGGAAATGAGTCACGTAAAACTGAATCGAATACCGAAAACTGGAAAAAACCGTTATTTTTGTCGGAACGAAAACCAGAAATGAACCGATATAATTTTTTTGCCGGAACGAAAACCAAAAACCGGAACGAAAAAATAGTGTTTCGAAGCCTTGCTTTAAACAGTAAAAATATTACACCAAATTTAAAAAGAATTTTATTTTGAAGATTCTAAAAGAAAGTTCTGCGGGATCCAACTTTTTTCATTAAAAAAATAAGAGAAAGAAGTCGGCATTTAAAAAAAAAATAATTGAAACCTAAACAAAGTGAAATTCCCAGTTTAAACTTGCTATTCTTGAAGACTCGAAATTTTTTAAAAAATCGAAAATTCTAAACTTTTTCTCTCGAAATTTTAAGAATAAATTTGAAAATTCGTTTAGAGTTTTTTCGAGAGTTCAGTTATGACCATAAAATTTGAACCCTACCCATATACCAAATTTCATTTTTTTAAATGTTGAAAATCAAAAAAAATGTTTTAATCATAAATTTTTCATTTAAAAAGATGGAAGAAAGAAGTCGAGATTTAAAAAAAAACTTGAAACTTAACTAAAAAAAGTCCAAACTTTTCATCGCCAAGTTTTAAAGCAAAATTAAAAAATTTGTTTCGACCTTTTTCGAGATTCCAATTGTTGAGGATGTGTGTTGGTTTCGATCTGGCTCGAAGGACCAAAATGTTGATGATGTGGGGTTGGTTTCGATCCGGCTCGAAGGATCAACATCTTGTGGCTGGGTTCGATCCGGCTCGAAGGACCAAACCCACATCATCAACATTTTGGTCCTTCGAGCCGGATCGAAACCAACCCACACCAATATTAACCTCGAAACTTTAATCTTACTGGTATGATACCAAATTTCAATACAATTTTTTTATGAAGATTCTAAGAATTTTTTTCTGCTTTAGTTCTAAATTTTCCATTTAAAAAACAATGCGAGAAAGAAGTCGAGACTTGAAAAGATAATTGAAACTTAAAAAGAAATAAAATCCCAAGTTTGAGCTGGCGATTCTTGAAATATCGAAGTTTTGAGAAAAAACTCGAAAATTTTAAACTTTTCAAATGTTTTAAAAAGATCGTTAAGTTTATTTCAACTTTTTCGCGTTTCCAGTTTTTGCAGAAACTTCAGAATTTCAATATGACTTTAAAATCGAAATTTCAAGAAGTATAATTTATATATTTTAAGATTTAATTAGAAACAATATTTTTTCCTGAAGTTTCAGTCTCGAAACTCAGACTTTAAACTTTCCTTTATTTTAAAATAGACGTTAAAATTTTGTTGACCACTTTAATGAAATATTGCGTTGATGACAGGAAAAACAGTTTCTATTCGTTATAGTGTTTAAAGTGTTTTTTCAATTAAGACGAAATTTACGACCGGAGGGATACTTTTCAAAGTTGTTTTGCATAACGGCCGCGGAAGCTTGAACTAGAGATTGTTATAATAAAAATTCATTATTTATGTAATATCCATTACGCTGATTACTATGGAATCTAAGAGAGAAGGGTGTTTAGCGTTCGTAGTAAAAGGATGATGAATAATTTCTCAAGTTTTAAAAGAAATTGAGTTCTCCCCCAGCTATCGCACGAAGAGAATTTTTGATTTAGATGGGAAGAGTAAAACCTTGTTTGATAAAGTACTTACTTGTGAATTATTTAATCCAGTTCTTTTATTTTTATAAACAAGGCAATGACATTTTTTAAGATATTTCACTTGTACCAGAATTAACAAAATGTAATAATATTACGATTTCGATTAAGGAACAGTTTATATGATTGCGCTATCACATAACTAGGCCTACCACCCGTACTTTATAATAAATTATTGTATGTTATTTCGGGCAATTCTGCTCTCTACTTTATGAGAGTATTAAAGTACAAGAAAATACTTTATTTCACTTACTTTGAGTATCTTAGGGTTAATTTTACGTGAATCATCAAAAGGCAAAAAAGATCTGTTCAGCAACCGAATCCAGTACTCTTTTGAATGTAACCTAGTCTTAAATATCAATATTGTCAATGTCAAATACCCTGTATAGTGCATGGATTCATTATTATTTAGTTAGAAAGCCCTACTTTACATGGTTTTTGTCCTTAAAATAAAAAGCGTTTTTTCTTAACAATTGAGTTTCAAAAAAATTATTTAAAAAATTCACCACGTCGCATTTCCAAAATATTTATTATTTTTGATTTCCAATAAAACTGCTTAAAAAAGTATTGAAGAAAATTAAAAATGAATTGCCTAAGCCTTTTTTTATATTTATTTGTGTCTGTGTCTCTTATAATAGACCAGTAATAATCACCTAACATAGCTTGGTCCCAGTAACCTTAATAATTTTGCTTAAAATATTTGAAATCCTGATGAAAACGCTCTCCATCATGTTTGTCACTGACTTGTCCAAAGTTTTCAGGGAAGGATTTAAGGTGCGAGTAAAGAAAATGAATTTGGAGAGACATGTTGACACCCATTGGTTGAAAACTATGTAGTGGGTTTGCAATTAATTGTCAGTAATTTTCATTTTTTTGTTGCCTAAGAACTCTTGTATAACAAATCGTATTGAATCCAAGTAGATCTTCCGTATCCAAAAGACTGTTTTCAGATTTCTCATCTTTCAGTTTTTTTTAAATTTACTGTCTGATAAATATATCTTCTTTCAGTTTCGCCTTAGAAAGATTAGGAAAAATGGAGCACAAATGCTTAAAAACTACGTTAGTTTTATCTAAAGCCTTGACAAAGTTTTTCACCAGTCATAATTTTATGTGAACCGGCGGTAGTATAATTTTTTGTGGGGGTATCAGACATTCATGCTTTATATTTAATTTACCAGGGATATATTCTTTTCGAGCTATCCAGTCTGTCTTTATATAATGATACAAAAAGTAACAATATTGTAACGCAATGTAAATATGTAGATGAAATAGGATTTAGAATAGAATTGTAGAATTTAGTAAATAAAAAGAAAGTTTCTAGAAGGATCTGATAAAGGGAAAGCGGCCGCGATAACGAAACAAATGGCAGATAAGCGTTCCAGAAATTTTGGCAAACGATAAGCCTTATCTGCCCAAAAGTTCTAGAAGCCGGGGGCCAAAACTATAAAAAGGCGGTCAGCTTTCCCTCGAGTCAGTCAGTTAGAGTCAGTGTGATTAGTGAGTTAGTAGAAGTCAATAATAAGTGAGTTAATTGTCAATTGTGGTGATCCAAGTTGAGTTCAGTAATGAAGTGGGTCTTATTCGATAAGTGTAATCAATCGAACCGATAAGCCCGTAACAATATTTTTTATAGCCGCCTAGTAAGCCTAAAAGTAAGCCCACTACTTTTAGATTAGCACAGACAATTCAATTGTGATCTTTGTACTTAATAAGTTTAATCAGTGGTAATTCTTGTTTCTTGTGTTTCTTTGGCATTTGCTGCATGACCTATCGCAATAGACCGCTTCTTGTTGCCATTATGGAAAAGGACTGCTTTTTAACTAGTCTTTCATGAAATCAACGAATAAACGCCATTCCTCTTGCTTTTAAGGTTGCTACATTTCTTTGACAAGCCTAACTATATCATAACAGTAGCAAAATTCGTTTTCTTTCTTGAAACATGTTAAAAAACGTTCACTTTTCGTAAGTCTTGCGTTGGGAGCAAGTTACCTCCATTGTTGCAGTCGGGAACTTAGTAATTCAGCTTTGGATTTAGATAAGTTTAAATCTTTTACTAAATCATTCAGTTCAGACCAAGTATTCATATTCGGTTCTTGATGAACATTAACCAATTCATCACTTTGGATTTGATTTTCATCGAATTCTGTGTTAGCCATCAATGTTTTGCCAAAATAACGGGGAAGTTCTGGAACTTGCTGCTTGTTTGAACTATAGATAGGTTAAGTAACAGAAGGAACATCTGCTTATATAATTTAATCTTTGTTCTTCTGAGCCCAATGTCTTAGTGAGACAGAATTAACAATCATTTTCGTAGTTGGGATGGTTCCCTCCATATCGCTGGAATTTTAAAATTTTAAAATCTATTTTTACCTGCAGCCCAGGAGCTTAGAGTTTTTCTACATCTCTCACAAAATACTTAAGGAGCCCAATTTTTGTCCTGGTGTGAGACTGAAATTTGAAAATAACAAAAATATCTTCTTCTTCTTTTTCTTCTTCTATTTGTTCTTCTTCTTCTTCTTCTTATTTTTCTTCTTTAGTAATGCTAATTGCTTGTTCATTCTGGATTCCTCTTATTGTCGTTCCTGTGAAAGCAACTGCCAGCTGTCACTCGACTGCCATCGTTTCGGTGGTCTCCCTGGTGATCTGGTCGCTTGTGGCTTTCCGTTACGTGCTATTTTCGCCAACCTGTTGTCTGTCATTCGATTAATGTGCTCAACCCACTCTCGTCTTCTTCTTCTTCTTCTTGATGACGTTCGTACCACATCTTCCACTTTACATTTTCCCTAATATGGGCATTCCTCTGCCGATGCCACATTATGTATCCTGCTATTGTTCTCAGGATTTTTAATTCCGTAGTTCTTAGATGGTGGTAGTAATGGTGGTAGATGGTGGTCGAATTGTCTGCTCTCGTTTCGGCTGCGTATGTTAACACAGGTCGAACACAAGTCTTATATTCTGCTTTTGCATTCGATAGATAGATGTTTGTTCTTCCAGATAGTTTAAGTGTCCTGAAATAGCCGCCGCCTTATTTACCTGTTGACTTACTTCGTCTTTGACATTTCCGTTGTTCCTAATTTTTGTGCCAAGATATTCAAAACTCATTATCTCCTCAATTGTGGTGTTATGTACTTCTGGTTTGCATCGTAACAGCTCTTTTGAAATTGTCATCGATTTTGTTTTACTGGTGGATATTGACATATTATACTGTTCTGCGATGATTTTAGAGCGCTTTTTTAAACCGTTTTTAAAAAATATCAAAATCTTAAGGCAAAAAAAGTCGAAGTTTCTCAGCTGAATATTTATTTTCTTTGACTGCTCGAGTCAAAGGGACACAGGCGCCACATCCTGCTTCAATGTGGTGTCAGAAAAAGAACAGTATTGAGATAAACCTTCAAAACTTTGGTTATAACAGTTAAAATTTACAAAAAAAATGTTCTAATTTTTGTCCTTTTACAAAAATATTCAATTTTCAAAAAATGTAGAGTGTAGAGGAAATTCTAAAGAGGCTAACAAGGAAAGCACCCGAGGTGTACCCCACCGATTTTTTTTATTTTGTGATATGTTATAGTACATAACAAAATATTGGACACGTATTTTTTTTAGATGCTAACTAGGCAATTTAAGTGGTAAAACCACCCCTTAAAGTTAACCCCAAAAAACAGTTTTTCTTTAATAAGTCAAGAATTAATTAGAATTTTTTGATGAAACAAACGCTCTCTTATTTCTTATAAAAATGCGCTCCTAAAAATATATTGGTTATATTAAAAAGTTGTAACCCCTAATTTTTATGGGGGTGAGTTTCAATTTTTTTCTTATATATCAACTTTTGAACAACTGAATTTCATCAAATTTAACAATTTTATTAGGAACACTAAAAAATCAAATTGACATGTCTTGGGGATTTGCAAAAAAATCCTTGAAAGGGGTGATCTACCTCTTGAGTTAATTTTAATCTAAAACACAACATATGTTTTCAATTTTCTTCCTATAATGATTATTTTGACATATATTTTGCATTAACAGTGAAATAAGGTAACACCCCTATTTTTATGATCCTTGGAGAACCCCATGGATTTGGTCATTATTAGATTGCGAATCAAAACATTTATTTTTTCACCTTTAACTTATTATATGTTGATATTTCATCAAAATAATGTATCAACAATTTTTTTACATGCTAAATTTGTGATTTAGGTGGTGAACTCCCCACCCCCCAAAAGATAATCCCAAAAAATGTTTTTTTCATATCTCAAGGGTTATTTCACTGTTAATGCAAAATATATGTCAAAATAATCATTATAGGAAGAAAATTGAAAACATATGTTGTGTTTTACTTTCCATATCACTTTACAGAATAAAATTAACTCAAGGGGTAAATCACCCCTTTCAAGGATTTTTTTGCAAAACCCCGAGACATGTCAATTTGATTTTTTAGTGTTCTTAATAAAATTGATAAATTTGATACAATTCAGTTGTTCAAAGTTGATATATAAGAAAAAAAATTGAAACTCACCCCCATAAAAATTAGGGGTTGCAACTTTTTAACATAACAAATATGTTTTTAGGAGCGCTTTTTCATGAGAAATAACAGAGCGTTTGTTTTATCAAAAAATTCTAATTAATTCTTGAGTTATTGAAGAAAAACTGTTTTTTGGGGTTAACTTTAAGGGGTGGTTTCACCACTTAAATCGCCGAGTTAGCATCTAAAAAAAATACGTGTCCAATATTTTGTTATGTACTATAATATATCACAAAATGAAAAAAATCGGTGGGGTACACCTCGGGTACTTTCCTTGTAAGTACCAAATAAGGAGTTTGGAGTTCTTAGAGAAAAACCTTCTGTTATGATGTATTACCTACTAAGTTAATTAATTAATTTAGTTTAAGTTAGTAGCCCAGCAAGAAGGATTAACCCTTGGAGCTTTGGTTGGGATATTGGCGATGACATTTTATACCAATTTAAGGTAAAAACTAAAAACCGAATTTTTTGGCACTTACCCCTTTTTACTCTACAAATATCTTTCAAAATTTCCAAATAAATATTTTTCTCAAAATGTTAATTTTTTGTCATAAAATCCACCAAATTTTGAATTAAAGGCAAATTTTAATGAAAAAGCTGAAATTTGCAGAATCTCAGTTTTTAAAAAAAGTTAAAATTTTCTGAAACAGTCAAATTTCCAAAAATCTTGGAAAGAAACGATGGATTTTGAAATAAGAATTAGTGATGTAACGAATATTTGCATTCGCAAATATTCGCATGTTTTTTAATATTCGCATTCGCATTTACATTCGCAAGAAATTATGCGAAAATAATGTGAATGTATTTGGGAATCAAACGGAAATTTATTTATGGAATAACAATGTAACTGCTAAGGCAGAGTTTCTTAAACTGGGGTTCATGGGTCTTTGAGGTATCTATATCATGAGTTGGGGATCCATTGGTAGCGTACTTAACAACTAATGCAGTAATTATCCAGTCCCACCTGATAAAAAGTATTTTTTTGATTCCCTTTTTCTCTTTCTTCCTCTTCTCTTTGAATTTTCTTTCTCATTAAATAGAATGGGGCACTAGGGCGTTTACTCTCCCTTGGTTCATAGAATTAATTAAAAATTTATATTCTCAACTTCGGGACCTTTTTCCAAAAATTTTCATTTGTTCATTTCCTTCAAGCTTCGACATTAATTCGAAATTTCTACTTTCCTCTAAAATTCCGTCTTATTTTTACAAAATTCCGTCTTTTTCTTACAAAATTTCCTTTTTCTTTTGAAATTTTTGAATTTACCTTTAAATTCGAGCTCTTTTATCCAAATCTGACTTTTTCAAAGTTTTAAATTTTTGTCTCAAAATTCGTCATTTTTCTTTCTTCAAAATGTCATTTTTTAAAATTTGACCTTTTCTAAAAATATCAATTTTGTTTTAAATTTGTCTTTCTGGAAATTCGACTTTATATCAAACTTTGCGTTTTTCTCAAAGTTTGATAGATTTTTTGATAAAGAAGTAAAAATATTTGGAATAATACCTACTTAAAGATTTTGAAAAATATATTTTAAAAATATTAAATCTTTGCAAAAAAGCAAAAATTCCAGAAAATCTAAATTCCAACTTGTTTCTCAAAATATCGACTATTATCTCAATAGCGGATATTTTCTGACGTCACAGTACAGCAGGGGGCAGCTTGTCTTTCACTCAGGCAGCCGTTAAAAAATAAATATTGGGTCAAGAAATTTCGTCACTTTTTTCTTAAAATATCGACTTTTGTCGTAAAATTTTCATGAAAATTCGCTCTTTTTTTTGAAATTTCGTCAAAATATGACTTTTTTCTCAAAATTTCGGTCTTATTCACGAAATTTTCATTTTTTTCCAAATTCTTTTGGGTGTTTGGAAAATCATCTTTTTCCCTAAATTTTGATATTTTTGAAATTTTTTTAAGGGGTCAGTTTTGAGAAAGTAGAATTTTGAATATAAATTCAAAAATGCTATTATTTTCTCTCAAAATTGGACTATCCTCAAGTTTTTAAATATTTCATAGAAAATTCGGCATTTTTCTCGAAATTTTGACTGTCCGCCCTGTTTCGCAAACTTCGTTCTATTCTTGAAGCTTCGACTAAATGTTTTGTTTCGAGAATTTTCTACTTTAAATTCAGCTTTTTATCCAAAATTCCACTTTTGATCAAAATTCGTTTATTTTTTTAGAATTGGATTAAAATTTTGCTAAAAACATAACAATTCCGAGAATATTATTTCTACGAAATATAGGGAAACATATTTCTTGTAAATTTTGAGAATATGTCAACATTTAAATGAAAATAAAAATTGTAAGAGAAGTATTCTTAGAATCTGGGGTTTTCTCTCCAAATTTGGTTTCTTTTGAAAATTTCGATTCTTCTCACATCCAACATTCACATCCGCATTTGCATTCTTGAATGTTAGAAATGAATATTCGCATTCGCGAATGTGGGAAAACCAACATTCGTTACATTCCTAATAAGAATTCGAAATTTTAAGAAAGTTGTTTGATAATTTAAAATTTCAAAAGAAAGACAAATTCTGTGAAAAGAAACGAAATTTGAGAAAAAGGTAGGAAATATCGAAAAAATGTTTCAAAATAATGGCTAATTTTGAACAAGAAAAGGAAGTTTTTGGTAAAAGTCACACCCACTTGAAAAAACATAAATTTTCGGTTTCATGCATGAAGCACTGGGGGGGGGGGGGAAGACAAGCACCCCACGCTGTCCTATTCTAGGTACACCGATGCTGTAGCCCCATTTTAAATTTGTTTAATAGAACTGCATAGAAAATATTAAAATAAAATAAATAGTAATACTTTATTTTGATACAGTATACTCTTTTTTCTAACCTTCAACAACCAGTTTACTTATTTCCTCAAATAAAAGGCGGTAACCCTAAACATGACATGTGTAGCTCTTCATAATTATTTAACTTTATTAACGATTAAAAAGTAACAGATATTAAAAATTTCACAATGTTTCGATAAATATTTGCTAACACCGCACCAGGTTTCGCATTATCTTGTTCCCTGAAACAAAGAAAGATTAAAAAACACAACAAAGGTTGCAACCTTTGTTGGGTTGTGTTTTTAATCATTAATTAAGTTTAATAGTTATAAATAATCAAGAATTTCACGAAGTAAGGGTTAGAAATGTCAATTATTGTGTAGTTCTTTCAATAAAGCCCAGAAATCGACTTATCCCTTTATCACGTAGGTAATATCATTCATAAGTAACAATCCCAACTGTTGCTTCTTGGAAAATTGTCACAGTGTAATGTTCCCTAATAATTTAAAAAAAAATACAGAGTCCACAATATTCTAAAATTATTCTGTATATCTAGGGGTACCCATTAGGGACCAGTAATTCCGGACTAATTAAATGGCATCTGCGAAATTCCCTTTGAGGACGCAGGCGGGTTAGAGCGAAATGATATATTATTTACGTCCTATTACATGTTTCATTTTCGTGAAATGAAAAATGGCAGAAGGGTTTCAATTCATTAAAAAAGTCTTCCGGTAATAGTTAAAAAACGGAATCAACCCCTTTTCTAATTTCTACCTGGTCGCGTGCCGCCTATAAAACCGTCCTTAATAAGCGGTGAACCTCTAATAACTTAATAAAAAGATGCCTCTGTCTCTTATCTTCTTAGTAGGGATAATGTAACCCTTGCGATAGCTTTTTTACAGAGTTTTTACCTGGGCCATGCCACGCGCCTAGATGTTTTCAAAGCGAAACTGCTGGTTTATAGTGGGTTATAAAAAGTATTGTAAATAAAGGGTGAATGGGGTTTTGTGACTAATAAGTGTTTATTTGTGTGTAAACCCCGTGTGGTATTACAGAGAGTTGAACTTTTTTTTGTGGGTGCCATAAATTATTTCGAGCCGTTGAAGCTGTTAGGAAATCAGGGTTAAATAATCACTTAATTATTGCTACTCTTCTGCATTTTAATCATTTAATGTCAATACGAGGAAGAAAATGACTGACCGATCGACATATCAAGGCACAGTGCAAACCATTGGGTTAAATTTTCCTTAATATGATAAATTTCTCACAATATGTATCGTAAGGTACGTAAGCAGTAGGCAAGAATTTTTGAAAATCCTATTTCTCTTGGGGTAAAAAGTAGATTCGAAGATAGTACATATATGAGAAAAAATTTTTAAAATAAGCTGATAGCACTGTTATTTTAAAGCAACAAAATAGAACACCATATGCTTAATCTATTTTTCCGTCTAATTCAGGATTGTGTGTAAGAGGCGTCAGAATCACCCCAGAGCTCTTTCGGTGAAAAATCGTGAAGACAACAAAAATTTTGAAAAATTGATGGACCAAGAATGGAAACCATGAAACATGACCATATGTATATTTTTACTTAACTACATAAACTAGGAAGATCGATTTTTCGAAAATGGGGCGAAATAAAAACCGAGCCTTTTGACAAACTTTCAATAATGTCGAAACTAAATGTCTAATTTGGTGAGAAAAGCCGCAATTTTCAGAATAAGTCAAATTTAGAGGACAAAAGCCGGATGAATACATGAATATTTCTCTCAAAATTTTGACTTTCGTTTAAATATTGAGAAATTTTGAAATTTACAAGAAATATTTTTCTGTAAAGTTCCCATAGGCGTAGCTAAAATAAGGCAGGGTGGGGCGCTTGCCGCCCCTCTAGTTCATGCAGCAAACCAAAAATTTATGTATTTAACAGGGGACTAATAATTTTCCTTCTAGCTTCAAAATTTATTCTTTCTTGAAATATTTTTTCAAAATTTCGATTTTTTTCTCAAATTTCCTATTTTTTTACAAAATTTGTCTCTTTAAATTATGCATTTATTTATAAAAATCGACACCTTTTATTAAACATGACTTTATCAAATGGAATATTTTGAATTTTTTGTACTTTCTGAAGTTTTCTCGAAATTTCGTTTTTTCTTCTTCAAATTTCGATAATTCTCTGAACATTTAGCTATTTTTGAAAATTTAAAATGTGATTTTTTTGAAAATTTCGACTGGTTTTGGGTTCATGAAATTTTAAATTTCATCTAAATATCCGATATTTAATATTTTCTCGGTAAATTCGTCTTTTTTCTCAAAATTTTTACTTTATAGCATAAAATAGTCTTTTTCTTAAATTGTACTTTTTCCTCAGAATTCGACTTTTCGAAATTTCAATTTTATTGTCAAAATTCTACTTTTTGAACTTTTGTTTCAAAAATCGTTTACTTATTTTCTTAACATTTGTCTTTTTCAACAAATTTCCACTTTCGTCTCAAAATGTGATGTTCTACGGTTCTGAAAATGTTTCTTTCTAAATTAGATCAGAATGTTAATAAAAATGTTGAGACAAATATTTTTAAGGATTTAGAGAAAAAGATTTTTTATAAATTCAACGTCTTTACTGAATTTTAAATTTTGAGAACGATGTTTTTGAAAATTGCAATTTTTTCTCAAAATTCGACTGTTTCACAAAACTGAAAATTGAAAAGTTCAACTTTTTTCCAATTTTGGACATTTTTCGAGCTTATGTGGAAGCTTAGGTTTCTATTTTTAATGTGATTTTCAGAGAATTCCAACTTTTCCGAATTTTTTCGAAATAACTAGTTTATTTTCAGAATTGCAATTTTGTACTTAAAATTGTATTTTGTCTTTGAAAATTGAAATATTTTTTGAAAAGGGCAATCTTTTTCTCCTAATTTCTCTTAATTGAACGTATTTTTCAAAAATTGTAATTTTTGTTCGTAATCCGTTTTGTTAATTATGTATTTTTTTTTAATTTCTTTTTTAAATTTGAACTTCAGTGATTTTAAATTATTGATCGAAATTCATCTCATTCTTTAAATTTTGACTTTTATCTCAAAATTCGATATATCCTGTTTCTGGACATTTCCCTTAAAAATGGATTTTTTTTTAAATATCGACTTTTTCTCAAAATTCTTTTATTTTTTTAAAATTGGATCGAAATTTTAATGGAAATCTTATTCTGAGAACATTAATTTTTAGAGATTTTGAGAAAAAAATTTCTCGTAAACTTCAAAACTATAACATTTAAATGAATAAAAATTCTGAGAGAATTATTGTCGAAAGTTGCAATATTTTTTTATTTAAATTTGACCGGTTATAGAAATTGCCACTTTTTTAACAAAAAGCGACCTTTGAAAATTTGTCTCTTTTTGGAAATATCCACTTTTTCGAAAATTCGATATTTCTTTAAGTTTTCTGAAAGATTTTTATTGAAAGTTTGGCTCTTTTTCGAAATTTTAAATTTAAATCTGAAAATTCGATCTCTCCGAAGTTTATAAGTGAGAATATACATAAGTACATTATTACTCACCTGGAAGGTTTTCCTTTTTTGTCCATGAATTTTTCAGAATGGTAGTTGCCCCTCGTTGAAGCAAATTCTGTCTACGTCCATGAAAGTTCCTAAAGAAATTGTTTTTAGAATTGTTAGGTTGTTATTGAAATTTCGATCCTTGAAACAAAAAACGAATTTTGGAAAAATAAACTCGAAATTCGGTGAAAAAGTCCAATTTAAAATAGAAATCTCCAGAAAATAACATTAAATGTTGAGATAGATGTCGAAATTTCAAGAATACGATCAAATTATTCAGAAAAAGTCTAATATTAAGAAAATGAAGTTTAAAAAAAACGATTTTTTGGGAAATACCGTCGAAATTTCTAAAAAAAATATTCAGAATTTTCGAGACCTGGTCTAATTTTGATAAAAATAAGTAGAATTTTCAGCATAAAATCGTAATTTGGAAAAACAACATTTACGAGAAAAACCCAATTCGGAAAAAATCTAAAATGATCAAGTTTAACAGAAAAACTGAAAAATGTGAAAAATTCGAAAGCAGTCAACATAAACAAAGGTCAAGTTTTGTGGAAAATGGCCGAAATTTTCAAAACAACTCCAATTTTGGGAAAAAAATTGAAATTTCCAAAAGTATTTTTCTCGAAATATTTTTAATTTTATTTCATTTAAATTGTGAATACCTATAATTTCGCTAAAGAAGCGGAATTTATAAGAATCTTGTTTTTGAAATTATCCAAGAATATTTTTCTCCACATTTTTACTTATTTCTTAATATTTCAATCTAATTTAGAGAAAATAAACCAATTTGGGAAACATTTGAGATGCAATTTACAAATTTGCAATTTCCTGAAAATCAAATTTACAAGTTTTCAGAAAGAGGCGCGCATTAAGAAAAATGGCGGAATTTCGGAAAAAGACTCTTTTCGAAAGATGCGTCCAAAGAGTAGAATTTTCAGAACAAAGTCAAAATTTCGAAAAAGGCGATTTTGACGAAAGACCAAATTTAAAAAAAGACTAATTTTAAGAAAAAAGATAAAGTTTTGACTAAAAACGCGAATTTCGAGGAAAAGTCCGAATTAACAAAATTATATTAAATATTGAATTTTCAGATAAAAATCAAATTTTTGAGAAAAAGTCAAGTTTTAAAAAACCAGTCAAATTTCTTGGAAAATCAATTACTAAACGGCCGAAGTTTTCAAAAAGAGCCCAATGTTAAGAAAAATAACAGATGTTCGAAATAAAAACCAAAATTTCTAGAAAAAATTCAAAATTTTCTAGAGAAAGCTAAATTATAAGAAAAAAGGAGAATTTTGAAAATACTCTAAATAAAAAAAGGACGAATATTGCGAATAAAGAAAATGGTGAATTTTGAAAAAATAGTATTGGTCTCAGAACGAACGAAATTTTGGGAAATAAAATAGATATTTCGCACAGGAGGTCACATTTTTGAAAAATAGACAAACTTTGAGGAAATACTTGAGTTATTCTGAAATATACGGGATCGGGTTTTGAGATTAATTCGAAATTTGGAAAAAGGACAGATTTTGAGAAAAATATCGTTTCTAGAAAAAACCATTTTCGAAGTATAAATCGAAAGTTTCAGAAACCCAGGCAAATTAAAAAAAATAAATATGCATTTTCACAAAAAATCGACATTTGGAGAAAAATATCGAAATTTCCAAGAAAAAATGGAAATTTAGGGAAATTCGAAATTTTTCAGAGGGAGTCTGAATTTGTCAACTTCGAAAAAAACGATTTTAGAAAAAAAAGTCAAGATTTCAAGAAAAAGAGTTGAAATTATTCTACTGAATATTTTCTAATGACTGCTTGAGGCAAAAGAGGCAAACTCTCCAACCTGCCCCAGAAAAAGTTCAATATTGAGATAAATGTCGAACTTTTGAGAAATAAGTTAAAACTTTCAGAAAGTCGGATTTAAAAAAAGTTGAAATTTAAAAAGAAATTTTCTTCAGTTCTTTCTTTTCACAAAAATGTAAAATTTACAAGAAATATTTTTTAAAATATATATGTATATATATTCTCAAAATTTTTAATTATTTATCAAAAATATTTACCAAATTTTGAGAAAAAGACTAATTTTGATAAATTTGGAATTTTAAAAAAGTTTAAAATTTTGAGAAATGGCGTAATTTTGGAAAAAAAAGACGAATTTTGAGATTAAAATTAAAAATTTTGAAAAAATTTAATTTTAATAAAAAAAGTCCCATTTTAGGAATAAATTTGAAAGAAAAATTTTGTAACAAAAGATAAATTTTGAGAAAAAAATGGAAATTTCTAAAAAGTGTCGAAATTTCGGAATGACGAATTTTTAGGAAAAAATGGAAACCAGAAAAGGTTCCCATAGTTGCGAATAAAAATTTTCGGCTGGCTGCTGAGCCAGAAGAGGGCAAGCGCCCCACCCTGTCTTATTAGCTATCTCATAGGAAAGGAAAAGGGGAATTTAAAAATATTTTTTTTACCTAACGTAGGAGTAGACGATTTACTGGATTAATTATTATCCTAGTAAAAGTTTTTAAGTAGGCAACCCATAATTCCTGGCATTCATGATATGGACCCGTCGCAGGACCATGGACCCCAAATTAAGAAAGCCTTGAATTTTTGTTTTAAGAATTATTACCAAAACTAAAGGAAGATAAAATATATTTTTGTTAAAAATTTGTTGATTTAAAATAGAACACCTACCTGAGCGAACGTCATAAAACAACAGACTTGTACAATCCCCGCGAGAAACTGATCAACCACCCTCCGATTTAAGTGTCATTGCGATCAAGTTGTGGCATCCTTGACTTTTAAGATAGTTCGCCGACTGTAATCGGAGCTAAATGTTTTTACAACTTAGATCTTCACTGCACAAGCGAGATGTAAGTGACATACTACCACCACTAATAGATTTTTAGCATACACTGTACGCGTGGATACAATAGTACAAATCTCAAAAGCGCTTTGCAGTAGATTTTCTAAGTCGACTACAATGCACTATACTTAGGCGATAAATCTCTGTCCAAATCAGCTATTTGTGGATCTCCACGACTCGTTACTCGATTAATAAAACTGCTCCGTTGCCATTTAATCTAGGCAATGAGCCGGGAAATAGATAAAAATAATATAGTAAGTTAGATTTTCAAAATTCTTTCTGCATTCCATTTCTGATGACCCATGAATCATTCATTGTTACTAAGACGAAGTCGATCGACACTCCTTCACCCCTTAATCTTAAAAACAACCCCCCAAATGGGGCTAAAAAATCTTAAAGTCGGGAAAATTAACGAAAATTGCCTTAGAAATGCATCCTAGGAGATTATTTGGGTCGCTGATCAAAAATCAGTGGTTGGTTTTCCCAGAAAACTCATTGCTTGTATATAGTAAAATGTCTACTCGAAACGGTTTCCTAGGGGTTTTCGGGGTCGCTGATTAAGAATCCGAGATCTATTTTTCCGAGAAAAGAAGTTTTTTGGGTCACTGATCAAAAATCCGAGACTTGCTTTTCCGAAAAACACATTTTTCGGTCAGAAAATCAATAAAATTCTCCATTTTAAGTGTTTTGAGACAATGTAGTAAAATTTTTACTTGAAACGGTGTCCTAGGGGTTTTCGGGGTCGCTAATTAAGAAGCTCAGGTCTGTTTTTTCGAAAAAATTCATTTTTTGGTCGGAAAATCAAGAAAATTCGCTGCGAAAACTCATAGGACATCGTTTTGAATAAAAATTTTACTACATTGTTCCAAAATACTTAAAATGGCAAATTTTCTTGATTTTTTGACCGTAAAGTGGGTTTTTCGGAAAAACAGACCTCAGATTTTTAATCAGCGACCTCGAAAACCTCTACAACAGCGTTTCAAGTAAAAATTTTACTACATTGTCTCAAAACACTTAAAGTGGGGAATTCTATTGATTTTCCGATTGGAAAATGTGTTTTTCGGAAAAGGAATCCTCGGATTCTTGATCAGTGACTCGAAAAAATCCTGAGACACAATTTCGAAAAAACAGTTCATCATATTGTCTCAAAACTCCAACAAGCCCACTAGGATATTAAAAAATTTTCATGATTTTCAGACCAGGAAATGAGTTTTTTAGAAAAACAGATCTTGGATTCTGTTTCGAGTAGAAATTTTACTACATCCAAGCAATGAGTTTTCCGGGAAAACCAACCACGGATTCATGACCAGCGACCCAAATAACCTCCTAAGACGCATTTCCGAGGCAACTGCGTTAGTTTTCCCGTCTTTAGGAATTTCTCAACAAAACGCCCCATTTGGAAGGTTGTTTTCAAGATTAAAGGGTGAAGGAGAGTCGTTCGACTTTGTCTTAGTTGCGGTGAATAATCCTTGGATCATCAGAAATCGAATGCAGAAAAAATTTTGAAAATCTAACTTGCTATATTATTTTTATCTATTTTAGCTTTTTTCCTGGCTTATTGCCGGGACTAATTACTTCAAGATGTCTCCCTAATATGCGGGATGGAGCATCGAAATTCGCTAAGACTTGTAAATTGAAATTACGATTAGGCGAAAACGGTACCGCTACAAATCCTCATATTTTACTATTTCATTCACAACATCACCCTACATAATATATTATTTTTTTCATCAAAATCTATAGAAGGGTTTGACCGCAATCATTGAAAATATCCTCGAAAACATTCTTTTTGCTACATCTTACATGTTAAAAATCGTAAGTTTGACTAAGCTTAAGCACCCGCACGAGTTTTTTAATTTTGCAGGTGCATAACACCTCACAGAAATTTAAATCGAAATCTATAGAAAAACAATTGATCGGTAAACTACCTTAATCTTTTTTTTTCAATTGCAGAGGAGGGAATAACTACTTGTACTTATGACACGCAATTAAATTAAAATAAGGCTGAATTAAATTTTATTCACCATGGCACTATTTTCTTTGGTATGATGAAATTCTTGCCAATGCCCTAATAATATCGTTAAACCCATAAAATATCTCATTGTCTCCTACATTCGAGCGAGGGAATTTGTAAGTATTCGGGAGAATCGGTAAGAACAAAAGCAGAATGCCTTGAAAGGATAAGTCGGGATCTTTAATAAGCGATATGACAGAGAGAAGATAAATGACTTTTACTTCTATTGTCTGCCATCTCGGAGGCTACAATCATTTAAGGGATATTAGAGGAGAGAAATGTTGGGCATTCAATGTTCGGGGTGCGAAAGATCCTAATTAAAAAACGAATTTTTACCATTTATCAAAGTAGCTGAATATCCAAAGTTGAATACATTTCGAACGATTTTTTATTTAGTCATTCAGACGCAAAATGAGCATTGAAAACTTGGGTATATAATGCAATTTATAATTTGATAACATGAAGAAGATAAATATTTGAGGACATAGACGTAGTTAGAATAGGGCAGGGTAAGGCGCTTGCCCCTCTCCCTGGCTCATGCAGTTACACGAAAACTTAAACTCAACTGAAGAGACTTTCTAAAAAAATTCCATTTTCTCTTCAAAATTCGTCCTTTTCTTCAGATATCGTTATTTTCTCGAAATGTTGACTTAGATATTACTTAAAATGTGTCTTTTTTCACGAAATTTGTCTTTTTCTTTTGAAATTTCAAATTTATTTTCACAATATGATTTTTTAATCAGAATCAAACGTTTTCAAAAATTCGAATTTTTATCTCAAAATAAATCGTTTTTTCTCAAACATTTTGCTTTTCCCAAAAATTGTTTTTTTTAATTTCGACTTTTCTTTCAATTTTGGTTTTCTACAAATTTCGATTTGTTTATCAAGATTCGACATTTTTCTGGAAGTTTGGTCGATCTTTTGATAAAAAACTAAAAATATTTAACTAGAAATGTTGATAATAATTTTTTCAAAATTTTGTAAGACAAAAATGCCGATAAAATTTTCCCTGCAATTGTAACTGTTTATTGAAACAAAACTTTCTGGAAATTCCAACTTCTTTCTCCAAATTTCGACATTTATTTCAATATTGGACATTTTCTGACTTAGGGTGAGGCAGAGAGGAGTGCATCTGATTCAGTCAATCAAGAGAAAATTCGGGAAATTTCATTTTTCTCAAAATTTGACCTTTTTTCAAAATTTTGATGAAATTCCACTCTCTTTGAAGAATTTCGAGTGATTGACATTTCCAACCCTTACTTCGTGGAATTCTTTAACATTCATAAGTATTAAACTTTATTAACGATAAAAACGCAACAAAATTTAAAAAACCTTGTGGAATTTTTAAATTTTGTTGAGTTTTTATCGTTAATAAAGTTTAATAGCTATGAATTTTGAGTGGCTACTAAATTTCGACCTGTTTCTCGAAATTTCGATCTTAAAATTTCGAATTTTTTAAAATTCGTTTTTGTATTTTAAAATCCCAAGAAAAATTCCATATTTCCAGAAATTAAAATGAATTAAACAAAAATCGAAATTTCGATATTTTTCTTAAGATCCATTTTTATTTCTAAAATTTATTTGAGTTTTATCTTAAAATGCGATCCTGGAAATCTAAATCCTTTTCTTCAAAATTCCTCTTTTTTTTTAAGTTTGATTTTTTCAAGATTCGTTTTTTTGTCATAAATGACTATTTTCAAACCTATTTTTTAAAGCTCGACTTTTTCCAGCGAATTTCTATTTTTTTATTTTGCTTTTTTTGGTAGTTTTTCTTGAAATTTCGACTGTTTTCCTGATATTACTTTTTTTCGAAATTTCGGTATTTTTCCGAATCAGATGTTTCTGAAGATTTTAATTTTTAGAAGACTTTTTGGTAATTTGGCTAGTTACTTAAAGTTCGGTTTCTATCGATGGTTTTATTTTTATCCCAAAATCCGATTTTTAATTTTTCTGAAAAATGCGACTTTTTCTCTTAAAATTAAAAATTGAAATACAAATCTTGTCCCGTGAAACGAAGGCTTAAAAAACACAACAGAGGTTTCTCTAACGCGTTTCGATAACCAAGCGCGTTAGAGCAACCTCTGTTATGTTTTTTAAGTCTTCTTGGTTTCAGGAGACAAGATTTGTATTTTAATTTTTGAAAATAACCAAGGACCAGTCCGTTCCACCAAAACTCTTAAATTAGTGTAAATTCGTCTTTTTTTTTCGAAATTTTGAATTTATTCTTAAAATTCTATTTAAACTCTTTTTTTTTTAAACATGTTTTTGTCAAAATTCCACCCCTTTTCTTAACATTAGCCGTTTTTTAAAATTTTTAACTTTTTAAATTTGATTTCGGAATTTACACACATGTTTCTCAAAATTCTTTAAATTTTTTTTAAATTTAGACTTTTATTGTCTCAAACCGTGATGTATTAGTTTCTGAAAATGTCGACTTTTTCTTCGAAATTGGCTTTATTTTGAAATTTCAGTTTTCTCAAAATTCGTCTCTTTTCTCTAAATCAAACCGGTACGTTATAAAAAGTAAAAATGTCAAGAAAAATATTTTTGGAAAATTTAGAGAAAAAGACTTCTTGAACATTCAATTTTTTACTGAAATTTAAATTTTATATTAACATTGGAATAAAGAAGTAAAAATCTTTAGACAAATCTATTTGGAAATTGAGATTTTTTTTAGGAATCGACGAGCTTTTTTGAAAATTGTGATATTTTTCATGATATTCAATCTTTGGAAATACACACATTTGTCAAATTTTAAACATCTTTTTAAATTTTTCCAGGAGTTTGCGTTTTTATGTAGAATATGTTTTTTTTTTTAAAAGTTCGACTTCCAAAACTGGGTTTGTTTCTCGAAATTCGTCGCTTTAGAAAGTACTCTTCTCTCAAAATTGAACTTTGTCTTGGAAACTCCGAAATTTCTTCAAGAAATTTCTACCTTTTTTGGCATTCCGATGATATTTTTTAAAAATCATTATTTTTTCGAAATATATATTTTTAATATTCGGCCTTTTCAAATTTTTTTTAAGTTTAAATATCTCAAAGTTTCTCAAAATTTGTCCTTTTCTCGAAATTTTGACTTTTACTTCAAAATACGATATTTTATGTCTCTGGAAATTTCCACTTACAGTGGAAAAATTTTTACTATTTTTAAGAATTGTGTCTGTTTTTCACAAAATTTGACCTTTGCAAATGTTATTTTTTTCGAATTTTCAAAATTTTTCGACTTTTACGATAGGTTAGGTATTTATTTCAAATTTGATTTTTTTTAAATTCCAACTTGTTCCTAAATTTTTTTTACCGAATTCATCTCTTTCGAAATTATTCTTAAAAATTCCACTGTTTCCTTCCACAAGTAAACTTTCTCTTGGAAATGTTGTATCTTCTTCTAGAAATTTCGACCTTTTTCTCGATTTTTGATGGTATTTTTCAAAAATCGCTAATTTTTCAATTTTTTTTAATATGCGACTTTTTCTAAAAACTTTTTTTTTAAATTTGACTTTCCAAAAATTTATGTTTTTCAAAATGTGTTTTTATCTGTAAATTTTGACTTTTATTTTAAAATGTGATATTTCTAGAAATCTCTACTTACAATGGATCGTTTTTTCAAAATTTCGGCTCTTTCAAAATTCCTTATTTTTTCAAAATTGGAACATTTTAATTAAAAAAATCAGAGAATAAAATTCATAAGATATTCCGAGAAAAAGATTTATTTTGAATTTCAAGATTATGACAAAATTGGTTTAAAGTAAAAATTCTGAGAGAAATATTTTATATTATTGAACTTTTTGCCACTTTTTTTTACAAAATACGACTTTTGAAAATTTCAACCTTTTCTCTTCAAAATTTCGACATTTTTCGAAGTTTTCGGAAGGTTCGGTTTTTATTTTAGATTCGATTTTCTGCAAATTTTACCCCCCAGTTTGAGCAGTTAAGTGAAAATATACATATACTCAGTGCCGGTAGGTTTTTCGGATTTCTTTTTTTTTTTTCATGTTTTTTCAGATTGTTACCCTTTCCCCCCTGTACGAAATCCTGCCTATGCCCATGTTTGAGGACAAAGTATTTTGTACAAAAAAATGCCTACACACAAAAATTCTTATAGTGTACAGTTGTGCCACGAGGATGTGTTAAAAAATTCTTAGTCTACAGTAAAAGCAAACAAAATCTGATAGTCAAAATATTTCATTATTCAACATATTTTTCTCTTTATTTAATACATTTATTACAGCGAATCAGCATCGCCTCTACATCTTTCAAAAAAAAAAGTTCTATCTTGCTCTGCGTATCAGGCCTCCACAGCTTCTATAACCTCTTCGTTGGAAGAAAATATTTTTTAGTTAAGGAAAGAGATTATTGTTGGACGATGCCACATCTGGTGGATAAAGGGAGGAGTTTCAGTAACTTGAACTCCAAATCACGAATTGTTTGCAGAAGCATTGTCCTGTAAAAACAAAACACCTTTGAACAACTTTCCGCGGCTTTTCTTTTTAATTTTTTCCCGTAGAGTGGTCAATAACGTCGAATAATAATTCCCAATTGCCTCATCAAGGTAGTCAATGACCATTACATCATGGCGATTCCAAAACACTGAAGCAAGAACTTTTCCAGCATATCTTTGAACCCGACATTTTTTAGGCCTTAGAGAACCAGAGTGTTCCTATTCCAATATCAATATCATTGGTATTAATGGATTTATTTACACAAGGAGCACGTACGTTTTAAAAATACATATTGTAACAAAATGTAGTTATAAAATTTGTATTATTAAGAAATTCTCTAGAAACATTTGATAACGGGAAGCGGCCGCGAGAATGAATCATACGTCAGATAAGGGCTTTAGATGTATCCGTAAGCGATAAGTCTTATTGCTACGTCCGTTCTAGAAACCGGAACGGTACCTATATACGCGGTCGTCTTTCCCTCTGTTAGTCAAGTAATTATTCAGTTAGTTGGTTAGTCAAGTAAATAAAGTGTTACAATTCGCGAAGTTTTAATTTTCGAACCGATAACGCGCAACAATATAGTCGCTTTATCTTTCTTAGTACAATACACATGGTTTTAAACTATAGTAACTGTTTCTCTTCATTTTTTGTTTTTATTGAAAAAAAATACAAATTATTTAATGCGGATATGTCAATTTTTTTTTGGAAGCTAATTTTCTGATCCATTACGAATATGTTTTTAATTTTTTATACTCTTTAAATTCGTTAGACTTTTTTACTCCAAAGGGAAAATTTTAAACTGGGTCTTTTTTAATTTTGACATTATTCTTAAAATGTATTTTACTTTTTTTCTAAAATTTCGATCTTGAACACATAAGTTCGACGTTTTCTTAAAAAGATTTTTTTTTGTCTAATTTAGACTTCAGTCTTCAAACAGCGGTCACTTTAACCTACAAATTAGGCCACTTGATGTGGAGAGCGCCGAATTCGAATTGACCAAAAACAACACCATATGTTTATTATGCTATGATTACGATATAATTTCCATAAAAATTGCCAATAATGATGATGCCTGCCCATTATCGTCTAACATTTGTTAGAAGTGCGCCAAAGAGCAAATGTCAACCATGTCGCCTATTTGGGATATCAGCGGCCACAAAATTACATACCGAGGATAATAAATGTCCGTCCTGGTCGCTTTCCATTCGAAAGCACGCCAAAAGCGACTTAAAACGCAAAAGCGCCAAAGTTCACAATAAACCCAGACAAAATTGAAAAGGTCCGCCCCGTTCCGGCGATAAATTAGCGGTGTTATTTTACCTTTACCTAGCGAAACCAAATAACAGACATTTGGAGCAACTCGGAACTATTAGTTAAGTTCTTTAATGCAGTCTACCAATGGGTATCTTATTTCTTATGGTTTTTAAGTTAAACTAATCTGCGAGGACCCATTGATTATCGAATTGGACGATCGGCAGATGCTGGTTCTCTTCACTGTAGGTCTAAAACAACTGTTGGATTTGGAACCGTTGGCGTTTCATGACAAATAAATTTAGAATTACTTGGGCGATGCAAATGAGCGAGATTCTTTTTCTTTCGTAAGGCCTTCATAGCAAAGCGAATTTGTATTAATTTCATAAAAGCATTCCAGCAAAAGAGGAAGGCTGAACGATCTTTTTTTATATTCTCACATTATAATAAGACTTTATATCTTGATTCTGTAACAAACTGCGTATATTCTGTTAGTTATTAGTAACCGCAACGATCTCTTTAAATTAAATTCTAGAATTTACTAGACGTTCTAAGAATTTATTACCAGAGGCTTTCCCCAGCGGCTGAATCGACTCACACGTAGGTGTCCGCTCCCGAACTGTCTAGAGATCGAATATTTTGGCACAAGTGATCTATGTAAACAGACACGAGTCACTTCTAAGTTAAAATCGTTGGTAAAATCAAAATTGCATACCAGTGGAACTGGTTTTATAGTTTACAGTTAAATTTTCGCAGAAAAGCGAAAGCTTGTCTTCAAGCGCAACACATAAAAATTTACTTTTCTTTCCAAAATTATTCCCAACATAAACATACTTAATGCCACGTGCGCTGCACAAAAAAAATATTTCTTATCATACTGCAATTCCAATATATGACCAGTTACAGCGGTTGTTTAGTGAACTTACTGTAGGGATATAAAGGCCAAATTTTCAGGTTAAAGTTAGTGCGTAATTTGTGCAGCTTCTATTTCCACGACAATTTTCTTAGTATTATGTTTCCTTACACTGTCTTATATTCGTGTTTATTAATTTTATTTAACATTTCTGCAATCCGGTTTGGAAATATTTAAGTTTTTATTAATGGAAGTTGACAATATTCCTTAATATTTTTTGAAATGATTACATGATATCTAAATTCTTAAAACTCACCTCATAATATGGTAAATAAAATTAATAGACATAATGTTTCCATGGGCGTAGATAGAATTTTCTTCAAGGGGAGGCAAGAAACATTCTGACAAATGCATGGACAAAAGAAGAAAACCTTCCGGCTAAGTAATAATTGTACATATATTTTGACTTGAAAACTACACGAACTAAGGAAATCGAATTTTCAGATTTAAGAAATCTATCAAAAAAACTTCAAGAAAACTCAAAATTTGGAAAAAACGGAAATGTCAAAAAAAGGACGAAATTTTCAAAGGTCGATTCTTGTGAAAATGTGGCAATTTCCATAAGAAGTCAAATTTAAATAAAAAAATAATTCCACTTTTAAAAATATTCCTCTCACAATTTTTATTTTATTTAACATATTCTTGAAATTTTTACAAGAAATCTCTTTTTCAAAATTTCCTAAAAATATTATTCTTAGACTTGGATTTCTATTAAAATTTTGATCCAGTTTTCATAAAATAAACGAATTCTGTGAAAAAGTTGAAATTTTCAAAAAAAAAATCAATTTTAAATGGAAATGTCTAGAAACAGAATATATCGAATTTTGAGATAAAAGTCAAATTTGCAGAATAAGATAAATTTCGAACAATAATTTCAAATCACTGGGAATCAAATTTAAAAAGAAATTAAGAAAAAATAGATAATTAACAAAACGGACTTCGAAAAAATCACTACTTTTAAAAAAATACGTACAATTTGAAGAAATTAAATGAAAAAGATCGCACTTTCTAGAAAATATTTCAACTTTCCAAGAAAAAATCCAATTTTGGGATCAAAATTGGAATTTTGAAAATAAACTTGTAATTTCGAAAAAGACGAATTTCGAAGAAAAAAATTTCAAAAATTCGGAGTTTTCAGTAAATCATATTGAAAATAAAAACCTAACATTTTACAAAAGCTCGAAAAATGTCCAAAATTCGAAAAAATTAAAATTTTTATTGGTCTAATTTTGTGAAAGTCGAATTTAAAAAAAAATTTCAATCTCCAAAAACATTGTTCCCACAATTTAAAATTCAGTAAAAACGTTGAATTTAGAAAAAAACATTTTCTCTAAATCCTTAGTTATTTTTCTCAGCATTTTTAACAACATTTTGATCTAATTTAGAAAGAAAACATTTTCAGAACCATAAAACATCACATTTTGAGAAAAAACTGGAAATTTGTTAAGAATGACAAATATTAACAAAAATTGCGGAATTTCGAAAGAAATAAACGATTTTTGAAACAAAAGTTTAAAAAGTAGAATTTTGACAATAAAATCAAAATTTGGAAAAAGTCGAATCCTGAGAAAAAAGTTTAGTATAAAGACTATTTTAAGAGAAAAGTTAAAAATTTTTCGAAAAGAGACTAATTTACCAAGAAAACATAAAATATCGGATACTGGGATAAAATTAAAAATTTCATGAAAAAGAAACCAGCGAAATTTCCAAAACATTAGATTCTAAATTTTCAAAAATAGCTAAATGTTCAGAAAATTATCGAAATAAAAAAAACAAATTTCAGGAATACTTTGAAAAGGACAAAAAATTCAAAATGTTCCAGGGAAAGTTAAATTTTAAGAAAAAAAGTTGAAATTTTGAAAAAAATAATCTAAACTTTGAGAAAAAGACAAAATTAAGAGCAAATGATTGAAATTCTGCGAAAAAGATTTAAATTTTGAGCAAAAGCGTTTAATTTGTTAGTGAAAATTTAAGATTTTCCGGAAAGAGTCAGATTTTATCGAAATTACGAAAAAAAGCGAATTTTAAGAAAAAAGGGGAAATTTCCTGAGTGAATATTTATTTTCAGGCGCCCTACCTTGCCCCATGTGGCGTCAGAAACAAATTGAAACTTACAGAAAATTTTTTCGCAATTTTCTTAAAAAAAAAATTAAATTTCAAGAAAATATACTTTTTTCATCAGAAGATCGACCAAATTTCGATGAAAACGCAAATTTTAATAAACAAGTTAAAGTTTGCAGAATTAAAAATAATTCAAATTTTCAAAAAAAGTCGAATTACCAGAAATGGTGAAATTTCGGAAAAAAACGACTAACTTTTAAATAAAAATTTGAAAGTTTTATAGGAAAAAAAGAAGTAGACTTTTATGAATAAATGCAAAATTTCAAAAAAAAAGGTTAAATTTAATTAAAAAAATATGAAATTTGGGAAAAAATCGGAATTTAGAAAAAATATTTCAAGGAAAGAATGAATTTTGAAGATGGAAAGAAAATGTTTGGTCCCCCAGTTGAATACATAAATTTTTGGTTTGCTGCATGAACTAGAGGGAAGCAGGCGCCCCATCCTGCCCTATTCTAGCTACGCCTATGAATGTTTCCGAACAATAACAATCTACCATAAAGAATATTTATATTCATGGTTTTGTAGCTTCTAGCTAATTTTCAGCTATTTCACATTGAATTTAAACAGTGATTATTTTTCTTGGGTATTGACATTTCTGAGACTTAACTGACAGCGTTCCCATGCATCATTTGAATAAAGAGCAAAACACAATTAAACAATTTCTATGAAATGAAAAGAAAAAACTTTTCGTTAAAATAATTTTTCTCAAAAGTAAAAGCGAATTACGTTGACCCTTTTATGCTGTACTTAAGAGGAACTTGACCTACAATATTGTGACAAACTGTAGTTATAAAATTTCTATTAGTGATTGTGTAGTGTAAGGAACTCTCTAGAAACATTTGATTAGGCGAAGCTGCCGCGAGTATGAATCATACGGCAGATAAGCGCTCCAGACGTTTCCGCAAGCGATAATCCTATCTGTAGGAGATAGTTCTAGAAAATCGGAACGGTATAAATACGCAGTCGTATTTCCCTCAGTTAGTCAGTTAGTTAGTCAGATAGTCTAATAATTAAGTAAATCATAATTGTAGTGTTCCGAAATAAGTTTAGAACAAGGTGTTTACAATTCACGAAGTTTTAATTTTCGAACCCATAACACGCCACAACTGGTGTCAAAAGCTGGATTAGTTTTGTGGATTGTGCTTATTTCTTGAAGGAATTCGTGCGAGGTTCCGAATTATTGTGTTAGTGAATCGTAGTGATAATTGAATTTAAACTTTATCACGGACGTTATAAACTGAAAAATAGTTTATACGGGGCACCTCAAGAATAATCTTGAACATTCTAGGACACTTTATGGAAACGAGAGCAAAATCAGTCAAAATGGAACAACAATTGCAAGCGATATTAGCAACGATGAAAGACAAAGAAGAAAGGGATGAAGAACGAAGGCAACAAGATGCAGAACGAAGACGACAATAAAAAGAAAATCTCGAAATCTTAATATGTTTTGTCTCAATTTCATAAAAGCAAGAAGAGTCCAAATTATTTTAATTAATTTTAATTCATAAACCGATTAGTTTTTATTGAGGTAGAATTAAAAAAGAAAATGTCAAATACATAAATGATTCGTTAAATGGAGGACAGACTCGGAAGAAACCAACATTGCAGTTTTCTTGGCAATGTGAAGGGAGTTGCTTTAGAAATTGTTTATGAATTAAGGATGACACACACCAATGGCAGTTTGAAAAGAGGTTTGAAAAAATAACGTCAATATGCATTTAATTTTTTTAATCAAGTATTCGTATTAATCATTTTGTCTACGGTTTGTTAAAATTGAAGACCTGCACAGTATTTACCATTGAATCTTCTATGTTGTTACGAATACATTATTCGATACTGGAATCAAAATCGCAGTTTCCAATTAATCTGCATGATGCAAAGCGTAGTTCGTTTTTCAGTTGAAAAAGCCTTTTTGTGTGCATTGCACAAAAGGTCTGCCGAAACACAATGCAATGGCCAACGTGACTTACCCTTAAACGAAGAGAACAAGGGATACTTTACCCGGAGCTGATTTGAATGCAATTTGTATAATGTAATATTTTAGAAATTTAAGGGTTTATTTCGCATGCAGCTGCCGCGTTGTATTTTGCGTTCACAGTCACGAAAAGATTTTATATTCCCCCGTCCACGGATCAACTGTGGATTTGTAATCTAGGAAACTGATGGGATTAATCAAGGTGAAAAAATGTGTTGTAAGCCACGAAGACTATTTTGTGCAAGAATGTGATTTATCATTTTGTCTTTGATTTTGAAACCAAAAAGATAATAAATAATTAATTTCGCAGTTTTTATTATTATTATTGCACCGAACTGCGAAATCAAAAGTTTATAGATAGCGTTTGCCAGATGTTTATTAGAAGGTATTACAGGGATACGCATGTATCGAAATGGCTTTCGAGATATCGAATATTACAGCATACACATCAGGAAAGTCAAACACTGTCCATAGGGAGAATCTTTATAAGAGATTTAACATTGAGAGCTAATAGTGGGATAGATGGGCGGAGCCTTGTATTCTCCTACACCGGTGTAAAAAATTCAACGCAGAGCGCAGCGATCAGTGCTGGTGGATATTTCAGTAGTACATCATAGCTTCTAACGTGTTTTGTTACGGGATTACTACTGGCAGGCAACAATTTTATTAAAATGTGCGTACCACATGCTGCTTGTCCTTTTAGTGCGTTGATTTAATCAACGTCTAAGGCAAAATAAAACTAATATTCTTTGATAACCAAAATACATAAACCAGATTTCCTAAACAAAATAAATAATAACTCTAATGAAGGATATAACATAATAACTCTTTAAATATTACAATATAAGGAGTTCAAATAGGCCGCCGGACTGTGCTAAACAATATTCCAGTCTGTTGCAAAACTCTCGACGAGTTTTTTCTAACATCTAAACTGGAAGATACGAGTAGTGTTGGGCTATTCGAATACAAGTTGTGAGATGTATTCGATTCTACCAAGATCTCGAATACATCCGATTCTCAACTTAAGTATTCGAATACTTCCAGACTCCGTGAGTTGAAGTGAGAATATGAATAGAATCGGTTCTCGCCTAGCGCAAGCAACATCTCATCATCGCATGATTCATAAGTTATCGGGTACTTGCTTGCATTCGAATACAAAATATGTATTCGAATACAAAATGTGTATTCGAATACAAAATGTGTATTCGAGATTGTGGTAGTCCGATACAACAAAACATTGGAATGCTGAGTAGCGAATAGAATCGGTCTCCTAACTACGCTATATCTCCGATTCTTAACTTCTCCGATGTTGAATACTGTACCCGATTCTTGTATTCGAGATCTTAGACATGCATTATTGAATGCGTATTTTATTCGGGATGGTTGGCTACGCATTATGCTCGCACGCTCATGCATTCGAATATGTATCTAATTTTAATTTATTGCTTCATCCTTCTCATAAAATTATTAAATAACGAAATGCTTAAGTACTTTTTAAAATCGGGCTCCCAATTTTAATAATGAAATTTAACAATATCTGGAAATACAGTGCCAATATGCGAATCCAATCAAAGTTAAAGATACGTATGTGAATTCTAAAACTTCAAGATTTATTTATATTAAGAAATTTAAATACATTCAATTAGGGAATTGCCAATTATAGGCATAGGTACGGAAGTAGTGAAATCGAAAGTCATATCTCGCCACCACATACCTCGAATAGGCCGCCGAGACAATTTTTCTAGTAGGTATTTAGGTGAGGTTATCCCATAATTCGATTCTTTGTATTCGAATACTTATTCGATTCTCAAAAGTATTCGAATTCAATGTATTCGATTCTGAAAATCGTTCGATTATTCCAACACTAGATACGAGCATGCTGCGTCAAAGTAGGGAAATACCTTCACCGGCCGTAGAAAACTATGGAAGGGACAATTCTTAGCGTTTTACATGGATAATGCAAAATTTTCCTTATCTGTATGTGGAATACCAACCAATATAAACAAGTTGGTCAGTTGTAAAGTGCAGTTATAGGAATAAGTTGTTAGTTGTTTTTTATTTATTTATTTCGAGGTTTTGCATCTCAGAGTGGCCACTTCTAGCATCCTTGGCACCATCGGTTTTTGTCCTCCCTATCGGTTTGTTGGAGTCCTCTAGCTGTCATCTCCACTTTTACGTTTTGGATCCATTTTTTTTCTCGGGCGGTCTTTTTTATACCGCTCAATCGGCACCAAATTTACTACTTTGAGAGGTATTCATTCTTCATTTAAACGTCGTAGATGCCAGTACCATTTCAGTTGTTTTTCATTAATGTTATCTATTACAGTGCCTGGGCTGGCTATTCTTTTTCGGATCTCCTCGTTCCTGACACGGTCCTGTAGTGTCAACCCACTGCATCTCCTCCAATATGACATTTCGGCTGATAAAAGTTTGCTGGACATTCTACTGTTTATCATTCAGTCCCATACGTTATTGTCATTTCAATTAATGTTTTATATTTATTTCTCTTTTTTGTGTATGTCAAGTTGTTATTCCATAAAATTTGATGCAGTGCTTTAAACATATTCTTCCCTTTACCAACCTTTTTCATAATCTCCTTGTCATCTTTCCCGTCTTCACTTATTAGGACTCCCAAGTATTCGTATTGATCGACATTTCTTATTACTATCCACTATCCTATTTTTATATCCTCCACCTTTTCTCCTATGGCAATGCATTTTGTCTTTTTTGTGTTGACTTCTAATTCCCATTTTGTATATTCTTTCCATAAGCTTGTCCAACATATACGTCATATCCTGTTCGTCTTCGGCCAGAATTACTTTGTCGTCCGCAAAAAGAATTGTATATATTGAACTATTGTCTACTGTTATTCCTATAGGGCTGTATTTCATTGTCCGCTGTCTTAATGCTATGTTCAAAAAGATTTTGAATAAGTTAGAAGAGAGACAACAGCGTTATTTTAATCCCCTTGTTTGCGAGAATGGAGGTGCCACTTCATTGCTGTTTGTGACAGTTACCAGGTTCTCTGCGTACAGAGCTTTCGAGCTCGGGTGTATCTTTTGCTCACGCCTGATTGTTCCATGGCTATTCATGGAAGGGAACCGAGTTATATGTTTTGCGTAGGTCTACAAATGTGTCATGGAGTTCTCTCCCTCGTAAGAGTTTCTTTTCTGCTATCTGTTTCAATGTAAATATGTTACCCATGCAAGATCTTCCAGGTCTTAAGCTGATCTGTTCTTCGATGTTTACAGCTGCCTCTCCAATTTTGGTTCTGAGGACTCTTCCGTATAATTTGCCAATCGATGATGTTATACTTGTCCCTCTGTAGTTCTGGCATTCGCGCCGATTTCCTTTCTTATAGATTGAGTTTAAATAGGATGCTTTCCAATCTTTTGGGATGCCGTCTCCAGCTTAACATTTGTTGTATATTTGGCAGATTATATCTAGGACTTCTATGGTAGCATATTTGATTAACTCGATAGGTAAATCACCTAGTACAGGAGCTTTATTGTTTTTCATTTTTTGTAGTGCTGCTTTCATTTCTTGTAGAGAAATTTTTTCGATTTTCTTCTCTGGTTCCATCACCTTTACTAGGTGTGTGTCAAGATATTCTAGTCGATTTTTAGATAACAGCTAATTATAATAATCTATCCATCTTTCAAAATTAATTGGATTTATTTTCCTTCTTTCATTCGTATTTCTCCTTAAAGTGTTTATTGTACTCCATGCTTCTCTTGATCTAGATCCCCCTACCATTGGGATAATTTGAGCATATTTTCTATCCCAAGCATGATTTTTTGCCTTTTTCATGAGCTTAGTGTTGAGTTGTTAAATAAGATCATGAAAAAATAATTCATAGTAGTTTTGAATTCTGGAACAGTAACAAGTATTTAATTTTATTTATTTTTAATTAATAAATCACTGAATATAATTCGGGGGTCACCTAATGAAAAGGGAAGGATTAAATTAAAATGAATAACATCCTTTATGGCAAATATGCGAGTCGCTTATTGTACCTTTTACTATTTCTATAGTTCATACAATAATTATTATTTACATTATAGTTAAATTTTTCCACATATTGCCCATTTTTTAGTACAAAAAGTTCAAAGTATTATGGAAATGGACAGAAAAAAGATAAAATTATGAAGTGGTTGCTTATATCAGCCAAATGGTTTATTTCCACGAGGCACTGGAATCATCGTGAAACATTAACTTATTTAGTCGGTTATTTTTACATATATTAAATTAAATAATAGTTAAATCAGTTTTAATTCCCTTTTAATAAATAATTTTTATCGTGCCATTGGTTATGCATTAAGCAGATGTCAATAAGTCCATAACATCGCTTAATTATGATTGAATAGCATCACAGGCGTCACTCTCAATTTACGTTGCATAAAAATTTAAATTAAAACATGTTTATGAGTTAGAACCTCATCCATTAACGACTTTAAACTTGATAAGTTCTCTCAGTTATCAGAAAGTGCTAATCAAGATCAATTTTGCTCGGTCGTTGTAATCATTCTCAACAGTTGGGTCCCAAATTATCTGGACAAACAACAATTTTAGAAAAACTAGAAATTTACGAATAGTACCAAAATTGTTTATCTAGTAGTAAAAGCAATGCATTACCAGGCGACGATGTAAATTGTGGCCGGGGCATTAGCCAAGGCTAAAACAAACATTGAAGTCCGGGTATGTGCTTTTACTTCAAGGTACACTACTATTTTTTTTTTGAAATCGTAATCAATATTACTTATATTAAGGAAATTTTATAAATTCATAACATTTTTTTTGGCATTGTCATCGTGAAAGTTATCTACTTTTTCTGTCTACGACAAAAAACAACTTTCTTGGGTCATTTGTAATGATTCCCTAGCTAAAATACCGGAATAACGTATTTTAGGGCCAAAAATTACACCAAGAAAGCAGGCATTCTTGAACAATTTCAGAAAGCAAGTTACTCAAAATTTGAAAAAAATAAATATAAATTTCCCAGTTCCAGTCAAAACTTCAAACTAAAATCGAAATAAGAATAGAAGCTAACAAAATGATGAAGTTTAATCATATTACTATTAAAATAGTCAACACTTGTTTAACAAAATGTTGAGAAAATGGGAAAGTTGGAAAAAGAACTTAAAATGTTCGAAAAATTGAAAATATCCATAAGGTATTTCTCCACTACTAAAGCGAGAAAAAGACGTAAATGCCGGACTGCCACCACTACTGGATTTTTAGCACAGACTGTCTGCGTAGTAGTAGTAGATTTCTTAGCCGACAACACTTAAGGCTTATGTGATAAAACGCAGCTGTAGCCAAAGCTATCTAAAAAAGAAGTAGTAGAGCTGCTAATTTGCCATTACTTTAAGATGTTTCCCTAACGTACAGAATAAAGCATCGGAATTTCGAAGGTGTGCAAATTCAAATTATGATTACACGAAAACGGTACCGCTGGAAATCCTCATATTTTACCATTTTATTCACAATATCACCACCCAACATAATTCAGGGTGGGCTATAAGTAATGGAACATAGAGCAAGAGTAGATTTTTCATATAAAAATAACGTGATTAAGCTACATTTACCTTATATCAAAAGTTAATATTAACCGAGATACAGAGTGTCAAAGTTGAAATAAGAAAATTGATTTTTTCGCATAACTGATGAACACATTCCACCATAGACAAAAAATTTGGTATAGGGGGGGGGGGGGGGTTGGTTTCTTTGGTCAAGAAATGTCAACTTGCTAACAGATTGCCAGTAACTCATAGGGCACCACCTGCGCTACCCTATATTATTCTAAAGCATCATAACTTTTTTGTGCCTCTATAGAAAAGCAATTGATCAGTGAGCGACCTTAAGAAATGTCGTTTTTTGAAAATTTGAAAAGGCAACCAAAATTAACATTGAAATTTGAATAATAAAATCCAAATTTATAGAAAAAAGGACACTTTAAATTTATAATCAAGTTTTCAGAAGAAATAGTTAAAGTCGTAGTTTTAAACTCAAAATTTTTACAAGAAGAAAAAAATTTCGAAGAGAATATTAAACGTTATTGACAAAATACAACTCCGAATTTCGTTCTCAATCTTAAAATTTCTAGAAAATTTTGTGTTCATAAATTCTGAGATATTTCTAAATTCCGCTTTTTTTGCGGCTTAACTTGATTTTGTATTCCCAAAATGTCAACTGAATCCTCGAAATTTTTTAGGAATCATTATTTTATTCTTAAAAATTTGATTTTACTTTTAAAATGTCAACGTTGGTCTCAAAATTTCGAGCGAAACTTTTTTTGTCTTTAAATTCCAAATTCCAAGAATGAAGTCGACGTTTGATGATCAGATTCAAAATTTAGTAACAAAATCAGAATGTCCGAAAAAAAATCCTGATTTTGAGTTTTTAAAGTCAACATTTTCTGAAAAAGCAGAAACAGAAAATGTAAATGTAAAACTTTAGCAAAAATTGAAATACAAATCTTGTCCCCTAACACCAAAAAAAATTTAAAAAACACAACAAAGATTGCTCTAACACGTTTCGACAGCCAAGCTATCATCTTCAGAGAGATACTATATATCAGTATCATATACCACTTTGTTCTCAGACACAGTCCCGTAGGGTTTGGAACTTTAACTCTGCTAACTGGGAAGAATTAGGAAACTTATTTGCATCTTTTCCATGGCAGGAAGTCTGCTTTAATTCAGACAACCCTTCCTCAGTCGCAGAATCCATCACTGAAACTATCCTGATTGATATGGAATGCTCAATTTCCCACTCCCAAAAGAAATCTGCCTCCAGTAAATCTTAGTTTAGCAAAAAATGTACTCGGGCTGTCTCCTGCAAAAATCACGCATATCGTCGTCTGCAAAATAATCTCTCAGTCGAAACTCGGACCACCTTTGTAGATGCACGAAATTTTTGTAAACAAGTTATTGATGAGGCAAAAGTGATTTCGATTAGAAGCTTATCAACTGTCCGAACGATTCCAGGTCCATTTGGGGATTTGCAAAGTCAATTGGAAAGAATTTTACATTCTCAAATTTTCCACCTTTACTCGATGACAATAACAATATTGCGTCTACTTCCAAGGAAAAGGCTGACATGCTAGCCTTAATATTTGTTGAAAATTCCAACCTTCTTTCTCGAAATGCAGAATCTCCTATTCTTCCTTAGTTTGGCATTTCGATTCCTGAAGTTGTTTTCAGACAACGCAACAATTAGAAAGATTCTCCTTGAGCACGACACATCGACAGCTTCTGGCCTTGATGGTATACTCGCTATTGTTTTTAAAAAATGCGCTCCAGAGTTGACTTCTGTCCTAGACAAATTATTCACACTCGCTTACAACAAAGATGTATTCCCTAACATCTGGAAATCTGCTAGGGTGCAGGCCCCTAAAAAGGGAAAAAGGAATCTGGCTAACAACTACCGCCCTATATCTTTGTTGCCTGTTATATCTAAAGTGATGGAAATGGTTATTAACATCGAGTTTCTCAAATATCCGGAGGAGAATAGAACCATCTCGGACAGGCAATACGGTTTCAGACAACAACGCTCAACTGGCGATCTACTGGCATATGTAACTCATATCTGTAACTTAACTATGAAAAAACATGGTGAGGCTAGGCTTGTGGTATTGGATATCTCATGTCAGAGTCTACCACCGATCTCTTCTCACCAAATTTACATATTATGGTCTTCCTCCTGGACTCTGTCATTTGATATCCAATTTTCTCGCTGACAGACAACAACGCTCCACGGGCAATCTACTGGTATATGTTACTCATATCTGTAACTCAGCTATGGGAAAACAAAGTGACGCTAGAATTATTGCATTGGATATCTCAAAAGCCTTTGACAGAGTCTGGCGTCTATCTCTTTTCGCCAAATTAACATCTTATGGTTTTCCTCCAGGACTCTGTCATTTAATATACAATTTTATCGCTGACAGATCTCTTCAGGTCGTCATTGATAGCATTTGATCCGAGACATTTGCAATTACTGCAGGGATGCCTCAGGGGTCTGTCCTGTCCCCTACTTTGTTTCTGTTACACATAAATGATCTCTTAGCTTCAATTTCCAATCCTATATACAGCTAGGCATATGATAGTAACCCCGTGTCATTTTTTTCTCCGAAAAACCATTATCCGTCTCTGCTTTAGATCGACTAAGGGAACAGTAGATACATATGATTAATCGGGATCTCAAAATCATTCTGGAATGGGGTAAGAAGAATCTGGCCGACTTCAACGGTGCAAAAACTCAGGCCGCGGTTTTTCTAAGAAAACATCGTGGGATAATGCAACAAATATACTAATGGACGGTAAAATCCTCATGATGGGATCTAATCTGTCTATCCTAGGAGTGAATGCGAGTACTAACTTCTCTTGGGATAATCATGTGCGCGCCATTGCCAATTCCGCCTCTCAAAAGCACAGCTTTATTTTTAGAGCTAATAAATACTTCACATCTCATCAGCTACTCACACTATACAAAGCTCAAGTTAGGCCAGCACTAGAATACTGTTTTCATGTTTGGAGTTCAGTCCCAAAGCACATTTAAGCTCTTTTGGATTCAATTCAAAGAAGAGCGATTCACCTAATTGAGAACGAGAATTTGACTGACTTTTCTACAAGTACTATTGAGGGAAATACTTGCAGAAACTAATAGGATTGATCTCTTCAGGGTCAAGATTTTTGTAGCATGCAAGACAGTCGAAGACAGCAAATTCCTGTGCGGTCCAGCTTCACGCAGTGAGAACTTCTGTCTAAGGAGACTCTTTTTTCTATAGAACTTCTAAGCTATGGAACTCGTTACCGAAAGGAATTTTTCCCAAAAATTACAACCTATCTTTATTTAAGAAGGCGGTTCATCGCCATCTATCCTTATTTCCGCATCCTACTCGCAGTGCTTTGAAGGCATGATGGGGTTGTCCTTTGCGAGTAGATTAAGATTTTAAAAATTTCATTTAGATGAATATTTTCGGAGCTAGCACTAGGTTATTAAACTGCACGCAATGTAGTCATTCCGGTTGGAATCGAACATTTTAGCGCGATCCAGGGCGATCTCATACACCGTGTGAATCATCAACTTATTGCCATTACAAATGAATGCTTTTTATCCGAGACATTATAAACACAATCACTAGTTCCATAAATATTAGGATTGCTTGTAGAAAAAAAATATGTATATCTGAAAATTGACAATTTTTTTTCATTTTGCAATTATAACACAAGAAAATTTGGATAAAATGTTAAATTCGTTAAAATGATTTAATTTGGTCTATTGACTGTTCACTGTAGTAATTAGTACGGAACCTTAGTTGTGCGAGACCTACTTTCTCTTGGATGATTTTTTTAGAAAAACTCTTTTTTTCTTGAAAATTTCTTTACTTTCAAAATTTCAACATAGCGTTTAGAAATGTCGAATTAAACTTTAAACAAAATGTCTATAAAAAGAAAGTCGGATGAAATGAATGTTTCTTTTTTAAATTACAACTTTCGAGAATAAAATCGACATTTTATGATCAAATTACCGAAATATTTCCTTTTTTTTACAAACTAAAATTAATCGTGGAGCCTCATACTCATACTCAACTTTGCTTATTAGAAGCGTAATTTTTTAAATGACCCCGAAGTGCAAAGCAACAATAACTAAGGGCAGATAAGTCCTAAATTTGATAGTTCATTCTATAATATATGTATTTGCGGCGAGTAAAATGAGTCATTACTCTAAAGCAGCAGTAATTTGGGACCAGTTAAGATAACGAAAGTAAAGAATAAAATATCCGCTTATTCAGAGATAAGACAAACAGGGGTGCTACAACGGAGGGCACTAGTTATCACTATAAAAATGGCGTCGTATTTTTTACGTTAATGTTTTTTTGCGTGACGATGTCAGTAATAAAATTTATCGGTTTTTTCGCGGTTTGCAGCGTATTTCACACAAGGGACCCTATTTATTAGGGGTAGAGTTGAGCGATATCTCTCTTTACCAGTGGCGGGTGGGCGATCTTGTTTCGAATTTCTTTTTGTTTCATAAAAAATAATGTTGCCCGTTATCGGTTCAAAAATTAAAACTTCGTGAATTGTAACCACTTTATTTCCAAACTGATTTCAGAACATTACAA
The DNA here is from genome assembly GCA_028583605.1 of Dastarcus helophoroides. NCBI lineage: Eukaryota > Metazoa > Arthropoda > Insecta > Coleoptera > Bothrideridae > Dastarcus > Dastarcus helophoroides. The sequence goes on along the minus strand of CM053327.1, from coordinate 6,997,195 downwards.
TTATTATTCACTTATCTGACCAACTGACTAATTAACTCATTGACTAACCAACTAACTAACTCACTGTTTAATTAACTAACTAACTGAGGAAAAGACGACCGCGTATTGATAGGTACTGTTCCGGTTTCTAGAACGGACGTACAGATATGATTATGGCTCGCGAGAACGTCTAGAGCGCTTATTTGCTGTATGATTCATTATCGCGGCCGCTTTCCATTATCCAATTTTTCTAGAGAATTCCTTACTAATAATTTTATAACTACATTCTGCTACATATAAATTGTTGAAATAGAATAAAATAAAATGAAAACTATTACTACAACTGCCCGAAAAATTTTGAATTCTGAATTTGAAACTAAGTTCTTGCTCTGATACCATGGAGCCACCTTTAATCATGTCAGAATTTCAAAATTCTCAATATTCATTTTTTAAACAATACTACGATTTAAAGTCGATACTGAAAACGTCGAACCAATGTGAATATAATAACGATCAAATTAAATTCTAAAGTTTAAAACAAGGTAAAATGAACCAGAAACATCAAACAAGGAAAGTGTGCCACTTGAAAACCACCGGGTCTTGAAAAACTAAACACGATGGCCAGATTACTGATCTTTTGTTATCGTAAAGCCTGAAACGTCCCGAATCGTGCGACAAAGGTCTCGTGCTGCCGTTTAAAAAAGTAGGTACATCGATTAATGTTTTTTAGGACCCTTGTGAATATTTAAACGACGTTATAAACATGGACAACCCAAATTTTGTATAGGGAAGATTAAAAAAGAACAGATGCGACACATTATTAAGGATGTATCAACAGCACGTGGATTTCGGCGTTGTGTTCCTTTCTGAAAAGCAATATATCGCGGTCGACTATGATCTATATTACCTTTTTTTCATGTTTTATTCTGTTTACATTATCTTTTCGGAGTTAGAGAACCTTTAACAACCACCAACCGTGAATACTTGATGTAGGAATATTGCGGTGGGGAACACGTTCATATTTTAAATTTGATGCACCGTTCGACGAGCAGATTAATTAAAGTGATTTCCAAGTTATAAGGATTTAACATTGTTTTTGGCAGTGCTTTAGCTAGCTTTTAAAGGATCCCGTGCTAAGTGTTAAATCGGAGTCCTAATAATTATTTTAAATACTTTTGATGTACAAAAGACGGTGTCACAAAAAATATTGTTTACGACTAAAAAAAAACACGTCATACCTCAAATGTTTTAGCATTTTTTTAATAATGTTGGGGTGAATTTTAAGTTTAAAAATCGAAATTTTGAGAAAAAGGTCAAATATTCGAATTTAACGACGAAAATCTAACCTTGCTAGCAATATTTCACTTCACATTCTAATTTTAACAATGAAATTTTCAGATTTCCTCTTTGAAATTTTTACTTCTCAAAAAGTTTAACCCTGATTTGTTCACCTTTTCATGAAATGCTGATTTTAACTTCTCAATTAAGATTTATTTGTAGATGATCATTTCAAAATTTAAGAGAGTGTCGACTTTAAAAGTCAAAATTTCCATTAAAAAAACTCTAAAATGTTCGAATATAATGTTGAGGATTCGTAATTTTAAATTTAATTATAAGCGTATCTGGAATAGGGCAGGGTAGGGCGCTTGCCCCCCTTTAGGTCATGCAGCAAACCGTAAATTTAATTTTTTTTTTTCAAATTTCGATAATTTTCCGAACATTTAGTTATTTTTGAAAATTTAGAATCTGATTTTTTGAAAATTTTGACTGGTTTCTTGTTCATATCTCAGTATCCGATATTTAGTATTTTCTTCGTAAATTCAACTTTTTCTCAATTTTTTTTCTCTTTAAATAGTATTTTTCCTCAGAATTGGACTTTTTCGAAATTTCGATTTTATTGTCAATATTCTACTTTTTAAACTTTTGTTTCAAAATTCATTTAATATTTCGAAATTCCGTAATTTTTCTTAATATTTGTCTTTTTCAACAAATTTTCACTTTTATCTCGAAATGTGATGTTTTATGGTTCCTGAAAATGTTTTCTCTCCAAATTAGATCGGAATCTTAATAAAAATGTTAAGAAAAATATTTTTGAAGATTTAGAGAAAAAGATTTCTCATAAATTCAATGTGAATTTTAAATTTTGAGAAAAATGTTTTCGGAAATTGCGATTGTTTTCTCAAAATTTTGACTTTTTCACAAAATTAGACCATTAAAAATTTTAACTTTTTTTGAATTTTGGAATTTGTCGAGCTTTGTGAAAGGTTAGGTTTTTATTTTTAATGTGTTTTACTGAAAACTCCGACTTTTTCAAATTTTTTTCCTCGAAATTCGTGTTTTTCGAAATTACTAATTTATTTTTAAAATTCCAATTTTGATCCTAAAATTGGATCTTCTTTTGGAAAGTTGAAATATTTTCTAGAAAGTGCGATCTTTTTTTGTTAATTTCGCTAAATTGTACGTATTTTTTTAAAATTGTGATGTTTTTTCGAAGTCTGTTTTGTTAATTTCTGTTTTATCTTAATTTCTTTTTTTAATTTGATTCCCAGTGGTTTTAAATTATTGTTAGAAATGCATTTATTCTGCGAATTTTGACTTTTATCTCAAAATTCAATATATTCTGTTTCTGAATATTTTCATTTTAAATTGATTTTTTGAAAAATTTCGACTTTTTCTCAAAATTCTTTATTTTTTACAATTGGATCAAAATTTTAATAGAAATCTAAGTCTGATAACAATATTGTTACGGGCTTTATCAGTTCGAATTGATTAACACGGGAATTATACCCACTTTATTACCAAACTAAACTCGGATCACTACAACTGAACAATAACTCGCTTATGTACTTCTAACTATTAACTCACTAACTACACTGATTCTAACTGACTTAACTCGAGGGAGAGCTGGCCGCTTTATATAGTTTTGGCCTGCAGGTTCTAGAACAATCCGGTAGATAAGGCTTATCGTTTGCCGAAATTTTGAGAACGCTTATCTGCCGTTTGCTTCATTATCGCGGCCGATTTCCCCTTATCAGATCTTTCTAGAAACTTTTCTTATGCACTAAATTCTACAATTTACATTTCGTTACAATATTTTTAGAAAATTTTGGGAAAAAGGTTTCTTGTAAATTTCAAGAATATGTTATTATTTAAATAAAATCAAAATTCTCAGAAAAATATTTTTGAAAGTTGCATTACTTTTTTATTTAAGTTTGACTTGTTATGGAAATTGCCACTTTTTTCAGAAAAAACAATTTTTCTTGAAGTTGTCTGAAAGAGTTCTTCTTAAAATTTGGGTCTTTTTCGAAATTTCGACTTTAAATCTGAAAATTGGATCTCCTTAGTTCGTGTAGTGTTTAAGCCGGAAGGGTTTCTTTTTTCTCCATGAATTTTTCAGAATGATTGTTGCCCCGCCTTGAAAGAAATTCTGCCTGCCTTCATATTTATTCCCGAAAATTCAAGATGTCTTTAGATAGCGATGGTCCCTGCAGCAGCGCTCATTTAGAGCGAAGGTGGGACAGAAACTGTCTAATCAGTACAGGTTGGGGTATGGCGTACCTCAAGGTTCTGACTTGTCTTCGCTCCTATACTGTCTGTTCACAGCAGACATTCCAAAAACCGATCAGACGACATTGACAACCTAAACTGACGACATGGCGTTATTGGCAAATTCTCTAAGTCCAGAATTGGTCACCAGATGACTACAGACAGCGACAGACGAATTCTTAGAATGCTTTTGTACATGAAGAGTCAAAGTTAACACAGGCAAGACCCAAGTAGTTTCCTTCACCAGAAGAAGACTCCAACCATGTGGTCATATTCATGTCCACAGGCAAAACGTCGACTAGAGACTTCAGGCAAAATATCTAAGGGTAATATTAGACAAAAGACTGACATTTCAGGCTCACATCGATTATGCAGTGTCCAGGCCAGGATGCTAAAGGAATTGCTGCTAGCATTGATTGGTAGATATAGCAAATTGTCCAGGGCTTAAAGTTTTGCTGTACACATCAATCATAAGACCAGCGATGATCTACGCATCTGTAGTCTGGTCACAAGCTACCGACAACCAGATGAAGAAACTTTAGGTGTTCCAGATCGTATTTCTAAGAAAAGCCATGGATGCTCCGTGGTTTGCTAGAAATGATCAACCCCATAGAGTAGTCGACCTACCTAAGGTAAGAGATTTCTTAAGGAGGTAAATTCTAGGGCAATGATCAGAGCAGAAACGCATCCTAAAGAACTAGCTCGACAGAGGCAGTGGATTATGATCCAAACATTTCAACCAGGACCAGAAGACCGATGATGGTCCTCTAGGCTACAGTGGCAACCATTTTTCCATAGGGAAATTTTTGTGTTTTGTTTGTTTCAGGTAAAACAGCTTGCATTAGTGCCCAAGCGCTAATACACTGTTCCGATGGAGAGATTGGGGGCCATTGGCCCGTCCCGAAGAAGCATGGGTTTTAGTCGATACCCATTTAACGGAAGTCCGACACTGTCTGGGCTATCTTCCCAGGTGTCCGTAAGGTGATATCCGATTCGTAAACAAAAAAAAAGTCTTTAGAAATGGTGACCTTATTCCGAAACTTCCTTCCTTGAGAAATTTCGAGGAAAAAGGTATTATTTTGAAAACAAGAATTATATTTAGGATCATTTTTTTATATCATTTTGAGGATTTTATTTCTATTTTTTAAATTTTGGGCTAAAATTTGTAATTTTTGATTCGAATCTTTGGTTTTTTTTATGTCAAGCTAAAACTTGTAATTTTTATTTCCTGTTAACATTTCTAAAATTTTGGGAACCAGGTCAGATTGAAGGTAGGTATTTCATTATTTATTTATTAACTTAAAAGATACTCTCGTTGCAGAGTTAGAATTTTTTGCCAACTAAAATTGGTAGTTTTATCCAAAAAATAAAATTTTTCGGATATATTTTACTTCATTTCATCTCATTAAAACTCAAAATTCTTAAAACTTTCTATTTAGATGTTTTTTTCTTCATATTCTTATCTGTTCAAAAAATTTCGTCTCTTTCATGACATTTTGTGTAAAACTCGATTTTTGCAATACATTTGAATATATCAGATCTTGTGGGAAACTAGTAGTTTCCAAAATATCTTATTAATATAAAACCTTTTTATTCTAGGAAAAGTTCATAATTTTGAATTTGAAGTCAACATTTTCAGTTAAAAGTTGACATTTTAAAAACAGAAAAATTGAAATTTATAAAGTGAAAAATGTGGAAATCTCAGTTTTTAAAATAAATTTTTCCTAAACTGTACTCAAGAAGTTAGAATTTGGTCCCAAAAATGGTCAAAATGTTGTCGAGAAACTTTTTTATTTGAAATGTTTGTTTTGTTTTAAAATTCCAATAACAAAGTCAAAGAAAGCATACAAATTTAAGAAAAAAATATCTCGAAATTTGAGTCTCGATATTTAACTCAAAATATAGGTTTTAAAGTAGCAATAACTTCGAAATTTCTATAGATGTTTATGGCGAAATTTCAGAAAAAAAACTTTCGAAATGTTGGGAAAAATCTTCCTCGTTAGTTCAACTCAAGCCCAATTTCCAAATTAAGGCCAAAAATATCTAGGTAAAAGTAAAAAATATTGCAGAATTGAAAAATATTTTCTCAACATTTAGAAGTAAGAAATACTAATTTTGAAATTTTAGGCTAAACGAGAAATTTTGATAACTATTTTTAAATAAATACATTTTTTCCCAAATTTCTTTTTATCCAAAATTTCGACTTTTATAAGGAAAGTTGTCGAATTATTTTGATTAAAAATTTGAAATTTAAATTTAAAATTTAATATAAAAGTTCCAATTTCTAGAAGGACTCATAATTCATAATAAAATAATTCGAGATTTAACACGACATTTTAAGGATTTAATATTTAACAAGTTTCTTTTAAGTATCGACATAAAGCAAAATTCGAAATTCGAAATTCCAACGTCGGGATTCGAAATTCAAAATTTGAAAAATGTCAAAACGCGTTGGAGCAACGTTTGTTGTGTTTTTTAATTTTTCGTGGTTTCAGGGGACAAGTTCTGTATTTCAATTTTTGAAGATAACCATGGACCAGTCCGTTCCACCAAAATCAAAATTTGAAATTCAAAATTTAAAATTCAGTGTCGCTTTTTTCCCCAAAATTTCCAGTTGTTTTTGTTATAAGTTTTAAACTTATTTTGTCAAATCTCTGGCTGCGACACTGCCTCCAAAATCTAACAGAGGGATAGTCAACCTCTCACCGGGTTTGCTGGGATAAATATCAGTCGCAAATTTTTAACGACTAAAAACATGGTCTTCACATTAAAAATTCAAAATTCGAAATTCGGTTTTTTTTTACAAATTTCTACTTTTTTTCCTGAATTTTGATTGAGCCTTTCAATAAAATTTAAAATTCGATTTGTTGTCTAAATTTTGTGATTTATTTGTATTTGAAAGGGCGGCTGATGTGCGCGCGGCGTTCCTGGTCAAATTTATCTTTAGCGTTATCTAGATTATTACTTGGACCAGAGGTCGGAAAACCACGGCTCGCCAGCCGCATGCGGCTCTTTTAAAAGACAATTGCGACGCTATAACTCCCCCAAAAAATAAATAAAAAAAAGCTAGAGTGGACAGATGCGCATAAAATGAGTACTCATTAAACAAGTAACCTACAGAAGTCGTTTCCAAAAATACTTTTCTAGGAATTTTTAAGTTTTACTTTAATTTTGACAAGAAAATTATGATTTCAAGAAGTATTTTTCCGAAATTTTTGATTAATTTGTATTAATATTTTGAAAAAACACATGAATTTGAAATTTCTAAAAAAAAACTAGTGTGGGGAGTCGAAATTTTTAAAAAAAATATTTTATTCATGATTTTTACTTTTTTATTTGTAAATTTTCTACAGCCTTGAAATTTCGTAAAAAAAAGTTGAATTACTTTTGTGAGAAAAAAAATGTAAATTTACAGAAACAGCAAATATCAAAGTTAGACATAAAAGCTGACATTTCCAAAAAAAAATCAAATTTTGAGAAAAAAAGAAGCTATTTCGAAAACATTGAGAAAAAGAGACTTCGAAAAAATTGAGATGAAGGAAGAGATGTCGAAAAAATTGAGAAGAGATTTCGAAAAAATTGAAAAGAAGAGATTTCGAAAAAATTGAGAAGAAGAGATTTCGAAAAAAATGAATTTATCATAAGTTCTTAGAAAAAAGTAAAATTTTAGAAAAAATACGTTAAATTTCGACAATATATTGAAACCCAGAACAAATTAAAAACCTGAAATTTTTAGAGAAATTTGAATTTTTTGAAAAATTATAAAATATCAAAAAGAGAAATTGTAAAAATAAACTGAAAGCTTAAAAATAATTGTCGAACTTTATAAAACTTTAAGTTTTTCAAAGAAGAAAAAAGTCAAATTTTAGGTAAAATTTCAAAGAAAGGGTCAAAATTTAAAAAAAGGCCCGAAATTTGGACAAATAATTTGCATTTTTTGAGAGAAATAAATTATGAGAGAAAATTTATAATTTCGAGAACAAGACGATTTAAAAAAAAGTCCAAATTTTCTGATAAGTTTCAATATTGAGAAAATTGGTAAAATAATTTTGAAAGAAAAGAGAATGTCAATAAAACTTCCAGTTTTGAGAGAGGTATTGAATTTCAAAAATTGTCGAACTTGTTCAGAAGTCGAAGTTTTGCAGAGAAGAAGAAAATAAAAAATGTTCAATTTTCCAGAGAAAGTTAAATTTTGAGAATAAATTGAGACGAATTAAAAAAAAATCCAAATTTTCAGATAAATTAAATTTTGAGAAAATTGGTAAAATAATTTCGATAGAAAAGAAAATATCCATAAAACTGTCAGTTTCGAGAAAAGTATTGAATTTTAAAGAAGGTCAATATTTCCCAGAGGAAGTCAAATTTTAAGAAAAAAATCAAATTTTGATATTTGAAAATAGATGAATTTAGTTCGAAATGAAAGTTGAAATTTCCAGAAAAAAACCGAATTTTGAAAAAAAGGTTTAGAAAAAAATGAATTTGTCAAAAGTTCTCAAATAAGATAAAATTTAAAAAAAACATCTAATTTCGACAATAGATTGAAACCCAGAACAAATTTAAAACCTGAAATTTTTGTGAAAAATTGTAAAATTTTGACAAGAAAAATTGTAAAAAATTGAAAACTTGAAAAAAAATCGTCAAACTTTTAAAAAGCCGAAGTTTTTTAGAGAAGAAGGTTATAAAAAAAATCTATTTTTCCAGAGAAAGTTAAATTTTGAGAATAAATTTAAAATCTCGAGAACAATACAAAATAAAAAATCTCCAAATATTCAGATAAATTCGAATTTTGATAAAATTGGTAAAATAATTTGGAAAGAAAGGATAAGGTTGATACAACTTCCAGTTTCGAAAAAAATGTTGAACTTTAAAGAAAGGGCAAATTTTAAGAAAAAAATCTAATTTTGAGATTAAGTCAAACATTTGGAAAATTGACGAATTTCGTCGAAAAAATTGCAGCTTGCCGAAACAATAAAATGTTGAATTCAAAAGTCGAAATTTCGAAAACAACCGAATTTTGCGAAACAAATCCAAATTTGTAGAAAATAAATAAAAGTTGAAATGTTTAGTAAAAGGTAATATTTGGACAAACTGGTTTAATTTGGAAAAAGGACGAATTTTAAAAAGAATATAGAAATTTCGAAAAAAGTGTTGAAGTGTTAAAGATCAAAATTTTCCAGAGAAAGTCACACTTTGAGATTAAATCAAACATTTTGAAAATAAGTAGATGAATTTCGTCGGAAAAATCGCAGTTTACAGAAACAATAAAATGCTCAATTTTAAAGGTCGTAATTTCGAAAAAAAACCGAATTTTGGGTGACAAGTCGAAATTTGTAGAAAATAAATAAAAGTTTAAAAGTTTAATAAAAGTTAATTTTGGTAAAAGGACGAATTTTAAAAAGAATGTAGAAAGTTCTAGAAGAAAGCCGCAATTTAAGACAAAGTCGAAAAAATGTAATTTTGGAAGAAGTGAAATTTGGAAATAGATCTAAATTTCAAAAAAGAAAGTTTCGAAAAAGAAAGGTCGAAATCGTTAAAAACTACTTTACTTAACATCTCCAATTAATTCAAATTTTTACTTTTTTTATTAAAAAATCAATAAAAGATGAATTTTTGACAAATAAATCGAATCTTCCAGTGAGTCGAATTAGAAAAAAAAAGTAAACATTTTTACAATTTGTCGAGTTTTGAGAACAAAGGAAGATTTGGGGCAAAAGTCTAATTTTAGGAACAAAACAGATATTTAAAAAGAAGGCTAATATAGAGAAGAGTTAAAATAGTTGAAATTGTGAAAACAAAGGCAAATTTTAAAGTAAGGGTTTAAATTTTGAGAAATAAAAGGTCTTTTGGGCTGAATATAGTTTCCTTTGGCTACATGAGTCAGAAGGGTCTCTCTCTGTCCCATATTTTGTCTGATTTATCTGATTTAATTTAGAAATAAAATGTTGCATCAGAAATAAAAATTGTTGACTCTTTGAAATTCACGAAATCAATTTTTTTATTGCGGCTGGTTCTTTCAGTTTAAAAGTTTGCCAACCCCTGGTGTAGGCTGGCTGTGTAACCTACATTTACATTGATAAATTTCAGAACTTCACTGATTTAGTTTGTCTGCGTTAATCAATCCAAACATGGCACTTAGAACGTAATCCTTACTTTTGACTGTTAAAAAAAACCGAAGCATTTTGCACGATAGGACACATACGGTTGGGGACAAACGCTATCAGCTCGTCAAATTCCAATTATTTATTGTTCTCTAAAACACCGTCTGGAGACCCAGAATGTCATTTATCTCGGCCCTGCAACGAGTGGATGAGTAACATCAAAGTTGGTCGTGAGCATGGCGTTGCTTTGACCCCTTCGCAAAAGCACCCTAAGCAATGGACACTGACCACTCCCCATCGACGGGGTGCGTAATTCTATCGAATTGATGGTTGCACTGTCTGTCGTATAACCATGGGCGTCGATGTAAGAAGAAGGTCGGCACAAATCTAGATCCAAGAAATTCTTCAAGTTGTTCAAGAGAAAATAATTACTGAAACAGTCGCCCTTCTGCAAACTTTACAATGGCGTCGTCAAATTCAATTTAAAAAAGTCAAATTTTAATAAACAAGGTTTTTAAAGAAAATACTTTACATGTTTGTTTATTTGTTAAAATAATCCAGAAATTTCAAGAAGAAAATTAAAATTTGTAACGAAGTGTTGTTGTAAAATTTGAATTAGTAATTGTGTAGTGTAACGAACTCTCTGTAAACATTTGTTAATGGGAAGCGAGCGCGAGAATGATTCAAATGGCAGATAAGGGTTCTAGACGTTTCCGCGAGCGCGAGTCCGATCTGTACGGAAATCCGTTCTGGAAACCGGAACGGTATAACTACGCGGTCATCTTTCCCTCCAGTCAGTCACGTAGTTAGTCAGATAGTCAGTTAGTCAGATAGTCAGATAGTTAAAATACAAATCTTGTCCCCTGAAACCAAGAAAGATTTGTATTTCAATAATTCTTGTGTTTCGAAATAAAGTGTTTGCTATTTACGGGGTTTTAATTATCGAATCGGTAACCCGTAACAATATTCAGAAAACGTTTTTTTATAAAGTTTCCAAATAAGGAATGTTTCTATAAATTTTTGTTTTTTTACTAAAACATCAACCAAATATACAAACTTTGAGAAACAAGTTAATAGTTCCAGAAGGTGGATTTAACAGAGTCGAAATATTTAGGAAATTGATGATTTTTGAAAAAAAAAAAGAAAGGCATTTTGAAAATAAATTCTGAATTTTGAAAGGATATTTGAAGTTTTGAGAAAAAGTCAAAATTTCATAAAAATGACTAATGTTAAGAAAAAAAGTCGAAATTTCCTTTGACTCCAAGCATGCTCATGTTTCTTTATCTTTTATTAAACCTAATGACATCACATCTAAGATAGTTTGTATAAATGTAAAAAATGTTACAACAAATACCGAATTAATGCCACAAACAAAAACTTAAAGCCATTTAAAATGTAACCGTAGCTCCAATTTCAGTTAAGCTTCCTGAATTGTTTAACCGATTGCAGTTTTGTGTAAAATACTGTCTTTGTTTACCTTCTAGTGGCATTTTTAGGACGACAATTCTGTCTCTAAATAGAAGGGGTGTTTTTGTCAGAAACCGTATCTTCTGATACATTTTATAAAATGGGAAACGCCGGAAGCCCATCAGAGAGTTATTTAAATGGCAGACGAGCACGCGACAACCCTTAATATCATAGGGGTAGTTTTTTAGATTCTCTTTTTAAAACGAGCCACACTTGCACGGAACAAACGGAACTAAATATACCCAGAAAGCGAATTCGCACCGTTAACTTGAACCGTTCTTAACTATCGGCGTCAGGCGCGTATGACAGGTGGTGCAATCAACCGCTTAAGGGTTAATTTTACCCTTCCGCGGGCAGGTGCCCAATTCATCGACTGACAGGGTTAAAAAGGGTGGTATGCGAAAGGGTGCTATAAAAAACCATCAGTCACTTTGTATTCGGGTATCTTAATTGAAGACAATTTGACGCTACTTTGGGGGTTGTTATATGAACCGTGTTCATAGCGGTTGAACATGTTTATAAGCTTAATTATCGCGCTTTAATCTGATTAAAAGAGGGTTAATTAATAAATGGATAGAATAAAACGAAAAAACTCTTTGGAAAGCCGTTTAAAATTGGGGGTGAAATTTCAAAAGCCGCTGAAATGAAAGATTTTTCAGTAGAATGTTTTTTTTTGTCTACGCATTCTGTAATTACGATCTGATAATTTTTGACCCAATATCAATGGTTTTGGTATGTACCCAAAAAAATTATTTCAAAATTATAAAATGCATAGCGAAACACTACAACGAAAAAGTTTTGTTTTTTTTTAATTTTTAATGAACATTTTACACTCTTGCTCTTTAACATACTATTCTCACTAGTATACTTACTTTATTGACTAGCCAGTGTTCATGATACAAAACTTTGATGTCAAAATGGAGTGAATACCGATATAGATATTAATCGAACTCAAAATATGAATCTTTTTTAACATCGTTATTGCATAATATCGGTTAATTTCAGTGGCGTAAATATCATACCTGGATACATCGGTTCATATTTTTTATTTTTTTAGTGTCGAATTCTTCCGAGCAGTTTCGATTTTTTTCCAAAATTTCGAAAATAAATTTTGCTAAAAATTTTATTTCATTTTCATTTAATTTGAAATTGGGAAAAAACAAGTCAACATGTTGATACTGAGGTTAAAATTTCAAAAAAAAAGTAAGATACATGTTTAAATTCCTACACTAAAATCGAAATTTTGGGACAAAGAAAAGAGTCAATCTTGAAGACGGATCTGTGAGAAAAAAGTTTCCAAAAAACTTGATTTATTTGTCGAACCTTCGACCTTTATGTCATGAGTAAAGAGCGGATTATATGCAACTTGCATATTTTGCATATTTTTGAGATGCTAGCATATTTCTAATTCCTTCACATATTTCAGCTTATTTTTATTTAATTCGGCAAGAAGTGTAAATTTCAACACTAAAATAAGATGTTGCCTAAATTAAAGTCATTATTTTTTGAAAATGTAGACTCCACAAGTAAAATTTTTGTCGAATGAGCATTAAAATACTGTTGCGCGTAATAGGTTCAAACGATTATTAACACGTGAATTGTAAAACACTTTATCTCCAAACTAAACTCGGAACACTCCAACAGAATAATTAACTCACTTCACTTTACTTTACTAACTCACTAACTAACTACACTGACTTCTGACTGATCCTCTGGAGGAAAAGGAGGCCGCGTTATATAGTTTTCGCTTCCGGGTACTAGAAAAATCCAGCAGATAAGGCTTATCCTTTGCCGAAATTTCTGGAACGCTTATCTGCCGTTTGTTTCATTATCGCGGCCGCTTTCCCTTATCAGATCTTTCTAGAGAATTTTCTTACGTACTAAATTCTATAATTTACATTTCGTTGCAATACTATTTTTGTGAAATGTTCGAATTTTATTCAGAATTTTCACTGGTTTCTTTTTTGAAAACCTCTATCTTCTCCAAGATACCCATTTATTTTCAAAAATTTGCATGTTTACTTTTAATTACTTCCCAAAGTTTTGACTTGTTTTTTGAAAATTTTGACTTTTTTTTGAATATTTTCATTTTTTTTTCAAAATATTCGACTTTTTTTTCGCAGTTTCGACCTTTATATAGTAAATTAGACTTTTATTTCAATTATCGAAAAATTCGACATTTTTTTCAAATTCTTTGTTTTTAAAAAATTGCATTTTTAAAAAATTTCCACTTGAAATTTTGGAAATTTTTTCAAAACTCACTGTTTTTTTAACCCCTTATCTCTTTTAAGACATACACTTTTTTGAAAGTTTCCAACTCTGTTAAAATTTTTGACTATTTCTAGAAGTTTTGACTTTTTTTTAATATCGACTTTTTCAAAAGTTTTGACCTTTATGCAGTAAACTGGACCATTGTTTGGAAAGCTGAAACATTCGACTCTTCTTTGAAAATTCTGACGTGTTTAAAAAAGTGAATTTTAAAAAATATTTCTATTTTTGAAATGTTCGACCTTTTTTAAGAAGTTTCACTGTTTTTTTTCTATTTGGAAACCTTTACCTTTTTCAAGATGACCATTTTTTTTTTTTAAATTTGCGCCCTTGATCAAATGTTTGACTATTTCTAGAAGTTGGAATTTTTTATAAACTTCGATCTTTTTTTTAAAATTTCGACCTCTTAAAATTTTGACTTTTATTTAAGAAATTAAAAAATTTAATTTTTTTTAGATTCTCAGTTTTTGAAAAAATGCATTTTTTTAAATTTCCACTTTTGAAATTTTTTAATTTTTTTCAGAATTTTCACTATTTTTTCAGCTTTTTCAAAATGCCTACTTTTTGAAAATTTACATCTTTGTTCAAATATTTAAGTTCTTTTGGAAGTTCTAACTTTTTTTTGAAAATTTTGACTTTTTTTCAAAAATGTAGACCTTTTTTTAGACCTTTCCGTAGTAAACTGAGCTTTAATTTGAAAAACTGTTCAAACTGGTTCAACTTTTTTGTAAATTCTTAGTTTCCTGAAAAATTGCTTAATTTTACTGTTTTTTTAACCCTTTTCCTTTTCCAAGATATTTCTTGAATATTTGTATCGTTCAAATTTTTGACTATTTCTCGAAGTTTTGACTTTTGAAAAAATCTACTTTTTTTTAACTTTTTTCTAACTTTTGACCTTTAAGTATGCGGTAAATTAAAACTTTATTTAAAAAATTGAAAAATTTTACTTTTTTCGAAAATTCCCTAGTTTAAAAAAAATTGATTTTTTTGCAAAATTTTGACTTAAACTTTTCGCACTTCAAAATTTTCACTTTTTTTGCAAATTTCTTATTTCTTTTATTATTAAATTTAGACCTTTTCTTAAAATTAGGACTTTTTTTAAGTTTTTTTTCAAAATTTCTACCTTTTTTCAAAATTTCCCTAGTTTTTGCATGGGCGGGTTTTTTATTTTCATATTTCTTCCGATTAATCAATTTTTGTCGACCAAAAAAGAAAAGAACAAAAGTCCTCAGGTCCTCAATTTATATTTTCGTTTTTCCACCAACCAATTTTGGTTGACCGAGAAGAAGAAAAAAGGTCCTCAAGTTATATTTTCATATTTCGCCCAAGCAATTTTTGTCGACCAAGAAAAAGTCCTTAATTAACCTATATATTTTCATGTTTCCACCAATTAATTTTTGTCGAGAGCCAAAAAAGAATCTTTGATTTCTATTCTCCTATTTCGGCCAATTAATCCTTGTTGGCCAAAAGTAAAAAAAAAATATACTTTCCTATTTCGCCAAGGCATTTTGTGTCCACCAAAAATATATAACCTCATATCTCTTTTGAGGAGATTAACACGAATTTTTGGGGGGGGGGCTAAGACCTCCTAGCCCTCATCTAACTTTGCCCATGACTTTTTGTAAAAGCTTTAAATTTTTGTAACTTCGACTTTTTAAAAAATTCGCCTATTCCTGAAAACTTTAAACATTTTTTTTAAGGATCTGACATTTTAAATTGAGAATGTTAAACAGTTTACATGGATTGTTTAAAACAAGTTCGACACTTAGCTAAATTTCGACTTTAAAGTTTGCATTTTAAAAAGAAGTATATTTCAAGTCTAAGCTGAAAAGTTTCAAAAAAAGTCAACATTTAGAAGAATTTTCAAGTTTAAAATCTAAATAGAAATTTTGGAGTGAAAAGAACACAAGCGAATTTTTGGTTTTAAATTTGAATTTCTACAAAGCTGTTTCTCGAAATCTTGAGTCAAAGGCAACATTTGCAGACGTTCGAGAAGAAACTTCAAAATGTCTATAAAAAATGTTCCTCAAGATTTCGATTTAAACATTTCAAATATTAAAACCAAAATTTCGAGTTTGGAACTTAAATGTTTGGAAGTTTACATTAAATAAAAGAATTCTGATCGTCTGACAAAATGTAGATAAATTGGCGTGGGGAGATATTTCTGAATGACGTCAGCTCTTTAAGCGTACAGCCAACTTTAAATACAATCGCGTGTATTATTCCTTGCATACATTTTAAGTGGTTTTTAATATCCATTTTTAACACCTTAGAGGCTAAATTTTGAAAAATTATCTCTCAGTGCTCTCGTACGTATTTCGGCGAACACCTGTGCAAAATTTCATGCTTTTGCACATACCGGTTTAAGCTAGACGTTACCTATAAGTCAGTACTTAGAGATTTATTAAGTAAATACAGTGGCGAACTCATATACATTGTCTTCCTTATTTAGGAATAAAATTTTAAATTTTTTATTTAGCTTGATCAATATAATATTGAGTAAAATTACTCTAATACATCTTTAGTTCTTAGACTTCTTTAACATTTTTACGAGAGAGATTTTTACGAGTTAAACATAACTGAAGCAATTCTCCTGATGACAACTTTTTTCCTGATGATTTTAATAAAATGTTTTTACCCTTATTTAAAAGAACACGGAAGGTTATGTAAATGTTCAAAATTTCACTAACAACTAATGTTCAATTCAGAAGTACAATTTTCATCACAAAAAGCGATTCATAGTAATTTTAAGACCCCGTGACAATTTAGTTAATGGTTGATTTTTAATACATAATTTTGGTATTTAAAAAAAAATTAAGCGAATAATTAAAACATGCTATTAAAATTCGAAACAGGAGTTGCTCCATTTATATTTATATTTTTTAAATAATATACCTACTTCACGAAATTTTAGGCAACAAATTGTTGGTAATATAATTATTATATGAAGATAAAATTTGAATACTTCTGATATATAGCAATGGACATTGGATGGTAATGTAACTTTTTTAAATGGTCATTAAATATTTCTTTTGCATCTAGCCAAATTTTTTTGGATTTATGGTGCACGATATACATATTAATGGACATATAACTGTAATTACGTTGAATATTTTGTTCAAAATCTGCATATAATATGTGCATATTTTGTTCAAAAAACTGTGCATATAATCCGCTCTCCAGCCATGAGTTTAAACGTCAACATTTCTAAAACTATTAGAATAGTATTAAGTTTGACTTAATTTTTTTAATAACGTTTTTTTGAAGTGTTCATTTTATCTCCAAAATTAGGATTTGAATTATTAAAAAAATTTGGACTATTTTAAATAGGTTTCAAATTTTTCTCGAAACTCAGATACTTTTTTCAAATTTCTCACCAAAGATTGGATTTTTTATGATTTTTCGTCATAAATTCCCATGAATTTCATTTCCGGTTCGAAATTTTAAAATTTTCTTATCTTATATCTTTCAAAGGTTTTTGTTTCGAAATTTTCTACGATTTAAAGATTTTCAATCAAGTATTCTGATTTCCCTTTCAAAATATTTAACTTGATCTCGAAATTTCGGCTTTCTTCTCCAAATTTCCAGTTAAAACTTGAAGTATTCGATGTGGGTTTCAAATTGTTCTAGCTTTAACTCAAAATTTCTACTTTAAACTAAAAACTTTTTACTTTTTTCTGACTCTAAAATAAAAGTGTCACTTTCCTGTACGAAATTATTTTTCGTAATTTAACTTGACTCAACATTTTTAATTTTAGAAGTGAATACTTCTTTAGGCTCATTGAGCGATTTTTAATTGAGGGTAGACTTAGGTTTCGCGTGACCATCACGCGTTACCTTTACGCGTTACCAACATGCCCTAATGTGAAAAGCACTGTTAACGTTAGCGCATATCAAGGTGTATTTCATTATCAATAAATATTAGGTTCGTTTACACACTATACAAGCATCCAAACCAAAAATATAAAATGGCAAGTCAGTTTAACAGAATTTATTTTCCATTATATTCGAAGTTTTGACTTGTTTACTAGTGTGACTTTGAACTACGTAACATATTTCCTAGTTTTAAGTTTTCACTTTTATCGGCAGTCTTCAAGACTCACTATTTTTTGTTGTTGGTGGAACGGACTGGTTCTTGGTTATCTTCAAAAATTGAAATACAAATCTTGTCCCCTGAACCCAAGAAAGACTAAAAAAACGATAGCTTGGCCGTCGAAATGCGTTAGACCAACCTTTTTTGTGTTATTTAATCTTTCTTGGTTTAAGGGGACAATAGAGAGTATCTCTCTGAAAAAGATAGCTTGGCTATCAAAACGCGTTAGAGCAATCTTTGTTGTGTTTTTAATCTTTCTTGGTTTCAGGGGACAAGATATGTATTTCAACAATCTATTTTTTTTTATAAATTTCTTTCTTTTGCATGCTTTAATCCTTTCCTCAAGATTCTTAAGTTTAATTTTAATGTTTCTACTAATTATTTTTCTAAAAGTTTAGCTTTAAACCCAAAACATAGAGAGATTTCTATTATTCAAATTTATATTTTTTTTTATCAAATTTTCTTTCGACATTAGAATTTTCGAATATTATCTTCAAAATTTCGATATCCTTTCAAAATTTATTGTCGTTTCTCAAAAATGCTTACAGGCGAAAATTTCAAATTTAGTCTCGATCTTAACCACAAAATTTCAGGAACAAAGTTAACTGGATTTAAAGAAATTTATAAATTTGATTTCGTTTAAAATAATTTGTTTTATACAGGGTCCGCCATTAGTGCTTGGATGGAGAACCGCTCCTAAACCTGTAAAGACATCAAAATGAAATTTAGCTCAGTGGCGTCCATCTATAGGAAGCACATTTTTAAATTATTTTCATTTTATTGTACCAATCATATACAGAGTGTTGATATAAACTTACCTTTTTTTAAATAGAACACCCCGTATATTTTTACATATTTGGATAGCCCTATAAAAATGCAGCAAAATAATGTAGAGTTTAAGACTATCAGTGATTGCTAATGTCGCAAATTGGTTAATACTACATCATACAGAGGGTTTACAAATGGCTGTATCGGAGTCCTGTGTTCTATTTAAAAAAAGTAAGTTTATATCAACACCATGAATATGATTGATATAATAAAAGTATAGCAATTTTAAAATATGCGCCCTGTAGATGTACACCACTGGACAAAATTTCATTTTGATATCTTCTCAGACTTAGGAGCTATCTTCCATCCTCGCACTAATTGCGAACCCTGTATAATTCTGTCTGAAATAACGTTCGAAATTGTGTAACTTCCTTCATTATTTAGCGAAAAAAATGCAAATTTTACCCAAAAATTTCCCAATTTAGTGTTTTCAATAGAAATTTTAAGAAAAAAACCTCTCTGTGATAGACATCGCTGTGCATGTAAAGTGCAAAATAAAAATTGTTAGCTTGGAAGTCGAATTTTGAGAAAAGATTTAAAATTTAAATAAAATATTTTTATCACAATTTCGATTTTTATTTCAAAATTTTGAGAATAAAAGTCGAGATTTTGAAAAAATGTCGAATAAATTAGAGCTGACTCAAAATCTACACGTTTTCTAGATAGTAGAGTATCATTTTCAAAATGTAGATGTTTTTCAAATTTCAATTTTTTTTTCACAAAATTTTGTCGATTTGTAAGTTGTCAGGTTAATCAAAATTTTAATTTTTTTAACAGGTTCAATAGGTTTTTAAAAATCTTGACAGTTTTCTCGAAATTCTTCAATTTCGAAACTCTTACTATCTTTTCTTAAGGTTGTTTCTTCAGCTGGAAATGTTAAAAAAATATTATTTTAAATAACTCGACATATTTTTCGAAATATTCATTTTACTTCTGGAATTTCAATTTTCGAATCAAAATGTTCTATTTTCTATTCAGAGTTAAAGTACTTTTCATATTTTTTAGGATTAAAGTTGCAAGTCAACATTTCAATTAAAAGATTAAAAATTCTTTAACAAGAAATTTTCAGAATATTTAAGGAAAATGTCGTGTTTTCCATTGTCTTGAAATTTTTTAAAACGCCAATTTTGCTAGATATTTTCACTTAAAAATTCAATTATAAACGCAATATTTTGAACTAAAACCTTTAGTTTTGAAATTAGATTTATAATCTTGGTTTTAATCTTGAATCTACAGCTGAAGTAGGGCAAAATTTCGAGAAACCCTCATTTACTTTAAAAAATCTTTCATTCAATTTCAGAGCAAATCAGAAAATTTTGATTTCGATCTCAATTCAATTTTTTTTTCGAAATTCGGAATTTTAATTTCAAGTTTTAGGAAAAATATCAAAATATGATTTATCGAGATTTTTTCAGAAATATAGAGTATAATTTAAAATTTTAACATTTTTGTTGTAATTTCAAATATAAAATATAAACAAAAAAACATTTAAACTTCTCTAGGTAGAATTTGAACACGAAAGTTTCATAAACCAAATTTTGAAAAAAAGCCTCAATCTTTTCGTTTTCAATTTTAAAATTGCGTGTGGGTGAGAAGTTTAAAAAATAAGTTTTTTCAACAATTTTTTATGATTTCTACAAATGTCCCTTTTATTTCTCTAACAATTATTATTTGGTCAAAAATGCTAACATTGCAAAAAATCGAAATATTCGAATAAATTGGAATATTTATTTTTTGTGAAATTATACAAATTCCAACTTTAAACTCTAAACTTTGATAAAATAATTAATTTAAATTGTTTGTAAAAATAACACCCAGTATCAAAATCTTTTAAAGACTTCAAGCTTTTCGGGTATTTTACATAAATTATTTTTCTCCAGATGTGAAGTTTAATTCCATAAATGAAATTAGATTAATTGAAATTTGCAAGTAAAAGTCGAATTTCACCATTAAAGTTTTAAGTAGTTTTTGATCGATTTCAAAATAGAAATTTCGACTTTTTTTTGTTAATTTTTTAAATTTCGATTTAAAACTCGCAATGATTTTCTGCTTTTTTTTGGTCTTTTTCCTTAAAAGTATGAGTTAATCCCGAAAATTGAGTTTGTGTAAATAACGAAACAGCGAATGATTAGGAATGAAGCAATTTTCAAAATCGTTGCGTCAAAACTCAACTTAAATTTAGGTAAAACTATGTAAAGTATCATTTCGCAATCATCCCTCCACATGGCGATATTATCACGCAGCGAAGGGTAAGGCCGGCCAGGACAAAAATGCAAAGGGACAGTTGAAAGTTGCACCCTTCGCTGTCCAGTTGAACGTTATTTATGGCCTCGGCTGGACGTGGTCCATATAAAGGGTGCCACTGCAGCCGGCACATAAAAAATGCCACTTCGCCATTTCTAACCTTCATCCATAATCTATTTTCTTGTCCAGCTAATGTACTGGCGATACAAATCGTCTATTCATTCGCAGTTTTTTGTATCTTGGACCCAAATTTGAAGCAATGGTTTTTAAAATGGGTCAAAGCGTGTTCGACATGGTCACTAACAGAATAAGCTGTTGTAAGGAATAACTGTATATTCATATATTTTTTTACATCTTTTATCGTAACAAATTACCATTTTAAACTTTCTTTTTTATGCCTACTGGAATTATTGCGTACTCTTCATTAAGCCAATAATGCCCAACTTGCGAGTCACGTATGGCTCGCGGAAACTTTTGATGTGACTAGCAGTAAATATGAGGAAACGTTTTATTTAGCAAATTCCAGATCTCGAGATTAAAGTCGAATTTTCGATTTTAAAGTCAAATGTTTAGAAAAAATTAAAAATTTTAACTTTAAAGTGGAAAGTTTGGAACAAAAGTCAAATATTGTAGAAATTATTTATTAATTTTATTTAAAATTTTTGTGACCCAGTTTAAAAATATTTAAATTTAAATTTTCCAAACTAAGTCACAGAAATCTTAAATAAAATTAATAAACTGAGTCGCAGAAATGTTAAATAAAATTAATAAACATAATGTTTTCGACCAATAAGAGTCTACGATGAAGAATTGTAGAAATTATTCGAAATAAATTTATTTTAAAAAATCCAATTTTTAAACTTCAAGTTTAAGCGCAGAAGTTTGAAAAAAAATCTAAGAGAAGAACTGGTAATAATACAACTTTAAAAACTCATTTTCAGATTTAAACTAACAAATATAAACCTGGAAATTCAGATATAAACTTCACTCATAACAACAATATTCGGATTCTAAAATTTAAAAACGGCATTTTCAAAAAAATCCAAATTTTGAAAAAAATTATAAGTTGTTTATACGAACTTAATGATTTCATGAAATTTCGAGAAAACATCAAAATTGCAAATTTAATTTCGAAATTTCAAGAAAAAAGTTTAAACTTAGAGATTGCCATAAAGCCAAAATTTTGAGAAGTAAAGTCAAATTTATTAAAAAAAGTTTGTACATTTCGAGTTTTACATCGAAATGCTAAAAAAAAATGTGCTTAAATTTTGAAAGTCTTTGGGTTTATTTGTTATTAAAGAAAGTGGAAAAGAGAAAAATTCGAATAAATTTCAGAAACTTCACGGTTAAGCCTGAAATGTTCGTGAAAGCTTTTTTTTAATAAATCAAACTTTTTTTCAAATTTCGACATTTTTTCTCGAAATTTCGACTTTTAACTTGAAAACTTTGAGACTAAATGTCGCAACTTAAGAAAAAGTGTTAGATAGCCAAAGAAGCTCAAAATTGATAAAAATAATTTTCAAGCTAGCAAAAAATTATGAGAAAAATTTGAAATATAAAGACATATCGACATTTCGAGAAAATAACTTGTTTATAATTTTTTTTTACAAATCTTTATGCTTGTCAAGTTTGAAATAGAAATCTTGTCCCCTGAAATCAAAAAGATTAAAAAACACAACAAAGGTTGCTCTAATGCAGCGTTTCTCACAGTGTGCTCCGCGGAATCCCGGTGCTCCGCAAAGCCCCGGTAGGGCTCCGCCATATGGAAGCTATTATTAATAAACAATGGACATACAGTGTGTCAATTTGAAAACGTACCACCTTTAATATTTCAGTTGTTTTATAGGATATGGAATTAGGCAAAAACATGTCAATTTTATTTTTAAGAGGGACATCTTTTCAACTAATTTTTAATTAAATTACATCAACCCTTGAGTTGGGGCGGAGACAACCCTTAAACTCTGAAATGGGAACAGGAGTTGAGCGATAGCTCATTTGAAACGTCGTTCAATTGCCTTTTTAAGTATACCACATACTTGACCTTTCTGCTCAGTTTTCGAAAAATCAAGAAAAACTCCTAAACAAGCTAGATAATAAATGTTATTGTAATGAAATATAAACAAGTTGGTAAAAAGTAGTTTACTTAATAAAATTCTGAAAATAATGTCCGTTATTCTCTAAACAATAACATAGCTCGCTCTAGAATGCCTCCCTAACATTCTGAAAAACTTGTACTTCAATTCCTCTGCACGCAGCTGTGATTCTTTCCTTCAATTCTTCCAAATCTCAAGGCTGTGTTTTATAAATAATCGATTTAAGGTATTCCCACAGCAAAAAATCTAGAGGCATTAAATCGAGTGATCCTGTTTACTATTCGATTGCTCCTCTTCTACCAATCCCTCTGCCAGAAAATCTGTTATCTAAACATTGCCTAACAGGAAGAAAGTAATGTGGTGGAGCTTCATCTTGTTGGAAGCGAAGATCTTCTTGCAAAACAACATTACCAGTCTCATCAACTTGATTTTCTAAATTATCTGTTATTAAGGGCTCTATTATATCATCAAGAAGATTTGATCTTTTTTTGTCAATTTCCATTTTATTTCAAAGATTTGACCTTTTTTGCAAAATTCTACTTTTTTTGATAATGTTAACTTGCTAAAATATTTACTTTCATTTGAAGTTTTTTTAAAAATATATTTTTACCTTTTTCAAAAATATTCAATTACTTTTTCAAATTTCATTCATTTTTGGGGAAAATTTTAATTTTCGAAATATCGGCTTTTTTGAGATTTCAATTTTTTTCGAAATTTTGTCATTTGGTTTTTTTTTTTGATTCGAAATTTTTGAAATTCCATTTTATTTTTAAATCCAATTTGAAAATTTCGATTTTTTTTTTAAATATTGGCAATTTTATTGAAAATTTTAAATTTCACAGTTTCCAGTTTATTTAAAATTCCAGTTTTCCTAAATAAGGCCTTTTTTTAAATAGTAGATTATTATAAAAATTTTGATCTTCGATTTCACTTTCAAAAATTTTAAGTTTTGAAAAACTTTTCTTTTGAAAATTTCGACGTTTTAGAAAAGTTTTACTTCATTTTTCAAAATTTGGACTTTTTTAAAAAAATTTATTTGTTAAAAAAATTTAATAAAGATATTTTCTTTTTGTTTCAATTTCGTTTTTTTTTTTAAAGTTAGAATATTTAAAGATTTGACCTTTTTCAGGATTTTCAGTTTTTTTGAACGTTTCAAATTTTCTTCAGAATTTTTATTTTCATAGTTTACTTTTTGGAGGAATTTCGACTGTTCTGAAATTTTTAATTTTATTGTAAAATCTCGACTTGTTAAAATAAGGGCTCCATTATATCATCAAGAAGATTTAAATAGCCCTCACCAGTTAGGTTTTCCTCAATGAATATAGGTCCAACAACTGCATTTCCAAGTATACCAGCCCATACGTTAATTTTTTCTAGATACTTTGAATTATCTTCCCTAAAAAGTCGCGGCTTTTCATCGCTCCAGTATCGGCAATTCTGTTTGTTAACATGCCCATTAAGGAAAAACGGACACTCATCATCACTGAAGCAAATGTTGTTCAAAATATTTTGGTTGTTATTTATAAAACCCGTCATTGATTCGCAAAATTGAATCCTTCTGTCAAAATGGTCATCAAAAAATTGTTGAAGAATTTGGGTTTTATATGGATGAAATTTATTTAATTTTAGCGCTCTCCTGCCGTTTCTTGTGTACTTGTGACTTACAGCATTAAGTGAGGTTGTTGCGTTCGCAGTGAAGGTGCCTAAAACTTCTATTTGAGCTGCTTCATTTGAAACACGTCTATTTCTTCCTTTTTTGTTGGAAACGGAACCGGTTTCAGTAAATTTTGCAACTAATTCTAAGAAATACTTGTGATTCAAATTACTAGGGAAATTTCTCTCATTGAAAATTGCTGCTGATGAATTTCTTACATTCTTTTTATCTATGAACATTTGGTACCGACTCCATATTATTTTCTTCTTTATTTCTACCAAGTATTTAAACATTTTTTCATAGCAAAAAGCAAAAGGAAAATTCAAACGGCTATTTAACTTCAATTTCATCCATTTTAACTAATTAATTTAAATAATATCGATATAATTACTGTTTTTCGCACCTACGGCTTATTTAGGGGTTTTCCCTGATTTTTAGAAAAGTACTGAAAGAAAGGTCAAGTATGTGGTATACTTAAAAAAGCAATTAAACGACCTTTCAAATGAGGCATCACCCTCCCTTTTTATTTAAGATTTCAGGGATTGTCTCCGCCCCAGCTCAAGCGTTTATGTAATTTAATTAAAAGTCATTTAAAAAGATGCCCCTCATGAAAATAAAATAACATGTTTTTGCCAATTCCATATTTTATAATACCACTGAAATATTAAAGATGGTACTTTTTCAAATTGACCCACTGCATAACTAATTTTGCTTTTAATTTAGGGTTTAGGGTTCCGCTAAAAATTTTGTTTTTAAAAGGAGTCCGTCACCAAAAAAGTTTGAGAATCGCTGCTCTAACCCGTTTGGATAACCAAGCTATCATAGTCAGTATCTCTGAAGATGATAACTTACCTATCGAAACGCGTTAGAGCAAACTTTGTTGTATTTTTTAATTTTTCTTGATTTCAGGGGACAAGATTTGTATTTCAATTTTTGAAGATAATCAAAGACCAATCCGTTCCACCAAATTTTTTTAAAGTTTAAATGTGGAATTTAGATACATTTTCGTATCTTTGACTTTTGGCTCAAAGTTTCCAAATTAGAGTCGTATTTACATTTTTTTAATAAACAGTTTTTATTTTGACACAAATTTTTTAAGAATTTTGGGTTTGATTTTAAAACTTCTGACAAATGAAATTCAAGTTTGAACACGAAATTTTCGAAAAAAAGTCAACAATTCAAATATCTAAAATTTAAAAAAAATACTTTTTGAAGTTAAAATCTGCAGGATACACTCGAAATTTTTTATTTGACTTTTTATTAATCCAATACTTCTGCAAAAACTGCAATTCATCATTTTTGGAAAATTAATTTAGTTTTTACTCTTAAAGTTATTCCTTTTATTTAGTAAATTTGTGTCTCTAGACTCAAGTCGAAACTTCCAAAAACCGTCAAAATTTCGAGTTAAAATTCAAATATTCGGAAAAAATTAAAAACTCTAACTTTGGAGTGAAAAGTTTACATTAAAAGTCAAAAATTGTAAAAATTCTTCGAAATAAGTTTGGTCAAATTTTAAATTTAAACGCCGAATTTAAAGAAAAAGTTCAAAGAGAAAAAAATTTTACCCATTGTATTAGTAACTTTCAATTTTTAAATTCGAAAATACCATATGTTTCCTAAAATCTTTGCTTTTTATTAAAATTTCGATTTTTCTGTCAACTGTACGTTTAAATTTTTACTTTTTCAAAAATTGAAATACAAATCTTGTCCCCTGAAACCAAAAAAGATAAAAAAATACAACAAAAGTTGCTCTAACACGTTTTGGTAGCCAATCTATAATCTTCAAGATGTGTTTTTTAATCTCCTCTTCACACCTCTTCAAGGGATGTTTTTTAATCTCTTGGTTTCAGGGAACAAAATTTGTATTTCAATTTTTTAAGATAACCAAGGACCAGTCTGTTCCTCCAAAATTTTACTTTTTCTTTCAACTTCTGAACAAAACTGTGGACTTTATTTCGACTCTATTTTCAAAGGTTCGACTTTGCTCGAAATTTTCAATCAACGAGAAGAGGTTAGAGGTTAGTCAAAAAATTTCAACTTTCATCAGGAAATTTCCGCTTTAATTATTATTATTATATTACGAAATTTTGACTTTAATCACATAATGTCTCAATATTTGAACTGTATTAAAAATGTTTATCAATTTTTAAGTTTAATTAAGAATTTTAATAAATTGTGAAATTTTTAAAATTTGCTTAGGAATTCAAAACTTCTAATAAATATTAATTTTAAAATATTATTATTAAAGTCGAAATTTTAATAAATTTTTTCTAATAAATTTGGTTTTTATTTGAACAGTTTCTACTTTGAATAAAAATTTTAACTTTTTTTCTCTCAAAATTTAGACTTTTTTTCTCTTAAAAAAATAAAAATTTTAAGTTTAAAGTTAGGATTTTAAGAAAATAATAAAATTTTAAAAATAACCTCGAAATTTCTTTTCCAAATTTCCCTAAAATTTCAAAAGGTATAACAAACTTGTTGTTTGAGTTTTTATTAATAGGTTTAACTTTTTTGGAAATTTTGACATTCCTCATTTAAACTGACAATTTTTATGGTTTTTTTTCTAAAAGTTTCATATCAGCTCGAAGTTAAGTCTTTTTCCAAAAAAAGAATAACTTTTTTTCTCGATATTTAGGCTTTAATTACTAAACTGTTTTCAAAAAAAATGAAAATATTTAAAGATAACAAAACTTTCAGATAAATTGCAAATTTCAAATTAAAGAACAAGCTTTGAAATTTTAAAAAATTAGGATTTTTTTAACTGTCTAAAATTTTAAAAAATCGGTTTTTTAAACAAAGTTGAAATTTTCAAATGAAGTTGAGTTCTTCAAAAAGTCAAAATTTTGAAAGGATCGACATTTTACAAAAAATTGAAAATTTCAGGAAAAGACGAAACATTTTGGAACAGTCGTAATTTTCAAAAACAAATTAAACTCTTTAAAAAAGTCAAAATGTTGTGACAAGCAAAATTCTGAAAAGAGAAAGAAGTTGAAATTTTCAAAAAAAATCTCGTTTTAAAACGAAGTCAAAATTTTCAAAAATTGTTAAAATTTTCAAAAATAGTCCTAAATTTTCAAAACAAAAATTAATTTTGAAAAAAGTCTAAGTTTTCAAAAATATTGATTTCTTAAAACAAAGTTGAAAAATTGGAAAGTATAAAAACAAAATCGATTTTTTAACAAAGTCGCAATTTTCAAAAGAAATTGACCTTCAAAAAGTCGAAATTTCGAAAGCATCGACATTCTGCAAACAATCGAAAATTTTGGAAATAAGTGCAAAAATTTGAAAATAAGTCAAACATTTGAAAAATTTCCAAATTTTAGTACAAACATTTAAATTTTTTATTTTTAAAATGAAGGTTTTAAAAAAGTAACAAGTTTTAAGGTTCGAAAAAATCGAAATTTGTCAAAAAGGTGGGAATTGAAAAAAACAATCGAAAATTGGAAAAAAAATTAAAATTATCAATAATGGTGAGATTTTCAAAAAAAATCGAATATTTTGAAAGAATTGAAATTTCTGAAATTTCGAAAACGGTCGAAACTGTCAAAAAGATTCAACCTTTCAAAAATTGAAAAAAAAAGTAAAAATATTGAAAAACATCGAAATTTGAGAAAAAAGGCAAATTCTGGAAAAAGAAGTCGTAATTTTGGAATAAAATCGTAAAAAAATTTCAATTTTTTAAAAAACTTGAAAAACTCGACGTTTTCAAAAAAATTAATTCTGAAAATCTCAAATTTTTATAAATAGTTGCAATCTTCGAAGTTTAATAAAATAAAACCCAAGATTTAAACAGAAGCGGAAGTTCTTTTATTAAATGATGTCGAATTTCGAAAAAGTAAAAATTTGTTTTAAAAAGTAGGAATTTTAAAACAGGGAAATTATTAGAAGCTCGTCTCGATGGTTGAGAAGTGCTGGTGTATGGTATAGTATTTATATGATACATCGAATATCGAGTAAATTTACCGATCTATCGAAATATATCGATATATCTTTTTCGATACATCAATTGAATACAGTATTGATGTTTTAAAAATTTTGTGTATCCCTCGATGTAGTATAGTTAGTAGGCTACTTTTCATCCAAAACATATATCCAAAAAGCTTAAAAAATCTTTGTAACCATTTTATACGATGTAAACAGTCATAAAGAAATAAGAAAAAGAAGAAGAAGAAGAAGAAGAAGAAAAAGAACAAGAAGAAAGAAAAGTGTGTCAACTCTGTGGTACTTAGATTGGCAACATTCTCTCTTCTTAAATTCTTAAACTATACCATAAAAGTAGGCATCTGTATTATCACAGAGTATTACCGAACGGAAAACTAATTTTCATATTTCATCTGAATGTAAAATTGTTTCGAAACGTCCATGCAGTTGCATTGCAGTTATTTTTTCAAATTCTTTATTATAAGTGTGCACGATTTTCAAATTCTAAAATGTCCCGCGTCCCTCTAGCTATATTGCTTCGCTTGCTCCCTTTAATCAGACGTATCTGTTAATAAAGTTGGCAGCCCTTTTTTCCTCGAAAGTCGAAAGTATTTCGCCGGAGTAATAGTATTAGGAAGGGTATAAGAAAGTTACAGAAGGGTGATTCTTTGCGAGTCGCCTTAGGGCACCTTTCTTGTCATCGCTAAGAAGCATGTAGAGGAAAGCAAGACAAGGCCATTAGTCTACCCTTTTACGCCCTACAGGAAACACACATGCGACCTGAGAGCCCGACCACCTTCCCTATCTATATTTCACCCCTGTCGATGTTGCTGTGCCGCTTCCTCAATATACCCTTCAAAACTATCCCATAAATATTACTTTTCAAAACTATTTAGGCAGGAATCTATAAGTATTAAGATGAGACACATGTTCTCTAAACGCTTTTTAGACCACTTCTCTTTCCTGCATTATTTGGACTTCCTGAAAACTAAAAACTTAAAAACTTGAGTCCTCTTGTTAGATATACGCAACGCAATAATAACAACCGTTTTTGTAAAAGAGTCTGGTTCAAAAATGCTATAATCTTTATCGGGGCCGTGCGGTAAAATTTTTAATATGATGCAACTATTCGAAATGCCGCCCCATAAAAGTTTTTTCTTTAAAACAAACAAAACAACCTTCTATTATGATTTTAATAAATAATGGATGAAAAGTTAAGTATAAGCTTAATGCAGAACTGTCAACACATATGCGGCAATTATTTCAAAATTTCGATTAAAATATTTAATTTTTGCAACATCGTTAATACAAGATATCGAAGTCCATGTCGAAATTATTATCTCTTTGAGGCAATTTCAACGTTGACTTTTTCCCTCAAATTATGGCTAGACTTTTTCCTAAAAATTACAGAAAGAAAGATCACGAAATATTTTTAATTTAATCCTGTTTGTCATTCTCAACAGTTGAAGAGTTTGTTCGAAATAAAAAGTTCGCACTTTTAGTTTTTACATGTTCATCTAAAATTTTGATCTGATTATTAAAATGTAGACTTTTTTCTCGAAATGTTATAAACAGTAATGCAATTTGAATTTTAGTTTCGAAATTATTCCCGAAATGTTGAGATTTTTTATTTGCGTATTACTAACATGGCTTGTGGTCGAAATTCGACCAAAACCAAATAGATGTTTGTATGCAATTCTCAGTTCTTGCCTTGACGATTTGAACAAAAGAGTGGAATATGAAAAATTCTACTCTTTTTGAAAATGTATGATTTTTTATCGACTATTATGGTCGGTTTAAAAATTTCTACTCTTCTTTGAATATTTCAATTTTTTTCACGATTTCGAACACTCCTCGAAATTTGGACTTTTTTTTTGAATATCATTAATTCTTATTGTTAAAAATTATGAACTTGCGACATTTTTGAAATTTCAAGTTAAGAAAAACCACTTCGACGTTATTTTCAAAATTTAAATACATTTAAAATTTAGAATTTTTTGAAAATGTTCACTTCATAATTGGGCTTTTTTGAAAATTTTGATTTTTTCAATATTTCGGCTTTTTCTGGAAATTTTTATTTTGTTATAAATTTCTATTTTCTGTAAAGAATTCTGCTTCTTTGAAAATCTCAGCTTTTTATAAATGTCGACCTTCGATTCTCCCATTTTCAACCTTTTAAAAGTTTTCACTTTTTTAAATTCTACTATGTT
This sequence comes from Dastarcus helophoroides, assembly GCA_028583605.1. NCBI lineage: Eukaryota > Metazoa > Arthropoda > Insecta > Coleoptera > Bothrideridae > Dastarcus > Dastarcus helophoroides. The sequence continues at coordinate 6,966,794 of CM053327.1, read as the reverse complement.
TTAAAAATTATGCCCTTTTAAACATTTTAACTTTTTTCAAAATGTTGACCTTTGAAAATTGCGATTTTTAAAAGAAAATTTGATCTTTTTTGTCAATTTGCATCTTATTTGAAAGATTCTGCGCAAGATGTCGACGAATAAAGATGTGTCTACAAGTATTTCCGCAAATCCTTGTAGGAAATGCAAAATAATGCCCAACAGTGTGTTAATATGTGTGAAATGTGGATCCTTAAATCACCCCAGCCGTGTTAAATTATTAAAGGGTATAAAAACCCTAAATGATTCACAAGTAGTGTGCTGTGATACCGTGGACACTAAAAGTGATGTTAAAACTGAGTGCAACTGTGAACCATCATTAAAAGTGTTGGAAAATCTTATTATTCAAACAACGAATAATTTACGGGAAGAGATGAGGGCCCTGCAAACTCAAGTAGGTAATCTCACTGAGAGCAACAAAGAATTGGTAAAAATATTATGTGACAACAATATACCCATTACGTGGGAACCAATAAGAGGATGTTTAGTAAAGTGGTGCGAGATGCTAAAATAGAAAATTCTACAGAGCAACAATTAAAAAAATCTCAATACTCCCAAGAACAAAATACGCAATAAATAGAGATCTTCTGCCTAAGCTTTCTTATCCTTTGTACCAAGTTTCAATTCAGAAGAGTTTCGCCTCTGGTATGGTGGAGATACTGAGTTACCGTGCTCTTCTGTCTAAACTTTCTTATCCTTTGTACCAATTTTCAATTCAGAAGAGTTTCGCCTCTGGTATGGTGGACATACTGAGTTACCGTGCTCTGATGTTTTGAAATTGGCCTTTTTATTTTTCTTTTTTTGCATATTCCCTCATATTCCTCTTTTCATCTATTTTTCTTTCTTTGTTCCTGAAGAAGCCCCCTACGATGGTGGGCGAAACGTCGAACACTTTTAGTAGTTCTTTGACACGGTCCAATCCCGGAAGAAGTATATCCTGTACTGACTCTGGCCGTGGAAGTCTTCGTTATCATATAATACGAAGACATTAAATTGGTACACTAAGGAGTTGCAATTAATAAAAGGCAAGCTAGACGCTATGGAAATTATAGTGAGAGTAACTACAGATGATCAACTTTGTCTCTTATATAAAAATATGAGAAAAAATTATCAACAAAGTATTTCTGCGTCGAAAAGGGAAGCAAACGTAAATACATCATGAATGCCGAAGACAAACAAAGAGCTATTTGGGATATAAAAATGGCAAGGAGAAGCAAATCGTATGTTACAAAACCAGACACCACTCCATAAGATTTTAATACTTTTTTCTCAGAGATTGGCAGTCGAACACAAAATAAAATTCCCCAAACTACGCTTACAGCAGATCATTACTTGTCTCATTCGAGACATAAGAAGTACGTACAATAGCTAGATCACTAAAGCCAAAAAAATCAAAAGATATTTATGGACATTTTACCATGATTCTAAAGCATATACTAGAATCGATCGAAAACCCATTAACATCACTATTAAATAAGTAACCAAGGTATTTTCCCATCAAATTTCAAATTAGCAAAAGTAGTGCCACTACATAAGAAAGGATATATAAATCAACCAGCAAATTATCGACCCATATCCATTTTTCCAACCTTCTCTAAGATCTTGGACGTAGCTTTAAAACAGAGACTTTGTGGTAACTTTGAAAAATTCAGTATACTTGATAGTAATCAACATGGTTTTCGAAACTCCAAATCTACTACTACTGCTCTGATTGATATAACTGAATATCTTTTAAATACCTTGAATGAAGAGTTTCGCCTCTGGTATGGTGGACATACTGAGTTACCGTGCTCTGATGTTTTGAAATTGGCCTTTTTATTTTTCTTTTTTTGCATATTCCCTCATATTCCTCTTTTCATCTATTTTTCAATTTGTCATATGGATTCCTATGATATCAGCAAAGCATTTGACTCTATTGATATTGAGATTCTCCTAAATAAACTACATTTCTGTGGAATAAGAGGAATACCCTGGAGATTAATGAAGTCATATTTTGAAGGAAGGTTTCAGAGGGTTACTTTAAATGGCAGTAATTCGGAAATGAAGCAACTAATTTGTGGGGTGCCTTAAGGATCAGTGCTAGGCCCTCAAATGTTCCTATTAACGACTTGCCCAAAAATATAAAATGTTCAAGAGTGTGTTTGTTTGCCGATGGCACAAGCATTCTGAATAAGGGAAACAATAATAATTCAGCGTCCTTAAATTCTATCGCAAGCCTATCTGAAGCAGAAAAATGGTTTGCAGCAAATAAAATGCTCTTCAATATTGATAAAACACAATCGATAATCTTCACAGCTAATACCTTGTCCGTAAAGGAGAAACTAAAATTCCTGGAAAAGTACTTTCAGCAAAACTTAAAATAGAATGAGCAAATAATTAGTGTCACTAGTCGTTTATCCAGTGCGGTATATTCAGTGAGACGTCTAATGCAAATTGGAACATTTGAATCTACCTTGATGGCATACTATGGGAATTTTCACAGTCGAATTACATATGGGATAATCATCTGGGGAAATAGCCCACTAATAGATGAAGTCCTAAAACTCCAAAAAAAATGTGTACGTCTACTATTCAAAGTTGCCTATGCAGCAAGTTGTAGAAATTTATTTAAAAAATTAGGTATACTTACTGTTACATCTCTTTATGTACTTGCCTGTGTAACATATGTGCACGAAAATAAATCTCAATTTTTACGGAATAAGGACTTTCATACATATAATACTCGATGTAAGAAGAAACTGGTGATTCCCTATCAGCATTTGCATTTAGCATCCCAAGGAGTAAACCCGATTAGCTTGAAATTACATAACGCACTCCCAGATGAATATAAATTACTACCAATTATTTCGTTTAAAAAAAGACCTAAGTCGATCTTATTACAAAGGACTCTAAATAATGTTAATGAATTTTATGAAAATTGTAGGTAATTAAACATTATTGTATATACATGAAGTTGTTTTGACAATTCATGCATAAATTGATGGAAAATATATATTATTATTATTATTATTATTTCACGTTTTTGCAAAATTCTACCATTTTTGAAAATGTTAACTTTCGAAAATACTGACTTTTATTTGATTTTTTTTTAAATATATTTTCACCTTTTTAAAAAAGATTCAATACTTTTTCAAATTTCAATTAATTTTTTGTTAAAAATGTTATCTTTCGAAATATCTGCTTTTTTCGAGATTTCAATTTTTTTTCGAAATTTTGTCATTTTGATTTTCTTTTTTTGATTCGAAATTTTTGAAATTCCATTTTATTTTTAAATCTAATTTGAATATATCGATTTTTTTTGAAAATATTGGCACTTATATTGAAAATTTTAAATTTCACAGTTTCCAGTTTTTTTCAAAATTTCCAGTTTTCTTAAATATGGCTCTTTCTTAAACTTTAGATTATTATAAAAAGTTTGATCTTCGATTTAACTTTCAAAAATTTTGAGTTTTGAAAAATTTTACTTTTGAAAATTTTTAAAAAGTTTTACTTCGTTTTTTAAGATTATGACTTTTTCAAAAAATTCTACTTTTAAAAAAAATTAATAAAGATATTTTCTTTTTGTTTCAATTACAATTTTTTTTAAAGTTCGAATATTTGAAGTTTTGAACTTTTCAGGATTTTCAATTTTTTTGAACATTTCAAATTTTCTTCAGAATTTTTATTTTCATAGTTTACTTTTTAGAGGAATTTCGTTTGTTCTAAAATTTTTAATTTTATTGTAAAATCTCGACTTGTTAAAATTTCACGATTATTTTTTAGTAATTTTTGCTTTTTTCTTTAAATTTCGGTCGATTTTCAAAATTTTGATTTGTTCTCTTAGTTTTTACTTTACTTGAAGGTTTTGATATTTGAAAAATTTTACTTTTTTGGAAACTTCTGATCTTATTAAAATATTTACTTATTATGGATTTTTTTAGAAATTAAGTATGTATCTTTCAAGTATTTTTTTAAATTTTGTCTTTTTCTCAATAATTTTTATTATTTTTTTTGAAAATTTTGATTTTTCTTCAGTCATATTTCTCTCCAAATTTTGAAATATTTTTCTGGGTAGGTTTTTTTGCAAATTTTTTTTTTTTTCAAAATGTCCACTTCGAATATTTTGTTCTCGTTCGTAATTTTCACCTTTATCAAAAATGCCTACCATTTTCCAAATTTTTGATTGTTTCTCACAGTTTAGACTTTCTTTTTGAAAGTTATGTCTGTAAAAACTTTTAATATTTCGGTTTTATTTTACGTTTAAACCCTTTTTAAAGTTTTGTCTTGGTTTCATAATTTTTAACTTTTTTGAAATATCCACTTTTTTAAACTTACTTTTTTTCAAAATTTTAACTTTCTTGAAATTTTGAATTTTCTTTTTTTTTCGACCTTTCAACCTTGCAAAATTTTGTCTTATGGGGCCAAATTTGGGTTCGAAACTTTATTTTTAACTTATAAAATAAAATTTAAAAGTTTTTCGGTCGATCAGAAGTTCTCTATTTTTAATATTAGTCTAGATCAGGGGCGGCAAACATTTTTGGCCGCGGGTCAAAATCAACCAAAATGTAAGTATTGTAACGAAATGTTATTATAGAGTTTAGAATGTAAGGAAATTTTCTAGAAAAATCTGATAAATGAATGATAATGAAGCAAACGGCAGATAAGCGTTCCAGAAATTTTGGCAAACGATAAGTCTTATCTGCTGAAAACTTCTAGAACCCGAAAGGGAACCTATATAAGGCGGTCGGCTTTTCCTCCCTAGTTAGTGAATTAGTAGTTAGAAGTCAATAAATAAGTAAGTGAATTGCAATTGTAGTGTTTCGAGTTCAGTTTAGAAATAAAGTGATTCACGGGTTAATTAATCATTTCGAACCAATAACGCACAACAGTATTAAAGAGACCTTTGGGACAGATATATTTCCATGGATCTTATATAAACACTTACGTGTATTAGATCCATACTAATTGAACTAAAGGGTTGTTCTTAGCATATTGGCGTAGTTACAATAGGGCAGGGAGGAACAATTGCCCCCCTCTGTCTTATGCAGCCTCGCAAAAAACATGTATTTGGCCGGGAAGACTTTTTTATCTAAAAATTTCGACTTTGTTGTAAAAATCTGCCGATTTCTCGAAATTTCGACTCCCTCTGCAGTTGTCTTCTTTTTAAAATAACGATTTTATTCTTAAAATTAGATTTTCTATTGAGACTTTCAGTTTCTTTAGCATCTCTTTACGTTTTTCTAAAATCTGTCTTTTTTCTTTCTTCTCAAAAATCGACCTTTTAGTAAGTTTTGTTTTATAATTGGACTTTCATCTCAGAATGTTTTGTTTTAAAATTGGACCTTCATCTCAGAATGTTTTCCTTTTTTTCGAGATTAAAATGTATTCGCAAAATTTGACGATTTTCAAAATTAACATTTTTCGATTTTGTTCTAAATTGCTGCATTTTTTGTAGAAACATCAAGATTGATCTCTTGAAAATTTCTCCAATTTTCACAAATATTATCTTTTACTGCAAATGTTTTATTTTTTAGAAAATGCTAATTGTTTCTCAAAGTTTGCTTTTTCTCGAAATTTTCACTTTTATCTCAAAATTGAACATTTCGTTATGTTTCTACAAATTTCAATTTTTTTCGTCTGAATTCATTTTTTTTTGCAAGGTTTGGCTTTTATTCTTAAAATTTGGCCTCTTCTGGGAAATTATTACTTTTTTAAAGTTTGACACATTTCTCAAAATTTGGACTTTTTTTAACATTGTCGGCAAACGATAAGCCTTATCTGCCGGATTGTTCTAGAACCTGGATGCCAAAACTATATAAGGCGGTCAGCTTTCTCTCGAGAAGTCAGTTAGGTTAGAGTCAGTGTAATTAGTGAGTTAGTAGAAGTCAATAATAAGTGAGTTAATTGTTTAATTGTGGTGATCCAAGTTTAGTTTAGTAATAAAGTGGGGATTATTTTCAATTCACGTGTGAACCCGTAGCAGATGGTTTCTCGAAGCTTTTGAAATTTGATTTTTATTTCGTTTTATCATTATTCTAAAAATTACAAATATATCTTGTTCTCTAAATTTCAGAATGTTCTCAAAAAAATGTGTTTTCCTAAAATTTGACTTCCTTTGAGAACTTTCCACTTTCTTTAATATAATTCATTTTTTTCGAGATGGTTTCATTCTTTTCATACTTCGACTTTTCTTGAACACTTCTGTTCCTGAAAATTTGATGTTTACTCAAAATTAGTTCGAAATTGTAATAAAAATATTTCGTGCGAAAATTCGACTTTTTTTCTAGTTTAAATAAGAAAATAAAAAATGAGATCATTTAGAAAATTTAAAAATGTTGAATATTTTCCAAATTGGTCATATTCTGGAAATTTTGTCGACCTTTGTCAATGTGGCAAATGCGGCTGTTCAGCTGCATAGACTAATATAGAAAAACGATGTGTAAAAATGTTTAGTTATATTTTGATTTAGGTGCCTCCCCGTTAAGGTGCCGCCTGATGCGGTTGTCTCTTTGCATCATAGCATGGCACGGCCCTGATCTTTATGATCCAAAAAATTTGAATCTTAAACAATTCTGTCACAATCAAAAATACGGACTCTTAGGGAGCGTTTACACTAGACACTTTACTCCGTACATTTCTCTCTGACTCTTTTTTACAAGAGGAACACGGTAATAGTTTCGACCAAAAAAAGTAAAAAAAAGGACTATGGGTGCGGTTAGATTAGACATTTTATTTTGTACATTTTTCTCTGACATAAGTGTCACCAATCCTGAGAGAAGCTGTGTACATAAGTTTCGGATAGCTTTTCTCAGGATAGGTGACACTTTATGTCAGAGAAAAATGTACAAAATAAAATGTCTAATCTAACCGAACCCTTAGTCCTTTTTTTTTACTTTTTTTAGTCGAAACTATTACCGAGTTCCTCTTGTAAAAAAGAATCGATTTCTAGTTTAAAATTCTGAATGGCATCTTTCTTCAAAACAATTCCAAATTTAAGTATGAAATATGGGGACAAATTTTGAATATTCAAACTTCTTAAGAACATTGTTTTTAATTGGGTCTTTTTACGAAATTCATAATTTCATTTGAAAAATTCGAAGAATTTTGTAGTAGAAAAATCATATTTATAGATTTATCATCAAAACTTTATTATTGAGTCAAACTTAGCCTTTTTCAATTAAGAATATTTAAAAAATTCTTCAACAGAAAGCATGTTCAGATTAGCTGGTTCTAATCAAATCGACACGAAAATCCTTCTCGGAATATGAACTTTTAGTTTGTTAGTCGAGTTTAGAGCCACACAGAGGATTTCCACATTCAAACTTTTTTTTATAAATTCCGTGTAATGTAAAATGTAATGTATTTATTAGATTTTAATGTTGATTGATAACCTTAGCGAAAGAATAAGCTAACAAATGCATTTTGAAAGATACAGGTAAAATCCTTTCAATTGAAAATAAATAAAAGAGAGTAACAGAACGGAAAACATGTTTGTTATATCCTTCGGGTATAATCCTTTGAATGCAACTCCCACAATAGTTACGCAGTTTCTTTTCAATCGAAGTCATGCGAATAAATATTAGTCAAAACCTTGTCAAATATGTGAAGCCAAAGGCAGAATCTTTTCAACCGAATATTAAACACTTGCGCAAAATTGGAATGAAGGTCCATTTATGTACTGTGACTGCGTTGCCATAAATAAAAAAAAAGAATGAAGCTTCAATTTAATTTAAAGCCTTATTTTATTATTTTGTCAGCTTAAATTTTTTAAATTTCACAGGCAGGGGTACCAAGGACTAAAACACTCAATAGAGTTTTCTAAAGTGCCTTTCCAAGTAGGTATGCAAATATGCATTAGAAACTAGCGCAAATAATCGAATAATTTATGGCGTCTTTCAAATTGCGACATTTTTCGTTTATGCCGATTTTGTTACATAAAAGTAGACCTTTTTAGGTTTTATGATGTTGAAACATATTTTGTGCAGATATTAACAGCCTATTTTGTCAAAGATAAGCAAATAAAAATTTATTGAAGGTCAGTAAACTCCCAGGTACTTATCATTTCACGTACACTGTTGAGCAATGTCAGGTTCTATAAACGGTTTTAGCATATAATGCAAAGAAAAAAAATCGTTTTGCTCGCTTGCGTAAAAATTTTAATTTTGTACCGATTTCTTGTGTCATTCTGCGGTTTGCTTCATTATTAGTTTTATTTTGTCTTCATTAACCGTAACTGACTTCCCGAAAAAAAATGTTTTAGGAAAAATTTTTTTCGCGGCAAAATCGAAATTTCAGGAAAAAATTTAAATTTCTACAGAAAACTCGAAATGTTAATTTTTTTTAATAAAATGATTTCCCCTCCTAAAAAAAGTTATGAACTTTTTTTAAAGAAAAGTAAAATATTCCTGAAAAAAATCGCATTTTCCATGTAAATTAAATTTTCATAAAAAACTTGACATTTTTTTACGAATCTTTGATTTTCTTTTAATCCTTTTAAAAATTTGATTTTTCTATAAATTAATTATGTATACATATAGAAATTTTAACTTTTGTCGAAAATTATGTTTTAAAGAAATATTTAGATTTTTGAAGAAAAAATTTAAATTTCTCTTAAAAAAGTCTGTAGATATTGAAATGTCGAAAAACAAGTGGAAATTTCGACTTCCTTTGCAAAATTCCAATCAGTTTTTTTTGTACAAATCTAGATTTTACATAAAAGATTTTTTTAAACACAAGTAGAAATATTACAGTATATACTTCTTCCGGGATTGGACCGTGTCAAAGAACTACTAAAAGTGTTCGACGTTTCGCCCACCAAGAACTAAGAAATAAAATACAAGGAAATATACAAAAATGAAAAATGTAAAAAGGGGCCAATTTCAGAAGAGTTGCGCCTCTGGTATGGTGGACATACTGAATTACCGTGTTCTGCTGTCTAAACTTTCTTATCCTTTGTACCAAATTTTCAATTCAGAAGAGTTTCGCCTCTGGTATGGTGGACATACTGAGTTACCGTGCTCTAATGTTTTGAAATTGGCCCCTTTTTCCATTTTTCATTTTTTTATATTTCCTTGTATTTTAATTCTTTGTTCCTGAAGAAGCCCCCTACAATGGTGGGCGAAACGTCGAACACTTTTAATATTTCTTTGACACGGTCCAATCCCGGAAGAAGTATATCCTGTACTAACTCTGGCCGTGGAAGTAGAAATTGTAAAAAATCCTAATTTTCCAAAAAAATGTAGATTCAAAAAACCTCTAAATTTAAATTTTTTAAAGAAACCTTCACTTTTCTTTTAAAAAATACTTGTAAAAAATTCGACTTTTAGTACGAAATTTCGATCCATCTCCAAAAATTATTTAAACAAATTTCAGCTTTTTTTGAAAAATTTAAATTTTTCCAAATATTTTTGAAATAAATATTGAGTTTGTTTTAGAAGAAAAAGTTGAAGTTTGTCTTCAAAATATTTTACATTGAAATGCCAAAAAATAAGTAGAATTTTCGACTTTGGAGAAACAAATTTTGCTTTAAAAAATTTAAAGAAATTTGGCATTTTTTGGAAATTTCGACATTCTCAAGTTTTTTTTTTATTATTAGGTCCCTCGTCTAAAAAATATTTTTTTGTAATTTCAACATTTTTCTCAAAAGTTTGGTTTTTCGTTGAAGGATTTTGAGAAAACTTTCTTTTTCTTCATCCGAAAATGTATGCAACAATAGCTTTCAACTTTTTCGATAATGAAAATATGAAGCAGACTCGCCGAAAAAGGAGGGACAAGGGGGACTCGCGCTTCATGGGGGCCTGATGATCGGCCATTTTAATATTACGTGAATTACAAAAATGTTGAAGCTTTTTTTTTCTCGAAATTAAGTGTTAAAAATCAGGTTCTTAATGTAAATTTAAATTTTTACTCGAAATTTGTGGGCAAAAATTTAAAAAAAAAGGTTGTAAATTTCAAAAAAAAGTGGAAATTTTGAAGAAAGATCGAAGATGTAATGAATTTTGAAAGAGTCAGTTTTAAGCAGAGGTCGAAATTTTGTACAAATTAATACAAAATTCAAAATTTCTGCAGAAAATCGAAATTTTGACAACAAAAAGAAAATTTGGAAAAAAGTAAAATTGCGAAAGTGTCGAAATTTTCAAAATGAGTCAAATTTAAAAAAAAATGTGAAATTAGAAAGTTTCAAAATAATTCGAAATATTCAAAGAAAGCAAAATTCTTAATAAACTTTAAAAATCAGACTTTTCATTCTCAGAAAGTGAAAATCCTAAGAAAAAGTCAAAATCTTGAAAAAATTCAAATTTTCAAAATTAATTGAAATTTATAAAAAAGTTAAATTCACCAACAATTCAAAATTTTTAATCACGATTTTGAAAATGGTATAAATTTTCAACAATAAAAGAAATTTTAAAGATTGGTCTACATTTTAAAAAATAAAAAAAGTAGAAATATTTCAGAAATTCCAGATAAAGTTAAAATATTAAAAAAATAATGTAACTTTGGAAAGGAGTAAAAATTTTGAAAAAAATAACAATTTCGAAAAAGGGCTAAATTTTCAAAACTAGGTAAAACAATTTTGGAGAAAAAGTCGAATTTTTAATTATAGATAAAAATTTTGAGAAAGGTCGAAATTTCGAAAAAGTGGATATTTTTTAAATGCGAAGGTTATCTAAATAATTTGACATTTTTAAAAAGTGTAACTTTTCAATAAAAATTGAATTCTTCAAACAGGAATTTAAAAAAAAGACGAAATATTCGGAAATGTTGATATTTTTTAAATGCCGAGGTTTTGAAAAAATGTCCAAATTTTCAAAATAAGTTGAAATTTTTTAAAAAATTCATCTTTTCAACAAAAATCGAATTCTTCAAAAACAGCAGGCATTTAAAAAGAAGACGAAATATTCGGAAGATATTTTCAAAAACAAAGAGTCTCAATATTTAAAAGGAGTCAAAATTTTCAAAATAACTTTAAGAGTACCTGAATAGAAAAATATATTGAAGCCTTCTTTTTCTCGAAATTTAGTGCTAAAAAACAGTTTATTAATTCATCCCAGCTTTTTTGCGAAATGTGACCTCAAGCATTTTTCTCGAAAGTTCATTTTTCGTTAAAAAATTTATACACATTTCGAGATTTTTTGTGAAATATGATCTGATATTACGTGATCTTGAGCTCACGTGACCTTGAGCTCACATAACCTTGAAGTCAAGCGACGTTTAACTCACGTGGTATTGAGCTCGCGTGACCTTGAAATTACGTAATCTTGAACACACGCGACCTTGAACTAACGTAATCCTAGACTCATGTAACCTTGAGCCCATGTGACTCTTGACTTAACGCCATCTTAATCGCCCGCTCGAACTCGCCACCTACGTCACCTAGGCCACCACGTAGGTTCAAGGCCACCTACGTGGCCTTGAACCTAGATGACTTTGAGATTACGTGGCCTTGAATTCACGTGATTTTGAACTAACGTGATCTTAAGCTCGTATGATCTTCCACTCTTGCGACCTTGAGCTCACGTGACCGTAAATACAAGTGAATTTTTAACTTTGACTGCGGGCGTCATTTAACGCGATCTTAGACCTTGTCTTCGTGAATTTTTGAGATCCAGAAAGTGAAGGAGTTTCGAGAAGTAAAGGTCGAAATTCCTATTTTCGAAAAAAAGGTTTTCGAATTTTAAAACTTTGTGTTGTGTTTTTTTTAAGTTAAATCCTTTAGCAAGGGTTAATCGTTAATCGAATATAAATATTATCAACATTTTAACGAAAAGGTGGATCTTCATATAAAATATTTGTTTATCTTGAGCCTAAGTGACTTTAGATTTGCGTTACTTTGGAATCACGTAAATTTGTGCATGCTTAACTTTGACCACAGATGATTGATTGATACAATGTCGACTTTTTTCATAGAATTTCTGTTCTTCTATAAAAATAAATTAATATTGGAATTGAAATATTTTTCTGAATTACTTTAAAAGGTCGTTTTGAAGAACTTTTCAGTATTTGGAATTTCCATAAAATCAAAATATTTGAAAATAACTCAAAATTTTGTTTTGGCTTTTTTTTAAAGCTATCTTAGTTTTTGTATATTTTTTTATAGAAATTACAGTTTTTTTTCACAATTTCGACCTATAACTACATTTTTTGTAGAAATTTTAATTTTTTACTTTATTAGCTCTCAAAATATTAAACTTTCCTAATAATTTTTTTATGGAAATTTCCAGATTATCTCCAAAGTTTGAATTCTCCCAAGAAAGTTATTTTTAAAAGTTTCGCCTTTTTTCTAAAAGAATGTTTATAAACATATCTATATTTTTCAAGAAATTTCTCCTTAAAATAATTGTATACAAATTTTGACTTTTCCAACGGAAGTTGAAACTTTTTGTCTTTTTTAGAGTAAAAATTTTAAATTTTATATACAGTTTGAGTCAGAAAGAATGTGCCAACGCTAAACTGGAAATACTAGACACAAAAATGTGGCTGGTTTAGGAGATACAGGACGTTCAAAATTTAAATTTTTTCTGAAATTTCTCAATAGCTGAAAGAGTTTTGATGTTATAAATCTAAAAATTAAAATTTTTATGTTTTTTGGTGTAAGGATTACTTTTAAGCTTATTTTGACCTTTCTCCTAGAGGGCGCTAGATTCGCCACATCATTTATGTAAATTAATACATTTTTTTTTTTGTATGTTGAGTTTTGCTTAAAACAAATAAAGAATATAAAAGAACGATTAATTCTTCAAAGAAAAGGTATTCTTGTTTGAGCCGTCTAAAACTATCGGTTTTTAAGATATTTGCATTTAAAAATTTTAATGTATTTTTTTACGATTTTCTTAAGGCGCGGATATTAAAATATTTTTTCAAATTTAAAGAATTTAGTTTTTCAGAAAGAATTAAATTATCATTACATTAAAAAATAAAATGGAAATTTTGATTTTGACATTTAAGAAAGTGAAATTTAAAATTTATTGAAGTAGGTGGTAGACACTTCCAGCATTCGGTTTGAAGTTTGTTTATTCTCTCTAATACCAATAATTTTAATTGTTATTTACTGTGACTTTGATTCCTTGTCCGCATCTTTGCATATTTTAAAAATAAAAAAATCAAAAAAATTACACTAAACCTTTTAAATGCAAATAACACAAAAACCAATAGGTTTAGGCGACCCAAATGAAAATACCTTTTCTTTGTAGAATTGATTGCTCTTTTTTAATATTGACTTGCTGTAGGCATAACTCAACAGATAAAAAAAATATAATTTAATTTACGTGAATAGTAATGGGAAACTAGCGACCTTAAGCGGCAGAGTCCACATAAACCTAAAATTCGTAATTCTTACACGGAAAAACATAAAATTCCCAAATATTAAATTTATAGAATCAAAACTTTCTCAATTATTGAGAAATTTCAGAATAAAATTCAAATTTTGAACACCCTGTACCTCTTAAACCAGCTACATTAGAATGACGCATATTGAACTCAATCGTAATATTTTGGTGTGTAGTATCTCCAGTTAAGCGTTGGTCTATTCTTTTTGACTCACCCTGTATATAAATATTCAGGTCCGGATTTAAGACGATTGAAGCGATTGGGCCCAATCTGGCCCAGCACTTGAAGGTGCCCCTCATCATCACCAAAATTAACAAAATTTATTTTTCAAAATTTAAAGCAAATTGCTTTTAACGAGAAGAAAAGTGGAAATTTCAAAAAAAAACAAAATTTCCAAAGGTAAATTTTTTTGAAAAAAGTGACAATTTCCATAACAAATCAAATTTAGATAAAAAAATATTTGAAAGATATTTCTCTCAAAATTTTTACTTTATTTAAATGTTAATATATTCTTGAAATTTACAAAAAATCTTTCAAAATTTCCTAAATATATTGTTCTCAGACTTAAATTTCTATTAAAATTACTATCCAATTTTAAAAAATAAACAAATTTTGTGAAAAAGTAGAAATTTTCAACAAAAAACCAATTTTAAATGGAAATGTCCAGAAACCCAACATATCGAATTTTGAGATAACAGTCAAAAATTTGCTGAATAAGATGATATTCGAACAATAATTTCAAATTACTGGGAATCAAATTTAAATACTAAATTAAGAAAAAACACATAATTAACAAAGCGGACTTCAAAAAAGACACGATTTTTGAAAAATACGTACAATTTAGAGAAACTAAGGGAAAACGATCTCACTTTCTAGAAAATATTTCAACTTTCCAAAAGAAAATCCAATTTCCAGATCAAAATTGGAATTTTAAAAATAAACTAGTAAGTTAAAAAGACGAATTTTGAAGAAAAAAATTTGGAAAAGTCGGAATATTCAGTAAATCATATTGAAATAAAAACCTAACCTTTCACAGAAGCTGGAAAAATGTGCACAATTCGAAAAAAGTTAAAATTTTCAATGATTTAATTTTACGAAAAAGTCGAATTTTGAAAAAAAAATCGCAAATTCCAAAAATATTGTTCTCAAAATTTAAAATTCAGTGAAGACGTTGAATTTATAAGAAATATTTTTCTCTAAATCCTCAAAAATATTTCTCTGGACATTTTTACTAAGATCTCGATCTAATTTGGAGAGAAAACATTTTCAGAACCATAAAACATCACATTTTGAGATAAAAGCGGAAATTTGTTAAAAAAGACAAATATTTGAAAAATAATGCGGAATTTGGAAATAAATAAACGATTTTTGAAACCCTTTGGTAGGAGAGTAGAAGTAGAATTTTGACAATAAAGTCGAAATTTCGAAAAAAGTCTAATCCTGAGAAAAATGCAAATTTTAGGAAAAAGACTATTAAAAAAAAATTGAGAAAAAAGGAAAATATTAAATATCGGATATTGAAAAACAATTCAGAGTTTTATGAAAAAGAAACCAGTCGAATTTTTCAAAAAAGCAGATTTTAAGTTTTCAAAAAAACAAATATTCAGAAAATTATCGAAATTTAAAAAAAATCAAAATTTCAAGAAAGCTTCGAAAAAGGACAAAATATTCAAAATTGAAAATCAAATTTTAAGAAAAAAGTTGAATTTTTGAAACAAATAATGTAAACCCTGAGAAAGAGAGCAAATTAAGAGAAAATGATTGAAATTCTGCGAAAAAGATCCAAATATTGAAAAACAGCGTTTAGTCTGTTATTGAAAATCTGAAATTTTCCAGAAACAGTCAGATTTTAACAAATTTAAAAAAAAGCAAATTTAAAAAAAACAAAATTAAAAAAAATGGAAATTTCCTGAGTGAATATTTATTTTCTCTCGACTACTAGACTCAGAGGAAGACAGCGCCCTACCTTGCCTAATGTGGCCTCAGAAAATGTCCATTATTATGAAACACGTCCAAATTTTGACAAACAAATTGAAACTTCCAGAAAATTTGTTTGGTAATTTTCTTACAAAAATTTTCAATTTTAAAAAAAATATGCTTTTTTCTTCATCAGAAGATCGACCAACTTTCGAGGAAAATTTAATAAACAAGCTGAAATTTGCAGAATTTAAAAAAATCGAAATTTTTAGAAAAAATCGAATTTCCAGAAATTGCGAAATTTCGGAAAAAAACGACGAAATTTTAAATAAAAATTTGAAATTTTGATAAAGCCGTGTTTAATAAAAGAAGTGGAATTTTACGAATAAATGCAATATTTCAAATAAAAAGACAAACTTTGTAAAAAGTACAAAATTTAAGAAAAAAGTCAAAATTTCGATGAAATATTTCAAGGAAAGAATGTACTTTGAAGCTGAAAAGAAAATTTTTGGTCCCCCATTTGAATACATAAATTTTCGGGTTGCTGCAGGAACTCGAGGGGGGGACAAGCGCCCCATCCTACCCTATTCTAGTTACTCCTATGGTTAGCTAGGATAGGTAACAGAAATAAAACTTCCAAAGTTACCAACAATTTATGAAATTTCATGGTTTGTTAAATTGAAAGGGTTCGATTTGTCTTAAGTATAAACTCGATAACAGCACAAACATTATTCTATTTCTGTTAGCTGCTCAGTCAAAATAAAAACTAAAAAAAAAGAGGGCCCCGCAAAAAATTCTGATCGAGCCCTGCACTTATTCGATCCGAGCCTGGTTATTAGCTCTCAAAATTTCAAACTTTCCCAACATATATTTTATGGACATTTCCAGCTTATATCCAAAATTTGAATTCTTCCAAGAAAGTTATTTTTAAAAATTTGACCTTTTCTCTAAAAAAATATTTTTCAAGAAATTGCTCCCTAAAAGAGGAATTTTAACATTGATATTTCAACTTTCTTAATTTTTCACGGAAATTTCGAGTTTTTATTTTATCACTTGTTCTCCAATTTTCGACTTTTTCTTAAAAAAATTTCCTTTTCTTCTTGAAATTTCAACTTGATCTAAAATTTTGAGATTTATTTCTCGAAAAATCTAAACATTTTATAGAAATTCTTTTAAAGCAAAATCGAAATGTAGAAAAATATATTCAAATTTTCGACATTTTCTTGTCTAAAAATTTTTTTTTGATGAAAATATTGAATTTTCTTGAAAGTTCAATATTTCTCTGAGCATTTATTATTTAAATTGCAAGTTTATATTTTAATAATAATCTTCAAAATTTCGATATTCTCTTAAAAATTATTTTATAGGTGTTTCTTTCCCGAAAATTTGTTTATAAAAAATTGAAATACAAAACTTATCCCCTGAAACCAAGAAAGATTAAAAAACACAACAAAGGTTGCTCTAACGCGTTTCGACAGCCAAGCTATCATCTTCAGGGAGATACTCTCTGAAGAGATCTCTCTGAAGATGAAAACTTGGCTGTCGAAACGCGTTGGAGCACCCTTTGTTGTGAAAGATTAAAAAACACAACAAAGGTTGCTCTAACTCGTTTCGACAGCCAAGCTATCATCTTCAGAGAGATCTCATCAGAGAATATCGCTGTCGAAACGCTTTGGAGCACCCTTTGTTGTGTTTTTAATCTTTCTTGGTTTCAGGGGACAAGTTTTGTATTTCAATTTTTGAAGATAACCAAGGACTAGTCCGTTCCACCATTGATTATAAAGATTTAAAATTTTTTATAATGTTTTGATTTATTTTATAGGAGCTTTAACTTTTTCTCTAAATTTTAACTTTTTCTAATTAAAAAAATGTTTGAGTTTTTAGAAGAAATTTGGAGTTTTTTCTCAAAAATTCCGACGTTTTCGAAATTTTTAAAACAAGATTTTCTTTTTAAAGAAATTTCGATTTAGGTTATAGCTGCCAAATTTATAAATTTTAATTTTTTAAGTCTCGTGTACATTTTTTATTTCTATATTGCCGTGCAGCGAAAGAAAACTGATTTTCTTTTTAATTCTATGCAACCCATTTCCGTCCATGAATTTCACCATTTAAATGGTTAGAATGGAAAATGCCACTTTTTGATCACGTGAGGCGCTATGACGTATGATAAAAGTTTTGTGTTGAAATCGAGAATGCTGCGGATGAGGAGAGGTGTAGGGTGTAGTGGTATTCATATATCTTTCTGCAACATGTGTGGGTGGTTGGTAAGTTACGTGATGCGACAGTGACCCAGGTCAGGACGGGATGTGACGTCATCAATGCTCAAATGCACAACCACTTCTAGCAAACGTCAAAGAACAAGGACACACGCTTTAAACGTTTCCCTTTCGTTGGTTACAACGCGTTTATATTTTACATAAGAGGACAAATAGTTCTTCAGATACCTGAAACATCTTGTTTGAAATAATACCGACTGTTAATAAGTAAATCTTAATAAACACTGTGGCTTTTTACCTAAGTCCATAAAAATAAGAAGCTTCTATTCCTTTATGACTTTAGGACATCAATTAGTTGAAGTAATTACGCGATAATTTTGATAATGCCAGTTCAGTTTACGAGATACTTGGTATATTTATTTCTAACTACCGATACAGCAAACGAGTAGAACTTTACCCTTATTTAGTTGCACAACAAGACTTAAATTATATAAAAGCCAATACAATTATTTTTACAACGTTATTTTCTAGGACACAATTTCGGCTATGTTTTCACCAGATTTAGCGGACGGCCATAAATGGAAATAATAGTTGAGGTAAAAGTCTGAAATGACGGGAATTTTTTTTACATTATAATTAGATTTTTCATAACTATTAAACTTTATTAACGATTAGAACAACAGATATTAAAAATTCCACGATATTTCTATAAATATTTGCTATAACCGGACCTGGTTTCGCTTTTCAGCACAATCGGCGGTTATTCCAGCAATTTTATTACTTTTTTAAATACTTGTCAAAAACTGACATTACCTAACCAGTAAAGATAAAAACAGCAAGAAAAAAAAACTGATTACTTATATTAAAAGTCAACGCACCCACTCTTCCTTCTTAGTTAAAAAATAAATCTGTAAAGGTTACGTTTGTTTCGATAGTCTTCTGTGTGAAGATCATTTATCGTTTCTTCCCGATATATCGGTATATGATAAAATATCATGTAATTGATGTTGACATACCTTATTAAAAACATATTGCCCAACATTTGTGAAGTATCTATTTAGTTTACAAAAGGCCATAGCCATAATCGCAAGTTTTCCGGTTATTAACTAGGCACAAAGGGAAGGGTAGAACGAACCCTTTCCGCCCTAGTAATTGCGCCGTGTCGACCACTATTACCTCTGGCATTCTTCACCCCTTTTGTGCGTCATGCTGACTGCGGCGAAATGGTTAACCATCAGGTACACAAGCCGGATCTGAAAAGTGAAATTTTTGTAAGTTCTTGAACCTCATTAGCAATATTATTATCATTTCGTAAATAAAATGATATTTGGAACGCTCAACCTATTTTCTAACACAATTTAATTAGGACTAAAAACGTCTTTAAACAAGTTTGTCTTTTAATTTGACCAAATTTTTCGATGTCAAGTGGTCAAAAAAATTAAATCGTTTAAATACATTATAAAAGTACGATCTATAAGAAAATTTTAAACTTTTTTTAAAACACCGACTTTGCTCGAAATTTTCATAAAATTTTAATGTAAAAAAAATCGAGATATTTAAAAAGGATCCAAATTTTTTTGGCAATTTTGACTTTTTTAAATTATAATTAATGTATATTTGAAAAATTTAATTCTTTGAAAATTCGAAAATCGACTTTTCAAAACATTTGTTTACTTATTTGAAATTTTTAATTTTTTTATTTTCATGTTTTTAAGATTTTGGCTTCAAAAAATTTCGATTTTCGATTTTTGTTGAAAATTTTGATTACTTTAAACGTTTGGATTTTTGAAACTTTTGACCAATTTTGAAAATTTCAGCTCGTTCACAATTTGAAAATTTTGCCAAATTTCAACTTTTTCTCAAAATTTCCACTTTTCATGGAAGTTCTACATATATTTTTTTATTTTGTCTTTATTGAAAATTTAGACATATTTCGAAAATTTTAACAGAAATTGGATGTTTACGCAAAATTTCGACTTTTTTCAAAATTTTGACTTTCTGTTTTGATCATTTTGAATTGAAATACCTTTTTTGAAGGCCCGGATCCAATAATTGCAAGGCCCGATTGGACTTTTTTTGCGGGCCCTCTATTTTTGTTTGTTTTTGTTTTGGCTGAACAGCTAGCAAAAAAAATAAATGTTTGTCCTGTTAGCGAATTTATATGTAAAACAAAACAAATCGAACTCTTTAAATTTAACAAACCATGAAATTAAATGTTATTTCTAACCCTTATTTTGTGGAATTCTTCAATATTTATAACTATTAAACTTTATTAACGATTAAAACAACAACGGTCCAGTTATAACAAATATTTATCTAAACATCCTGGAATTTTTAATATCTGTTGTTGTTTTAATCATTAATAAAGTTTAATAGTTATGAAAACCCTGAAATTGCATAAACTGCTTGTAACTTTCGATAGTTGAGTACAAAAAGTTTTACTTTAGTTAAGTATTTCTTAATAGCATTTTAGACCGTTTTGCTTTATTACATTTACACGTAATATTAAGGAATATATCCTAGCTAATTGCAGCAAACTGGGAGAGCAAAAATTTTCTTCCCAGTTTCAAAATTCATTGTTTCCTTGAAATATTTTTTCAAAATTTCGACTTTTTTCTCACATTTCGGATTTTTTCCTAAATTTTTTTTTTGAAATTGTGCATTCATTCATCAAATTCCACCTCTTTTATCAAACATGATTATCAAAATGTCAAATTTTCATTTAAAAATTTGTCGTTTTTTTTCTGAAATTTTGCCATTTTGAAGTTTGATTTTTCATGAAAATTTCGCCTTTTTCAATTCTGCAAATGTCAGCTTGTTTATTCACATTTCCGTTTTTTTCGAAATTTGGTCGACCTTCTGATAAAAAAACATATTTTTCTGAAATTTAACATTTTTGTAAGAAAATTACCAAAACATTTTCTGGAAGTTTCAATTTGTTTGTCAAAATTTCGACGTATATCACAATATTGGATACTTTCCGACGTCACATGGAGCAAGGTAGGGCTCCTGTCTTCCTCTGAGTCGAGCAGTCAAAAAAAAATAAATATTCACTCAGGACATTTCCATTTTTTCTTAAAATTTGCTTTTTTTTCGTAATTTGGATAACTCTTTTTAAAAATTTTCACATTTTCACTAAAAGATTAGGTGCTTTTTCTCTAGATTTAGATATTTTTTGCATTATTTCATTTTCTCCTAATTTCGTCTTTTTTTCAGAGTTTAGATTGTTTTCAAAATTTCGACTTTTTCTTAAAATTTGACTTTTTCTGAAGCATTTTAAATTTTTTGTCCATTCAACTATTTTTGATAACTTACAATTTGATTTTTTGGAAATTTCCACTGGTTTATTTTTCATGAAATTTTGAATTTTATCTCAATATCCGATATTGGTAAATTTGTCTTTTTTTTTTAATTTTACTTTTTCTCTTAAAATAGTCTTTTTCCTTAAATTTCCCTTTACCTCAGAATTCGACTTTCTCAAAATTTCGATTTTATTGTCAAAATTCTATTTTTTAAACTTTTGTTTCAAGTCCAAAGAAGGTTTCACCCCTTTACCACATCGGCAATTAAATAAATAATTACGCGATACGTATTTCGCCAGCAGAACTGGCATTTTCAAGCGCACTAATCTTAAACGATTAGCAAAAGATGCATCGACGTCATTTGCATTGAGATTCAAATCGATATGATTATTATGGTTCTGAAAATGTTTCTCTCTAAATTAGATCGGAGTGTTAGTAAAAATGTTAAGAAAAATATTTTTGAGGATGTAAAGAAAGATTTCTTATGAATTCAACCTATTAACTGAGTTTTAAATTTTGAGAACAATGTATTTGGAAATTGCAATTTTTTTCTCAAAATTGGACTTTTTCACAAAATAAGACCAGTGAAAATTTTAATTTCTCCGAATTTTGAACATTTTTCGAACTTTTGTGAACTATTAGATATTTATTTTTAATATGATTTACTGAAAACTTTGACTTTTCCAAGTTTTTTCCTCGAAATTCGTCTTTTCGAATATAGTACTTTATTTTCAAAATTTCAATTTTGATCTTAAAATTGGATTTTCTTTTGGAAAGTTGAAATATTTTCTAGAAGGTGCGATCTTTTTCTCTTAATTTCTTTAAATTACACGTATTTTTTTAAAATCGTGATTTTTTTCGAAGTCCGTTTTGGTAACCATCTGTTTTTTCTTAATTTTTTTTAAAGATTCCCAGCGATTTCAAATTATTTTTAAAAACTCATTTATTTTGCAAATTTTGACTTTTATCTCAAAATTCATTATATTCTGGAAATTTCCATTTTTCTTTTATTTTTGATAACATCGTCTTTTTCACAAAATTCGTTTATTTTTTTAAAATTGGATCAAAATTTTAATAGAAATCGTCTGAGAATAATATTTATAGGAAATTTTAAGAAAAAGATTTCTTGTAAATTTCAAGAATATGTTAACACTTAAATAAAATAAAAATTCTAAGAGAAATATTTCTGAAAGTTGCATTACTTTTTTATTTAAATTTGACTTGTTATGGAAATTGCCACTTTTTTCATAAGAATTGAACTTTAGAAATTTCGTTTTTTTTTAATATTGAAGTTTTTTGAACGATTTATTTTTAGTTTGGCTCTTTTTCGAAGTTTCGACTTTAAATCTGAAAATTCGATCTCGTTAATTCATGTATTTTTTAAGTGAAAATGCATGTAACATTATTACTCGGCCGGAAGGTTTTCTTTTTTTGTCCAGGATTTTTCAGAATAATTGTTGCGCCCACTTGAAAGGAATCCTGCCTATGCCAATATAGCAAACTATTAACAGACCAATTGATAACCTAAATCTCTGGAGATAGAAACCTAAACTTGGTTAGTAGATTCAATTAATGACTGCACCGAGAAATGGGCAATGCTTAACGTGGAAAGTTTTTTTTTAAGGAAATGAAATCTTGAGGATAGTTCAAGAAAAACATTTATTTAATGCCACGCAGACGAAATCGCGGGTAGCAGGTCGTATCATAATAAACACACAAAAATAAATCTCATCCATCAATTTATCCTTTATCATCAAAAACAGAATTTGGTCTTTTTGGAAGACATTTACCTCTTTCCAAATTGTCCATTTTTTAAAATTTTTACCCTTATTCAAAATTCTATTTGTTACTCGAGGTTTCAAGCTATTTGAAAATGTTGACTTTTTTCGAAGTTTCGACTTTTGTATAAAATTAATTCTTAATTGAGTAATTTAACCTTTTTGATAATTTTGACTTTCTTTTTCGAAAAGTTGGATTTTTTAAATATTTGACTTTTTTTTGAAATTTTCGACCTTTTTTCAGAATTACTACTTTTTTGAAAGCTTCAACCTCTTATCATCAAAGTTTCTACTTTTTCTCGAAGTAGACTTCAGAATTTGGTCTTGTTTCAAATGTTTAACGTTTTTAAAAATTTCGACCTTCTTTCAAAGTTTTTCTTTTTCTCGAAACTTCGAATTTTTGTTAATATAATTTATTTAAAAATTCACCTTTTCCTGAATATTTTGATGAATCTGAGTGTATAAATTACAAATTTTTCAAATTTTAAACGAATTGTATAAAATGAATTTGAGAAACTTTTGACTTCTTGACACAAAATTTTGACATTTTTTTAAAATTTTGACGATTTGTTGAAAATTTTGATATTAACATAACTCAGATTAATTTGAAAAATATATTTTTTTAAACTTTGACCTTGACTGTTCAATATTTTAACTTTTTCTCGAAATATTCGGTTTAAAGTTGAAATATAAATTTTAAAAATATCCCTTCTTTAGACCTGAATTTTTCCCAATACATTTCGATTTTTATCACAAAAAATCAACATTTTTTTTAATTCGATTTTAAGTCTGAAATTTAAATGAGAAATTAAAAATTTTATATGAAAAGTACGAATTTTAATTAAGCAAAAGAAAATTGAAGAGAAAACTGAAATTTATTAAAAAGGTGAATTTTCCTTTTTGTTAAAATTGTTAGTTTAAAATTAAAATCAGTCTGTCATTTTTTTATTTTTACTTTTTTTTTCTTAAAAATACGTTTCCGACATTTCAACTTTTCCTAGAATTTTGTTGTTGTTTAAAAATTTCGATCATATCCTACCTTCGAGATTTCTATGTTTTTTTCAAAATGAAATTTTAAGAAAAACTGAAAAGATTGCTTTAACTTGTTTTTTTTGTTTATATACAGGGTGGACCATAAGTAATGGTACATAGAGCAAGAGTAGATTTTCCGTATAAGAATAACGTGATTTAGCCACATTTACCTCATACCAAAAGTTGATATTAACTGAGATACAAGGTGTCAAAGTTGAAAAAAAAATTGTGATTTTTTCGCATAACTGATGAACACATTGCACTATAGACAAGAAATTTGGTGTAGGGGGGTTTCTTTGGTCAAGAAGTTCGAATTTGCCAACAGATTGTCAGTAACTCATAGGGGGCGCCACCTGCGCTACCTGTTTTTATTCTAAAGCATAATAACTTTTTTGTGCCTTCATGTACATTTACTTTAAATAGATATTTTTATGTATCTACATTTTTTACGTAAAAAAGGTATACTTTCTAAATGTTGATACAAGCAACCGTTTTCAAGATATTTGCCTTTAAAGTTTGCCGTACCTTTATTTTAAGTTACGTAAATGTGAATTTTTCGCTAAAATAGTTTATATTAAATATTACTCTATTGACGTTATTATTACATATAGTTTTTTAAATTTCTAAAGCAAATTTAAATAAAATACCAAAACAAAATTTATTTTCAAAAATAAATATGTGGGAAATTACCTTTTTCATGTAAAGGGATTGTAAACAATTAAAAAAGTGGCTGTCCTTTATTGAAATTTATCTCCAAATATCTGCTTTGACCACCCAGACTATTAAAATTTTCTTGTGCGGACTCAGATATCATATATCACATCTCTATGTTAGAAAATAAATTACGTCTTAATTTTTTGGATTTTCTTTATTAAATTTTCAAAATTAAGGTAATAATATTATCAGCAAAGTAATATTTGACCTAAATTAGTTTCAAAGCTGTCTTATGATTACTTTTTTTTTAAGCCTACTTCGAAAATTTAATATCTTAGTAATTTAAAAATGAGGCATGTCAAGCTTTAAAAGCAAATATCTTCTTGGAAACGGTTGCTCGTATCAACTTTTAGAAAGTACACCTTTTTTACGTAAAAAAAATGGGGAAATAAAATAACCCATTTAAAATTAATATACGTGGGTGCACAAAAAATTATGAGATTTAGAATTATGCAGGATAGCGCAGGTAGCGCCCTCTATCAGCTATTGGTAATATTTTAGCAAATTAGAATTTGTCGGCTTAGGAAACTCTCTTGTGCCAAATTTCGTGCCTTTATTACAATTCATTCTATAATTATACGAAAAATTCGAAATTTTTGTTTCAACTTTGACACCCTGTATCTCTGTTAATATCAACTTTTGGTAGAAGGTAAATGTAGCTAAATCATATTATTTTCATTTGAAAAATCCACCATTGCTCTGTGTACCATTACTTATGGTCCACCCTGTATACATTCTGGGTTTTTTGAATTTTTGATATTTTTCCCATTATTTCAAGAATACACTTTCAATTTCTACTATGCTGCTAACATTTTGAATGTATATGTATGTAGGAATGTTTAGTTAATGAAATTTAACATCGAGCGATTCTTTATTTATCAATTAGTTACTGTTATTACAAAGAAAAATCATACAACTAAACGTCTAAGAGAAAAAGCAGTGTCTCTCCTTTTTCGCGTCTTTCGTCTACTTCATCTCCTTATTTATCATTAAACAAAACTATATCCCTGACAACGAACAATCTATTTTTTCACAGTCATAAAATTTTAATATTTAACACAACTGGAAACTAAACTTAAAAAAAAAAACAAATCCCACATGTATATTCTTTTCTCCGAAATTTCTGAAAATTTTGAAATCTAGATTCAAGTGGAAAATTACAAAGTAGTCCCCCTCAGCAATTTTCTGGGGGCGCCCCTGCCTGAATCGCCTCAATGTATCACGATAAAATCATGTTTGAGTCAGAGGACCGACAGATAGAAACTCTGAAATATCCGTAACCTTGAAATTACTCTTACTCGAAACTTTTCTCAATGAAACAAGTTTTCTAGAATTTTCGACTTCAATCTCAGCATTTTTAGTCTGAGCTGGAAATTTTCAATTGTTTGTTAAAATGTTGATCTTACGCAACTTCTTATATATTTTAATTTATATAAATGCAGAAAAATATAGTAAATTGCTATTACTAACGGACGCACATCTAAACAAAAATAAATGTGCACATAAATCGAGGAAAATTTGAAAAAAAAAGTTAATTAGAAAAACCACCCTAATTAAATATTTTTGGACCAACCTTTTGATTTTAGTTAGGTAGGTATCTACTCTTACTAAATTGATCTAGAATACAAGTCATGTTTCTGGGTGAAATCATTGGATAAGAATCATTTACAGAGCAGGACACTTAATTGCTCGGAGGGGGGTAGCCGTCCCGGGGAAAAAGAGAAATTGCAGGGCATAAATAAGGTCCCTCGACTGTAAATAAGTGAAATATGCAAATCAGGCATAAAAATTTATTGCAATTGTACGGGTTTCCGAGAAAGGATAGGAAGCTGCTCTAGTTTTGCAACGGTCCAATATAACAGGGTAGACGACCGAAATGGGGTAGTGGATTGGTGTAATATCCCCTTTTAAAAGTTTCGCCATTCTTTGATCTACTGCCGACTGACCGTTGCTAATTTAGACCATTTACATTTTAGAAATTAAACACGATTCCAACGTATTTTTCATAAAATGCCGAATGGCACTTGTAGTCAGGTAAAAATCGTACTGAGCTGTTTAGAATTGAATAAAAACGTAATTTTTCAACCCAAACTAAAAAAAATATGCCATACCGATACATCTGTAACGTATGTAACAAAAGTTTTCGGAAAAAATTCAGATCACAATATAAAACAAATAATAAATTATTTTGTTCGCAGCATTTATTATAGATGTTTTTCCTTAATATCTAGTTAAGTAAAAACAACATTTAAATTATATTAAAGTTCCATTGTCTTCGATGGCACGCAATTTTCATCCGACTTGTGGCATCAGGTGCTGGACGGTCAGATTAACGTATGTATGTAAAACAGGGTTGGCAAATATCAGGATATTATTATAAATATTATATCATTGATATATAGAGTTTAACAGGATCATGGTACACCCCCTAATTTTCCTTTATTTATAAAGATAAAATTCTTAAAGTTGCTGCACTTGATGTATTGAAAATTGACATTTCTACTGCTGTCACTCTCGCTAAAACTGATACAAACTTTTGATTTTTAAATGAAACACCCTGTATGTTATTAGATTTTTGGAATCTTTACAATTTTCTGGGTGCAATACACATAAAATGAGTGATTTTTAAAGGATGAAAAATTGTTTTGGCCCCGTTTTATTTTTGCCTAATTAACGCTAGCTGACCATATTAGAGTTGCAAAAAAATTAAATTACGAAAACCTAGGAAGAGTATTTTTTCTAAATTTTTTTTCCACGGCTATCTTATGTTCTTTTTGAATAAATCTTCAAATAAATTGAAAGCGAATATTTTGAAATCCTTTGACTGCAACTTCAGTTCTATTGATTTTATAGCAAAAATGAAAATATGTTTATTCTTCATGGTAGACACTTATTGACCGGAAATATTATGTTTTTTTCAATTTATTTAACATTTCTTCGGCCCAGTTTGGAAATATTTAAATTTTTATGGTTTGTTGACAATTTTTTTTTGTTCAGAAAATTGTCAAAAAAACAATAAAAATTTAAATATTTCCAAACTGGGCCGAAGAAATGTTAAATAAATTGAAAAAAACAAATGAAAATATGGTTATATTCGCCATCAATTATACTCTTTGGTGGTGCCACAATATCAATATGGTGCCATTTAAGAAAATGAACTTATGACATAAAAACCATTTTTGTTAACTTTATCACGTGATAAAAGATTGATTTTTTCTTTTTTCAGGTTATTTGATTCTTTTAGCGTTAATGTGGTTCATTAAAATTAATTAGAATGATAACTCATAGCCTTCTAGGTTGAAAAATAAAATGGGACCAACAAAATTTTTGATTCTTTAAAAATCACTTTTTTAGATGCATTGTATTCGAAAAATTGTGCAGATTCCAAAAATATAATAATATATACAGCAGTACGAATGTCATTTTTATGTCAAAATTTGAGATTTTATAATTACATTAAGTGTAGTAAGTTTGAAAATTTTATCATTATAAATAAAAAAGAAGGGGGTGTATCATGATCCTGTTACACCCGATATAACAGGTATTAGATCTGATATATATCATTGAATTATATCAATTTCTATTTGGTTAAAATAAAAGAAAAAAATATCTTTATAACAAATTTTAACAATGCAAAAGATTGGTGCTCCTCTGCAGGGCCGCCGTGTGTAGGTGTGCTGGTTGTGTGGTTGTGCATCACACAAGGGCGGCTAATCAAGAGGGGCGGCAACTTTCACTGATCGTCTATGCCCGGGTCCTCAAATTTTTGCCCTGAAGAAGCTTAGGTTTCATTTTGAGAAAAAAAGTCAAAATTTAGAATTAACTAAAATTTACGTTATCAAATTTTAAACTGATGCATTTGCTTGTAAAAATGTTTAAGTCATGAGATTAAAAAATAGTTTTCAAATTTTGATTTTAAAAGAGAAAAAATCCAGTATTCAGATTTAACTTTTAGATTTTGAAGCTCAAAATTTCGGGGATTTTTGTTACTATATTTATATGTATAATACATTTTGAAAGTTTCTTTTCAAAAATGTGGTATTTTTCTCTGAATTCTGAGTTGGAACTTACAGTTTTATTTCTTCCTAAAATCTTGACTTTAATTTGGAAAATTTGAGTTTTTTCATTCAAAAGTTAGATTTTGTTATACAAATTAAATTTTTTGTAATTTTTTTTTGACTTAAAATTTTGTGATTTTTTTTATTTTTCCCGATACTTTTAAACTTGAAAATTCGAGAGTTATGCAAATTTAATTTTTTCTTTTTTTCGTAATATAGTTTTTTTTGTATACAAGCAGCAATTTTTGCTTAATTTTTTTTTAAATTTCTAGTTTTACAATTTTGTTTTTCCTTCATATTTTCGCTTTAATTAGGAGATCTGTACTTGAATTTTCGACTTTGTCGATGACTTTGCCAAGTTGTTAAATATTCAAACTTTTTAGATGGGTACTTTGTCAGATATCGATCGAGGCGATTCCCGCTGGAACACACTATATACAGGGTGATTCAGTCATAATGGCATTAATTTTAAGGGAAGATAGAGAATAATGAGTATAATACAAATAGGTGATTAAACATAAATTTTTCAGGTATAATTACGCTGAAAAAAATATTTTAAAATCATAATTTAAACCCCTTTTTGAGCTGTCACTGACTCCAAATCTTCAAGGCCCAGATAAACAGAAAGAAGAAGAATTTAGGGCTGCGCAAGACTCGGGCGAAACAAATAAACAAAACATTACTAGGTTATGTCTAAATGACAATACGAAAAACATTAAATGATCCTGACGCGGCACCGATGGTTGCGGAAAAGTTGTTTGATGGAACGGACTGGTCCTTGGTTATCTTCAAAAATTGAAACACAGAACTTGTCCCCTGAAACCAAGAAAAATTAAAAAACACAACAAAGGTTGCTCTAACGCGTTCCGACAGCCAAGCTGTCATGTAGTTTCTCTCTGAAGATGACAGCTTGGCTGTCGAAACGCGTTAGAGCAACCTTTGTTGTGTTTTTTAATTTTTCTTGGTTTCAGGGGACAAGTTCTGTGTTTCAATTTTTGAAAAGTTGTTGGGTAATTTGCTTTTTTATATGAAAATCGGGTAACAACGAATTGCAAAAGAAAGTTACGCAAAAATAGAAAAAGGTAAAATCGCGAGATGGATGTAAACATTGAAGTCAACGGTGCAAATAATGAATTAAATTCGCTGTTGTGGATGCAAGTGTTAAAAGTGGTTAATACTCGAGAGTTATTTCCCCACGTTTTATTTTTTGTGACCCTCTGTGATACTAAGGACATTTTTTAAACCATGTATAGTTTAATGCCCATTAATTAGCGATATTTCGCCCTCGCCAGTTCGGCGTATCATTGCAGCTGGTGAGCGGATGATAACGTGATAATGTCTGTTGCCGTAAAACATTTAATATGGTCAGTACCGCCGGGCTTTTGGTGGTCAGTGGGTTGATTTGGATCTATTTTAAAGAGTCGAATATTTTTTTTTCTATTTTCTGTCTTTACTAAACCTTCCGAACACGTAGTTAAAATTAATGTCATTATGACTGAATAAAACTGTATATGTGTAGGTAGGGCTGGCCCGAATAGATTGGGAGCTCTATGTGAAAGACCGAAACAGCGTCCCTAATCATTTCGAACGACCAAAAAATAACTTACTTGAAAATATACAGGTTGTAACAAATTAACTTATCACCACAGGCATCTTGAAAACTGTAAGGGATATAGAATTCATTAAATTAGGGAAAAGTTGCATAATTTGGAGACCAGGAATATGCTGTTGAAAAACCAAACTCTTGTTGCTCCTGAGGTTGTTGAAAAAAAAAGTAAAATTTTGGATTTTTGTTTTTATTTTTTCTTGGCGTTGTTTGAGGAGTAATCGATACACTAAAAGCACTTTTTCGTTGACGTTTTTTATCCTTTATTAGATATTTTCTCTCTTCGCTACCATCATCAAGTACAGGGTAAGCGAAACTAGATGTCTCGCTATTATAAAAAAAGGAAAAACGATATAAGAAACCTGAAAGAAGATTCTTACATTGGATTAAATAAGGTCCATTTTAAGCTAAATTTGCATATTTTTCCATATTTGGAAACCAAAGTAATGACTGAATGATTGAAGTTTTTTTCTTCAGAAACATACCTATATTTTTGCACATTTAAAAATAGCTAATTTTTTAAACAAATTTTGTAAACAAAAAAGCTGGTGTCTCGCTTCGTTAAAAAGTTATAAGCAAATTTATTGTAAAAAATGTATTATTAAAAATTCGCAACTGGTGTGATTTAATCAAAGAGCCCTTGGAAACAAATCTATTAAATATTTTAAGGTTTGGAATAACATGTTCGGGGTATCTTAAAGAGTATTCACCGGCTCTTTTAGGATTCTTTTGAAATTTCCCATGAACTAATAAATAATACAGAGTGAATCAGAAAGAATGGGCCAACGCAAAACACCAAAATATTACGATTGAGCTCAACATGCCAAAAAAAAAGTACTTCACATCTCATCAGCTATTAACACTAAACAAAGCTCAAGTTAGGCCAACACTAGAATACGGTTCTCATGTTTGGAGTTCAGCCCCAAAACACACTTTAGCTCTCTTGGATTCAATTCAAAGAAAAGCGATTCGCCTAATTGATGACGAGAGTCTGACCGATTCTCTCGAAACACTAGAGCACAGGCGTATGGTTGGTGACTTGTTTCTTTTCTACAAGTACTATCATGGAAGATGCTCGCAGGAACTAATAGAATTGATCCCCCCAAGGGCAAGATTTTTGGGGCATACAAGACAGTTGAAGACAGCAAATTCATTTATGGTCCAGCTTGACACAGTGAGGACTTCTGTCTACGGAGACTCTGTTTTCTATAGAATTTCCAAGCTATGGAACTCGTTACCGAAAGTAATTTCTCCCAAAAATTACAACCTATCCTTGTTTAAGAAGGCGGTTCATTGCCATCTATCCTTATTTCCGCATCCTACTCGCAGTGCTTTGAAAGCATAATGGGGTTACCCTTTGCGAGTGAATTAAACTTAAAAAAAAAAATAATGTGACTGGTTTAAGAGATACAGAGCGTTCAAAGTTTAAATTTTGTTCTGAAATTTCTCAATAATTGAGAAAGTTTTGGTGCTATAAATTTATAATCTACATATAGTAATATCTACGCCTTAAGAAATCATAAAAAATACATTGAAATTTTTAAATGCAAATATTTTAATAACACTATACCTCTGAAACCAGCCACTTTGCTAAAAGGCATGTTGAGCTCAATCGTAATATTTTGGTGCCTAGTATCTCCAGTTTAGCGTTGTGCTATTCTTTCTGACTCACTATATCATTCACGTGAACATTTTTCAAAGTCGAATGACAGCAAAAAATGTTTGTCGACCATTAGTTCAATTATTGACAGATGCCACTATACTTTGATTTTTGATTTATTGCATGTCCAAAGGCTATTTGTTTAAATCGTAGTAATATTTATAATAGTATTCTTGTTTAACAATAAAATTGCTTATATCTTTTTAGGCGAAAAATACACCAAATTTTTTTCCTCACAAAATTTGTTTAGAAAAACGTTTTGTAACTGTAAACTATCATCAAGGAAAAAATATTTTTTACATTACGTATTTTGTGTTTTTAAATGATAGTTACGACAATTGAATAAAATACGACAAACGAAGTATAACAGTTATTGTTTTATTTGTTATTTGTTATTCTAAATATCCATAGATGCTTTGTCCGTAGTTATTAGTCATTATTTTTGGTGGTCAGTTATGATAATGTCTGGTGTTTTTTGTTAAAATTGTGTAGCTTTGCCCCAATCTAACCAATGCTATATCTCTTACCGTTTTCGACAGTTTCATAGTGAGAAGTGTATTTGTCACAACCTATATAGTCAACTAATATTAATTCGGTTGGATACAACGAGTATCTTTTTAATATCGTTGCATATTCGTGATACAATAGCAATCTTAAGCAGATCAACTATATGTTTATATATAAATGTTTCACTATTATAAAATATTGTCTGTTTATTGTAAAATATTTTAAAAAATATAAACTATTTTTAACAATCCCTTCTGCGTTCTCAGAATATCTGCTTTGCAGGCATATTCGAAGGGTTCAAAGTGTGAAAAATTCCTGGAATATTGTCGAATCTTATCGGCTTCAGGATGTATTTCTTACCATTTGTCTTTCTTACCCTTACGTAACATAAAGCATCCCAAGTGTCCAACGCCAAATGTAAAAATTAGGACCGGCAGCAATCAATCACAGCCATTCAGATACATCTTGCGTTCGGCCTTGAAGGAACAACTGTTTGGGGCCTCCGGAATTGACAAAAATTGCCCTCGAAACTAACCAAAGTAACATAGGGTTAAATAACCCTTAGCGTATCGGTAATTTCCAATTGCTGACATCGTCGGCTGAAAAAAATAATAATGTATTAACGATAATCAAGTATGTAACTGAAACTATACAGCTACTCCTAGATTAACGTTACTTCTGCTAACGAAAACTCGATAGATTTAAAGAATAGTTTTTGTCTTTTTTATTTATTTCCACTGATTAAATGTGATCCTTATACAGTGTGGAACAGCCAAATGGAATAACTTCCGCATCTCAGTCATTCTACAAATTTATGAAAAATCTCAAGACACGTCAATTTTAGATTATAAAATGACATCCTCCACCGTAAATATATCATCCTTAGATGCAACCTTCTTTGAGTGACAGTTGTAACCCCTAAATTTTTAAATCGAATGTAGGGGTTTTTTATACTTCATTTGAAAGGTCTTTTTATTCTCTATTCAAAAATGGTTGCCATATATAGTTCAAACATTAACAGTAAAAAAAATTAATTTCAATTTTCAACAACAAAATATAAATCTAATATTTATATTTAATAAAATAAAAAACAAATCATACTTAATGTAGGAGATGTTCAACATGGGTACCCTCCAACATCTTGGTAGCATCCTAATCGTGAATAAAACGTTTCCTGACAATATTCAACATCTCTGGTGTCACCAAGGCAATCTCAAGCATTAGTCTTGCTCGTAAGTCAGCTACGTCGCGGGGTTTGGTTTTATACACTATACTTTTCATATAACCCCATAAAAAAAAAGTTCAGAGGCGTCAGGTCTGGTGATCGTGGTGGCCATTCTACCGTACCTCGGTTTTCCCTATCCACCGATTTGAAAATGTAAAATTGAAATATTGCCGGACATTGACTTTGTATGTGGTGGTGCTCCATCTTGCTGGAACCATATTACATTAGCTTAAAGGTGTGGATTTTTTTGAGCTGGATATAAGTTTACTAACTGTTGTTTTGGAACAATGCTACATAATTATCTCCATTTAAATTTTCATCAATGAAAAATGGACCAATGCACGTGATCTTCAATAATCCCTGCCCAAACATTAACTTTTTCAGGGTTCTGTGTATGCAATTCTCTCATCCAGAGGGGATTTTCACTAGCCCAATACCGACAGTTTTGACCATTTACATGACCGTGAAGAGTAAAAGTGGACCCATCAGAAAACAATATGCTTTTTATTTGGATTACATTATCTAATCTTTGCATGATTTGGTCATAAAAATGAGTTTTTCTATCAAAATTGTCATCACTGAGCTCTTGACACGGTGTCAGCTTATAGGGATGCATTTTATTTTCTTTTAATACACTAATAATCGAGCAATGACTAACGTTCAGTGCTGCAGCTACTTGTCGATTTGAAGAATGTGGATTTTCTTGAAACTCATTCATTATTTCCAATTTGGTATTATTAGTTAATGCGTTGAAGAGTTCTTTTTTTAGCTTTCGTACATGTCCATGTTTGTGCTGCAGCTACTTGTCGATTTGAAGAATGTGGATTTTCTTGAAACTCATTCATTATTTCCAATTTGATATTATTAGTTAATGCATTGAAGAGTTCTTTTTTTAGCTTTCGTACATGTCCATATTTGTGAAAATGCTTCTCGATTTTACTAATTGTACTTTAGGCGATAAATCAGGAAATTTTTATTGCAATAGACGAGCGACTTCGGCCTACGATCTTGCTCTATTTCTATAATCGATCATTTGTAAAATTATTATTTTATGTATTTCTGTTAAATGACCCATATTAAATTTTCAAAATGTGGAAAGAGATAGCGGAAGCACGATACTGACCACTGTTTAATTCATCTCACAGTTTAGAAAGTTACTGGGATGTTTTCTACAAAAAGTAGAATTGACTATGATAAGGTTGATAAGTTTTTACGTTTTTTTTTTTACAAAATCAAAAAAGGATATCGAAATTGTTTTTGGTCCCTTTATGATTATCGAGGACAAACTGGACGAGCTGCTATTAGTTATTAATAATAACTGAGAGCTGGGATTATGTGCAAAATGCATATAAAGAGCATATGCGCATATTTAGACATTTTTCAATAAATGCATATGCAGTTTTTTATTTTGCATATTTCAGGTTTTTTTTTATAAACTAGTATGATAAATTTCTTTTTGTTCAGTTAATATAAAGCAATCAAGTTAGATAATTAAGCGTTAATTTGAAATAAAGGTGTGTTGGGTCTGCATACCTTGTTTTATATACAGTATTTTCATCAAGAAACGTTCCTCGGTTTTACGAAAACTATTGATTTTTGATTTTTACTTTTTAATTGAAAGAACGTTAAAAAGCTTACAGCGCAACTACCTATTACATGGTCCAATCCCCATTGCTTTCCAGAATAGCCTAGCACCCTTTGGGGTTACTTTCTATCAGCTCTTCAGCATATCCTAGAAGTAATAAGCGCCATATCACTCTAATTTTTCATGAAAGCTGCTAGAGGATGAAGACATGTGTTCCTGCAAGCTTCCTTATTGCAGTGCTCCAAATAATTTCCACTGGATTTGCATCAAGACACTGAAGTTACTCTGCCAGTTTCTGCTCTTCATGAGGTACAGAGGCGACTCCGATATTTTGGATCATGATCCTCCCCTAAAATCCAGTCATCGTTTTTGACACCAGACATCTTCCGAACAGGCTTTAGAAAACCACGATTATAAATAATGACGATTTTCTGAGCATCCAAGTTCTGTCTAAAGTGCTCTAAACACCTAAAACCGTGCTCAGAGTAAGATCCCCAAACATGGAGTTTTACTGGGTGTTTGATGGGTCACTGAAGCAATCGCTCACAAGCATAACATATGGAAGCCCATGCCCAGGACGATGCTTTGTCAGAAAAAATTACATTGGACCAATCGCAGTCGAGATTTTCGACAGCCCAGACCTTGCAGTTTTTCCTGTAGGTTTTCGAAAACAACGGGTTTTGCCTCGTGCTTCGATATTGTATGCTTTTCTCAGCCAAATGGCATTTATGCTGACGTCAAACTCCTCTCTTAGCTAGCTTGGCTTTGGTTTTACGTAACTGTAGGGTAGGATTGCGCTTAAACAGCTGTAAGATGACTTTATCCTGCTATTTGATTGTCACTTCCGATTTGCCTCTATCGGGAAGATCTTCGTTGGTTTTATAGGATTCAACCCCCCTCTTCACGAATATCTTCGACTTTTTTAAATATTTAGCAGCCGCACTGTAAGACATGCGTGAACCTTTTGGTTCACAGTTCCAGTGATAGTAAAATAATTTAGTATCCGCGACGTGGCTACCGAATGCACTTTTTCACCAACAAGACTATAAAAGCAAAATCATTAACAGTTTTTGAAAAATTGAGGAACGTTTCTTGTTGAACCGACTCTACGTAAATGTATTCATATTTTCCTTGTCTATTAATCCTTAACACCTCTACTGTTTGAAATTTTTTATGGAAATAAATGTATATAAAATATTTTATAGTGCACATTTGGCAAGTATTTTAGGGCATATTGCATGCATATTTTTTACTTTTTTTTGCTGCATATAATCCCAGCTCTAGATTATTGTAGAAAATTTCATGTGGTTGATAAATTATTTTTTTATTGTTTATTTTTTAAATAAATGTAGCAACCATAACATTTCTGAATAGAGAACGAAAATAACTTTCAAATGAGGTAAACCACGCCCCTACTTACAATTAAAAAAATTAGGGGTTAAAACGGTAACTCGAACGGGGTTGCGATGCAGGATGTTAGAATATAAAATTGACGGTCTCGGGATTTTCCATAAATATGTACAATAACTGAGATATTGAATTTATTCCATTTGGCTGTTCCACACTGTATACTTAATTTTGGAAAATGTTAAAATGTTTAAAAATTTTCAAAAAAATTGAATTCTAAAATAAATTAAAATTTTGAAATTTCGAACCAGATCATCCGCTAGAGAAATTCTATTTTCAAAATTTGACTATACAGCGTGTCCCACTAGTGCGGGAAAGTCCAAAAACTATGTTAAAATGAGGAATATATGGATTATTCTTTTTACGGTGTTGTCACATTTCTTGAAATGTACAAATTAAAAATATTTTCAACTACACAGGGTGTTCCACTTTTCCTGGCCAGACACCAACTTTTGTTTTTTAAGTAAAAACACACATTTTTTATATTTTTTTCGAATTTTACATCAAAAATAAAGGGTACTTTCTGTAGAATAGTCCTATTCGAATATTCACGGTTTTTGAGTTATCTCGCTTGAAAGGTTTTTCTAGTCGATATTGGCTGCTTACATTATTTGATACTAACAGGTTATGCTAAGAGCTACTATGCCCATTTTTTTATCAGATGTTTAGTAAGGACGACTTTTCCAAATCGTGCAAAAGCTGCCCTGCGTTATACAGGGTGACCAAAATATCATGTCAAAATTGACAATTTAAAAATTGAAAAATTTCAAAAATTTTAAATGCAACACCCTGTATATTTTCATACCATAAGATGCAGAATTAAATTCTCTACAACTTTTCTACACCTGCTTATATACCTAAGTTCATTAGTTTCTCATGAAATCTCATTTTTATGAAAAAATGCGAAGTTTACAAATAATTTATTTGTAAGATAACGTAGTAGGCACCTGTCAAAGGATAATCATACAAATTTTTGAGTGACATAAAGTTCAATAGAAAAGTTACACTAATAATTGTGAAATGAATTACTCTAAAGAAGGATTAATAAATATGGTGTACGCCGTAGGAGAAGCTCATGGTAACTGTTTATTGGCAAATCGTATTTACCAAGCTAATAATCCAGATTTACAAAGATATCCTAGTACAACGTGTTTTGT
Organism: Dastarcus helophoroides; assembly: GCA_028583605.1. NCBI lineage: Eukaryota > Metazoa > Arthropoda > Insecta > Coleoptera > Bothrideridae > Dastarcus > Dastarcus helophoroides. Next base: position 6,929,289 of record CM053327.1, on the reverse strand, counting down.
AAAACTGAAGGAGAGGTTTGAAAGAACGGCAAATGCAAATTATGAGAAGACAACAAGAACACACGCATGCAGTAATCAGGATAGTCAAATTGACATTGTGGGATGTGCAGTTCAAAATCCATCTACAAGTGTCAGAGAAATTGATGATGAAATTAGTATTTCCAAAAGTGTGGTTCATAGAACGTTAAAGAAAAACAACTTCCACCCCTATCATCCTGAGCATCACCAATTTTTAACAGAGCAAGATTTTCAGAAGCGAGTACAGTTTTGTGAGTGGGCAACTATAAAGCTACAACAAGATGATTTTTTTTTCAAAGGTATTATTTACTGACGAGTCATCCTTTGCCAATACTGGTCGAGAGAATCGACATAATTATCACCATTACGCCGATCATAATCCCAGATTATTAAGACAAGACGATCATCAACACCGCTTTAAAGTCAACGTTTGGGCGGGAATATGCGGAGAATATGTCATTGGACCACATTTTCTTCAAGGAAACTTAACTGGTAATGGATATTTGCAATTTTTACAAAACGACTTGCTCCAATTGCAGAGACATATTCCTCCGGATGACTTAAAGAGTCAGTGGTTCCAACATGATGGTGCCCCTGCACACTCCACACTGGCGGTAAGTTTTCTCATTATGTAAGTTATGTAAGTTCATAGAAAAACTGTTTTAGGTTAGAGAATACTTAAATAGTTTGTACCCAGATAAGTGGATAGGTAGAGGTGGTCCAAATCCATGGCCTCCCCGATCCCCAGACCTGTCTTGTCTAGATTTTTTTTATGGGGCTATATTAAAGACAAGGTGTATGAAACTCCTCCGACAGATATAGAAGATTTACGGGCAAAAATAAGATATGCTTTTTTGACCGTAACTCCGGAAATGCTGCGAAATGTGTCGAGCAATTTTCGTCGTAGAATTGCTCAATGTCGTGAGAAAAATGGCAGACATTTTGAGCGGTTACTTGTTAATCACTAATTTAACTAGGTCTTTATTACTTTTTTAAGAAATGCACGATGTTAATTTACTGTTTTGAATACTGCATGCGTGTGTTCCTGTTGTCTTCTCATAATTTGCATTTGCTGTTCTTTGAAACCTCTCCTTCAGTTTTACAAAACACGTTGTACGAGGATATTTTTGTAAATCTGGATTATTAGCTTAGTAAATACGACTTGCCAATAAACAGTTACCATGACTTTGACTAATTCTTCTATTATTTATTTACTAATTATTTTATTCTATTATTTATTTACAAATTCTTTAGAGTAATTCATTTCAGAATTACTACTATCGCTTTTCTATTAAACCTTATGTGAATCGAAAATTTGTATGATTATCCTTTGACCGGTGCCTGCTACGTTATCTTACAAATAAACTATTTGTAAACTTCGCATTTTTTCATAAAAATGAGATTTCATGAGAAACTAATGAATTTAGGTATATGAGCAGGTGTAGCAAAGTTGTAGAGAATTTAATTCTGCATCTCATGGTATGAAAATATACAGGGTGTTGCATTTGAAATTTTAGAAATTTTTCAATTTTTAAATTGTCAATTTTGACATGATATTTTGGTCACCCTGTATAACGCAGGGCAGTTTTTGAAGCACGATTTGGAAGAGTCGTCCTTACTAAACATTTGATTAAAAAATGGGCATAGTAGCTCTTAGCATAACCTGTTAGTATCAAATAATGTAAGCAGCCAATATCGACTAGAAAAACCTTTCAAGCGAGATAACTCAAAAACCGTGAATATTCGAATGGGACTATTCTACAAAAAGTACACTTTATTTTTGATGTAAAATCCGAAAAAAATATAAAAAATGTGTGTTTCTATTTAAAAAACAAAAGTTGGTGTCTGGCCAGGAAAAGTGGAACACCCTGTGTAGTTGAAAATATTTTTAATTTGTCCATTTTAAGAAATGTGACAACACCGTAAAAAGAATAATCCATATATTCCTCATTTTAACATAGATATTGGACTTTCCCGCACTAGTGGGACACGCTGTATATTCTCAAAATTTTATATTCAACATGAAATATCCATTTTTTAATTTCGAATTTCCTGGACGTTTCCTTTTCTCGAATTTCGACTATTTTTTTCTCTCAAAATTTGTCTTTTTTCTCGGAATGTCAACTAGTGTTTTAAATTCATTTTTTTTAGATCTCGACTTTATTGGCAAAATTCGTCTTTTTCTTTTTTTTAAAATTAACTTCATATAAAAAATTTAGATTTTCCCTTTTTTCTTAAAATTGAGATTTTTTGAAAATATTGACCTTTTAGAACATGAATTTCCAGAAATGTTGACTGGAAGTGAGGCTGTTATTTAAATTTTTTCAAAAGTAGCTCAAAACAAAGCTATGAAGCTTTTATTCTTAAGTAGGACATGCTGTATATGTTTTGAGTAAAATTCCAAATTTTTAATTATTATAATAAAAATCTTGAGGAATAAAGTTAAAAGTTCTTCAAAAAAGTCTTATTTGAGCTTTTAGGAGAAACCACGAGAACAATTTGAGAAAAAAAAATCAAAACATCCAATTTGAAGTAAAAATTTTAAGAAAAAAATATAAAACTTCAATTGTAGCTAACAACAAAATGTGAAGAGAGTCTAAATTTTGAAAAACAAGAACTTCATAAAAACGTCGAATTTTAAAGCAAAAATTCGAGGAAACATTTCGAATTTAAAATCAAAATTTCAAGAAAAAACTTGATATTTTTAAATTGAAACCAGTATTTTGTAAAAAAAGAATGAAATGTTTTAGAAATAATAAAATTGTGACATTAGAATTTGACGAAAACCTACAATTTCGACACTAATGACAAAATTTTTAGAAAAAATGTCAACATTTTTAGAAAAAACTAAAACAGGAAATCTGATAAAGTAGGGATATTGGGAGAAACGTTACCATTTTAAGTTTAGTATCTATTTTTAATATTGATTTCAAAATTTTTAAACTACAGAATAGTCAATAGTTTTTTAAAATTTCAACTTTGAAAATTTCCGCTAAAATCATTCTGATTGTGTTCCAAACATTTGGAATGTTAGCTCTGAATTTCCAAATTTTTATGAAGGGACCTTCCAACGTTCTACAAATTTTCACAACCGATTGTTGTTCATGTCGTTTGTATGTATGGCCAAAATCCTATGCAACTTGTTGATCCGATTGTCTATTCAATATGTAGTACAACCTGTCATAGTACAGATTGCATAATTATGGGCCATTTAAATCAATTACGCATCTTACTCATAGCTAGATAATACTGTAACATTAGAACATATTGGAAATGCAAATTAGTTTGATGGTGACTCGAAATCATAAGATATTCCTCCATCAAAATTAAGTCAAGGAGGACTTTTCAGTTCAAAAATTGGAATCCACCACTAACGTTTCGTAAGGCCCTTGTTGCGTTCATTTAACCGACAATAATTCAATAGAAGCGCTTTAAAGATCTATTTATTATTGAGATGATGCTCTCGAGTTACCGTAAAAGTGGACAATTGTAACATGAAGACATCATTAATATTTCTTCGGACATTAGACACAGTTTTCAAGTTATGTCGGGCAGATACATCATTAACAGTAATTTTGCCGAATAGATATTAGAAACTTAGTACTGTGTCGTTTTGTTAGGGAAAAGGGAGACCCTCCGGCCGGCCAACAATACAAGATGATCATCTTCTGTCACTAAAGGGGTTATAAATGGCATCGTAAAAGAAAAAATTTGAAAGCGAGAGCAAAAAATCACAATGGAATCGGTAGCAACAGCACGTTGGACAATGGACAGTCGTAAATGGCTCGGTTAAAGAATTATTTAACCCATTGTAGATCTCCGAAACCTGCACATGGCTACTTATTACAGATTTCTTGACAAGATTTATGTGAACTTGTGTCACATTGAATACCGGCTCGGATTTTTGTGTTCGAGTCGTAAATGTACAAAACTGGGGCACACTCGCCACGTAGTTAATGTGTATTTTTACTTCAGAGGTTTCGACTTGAAAATAAAATACTTTCTGTAAAAATTCTAAGTATGTACACTTTCATTTTTTTTTTATTTTCAGTTTAAGCAACACATTTCTTTTCGGAGATTTTGATTGTTCCGATCTGATTGTTCCGTTCTGTTTTCACAAAATTCCAACTTTTTTCGTAAAGTTTCAAATTTGCATATTTTATTTTCCTCATTTTTTTAATCAATTTTCAACTAAAACTAAATATTACGATTTTTAACGACTTCAGCAGTTTCGTCATTTCCAAATAATTTCAAAATTTAAATTCAACAGATTTTAGATGAATTTCGAAATGTTGTTTTTTCCTGAATTTTTTAAGAAAAGTATTTTATAAATTCGAAAATTCGATTTACTCTTGAAATTTTAGAGTCACTTTTAAATTTCTATTTATAAATTTTTCCCTTTTCTCGGAGGCTAGCTAGTAGTTAAAATTAGTGGGGGTACTGATCAAAGAAATGTTTGACTTGTGTTAAAATTGTATAAAAGGAAACAAACATGAATATGTAAAATAAAGTAGCCTAATAAACTCAACTCTAGGAAAACTCGACATTGCAATAATAAAATTGAATTTAATCTCGAAATTTTTCGAAAAGTCTAAGGGTTCGTAAATAAAGTGGAAATTGAAAAGAAACCCAAAATTTATTTCAAAAAATTATCACTTTTTTTTTAGGTTCAATCCAAAAAATTTCTAGAAAAATTCTATATTTGATATTAAGGTTGAGGTTTCAAGAAGAAAGTTGCAAAATGTCTAAAATTAAGTTAAATTCAAAATTTTGAAATTTTCCGAAAAAGTTATTGATTTTAAAACTACGTTGCTTCAATTAAAGGAGAAATATTATTATTTATTATTAATTTATCATTATAAATATTTTTTTAAAATAAATTCTATTATACTTTGGGAAATATTTTTTTACAGAAACAAATACAGAAAAATCTTTTTTAAGCGAACTCCTTCGGAACTGGCAAAATATGTCCGCTTAATGGAGATGTCCGTTGATGGGAAAGTGTATCAAGATTTTGCTTGATTACTGATTTATTTCTGCTTCTTTAAAATCATCAGAAATGTTTGTGGTCGTCTAAATCAGCAGGAACTAAATCATTATCATATTCTGATAATATGTTGGTATTGATGTTAATAAATTTCAGCAGCCAGTTGAGTATATTCTAGTTCAGAGGTATTTAATCTTTAAGTTATTTAGGGCCAGATCACTCGTTAAAAATTTTAAGCGAGCCACAAAGGCGAAAAAAAACATTAGAAAAATGAATAAACAAAATAAAAAACACTATCAGATTTGAAGTGATTTACAGAAAAAAAAAGGTAAACCACCTCAAATATCTTTTAATAAATAATAAATAAAACCAGTATTGCGTTTTTCTTAGAAGTTAAGAAAGCACAACTACCGAGTTAAACATATTAATGATAACGAAGGCTTCCACGGCCAGAGTCAGTACAGAATATACTTCTTCCGGGATTGGACCGTGTCAAAGAACTACTAAAAGTGTTCGACGTTTCGCCCACCATCGTAGGGGGCTTCTTCAGGAACAAAGAAAAGAAAAAATGAAAAGAGGAATATGAGGGAATATGCAAAAAAAAAGAAAGAATGAAAAGGCCAATTTCAAAACATCAGAGCACGGTAACTCAGTATGTCCACCATACCAGAGGCGAAACTCTTCTGAATTGGAAATTGGTTCAAAGGATAAGAAAGTTTAGGCAGAAGAGCACGGTAACTCAGTATGTCCACCATACCAGAGGTGAAACTCTTCTGACAGGAAAGAGGGAAAGGAAAACTTTATATACCATTCGTCTGCGCGATCACTTCCGAAGATTTCCGATGGTTGGTTTCCAGATGAAGGAAAGCATGTAACCGCCGTCTCTATTGATGTTCTTGGGGAATTTTTGGATTTCAATGGCTTCGCGTATCTTCCTATTATTGTAATTAGGAATATTGGATATAATTGAAATATTATCAAAGAGAATCTTATGTCCGTTCTCATGTTGATGTTCGGCAATGGCTGATTGCAAAAATAAACCAGACCTAAGACATCTTTGGTGCTCGGATATTCGCGTCTTAAATAATCGCTCCGTTTCTCCGATGTACACTGAACCACAAGAACAAGGAACCTTGTACACGCCATTAGAACAAAAGCATGAAATTTTATCTTTGGGAGATGAGAGAAGCTGTTGGATCTTTGAGGATGATGAAAAAATGGGTTTAATGTTGTTTAATGTTAACAGATCAACTCGAAAAATTTATTGAGAAAACAACATTTGACACGGTCCAATCCCGGAAGAAGTATAAACATATTAATATTTTTAAAAAAGCCTTTAACCAGAAATTTTGTGTTTAAACCAGAAATTCTTTATCAAAATTTCCAACCTTTTTAACATTTTAAATTTTCAAGTCGAGGTTATTTTCGAAATTTTATTACATTCTTAAAATCCCAAGTTCAAATTTGAAAATTTTATTCTTTAGAAGCAAAAATCTGAATATTAAGAAGAGAAGGAAACCAAATTTTGACTAACAGTAAAAACTACACAAAAAACCTAAATTTATTTAAAAGATGTTTCTCAAAGATTCGACTTTATAATGAAATTTCTATTTTTTTAGAAGCTTTGAATTTCTAAGTAAAAGTTGCAAATTGTAAATTTTATTAAAATTCTTTCTGGACATTTGTAAATGATAATAATGTAGTATACTTAGCATCAGCCCTACATGGGAAATACAAATAATTTGGCAAAAAATAATGTATACAAATAATACCAACTTGAACAAAGCCTAATTAAAGAGTTTGAATCCAATACGATATAAAATTATAAATATTATAAAAGCAGGATAAAATATGATATACACTAGTATTTAGTTAAAATAAATTCTTTCAAAACCCTTTTAAACTGGTTCAAATTCTCATAGATTTTAATATTCGCAGGCAATTTATCAAACTCAATCAAACCACTGCACAGTGGGTCAATTTGAGTAATTTCTGGCCAAAAATAAGGACTGAATTTTTCCGACTTAAGGAAAATAACTTAATGTTTGCTTAATTAGCAAAAGTAATGCTTATTGTTAAAGGAACAATTGATTATAATTCCCATATATTTTCCCATTTCATTCTGCAGCCCTTAGAACAAAGAGATGTTTAAGTAAATAGTTGCACAGTGAGGTTTCAGTATATTTGCGATTGTCATATAATTTGATAATTTGAAAATTTAGCTATATCTCATATGGAACAAATTAAAAGTCCTATTCTAGATTAATATTTCATTTTAAAAATTAACATGCGGCTTATGACTTAAAGTCTATCATCAGATAAAAGGTATCAGATATCCGTGAGGTAAAATCAGCGAAATTAATATTTTTATTTGTTTCATATTTACTTTAACAAACTTGAGCCTTGTCGTATTTTTTTTATATTTAATGAAGTATGGACTTCGATATTCTATAATTGATTGGCTGCCCCTAGCTGCGCCTTTTTTTAACCATAACTGATTTAAACATAATAATGCAGACGAGAGAAAAATCCCACTTTAGGAGTTAACGACTGATTCAATTTGATTTGTATCATTTCAAACCCCTTACATCTCTATTTTCGCAAAAAGATAATTGTTTTAGTAATTTTGTATTGCTTTTAGGTTGAATTATCTCCGAATTATTTTTTTTTTTTTCATTAGTTGGAATTTCAACACTTGATACTCGTCCTAATTTCTTGGTGATAATTTTTTAAATTTTTTTTTATGTGATGACCAACTATTATTAAGTAAGTTTCATAATTTTCAAAGTTTCTTGGTTTCAGGGGACAAGATTTGTATTTCAATGTTACTGAATGCATTTTTTTTTCAAAAATTGGCACCTCTACACACGTTTTTATTCAGTTTTAATTGTACAAGTATGCTAATTTTCAAAATAATGTTCAATAGTTTTCAAATATTTACAATATTTCAGACTTTATGCCCCGCTATATAAACAAGTGAACATGAAAAATTAAAGTGTTGAAAGTAATATTATTTTGTATAAAACACTGTGATTGCTATCAAGTTGTATCAATCTTCGCATGAAAGGCTTTACCCAATGTTTTTTCGCAACAACGGATTTCTTTAACCGGTTTCTAAACCTAAGAACACCTCTTAAAAGGGTTTGAGGGTAGTATCGCTTTTTCTTTATCCATTTTGCGAAGTGCTAAAAGCCCATATGCCGGCAAGCTTCTTAAAGGATTAAAGGACATTAAATACTTTTTATCATACACTAAGGATTTGAGGTTTATTCAAGCGAAAGTCTATGTTTATACCAAACAAAATAGACGACATGTTAAAGGCGTAGAATTTTCTCGCTCGATTGAGCACAGATTCTTTGATGACATAATATTTTCTTTCTAATGGTAACTGCTTTAAAAATCTTCTTTTACATATTAGGCATTGTTTTATTTTATGTAAGTACACCTTTCTCTATGTGTAGAAACTTTTTAAATTATGTTTAGAGGAAAGTTGGGTAAACACAAACGCTGAGTAATCCTGAAAGCAGCCAATTGTCACAACAACAAATGTCTCAACAGCAGCATCATCATGGTATCCCTCACCCCCTAGAACTTCTTTGAGTGCCTCAAACATATGATAATCCATGATGATCAGTCGGGACTATAAGGAGAGTGCTCCAATGTTGCCCAATGTATTTCCTGTAACTTTTGATGTGTCAGATTTGCTGAGTGGGGGCGGGCATTGTCGTGAAGCAAAATCACATTTCTAGGAGCATGTCAAGCCTAAACTTCCTATTTTGAGAAAAAGGTTCAAATGTGAAGAAAAGCTCAAAGTTTATGGAATTGGAATCCCAATTAATACGAAATTTTGAGTAAAAATTCTAAATTCCAGGAAAACTTAAAATTTCTAAAAATGTAAAGATTATCAAGTTTGAAAATGTCAAGTTCAAAATCTTAATTTTCATAAATTTTTGAATTGTATTCGACATTTTGCTTACAATTTAAAAACTACTAGAAAAGTCAAAATTTCAAATTTCAAGTCGAAATTTTAAGAAAAATAATCTTTTAAATAAATGATTTAATTTTTTTTCAATGTTTTTACTCCAGAATGCATTTTCGAATTCAGTTGAAAAAAATTTCGACTGGTTCTAGTAATTCAATTTCTCTTTTCAAACAAGTTTCGAATTTATACCATATTCTGAACCTTTCTCTTAAAATCACACATCTCTGACCGAAAATTCGCGCCTCTTCCTTCGATATGCACGTTTTGCTTCATCCAGTAGCTGGCAATAATAGGCAGCATTAACCCTACGACGTTCATGCAGAAAATCGACGTACACAACTCCTTTAAAATCCCAAAACTCTGTCGCAAGACCTTTTCCAGTTGAGAGGCGAGTTTTTGCCTCGACGGGTGCACCTTCTCCCTTTCTTCTCCACTTCATGCTTGCTTGTTTAGATTCAAGGGTGCAATGGTGGACCCAAGTCTTATCGCACCTAACGATACGTTGCAAAAAAGCATCACCTTCACGTTGAGAACGCCCAAGATGGCGCTGATAAATCTCCAGACGTATTTGTTCCTGTTCTTCAGTCAAAAGACGCACCTGGCAGTAATTTTTCCAAACCCCAGCTAATTTGTAATGATGGATTGAGCACTACCAAAGCTTATCCATATCTGAGCTACAATTTTACCCACAGTTAAACTGCTATCACCTTCCAAAAGGCTTTGAACAGTGTTAATCTTGTCCGCAGTCACACTGGTCCGATGATGACGGGCATGGGGTTCATTTTCAACTTGAGTTTGTCCTTGCAAAAATGTTTGTGTCATTCATTCACTTGAGTTTTCTTTAAACAAGTATCCTCAAACTGCTTCTAGTCTAAGAAGAATTTTGACGGTCTTTACACCTTCAACAGCAAAAAATTTAATATAATGCGCCGTGCAACGTGCGGATGAACCTCTTGCTCACTCATTATATTTACAACTGGAACCACTGACGAAAGGCGAAAACGGAATTCGTATGAATGCAGGAAGTTACGTGATATCCCCTGCTAACATGTCTAAGAGTATGCGCACACTCCCGGCGCCCTCATGGCGACATGGTAGACATTCCGATCCATATTTGATTTACTCTCGTACTATAATGTTTACTTTAGGATGTAAAATAAAATAGCACATTTACAAAACACTTTTCGTGATTTATTATTGTGAAAGATTTGGAAAAAGCCCTTTGCAAATGGATTAAACTTTTAAAAAAAATAAAATCAATATTTTTAGAAAATTCATTTTCTAACGTCATTAAAGTGATGTTGTTTGGAACTTTTTTGCTATTGTGTTCCAACTCATTTTTAATGCACTTTAATGTTACAAAAATAATGTTCCTTTTTCCAAATGCTGACTTTTCAACTTAGGTAAATGCGTAAGGCTATTTCTACACTTGGGAATCCTGATTCCATTGAATTTTTTGCTTAATGTTTATAAAATTGAAGTTTCAAAGCAACGTGTTTTTTTTCAATAACAGCGGCCAAATCTGTTTTTGACTCTCTATGACATTGTTTGCTTAAGAACTGACGATCATAGAAAATTGTAAATTTCTGATTTTTAATTTCAACACCTCAACTTTAATTTCAAAATTTTAACTTTTGTTTTCAAAATTTCAAATTTCTATTTTCACACTTTTTCTATGTATTTCAAATTTTTTTCTGGAATTGTTTTCGAAAAGTTTACCCTTTTTTTACTCCTTCAACTGTATTCTCGAGATTTCATAGATATGATTTTATTATTTTGGAAATTCCAATTCTTTACTCGAAATTTGAATTTTTTATATGGCTTTTTGATAAGGACTTTGATTTTCTTGAAAATTTCTTTTGAAATTGTAAAATCGATACATTTCGATTTACTCTCTAACTGTCGATTTTTTTAATGTCTTATTAAAACTAGATAATTTTATTTTTAGTCTTTAAAAACTTGATTTTACATTAAAAACATTCTGATCTTTCTCTATAAATTTCAATTTTTGTCTCCAATGTTTAACTTTAATCTCAAATTTTTCTTTCTAAGATTTTGAGTTTAAACTTAAAAAAGAATGGTTCAAATTTTGGAAAATAAAGGTAAAATTTCTAAAAAGAACGCCTAGGTAAACGCTTATTTTTAGAAATTTTAACTTCATTTTTCAAAATTTGAAATCCAAATTTTAAAATTTAAATCAAAATTGAGGAGAAAAAATTTAAGTTTCGGACTTAAATTCGAAATTTAAAAAAAAAAACTTAAGATTTCAAAAAACTACCAGCTCATATAAAAGGTTAGGGTAATATTTTTTTAAATAAATTTATCTCTTTCAGAATATCCATCCAGAAATTTTCCCCTAAGTTCCAAACATAATGTTAAATAAATTTCAGTTTAAGCATATCAAGCCTGAACTTCTTATTTTCAGAAAAAGGTTCAAATGTGAAGAAAAGCTCAAAGTTTATGGAATTGGAATCCCAATTAATACGAAATTTTGAGTAAAAATTTGTAAATTTGTAAAGTTTATAAAAATGTAAAGATTATCAAGTTTGAAAATGTCAAGTTCAAAATCTTAATTTTCATAAATTTTTGAATTGTATTCGATATTTCGCTTACAATTTAAAAACTACTAGAAAAGTCAAAATTTCAAAATTCAAGGCAAAATTTTAAGAAAAATAATCTTTTAAATAAATGATTTAATTTTTTTCAATGTTTTTACTCCAGAATACATTTTCGAATTCAGTTGAAAAATTTCGACTCTTTCTAGTAATTCAATTTCTCTTTTCAAACAAGTTTCGAATTTAAACCATATTCTGAACCTTTGTCTTAAAATCACTTCAAATTTGTAAGAAAAAAAACTAGATTTTTTTAATAAAAAACGTGAACATCATGAAAAATTTTTTAAAAAACTAAAATTTTGAAAATAGTCAAAAATTTTAAAATGTCCAAATTTCAAGTCAATATTTTCAAAATATTCAAATATTTTGAAAATATTGACTTGAAATTTGGACATTTTAAAATTTTTGACTTTATTCAAAGAGTTGGAAATATTGGTAAATTTAAAACAAATTTTAAAAGTTTCAAAAAATAGTCAAAATATTAAAAAAATGTCGTGACAAATTTCCAAAAAAAAAAACAGAAATATTTTCGAAATGTCTAACTTTTGAAGAAACGGCAAAATTATCAGAAAAGTTAATTTTTTTTTAAATAGTAGAAATATTTAAAAGTTAAAGTTTTGAAATTTTTGATAGTTTGGATAGATTTTTTAAAAATTACAAAAATAAACTGGAAGTTTACAACAGAAATGTTCAAATTTTGAAAGAATATTAACATTTTCAAAAATTTAAGCTGCTCAAAAACTCGACAATTTGAAAAGTCGAACTCTTCAAAGAACATTTGAAAAAAATGACGAGAATTTTTGAAAAACACAAAATTTTAAAATATAGTCGTAAATTTCAAGAAAGTCGACATATTAAAAGTGCTGAGATTTAAAAAAACATTTCAAAAAATAAGTCAATATTTGCTTTTTGCTAGTCGATATTTCGAAGGAGAGCAGACATTTCCAAAAAAGTTTAAATTTCGAAAGGAGTCAAATTTTGATGAAAAAGTAAAATTTTGAAACATAGTGAAATTTTACAAAAAAATTGAATTTTGGGAAAAAATCAAGCTTCCAAAAACCGTAAAATGGGTCCAAAAAGGAAACATTTTCAAAAAATATCGAAAAAAGTAAAGATCTTCAATTGCTAAATTTTGAAAAAGAAATTTGAACGCTTAGCCAAAATTTTCAAAAATAAACGCAATTTTCAAAAAGTAGAAATTTTTGAAAAAGTCGATGGTTTCAAAAGGCGAAATATTCAAAATAATTAAAAATTTTGAAAAAGAAATTCTGAATTTTTAAATAAAATTGCTACTTTGAAAAAATTCAACCCTTTCAAAAAAATCGACACTACTAAAAACAGTTGAAATTTTCAAAAGAATTGTTATAAGTCGAGATTTTGCGTCAAATTTTTAAAAACATCCGAAATTTTCGAGAGAAAAGCCAGAATTATCAGATAAAATCAAAATTTTCAAAAAAGTCAAAATCTTAAAAAAACGTGGAGATTTTAATGAAAGAATCTAAATTTTGAAATAAAATCGCAATTTCGAGAATACTGCAGCTATTAGTCTCTGGCAGCTATTTATAAAATACATTTTTAAAAAAAGGCGAAAATTAAAAAAAAAAGTAGAAATTCTATAGAAATATCTGAAATTTTCCGAAAGTCAGTTTTTTAAAAAAAAAAATTTTGTTTTAAAAGTTTTGTAAAAAAACCGACATTGTCACAATAGTGAAAATGTTCAAGATAAAGAAGTTTTGAAAAGAGTTCAATTAAAAAAAAAAGTAGAAATTCTATAGAAATATCTGAAATTTTCCGAAAGTAAGTTTTTTAAAAAAGAAAATTTTGTTTTAAAAGTTTTGTAAAAAAACCGACATTGTCACAATAGTGAAAATGTTCAAGATAAAGAAGTTTTGAAAAGAGTTCAATATTTGAAACGAATTGAAATTTTAAGAAAAATGGTTTATTTAACTCGATAAAGAAATAAAAAAGTTGGGCGTGGCAAATATGAGTGTTTCACCCTTACAATTAGGTGACATCAGCTTAATAAATTTTAACAAATTTTTCTGCTTAAAAAAATTGTTTGCGCACAAGTGCGCAGCATCTTTGTCTGGTGCCCCAAAAGGCTCGGGGCTTGTAGCTTTTGCTAACTCGTGCTACGTGGTTAATCCGGCCCTAGGGTAATGACGAACGAACTGAGTTGGGACTATCTCGAACACTTAGTATTACCCAATGATAGCAAAAAACCTTATAAAAAATTTCCAAATTATTCAAAATTTCTCTAACAATATAAATAATTTAAAAAAAATCTAAAAATGTAGTAATGAAGATTGTTGTGTTTTTTGTAATAAAATATGTGAAAACCCTCCATTTAAAGATTGGATCGTGTTAATCGTAAAAACTGGGCACATGAGGAATGTTTAGATGATCAATCTCCATGGGCAAGGTATCTATATGATTTCAACCGTAATTGAAAGCTGGTAACTGAATGGTTAGGCTAATTCACCACTGACAAATCACATATAAGTTAGATTGTAATGCAGAGATCAATAGGTTTGAACATTTATCAAATTCAGAGTTTGGGAACCAAAGACCGGTTTAAATTTTATTAGATCTCGTCACTTTGGTATATGCAACACGAATGCTGACAAATGATCCGGCAAGTAGATATTATAGAATCAACGGACATCCTCCGTATGACTCCCAAGTACCGCCACCTATTGGTCCATAAACTGTGGATAAATAGACTATAGTAATGCAATCCTCTAAGTGTGCATAGTGAATTACAAAAGTATTCTGGGACTTTCCTAGAAAGCAACCGCTTTACTAAGCGTTTGTAGCTCAACTGCTCGTAGTTCGACTACCTATGATCCACTGACCTTCTGGTCGGGTCGCGGTGTTCCAGAGGATGGTAGGTTATTTTATATTCTATATTATTATATATGTGCATTTATGATAACTTTCCAGTTTGTTCAGTAAATGATACTGTCATTTATATCCGCCAATCAATAATAATGTTGTTCCGTTTTTGATGCCATCTAGTGGTAATCTGACTTACGAGACATTTATAAAATCGAAGCGGATGAAGCTGCTTTTCTTAATGTTTCATAATTCTATGACCAAAAATATTCACAAACACAGTTTGACAAGTTAACGGAAGAATACTGTCATAACCTCAAAATTAAGTTTAAAAGTAAAATTTATAAAAAGTATAATGTCGAATTTAGCTAGATTAACAAGACTCTGCAGCTTCGCACGGATATCGCTAAGTAAAGCAGCATAATATTTCAACCAGAAATAGCTACATATTGAAGGCCTTAAATAAGAATAGCGGTAGGTTGTGAAATTTTAGGTTAGAATAGCGCTTTATTTATTTCTTGTGCAGGTGCTTTAGCAAACATAAGATTACAAAGCACAACACCAGAACCCCAGAAAGCCGACGAGGACTACCACTCGTTAATCAAAAACACAGAGAAACCAACAGGTAAGAGGAATGTTCGAAATCGCAGTTGTTACGATAGTGGTTCTAGGGGAGAGCTCGAAACACGAGTTTCAAGCCGAAACTCGGATGCTCTTAGACATAGTCGCACGGTCACTTTATTCCGAAAAAGAGGTGTTTCTTAGAGAATTGATATCTAACGCCAGCGACGCACTTGAAAAATTCCGATATTTAAATCTATCGGAGAGTGAAACCAAGAAGCTTAAAGATGCAGACAGACTGCTCGAGATTCATATCTCGACAGATAAGCAAAATAGGACCCTAACAATACAGGTATATCAAGTTTTGTTTTTGTTGCTAAGTGTGTATTTTAGCGTAGTTTTCTTAGGATACTGGAATTGGTATGACCAAAGATGAGTTAATATCGAATTTAGGGGTTATTGCAAAATCAGGATCCAAAGTAAGATGGTAGTAATATTCTAAGTAGTCGTTACATCGAAGTACGTTTCAGGCTTTTCTAGAGCAACTGAAGAAGAATAACGAGCCAATTGATGGCAATAATATTATAGGACAATTTGGTGTAGGTTTCTACAGCGCTTTCATGGTTGCTGACAAAGTAGAAGTTTATTCTAGAGGCTCCATGGAAGAAACTGGCTATAAATGGAGCTCAGATGGGTAACTACTATTTTTTTTACTCATTTACTGCTAACTGCTAGATAACTCGTACTTTGAATTCTGGCCTAGGAAACTGACTGCGAGTTATCTCATATACAGTTGTGAGTTATCTTGTAGCCGACAATGAATTATTATGGAGTATTCATAAACGTTTTCTGCCTTGAGCAAGTTTCATGAAGATAAACTCAGCAGTTACCGTGTTAACTAACAAATTATTTTTTTCATAGAACTGGGATGTATGAAATTCAGCCGGCTGAGGGTGTACAATGTGGAACCAAAATCATAATGCATTTGAAGCCTGATTGCAGGGAATACTCCGATGAAGACACTATCAAAAACATTATTAAGAAGTACAGTAATTTTGTTGGTAGCTCTATCTATTTGAATGGCAAAAAGGCGAACATTGTACAACCACTTTGGCTCGCTGATCCGAAAAGCGTCAGTTTGCAACAACATAACGAGTTTTACAAATACATAAGTGGTAGTTATGATGTTCCAAGGTACATATTGCATTACAAAACGGATGTACCTTTGTCGATTCGCGCTCTGCTGTATTTCCCTGAGGGGAAGCCAGGTAATTAACTGGTTAAATTTAGATATAATTTTAAAGTGTCAATTTTGCAGGGTTATTTGAAATGTCTCGAGATACCTGAATCTGGTGTTGCGCTGTATACACGAAAAGTATTGATTAAAAATCGGACCTGATAATATTTTACCAAAGTGGTTGAGATTTGTAAAAGGTGTTGTTGATTCGGAAGATATTCCGTTGAATTTGAGCAGGGAGCTTCTACAAAATAGTGCTTTAATCAGGTAGATTTGATTAATGATTTATGGTGTCACTGCAACTTACCAATTTGATCTGTAGCAAGCTAAGGTCCGTCCTAACAAGCAGATGCCTTAAATTTTTACATGAACAGCTGACGAAAAAACCTGAAGAATATGAGAAGTTTTATACTGATTATGGTCTTTTTATTAAAGAAGGTATCATCACCAACCACGATCAGCAAGAAAAGGTAAATTTGAGTGGGAAGTTCTTCCTGTTAGTTGATGTTTATTGCAAGAGTATTTATGAATTTCTGTCATTCTAGCCTTCCCTCATTTTCCTCAAAATTTCGTCATTAAACTCCAAATTGCTTGGTTTTTCATTAATTTTTTCTTTATTTTATTTTGAAAAATATCCAGATTGTTGAAATTAATGACATCTGTTGACAGTAGATTTAATTTTTTCCACAGTGTCAGTCCATTTCATGTTTTTTCTGCAACATTTTTATTATTCTTCAAAAAAAAATGGCGGATAAAAGTTAATGGAAAACTAAGCAATTCATATTTTTGGTCAAAGAGTCTTACAAAATAATCTCAACTTTTTTTTAAATTTTATTCCCAAGAAATTGTCAAAAATTTTAATATAAACCCTAAAGTGTGTCTTTTGTTCTTAAATTTTTAATTTTTTAGATTGAATTTGTTTCGAATTTTTTTTTGAGAACTAAAAACTTTCTATTTATTTAATTTTGACTTTATCATTGCAATTTTTATATTTTTTCCACATTTTTATGGAATTTTTTTTAGAAATGAAGTCTAAATTGTTAATTTCACTTTCTCCTGGAAACTAATGCCTTAATCTAGAAATCTAGCAACTTTAACTTTCACATTTGGACTGGACATTTTATTCTAAAATTACTTATTTTTTGAGGGTAGACGCAACTGTTAGAACACAAAGACACAGCGTCGAATCGTATGCGATTTCAGTGTTACTTGTACCAATAATTGTCAATATGAGTGGCGGAAAATTGAATCAGTACAACGAAATGATATTAATTGAATAGTATTGCACAGTAAATACCTAAATAATGTCTCAGAAAAATATGAAGATCTTATAGCAATGATATACTGGTTTTGTCATCTTACAATAAAAGACCAATGCAAGGTCTATGTGATAATGAAATAGTTTCTTACGCTACAATTTATAACAAATGTATTACAGTTTTCACTTAATTAGAACTGAGCTACTTAGGGCTGCATCCAGCTAGACGCACAAGCAAAGCCATCCCGATGCATGCAATGAAACGCTGCAGCAGCTGCAAACGTCGGACGCATGCATCCATTGCACGAGCGAACCCAGGCTTTAAGAATTGGAGTTTTGACTTTTTCCTTAACGCTCATTTTCAAAAACGAAATTTCAACCTTAAAATCGACATTTTGAGTTACTTTCAAATCATGGATTGAATCTCAAATTTCCATTTTTGTTTTTTCTCAAAGTATCGACTTTAGTGCTACTTAATTTCAGCCTTACGGCTCTTTCACACGGAGAGCCGTAAGGCTCGCACTCGCGAGCGCGAGCTGTTTTCGCTACTACCTTTCAATGTAAAGGCCCGTGCGTCCCGTGTGAAAGCTCCATTGTACTCTTTGCATTTCAATCTTGGGAGCCGTCCGCTGGCTCGCGAGTGCGAGCCTTACGTGTGAAAGAGCCGTTACACTTAAAGTTTTGACTTTTTTCTTTCAATTTTCGCTTAAAAACTGAAATCTTCGTTTTTTCTAATTTTTTTTTAATGAGAAAATGTTGAAATTTTCAATATAAAAAAATGGTACATTTTTTACATTTCTACATGAATCAATCACGTTCTGTTATAAGCTGAAATTTTCCTCTATAATCTAAACCTTTATACTTCAATCTGAAATTTTTTATTTATACTTTTTTTATTTTTATATGTGAACAATCTGATTTTTTTCAAATTGTCAAAAGTTTAGCTCTTTTTTTAAAGATTCATTTCAAATTTTTGGTTAATCTCCAAAGTTCTGTCCTAATCTGACAACTTCTATTTTATTCTAAAGATTCCCACTTTATTCTGAAACTTGCGATTTCAATCGGAACATTCCTTTAACTTAATTTAAACTTGTTTTTAAATTGTTAAAAAAAAAGTGAAATTTGGAATTTTAACTCGGAATATATCCTATCTTATTATTAGTCTTGAAGTTAAAAATGTTTATTTATAAATATCAATTTCATATTCAAAATTTTAATTTTTTTTTGGGGGGCTCTAAAAGTTTTGATTTTAACAGTGGAATTTAGTACGTTTCTTGTATATTTTTCGACATTTGTTTCCAGAAAAAAAAATGGGCTTTAAATACGAAATTTTGAGAAAAGCGTTGTTTTAAACAATGTCAAACTCTAAATTCTGGTGTTTTAACTGTTCATATGATACAATCGATGTTTTGTTACAGGAAGATGCAGCTAAGCTGCTTTTGTTCGAATCTTCTCATCATGATGCAGGAAAGAAAATTACATTAGAGGATTACATTTCACGCGCCAAGGATGGACGAACAGTATTTTATTTGGCTGCCCCTAGGTACTTAGCTTTTTTCAACTTCGGATTCAGTGGCGGCTCGTAGTTAAAACTAGTGGGGGTGCTGCAACAGAAATATTTAGCATTTCTGTTAAAATTGTATAAAAGCAAACAAATATGCATGAGTTCAAAGAAGTAATAGCATAGACCAGCTCTGCTGCTTTCTAACGGGCGGACCTCTACTAGAAATCTCAACTCTGAAAAAACTCGAAATTACAATACAATTCAAAACTAATTGTTTATTTTAGTTTTTTATATTGAAATCTAAATTATTTGTCTACTGTACTTACCGTGATCTATTTCAACGTTCATTGAAATTAAAATGCTCATTTCTGAAAATTTCAGAAAAAAATGTTTAAATGTTGAGTTTAAGTTAAAAAAAAAAGTGGAAAATAAAAATTTTAGGTTTATACCCAAAATTTTGAGAAGAAGCTCAATATTTCAAATAAAACTTGCAATTTATTATTTATGATCAAATTTCAATGTGATATTTAAAAAAAAAAGTTCAGAATTTCGAAAGCAAATTTTACAAATCCCGAATTTAAAAAGTTCTTGACAAAATTTCTGCAAAACTAGAAATTCTGATTTTTTCATCTTGCACCTTTCCAAACTAGAAATTTGGACTTCTAAAAAAAATCTCTGGAAATTTACTGTTTTCTTTTAAAAGAATGAACATTTTATGTTTGAAGTCTAGATTTTTAAAAAATTCTCAAGATTGCGAAAAAAACTGGAAATTTCTTTTCTAAATTTCGTTAAAAATATCAACATTTTTAAATCCAAATTTTGGTAAAGTGTTTATTGAGAGATTTGAACTTTTTTTTTTGAAATTTCGACCTTTTTTCCAAAGTACCTAATTAAATAATTTATATTTTATAGTTTTTTTCCACAATTTTGACTTCAATCTCCCAATTTTGATTTCCTGCAAATTATAACTAATTTTTCTACAAATTTAAATTTAAACCATTTTCTCAAATTTCGAACCCTAACACTTCGTATTTAAATTAGGAATTTTGATTGACAAACACTAGAATATTCAAAATGAAAATGCAAAATTTCGAGAAAAAATTGGAATTTTGTAATTAAACAATGAATTTAATCTGTTTTTTTAGAAATTTTTACTGACATGAAACATATATTTTATAAAACTGATAGTGTTTTCTTATTAAATTTAAACTTTTTGTGAAAAATTTCTAATTAAAATTTGAAATTAAAAAGTAATACTGAAAATTTCGATTTTAAAATGGTGCGAAGTTTTGAAGCAAATTTCGAAAAAGAACTGTATGCAAATAAATTACCAAAATTTGATTTTTAATCACAAAGGATTGACTTCAAGCTAAAATATTTGATCCTTTAAATGTCTCCGAGAACTTCAACATTATTAGAAAAAATTGAAATTTAGAACATTAAATTGTTAATTCGTTTTTTTTTGAACATTTTGATTATTATTTAATTTCGAATTTTGGACTTTTAAAAAAATTTGACCTCTTTTTTTCTCGAAAATTACTTTTTAAGTCAACATTTTTAAAATATTTTTGACAATTTATTTTTAAAAATTGTTTTTTCCCCTTTGATTCCAAAATTGTTACTCTTTTCAAAAATGTTGTGTTCAAATAAGAAATTTCGATTTTTTTTAGAAATGTCTGCTTTTTTTCAGATTTTAAACTCAATCTTTAAATACCGATCTTTTGTATCGAAATTTGGATTTCAAATTTTAACTTGAGAATTTAAAGAATAAGTTTAACATTTCTAGTAAAATTAGAAATTTCGATTCAGCATTTTCTTCGGTCCTACAGTAATAGCAATTTTTTTTAGAGAAATATCAAAAGGCAAAAAAGTTGGAATTTAGAAAGTTCATTTTTTCTTGGAATTTCAATATTTTTCTCGAAAATGTTTTTATTTTTATGCTAATTTGGGGTTTATTTTCTCCAAATGTAGGCCTATTTTTGGAAATTTTAATTTTTTCGCCAAATATTCGCAACATAAATAAAATAAATTTTAAAATATCAACATTTTAAGAAAAAATTAGAAATCTCGAAAACAAATTAGAGAAAAATCAAAATTTCGCCAAAAAAATGTTTTAGGGAAAATTGAAATTTTAAGAAAACCTCTTTGTATATAAAATGTTTGGAGAAAAATTTAATTAAAAAAAACAAAGTCTTGTGTGTGGAAAGAAAATCGAAATTTTAAGAAAAATTTGAAATATCTGTAAAAAAAAATCGAAATTGAAATTTTATGAAAATAATCCAAAACTCCGCTATTATTTTTTTAGCAAGATATCAAAATGCGAAAGCAGTTGAAATTTTTTTAAATTTCGTTTTTTGCAAAATGTTTTTTATAAAAATTTTAGGGTTTTTTTTATAAAATTTTTTGTCAAAATTACAAAATAAAATAACCATTAAAATGTCAAGATGTTGTGAAAAAACTTAAGGTTTTTAAATCAAATTAGAGAAAATTTAAAAAATCTGGAGAAGTTGTAATTTCTAGAAGACATTTTAAGGACAATATTTGCAGGAAAAGTAGAAATTCCGACAACATTTCTTTATATTAAATATTTAGGTAAAATAGAAACTTCTCAAAAAAAGTTTCTAAAAAAATTGAAGTATCTAGAAAAAACACAAAATTTTTAGAGAAAAAATTCGAAATTAAGATTTCAGGTAAAAATTCAAAAATTCGGTATTAATTTTTTCTAAAGAAATATGAAAATGTGAGAAGAGTTGGATTTAGATTTTTTCTCGAAATTTTAATTATTATTTCAAAGTTTTGATACTTTTAGAAAAATTTGAGTTTTTTTCTCAAAATTTCAATTCTTTCAAAATATTTATTTCTTCCTTAAAATGTTTACAAACATTAGTGAAAATGCATTTTTGATCAAAATTAAAAATAAAATAGATTTTAAAATGTCGTAACTTTGTGAAAGGAATTTGAATTTTCTATAAAAATAAATTAAAGAAAATTCCAACTTTTTATAAAATATTGTTTTGGGGAAAGTCTTCAGAAAAGGCCAAAATTTGTAGAAAAACTCGAAAGCGGAATTGGGAGTGCTGCAGTTCCACAGTGCCTATACGCGAGCTGTCCACTGCTTGGGAAGCAGAATAAGCCGCCATAACGACTAAATTTGATGTTTGAAATCTATTTTAGCCGCAATTTGGCAGAATCCTCGCCATATTATGAATCTTTAAAGAAAAGGCATCAAGAAGTACTGTTTTGTTATGAGCCGTATGACGAACTGGTGCTAATGCAGTTGCAACAATTTAAAGGGTACAAATTAGTATCTGTGGAAAAAGATATGAGGGATGATAAGGCTGCTAATGATTTGACAAATTTAGGTATGTAGCTTAAAATACTAGGTACTGGCAAGTAGTGTGATGAGGTAAGGGATTCTTAACCTTTTCATTACAGGTTATTTTTAAGATTATAATGCTCCAAATGTGGCCTTTTAAATGAATTTCGTATCCTTACGTTCTTCGTATTTAAATCGAATTTTAGGAACGTATGCATATGTTTATTCGGTAATAAAATATTGGTGTTACTAACACAAAGAAAGACAATAGTATTTTAAAGAAAATATTAAAACACCTTCGTCGTGAACAAAAGTCAAATATTAAATGCTGATGATATCTTAAAAAACCTACACATGCGCTCCCTGTAACTGGAGAGTCGCTTTTTTGAGTTTATACAAGTTTGTTTACTGTAAAAATATAGCAACATATTTATAGAATTGCAATAATATCCTCGCTTACAAGACACATATTTACGTTTCTCGGCTTTTAACTCGTTAAAAACAACGTTCTTCGGTCACAGGAACCACATACACAAAAACGTATACATACGTTCCTAGGAACAAAAGAGTTGAGAGAAAATGAGTTTTTGCATAATCTCCTGGGAAGTTTATAAACTCAAATTTCCGGATTAAAGTCGAAATTTCAAAATTAAAGACTTCTAAGGCGAAGTTTTGAAGTTAAGGGGCGACATTTCTGGTTTATTTTGAAAATTCTGAGATTAATTTCGACTTTAAACTCGTAATTTTCAAGAAAAAAACTAAACTTTGGTCTTGAAATGTTTGAATTAAAAATTCTGACCTCAAATTTAACTGAGTTTTAAACGGAAAAGATAATGATGCAATTTTCAGGTGATGATAGTTTAAAACGAAGCGAAATTGACGAACTCGTCCGCGTGGCTGAAGAATAAACTTGCCGGGAAAACGGCGGCAGTAAATGCTACGACTCGACTAGGAGAGCCACCCGTGCGTGGTAACTGTAGAGGAAATGGCAGCCGCTCGTCATTTTATAAGAACGCAAAGTCACCAATTACCAGAAGACAGACGATACGCCATACTTCAGCCACAATTTGAAATTAATCCTAGGTACGGATCACCTGCATTAAACTAAATGATATACAAATCTTGTCCTCTGAAATCAAGAAAGTTTAAAAATCACAACAGTTGCTCTAACGCGTTTCAATAGTTAAGCTATCATTTTCAGAGAAATACTTATATCTCAGTATCTCTGTGATTGTATATCAATATTTGAAGATAACCAAGGAACAGTCCATTCCACCTGCATTAAACTAAATTTCCATTTTCATGAAATAAAGTAATGTCCACTTATTACGAACTTTCACTTGTAACAAACCAATTTGTAAGGGTGCGTTTAGAATTAGACAGTTTATTACGTATATTTCTCTCTGACATAAAAATATATCATGTGTAAACCATCCTGAGAAAAGCTATCTGAGACTAATCACACAGCTAAGATAAATTACTCGACATAAAATGTCAGTCAGAAGTTGTAATTGTCTACTTTCTCTCGAGATATTATATATTATATTGAGATGCTATTCCATATAAGTAATTTGCGAATTTAATTAGACAAATTTTAGTTATTTAAAGTATCAAAGACATTTTATATCGACACTTTATCTCAAACTAGAACGTGTCAGCAATTTTATTCAGATAAATTTGTGTTATAGTGTAAATGGGTAAGGAAATTTAGCTCTCAGATACCTGAGATTTCTATCATGCAATAAGTTTCTAATCTAAACGCACTCTAAGGTACCTATAGCTACATTAAAGTACTATTATTATTTATTGTTTAATACAAACCACGCTCGCAACGAACCAAGTTCTTTGGTCTCTTGAGGTTCGTTTTCAGCGAATATCACTGTAGCCAAGGAACAGGTTCTTAATCATGATTATTTTTACAGACATCCAATTATTAAAAAGCTGTATAAGTTGACAAAGGAAAATCCGGATTTGGCCGACCTTCTCGCTAAACAAGTAAGATACCAAATTTTAATAAACTTGTAGAAATATGATTTGCGTTTTAGCTGTTTGCAAATTCTATGGTCGGTGCTGGCTTAGTGGATGACCCTCGAGTGCTTTTGACCTCTATGAATGATTTATTGGTGAAAGCATTGGAAAAACATTAAACATTTCCCCTTAGTATTGTGTGATGTCACTCCTAATTTTTGTATAAATGTGTTGTTGTAAATAATCTTTTCCAGCTGAACTGAGCAATGTCGAATTATGTAATAAAATAAAATAGTTGTTTTCGTATTTTTAATTTCTATAGCGCTCAAATAGTATCCTGACAAGGGACTCTAATTTTACCCCAAGAATGGAATTTCAGAATATCAATTTTTCATAATTAGAATCAGGCCCGAACGCGGTTTATGACTTCCTACTCTGCTTCAGCACTCTCTTAGTATTGAAATACAGTGTTAAAATCAAAATGTTGTACCTTCCTTATGCAAGTTTAAACCATATGTAAATTGTGTGCTGCTGTACAGGAGAAATTTAAAGACATGGTTTTAAAAATTAACACCATAATTACTACACGTATTGTAACTAAGGTCGTTGAGGATATGACATTTTGGATCTGGATACAGATATATTGCGAATATTATATCAGTTTCAGATGCGGATATGAAATTATTTTTATTATTTCAGTTACAGATATTTTTAAATTATTTTTATCAATACAGAAGAAAGTTATACCTATTTAATAAAACTAAACACTGATTGACAGATAACACATAGCCTAAACCGATCGGTTTAGAAGCGTGAAATTTCGCACTTAGAAAGAATTTTTGAAAATTCAAGCCACAAGTGTTTAATAGATGAAACAAATTATTATTATTGCATGAAAGATCCTAATTTTTGAAGTTGGAAATATGAAAATTGGTGTTTAGACTTCAGTTTAGGAAAAACAGTTAGTTTATCAGCGTTTTTTGGCAATTCATCCCTTTATCGCAATATAACAAATTCGTATTCGAAAGTACCTGCAAAATATAGGGTACTGATATCGACTTGCAGAAGAAAATTAATCTTAAATTGCAATATTTTGAAAAGAAACCTTGATCAGTTATTATATACAAAGGTCTCAGTTTTGTGAATCTATGAGGGAAATGGATAATGCTGTCAGAATTTTTTTAAACCAATGTATCGAATCATTTTTTTTTTTTCTTGATAAGTGCAACAAACAACCTTCAGATAATTCGGTATTGGTCTAAGGAAGACCTTAGATATTCCCCCAAATACATATGTAAAATTTTGAAAAATAATCACGACATTCGAAAATTTGAATTAATAAATTTGAAAAAAGTCGGGATTTTTCAAAAGAGCTCAAAATTTGAACAAGTCGACATAAAAAAGCGTCAAAACTTTGAAATAAAGAAACTCGAAACGGTTGAAATTTCAAAAATCTCGAATTTTTTAAGGTATATTTTTAAAATAAATATTTTAAAATAGGCCTGTTTTCAAAAAATTTCAAATTTTCAAAACGAAGTCGAAATTTAAAAAAAAAGATCAAATTTTGGAGTCGATATTTTCAGAAAAATTAGCAATTTTGTAAGGTCGCAAATTATGTGAAAAAAACTCGAAAATATTTTTAAAAAACGTTAAAATTTTGATAAAGGCTAAAATTTTGAAGTTATAATTTTTAAAAAAAGTTTTAATTTTGAAAAATGTCGCAATTTTCATAGAAAGCTAAAATTTAAAAAATCCCGATTTTCATAAAAAAAGTCAAAACCATGAAAAAGTCGGCATTTTCAAAATATTCGCTTACTTGAAAAAATTTGAAATTTTCAAAAAGTTCGAATTTTTAAAAAGTTGAAATTTTGATAAATAATTTAAAATTTCAAAAATAGTCAATCTTTTGAGAAAAATTGAGATTAAAAAATGCTCTGTCAAATTTTTAATGAAATCGAAATTTTTGAAGTCTAAATATTCAAGATAAGCGAAAATTGTCAAAAAAAAACAAAATTTTGTAAAGTAAAAGGTTATATACATATAAATAATTTTTTTTTTTATTTCAAAACTAAGAAAAGTTAAGATTTCTAATAAAAAATAAAATCGAAAGAAAGTCGACATTTGAAAAAAGTCAAAATTTTCAAAAAACTCATAGAAAGAAATTTCAAAGCTATCAGCCCTTAAACAAAGTTTCAATTTAAACAAAAATTGGAAATTTTTAAATAAAGTCGGTAATTTAAAATATTTGGGACTAAAAATGTAGTAAAAATTCTGGTTTTTTTGTTACAATTTTCAAAAAAAATAAATTTTCTGAAAAAGTGAGGATATTTCAAGTGTCACTAAAGTTTTTATTTTTGAAAAAAAAAATTCTAAATTCTGAAAAACACCTAAACTTCGAAGTCTAAATTAGTAAATGAAAAAACGAAATTTTCAAAAAAGGAGAGATTTATGGAAAAAATGAAACACAACAAATTCAAAATTTTTAAAAACAGCAAAAATTTTTAAGTAAAATCGAAATTTTGGAAAAATTCAACCCTTCACAAAACTCAACATTATCAAAAATTGTTATTGTTAAATATTCAGAGAAATCTGAAATTCTCTAAATGTAAAAATTTTGTAGTGTCGAAATTTTCAAAAGACAAAATTTTGAAAGGTCAAATATTTAAAAAGCCAAAATTTTAAAAAATTTCGAAATTTTGATAAAAAAATATTCTCTGTATCTTCTTTGCGAAGTATTAGTATTTCTATTCATGTTTTATTGGCTTTTACTGGCCAGTTACTCCTTTCACAATTCTAAATTTTCAGTAACCTGTTATATGTAGATTACCCCAAGCAGCGATTGATAAAAAAGTTGAAATTTTGAAGTCAACATTTTGAGAAAAATTCATATTTTCACAAAGAGCAGAATTAAAAAAAAGTGAAACTATTAGAAATGTGCAAATTTAAAAAAAAATCGAAATTTTGGAAAAATGTCGAAATTAAAAAAAATCAATTTATTAACACGTTAAAGAAGGTAGTTAGTGGCTGTGGCAATAGTGAGTAAGGTCAGGTGACATACCAACTAGTTTGTCTCATAATTATAGTTGACAAGTAGAAAAAACAGTCGTCGACTGAAATTAGCAAAAATATTTCAAATGTCTGAAACATTCGTTTCGGTTGAGGAATCGGATATTTTTTTATTGCGGATATCCGATAGTTTTGATTACCGTTACGGGGCTCCATAATATCCCCAATTGTAACCAAAAATAATTTTAGGTGCAAAACGTATATTTCAATATTCTACTTTTTCTCGAAATTTCTTTTTTCTGAAATTTCATTATTTTTAGAAATTTAACTTTGTTGTCAAATTTTTTTAAATTTTAACTTCTGACGTAAAATGAATATTTTTTGTACATTTCAACTCCCTTTCTCCAGATTTCAACCTTTTTCTTGCAATGTCGACTGTTTTTCTTTACTTCGCAATAATTCTTAAAATGCTTATTCTCTCTCGTAAGGTCGACTTTTTTCCAAATTGGACTTTCTGGAAATTTCGACCTTCAAAATTCGTCTTTTTTTGAAATTTCAATTTTTTTGTTAATATTTTTCTTTGTGAAATTGAGATTTTTTCTAATTTCGACTTTATTTTTGAAACCTAGAACTTCTCTTGAAATTTCGACTGTTTTCAAAATGTCTTCGAAATAACGACTTTTAAAAATCTGCTTTTTCCGAAAATGTTCACTTTTTTTAATTCGATTTTTCTGGAAATTTCTATCAAAATTTCACTTTTTCTCGAAATATCGACCACTTTATTTGGCCTCAAAATTCTATTATTTTTCAATTTCTTCGGAAAATTACAATTCAGGTAAATTTCAACTCTTTTCTTAAAATTGGACCTTTTTTCTAAGATTATAGTTCTTTTTAATTTTGCAATATTTTTCAAAATTTTACATGTATATTTGGAGGAAAGAAAATTTTAAAATTTCGATTTTTCTCCAAATTTGACTTTCCTGAAATTTCGACTTTTATATCAAAAATTGTCCTTTCTTAATATTATTGATTTCTTTTTTTTTTTGAAATTTCTAATTTATTCTCAAATATTGCGCTTTTCCGAAAAATTAACGATTTTTATTAAACCTCTATTTTATTCACGGAAATCCAAACGTTCCTTGAAATACTGACTGTTTTCAAAATTAGGATCTTTTTCCCAAAGTTCGAAATATTTCTCAAAGATTCTGCTCTCCCTGAAATTTCACACGTTTTTTAAATTTTTTTGAACTCTTAAAATGGATTTTTATTACAAAATTTGTTTTCAGTCGCGGTGGAGAATCATATTTCGCTTTTTTTTCAATTTTCGTACTTTGCTCGAAATTGCTAATTTTTTTCAAAAATTCGTCATTTCCTTTCGACTTCATTTTCAAAATACAGTAGAACCTCGATTATCCTGGTGGCGGATTTTTCGTGTCGGCGAGATTGGCACGTAAAGAGCGTTTTCACACTTGCGACACGACACCGGCAACGATGTCGGTGGATGCACAATCTCGTATAAATAAATAGGAATGCTTTCATACCTAACGACATATCGGTGTCGTGTCGTTGCAGTCGCCGACAGGTCGGCGAGGAGTATTCAGTCCGCTCGAGTCGTCCCCGATTGGGCGTTTTCACATCTACCGATACCGACACGATAAAGGCACGACACCGACACGATAACGACATACGACTTTCACATCTACCGACACCGACACGATATCAGCACGGTTATTGGATTCCACAAGTTCTATCAGTAGAACTGTATCATTTTTAAAACTGGCCATAATTAGAGTACAACTTCCCCACACAATGCGCAGATATTAAAATATCGGCGACGACTCGAGTGTCACGAATGCTCCTCGCCGACAAATCTATGCCTGCAAAATCGGCGACGACTCAAGCGGACTGGATGCTCCTCACCGACATGTCGGTGGCTGTAACGACACGATACCGATATGTCGTTAGGTGTGAAAGCATTCCTATTTATTTATACGAGATTGCGCATCCACCTACGTCGTTGCCGGTGTCGTGTCGGTATCGTGTTGGCAAGTGTGAAAATGCTCATTTTCCAAGAACAGATATGTCGGCGACTCATTCATGCCGTTCGATCGTTGCCGATTTTTTAATCTGCGCGTTGTGTGAGGAAGTTGTATTCAATTATGGCCACTTTTAAATACGATATAGTTACTCGAATAGAACTTGTGGAATCCAAACCTTGTCTTTGGGACAAAACTTAATGAAAAGAATAAATATAAAATGCTTCGTGAAAAAAGGTGGCAAGAAATTTTTAAATTTTTAGAAGATGGATATGAGCAATTTTCGCAAGAAGAATTTTTTATTCAACAAATGTTAAATTTTTGGATAGCTGCCAGGGCAATTCTTACTCACAAAATAATTTGCAAACACGTACGTACGCCTTGTCCAGTTTTATTAGTGGACAGTATTTTACCAGGTAGATTTTGTAATTTTGAACCAGAAGAAATAATCAAATCTTCGGTGCGATACCCATATCTTCTGCGTACTATATAATGCAATACAACACAAGCTTTTATAATATTTTTTGAAAAAGTTTTGGAAACATTAAGGGCTCTGTGAAATACTCTCCACTTATTAGTTAAGATACCGAACGCACATTCCACATATCTACGAGCCTGTATGTAGTCTGTAGTTAAAAACCTTTTGTTTGATACTCAAATTATGGTTTGAATATTCTTTTAAAATGTGTTCATTCATTTGAAATGCATTATCAGCAACGAAAACGTAGGGAATTTTTATGCCAAATTCTGATGATATAGCTCTTGGTTCGGGCATATCGAATTCATCATTTATTAGTCTTCTCTAAAACTTCAGTATTTTGAAAGATGGCAGAATCACAATCCTTGCCGTATGCACCGATATCTACGAATAAAAAATTGTAATTCGCATCAACGATTGCCAAAAGAACTATAGAGTAGTATTTCTTGTAATTAAAATTCATCGATCCTGCATGAGGAAAGTTTTCGATCCGAATGTGCTTCTCATCAATAGCTCCAAGACACATAGGAAAATTGGCTTTACGTTGGAAATTCATTGGCAACTTCTTCGAGATAAATTGGACAGGAAATATCCCAAATCTGGCAACATATAAAGTTTATTTATAATTATAGTGCATTTCTGTTAGCGTGCACCCGGTAGCTAAATATCTGAAAAAAAAAGGAAAACCTCATTTATTTTTCTAATGGTAAATGTAATTCAAATTTTCTTTTTACAGGAAGAGATTATTATGAACAAGTGGTACAATGTAAGAGATTCGTGTTTGAGATCCTTAAGGTCAAAAAGTGGCCAGGCAGCAAAAAAAAGTTACATATTCAGTGACCACCTTCAGTTTCTATTGAAGATAGCTCAGAAAGATGAGACTGAGAGCAATTTTAGTCAGATAGAAAGAACAAATAATACCAGTGACATAACTGCAGGAGATGGAGAGGAGCAACCAACTACATCTCTATTATAGCATGTACCCAAATCAACGTCACAAGGGCGACCTACTTCAGCTCCAAATCAACACCGACTAAAATCAAAAAAGACAATTAGATGATATAGAATCGGGAAATTTTAGCAGAGCTAAAAAAAGGAAGACAGTCTGCTGAACCACCTTCAGAAGATTTACCTCGTCCTCGTAACGATCAGGAAATGTTGTTATTATCATTTCTTCCCTATATACGAGATATGAACAGAATTAATGGATTTGCAAATGGAAATCCTGATAAAAATAGAGAAAATTAAACAGCAACGTATTCAAAATAATTCACCGTTTCACCATCAACATGTTAATGTTCCGTTGTCTTCACCTGCTTTAAGCCACTCAGACCAAAGTTCTCCTATAAGTTTTATTCAGTCGCCACCTCCTTCGAATCAGATAGAACACCAACAATCTTCCCAAATGTACTTGGCAAGTTGTTCGGAAGCAAACCAGTATAGACAACTGTTTAATCAATCTTTATAATTTTTTTTCATTTCTACATTTCTCACCACATATTTAGAATGACATCCAAAGTTTTTGTACGAATCTTGAGTTGCAAATATAATTTTTCATAAAATGTTTTTTAATAATAGTATAAACATACCTTATCGTTACTGCTAACATTTCTTCAGGTGATATAGTCATCCTAAATTTGGTATCTTGTTTCTTGATCTTATCGGTTAGATTATTTAATACATAGTCGAATGTACTTATGCTCATGCGCAAATAATTTAAAAATTTATTTGGGTCTTCAGCCAGCTTCTCAAATAGAGTGTAATATGTACCTTCTAAATACCTCACTTTTAAAATTGGATGTATCCATAATTGTCTTGAATTATTTATTTTTTTGCATCTCAAATGTAACAAATATAACAAATACAATTTGTCAACTCCCCATGGCCATGGCTGTTCAAGCACTGCAAACTGCATGCCGGATGCCGCTGCCGGTCGGTTGTCATGTCGGTGTCGGTGCCGTGCTGATATCGTGTCGGTAGATGTGAAAGTCGAATGTCGTTATCGTGTCGGTGTCGGTGCGGTGTCATTATCGTGTCGGTGTCGGTAGATGTGAAAACGCCCAAACGCTCCACGCGAAGTCTTTCGTCTCGGGAAATCCCCAATTTACGCGTTGCCTTTTTATTTCCGCCAAAAGCCGACCGAGTCGTTAGTTACACGTAAACAAGCACACAAAATGCAGTGTACCACTGCTAACGAAAAGCGTAAACTCAATGTTTTAACTATAAAACAAAGAATGGAAATTTGAAAATAATAAAAGTGTTGCTGCATTGGGTAAAATGTATAGCACTGGAAAACGTGGTATCATGTGCGCGCCATTGTCAGGTTCACCTCTTAGAAGCTCAGCTTTCTTTTTAGAGCTAAAAAGTGCTTTGGGGCTGAACTCCAAACATGAGAACAGTGTTCTAGTGTTGACCTAATTTGAGCTTTGTATAGTGTGAGTAGCTGATGAGATGTGAAGTTTTTTTTTTGGATTCAATTTAAAGAAGAGCGATTCGCCTAATCGATGACCAGAGTTTCACCGATTCTCTCGAAACACTGGAGCACAGGCGGATGGTTGGTGACTTGTCTCTTTTCCACAAGCACTATGATGAGAGATGCTCGCAGGAACTAATAGAATTGATTCCCCCCAAGGGCAAAATTTTTGAGGCATACAAGACAGTCGAAGGCAGCAAAATCCTTTGTGGTCCAGCTTGACACAGGGAGGACTACTGTCTACGGAACCTCTTTTTTCTATAGAACTTCCAAGCTATGGAACTCGTTACCGAATGATGTAATTTTTCCCAAAAATTGCAACCTATCCTTGTTTCAGATGGCGGTTCATCGCCATCTATCCTTATTTCCGCATCATACTCGCAGAACTTTAAAGGCATAATGGGGTTGCCCTTTGCGTGTGGATTAAACTTTAAAAAAACAAACGTTTCGCGACATTGTGAAGAAGAAAGCCGAATTACAGAGTTTTGTAGCTAAAGCTGACAGTGCAAAAGCTATTTCTGATAGGAAGTCTCTAAAAGGATCTACTTTTTGAGAACTTGATGATGCTATGTCCGGCGGTCCCGGCTGGCCCGGATAATCAGCTTAAAATATGAATTTTTTCTGTGAAGTTTCGACTCTTTTCTCGAAATTAGTACATTTTCTTTGAAATTTCTCAAAATTCATGTTTTTTTTTAATATTTCGTCTTTATATTCAAAATTCAACATTTCTTTTTCACCAAAATTTGAAGCCTTTTATAAGCTTCAATTTTTTAACATTAGGTATTTTTTTCCTAAACTTCACAATAGATATTTTTCAAAAATTTTCGACTTTTTGGAAATTATGACATAACGATTCTAAAAAATTTATCGTTTTTTCATTATTTTCTAGCATAAAATTCAACCGTCAGTATTCTTTTTTTCGAAATTTGGATTTCAAACGTCGAATTTTTTTAAATTTCGGATTTATTTTCAAAATTCTGATTTAATTTCTTAAAATTTGACGTTCTCTTAGAAATTACGCTTTTACTAAAATTTTTACTGTTTTGTTAAAATTTCTTTTTCGAAATTTTTACTTTTCTCGAAATTCTGATTTCTATAAAATTCCTACTTTTTTTTAAATAGGACTTTCAAAAAATGTCGACTTGTTTTGCAATATTTTTACATATTTTTAATTTCGATCTATTTTTGCTCAAAATTTGTATTTTAGTAAAAACCAAGATCTTTTCTAAATGCAACTTTTTTCTCGAAATTTCATCTGTTTATTTTTGGAAACTACATCTTTTTTTTTTAATTTCGCAATATTTTTAAAAATTATGCTTATTTTGATAACATCGACTTTTTAAATAAGATTGTCTGGAAATTTCGAATTATTCATTAGAATCCATATTTTGTTCTAAATTTGGACGAATTTATTTTGAATATTAAGCTTTTTTCTCAAAATTTACTCCAGCAAACTTAAGACTTTTTAAGAAATTTATAATAAATTTTGCCCGAAATGTTGATTTTTTTTATTAAAAATTCGTTTTTTCTTCAAAAGCTTCCTACTTTTCGCCAAATTCAGCTTTTTCCAAATGTGTTGTTAAATACGACTTTCTCGAAAATTCATTTTTTAGTAATTTTACTTTTTTTCTCAACATGAATTTACTTTTTTAATATGAGCTTAACACTTAAATTAAGAAAGTAAGCATTGCCTGAAAAATATTTTTTTGGAAATATCGAGAAAAGTATTTATTTGCAATTTCAGTTTGATCCTTAAAAGAGATTACATCAAATTTGAATTGAAAAAGTAAAAACTAAGAAACTATTAAATTAAATGCAAATTGTAATCGACTATTCTCTCAAAGTGTCGTTCAAAACGTCAAAAAGTTTAGAAACCCGAAATTCGAGATATTTTTTTAATTTCGCCTCTTTTCTCACTTGTTATACATAATAGATATATTTTTTTTTATTTCGACTTCAAACTTAAATATTAATTTTCGAAGTTTTATTGGAAAGTTGAACATTTATGGATAAAAGTCCATACGTTGGAAAAAAATGGAATTTTCAAAAAAAACAGAAAATTTTAGCCAACCCCTGTAAAAGTTTAACAATTTCAAGATTACTTTAAAAATTTTGACCCTAATTCCAAAATTGGAACTAGTGAAAATTATTCTATTTTATTCTTTTTTTTTTTTAGTGAATTTGCCACTTTGAAACTTCAAATTGTACCAGATTTAATCTGAAATTTTGAGAAAATAGTGGAAATGTTAATGTTAACGTCGAGATTTTGACATCAAAATGTGAAAACGAAGAAAAAATTTTAAAGCAACGAAAAGATTTGGAGAAAAAAGTTTAAATTTTGTCAAGCATTAAAAAAAATTGAAATCAAAAACTCGTGAAAGAGGTCGAAAATCATAAAATTTATACCTCGAGAAAATCATCTAATCTTAAGAAAATCCAAATTAGAAAATTCTAGAAAAAAACGAAAGTTTATTTAAATTTTTTTTTGAAAAATTAAAAATTTCCGATTATCGCAATTTTATGTAAGAAATAAACATTTTCAGTTGAAACTAAGCAATTCGAGAAAAACAAGAAAGGAAAACATTTCTGAGACAGAAAAGTAAAAATTTCCTACTAGCAGCATTTTAGTTAACCAGACTACATTTTTAAGGAAAGTTGTACTTCCCTAATTTTGCTTATAACAATACTCCATTGTGAGATAACTTACCATTTTGTGCAATGAATGTGCTAATATACAATAAGAATTTGTAACTTCTTTCTGCGTGTTATTTTATAAATCCCTACGTAAAATTTGTGCTAACGTGTGCATTTTTAAAGTGTTCCAGCCCAAATGTCCATTTAATTCCTCCTGCATTTTAACAAATTAGCATGTACTAGCGCAGTATGGATTCATAAATCCTGGACACCATTTTCATTTTTCATATTCTGTCAACGCTAAGTATGGTTAGGTTCTACTCGTAATATGTTGGCGAAATATATTAAAGCTTTGGCAATTTATTTGGTTACGACATTTTTACCTTTTTCATTAATTTCGTATATTTTAGAAAGCGCCTTAAAACGTAACTTGTGAACTTGAGAAATTATATTAGCTCTTCTTTTGCCAGTAAGGCAGCCTCGAGACAGGGAAAGGATGTAAAATCTCCCGGCCCAGGTATGCAGGGACGTTTTGTTGGAGGGGAGTTTAAGATATAAGAAAAGCCCTAAGCCCCAATTCGGCCATATTTGCCAAAAACCTTCCGGAGAACCAAATGCAGTAAAAATAAAGCAACACAATACGAAACTAGGAAAATATATTTAACAAAATCTAATTTTTAAAGCTTAACAAATGAAAAATGTAGCTGAAACAAGTTATTCATAAACTTCGCTGTCGGACTTGTCAGAATGATCGATGTCCTCTTCCTCTTCATCAGATTTATCATCTTCGGGCATGTCAACGTCGCTGCTGTTACCATTAGTATCCGTCGTTACAGTGCTCTGCGATAGAATATCCTCGCCGTGCAAATCCCGATTCTTTAAATTCCCCATCCAAAACGCCGCCGAGCAATTATTAGCCACCAGCGCCGCCTTTACCCTATAAATCAAAGTTTCCAACACCAACCTAAACTGAGGCACGTGGGCCACCAAACCCGCATCTTTGGTCAGCTTGGACTGGCAGCACAAATGATGGAGGAAGCGAGTATTAGTCTGCATAGTCTTTAAAATCTCCACCACGCCATCAGGTTCCGATTTGAGCATGATTTCCAAAATTGGTATCCCGTGTGAGAGGAAGACTTTTAAAATCGCGATTGATTTCTTCAGGAAGGTGACTAAGTTGGGTCTGCTTTCGTGGAGTTTGGCGATGGTCATCAGCCCTTGCATTGTGAGTATGGTTGTTTTCCAGACCGTGAGATGCCCTTGATTGGTTAGGGATTCGATTTCGATTTTTATTCGATTGTAGAGGGCGTTGCACAACGCTCGGTAGAAGATGTGGAAGTTGGTTTTGTCGATGCTACGTAGCATTGGCAAGCTGTCTTCTTTGGATGTTAGGTTTGGTGCTTGATTTTGCAAGGTTGTTACGAGACCGCATAAGGTTTTAATGTTGGCGCCGTCGAGGTACGTCTCAATTAGTAAGTTGATGTATGCCAAGAATTGTTTACCTGTGTCCAAAGAGCCATTGTTGTTGTACCATCTTTTGCTTAGTAACTCGTGGGCAGCGCTAATGATGATTTTCTTGCTTTCTGCCGATAGCATAATTGTGAATAAGGCGTTCATTAGTTTAATGAGTGAAGCGGCATGTGATACATGAAGGCAATGCTTCGTGTAGGTTGCCAAACGGTTTATCAACTCTACAGATAGCTTACTAGCTGATATGAATGTTAGGGAAGTATTTGGTTGCATGGCTTTTAGCAGATCGCGAAGTAAATCTAAATTTCTGGAATGCTGGAAACCGGACCAAGAAAAAACGGCAACTAAGGCGTCGAGTATCAAGCCGATGCAAGCTTTCAACTTATTAGCTTCAGCGGTAAAAATTTCTAGCATGTCATCTCTATCTGTTGCATCCAATATCTCCCCAATTCTTTCGATGATTAAAACCATGTGTTTATTGATGTTCGGCAGGATCAACCTACAGTCATATATCAGATTCATCGGGTTGACGGCGCTTAAATGAGAGAGATCATTTTTCTTGCCTTGTGTCAAAATTGTAAATTTGCCGTTGAGATCCTTGAGTAGAAAATTAAGCTGATCCAGAGTTAATGTGGTGGTATTTTCAGTGCTGTCAGATGCCAGAGGGTATTTTAGCAAAATGACCACATCCGTGTCTAAGTCTCTGAAGTTGATTTGGTAATCGAAGGCAGTTCTTTTAGGGGTATTTTTCGCGGGGGCGGTTGAACTTATTGTTTCTTCTGGGGCGGTTTCGTTCGGTTTTGCTTTCTTAGCGCGTTTAGGCTTTTCTATTTTTCCTTCCGGTTTAGAGGGTTGCGGAAGTGAATCAAAATAACATTGGGGCAGCTTATGCTCTGGTATATAACTCATGCAAGTTGTTAACAAATGTTCCACTTCGATTAAATTCTGTAACCTTTGTATGACCTTGAGGCGCAGAGTTTTGTTTTTTTGAGTTACAAAGCCGCTGATTATCTCCCGGAACCAGTTGATGCAATGAAATAAGCAGTCCGCGTATTG
This sequence comes from Dastarcus helophoroides, assembly GCA_028583605.1. Lineage (NCBI taxonomy): Eukaryota > Metazoa > Arthropoda > Insecta > Coleoptera > Bothrideridae > Dastarcus > Dastarcus helophoroides. The sequence goes on along the minus strand of CM053327.1, from coordinate 6,891,855 downwards.
TTTAAGTTGATCATGGTGCAAGCTGTCTATGAAATCAACTTTGGGCAGAATTATCCCGCACCCTAGTAGAGCGTCTATTGTGGAGAGGTCACCACCTTCCTGCTTGTAATGAAGTAAACGCAAAAGTCGGAAATGCGACGCTAGGACCAATATGGAACTGTTGCGACACGTTTCAGGTTGTAAAGTTAATTCAGCTACATTTACGTGAATGGGGGAAGTCATTTCCTCCTCTGTATTCAGCGAGTAGTCCGAAATGAAATCCAAATCGTTTACCCCACTCGGTATCGCCTCGGCGATAAAAGTCGTTTGAAAATCGTTGGTTACGTTTTCAAAGAGCCAAGCGGAGAAAAATTTGTCCAAGTTGTTATTAGCGACAACCATGGACGCCAACTGGTCGTAAAATAATCCCAAATATTCGGCAGAGTCAGATATGTAAGCGTTTGTTAGTTCGAGAATATCAGCAGCTTCTCTGATGCGCCCTCTAGGTAAATCTTCAACTGTCATTGACTCGTTATCTATACTGAGATCAGATTGATCCTCAAGAGTGGAAGCGATATGTTTCGCCATTACAACCGATGAAATAATCCCCTTAAACTTCGGATTTTTTTTAAAATTAGCCAACTGTTTGCGAATTATGATATGTAATTCGTCTTTGATGCTAGACAGCGAATCGTCAGCGTTTACACCAGCCGTCAAGCGGCACAAAATCTCAAACAAATCCCTCACGTCGCTCAAACACAAATATTCCATGTTTTCTAACAGTCTCATCAGCAATGGGGCGTAACGTCGCATCTTCTCCTCTTCAGTTGCTACCAAATCTTTCAGAATATTCAAAGCAGGACCCACATCATTCATCCCGATCAACGTTATCAAGTTATCAATCAGCTCTTTCCTACAATGAGCCGGCGTATGCTCATGACTAAACAATAATTTAAATAAAGTCGACGCAAATTCGATAACATTCGCTTCCCTCGAAGTTCTCAACAAATTACGACCAACTTCCACCATCGAATAGAAATAATTCTTCAACAACTGCTGAGAAAGATACTTTTCAAACAATCGCTCCAACTGATTGCATTTAAACAAACCTTCTTTCACCCGCTTGCGAAACAACAGCTCAATATTCCGCTTCCTTTGGTACGCCTTCGCGTGCAACATGAACAGAATCAAAAAATCAACCGCCTTATGGTCGCTATGCACCCTAATTCCCCCAATCACACTCAACCACCCCTCGTAATACATCTTGGGCCCCGCCGTCAGCATTTGCAACTTGGTAAAGATGGCCACTCTGTCGGCATCCGCCTGCGTGGATGTACCATGGGTCAGCGAGGATGGCGCCCCAGTTTGCGTAGGAAATGTGCGTGGCCCGACCACCGGTATAATATTATCGAGAGCGTTCCTGATCTTAATCAAAATATTTGCAACGTTCTGCGGCTTGTTGTCATAGAGCAAAAACTCTAGTAGATAAGGGAATGTTTTTGGGGCGATGCCGGCGAGCATCCTTCCCAAAATCCGCTCTTGCACTTGGGTTCGCATCCACGGTTCGAGTCGGAGCGCGTTCAGGCAGTCTATCACGGCGGCCGTGAGTTTTTCGTTTTCCATTAATTCGCAAAGTTGTTTGGATACTTCGCCGTATTGGTCATCGGGTATTATGTGCGGGATGGAATTGAGGATTTCCATCTGGACTGGTAATGAGCCGATGTCTAGGACATCGAGTAATTTTGAGGCCAGGTTGGCCGAGTTTTTAATGTGGGCGAGGAAACGTAGCGGGTTGAGAAGCATTCTTAACCAGGAGGTATCGTCTTGGTTGTCTTCGGATGCTGCAGAGATGATTTCGTCCAGAAGAATATTCATGGCTTCTTCCTGGAGGCTCTCAGTCTTAAGAAGAAGTCTGAAAAGCGTTACTGAATTTATTTTTCGTTTTTGCATTCGAAATTTCCAGAAACATTTTATTAATGTCGACATTTTTAGAAAAGTTGGAAATTTAATACCAAAAAATCCTATTTTCAAGTTTACAATCCCAATTTTGAGTTTAAAATTGGAAATTTGAAAATAAACTCGAAAATTCGTGGAAAAAAGATAAAGTTTCGAGATTAATAAAATTATCGGAAAAAAAAGAATTTGGAAACAAAATGCCGTTAAAATAAATCTATTTTCAATTAATTCTGTACACATCTAATTATTAGCAAGGTTTTTTTTCTTTAACTTGTACAAAGTTTTGTTTGGGAAATATTTTTTAAATGTTTAAATAAATGAAGTTTTGGGACAAAAACAGAAGCAGCAAAAAACCTGTACACGCATCTATCGGGTGTTCAAATGAAGTCACCAAGTGTGCTATGACATTTTGTTAGAAGGCTCGATTGTTTTGATTGACCTGTCAACAGGGATGTAACATCGTTCATAAAAACATCGATGTTTGAACATCGATATTTTTTTCAATGAAACATCGATGTCTCAAACATCGGCATTCGCTAATGATACATCGATGGTTTTTAAATATTTAATTGTCAGTTTAAAAAGTCAAAATTAGGAAGGTGTAGAAAGGACAGTAATTTAAAAGGATTTTTTTTAGAAATTCCGAAATTAAAGTTAAAATTTCGAGTCTAATCTTGAAATTTCGACTTTTTTCTCGAAAATTTGCCTTTTTTTTTTTAATTTCTCCTTTACGTAATTTCGACTTTTTTCTAGAAATTTCGAGATTAAAGTCAACATTTTGACCATAAGTTGAAATTTTGGCTTGGAATTTCAAGAAAAAAGTTGATATTACAAGATTAAAGTCGAAATTTCGAGAAGAAACTCGAAAATTCGTCTTTAAACCCCAAATTTATAAAACATTTTATTTTCAAATTAATGGGCTTTCTACGCCTAATTTATTTAATTATTTGTTATGAAATGATAATTATTTTCCTTCTGAATTTAAACCTATATTTTATTTATTTTTTTCCTCCAAATTTTGATTTAAAACAGAAACTCTTTTTTTTGAACCGAAAGTTACGTTTGAAGATTAAAATGTTCAAAATAGGTAGACATTTCGAGATTGCAGCACTACATTGGAGAAAAACTAAAACATTTAAAGGTTAAACTAAAAATTTTAAAAATTCTCAATTTAATCTCAAATATTTATAAAAAATGCTCGAATATTAGATAAAAATTCAAGGTCAAACTCCGGATTTGAATAAAAACCTCAAATTTCGGGAAAAACTAAAATCTATAAAAATAAATTTTGGTTTAATACAAAATTTTGGAGTTTTGAAAAATAAACGAATTTTAAAAATGTCAACGCTGAATCATTAGCGATGCATATCCAAAGTGTAATTCGCATTTACTCATGGTTGTTTAAATTTTGTCAAATACACTTTCAGGTTATTTAAAAATTGTACCATTTGGGCAAATTCGTGAATTTGAGCACCAGCTTATCGAATGTTAATCTAGCTCGCCCCGTAGAAGACAGCAACTCAACCAAACCAGATCATATCGAGAGTACAGCTACTTCAGTTTCCTCGAAAATATAACAGAAGCTCTGATTAAGGGGGCCAACACTAATAACGAACTGGTAACTCGGGCCTCGAGCATTTTTAAAAGAGCCAATATTTTGAAAAATAACTTAAACATTTTGAGGAACTTTTAAAAAACATTTGAATTTTGAAAAATGTTGAAATTTTCATAAAAAAGAAAATTTCAAAGAAACATCTGGTTTTTCCAAAAAAAGTTGCAATAAAAGTCTTTTTAAAAGTGAGAAAACAATTTGTAAAAATGCTAAACTTCTCAAAAGTCTTAATTTAAAAAAAAAGCGAAATTTTGAGAGTAGCACTAATTTAAAAAAAAGATCAATAGAATTCAAAATTTTTTTAAACCAAATTTTCAAAAAAAATCTTTTTAAAAAGGTCTAAATTTTAACGGACCAATTTTGAATCGAAATTGTCATAGTCAAAATTTAGAAAAATATCGACATTTTCATAAAAAGTCAAAATTCCAATAAGATTTCTAAAAATGTGGAAATTCTGAAAGAATAGTAAAAAAATTGAAAGCAAAATTTTTTAAAAATATGAAAAAATTCAATTAAAAAACAATGCAAATTTTTGAAGTCATTTGAAGATAAATCGTAATTTTGAAAAAAGAATATTTCAAAAATTTTAAAATAATGTCGAAAATTGAAAAATATCGAAATGTTCAAAAAGAAAATCGAAATTTCGAAAAAAGTCTACATTTTCAATACAATTGGAAAATTTCAAAAGATGCTGAAATTTTTAGGAAAAATTCGGTTTTTTTTATTAAAAGACGAAATATTCAAAAAAGCCAAACTTTTTTATAAATAGTCATAATTTAACTTTAAAAAATGTTATTTTGAAAAAGTAAGGATTTAAGGATACAATTCGAAATTTTGAGAAATAGCCAAAATTTTGAAAAATAACCGAGATTTTATAAAATGTGATTTGCAAAAATCGGAATTTTTAAAATAGTTGAAATTTCAAAATAAACTCAGAATTAAAAAAATCGACAATTAAAAAACATCAAAATTTTCAACAAAAATTCGAAATTACGAAAATTACAAATTTTGGATTTTTAAAAAATAGATTTTAAAAATATCGAAATTTTTAAAAAAGCCACAAACAATTTTTAAAAAATTAACATTTTCAAGAAATCAAAAGTTCAATTTTTGAAAAATGTTAAATTTTTCATTAAAAATTAAAAATTTTAAAAAAATTGAAACTGCGAAAAAATTCAAACTTTTTAAAAAAGTCAGACTAGATTTTTGAATTGTGAAAATTTTTAGAATTCTACTATTTTCAAAAAGAAACAAAATTTTGAAGAAAGAAAAAAAGAATTCAACATTTTTTAAAAAACAAAATTGAAATACTAATTTTCAAAATATTTTAAAAAATTCCAAATTTTCGGAAAAATCAAAATTTTGAAAAGCAGATGAATTCTGAGAAAATTTTTAATAGTCGAAATTTTGAATAATATTGACATTTTTATGAAAAGTTTAAATTTTCAATAAAAAGTCGAGTTTTGCAAAAAAGTGTATATTTTGCAAAATTCGAATTTTGTAAAAAAGCGTTTTGAGCCGAAAATTGCGTTTGAAGATTAAAATTTTCGAACAAGGTAGATATTTCGAAATAAGAGACATATATTCGAAGAAAAACTTCAACATTTAAAAGTTAAACTCAAAATTCTAAGTTTTCACGTTGATCTTAAATATATATAACAAATATTCGAATTTTCGACAAAAATTTATAATTAAGGTCCGAATTTGGAGAAAAAAGTTGAAATTTCGAGAAAAACTAAAATGTATAAAAATTAAATTTGGTTTCATGAAAGTTTTTGGAAAGATTCAAGGTTTCTCAGAAAATTTGGAATTAAAAAATGTGCATTTTCAAATTTAAGCTCGGAATATTGATAAAAATTTCTAATTTCTGGTAGTAAGTATTAAGATTTGCTTACTCAAAAACTGACAACTTCTCAAATATTCCACATTTGGAAATTAGGTTCGAAAATTTAGACTTTTGTCTAGAGATTTTGAATTGAAATAAGAAATTAACAAAATTAGAACTTCAAAAAAAGCGAATTTATGTAAAGAAAGTTGTCTTAAGAGGAAATAAAAATTTGAAGTTTAAACTAGAAATCTTCATAAAGAAAAATTTTCTTTTCGTTTCTAAATTTAAAATAATAAATATTAAATGCATAATAAATAATTGTGAATTTAAAATCGAAATTATAAAAATTCAGTTTATGCTTTCGAATTTTCAAAGTTAATCCTTACAAAACTTTTCAAAAAATTTACATTTTTCTTTAAAAATTTCGGCTTTTTTACAGATTGCATAGTAAAAATATCTAAACTATGAATTTTCGGATAATTGTACTGTTTGTACTGACTACTGAGGCATATAAATTCAGCATCAATTTGTTAAATACACACTGCTGCCACCGGGTGACTAGTTACAAAATTGTGTGGACGTTTGTCCCATCAATTCTATGCAACAGATGACGCTAATTCTGTCGCGATGCGTTACATCGATTTTTTAAACATCGTTTATAAATTAAACGATGTATCGATATTTTTTTTGCTTTAGCATTGATGTTAAAACATCGATGTTCACAAACGATATATCGATGTTTTGAAAACATCGAACTATCATTTGCATCCCTACCTGTCAAAGGTCACTTTTATGCAGCAGAATTTGGATTTGATTTTCTAAGACAAAGAGCAATCCTTCATTTTCTTCAGGCGTGGATTCAGAATTTTGTTTAGGAAGCTGCAATTTTTGTTTGGTATTGTTTACCTTTGAGGAATTTAAAATCATGTTGATAACTAAAAAAAAAAATCAAATTATGTGCATTCTTCTACAATATCTTGTAATAGAATTTAAGAACCAAGAACAAGGTCCATTGATTCGATTGGTCGACAAATTCTTCAACAATATTCTGTAATAACATTTGATGTCAAAAAAAAAAGGATTGATCTTTGTAAAATTTATAACGGGCTCCAAATTATATTGGCGACTAAAAACAAGTCGCAAGAACAATTGAACAAAAATAGCTTCTACAATATCCTGTTATAAATTAAATTTTGACGAAGAAGGTCGATTGTCCCAAAATTTCGTGAGATACTCCACAATAATATTTGGCGACCAATTTTTGCGACTACACAGTGGGTCATCAGAGGAGGGAGAGGGGCAAATGCCCCTGCATTCGCGCCTGATGTCCTTTGGTGAAACATGAAGATTTGAATTAACGAGATGCACAATTTCATAAAATGGTGAATCCCTTTAAGATCTTCAAGTGATTTTATACATTTTTTGGTCTAGGTTTGTTATGATAGCAATTCAAATATATTAAAACTTTGCAATTTCCAATCACTGATAACCTAATTAAAAGATACGTTGAAAACATAGAAGAATTTTCATAGCCAATTTTACGACTTTTTCATTTGAATACTTCATACTTAGCTTACCTAAATAAAGACTCCTGTTCCATATTATGTCCAGGTACATGAGCACTGCCCTCAGGGCCCCTTTTTAAAACCGACAGCAGTAAGCTCTTTCGAAAGTTCTTCTCCTTTCGACAAAAGATTTTTAAACCTTTCGAAAATTGTTCCACATTTTCCAACGCCACACCATCGTTAATAAAACGTTCCAGATCTCGAACCACTAAAGCTTGCTCTTGAATTAAAATATTAGGGTCGTCTTGAGAACTCAATTCAAAACCACTTTTGCGGAGAACTTCTTTGAAGTAATCAGATGGGTTGGCCTGGGACGAAGAAATATCTTGTGAGTTCATTTTAACGATTAGAGTTTAAATGTTTAAATCTACCAGAACTATCATTACATGATAATAATCCAGGTAACTTGGAAAATACTGGTAATAAATAAAAATATTTGTTCATTTACAAGTCTATAATTTCTAACCTATAAAAGTGTAAACATATTTTAAATTTGACAGATACTTGCGCGCCAGGCCGGTGACGTTAGAAATGAACTATGGCGTCCTAATTACCGCGAATATTTGAATCTATATCAACACAGTTTGACCTGTTACCATATAATTATTTAATTACATATAATTATCTATTAGAATGAAAGTTCAATGTAAATTTGATTAAAATAAATACCTAAGACAGCTTTATAGCTTCACAGGTATAACTCACTCACAAAATATTTACTTACCACCACGAAGATGGCGTCAGTGACGTAATACTTTCGAAGCCGTTTAAGCTGTCATTTTCAGCTTCTTTTTTATTTTTCCTTGAAATTTCGCTTTTTTCCAAAATGTTCTATTTTTTTTTTCGAACGATCATGATCTCGAAATATCGAAGTTTTTTGCGAAATTTCGATAAGTTTTAATATTTTGAGTTTTTTATTAGAAATTTTTATTTTTATCTCAAACTTTCGATTTTTTTCTGAAAATGTCCAGTTGAAATTTAAAAATAAAACCCGAAAGTCGAAAATGGAGAAATAAAATGCGAAAAAATAATAAGCACTCCTCAATTTGTTTCTCTTTCTTTTTTATATTTCAAGTTTTTTATTATAATTTTAGCATTTTAAAATGTCAAATTGCCACTTTCAGTTGTTTTTTTCGAAAATATCGAAATATCCGTCTTTTGTTGCGAAATATTGCCAATTAAATTGGAAATTTCCGTTTTGTTTTATGAAATTTAAATACTTAGTTTAATCCTGAAATTTCGACTTTAAAGTAAAAATTCTACATTCATATAAAAACTTTGACTTTTATCTCGAGACACAAAGTGGGAATTTATTATTAAAAATATTGAATATCCCAAAATTTACAAAACATTAAAGTTGATATTTTATCAAAAAATTAGATACTTAAAGTTAAGGCCAAAATTTAAAACCAGAAGCGAAACATTTTGGCATCCCCAAACTCTGTTTGGAGACGGGATAGATTACGAAGAAAGCGGAACATCGCTGCCCCAAAATAAATACCGCTTGGGGTGGAGCGCCCATCTTGCGTACATCAGTCTCAGTACGTCATCGTTTAGAAGACGATGAGGCGATTTCGTCACGTAACGTTTTTTAAATATTAATAAAATAAAACCTCGTACAAAGTATTAATCCGTGACAAGGTGAATTACCTAAAAATGGAATATGAACACAGGCTAACAAATTTGAAAAGTAAACATTAGCTTAGTTACAATAAATTACATAATCTTGACGCGAGTGAAAGATTGATAGCGTCTGCTCTAATATTATAAGTAATTTCAGAGAATATAATAGTCTTCAATAATGTTGTAAATTTCTAAAAAACTGCATGAGTGACCTAAATACGAATATATTTATCTGGTTTAAGTCAACTTTATCAACAGCATTTTAATACATCATCATAATGCATACTAGATAGAGTTGATTCGTTCAAAGATTGTCACACGTCACAATATTCATATGAAGTTGAGTCAATTTAGTGATTAAATTTGTCACCTTTTTTTCGAAATTTCCTAAAAATATTTTTCTGTAAAAGTTCACCTTTTTTAATAAAATGTTGATCTTATTTTACGAAAATAAACAAATTTTTAGAAATGTTCAAATTTCCGAACCAGACGAATTTACAGGAAAAACTGGGACCTAACCATAAGACATGGAATTTTGACTTTTGAAATTTAGGCAATATGTCAAATTTTGAAAAAAAATATTATATTTCTGGAAAGTTAAATTAAGAAGAAAGTTCACATTATCAGAAAAATACGAAGGCGTAGAAAGGACATTGTTAAAATGAAATTTTTTTTTTAGAAATTTCGAGTTTAGAGTCGAAATCTCGACTTTAACCTCGAAATTTCGACGTTTTTCTTGAAATTTGACTTTTTTTTAAATTTCGACTTTTTTTTCGAAATTTCGACTTAAATCTCGAAATTTCGACTTTTGTCTCGAAATTTTGACTTTAATCTTGAAATTTCGACTTTTTTCTCGAAATTTCGACTTTAATGTCGAAACTTCGACTTTTTTTCTTGAAATTTCGACTTTTAATCTTGAAATTTTAACTTTAATCTCGAAAGTTCGAGAAAAAGGTCGAAATTTCAAAAAAAAGTCGAAACTTCGAGATTAAAGTCGAAATTTTAAGATTAAAGTCGAAATTTCGAGAAAAAAGTCAAAATTTCGAGATTAAAGTCGAAATTTCAAGAAAAAATAGAAATTTCTAAAAAAAAATTTTAATCGATATCTTTCTACGCCTTTGTAGAAAAAGTCAAATATCAAGAAAAATCGCGGAAGTTAAAAAGACTAAGTATTTCAAAAAAAAAAGAAATTCCTTGAAAAAATCAAAATTTCGAGTCGAAATTTTCAGAAAACATTCCGAAGGAGGAAGTCTTATTTTGAAAAAGAATTGAAATTTGCGAAAAGAAATTCAAAATTTCAAGAAAAAAAAACGAATTTCGCGGAAAAAGTCGAATTTTCCAGAAACATGAAAGACTGAATTTTGGAAAAAAGTGGAAATAAGAGAAAAAAAACAGAAATTTAAGAATTAAGTAAGAAATAGAAAAAGCACGAATTTTGAAAAAATATGGAAATTTTGCGGAGATCAAATGTTGAGAAAGAAAAACAAGTTTTTGGAATAACGAAGAAATTTAGAAAAAAAACGAATGCCGAACCCGAATGCTGAGAAAAAAATAAATATTTGGGAAAAGAACCAATTCAAGGAAAAAGTTTAATTTTCCAGAAACATAAAAGATGGACGATAAAAGTCGCAATTTCAAAAAGAGACAAATTTTGAGAAAAATGACAATTTCGAGAAAAGTACGAATTTCGAGAAAAAACAAAGTTAAATTTTGAGAAAAAAGTAGATTCTTGAGAATAAAGGCAAGAATTTAAAAGAAACATTTTGAGGAGGAGGTCGAAATTTTAGAAAAAGGTCATATTCTTGGAATAAAGTTAAAATTTCGAAAAAAAGACGAATGTTCAGGCAAAAAATGAAATTTCGAAAAAAAAAAGAATTCGTGGATAAAGTTGAAACTTCTAGAAACGTAAAAAATCGAAGATGAAGGTCGTAATTCTAAAAAAGGACGAATTTTGAAAAAAAAATTTAGGAGAAAATAAAAAAAATCTGAATGTTGGGAAGAAAATTGAAATTTAAACAAGGAATTCGAAAAATTCAAGGAAAAAATTGACATTTCCATAAACTAAACTAGATGATCAAAAATAAAAGTTGTAATTTCGAAAAAAGATGAAATTTGAAAAAAATGATGATGTAATTTCGAAAAACCTTGAATTTCGAGGAAAACGAAAGTTAAACTTAGGAAAAAGTCGATTTTTAAGAGCAAAATCGAAATTTCGAAAAAACAACTAATTTCGAAAAAAAGGTGAATATTAAGAAAACAAAATTAAATTTTCAGAAAAAAAAATTCGAGGAAAATGTAGTTTCCAAAATGCGAAAAACAAATTTTGAATAAAAAGGCGAAATTTGAAAAAATTATTGAGTAGATCGAAATTTACAAACATTTCAAATTCTTCCAGAGAAAGTCAAATCGAAATTTAAGACCAAGAAATTGGCGACTACGATTTTGTCCTGGGGGAGGGGGGAGTATGCATTCATATTTCTATGGTAGTCACTGAGCTCTATAAGGTTGTAACGAATTTACAAGTATCAGTAATGTATATTTCTATTTTTCTAGGGTGGGAATCCACCACCTTTGCCCCTACCGCTAGCTACGCCAATGGACAAAAAAAAAATTTTGCAACTTGTAAGAGGTCACGCAAACATTCAAATAAAAGTCTATTTAATCCAAATGATTTATTTCTGAATCAGGCAGGCGAATCTTTCTTATATTGTACACAGACCACGGATTATAGAACAAGGATAGTGCACGCTCTATATTGGCCATGTATAAAAATTTCTTTCTCTCTCTTTCAATAGCCATATTTATTTACTCCGTTTCTCATTGGTAGCAGAAATCCATCACTCCTGATATCACGAGAACCTACTTTCTAGTCGCTCTTTCGACACATTTTCTGTGATAGAGCACTATCCTTCTTCTATAATCCAAGACACCCATATATGTAATACTTCTATATGGCCAGCTCCCTATTCTCTTCACGAGTTTGTTCCAACCAAATTCGACAAAGATGGAACATGAATTAATGGCGAGTATTGCGCATGAATTGAACAAAATGAACCAATCGCTACGCGCGGGTTAAACGGGTGTTTATGTTTGGCCGTGCACAGCTGACTTTGGCCACGCACAGATGATTTGTAGCACCTGCGCATTGCGACTCATTAATTCGTGTGAAGGTCAGCGAGAAAGAGAAGTCTTTCTCATGAGAAACGAGGAACTGGCCATATAGAAGTATTACATATATGAAGACACCGACATATTCTATGTTCCCTCTTGACATGCGCACCGCTACCAATTGACAAGTGACAGATAACAACTGTAGCGCAGGCGGCAAATTCAAATGCGGGAGCTGAACTAACATAACGCTTGCCTGCGTATGTTAGAAAAGAACAAGCACCCTACTCTGCTCCACGGTGCCATAGAAAATTGGATTTGCTTTCGATTCTCTTTACAACGTTTAATCTACAAAACTCAATCGATAAATTTGTGTTATACGTTGTATTTGTCACAAAAAGTTAGGTTATATCTACAGTTTTTGCACTCTCTTCGAATTAGGCGCACACAAGCGGATTCAGCGCTATAACGCAAAAAATTACTATTTTCACCACAACTGTCCATGAGAAGTATGTTTCTAAATTCCAAAATACAACGCATAATACAAATTTTCATTGATGTGGATCCGGCTCTTCAAAGTATTGAATTTTTAAATATTGAACAAACCCTGTAGTTTTCAGTAATTGTTAATAAAAACGGACCACACTAGTACAAGGGTAATTAGATTAGCATTTAGATTAGTATTTCTGGGAACGCTAATTCTGCTCGAAAAATACGTTATTGCTAATTAATTAGGTACGAAGTTGAAACATGAATTGAAATATTTTACGGTAAAAGCTGAAGTCGATATTCTGTGATAATTCACATTAATAACTTGGAAAACAAAAGACTATTCTGCTTTAATTTAACTAATATTGTTGTGCAAAGTATATATTATACATCATAAGGTGCTCTTGGTATTAAAACAGAATAACGGTATCTTTAAAATACTCCTGAAATCACTTAAACAGTTGACTCAAAGAGCCCGCCAAGCGCAAGCGTACGTTTACGGAAACAGAATTCATACCATCATGTGATCCAAATTCTGTCCTTTTGACCAAAAAAAGTAATTAATCGCCTCAGCTCTCAACAATAAGACTTATTATTTTTTAAATAGGTTAATTATTGTAACAGTTTCCCAAAGCCTAATTTTAATTTATTATAAAAAGTATTAAATTTGACACTCAGCAGACGTGAATTTAAAGTGACATCAGACAGATTACCAGCCAGGCTCGAATTTGATTGGTCCACCGGCGAGCCCTAACTTAAAAGCCACCAATAGCGACGCGATATTCATCCACACTCCGGCTGAAATTTCTTATCGTCATATGACCGAGCCGACCGAACTAGCTGGTGACTTCTGTCGAACGTAGGCCATATTGTCAGTGGCTTCGCAGGTTCCTAGGTGTGTAGTGCCAGTTTTAGTCCAATAGGACCAGTAAATACTCTTAAATAACCACACAAAATGCCAATCGACGATGAACATCCCGTCTACGCGCCTTTCTTTGGAGTTATGGGGGCCTCAGCTGCTATTGTTTTCAGTGGTAAGTACCGTATTCACTTAGCTGCTACAGTATCGATTGATTCGATTATAATTTTTTCGCGTTAAAATTAACGTATTCTGCGAGGAGAATCCGTTAACTAGTTGAAGCTTTAAGTTATTTGTTTAATCTAAAAACGGAATATTCCGGGTTTATTCGCTTTATTAACCCAAAAACTATATTACAACCATGGGCGTAGTGTAACTCATATGCCAATTTTCTATTAGTCATAAAAATAAACCTGCTTAGTCTACTGTATTCGTAGTGGTGATTCTTTTCGTGAAAATTTATCCGCAAGTTCATTCATTTAACCATGTATTTTGACCCACTTTGCGAATACTTGAACCAGATCACATGCTTTTTGACCCACCCGTCGAAAACATCGTCTGCAATTAATTTCAGTGGTTGGATAGCTGAAAAACGAAGCTTTTTCTATTCGATGTAATACCAGCTTTAAACGCGCCCCAAAGGAGGCGTTAATAAGTTCTTCAATTACAAAGTCAATTAGAGTTGTTTTTTCGAAATAACGCGACCAGGGTATGACGGTTTATCAATTTTGGGGTTACTTTGAGTTGTGACAGATGTCATTTTTTGACGTTTTCAGTGGCTGTAACAGGTGGGTGTAACCTCAAAAAACATGATAAGCACCTGAGTAGCATGTGACTTCAAGGTTTCTTGAATAATCACATGAAATTCATTATTATATAACGGTTATGAATGAATGAATTTCTTGCAATTCGTAATGTTCATTGATACTAACAATGGTAGCGGTTTAGCAGAATAAACTAGTTTTATATGTTATGAATGCGTACCAGTAGAAGTTTTTTAAATCGTGGATTTTGGCGTTTAGATTTCTTGAAATAACCCCCCGAAAAATATTTTAATTTTACTCACGTCGTCCACTGTCTATTTCCATTTTTTTTAGACATTTGTTGTTTAAATAACAAAAAACCTAGCTGGATGATAAAAAACCTAAATTTCGTTGAAAATGTATAATACCTTTTTAGTTAGGTAGTTTCCTTGTGCTGCTATCTTTCTAAATTGTTTACATGTTTGTTGATGTCTGATTGGGGCAGACTTGCCAACTTATACGACACATTTACCTCTAAAATCAATGAAAAATTCCTAAATTTAAAACAGTGCAGGTTCAGTTATAAAAAAGATGACGTCAAATAGTTTATGACATGCATAGTCTCCAAAAGCAATCAGAACTACCCAAAAGTGCCTCGTAAAAATGCATATAGAAATATTTTCCCTCTAATAAAGAAAGGTTCACCTTTTTTGCTCCTAAATTTAGGTGTAGAATCTGTAAGTTGGCAACCCTGAATTTGACCATTTTGTTTTAAACTGATTTCTCTCTACAAGTTTCTTGACCGGTCTTATTTCAACAAATTATTGATCATTTAACTAATTTATGTTGCTGAGCATCTTGATGTCTGAATCTAGTACAATAAATTCACGTGATTATGACGCTATTGTTTCTATCTTATCTTGCGTGAATTCTTGTATGTCTTTAATCTAATCTCTTTGTTTAATTATGCGGGAGCACTATTGTAAATTGTAATAAAATCTAAAATTTCACTTAGTAATATCAGTTTTCAATTATAAATCTAAAATTTTCAATTATTAGGTTTTAGATTTAATCTCGCTACTTACTTAAATAAAATCATTTCGCAGACGACCGGTTGATGACGTCATTTTTAATTTTATGTAGTAAAGAGAAATAATTCATTAAATTGTTACAAATGCAAAAGAATTATGGCAGCTGTATTTTATTTTAAGATTTTTTTGTCGGTGACTTTATATTCCACAATATACAAGGTGTCTCAGTCATTATGTCATTCATTTTAACCACGTAATTCGAAGGGCCAATAAAATCGAAAATATTTTTTTGTTATTCGATCTTTTAAGTGATGGACACATCAACTCATAAACTCAGAAGTTTAATAAAATCAAAAAAAGTTACTTTACTGAAATATGCTGTCGAGTTTAGACTCGAAATGTCGTGAAAAAAGTTGGAAATTAATAAATTATTATTACGTTATGTACTAGCTATTACCCACAACTTCGTTCGCGAAATTAGGAAGTATCAAATATCGATGACAAAGCTAAATGATGTTATTAGATTATAGGGCGTCGTCAGAGTATTACCTATGCTTTCTGGATATAATATTAGTTTGGAAGCATTTCTTTTCCATGATAAAAAGAACCCTATTTTTTATCTTGCATTCTAAGGAATTTACTTCAGTCGTGAAAAGCTAACAAACAGGCGGACAAACGATTTGTAAGAACCCATAGAAAAGCTAAGAAAATCTCAGCTTTCTAGATATAATATTAATTTGGATGTATTTGAAACAGTTTTCCGTAATAAAAAGCACTCTACGTTTTATCTCGGGTTTCAAGGAATCTCCACATCAAGTTTCGTCGAAATCGGTTCAGTAACTGAGCTGTAAAAAGCCAACAAAGAGACGGACAGACGAACACATTTTTGCATTTTTATTTAGTTAGAATTCAGATTTACACGATGCAGTAAAAACCTCTAGAAATTTCAAGAAAATCTCAACTTTCTGGCTGTAATATGAGTTTCGAAACAGTTTACCGCGATGAAGAGGGCCCTATTTTTTACTTCCTCTATGTCAAATCTTCGAAATTGGTTCAGTAACTGAGCCGTAAAAAGCCAACAAACAGACGGACAGACGAACAGTTTTCAAAAAAAAAAATTTCAAAAGAAAATTGTATCCTTCAAAAGTCGCAACTTAAAAAAAAGCCGAAATTTCATTAATAAGGATTAACTTTCAAAAAAAGTCAAAACTTCAAGAAAAAGTCGCAAGATTAAAAACTGGTTGGAATTTCCAAAAAAAAAGAATTAATCACATTAAAAAAAATTAGAAATTTCAGAAAAACCCTTCATTTGCAAGAAACAATTTAAACTTCGAGAAGATAAAAATTTTGAAAACAGTTTAAACTCGCAAGACGAAATTCTGAAAAAAGTCGAAATTTTACTAAAAGTGAAAATTTTTTAAAAAAGGTCCAATGTTTATTAAATAAAAACAGAATTTTTCGAAAATCAAATTTTTGAAAAACTGTTGAATTTTTCAAAAGAAGTGAAAGTGCAAAAAATCCGATTTTTTAAAGTCGAAATTTTGTAACAAAAACGAAAATTTCACAATAGACATGATTCTCAAAAATGGTGAAAGTTTCGAGGAAAAAACGAAATTCTGAACAAACGTCAAAATTTTCAAAAATAAACAAAATTGCGAAAAAGTTCACAATTTTAAAAAAATCTTAATTTTGAAGAGAGGAAGTATCTTTAATAAAGTCGAGATTTTCAAAAAAAAAGTAGAATATCTCAGTAAAGCCAATTAAAAAAATAAAATAAAAATGTGAGAAAATCAAAATTTTACAAAGGATTCGATATTTTGAACGAAGCATTCGAAATTCACAAAAAAAAACAAACCAAAATTTCGAGGAAAAGGCCAAGTTTTTGATAAGTCAAAAATATGAGAAAAATGTGCATTGAAATTTTCAAAAAATCTTCAAAAGAAAGTATATAAGCAAAAATCTTCAATAGTCAAAAGGTTCAAAAAAATTTTTTCAAAAATCAAAATTTACAAAAAAAAAATCTTCGAGGAAAAGTAAAATTGTTGAAAACTTTTGCATGAGTCAATGATTTGAAGAAAATCAAAATGTTGAAACGATCCAAATTTTGAATTAAAAAAGAGCCAATTTCGAAATATGGCATTTTCAAAAGGAAGTCATAATTTTCAAAAAAACCGAGATTTTCAGAAAAGATCTAATTTTAAAACAAAGTCAAAATTTGGAGAAAAAATTAAAATCTTGAAAGAGTCGGTATATTGAAAAACAAAAATTTCAAATAAGTAAAAATGTTCCAAAAAAGTCCAAACTTCGAAACATGTGGGGCTTTAAAAAAGGTCGAACTTTTTAAAAAGAGAAAATTTTATAAAATCGCACTTATTAAAAAGTTAAATTTCCAAAAAAAAGCTGCAACTGTTAAAAGATCGAAATTTTCAAAAAAAAGTCACATTTTTCTAAAAAGTCGAGACATTTAAAAGGTCGAATGTTTAAAAATCAAAATTTTTAAGAGTTGACATTTTTAAAAAGCTAACGTTTTCAAAAGTCAAGTTAAAAAAAATACCAAAATTATGAAAAAAATAGAAATTTTGGAAGTTAAAATTTTCAGATAAACTTAGAATTTTGAGAAAGCTTAAATTTTGAAAACAAATGGGAAATTTGAAATAAGTGGAAATTTTATTAGGTCAAAATTTTCAAAACAAGTAGAAATCTTCAAAAGCAGTAAACATAAAAAATCAAAATTGTCAGTCCGACGTTTCAAAAAGTCGCAATTAAATATTGCGTTGATTCTTTAGTACTTACTTGTCGGAACATTTATCAGCATTCAAGTTGAATATACCAAACTGACGAGATCTAACAAGATCGAAACCGGTCTTTGATTTCCAAACTTCGAATCTAATAAATGTTCAAACCTATTGGTCTGTGCATTAGAATTCTTGCCTTCTGGGGACTTTCTAGCGAGCTACCGCTTCGCTAGGTGGCAGTGTTTCAACTGTTGGTAGTTCAGCTAGCTATGATCCACTATACACGCCTGGAGGGCTGCATGAATTTGCAGTTTAGGTTGTATTCTACTTGCAATCGTAATTGTTAAATAAAAATAATGTACCTTTTCAAAAGATAGGGTGGCGGGGCACTTTTTTTAGTCATCAAATAACAAATCATATGATTTTTCTTTAATCGCCACAAACAGGTATTTTGACTTGGAATATATTTTTGCGGATGAGAACTTTTTTTTTCCTAGTTTTTGACCAATACTTTTGGTTTTTGGTAGGAGGTAGAATCGATGAACCGATTCATTTTCAAAATTGATACAAAAGTTCGCGGCAGACATAAAATACTTGACAACCCTGATCTATTATATCTCACAATCCGTGTCTGTAACAAACGAACGAATTATGTGAGCTCTGCAAAGGAAGCCGGGTCTCGTGCACACCTACAGTGGAGGATTATCCATAAGACACACTAGGCACGTGCCTAAAGGTGCGAGGCTATAAGGGGGCTCGCCCGATTGCACATAACCTTTAGTCATCAAAAATAATTTGGAGGTGCGCCAACGAGTATTTGCCGAGACGGCCTAGAGCGCTGTCGACATATAATCAGTCACTGAATAAACTAGTATTATGTTGTCAAGATTTTGTGTATCTAGCCAAATCTGTCCACTTTAAATTCTGACAGGTGCTCTTGGAGATAAAAATTTTAGTGAGAAACTAAAATTCATCAGTAATATTTTTCTTTTCACATCTAAAAGGTTATAGCTAATTGATTGAATATGCTACATATTCTAAAAACTAACCAGACGCTTTGCCTGAAACTAAATAGGACATTTTCGACGAAATCTTTTGCATTCAGTCAAAACCGATCATCCCTAATACTCACCGATGTTTTTGGTGGTCGAAATTTCAATGAAAAAGAAAAATTCATCAGTAATATTTTCTTTTTCCACTATAATTTTGCCTTCATATGGAACCCTTGTCTGCGCTGCACCTTATTGAATGGTTACGCACCTTTAAAACTAACCAGGAGCTTCAGTTGAAACTGAACAGCATGTCACCTCCGTAATTTTACGTATTCGGGCACGATCAACCCATATGGTGGCCAAAATTTCAATAAAAAACGGAAGTTCATCAGTAATATTTTCTTGATCCATTACAATTTTGCCTTCGAATGATTCAATTTTTTAAGATGTACCTTATCGAATGGTTATGCTGGAGACCCTAGAATTTAATTAAGGCTTCATTCGAAACGTATTCAGCACATCTTAATAATCGTTTGGTGGTCAAAATTTCAATGAAAAAAGGAAGCTCATTAATAATATTTTCTTTTTCCACTATAATTTTGCCCTCGTGTGATACGTTTTTCTAAGCTGTATCTTATCTACAGTCTGTTCCAGAAAAGGTACGCGTTATTTTGCTTGCAAATAATTTCTTGAAAACATGTTTGCTCAGTTGAAAGAACAATGTAACCCCCACTTCGCAATATAAAAAATAATTCAGTTTGTATAGGCAGCTGAACACATCGGATATGCAACAAAATGAGTACGATTTATGCTAAACGTTTCGAGGCGGTTTTTTTGTGTTCTCACCCGCGCGGACCCAAACTGTCGTACGCAGCGGCGGCAAAGTTGATTAAAAAATCAAAACACTATGGGCAGATGTGGGTAGAAAGGTACTAGGCCTCAAAAACTGTTGATAATTTGCCTGGACGAGGCCTTAAACGAACCACTTCAAAAAAAGAGGATAAAGCAATTGTTTAAACATCAGCCTACCATATCCTTACGTGCCGCTCGAGCTTAAACACTCTTAAGACGTCGATTAGCTGAGCACAAAATTCAGTGGCGGAGTACACGACGCAAACCGTTGCTGACGAATAAGCATTGCGAAAAACGCAAGACTTTGGCTACAGAGAATCTCGCGCGAGACTGGTCAAATATCGTGTTTCCCGATGAAGCCACTTTTGGAGCATGGATGCCAGCAAGACGTGCTTGGACGTGTTTGGGGTTGTTTCACGGAGCACGGTTTTGGCTGGCTCGAGTTGTTTACGGAGAATCTGGTCAGAAGGTCAGAAAATGGTAAAAAATTATCAGCGGACTTTGTTTAAAGTCCACAAAATGATGGTTTGGTGAAAACAACGACACTTGGCTCTTTCAAGAGGATAATGATTCTAAGCATCGAGGTCGGATCTGCTTGGAATGGAAACGCGAAAATGGGATTCATTCACTTGATTGGCCGTCAAATTCACCTGACGCAAATCCGATTGAAAACGTGTGGGGTCTTATGAAGACTAAGTTAGCTGGCATACGTGTCACAAACCGCAAGCAACTGGTCGACGTATAAGAGAAATACTACCTTGATCAAAAAGTTCCCGGAATTTATTCAGAAAATTAAAAATACAAGTTTATTCATCTAAATCTATATTGTCCCCTTCAAAGTAATCCCCATCGACTGCAACACACTTATGCCAGCGCTTGATCCAATCCTCGAAACATTTTTTATATTCGGTTTTCGATATGCTCATCAGTGCTTCCTGCGATTTTTCCATTACTTCCTCTCGGCTGCTGAAACGTGTTCCCCGTAGTGATTTTTAATTCGATTGAACAGAAAGAAGTCACAGGGAGCCAAATCAGGTGAATTCGGTGGCCGTTGGATGGTATTTGTTGCATTTTTCGTCAAAAAATTATAATGATGGCGTTGTGCGACGCTGCGTTATCATGGTCCAAAATCCATGAGTTTTCTGCCCACAATTCTGGTCTCTTTCGGCGAATTGCTTCATGCAAACGTCTCATAACGCCCAAATAATACTCTTTGTTTACTGTCTGGCTGTAAAAAATCGCCAACACACACAGAGATAGATGCACTCTTAGCTACGTAACTTTTGCAAATGTCAAGTTATGACGCTAAGATTTGGAGGGAACATCAACAACAGATGTACCAACTTAACAAAAAAACAAAACTCAAATCGAAACCATGGGAGCGCTACACGGTGGTTATTCCGGGAACTTTTTAACCAAGGTAGTATGGCGTTCATTATCAGCCAACTACGCCGAAAAACTGGTTGCTAGCATGAACGAACGATGTCAGGCTATTGTTATTGATAACGGCGACTGGACTATTTATTAACTTAGTATGCTGTAGTGCAAATAATATATATTTCCACAGTATCAAGTTTTTTTTGCTCCCCAATATTATACGGTAGAAATCTCGTTCCTTTTCTTGTGAAACATACTGTACCTTAGCTAGAGATCCTAGAAACTAATCCGGGCTCCATTTGGGACTAAACAGCATATAACATCATCACAATCATACGTATTCGGACACAATCCATCTTAATAATCATTTGGTGGTCAAAGTTTCAATGAAAAACGAAAGTTCATCAGTAATATTTTCTTTTTCCACTACAATTTTGCCTTCAAATGATACAATTTTTTAAGATGTACCTTATAGAATGGTTATGTTGGAGACCCTAGAAATTAATCAAGGTTTCATTCGAAACTAAGCAAATATCGCCATCTTAATCTTACGCATTCAGCACAATCGATCCATCTTAATAATCATTTGGTGGTCAAAATTTTAATGAAAACCGAAAGTTCATCAGTAAAATTTTCTTTTTCCTCTATAATTTTGTCTTCATGTGGTACATTTTTCTAAGCTGGACCTTATCGAATGGTTATGCTAGAGACCTTATAAACTAATCAATGCTCCATTTGAAACTAAACAGCTTATGACCATCATCTCACGTATTCGGACACAATCAATTCACCTTTTTAATCATTTGGTGGTCAAAATTTCAATGAAAAACGAAAGTTCATCAGTAATATTTTCTTTTTCCAGTATAATTTTGTCTTTATTTGTTACATTTTTCTAAGCTGCTACCTCATCGATTGGTCATGTCAAAGATTCTAGAATCAGAAATTCCATCTGAAACTAAACAGCATATCGCCATCAAAATCTTATGTATTTAGGTAACATCGATCCATCTTAATAATCATTTGGTGATCAAAATTTCAGTCCAAAGCGGAATTTCATCAATTTGTCTGCTTCAAGTACAGTTAAATCTCTCTTAAGCGGACACCTTCGGAACTGCCAAAATATGTCCGCCTATCGGAGGCGTCCGTTCATAAGATATGATAACTACAATTTGTTTGCCTACTTATTATTTCCATTTTTTCAGATATCAAATTTCGTGATTTAAAGTTCAAATTTCGAAGAACACTCGAAGTTTCGACAAAGAAGACGAAATCTCAAATTAATACTCTACATTTTTAACGTTAAGAAATAAAGTTGTACACTTTAAAATCAAAATTTTGAGAAAAGAGTAAAAATTGTGGAATTTCTAAAAAAAAAGTCAAAATTTTAAAAAAAGGCTGACACAAATTCAATCTGAAGTTTTTAATTTTTTCCCTCAAAACTTCGAATGTTCAAATCAAAATTTTTATAAAACAATCAATATTACAAAATTTCTCTTGTTTTTTTAAATATATCTTCACATTTGTCAAAATTTCAAGTTAAATCTTAACATTTGTAATTGTTTTCTTAAATGTGACTCTTGAGATCGAAAATTTGTGGTTAAATCTAAGTCCAGAAAAAATGCTGAAGGACTATTATTGGAGTTTTCTAAAAAATGTTCTTCAGATATTTGGCCTTTAAAGTTGAAATTTTACCTCAAAATGAACATTAAAGTATGTTCTCTGGAAATTTTGATTTTAATTAAAGCATCAATTTATAAACTGAAGCGAAAATTTTGGAATCTAAAATTGAACTTTCAAAACTTTTCTCGAAATGAGAGTTTAAGTTCCAGCGTTGAGGACAAACTCGAAATTTTGGTAATTTTTTAAAGTAGATAAAACTTTTTTCGAAATTATGACCTTTTCATTCGGAATTAGATATTTTTAATATTTCTATTTTAAATTTCGATTTCAAACTAAAATTTATAAAAAAATTTAAGATTTCAAGCTTAAACTTCAAACTGAAAACAAAAATTCAAATTTCGAGTCACCCAAAATTTATAAAAAAGAAATTCGAGTTTTGACACCGAAAGTTGAGGAAATATTTCTGAGCTTAAAACATTGTTTAAATACGAAATTTTTATAACATATGTTAATATTCGACCTCAAATTTTTTATGATAAATCAAGTCGAAATTTTGTTAATTATCAAATTATATTAGTTTTTTTCATAGTTTTCATTTTGATTAGAAATTTAGTTTTTTTTTAATTGTAATTTTCCTCTTTCGAGTTTAAATTCAAATTAAAAAATTAAAACGTCAAGTTGGAATTTATGAAAAAATAGTCGAAATTGCTTAAAATTCAAAATTTCGAGAAAAAAAACTTGAAATTTAGCTGCAAAATAAGACTTTTTTTGATTCCTGCTCATTTATTTTAAAATAAAAAATATGTAACTACTTCTCCATTCTTCAAGTGAAGCTTCGATGGATAACTGATTACGTCGAAGATATCCTTTGGCAAATTTACGTTTTCCTTTCGATATGTTTGAGTGAAATATCCTGACAATGCAACATTGCGTATAATTTTGTGGTGTCCGGTTAAGAGAGAACATTGGCATGTTGTGTGTAGAAATACGTGTCCGCATCCGCCCAACAGTAGTCTGCTCAACAGAGGTTCTGTTGTATGGAATTTTCTATGATACAATTCAGGACTATGAAAAACTGTCCGCTTAATAGATGTGTCCGTTCATTAGAGGTGTCCGTTCATTGGAGGTGTCCGTTCATTGGAGGTGTCCGTTCATTAGAGGTGTCCGTTCATTAGAGGTGTCCGTTCATTAGAGGTGTCCCCTAAGGGAGATTTCACTGTATTTGGATATTTACTTAAAAAACAAGGGGAGCACCAAAAGCCACGAATTTTACAGTTTCAAACATAAGAGTTCATGACGTGGATCCATTGTTTAACCACGTACTTGAACCCTGCAAAACACCCAATAAATGAACAGAATTGAAGCTCTTGCGCTGATATCACAATTGTTTATGTAACGTTCCGGCTACAAGTACAACATTATTGTTAGCTTGAGCATAACCAATTTGTTCGGCAAATAAGTGTTAGTTAATACTTGATGAGATTGCACTTCAATTCAAGGCCTCTAGGTTGGTTTAAAACAAGGTTAATATTTCACCATAATTCGCCGTTAAAAAGGAGTTAGAAATCCCATTTTGATAAAATTTATAATGCAGGGATTATTTTATAGTAGTAAATGGGGGCGATTTAGTGAATAACCCAAAGGGACTTTAATATTTGGCATATAGATCGGGTTATGAAGCTGAATAACTCTGGCTGGTTTTATTAAAAACTTATCGTCGTTGATGATTATAGTTCAGATCGTATATTTTAGTTCGCTAGCGTAAAATAGTAAATCATCTACGTCATAACATATGGCCGATCTAAACTAAGCTCTCTTGAAATAAATATGGCATTAGCATATTTACAAAAGCATTACTTAGAAGAATCTTTATAATTTATTACAATTAACTTGCTAAAGATAAAATGGTTACCGTGGACTGTGGTTGCGCCGTTGCGATTAATTTAAACGCATTATCACGACCAATGTAAGACTCACTCCAATCATACTTCCTGTTTAATGTAAGCACACATTTGAATGTATGGTTGGTTATATTTACAATTTAAATAGAAACAATCGATTCAACAATAATATGGCTAATTTTACTGCTAATTAATTTAATAACTCGTAAAATTATGGTGTAAAATTCCGCTCTTTCATTCAGAGTTGGTACAACTTTACGATGACAATACCAAGCACAGAATTATATTTTGAAATAAACTGCAGCCTCGGGACAAATTTTGAAATTTTTTTACAGCAAATAACATTTCGTTTATGCAATGAATAAGTAGTTCGAAATTTTGAAAATTGAAATTTTCGCAGGGAAATAATTAGCATTTGGAGAAAAAATTGGAAATACTTACAAAACGAAATTTTGGGTAAAATCTGAAAAGTGCCAAAAAAAGTTCGAAAGATTAGTAACCAACATGAAAACTAAAATTCCTATACAGGAAATTACTGGACAGTCAACATGAAATGTCATATATAAAAATCGAATTATAAACACAAAATAAAGAATAACTTTTTAATTTGAACTTTAACCTCGAATCCTAATGCACAGACCAATAGGTTTGAACATTTATTAGATTCGAAGTTTGGAAACCAAATACGGGTTTTTCGATCTTGTTAGATCTCGTCAGTTTGGTATATCCAACTCGAATGCTGAAAAATGTTCCGTCAAGTAAGTACTAAGGAATTCATGGACGTCAAGCGTGTGACTTCTTAGTACTACCGTCACCCATTGGTCCATAGAGAAACCATGGCCATCGCCAACAGTGTCGTATGCAAGTAGAAATGCAACCTAGACTACAAATTCAAGCAACCCTCCAGGCGTGTATAGTGAATCATGGGTAGCTGAACTACCAACAGTTGAAACACTGTCACCTAGCGAAGCGGTTGCTCTCTAGGAAAAAGTTCCCAGAAGACAAGAATTCTAATGCACAGACCAATAGGTTTGAACATTTATTAGATCCTAACAAGATCGAAACCGGTATTTGGTTTCCAAACTTCGAATCTAATAAATATTCAAACCTATTGGTCCGTCCATTAGAATCCTTGTCTTCTGGGAACTTTTTTCTAGAGAGCAATCGCTTCGCTAGGTGGCAGTGTTTCAACTGTTGGTAGTTCAGCTATCTATTATTCACTATACTCGCCTGGAGGTCTGCCTAAATTTGTAGTGTAGGTTGCATTCTACTTGCATTTAATCTCGAATGTTTATCAAGAAATTGAGGGAAAAATTAATAAATCTGTTTTTTAATTTTTGTTTTTATATCGCTCCCCCTCCAAAAAAAAGACCTTGAAATTCCATTTTTTTAAGTTCGATTTTCCAAATGTCGATCTGGTTCTATCAATTTTAAAAAGCGTTTTTTTAGAAAGAAATTTCGAGTTTTTTTTTAAATTTTGATCTTAAACTAAATCAGTCTTGTATCATGAAGCTCCAGGTATAAACTCTGTACTTTTTGTAAATTCCGTGATTCTTCAGAAATTTTTACATTTTCCACAAAGTTCGAAGAATTTTTTAATAATATTAAATTGGGTTTTATTCTTAGAAAATTTTAATTTTTACATTAACGCAAAAGTTCGAATTTTTTCAGAAACTTACTTTTTTTAAGACTGGAATAATCAGGAAAAGTTGGAGCTGTTTTTTTAAATTTCAATTGTCCGATTTCTTCATATCTCGAGCGCAAAACGAAATTTTTTCTTGCAAATTTTAAGGTTATCTACAAAATTTATCCTTTTTCTTAAAATTCCGATTCGACGTCTTACCTTTTTTTATTTCATAAAATGCTGATCTAATTCAATATTTTCCACATTTTCTTTGTACAAATTGGAACTACTTTAGTACATTTTTCTCACAGTTTGGAGATTTATAATATAAATTATGGTTTTTTCTTTCGAAATTTTTATTTTCGACTAAAAGTTTTTCTATATATTCGGATCTTGAAAGCAGGCATAAAAAATAGGCTGATTTTTATCGCGATAAACTGTTTCAGCTACAACCAAACTAATAATATATCGAGAAAACTGGAATTTTCTAAGTTTTTACCACATAGTGTAAATCAGTGCTTCGAACTGTAACTGAACCGAAAATCGGAAACCGAAAAAAACCGTTATTTTTGTAGGAACGAAAACCGGAAAAAATAACGGTTTATTTCGGTTCGCTGAATTTGTATGTTCCTAAAATAATTTTTACTTTACCCTAAAGTTTGGGATTTTTTTAGAAATTTCCTTTTCAAAATTTTACTCAAATTTATGCAACTTTCATCTCAAAATTACAAGTTAACTTTAAGAAAAACATTTTTTTCTTTGAAAGTTGGATTAGAAACTTACAATTTCCACACTTTTTAAGAAAAATGTTAATTTTATTCTCAAAATTTCAAGCCAAATTGATTTTTAAGTTGCATAACTTAGATCCTTTTTTTCGAAATTTTCGGCCCTGTTTTGAAATTTGGATCTTTTTCTCGAAATATTTGTTTTCTTTTCCTAAAATTTCGAGTTTAAAATAAAAATTTTAGGTTCTATTGTAAATATGGACTAAAGCAGTGGAGTATTTTTCATTGGAGCACAGGTTCCTGGCAATTTTATTTACAAATTCAAATTTTTCTGAAAATTTTCTTCAGAGCAAACCCTCAAAATTTGTTTATTTTTCTTAAACTTGGATTTTCCCCTTTTATAATCTGATACTTCTGTTTTTTTGAAGTTATTAACAAAAATTTCGAGTGTTCGTGAATTTTTTCCTTCAGATTTCTCTTTAATTTCAATATGCCAATTTTTTTTCGAAATTTCAAATTCTAATAATTTTTTTAAGATGCCAACTTCCTAGATCTTCCCAAAATTCAGGATTTGGATCTTAGTCTCAAAATTTTCGATTATATCTCTCTATTTCTAATTGTTCCTAAAAATTGTGAATTTCAGACAAAATTTTAAGAGAAAAATACAACATTTCTATTCCAATTTAAATCCGGGATCCTGAAATTGAGGTCGAAATTTTGACAGTAAGCTTGAAACAATGACATGTTAGAAAATGTCTAATTTAAACTTCCAATTTTTCTCTGGTCTTGTTTATGCTATATTTGACTTTCTTCTTAAAATTTTGACTTCAGTTTCGAAGGTGCGAGTTTTTTTCAAATTGTTTTGAATTTAGGCAGCTTTAAAATCGAAATTTAGTTAAGTCTTGAACTCGTTTTCTAGAATTCGTTCAAAATTTAAAAATTCGGAATTTGGAAAATTAGATTCTTCAAACAATTAAAAAATTTCTGGAAGAAGCTAATTTTTAGAAAATGTCCAAGTTTTCACAAAGAATCGAACTGTTGAAAAAATATGGAAATTTCGAAAAAAAAACTTCAAATCTTGAAAAAAGTCCAAATGTTGATAATAAACGGTAAAAATTTTTAAAATTTAAAAATTCGGAATTTGGAAAATTGGATTCTTCAAAAAATTAAGAAATTTCTGGGATAAGCGAATTTTGAAAAAATGTCCAGGTTTTCACAAAAAGTCGAACTGTTGAAAAAATATGGAAATTTCGAAAAAAACTTCAAATTTTGAATCAAGTCCAAATTTTGACGACAAAAGGTAAACATTTTCAAGAAAAATTAAAATACTGACAAAATTCAAAGATTTCAAAATGTCGCAATTTTGAATTTTTCAAAAAGTTACAATTTTCGGGAAAAAGTTGGAGTTATCAAAAAAAAAAAAGAAGTTAAAACTTCGAAAGATCGTAAAAAGTTTGAGCTAAAGTGAAAAAATGCCAAAAAAAAACAAGGTTTAAAAAAATGTTTCAAAATAATCAATCATATCACAAAAAACCAAAGTTTTTAAAAATTTTTTACAAGAAGTCGAAATTTTGAAAAAAGGAAATTTTCCCAAAAAATCGAATTCCGAAAAAGTTATAGCTTCGAGAAAAAGTCGAAATTTTGATGATAAAAAGTCGAAATTTTCAAAAAAATTCTAAATTCCGAAAAAGGTTTGAAAATATTATAAAAATGTCGAAATTTTGAGAAAAATTTAATTTTTCAAAACAAACAAAAATTAAAGGAAAATCTATTTTTTTTAAATAAAAGTTCAGCTTACTACATAAAAGTTAAAATATTAGGAAAAAGTCAAAATTAAAAAAAAATCCACATTTTAAAAAAACTCTGAATTTGGAAAATAAATTAAAATCCTAAAGAAAGGTCAAATTGAAAAAGTCTTACGGTTAATAAAATAAATAAATATTTTAAAAAGGTGAAAACTAAAAAAAAGAACATTTGAATTTCAAAGTTTTCAAAATATAAAGATGAAATGCTGTAAAGAAGTCGAAAAATGTCTAAGAATTTTCAATAAAAATTGAAGGCAGACTTTTCAAAAAATAATCATTTTTAGAAAGTCAGAATTTTGCGACAAGGTGAAAATTGAAAAGAAGTTGAATAAAAAAAAACGAACACTCGAGAGTCGATATTTGCCAAAAGTTAAAACTGAAAAAATTCAAATTTTTAAAAAGAATTGAAATGTTTTAAAAAAATCGAATTTAAAATTAGTTACATTTGCAAAAAAAGATGAAATTTTGAGTCTGAAGTTTCTGATATTTACAAAAATAAAGTCAAACATTAAAACTTCCAGATCAATTCCAAATATTCAAAAAAAATTGAAATTAAAAAAAAATAAAATCGTTAACAAGGACAAAAGTTATAAAAAAGTAAAATGTTCAAAAAAATCGAAACCAACCAAATAAGACAGAATTTTGAGGAATTTGGAATATTCTAAAAATCAAAATTTTGAAAAAAGTTGAAATTTTCAAAATCAAGTTAAGATTTCGAAAATTTGGAAGTCGAACGAGAAAAGAACGATTTTGTGAAAAGTGGGTTTTTATTGTCGAAATTTTCGAAATAAGTCAAAATTTTCAATAAAAACTGAATTCTTCAAAAAGGCCGAAATTTTTAAAAAGTATATAATCAAAGGATCCTTCTCTTTTTTCACTTGGGCGATAGCGCGGGTATCAGCTAACTTTTTTTGATGAAGTTGGAGGTTTCTTTGAAGTTTGAACTCAAAATGAATCCAGTATCCAGAGTTTCAGCCTGAAATTTTTAAACTCGAAAAATCGAGAAATCTTTTCTTCAAATTTTAAGCATTGCCACATGCTCTAATATTTAAAACAAAAGAGAGAACATTTCCTGAATTATGTTAGAAAATCAATTTAAATAAAAACATTTAAAAAATTAGTCACCCGGAACTGAACCGAAAACAGGAAAAAACCGATATTTTTGTCGGAACGGAACCGATATGATTTTTTCCGGGAACGAAAACCGAAAACCGGAACGAAAAAAATAGTAGTTCGATGCTCTGCTTTCTACCCACTTTGGAGTTAAACTATTAAAATCGGCTAAACACCTATCCAATTATTTTTTCATAGAATGTTTACCTAAAATTTTAGGCAATAGAATGCAGTATTCTTTGTTTCAGGCTAATTTCGAAACACCATTTCACCCCTTAGAGTACGAATTTCCAAAAATCTCTTCTAATTGCTCATCGTTACCGTAAAAGAAACCAACGTATTCAATTTAGTGTTTTAATTTAAGTAGTTTCGGCTCTACTTTGTTGATTAGGTTTTTCAGTCGATCATAAGTTCTCTTTTTATAACATTAGTATTATAGATCAGTGTTTCCCAACCGATGTGTCGCCGAAAGCTCCCAGGTGTGTCGCCATGAGAATGAGATCATAAACATTTAAGTCATCAAAATTTGTAGAGGCGATCACGAAGATCTTTTCTTTTGGTTGTCAAAAATGTGTTGGGCGATCATGAGTTTTTTTTGTTGTGAAAAAGTTCTTAAACGATTAATGTGCGTCGCTCTTTGCACAATAGTAAAAGTTTGTCGTTTCAAAAAAAAAAAGATTGTTAAACACGGGTATAGATGACCTGAATCCTTCTTTTCGGCTTTCCCTTAGATACAAAGCAACGTCTTGCCCAAGACAAAACGTGGTCTCATATTTTTGGAATGAAATAATACAATGAGGATATACATCTCATTGCTGTAAACTTAAAATAGTCGGGGAAGTTTGGTGAATTCCTTGTTGACACATTAAAAATAGAACTCCAAATCGATCAATGTCAATGACTCCTAATTATGGACTTTACTTGCCATTGTACCCTTTGAAAGCATACATTGCCTGCTTTTCGCTGTAATGATTCGAAAAGCAAACCTTTAGCTTCTCTGCGTAAACAAATTTTAATTATATCATGAGAGCATCAATGCTCATCCCTGTTTACAACGTGATAATTGAATCCTGCCTGTTGAGTTATTCGGAAAAAATTTCGTTTTGTCCCTCACGTGTATCGTCAGTTCGATTTTTAATTAACCAGCTTCTATCCTAATCTTAATACATAAACGCGAAAGGGTTTTGGTGTGTCCTCCTGTTTGCTAGTTTTTCATGGCATAACAACTGAGCTGATAATAAAAATTAGTATAGAGATTCCTTGAAACCCGAGATACAAAATAGTTTCCTTCATATCCAGGAAAATTGTTCAGATATTTCCAAACTAATATTTTATCCAGAAAGCATAGGTAAACTGTTTGAGGTCGTCATTGATACTTTATACTGAAATGAAATAATTCATCTGATTACGCGGACGGAGTTGCAAGTATGACTAGTCGATCCATATTGCCATATTTCGACTAGGGTTGTTAACTGTCCAGGATCGGTCAGAATGTTCAGAAATTGAATTCGTGGCTCTTGAAGGTTAAGATCAGTAATTCAGAGAAACTAGTGGACAAAAATATTGGTGGAACGGATTAGTCCTTGGTTATCTTCAAAAATTGAAATACAAATCTTGTCCCTTGAAACCAAGAAAGATTAAAACACACAACAAAGGTTGCTCTAACCGTTTCGATAGCCAAGCTAGCATCTTCAGAGAATATCCCTCTGAAGTTGTGTTTTTTAATCTTTCTTGGTTTCAGGGGTCAAGATTTGTATTTCAATTTTAGTGGGCAAGAAGTATAAATGTATCCATGTATCCATACTCACTGCGGATCTTTGTTTTAGTCCATAGCTTTACCTTTGTGCCTGTGACAACAGCTTTTATTTTTTTAGCCATCAACAAACTTACAATCACGCCTCGGACAATCTAATTTTGTGCAACTACTATCTCATTAAAAAATGGGGAAAAAGGGCGATCAATTCCGCATATATTTAGTACCTAACAGGTAGAATGCTGCTCAAGCAAAATAATGTTGAAGTTATGAAACTTTTCCTCGTGTAATTCACCAACATATTCCGAAACTATTAATAAATACAACAAAAACACCTAACTAAAATGGGGTATTGATTGAAGCAGCTCGCTAAATAACACGAGAAGTCGCCCCGAGATTTAGTTCGTCGACTGTTTTGTTGTTGCTTTAAATTTTGGATGAAAATTAATTAAATGCTTCAAAATATCCAATGTATTAATTGCCTTAAACATACAAACATGGAAGGGAAGAAGAGATTCGAGTTTGGATTGGCATTTGGAAACAAAACTTTTTTTGATAATCTCTACTGTTTTGTTGTTGCTCTACTCGCACATAAATTATAGCTGAAAATTAATTAATTTTGCTAAAACATCCAATGTTTTAACTAGATTAAAGTACAAACATGGAAAAAAAAAATTAGAATTTAAAGTCGAATTTGGGAGAAAAAACCTTTTTGAAAATTCTAACCTTTTTTTTTGAATAATTCGACTTTTGTTTTGAAAATTCCTTTTTTTTAATGTCGACGTTATGGAAGAATGCAACTTACTTTGAAATTTTTAGATATTTTGTAATTTTCGATATTTTGAAATTTCGACATTTTGAAATTACACTAGTTTCGAACTTCTCCCTTTCAAAATTTCGATTTTTTCTAGAAATTTTGACTCGATTAGAAAATTTCAGCTCTGTAAAAATATGTCGCGTTTTTGAAATTTGGGTATTTTTTAAAACTTTTGACACTTTCAGATTTCGACCTTCTCGAACTTTTGATTTTGTTGTAAACTTCGATTCGCAGAGTTCTGCTGTTTTGAAAATTCGATTTGTTTTTAAAAACGTTGTCTATTAAAATTCGACTTTTCTGAAAATTTCAACTCGTTTCAACATGTCGATCTCTTAGACTTAAAATAAAAAATTCCTTTTTTTAAATTTCCACCTTGTTTGGAAATTATTTTTTTTTAATTTGCTTGTTTAAAAACTTCGATTTATTTCAAATATATTGGATGTTTTTAATTTCTACCTTGAAGTTCTCGACTTTCTTCAAAAAATTCTGCCTTTTTGAAAATATTAGTCCTGTTGAAATTTTCGACCTAAATTTCGACGTTTTTCAACGTTTTGACCTTTTTTTTATCCCTAGTTCTGTTTTTGAAACTTTCCACTCAAAATTTCGACCTTTTTGAAAAGGTCTACTTCTCTTGAAAATTTCGATCTTTAAAAATTCTAATTTATTTTTGAAGTTTTGATTTTTTGAAAAGAGTGATTTTTCAAAATTTTCACATTAAAAAATTCCCTATTTTAAATTTCCACCTTGGTTGATTTTTTTTTATTTTCGCCTTGATTTTTTTATTTTCACCTTGACGTTTTGATTTTGTTGTAAATTTCGACTGCCTTCGAAAAATCATGCTTTTTTGAAAATTTCGACTCAACATTTTAATTTTTTTCAGCCTTTTGACCTTTTTTGAAAATTTCGGCCTCTTTTAACGTTTTGAACTTTTGTGGAAATGTTTACTTTTTTGAAGATTAAAATTTCAAACCTTATTTTTGAAGCTTTTACCTTCTTTCAATTTTTTTTACATTATTTAAAAATTTCGGCTTATTTAAAATATATTCGATTTTTTTTTAATTTCTACCTTGATTTTGTTGCAAATTTCGACTTTATTCAAAAAATTGTGCTTTTTTGAAAGTTTCGGTTTTCTTTGAAAATTTTGACTCAAAATTTTGATTTTTTCAACGTTTGAAACACCTGTTAGTTAATCTTTAAAAATTCTAATTTATTTTTGAAGTTTTGACTTTTGAAAATAGCGTTTTTTCAACATTTTCACATTAAAAAAATTCCCCTTTTAAATTTCCACCTTATTTGATTTTTTATTGCCATCTTGAAGTTCTGATTTTGTTGTAAATTTCGCCCTCTTTCAACGTTTGACCTCTTCTGAAAATGTCCACTTTTTTCAAGTTTAAAATTTCTATTTTTCAAGCTTCGATTTTTTGAAAGTTGCGATTTTTCAAAATTTTCTAAATTAAAAAATTCTCTTTTTTAAATTTCTACCTTTTTTCTAAATTACTTGAAAATTCCGATTTATATGAAATTTATTCGATTTTTTAAAATTTTTACCTCGAAGCTTTCATTTTGTTACAAATTTCGACTTTCTTCGAAAAATTATGCTTTTTTGCAAATTTTGGTTTTTTTTAAAATTTGGACCATTTTTTGAAAATTGTAAATTTTGACTCAGTTCCGTCCTTTTTTAAAGTTTTGAGCTTTTTTTGAAAATTTCTACTCTTATTTTGAAAATCTCGATCTTTAAAAATTCTAACTTTATTTTTAAAGTTTTGACTAAAAATCGCAATTTTTTGCAATTTCGATTTTTGAAAATTCTAACTTTATTTTTAGTTTTAACTGAAAATCGCAGTTTTTCAAAATAAGGGTAGAAATTTTCAAAATAGCTTAAAACGTTGAAAAAGGACGAAACTAAGTCAAAATAAATAAATTTTAAGTCAAAATTTTCAAAAAACCACAATTTTTCGAAGAAATTCCAAATTTGCAACAAAATTAAAACTTCTAGGAAGAAATTAAAAAAAGTCAAATATATTCAAATAAATCGAAATCTTTTTTGGAAATTTCCAGCTTGTTTCTTTAAAAATATCGTTTTATTTGAAATATCCAACTTTTTTCAAAATTTCGACATTTTTCAGAGTTTTCACTTTTTTTTTAATTTGGAATTTCTGATTTGTTAAACAATTTCACCTTTTTTCAAAATTACAGTTAGAAAATATCCACCATTGTTGACTAGTTTGAATTGTAATTTTTCTTAAAATTTTGACTTCTCAAAAATTTCGTGAAAAAAATTAAATTTTTGAAAATTTTAAATTCCTTTTTGAAAATTGTAATTTTTTTGGAAACTTCAGTTTGAAGTTTTTTCAAAATTTCGACTTTTTTGAAATTTTGGTATTTTCCTCAATATTTTGACTGTCTCAAAATTTTCAATTTTTCTCAAAAATATGACTTTCTGCAAAGTTTGATTTTTGAAAAATTTTACTTTTTTGCTTTTATTGAAATTTTTTACTTTTTTCTTTACTTATTTTTAAAAACTGGTACTTTAAAAAAATATTGATCTTTTTTCATAACTTCGGATTTTCCTCAAACTTTTGAAAGTTTTGGTTTGTTGTAAAGTTCGACTTTGTCGAAAACTGATGCTATTTGAAAATTTCAAAAACTTGTTGAAAATTTCGACCTTGTTAAAAATTTCGACCCAAATTTTCGACCTTTTTCAACGTTTTGACCTTTTTTTTTAAACATTTCGGTTTTTGAAATTTTTAACTTTATTTTTGAAGTTTTGACTTGAAAATCACAATTTTTTGAAATTTTCTCATTTAACAAATTCCTTTTTGTAAAACATCTTGCTACTTTTTTTAATTTTCATCTTGTTTGAAATATTTTTTTTCTTCAAAATTTCAACCATATTTCAGAGTTTTCACTATTTTTTTTTATTGAAAATTTTAACTTCATTGAAAAATTCTACTTTTCAGCTTTATTAAAAATTGAAAAAATTTTGTTTTAGAATTCGAATGTTTTAAAATTATGGTTTCTCTCAGGTTTTTTACTTTTTTGAAATTTTCGACTTTTTATAAAATGTTAACTTTGAAATCGAAATTTTGAGTTTAAACTTGACATTTAGAAGTATCTTAAAATTTCGTTTAACTCTAGATTTTTTCTCAAAATTAAGAATCCTTTTTTTTTGGAGGAACGGACTGATCCTAGGATATCTTCAAAAATTGGTATAAAGTCTTGTCCTCTGAAATCAAGAAAGGTTAAGAAATACAACAGCTGCTCTAACGCATTTCCACAGCCAAACTACCATCTTCAGAGAGATCCCCTCCCAAAATGCCGAATTTGGCTCAAAATTCCAAAAACTTGAAACTCGCAAAAAATTTAATAAAACAAATAATTTTTGGAAAATTTCGATTTTTTTTTCAATTAAATTATAATTTGCTTTTTTTTCTAGAAATTCGGTCTTTGTTTGATTCGTAATGTACCGCATTGTTTTTGTGTGCTGATAAGATAAATAGGTGACCATCTGTTTAACGCATAATCAACACGAAGCTCACAACAGAAGATTTTCGATTTCATGATTACTAATGCAGCAATTCCCCGTAAATAAACGTCACAATGACGTAATTGACTTGCAAGAAGTCGGGAATGTTTTGTCAGGCTTGCCAACTAACTCAGGTTTGTTTATCTAATCAAAGAGGTCAATCATCGTACGCGGTGGATATATTTCGGAGATATTACCTACAAATCCAATTTTTAAATTTAGCACTCATCCGATAGACTGGCATTGATACGTTGGCAATATAAGAATCTATTTTAAATTGTTGATTAACTAAAGTTTCAAGCAGATTAAGTTTAAAACGTTTGTTCGAAAAGTTAAACATTAAATTTGAAGAACGAAGGCTAGTTGTCATTGAGTAATTTATTCAGTAAATTACGGTTCCTGTTATGCAAATTAGTCCACCAGATATCATTTCTATAACAATTTTTAACAATGTTTAAATAAAAAAATGTACACGTCATATATACGGTGAGTCATTACTAGGGTCAAGCCCTGTAGCTCCTAAATTTTTTTGATAATAAAAGTTTGATACAAAGATGCACTAGCATGTAATACATATTTTGAAATTATATTTTTTTACTGTACATAAACGCGGTGGACCATCAAAGCTGCGTTTTTAAAGGAAACACCTTGTATATTTGAATATATACATTTTCTACAAAATGCTGATTAAAATGATATCAAGCAATGGGGTTTGCGGTTAATAGTTTTTGAGATATTTGGAAAAAAACGTGAACATTGGGTCCGACTTGGACACTCCTTTGGAAGACTGGAAGCAAC
Source organism: Dastarcus helophoroides (assembly GCA_028583605.1). NCBI lineage: Eukaryota > Metazoa > Arthropoda > Insecta > Coleoptera > Bothrideridae > Dastarcus > Dastarcus helophoroides. The sequence continues at coordinate 6,855,424 of CM053327.1, read as the reverse complement.
AAAGTGATTTTGTTTATTGTAGATAATTTTAGCACATTCCTACCTTAAAAAAGAGTGCAATTTTTTTAATGGCATTTGTTATTATACAGGCTGATTAGAAAAAGCGAAAAAAATCTTAAAAAAATCAAGTGTATGTTATTTTCCATTTTGTTATTCAATTAAACAACCATTACACTTTGCTTTAATATAAAGTTCTAGGACTAAATTTTGTAGTTTGGGATTTATTTGACTTTAAATGTAAAAAATGATAATTTTCGACATTTGTTTATGTAACCTTCTGATTGAAATTGTTGGAAATTCATTGCTTAATCACAAAATAATAACTGACTTATTTTGTGCCTTAACGGCAATGAAAAACAGCCTACAGACATGTTTAGCCCCCTCCCCCTACAAAAAAGCAGGGTACAATATAAAATGAACATTTTTTTATATACAGGGTGGACCATAAGTAATGGTACACAGAGCAAGAGTAGACTGTCTGTATAAAAATAATGTGATTTAACCACATTTTAGCTACCGTATACCAGAAGTTGATATTAACAGAGATACAGGGTGTCAAAGTTGAAAAAAAAATTGTGATTTTTTTCGCATAACTGATGAACACATTGCACTGTAGATAAGAAATTTGGTATAGGGGGGTTTCTTTGGTCAAGAAATTCTAATTTGCTAACAGATTGCCAGTAACTCATAGGGGTATAAGGTAAATGTAGCTTAATCACATTATTTTTATTCGAAAAATCCACCATTGCTCTGTGTACCATTCATTACTTATGGTCCACGCTGTATAAATTTCGAGTTTTTCGAAATTTCCACTGTCTCAAATCTGCAATTTACTCGAAAATTTTACCTAAATTGAAGTTGGGACTTTTTGTTAAAATTTCATTTTAATTTTGTTTTTTAATTTTCAGAAAATTCAAGAAATTTTGAGAAAAATAAAACAAATTTCAATATGAGTTAAAATTTTCAAAGATGATTTTAAAAAAAAACTAAAATTTCGAGAAAAAGACGAATTTTGTTATAAAAATTAAAATTTCTAGAAAAAAAGTCCGCTGTTGAAAATAGTACTTTTGTTACTGCATCAAACATGAGGGGACATGTCTGACATCTGATTTTATTTTGGAAAACATTATTTTTTCTTGTATGTAATGTCTGCGCTTTTAATTTTTATTTTTTTTTTACAACTTTCGATTGTAAACTGGAAAATCCTTTTTTTTGGTTATTTTTTTAATAACGTTAATACCATTTTTCTCGAACTTAGGAATTTCGGAATTATTATGTTCTATAAATTCTAACTTTATATTCGAAATTTACCAAAATTTTGTGGATACTTTTTTCATAATTGCAATTTTTTTTTTTTTAGTTTTTACTGTTGATGGTAAACTCGATTCAGCTGCGAGATTCGAGTTTCTTAACATTTCGAATTTACTCATTTTTATGTTCGAGTTTCTTTTCGAAAATCAGATTTTTTTCTAGTTAATTTGATATTTGTTCTTCAACCTCTATTGTGTATTTTTTTTAATTTAGAGTTGAAGTTTCAAATTTTTTTAACCACTTTAGAGTTTTTTTGGAATAGCTTTATCTGTGGTGTCAACTTATGCTACCACTTGTTTTGTCAATTAAATGTTTTGTAATGAGACATTTTATATCCAACAACTATGGACCGGTTTCGCCCTTTCTTGACCTCATCAGTTTGATACGGTCTTTATAAACAGTTTCAGCTTGTAGCCGTTAGTCAGCCACATATTACAAAAAAGCTGGTTCAGTACTAGTGACCTCAATAACTTCAGTTGCATCGTGCACAAATTTGTTGTAATACCACAGTACTTTGCCTAAAAGGACGTTAATATTTCGATCGAATTCTTCAATCTTGAATCAAATATCTTCTAGGTAATTGTAATTGATTAGCCATCTTTGTGCATTTAAATGCGCTAGTACTTTATTATTTGAAGCCTCATGAGTAATCCCTAAACCGGGTGCCAGTCTAGCTGAAATCCAGACAAAACATTCTTTGATGTGTGTAAACCTTTTTACGTAACAGCCAACCTCAGTCTAGCATCTAATTTTAGCCACCTTATTCGCTAGTTAGGCATCCGACGCAGCATCAGCCCTGCACGAGCACCGTCTTAAATGGTTTTTCAAATTGCACTATTAAGACCAATTTGCCAGTTAAAAGATAATGCGAAATCCACGGCAATTGTTGCTTCCTTAACGTCAACAAACGCTTTATTAACTCTAGACGTGTTAAAGTCTAGTTTTGCCGTTGTGAACGCCAAGTCGTGCCAAATTTATTTTTGATCCGGGAGATGTTCATTTTGTCGGATGGGATGGATAGTAATGTAAATATGCTGGAGCGTTTAAATTAGGGGATTTATGGTCGATAAAGTAAATTCGCGCGGAATAAGTGCCACTTTCTCCTACGTACGTTGTCGCACTTTTCAGTTCGCAGTTTATGCTTCAGTGAACTATTCAGAAAAATGCACCGCCTCTCGTTGTGGTAAATGACGACGGTTAGCATGGAATCCATGTATCAACTTGATTTGAGCAAGTAGATTCTAATGTTTGGGAACCAAAAACCGGTTTCGAGCTTATTAAATCTAGTCGGTTGGGCTCATCCCACTCGAATGCTGGCGGCATGTATTTACTTTGAAATTAATGGATTTCGTTCAGGCGATTGTCGGAACCAACTCTAAGATTTCCTCATTAATTTATCAAAATTGTTGTCATTAAAAGTAGTCATAGTTATAGAAAACGTGTCAAAAAATAAAAATAATATACAGCAACAGGCAAATAAATCTATTATTTTAATTATCAATAGTAAATTATGTGGGTACCCTTCGGCACACGATTCCTAAGTACAGTGACACCTATCCGTCTTTGAAAGAAACTGTGGAATAGCTTTAACAAACGTTTTGCAAATGGAATATGACCTAGATTGCAATGTAAACATGTGTAGTGGATTGCAGGTATCTAAACTACCAACATGTCTATGCACTGACTGTTAGAAACAATTTTAAGTTTAATGACAAAATTTAGAAAAAAGTAAATAACTGAAACACGCAATTTTGAGAGAGAAAAAATCAGAATGTCGACCGAAAAACTAGAAATTATTAAAAAAGAATTGGTTTTAAATCTCTAAAATATTAAGGATAATGCAGAATTATCGAGTTTGAAATCCAAATTTGGACAAAAAGGTAAAATTAGACATATTGAATTATTAAAAACCGAAATTTTGAGGAAAAACTTCAAATTTTGAACTAGTCGAAATTTTCAAAAAAGTTTAAAAAAAGAACGAAATTTTTAAAAAATCGGAATTTTTAGAAAAGTTAAAATCAGTAATGTCGATATTACAAAAAATTAAATTTGAACAATAGTGGAGATTTAGAAAAAATCTAAAAATTTTTGATAAGAGTAAATATTGAGCCAAAATTACAAAAGTTCTTGGTAACAATCTTTACATTTTCAATCAAGTCAAAAAAATGATTGAAAAATAGTGGAAAACTAAAAAATAAGTGAACATTTTCAAAATAAGTCGAAATTTCGGGTCAAAATTCTGAAATCGCAAAATATTCAAAAAGTCGACATTTAAAAAAGGTCGAAATATTTAAAGGGACGAAGTTTTTAAAGCAGAAAATTTGTCGAAATTTACAACAAAAATTAGACTTTTAAAAAGTCAAAAAACTTCTAAAAAAGTCGAAATTTTAATAAAGGGCGAATTTTTAAGATAGTAGAAATTAAAAAAAAATTAAAATGTTTAAAATTACAAATATTTATAAAAACTACATTTTAAAAAAAATCTTAAAATTTCCTAGAAGGGTAACATATCAAGAAAAGGCGGAAAGTTTTTTGAAAATTGTGATTTACTCGAATTTGTTTTTGAAAATAAGTAGTTTTCTGAAAGTGTCCAAATTGACACAAAAAAGGTTTAAATATTCAAAAAGATTCGAAATGTTCTAACTGAAAAACGTCGAATTTTTTTAAAAATGTAAAATTAAAAAAGTAATCTTAAAAAAAGTGAAAATTTTAAAAAGTTTGAAATTTATAAAAAAATCGAAGAATCGAAATTTTCCAAAAAAAGCAGAAGTAAGAAAAATGGAAATTTTAAAAAATAGTGAAAATTTAAAGAGTCGAAATTTTCAAAAATTCGGATTATTTTAAACGGGCTGAAATATTGAAAAAGAGCAACGTTTTTCGGTAAAATTTTCAGTAAAGCTTGAATTAAACAATCGAACGGAATTAAAAAAAACTGAGGCAGGGTTGTTCAGAAAAGGTAGGATTTAAGTGGAACCTTTGTAAAACTGGCAATTTCAAAAAAGTCTTATGTAATTTTTAAAATAAAAATCAGATATTTCAGGAAAGATTCAAAATATTTAAAACGGATTGAAATTAAAAAACCAAAATCTTCAAAAAAATTAAAAATTTAAGGTAACCATAATTTTCAACCAAAAGTAAACAATGTCTAGGAGTCAAAATTTCGAAGATTGAAATGTGAAAATTTTGAATGAAAGTGTAATTTGGAAACATAATTTTTCAAAATAGTCTAAGTAAAAAAAATCGGAATTTTCAATAGTCTTTTTGTTGACACATTTTTCAATAAAGCTTGAATTTAAAAAGAAAGTCGAAGTTTTCCAAAAAAAAGTTGCAGAAGTCTGCTTTGTAAAAAAAAACAAAATTTTGAAAAATTAAAGAATGTAAATTAAAAAAAAATCGAAATTTTTAAAAGTTAAAATTCCTCATAAAGTCTAGAATTTTCCGAAAAGTCCAAAAGTCAAAATTTATTAAAAGAACATGATAGTTCCAAAAAAAGTTTCAACGATTAGAATTTTTTTAGCGAAAAGCTCCTGAGTGTATTTTGAAGTAGTAATTTAGAGAAAAATGTGAAAAATTCTTTGAAAACTAGAAACTTTGACAAATTTTCAGAAAAACTTTGAAATTTTAAATAAAAAGTCACAAAAAAATTGCAGAACAAAGTGGTTTTCACGCTAAATGATCTAGCATTACAGAGTAGTTATCAAATTAAGAAATATTGGTCGGAGATTAGAAGGGGGGACGACCCAACTTCGCCCATGTCATTAAAACGTTATTTTTTGTAACAATAATTAATTTAATTAATTTGACATTTGAAGGAAATAGGAAAATTGATAAGTAAAAAAATGGCAAACAACGAAACAAATTGACATTTTGGTAATTTTGCCTATGGCTCTGGTGTAAATGTAAAATTAATGATTAAGAAAGTTCTCTTCACAAAGTTGACGCCATTTTTCTAATTTTGTTTATGTGTGAATGTAAAACTGATAATCAAAAAAATTATTTACTTAAGGGCCGCTTTATTATGAGTTGATATTTTAAATTTTATGCTATCATGGGGGCTCCCGAAAATATCGCGGTTGAAAATATGTACCGGGTACAGTCCCTAGCACGGGCCAATAGGTTTGAACATGTAGCAGATCAGAGTTGGGGTACTAGAGGCTGGTTTCAGTCTTATTGAATCACATTAATGAGCCATTAGATATAACTATTTTGGCGATCTTGTACTATAAAGTTCTTATAATCAACTTTCAGCCCATCTCGAGGTCTGTCACATGACAGTTTTTTCTGTTACTATTCTGTTGCTCCAAACTCTCGGAATAGTAAAAAGTAAAATTTGTAGAACATACCATAGTTGGATGATCTTAGTCTTCGATTATCATTAGTTTGATACTCGTTTGACATCAGTTTGGTACTCGATTCTCATCAGTTTGTTATCGACTATCTAAAGATGAAATTTTAAATAAAGTCAAGTCGATCCGTATTTTCTGAAATTTGTATTGAAGCTTAGCTTATTCATTATTATTTTTTCAGCGCTGGGTGCGGCGTACGGCACAGCAAAATCAGGCACAGGTATAGCAGCCATGTCCGTGATGAGGCCGGAACTGATTATGAAATCCATCATCCCAGTCGTCATGGCGGGTATCATTGCCATTTACGGACTTGTTATAGCAGTACTTATTTGCAGTAATTTGGGTGAACCATCGGTGTATTCCTTATACAAGTAAGTATGGGTTTTGAATTTTTTCTTGGAGAATTTTTTTTCTTATACTCCCACTCGCTAAACACATCATGCCCTAGACCAGGTTCGTCGCGCGCCTGTCAGAAGCCCTTGTGCAAACCTTATAATAATGCCTCCTTTAAATTCAATTGAAATCAACAAGATTTCGATAAAAAGTCGAATTTTCCATAAACACTCAAAATTGCATGCAAAATAAATAAATAAAAAAATAAGTGCGAATTTATACTGAGAAATTTAAGACAATCGGCATTTACAAACAATTCGGGATTTGTAAAAAATCTCGAATTTGAAAGTTTAAACATTTCTTGCTTAAACTTTGAATTTCGACTATAATAAAATAAAATTTTTGAAATAATTTAAGACGAGTCAGTAATGAAAAACTCCATGAACAAAAATGAAAAACTCTGAATTTCGAGTTGGGGTTTCCAGAAAAATTTAAATATTTAATGTTTTTATTAAAATTTGTTGTTTTCTGTTATATTTTCAAGATTTAAATAGATATTTTAAATATAAACGTCGAGAGGGAAAAGAAAGTATTAAAATAAAAAAAGAGTACGTTTTTAAAGTGTTCAATATCAGTTACAACTGGTATTTTTTCCAAAACTTCCAATTTTTTCTTGAAATCTAACATTTAACACTCCCAACATTTCGATTTTAAACTGGAAATTTTGACTTTGGACTCGAAAATAAATTCAACTTTTAAAAGATTATCAGAAAAGTCAAAATTTTAGAAAAAAATTAAATAAAGTTACATTTTGGAAAAATTCGAAATTTTGATGAAGAAACCAGACTTTTTAGGAAAGCCGAAATTTTGAAGTAAAATCGAAATTTTGAAAAAATTCAGCCATTAAAAAACATTTTCAAAAAAGTCGGATACAACTGAAATGTCAAGAAAATCGGATTTTTCAAAGTTTAAAAAAAATAAATTTTCAGAAAAGTGGAAATTTTTAAAATGGTCAAAATTTTGAAAAAAGCCGAAATTAGAAAAGCAGTCGAAGTTTAAAGTCGGATACAACTTGAAATGTTCAAGAAAATCGGATTTTTTAAAGTTTAAAAAAACTAAATTTTCAGAAAAGTGGAAATTTTTAAAATGGTCAAAATTTTGAAAAAAGCCGAAATTAGAAAAGCAGTCGAAGTTTAGAAAATTCGAAATTTAGAAAGGCAATTATTTCAAAATAAAAATTGAAATTTTGAAAACGTTGAAATGTTAAAAGTACAACGTCGAAATTAAAAAAAAAAGATTTATTTAACACGTTAAAGAAAGTAGTTGGCTGTGACAATAGGTAAACCTTTCATCTGTGTCATCCGTTCGAGTTAAGACCTGTCGACCGCAATGGTTTTGAAAGTAGCCCGCGAAGCTAAAGTTGAACAATTTGCTTTCACTTAAATTTAAAATTGTTGCACTAGGAAAAATTTGAAAAATTCTAAAATTCTTTACCCATATTCATTATCGCCCGCAGAATATATTTTAGACAATAAGTAGCCCTTAGGGTAAAAAAGTATCGTCAGACCTGGTATAGATGATTTAAAACTAGAGTTCAATTAAACTATCAATAAAAAAAACCAATTGTTAGTTTTTGCTAAAAGCACAGATAAAAATTCATTTGAGGCAACCAACACTTAAATTTAAATAATAATAATTGTTTTTCTTTCAAATTTTCCTTCAAAAAAAAAACAAGAAGTTACTTTGTAAAGGAAAAGTTGGCAACCCCATTGGCACATTGCATGATTGTTATTAACATTTTTTTTACTCGTTTCAGGGGTTTCATGCATTTGGGCGCCGGTCTTGCCGTAGGGTTTTCCGGTCTGGCGGCCGGCTTCGCTATCGGAATCGTGGGTGACGCCGGTGTGAGAGGAACGGCCCAGCAGCCCCGGCTTTTCGTAGGAATGATCCTTATTCTCATTTTCGCTGAAGTCTTAGGTTTATACGGTCTCATCGTCGCCATCTATCTATACTCTAAGTAAATTAGTAGGACACGCCCTCATCCCATTCCTTTTTTTATGTTCCATTCGTTCGATTTCGGTTCGTCAGAGTTCGCCTCCCCTCCCCTTATCCCCCGTAATTTTCCCATTGAACCCCCTCCAGAAGATAGTCATGACCGGCGCATATTTTAACATTTTAATTTTCAATGTTTACATGTAAAAATGTTGTATAAAACTGTAAACTTTCATTAAATTGACCGAGTGTGGATGGGGTGTAAATATTTAATTATGATGGAACTTGTATTCGTGAATATGGGTGCTATCATTTTGTAAATAATTTTATTCAAGATTGGTCCATGCTTTCGGGCGGTCAATTTCATTAAAGATTAATTCCTTAATTTAATTATTGTATAGTTATATTACAAAATAGACTTATAGGTTTCCTTAAATACTTATATCGGTCGGCTCTATTGAGCCGCAACTATTCGAAAATAAAGTTAAAAAGAACAGCACAATTTATTTTTAATTTTTCATTAAAACATTTTAAAAGGTTTCGGACTAGTTGAGGCACATTTTTGATTTCAATTTTACATATCATTGCCCTTAGTCGCTTAAGAGATTGTTAAAATTGCTCATTTGTTTGTAATTAGCGAAACAGCCAAATTTCAACTTTCCACTTTTATCATTCTTGTGCGATATCAGAAGAAAAAGTGTTGTTGTAAATATGACAACTCAATGTATCGATGGTTTGGTGTCCATAGTTATTCGTGTTAGCCTTCTCTGTAGTATAGCATCAGATGGGGGGCGACGATGGCGATCTCTTTAATTCGAACACTGTGACGAGTCGATGCCCCCTTTCTGACTCAAAATGTTATAGTATTCCCTTTCATTTAGTCATAATAAGCAGTTACATCATGTAAAGTGCGGCACGTTTGGCTTGAGGATCACTTCTGCTCGCCCCCAAAGGCGCGCCCGATGTGCTCCTCGGTTGTTGTAGGTTAAAGTTGTAGAAGTTCTGTTATAAGAAGGGAACAGCAAAATTGTGTTGAAAAAATAAATAATTTGTACATTCCATTACAATTTCTGTTTTTTGAATTTTGTTTTATTATTTGTCCGCTTCATTTGTCTTATATTATACGATTTAATTTTATGTACAGTCCATATAGATCTAAAAATATATATTTAAACATTTTTATTGTTACTATTAACTTTTTTCGAGTTACGTTTGCAACCGTTACTGGCCTAAAGCGTTTAAAATTAATACATACGTATTGTAGATTTTTCAAATTCCCATACAAATGTAGTTTATCAAATACAGCTATTATTATTATTTTTTTTGTCTTATGAAGAATACAACATATTTTGTTAATGTTTATTCTGTTTATTTATTTCCTGTCCAGTACAGTGCAATTCATCTAATTTAAAATTTAATTAACTACAGAAAATTGAGAATATTTTTTTTTATCTAAAGATATTTTTATTAAGTGTGTATTCAATTTTTTAACATCATCGATGAGAGTAATAATTTAGTTTTCATGTAGATAAATGTAAATTCCCATTTTCTTTACAGTTAACCTGGCGTTGGTACACTGGTAAATGGGGTATGAGGCTACATACATACATACTGTGTACAGTAAGTTATAATGCTAGACATCTTGTTTATAATAGAAAAGGGGCTAGAAACAGTGTAAATAAATTTGAATGTAAAAAAATATAAAGGTAAAAAGAAACGAAAAATTATCAAAAAAATTAGAAGAAATTGTCTTTATACAAAATTATGCAGAACTGGGATTGGACTTTGTGAATGGATTTTATTAAAAAAGAAAAATTGGGTAGTTATGGGGACTGCCAACAGAAGTGAAAACTTAAAACTATGATTTTGATGGAACGGACTGGTCCTTGGTTATCTTTGAAAATTGAAATACAGAACTTGTCCCCTGAAACCAAGAAAGATTAAAAAACACAACAAAGGTTGCGAAACGCGTTAGAGCAACCTTTGTTGTTTTTTTTAATCTTTCTTGGTTTCAGGGGACAAGTTCTGTATTTCAATTTTTAAAACTATGATATAACCGTGTCTTTTTTTTTAATTTTCAAATTTTAATATCAAAAATAAATATTTCATATTTTGTAAATTAAAATTATTATTTCTAGTTTTTATATCTTTTATATTTAAATATAATACAGTCTTTGATCTTGTCTATTTTAAGTTACTGCATATTAAACTATCTAAATTTTATATTTGCGTAGCAAATTTCAAGATATTTCAAAAAATATGTTTTCAATGTACTACTTTTTCGTGATTATGTAAACACTTTAATTTGAATTATCTCAATACTGCTAATAATAAGTTATTACAATGTTCATTGGATAAGGCAATAGGCAAAATATACAGAATTAATTAACTTTAAAAATTCAAATTTATTAAAACCATTTTACCTTTGTTTCTATCAAGTGCTTCACAGGCAGCTTTCCACGTAACTTTTATGAATAAAGGAATAGTTCACTCGGCAACATGAAAAGGATACATTAAACTTCGATCATAAAAAAAGAATGAAAAAATCTTCAAGCTGTTATTCATTCTACTTGCAACTCCAGGTAATTTTAGGATATCTCCTTTTGGCTTCAATTAAACTGAAAGAAGTTTTCAAAAAAAAATCTATATTACCAGCACACCGACATTTTCTCTATGTATGGGAGAAAATAGGAATATAGTATACATAGGGAAAGTAAATATTTTTTTTTGAGGTCAAGGCTCTTTGTAGTGAAAAGTAAGATGAATCAAAAGTTTTAGAATGCTTAAGATTTTATGCCACTGTATTGGGAAAATTGTGCAGTTTTAAAAAATGTATAATATGCAAGGTGTTCTCCACTTTTGAGGAAATTGAGGGTAGTAGGATTATTATTTTTATGCAAAATTTGACCTTTTATAAGTAGTGTAGGAAATAAAAAGATTTTATCATTATAAATAAAAAAGGGCCATAGCATGAGTATTACACAATGCAAATCAAGAATTATAACATGATCTGTAGAGTGAGGTATGACATCTGTACTCGTGATAACTACGTATCTCATATAAATACTTTAAAAGGACTGAAATTGGTACATTTTTTCACGATAAAACGAAGATACAAGAAGACTTGTGAAGCTTACGTGCGTGTACATTACACATGATGTAAAGTAGGTTGAGGGTATGGTAGAACCCACCGTACCAATGCTGGGTTAAAACCCAAAATATTTAACATGTAGATACACATATTGAATTTTCCATTTTGATAAAAAATTGAATCTTCCGAATAAATTGGACGAGAACAGGAGGAATTTAAAGAGATTTAAAATTTTCTAAAAATTAATTTTGAGAAAAAGTATACAACTTTGAAAGAAGAGACGAATTTTGAAAAATAAATTAAAAATTTTAAGAAAATTGTCCAACTTTTTGAAAGTCAAAATTTCCCAGAGGGCAAATTTTAAACAAAAAATTAAACCTTGAGGATAGCACAGACACAGGCCAATGATAAAAAAACTTTTTTAATAATTTTAGCTAATTCCTAAATTTGACATTTTTAATATTCAAAATATGATAAGTTTATTTTTTATCATTCAAAAATTATCAGGCTGGCAATAAAATCAGAATGTTATAAGGTTGGCTATTGTTCATTCTGGCTATATGAAGGAAATTACGAAAATCTTAATATGATTTTACTGAAAAATAACCAGATGCCATGGGGAGATTTAACCATGTTTCCGTGATGCTTGGTCCACAAAAGGGACTTAAAATCTTTCCATGTTCCACAACAGTTTGTAAAAGTTACCCAAAGATGGTGAATGTTTTAAATATTTCTCTATCAAAAGTCTAATTAAATAAAAAAGTTTTCGTTTGGTCTGATATTCGTAAAATGATTTTCAATTCCAACTTTGAAAAAGGATGATTAGAAAGAAAAATAAGGCTTGGGTATCATTTAAAGAAATTGTAATTAACAATGAGTTTTTGAACAATATAAAAGATCCTAACTGTGAAGTTATCGTAGTTAATATCATAGAAAAGTTCAAAAATTTGGCTTATATGATGACAAAAAGTCCACTTTTAACAAACATGTTGACTTTTTTCCTAACAACTTGGGCGATGTTAGTGAAGAGCAAGGGAAATGGTTCCATCATGACAGAAAGGAGATGAAAAACAGTATCAAGGATGGAGGAATATCACATGGGTGATTATTGTCATCCTTTCATGGAAAACAACAAAATGCATCACATCGGAGAAAAAGCCATACAAGAAACTTCACAGAGAAAGGGAAAAGAGAATTCAAAAGTTAAACACCTAAAATATTAGCACTGAAGTTAAATATGTTAGCGTAAGTAAAAATTGTAGCCTAATCAAATGAAAGTAGGATTGAAGTTAAATGTTTGCAATTGAGAAAACTATGGGTGACGAAAAAACTGATGCAAGATATAATTTCAACTCCCAAAAATACATGAGATTTAGATGAATTGGTTTAAAAAGTTTTCACAAATAATTTTTATTGGCATGTGATACTTGAAATTTAAAAAACACATTAGTGGGCCCCAACCACTCCTTGTACTTTATAGCCAATCCTCATCTCAGTTTTTATTCTTATTTACAATAAGTTTTTTCTCTGATAGTTACAAGTATAGAAATATGAAAATTCATCAAGAAAACATAAGATCGCTTTGGAAAAAAACCGCACTTATCACCTTTTATGGGCATATTTACCCTTAAGATCATAAGAATATCCTTATTACTCATTATCATTCCTTTCTGTTTCGGGAATTTTTTCTTCTTCATTTTTCGTCCAGGTTATACTCTTGAGCAATCTGTTATATGCTAGGGCACCTTTATAGCAAAGGGATTTTTGTTATCAAAAAAGTTGAAGAAGCTACAGGGGTTTACCGCGGTAAAAACTTTCTCTATAATTTGAAGCTCTCGAAATTGCAACTATTAACGAAATTTCCATTTTTGCTCTAATCGAAAATCCAAAATTTACAAAAAGTCAAGATTCCTCAGTTAAAACGGGAATCAATGGAAAAATAAAATTTTAACTTCAAACCCTAAATTTTAAGGAAAAAGTAAAAATTTTGAAAAGTGAGGAAATTAGGCATGTCAAAAAAATTCTCAAAAATTCCTTTTTTTCGTGTTTTTAAGCTGAAACTCAGAATGTTGGGAATAATAAAGAAAGAAGTAAAAACATTCCAAATTTTTATTAAAAAAAGCAATTTAAAAAAAGTCGATATTTGAAGCAAAACTTTTTGAATTTTTAGGTTAAAACTCTGAATGCGTTGAAAAGCATCAAAAAATGGAAGTCCAATTTATTAAAGAAAACCTTGAAGTTCTGAGTAAACCTGCAATGTTGAAAAAATAAATGGAATGTTTAAGTTTAAAATTGAAATGTTAATAATTTCGAGGTTAAACAGAACAAAGTCGAAATTAGAGGTGTCGCTAGCATATATGTAATACTGTAGTATTACATATATGGTCGCTAGAACTTTTTTTTCACAAAGGAGAAGAGTTAAAAATTCCCAGCTATCACTACGAGAATTGTAGGATTCTTTGTAATTCCCAACCGCCACTAAATGTTATTTCTACAGCTCACATAGTTGGATTCAATTTTCTGTTTACCAACCGTAAATAAACCAATGTAACTAATACAAAAACATCAATAAATTTTCTAATTTAACCAGTGGCGGCTGGTGCTAATAAAATTTGGGGGTTGCAAATAGACATTTGCAAAAATGTGCCGAAACTGGAAATTTTAAATTAAGCTTGAGGAATTAGGAGATATTTAGGATTTTAAATTGATGTATCTTGTACATATATAGTATATTGCTAAAATTCCCCTTTTTTTATATTCGCAAAAAAGAAAGAAAGAAAAAGAAGAGAAAGTGCATACGACAGACGATCTTTGGCAGCTGCAAATTTATCAATAAATTTTTACTGAAATCGAGTATTTCTTGGATTAAGTCCTTTTCTTTGAAGACATCGTTAATTAGGACAATCTTTCCTGGCATAATGATTTTTTTTAAAAGTATTTATTCTTTCCAGACTGGAGAAGCACCACTCTGTATCAGCAGAAGCCATTGGGATAGTTATCAGGATTTTTAAAAGATTAAGAGTTTCACTAAACTCACTGTTTTCTGAAATAATGTTATAGAGTACAAGTAAATCAAAAGCAGATTTAAACTTTTCTTTTTCGTAGATTACAGTTAGTTCAGTGCTAAGTTTTTATAAATTAAAAAATGGATAGTGGTTTCTTTAAAATTGGTTAAACTTTTCAAAAAAAAAACTAAGGTTGCTGCAATTAAATGGCCAGTGAAGCTAATTCGTTCTTTAGCTTAGCAGATAACAATGTCGCATAGGTACTTCTTTACCTTCGCGAACTACTTCTGTTAAAACTTTGCTTTTTACAAAACACCATCTGCACAGTATTTAAGTCATGTATAGGTCATCCATGTCGCTTAATTTCTAGTTTTTTTTTATACAGATCGGTTAGAGAATGGCTGCGCAATTAAACTTTGCACCGAATTCATTTTTATTTGTGTTTCAAGACTCGCAACATTGACCGATAACAGATTATAATAGCGTATCGATATTTGGTTTGCATCCACAAGTGCAACCTAATGCTTGCTTATGGGCAAGTATTTTAAGCGAACAAAATAAGAGTTCAGGCGCAGGTGCATATGTGTAAAGCAAAGTTTGCAGTCTGGCCTGCAAACCTTGCAAACCATGGACCCAACAATGTCGTCAAAGGCTTACGAATCGGCGGAATCCGCTACAGTCATTAGTATGTTTGGTTAATTTGGTAGCTATAAATCTGTTATCAATAAATAAAATAAACAACACAAAGAACAATTTACTTTCTTTTTTATCCCAGCGTTTTTTTTTGGAGGTTGCGCAAACCTGCAAACCTTAGCACTAGCCGCCACTGAATTTAACCATTATTGGGTGAGGATGTTCTCTTGTTCTCTCTTCAGAATCGCTCAAAATATCAATAATTAATAAGGTTGCTAAATTATGAGCATTCCATTACCGAACAGCTGTTCGAGCAGTTTTAAGTGACAACCAGGGCCTAAAAAAGGTCCTCAATTAATTTTTATACTTTCCATTTTACCTATTTTGGCTTTGGAAATATTTTCGATGACCAAAAAAAGGTCCTCAATTCATTTTTTATATTTTCTGTACTTAAGCTTCACAAATAATTCTAGACAATAAAAAAAGGTCCATACTTTATATTTTGTTCTGTAAGTTACAGTTATCCAATGTTAATGGAATTTTTCTTAGCAATAAAAAAAACGTTGTAAGGTGAAGTGGGATAAACGTCATATAGTTTTTGAATAGTTCATGGACAAAACGACAGAACTTAGGTTTTTAATGGAACAACAACAAGAAATATGCAAATGCTTTAAAAATATTTCTTGACTGAGTACAAGATGGACATCTTTTTAGCTCGTTTTTGAAAAGTGTCAGATATTTTTTTAACGATATGTCAGTTTACCCTAAGGTTATTTGTGACAAATCTGATTGTGCTTTGTTCCTACCCATAAATCAGTTAGTTGAAGTACAATGAGGTAAATGTATAATAGTTGTAGTTTGCTTATTATTTTGTTTTTTACAAATTTAAACTATATCAATCCATCAATCGAGTAAAATATTAGAAACTTTATTCAGTGCAAGTAAAAAATAAAAAAATAACATAAGTTTTAGGAAATTTAAGACATCCTAGCAAACATTGAACAACGACCGAGCATTGGTCAATACTGGCCGAGTGCAGGATTGCCAGTACTGGCAAACCTGTAATGGTTCATTACCGATTGAATGCAGGATTGCCAGTACCAACAATTGCTGGAGAACCTGTAATGGTTCATTACTGGTTGAATGCAGGATTGCCAGTACTGAAAAACTTCTAATAGTTCATTACCGGTTGAATACAGGATTAGCAGTATTGCCAAAAGTTGGTGAACCTGTAATGCTTCATTAATGCTTGAATGTCGGATTGCCACTACCGGCAAAAGCTGGCGAACTCGTAACGATTCATTACTTGTTGAATGCAGGATTTCCATTGTTATTTAGTATAAGTGGTGGTTCTAATATTCATGTAAATATTAATATTAAATAAATACAATAAAATATTCATGAATTAGGTTGATTGCGCTTTTTTGCCCTAGGAAGTAAAAGACTCACTTTACTCCCTCTTTTAAGGAAGTAAAATCGCTCATTATAAAAGGTAGTGCTAAAATATATTTTATTTTACATTTTCCTATATTTTAAACTGCCAACGATGTCGTAATATTGGTAAAGCAATACTCAATGTCACTTCTTGGAAATAAGCCCCAACCGTAATTAGGGGTAAAATCACTGCGTCTGATTTCGAAAATAGAGTTGCGCTATATACTGTCAGGCTGGATGGCGCTTATTCAACACCGCAACCCACTATACTGGCCGCCGATGCTCAGACTTTAATGGCATGATTTTGAATTTTCTTATTGAAAGTTGTTCAGGCGGTATTTAATCGGCGCTAAAAACCTGCATCAGCACAGCGCTGATTAAAAAGTGCTCAGACGTCACTAACTTTCTAGTGCAGAATGAGTGCTGGTAGCTAGTACTTATTCAGCGCTGGCAAAACTGCGCTGAACCGGTACGGGCATGATTTTCTTTTGTGCGTTGAGCCTGCACAGGTTGCCAGCGCCGAGCCAATACCGCTGTGCCGCTAGCCAGTGCAGGGCCAATGCTGGATCATTGCAGAAATGTTTACTGGGATACAAACAAAGGTTAGATTTAACATTTTAATTAGAATATGATTCTTTGTAACATAAATAAATATAAGAGAACCGTGTTTATTGACGTGATAACGAAGGCTTCCTTGGCCAGAGTCAGTACTGGATATATTTCTTCAGGTATTACACTTTGTCAAAGAACTACTAAAAGTGTTCGACGTTAGTTCTTTAGGAAGGTCCAATTCCGGAAGAAGTATTTCCAGAACGCATCTATTGACAGTTGGCTCTGGCAAAACTTTAACAATATCGCTAACACTGTCAATATCTTCCATTTTTGGCAAGGAAAATGTTTTTTTTTTAATTTTGTGAGTTTAACTGCCAAACCATCATCACATAAGTCTGTCACTATTCTAACAAAATGCTTCACTACTTTCTTGGTGCAGTATTGACACAGCACCCAAGAATTAGTGTAAATTAGTGTAATTAACATCTTCAGTTTTATCCATATCCAATTCTCGCCAAAATTCATCAGGTCTGTGAATCCATATAAGGCGAAGACTCGGGTTCAATATCTTCACTACTTGAGGAAACTGATTTTTTTTCGTAATTCTTTTAGCAGGTTTGGATTTACCACTTCTTTTTGCTTGTTTTAGTTTTTTATTTTAAGTCGATCCACTGAGTCTTTTGAGGTTAATACTTCTGAACCAAGATACACCCCCGATTGTGTTTGTTGCTCTGGTTTCTGTACGTGGCGAACTGCGACAATAAGTTTTTGAATGATCAATTTCGATGTAGTAGCCAGCAGTGGCGGCTAGTGCTAAGGTTTGCAGGTTTGCGCAACCTCCAAAAAAACGCTGGGATAAAAAAGAAAGTAAATTGTTCTTTATGTTGTTTATTTTATTTATTGATAACAGATTTATCGTTACCAAACATACTGCTGACTATTGCGGATTCCGCCAATTCGTAAGGGTTTGACGACATTATTGGGTCCATGGTTTGCAAAGTTTGCTGGCTAGACTGCAAACTTTGCTTTACACATATGCACCTGCGCGTTAACTCATATTTTGTTCGCTTAAAATACTTGCCCATAAGCAAGCATTAGGTTGCACTTGTGGGTGCAAACCAAATATTGATTGGCTATTATAATCTGTCATCGGTCAATGTTGGGGGTCTTAAAACACAAATAAAAATGAATTCAGTGCAAAGTTTAATTGCACAGCCATTCTGTAACCGATCTGTGTCGGAAAAACTGGAAATTAAGCGACGTGGATCACCTATTCCAGACTTAAATATTGTGCAGATGATGTCTTGTAAAAAGCGAAGTTTTAACAGAAGTAGTTCGCGAAGCTAAAGAAGTACCTATGTGACATTGTTATCTGCTAAGCTAAAGAACGATTCAGCTTCACTGGCCATTTAATTGCAGCAACTTTATTTTTTTCTGAAAAGTTTAACCAACATAGAATCACTTTGCCCAAAAAGAATTTTAAAGGCACCGTTAAGGTTTATCCATTTTTTAATTTACAAAAACTAAGAACTGAATTATCTGCAATTTACGAAACAGAAAAGTTTTAATGAGCTTTTGGTTTACTTGTACTCTATAACATTATTTCAGAAAACAGTAAGCTTAGTGAAACCCTAAATCTTTTAAAAATTCTGATAACTATCCCAATGGCTTCTGCTGAAGCAGGGTGGTGCTTCTCCAGTCTGAAAAGAAAAGAAACTTTAAAAAAAATACATTATGCCAGGAAAGATTGTCCGCATTAACGATGTCTTCAAAGAAAAGGACTTAATTCAAGGAATACTCGACTTCAGTAAAAAGTTATTGATAAATTTGCAGCTGCCAAAGATCGTCCGTCGTATGGACTTCCTCTTTTTTTTCTTTTGTTTTTTTGCGAATATAAAAAAAGGAGATACATGTATAAGATATATCAATTTAAAATCATAAATATCCCTTCCTCCAGCTTAATTTAAAATTTCCAGTTTCGGCACATTTTTGCAAATGTCTCTTTGCAACCCCCAAATTTTATTAGCACCAGCCGCCACTGGTAGCCAGTGCAGTGTCATCTGCTTTCGAATTTATATCAAAAGCTAAACACTTGCTATTGTTTTAATATTACACTGGGGAACAATTTGAAACATAATTTCTGTTGAGTTCGTTTTCTATGCTATTTTAGAGTTAAATAGGCATGCTGATTTCAAAACTGTTGTTAATTTTTTGCGCGTCTAATTTTTTCTCTACATCTTATGTGAGTGTCCACTGGGTATCCTACTCTCGAGCAAGAGAAAGTGCACTTTTGCATTTTTTTCGAAATTCATCGCCGCAGTAAGTGATGAGCAGGGTAAGAAGCGGTTCCACCAAGATTTGATGGTCAAGAATGTTCACACATTAAACATTCAAGAATTTTTATAAACACAATTCAGGGTGCAGTAAATATGCATATAAGTATGGCCTTTGCACGAGCATTAATTCTGAACAGTATATTTGGTAACTTTTACCTTTATTTTCCTTTATATGCACATTTTTTTAATAACTTTTGAGACAAAGAGAAGGTATCCTGTGGATTAAAAAGTTGATGTGATAGACAGAAACTGATTGTGAGATTATTTTTGGATTCAGAGGGCAAAAATTGGTCGAAAATAAGTCACAGATCTAAGGCAACAAAATTGCTGTTCCCCAGTGTTATTATTTATAAAAAGGCCGAAATTTAAAAAAAATCAATCAATCTTGGAATTTGGTAACAAACTTTCGAATCTCAACTTGAACTTTTAGAAAAATGTCAAAATTTTAAGATCAACAAACTCAAAATTCAGAATTTATTACAACTGAATTGATTTTGAGAGAGAAAACCAAATTGGAAGAAAACTTTTAAATTTTAGTAGTAGTAGTAGTAAATTGGAAGCAAATTTGTTCAAATTGACAGCAAATTTGTACCAATTAGAAGCAAATTTATTCAAATTTGAAACACATTTGTTCACACTAGAAATAAACTTATTTAAATAAGTAGCATGTTAAATTATAATCAAACCTGTTTAAATTAGAAGCAAACTTATTGAAATGAAAAGCAAACTGGGGGAAATTAGAAGCAATTTTTTTTAAAGAAAGGAAAGGTCTTCAAATCTGAAGCAAATTTGTTAAAATTAACAGCATTATTATTTAAAGTTGGATATTTTGACACTTTTCGTGCATATTTTAAGCATTTTGCTTGAATATTTGCATGCATATTTCAAGTTATTTATGTTGCATATGATCTAGTCTCTAATTATTAGTAGAGACCGGATTATATGCAACATAAAAAGTTTGAAATATGCATGCAAATATGCAAGCAAAATGCTTAAAATATGCACCCAAAGTGTCAAAATATGCAACTTTAGATAATGATGCTGTTAATTACCAGAATTTTCAAATCTTATTTCAGAACTTAATTTACAGAATTTTTCCTGATTTCAAAAACTACTGCGATAGTTTTCGAATTAGTATCCATTAAATGATAAAATCCAGCGACGTCATGCTTAAGTGGTAATATTTCCCATGAGTGACTAGTGATAAATTTCACTGATTCAATTTAGAATGGATTAGAATCAGCATAGTGTAGGTTTGATAAAACTGGGAGAGATCCGAGTTTGTAGTTTTTAATAATTGAGTAAATTAATACTTTTATCGAGTATTGTTAACTCATTTACTTAGAAATGATTTATCAATCACTATATGTTGAAATATTATAAATCGAAAGCTTTAAATGAATTATTGCAAATTTCTTGATAAGATTCGCGGCTATCTAGTTCTAGTTCCTCTAAAGAATTGCGTCCGATAAATGTGCCTGATAAATCATGCGTCTGATAAATGTGTTTTAGAATTATAAAATTGTTCCTTTAATATGTAAATTTTCTGGGATTGCACTATGCCCCTTGGTAGTTTCATCTATCATCGTACGACGCAACGCTTCTTCAAGTACGAACAATCAATGCAGAAAAAACATTAACTTGTATGTCACAGATTCCGATCTGGTACGGTACTAACTGTAAGTTACCGTGTCTTTCGCTTTGAATTTTAGTTGTTTCCTATTCCTGAAGAAGTCTCCTACCATCTAGGGATAATGTCGAATACTTGAAGTAGATCCGTGACACGATCCAACTTTAGAAAATGTATCGTATATTGACTGACCATGGAAGTCTTCGTCAACGAAGTTTGGAGAATTGGATTGACGTATATGTCGTTCATTATAATACATAATATATATTTAAAATTAAATTTTGTTTTTCTGTAAACGATCACGCGATCTTATTTTACACAAAAATGTTGGTAATAAAAATATTACTGAACTATTTTTATTGATGAAGAGGAAACTTTCCTTTTGCTTAAAAAAATACGATCAGAGAATCTTCAATTTTAAGTTCGACCTTCTTAAATTTGACAGTTAAGAAATAAACTAAATTTCAGTTATATCTTAAGCTTAAAAAACAAACAATAATGTTTTGTTTTTCAAGGACGACTGCCACTGTAGCGGATCCGGATAAAAAGCAGTTCAATGAACGTTATGAATTAAGATTTAAGAGTGTAAAAAATCTCTGGTGTATATAATTAATAATTTAATATTACTTATATTACCTGCTACATTTAATAAATAAAGACGGAAACAAGATTTTTCCAACTTTGATTTGCCAAACTTTAAATATGAATGAACGAATCAATAGTATCCACGAGCGAGTTTGCGTATAATCTAAAATAAGAAATTAGTTCAGTGTTGTCGCCCATTCAACTATTTCTGCGAATTTCAGACTATGTTTAATAATAATAAATAATACGGTTTTATTTAAATAATTTTGCAATTTTTTAAAACTTACTCTATGATTTTAAATATAGCTAATGAACAATAAAATAACATAACAAAAAAAGAATCACAAACATACTACTATTAAAATTTCGTTTACTAATTTCGCCCCTTATTAAAGGCAGGCAAAAAATTTCATTTTCTGATTCTGATTTTTCAATAATTTGATAATCACGAAAATATAGTGCCTAAATATCATTAGCTTCAATAAAATGTTAGATTTTCCAGTCAGACTTTGCTTTACAGGTTGGTGGCTTATATCAGTTATTTTTTAGGTAATTCCCCAGAAATTGCAATTCTTTGACATATTTTTACGAAAGACTTTTTTCTCGATTTAGTTTAATTGAATAGATCATAAGATGTCTAAGGTTTTAGTGTATGTTAATTTAAAGTGGTCAGTCAAATAAATTGATATTCAAAGGCATTTTTCAAAAAAATGTATGCAAAGAGCGGACAATACTTCCAGGGGATGAACATATTAATAAAAACAAGTAAAAACGTCTGTTCTAATAATAAACACGCTGGACTTACGATGAATAGAAAATTAAGTTTCTCTTGTTTGACAACTAAACACGTTTTGGTTTTGTTTTTTGTTTTTGTTTTGTTTTTAGATTCATTGTGTCTTTAGAAGAGACCCATTGCTTGTAGAAGATTTTTTCGGTGCTGTTAAATTCAGTTCATTCAATTTGTATGGTAGAGCTTTAATGCAAAATGAGTTGTATATTATTATAATGTGTAATGCGTAAACATGTGTTGCTTTCCGAAATTTTTGGCGGGACAGTCCCAAATGAAAGTAATTTGCAAAACAAGCAAGAACACAAGAACAACTGATGGTTACACTATTAGTTTTCAAAAATTTTCGGTGCAAATTTTTTATGATGTCAGGTAGATATATCTTCTGCTTTCTAATGTTTACCCTTCACGGCATATTATTTTTTTACAGCTTACGATTTTCTTCCAAAAATATTTCTACAAATTGTCCCATGCGATTCACAGAATTGAGCGCTTTTCTTTTTAGGGCCAACATCTTGTTATACTCATAACTTTTTTTATTAACTTGCATAACTTGTTCGTTTTTACGTCACCAAGAAGTATTTTTTATTCCTTTTGGGTTCTTAGGTTCATAGTATTTTCTTTTAATTGTTCTTCAATAACCTCACCAAATATAGCTTTTTTTTCTATTTAGGGGATTTGCAGCCATTTACAGAAATCTTTTCTCTGGAGCAGTGTAGTTGTTTATTTCTGGATATACCATGAATTTTTTGTATACAGGCGTTCAAGTTTGCCTTAAGAAATGATATTATAGCATTCATTTTTAGAATTTTAGATATTTCAGGCTTTTCCCTTTCTCTTCTGCTTCCTTCCTTTTGCGTCATTTTTCTTATGGATTGTTGAGGTAGACCATTTATAAATGATATTTTTGACCACAAAGGAGCAGCTTCTGTCAGACAGTTATTGACTCTTATCGATTCTGCTCTCTGCTTTCTTCTACATTCTCTCTTACTCTTTTGCCAAAGTTTCAGATTTTTGTTACATTTATGGTAAAATCTATCTTTTTCATCCTTAGAGCTAAAATTGTTTTAAAGTCAAAAATCGACGTCTCTATTACTACTACCAATAATAGCACGTTTAGAGACTTTTACGACGAAGCATTGATTTTTCGTGAATCGAAAGTTTCAGATTTTTGTTACATTTAAAATCTATCTTTTCCACCCTTAAAGCTAAAATTGTTTAAATAGCAAATATCGACGTATCTATTATTACCACCAATAATAGCAAGTTTTCGAGGCGTCCTATTGGAAATTAGTTTTCTTTGGTCGTTTTTCTTTATTCTTAAATATTTAAATCTCTCTTTTTCCTTTTGCTATGTAAGCTTAATTCGATTATCTTTCAAGCGCTGGTAATGAGCTCTTTCTGTCCCCCTTTTTTATGTAATAATTGCTCTCTGCTGAGTTTTGATTTTTTCGGTGCCATTTTACTGTACGATACTAATTATTGAAAGTAAATAAAGATTATATTGTAAAAAGGTTATTAGATATCGTATCAAATCACGTATAGAAAAGAAAAAGTTTGTCTCCTTAAAGTCCCCTGTCATATTTTTTTACAGGGAACATACACCAGGGGACGGACAATTTTAAGATTATGCATAAAAAATATGTTTTCTTACATTTATTATATACTTGTTTTATATTCGTAATATACCTACCATGCACTTATTGTTAGTAAAATAAAATTATTTCTATTATTACCTGAAATAACACTTACCAGGGGACGGACAATTTGACTGGACAGTACGCGTTTTTGCTACTCAAAATTTAGACAAAACAGAATGAACGTTTTTGGTGTAATTTTCAGTTAAAGTTAACAAAAGGCTAATCAATCCATATAATAATTGACAGTTCATGTACTTCTTCATAGATGGAATTTATGTAAAAATTCATATTGTTTAAATTAATAAGTCAAAAAGTAATAACGCAAGTTTGTGGTTTTTTTTTTCAACCCCAATTAAGTATTTTATTTTCAATAAGCCCATTTAAATTTGCTACAACTATGGAAATATCTTTAAAAAATTAAACATTTAAAAATTTGCTATAGTTTTTTCATAATTGGGCTCCGAAGGAGAAATTTTGCGATGATAACAAGCCAGGGGACGGACATTTTGATTGTTTAAGGTTAATCTATTTATTCAAAATAATTAATTTGACATATTATATATATTATATGTCGTGTTCATGATCAAACTAATTAGTTATAGTACTATTGTAAATAATGTGGCCACACTAATCATTTATAATGGTCTGAAAAAAGCACAAATGCCGAAAATTGTAATTTCTGAAGCACTTCTTTAGGCGCGTTAAGCGATTAAAGATAAGGGACAAACGCCTGGTTTTGCCATATATGTAATATATGAGTTTTGCGTTACCAAAAAACGCTCTTTGAACTACTAGTCGATTGCTCTACCTACCACTGCGCCACTCCGCACATTTAATGACATTTCTTAAAACATTTCCGACACGCGGATAATCCGGCATTCGGATAAACCAATGCCAGGTAATCCGGCAACCGGATAATCCGACACCCGGCTAATCCGATATCCAGTACATTAAAAATATATTTTTTTGAAATATCTTGAAATTTGTTATTTCATACTTTCTCTGTCGGCAGTCCCCATGATTGCCCAATTTTTTTTTTTAGTTTTTTCAAATTATTAGGATGAAGGTTGCTGCGAACTCAGAAATTAAATTTTCTGCATATGACTGATCTCTACTTATTTCAACAAACATTTTAAAAAATGTTTCTTTAGCCATTTTTTCCGACAATTTCCAGTGATGCACAAAGCAAGATTTCTTGTCTTGCTCGATAACTTCTTGTCTTGTCCTTCTAACCAAGACAAGAATTTGTTTTGCTTCTTGTCTTTCCATTTTCTTGCCAGGTTTATTCTTGTCTTTCTAGCAAGAGTCTTGCTCTTTCTTGTTCTTGCTGGTTTGTTGGTTTTGCGCATAAGCAACACCAAAACAGGTTCAGAATTGACAATGACAATGAATTTAAAAAGTACATCATCTGTAAAAAATGTAAAGGCAAAGTAGAACGATAAATTTGAGAAGTGGATCAAATGAAACCATTATTAGGACGTTATCTGCTGCCAGCAGGGACATAATTTTAAAACATTAGGTTTGTTCCAACCGAACATCAAACTAGTTTGCAACCGTCCGGCGCATGTGCATTCAAAATTTACCGTTCCAACCAAGTGCAAACTCCAACCAACTGGCAGTCCGGTGTTCCAACAGTGCTCTGACTAGTTCGTGAATTGATTTGTGATCAGTCAGAACAGTCAGCAGCCGAGAGCTTGTACTGGCAGTTGGGAACATGCGCAATCGATAAGCGGTATCTAATTTCTCAGCTGTTATTTGTCAATACGATTGTTAGATGTTTTGATCTTGTCGGAGCAAATGTAAATTGTGTTGTTAAGTTCTGAATTCTATTTTTCATCCACTATATTTGCTCAAAAATAATAAAAATGAATTTCGTAGAGGGATTTATATGTGATGAAGATTTATTTTCATCGCTTTCGATTGAGACAGACGGCGAAGACCAGGGGTTTTCCGAGAAATCCCAAAGTGCGTTCCAACGTGTACAATCCCAAACCAGTCGGAGTGTAATACGGAATGCACGCATGCGTACGAACTAGTTCATAAATTAGTTGGAAACTAATCAGAAATGTTCGGTTGGAACAAACCTATTATAAACAATCTAATTGAATATATTGTGCATTGCTCTAATTTTACGAGGTGTTTCAAAAAGTAAGGTGACTATATTTTTATGAAAAAATATTTATTTATTCATCAACATTTATACTGTCCCCTTCAAAGTAATCCCCCTCAGATACAATGCACTTGTGCCAACGATTTTTCCAATCTTCAAAGCACTTCTCATAAGCACTTTTTGGTATAGCCTTGAGCTCCTCTAGCGATGCAGTTTTTATTTCATCAATCGTTGCAAATCTCCGTCCTTTCATAGGTCTTTTAAGTTTTGGGAACAGGAAAAAGTCGCAGGGAGCCAAATCCGGTGAATACGGTGGCTGAGGCATGATTGTTGTGTTGTTTTGGCCAAAAAAGCTCTCACAAGCAACGATGAATGAGCAGGAACATTATCGTGATGCAAAAT
Source organism: Dastarcus helophoroides (assembly GCA_028583605.1). NCBI lineage: Eukaryota > Metazoa > Arthropoda > Insecta > Coleoptera > Bothrideridae > Dastarcus > Dastarcus helophoroides. Next base: position 6,829,237 of record CM053327.1, on the reverse strand, counting down.
CTATGAATCATTTTTTCACAATTCCGGAAGTTTTTTTCGTACTGGTTCTCGCAAACGGCGCATAACTTCAAGGTAATACTCCTTATTGACCGTACGACCTTGAGGTAAAAACTCCTGATGCTTACGCCATGGTAGTCGAAAAAACAATGAGCAAAACTTTGGCATTTAGTTGGACTTGGCGTGCTTTTTTCGGTATTGGCTCTCTTGGGTGCTTCCATTGGGACGTCATAACCCTATACCCATGATTCGTTACCAGTTATGACCCTTTTGAGCAAATCAGGATTATCACTGACGTCATTCAAGAGTTCCTGAGCGATGCGCATGCGACGGTTCTTCTGATCAAAATTCAGAAGTTTCGGAACAAACTTCGCTGACACACGTCTTAGGCCCAAAACATCCGAAAAAATTTCATGATACGAGCCGACTGATATGCCAACATCCTCAGCAACCTCTCTTATGCTAATTGGACGATTATCAAATACAATTTTCTTCACAGCTTCGACGATATCTTCTGTTGTTGATGTGCTGGGGCGTCCAGCAAGTTTCGTCGTCGGCTTCTTCTCGGCCATCTTGAAAGAGTTTGTACCACTTATAAACTTTTTTTTACTTAGAGCAGACTCACCGTAAGCTACTGTTAACATTTTAAGTGTTTTAGAGCACTTGATTCCATTTTTCACACAAAATTTGATGCAAATTCTTTGCTCCATTTTTTATAATAATAGAAAATCGCCGAGCACAACAAAATAACCTTTTTATCTGTCAAAAACAAACTAAGTATGCTATGTACTTGAAACTGTGAACATATGTTCGGGACCTGTATATCAACACAAGAAATCGATAATCGAATGTACGTTGCTTGCGAAACTTGAAAAGTCATTTTACTTTTTGAACAGACCTCGTACATCAATAATAGTATAAAAAAACATTTTAACAAATTATAGTAAGTGGCATTAAAAAATTTTGAACAAAATAAAGGAAATTATTTTGTTGCAAAAAGCAATGCTTGTTCCTTATCCGCTTAAGTTCCATGAGTGAAGAAGTGCGTTCAATACCTTCAATGAATTTGAAGGTGGAATTGAATGATGGATGATGTTGATCAGTTGATCAATCAAAACCCGAAGCATCTTTTTCCACATCTAACTAGACAGGAAGTTGATAGTTATTTTAATATACCCGAGTGGAAGAGAATACAAATATTACTGCACTGATGGTGTAAACTCTAAAATTTGTATTTAATATTATCACAAATGGTAAAGGATATTACATACTTGCTTACTTTAACGAAAAGAGACAGTCTCATCAGGAAAGACCATTTTCTCGAGTATCGCCTAATATAAAAAAATATTGAACAAAGGAAGAAATCTTGCTTCTTGCTAATTTCTTGATAAGAAATTTAGCTCTTGCTAAGAGTACTTCTTGCCTTGTATTGTTCTTGCTCACAAATTTCTTGCAGCAAGAAACGATAGTTCAAAAATCGACAACCATGGGAGGCTCTGATGGACGTATTTTTACTTTGAGGAGTTCTATTTCAACACTTTGAGATTGACCTCATAATTAAAAAAAAACATTAAAAACTTTAAGTTCAGACTGCAGATTTAGGCTTTTCAAAATCTCTAAATTTTTCGAAGATTGCAACTTCAGTATAAACGTCAAACTCTTTACTTTTGCCAAATTTCGACTTTATTCTTAAACAGTAACCTCGAAAGTTTGGCTTCAAACTCGATAGGTACTAAAAAAATGCGATATATTCCTAAAAACAAATATTAAACTTCATTACGAAAATTTTAAGTGTAACATCATAATTTTAAAATCATAAATTAATTTATTACTGAAAGGAAAGGAAAACACCGAAATTAAAAAAAAACAACTAAAAGAGAGAGAAGAAAAAATATATGTAAAACGAAACCGGGAAATTTCTATTTTAAAGTCGAATTTTTTTGGAATTATAAGTAAAAATTCTAAGACTATACCTAAGCGTGGAGAAAAAAAAATAAAACAAAAATTTCGAGAGAATATCGAAGATTTGGCAAATATTAAAATATTTAAATCAAGATCGAAAAATTAAAACTTACAAAAAAGCACTATTTTGAGCCTATTCAAAAATTTAGAAAAAAGTGAACAGCTGGAATTGTAATTTCGGCATTTAAAAACGATTCAACAGAACAGAACAGAAAAAATACGAAATTATGAAAAAATATTTGGAGCTAAATCTAAAATTTCAAACAAACGTCGAAATTTCGAACTTATAAAATCATTTTCTTGAAATTTTGAGTTTTGGAAATTAAACCTAGATAATTCGAAATTTCGAAAATGAAATCAAAATTTAATTAAACAATTTCAAGTTTGATTTTGAAATTTTAAACTAGATAAACTTGAAAATTATTTGAAAACGTCAAAATTATTTGGAAACATTGAAAATAAACTTGAGTCTCCATAAAATCGAAATTTTGATTTTCAAAATTGAAAATTTAGTTAAAGCAAAAGGGACAATTAAAAATGTAACTAGGAACTTATCGAAAAAGTGAAAATTTACAAATTCAATTGAACATTTCCAAAATAAAATTAAAATATCTCGAAAATCAACAAATTTAAAAAAATTTGATTTCAATCTTAACATTTTGACATTTTTCTCGAAATTGTGAATTTGAACCGAAAATTTCATGTCAAATCTTATTTCTAAGCGACCTTGGTTTACCTCAAAATTTAAATTAGAAATTCGAAAGTTTGAGAATATTTTGGTACAAATTTCGTGGTTTTTCTCGGAATTTTTAATTTTCTTTCTTAAACTTGATACATTCTTAACATATTTTCAATTTTAAAAACAAAGCTTCGAATGAAATCCCCAACTTCGAGTTCAAATTTTAGGTTTGTTTCAAAATTTAGAATAGGAAAAGTGAAAATATGAGTTCAAGTTGGAGAGTTAGTTTTAGAAAAGGGAAAATTAAAAATGTAATTTTAAAATTTTCAAGGAAAAACTTAAAATTTTGAAATCAAACTGAACCTTTGGAAAATAAAGTTTAAATATCTCGAAGACATTAAAATTGCAATTTTGTGAGTTAAAATAATATTAAGTTTAAACTCAAAATTTAAAGAGAAATTGTCAGTTCCAAGAAAAACCAAGTATTTATTGCAGGACAGTTTTAAAAAATTCTAGATTGCAATCAAAGTTTTGAAAAAATTAAACATTTCTAGAAAAAAAACTAAAATTTTAGCAAAAAACTTCATATTTAAGTATAACATAAATGAGTTAGAATTTTAAAACTTTGGAAAAAAGCCTAACTTTCGATTTTAAAGTCGCAATTTCAGAAAAAAGTGGGAAACTTTAGAAACGTCGAGATTTTGTGTTTAAAATCAAAATGTTTGGCCAAAAAGCAAAAATTATTGATACCTTTTTTATAGAGAATCCTAAGATCTGCAAATTATATACAGTACGTCTCACCGGTAATCGCTGCGATCGATACCTGGCAAAGTACTCATCTACAAATTTTGAAAATTTGACGACTTAGCAAAGTCGGTGAGGCCAACACAACTAAAATATTTCCAAAGTTCTAGTACTTCCGGTTATACTGGAAGTTGACACCAACTTCGTTATTTTAAATAAGTCACCCTATACAGGGTGTTCCTTATAAAATGGGCCAAATTTACATGTAGATTCTACGACGGAAATTAATGTGGAAAAGTCATGTACAATGTTGCTCATAAACGCTTAGTTTTCAAGATACAGGGTGTTAAAGTTGAAAAAATAAAAACGATTTTCAGGCATATCTCTTGGATACTCTCTCTGGAATACGTTAAGAGATTTTTTCTAATTTGACATGAGGAGTTTTAATGGGAGCTTACAACAGTTGCTGCGATTTCATGTCAATACAAAAAACCAGTGGCATGCGAACCGTATTTTTGAGACCCTTTTATGAAAAATAATTATTACGCCACTACCTAAAGCAAAAACAAATAACATTTTTTAAATTTTCAACGTTTTTCTAGCACATACTTGCTAAATACTGCTAACGGATACCATTTTTGGAAAAACACTGCATTTAAAGTTGCCAGGGAAATGCAGTTCGTTTTTGCGCTTTTGGATTCTATTTGATATTTTAAGGCCACTTTGGATAAGGAACATTTTTCTTAAAATTTATAGTTTTTAAGGTAACTAGATTTTTATAAAAAAATTGACAGAGGCAAGATCCCTACGAAATTCTTTGTGTGTTTCTTCAGAAACCAGATATTAATTTCATATTTGATATGTGAGTAGAACACATATGAAACTACTTTGCACAATTTTCATAAATTGAAAAACTTTACAAAGAGTGTTGAAGTGACGACTCTATATTTTGATAAATTCAAACAGTGATAACTTGTTATCTTAAACTAGTTGATACACTTGCCCTCGTCTAGCGACGCGAAAGAAGAGAACTGATTCTTGGGTTGCATTTTTGAAAATTCGTACTTGTTTAGAAGAACTCGATTTTTATGGAAATTTCCGAAAATTTCTACATTTTAAATTATCCTTTTTTTCCACAATGACGACTTTTTCTCCAAATTTTGCTTTCATCTTGAAAACTTTCGACTTTTTGAAAATTTCAACTTCCTTAAAAGTCTGACTTTTTTAAATATATTTTGATCTTTTTTGAAAGCTTTGATTTTTCGAATAATTTTTATCCTAATTTTTTTTCTTTGAAAATTCCAACTATTGTAAACATTTCCTTTTTTTGACTTATTTCGAAGTTTTGAAGTTTTTGGAAAATTTTGACTTTTTTTCAAATGTTTGACCTTATTTTTAACACTGTTGACTTTTTCGAGATTTTTCTCGAAATTTCAACCCATTTGCAAATCTGACTTTTTCTGACTCGATTTTTCTAAAACATTTCAATTCTTTTTGGAAATATCTTAAAAGTTTCGACTTTTTCTCAAAATTCTGACCTTTTCTCAAAATTTTGACACTCCAAAAATGATTATTTTTTAGTTCGATATTTATTGAAAATTTTTGGCTTTTTTGAACGTTTCGATTTTAAATTTTGAAAACTTCGAATTTAAATTTTTTTATTTTTTTTAATTTCCAATTTTTACAAATATAAACTTATTTTATAAATTTCAACACTCACAATTTTGCCTTTCTTCAAGATTTTTTAAAAATTTTAATTTTTTCACAAATTTGATTAAGTAAAAATACTGATTTCTGAAAACTTTTCTTGTTGACTATTCTTTAACATATTTGCTCAAACCTTGGACAATTTCTCAAAGTTTTCTCAAACTTTTTCTGAAGTTTTGACTTTTATGTAGGAACTTTTATTTCAAAAATTCGACTTGTTTTTTAACTTTAACTTTTTTTCGGAAAATTCGAACTTCTAGCATCAAAATTTCGACTTTTTTCCGAAGTAATAAATATTTCAGAATTTGATTCTTTTTTAAAATCTCTATCGTTTTTCAATATTTTGACTTGTTAGGAACATTTTGACTTTTTCGTTAATTTTTTAAAAAATGTTGACCTTTTTCTCGAAACTTCGAATTTTTGTAACTTGGACTTTTTGAAAAAGTTTCCTGTTCCTGACGTTTTTTAATATTTTTAATCAATTTAACTTAATAAATTGTAAATTTTAAAATTTTGAATGTATTGTATGAATCAAAATTTTTGTAACTTCGACGTATTTTTTAACTTTCACTTTTTTTTTTCTAAAAATTCGACCTAGCATCAAATTTTCGACTTTTTCTCGAAGAAGTAAATATTTCATATTTTGATTCTTTTTTGAAATCTCTACCTCTTTTCAAAATATTGATTTGTTAGGAAAATTTTGACTTTTTCGTTAATTTTTTTAAAAATGTTGACCCTTTTCACAAAACTTCAAATTTTTGTAACTTCGACTTTTTGAAAAAATTTTCCTGCTCCCGAAATTTTTTAGTATTTTTAAACAATTTGACTTTCTAAGTTGTGAAATTTTAAAATTTTGAATGTATTGTCTAATTCAAAATGTTTGTAACTTCGACTTTTTGAAAAATTTTACTGTTAATGAAATTTTTTTACATTTTTGAACAATTTGACTTTCTAAACTGTAAATTTAAAATTTTGAATGAATTGTATAAAACGAATGGAGATCAGACTAAATTTCGATTTTAAACCTGGCATTTTAATAAGAAGTATTTTACAAGTTTAAACTAAAAGGTTTAAAAAAAAATCTAAATTTAGAAAAATTTTCCCGCTTAAAATCTAAATAGGAATTTCGAAAAAAAAAGCCAAAGAAACCTGAGTGTGAATTTCTTCTTGATATCAATTCGATATCAATTTCAAATTTTACATTTGGAGTAAATATTTTTAGAAAATTTTGTAGAAATTCAAAAATTTTTGACCATAATCTCTGCATTTAGACTTTGGTCTAGAAATTTTAACGTTAGGTATCACATTTGAACTTTATATTTTATCTGGACATCTTCATGTTCATTTCAAATGTTTAATTATTTTAAAGTTGCAATTTTAAGGCAATAATTAGAAAATCCAAATTTTCGCTTGTTATTTTAAGAAAAAGAGGAGGTTTGTGAAAATAATTTTTACAATTTTGCGATAACGACTTTTTACAAAAAAATTCGATTCAGAACAGAAGTTTTCAACTTCGAAAATGGAAAACTGCAAAGAAGGTCGAAGTTTGGAATAAAAAAAGTCGAAATGGTCAAGAGATTTTCCTTCTCAGTTGTAAGAAAAAAAATCAGACTTTTCTCCAAAAATTGAAATAAAAATCTTGTCCTCTGAAACCAATCTTTTTTGGTGTCAGGGAACAAGATTTGTATTTCAATTTTTGAAGATAACCAAGGACCAGTCCGTTCCACCAAAAAAAATTCTTTGAACTTGTCTCGAGTTTTTTTTTAGTTTTATGATTTTAATATTTCTCTCGAAATTTTAACAAAAAAGAAATTATAGAAAATTTTAATTGTTGTCTTTAAATGTGGACGTTACTCCCAACATTCCGTTTTTAAAAGCGAAATTAAAAAAATAGAAATCTCCACTTGAAATTTATCCTTGGAAAAACATCGAAAGTTCTGAAAAATTTCTAAAAATGATCTCTTTTTTTGTTGGAATTTCAACTTTTTGTTCTAGAACCTTACAATTTAATATTTTAATTTTAAATTAAAGCACTGAACTAAACACTGTGGCTTGTGATTAAGTCCAAAGAGGGTTTCACCCCTTTACCACATCGGCAATTAAATAAATAATTACGCGATACGTATCTCGCCAGCAGGACTGGCATTTTCAAGCGTACTAATTTAAAAGATTAGCAAAAGATGCATCTACGTCATCTGCATCTCAATACAGATGACTTCGATGCATCTTTTGCTAATCTTTTTAGATTAGTACGCTTGAGAATGCTGGCGAAATACGTATCGCGTAATTATTTATTTAATTGCGGATGTGGTAAAGGGGTGAAACCTTCTTTGGATCTTAATTTTAAAGTCGAACTTTCCATTGCTACTCAAAATATCAGTTTCGGTAAATAAAAATTTCATACTTTAAGTGTACATTTTGGGAAAACCTCAAAATAAATCTACTCAAAAAAAAATGTTTAATTTCGGTAAATAACAATTTTATGTTTTAAGTGTACATTTCGGCAAAACCTCAAAATAAATCTACTCAAAATGTCTAAAAAGGAAACGTTTCCTCCACATTTGGATTCGGCATCGAAAAAGCTAAATAAAAACCAAATATCGAGTTAAAAACTGAAATTTTTAGAACTTAAGAGAAAAGAATTCATAAAAAGACAAAATAACAACTGATCACCTGCAAAAATTTGGAAAAGTTTGTGTGAAGATACATTGATCAACGACGTTAACTATCAACGCTTATAGGCAACTTTAAATTACAATCTTACAGGGTGAATTTTAAAAAATTCTTCGTTAGTGCTCACACCACGTATTATGAGGAATACCTGTATTAAAATTTCATGCCCCTAGCCTCATCCGTTTAGGCTGTATGTTGTCTGTTATTGTTTAGAGATTTATCAAATAGCCACTAGCAACGTACTCGATTACATTACGTTTCAGGAACCATTAGATTTTTCTCAAATGTTAAGGAGTTAATTTTTGGGCAACTTGCTCTGCGCATACTCTCCTTTTTACCACGTGTGTTTTGAATTTTTTCTTACCCGGCCGACATTTGTATTTTGCTACATCAAAACCCTTGAATCAGTCAAATTTTGGTTAAAACGACGTCATGTATTATCAACGTTTTACCGCCACCATAAAAAAAAATGGGATAAGCAAAGTAAATACCGCCACGCCCGTGTCGAGAATATGTTGTCTTACAGTCAAAGTGATGAGTTAACGTCATATACTTTCAGTATATGGTTAACACCTACAGGAAACTTTAAATACAGTGGTGTGTATTATTTATTGCTTACCTTATTTAGGATTTCAACGCCCATTTGTAAACCCTTAGAAGTTGAGTTTTGAAAAATCCTTTCTTAGGGCTTACCTACGTTATACGTAACATTCGTGTGCAAAATTTCATTCTTGTAAAGCCACTCAGTTTAGGCTGTGCGTTGTCTGTCATTCGGTATTAGAGTTTTATTAAATAGATTTCATAGTCATTAAACAGTTTTGCTTGACTGAATATACAGTGTGTCCCATCGGGAATCAGCGAGATCGATATCTGGCAAAGTACTCATCTAAAACATTTGAAAATTTGGCAACTTGGCAAAGACCATAGGACCAACACAACTAAAATATTTGTAAAGTTGTAGTATTTCCGGGTATACCGGAAGTTGACACCAAATTCCTTATTTTAAATGAGACACCCTATATATTTTTGCATTTTTAAATTTAGCTTAATATTTGAAGGCCACCTTGAATAACAAATATTGTTCCTAAAATTTATAGTTTTTAAGATAATTGGATTTTTATAAAAAAATTGACAGATCCAAGGTTTCACGAAATTCTTCGTATCTTTTTCCAGAAACTGCTCATATTTAACATATGAGTAAAACACATACAAGGTTATCTTGCACAACTTTTATAAGTCCAAAAACATTATACCGAGTGTTGAATTCTTGTCTGCATATTTTGGTAAATTCAAACAGCGATAACTTTGTTATCCCAAATGGAACGCCCTATATTTTTTTTAGTTATCTTTCACCTAACATAAGCTTTTTAGGGATTGCTTTTAAAAGTTTTGGAAATAATTTCAATTTTTTAGTTTTTTTTTTGCCATTTCAAATTAAATAAACTCTTATCGGGTCGCATATCAGTGACGTTATGACTAAAAATAATCTCTATCGACAATTATACTGTTTGAAAACCATTAGTCAACTTATTTACAGTTGATTTTATAGTGTGTGGTGAAGCTAAAACGAAAACATTCCTGATCATCTGTTTTAGTAATAAGAATTATTTTAAATTGTTTCTTATTTTCTGACTATGTAACAGAGTAATATCACAAACATGTGTGATAGAGTGATAAATTTGCTATTCGATATGCAATAAAGCCTCCATGAAATCCAATAAAGCGAATGGTAGAAAATCAGATAGAAGAAAATCTGTTGTTGATAATAAAAATGTCAAAATAGGATCTCCAATTATGTCAACTAGTCATGTTTTAATTTTAGCTTCATCACACACTATGAACTACTATAAGTAATTTTACTAATTGTTTCATAATTTAAATGTCGATATCGATTGTTCCTTTTTTTTAAGTACATTTCATTTGTTTCTACTTATTATGTCACTGATATGCTACTCAGTAAGAATTCAATGGCAGTGAAATAAAAAAAAATGTTAAGATTACAATTACTTCCAAAAGTTGTAAAAGAAACTCCCGCAATACCTATTTCAGTTGAAAGATAGTTTAAATCTGCATTAGGTAGGTCAAAAAAATATGGGGTGTTCTATTTGAGATAACAAAGTTATCGCTGTTTGAATTTAGTAAAATGTACAGTGGTGAAATCACCACTCGGTATAATGTTTTTTAATCTATGAAAGTTGTGCAAGATAGCTTTGTATGTGATCTACTCAGGCCCGTAACCAGGGGGGGCTAGGGGGCCGCGGCCCCCCCGAAATTTTTTGGCTTCACACTAGATAGAACTGAACTTTCCAGATGTGCGACCTTTTTAAAAACCATTTTTAATGGATCATTGTGTATTCGTACTGAAATGCAAGGATGTTTTATTTTTCAAATTTGGCGCCATTTCTTATTATTAGAGACCGGATTTTAAGCACAATCAAGTAAGGTAAAAAGGTGAGCAAAATGTTAAATTAGGCAAAAACGGAAAGCTAAAGAAGGCACCAAAAAGGTAAAATACTCTAAGGCATTAACAGGCCAAAACTAAGCAATTAACAAAAAATAAACATTTTAATATCTCAGTCGAAATTAGAAAAAAATAATAGATTTTAGGTTATACTCAGGATATTCAGAAGGAGTAATAACATTTTCAAATGAAGAAGCTCTTAAAATTTCGAGTTCATTCTCGAATTTTCGCCCTAAACCTTAAAATTTTTACCTTAAAGTCGTTCGAATTTTTTCCAAAATTTTGACATTTAAATCTGGGATTTCGTTTCTAGAAAAATTTAAACTTTTCTAGAAATTTCATTTTTTTTATTTGAAATTTCAATCGTTCTGAATTTTATTAATATAATGTTGAATTTGCAAGTTTTTCAAGCTTAAATTCCCTATTTTGAAAAAAAAAATCAAATTTTGAGAAGAACTGGAAATTTATACAAGCGATTTTTCGAGATTTAACACCAAATTTTGAGAAAAACTTGTATTTTGTAATAATACTTTTACAGTTTTGGAATTTGAAAACTTAAATTTTTAATTCGGTTTTTGAATAAAATTTCGAATGTTAGGCCTTTTGCTAAAAAATCAAAATATCTTATAGGCCATTATTTTGAAAAGATATTTTTTAATAATGAATTTCTTCTATAATTTTTCTAACATGCCGATTGAACTTTAAAAAAAAATTCTAAAATGTCGATTCTTTTATAAATTTCGAGTTTTACGCTAAAATTTGAGCATTTTTAAGTTGGAAAATTCAGGATTTCATTAATAACCTTAACCCATCAGCTTAATTCGAAATTTCTTGTTATGAAGTTGATTTGTTTATATTTCGATTACGATTTCGAAAATTCGACTTTTTTCTCCAAAATTCGAATTTCAAGTGAAAACTTTCAAAAAAATATTGAAATTTCTATCTTAGTTATCAAATATCAACTTTAATTAAGAATTTATTTTACTTTTAGTCACCACATTTCAACTTTAAATTCATATTTTTAGAAAAACTTGATTTATAAAATGTTTACAACTTTTTAAGACTAGTTTAAAAATGTCTAGATGTCTAGAAGTCGAAATTTTGAAAAAAAAATGAGCTTAATGACTTAAGTTTATTTTTCAAAATTTTTACATTAGCACTGGTTTAAAATTCAGACTTTTTCAAAATATTCTAACTTTCTAGACATTTAATTTATAAAAAATCCCTTGGCCATTTTGAGAAAACACTAAAAGTTTCAGGAAATATCAAAGTTTATTTTTTGAATTTTGTTTCAAGACAAAATGTTGAGTGTTATTAGTTTTTGTTAATAGAATTTATCTTTTGGAAATGATAGATTTTTTGTTAGAAAAATTTGACTTCAAACCTTTTTTTTTCAAAAATTATCGCTTTTTTTTTCTTCGGATTTAGAGAGTAATTCTAAATGTCAACTTATTTCTAAAATTCCGAATTTAAATAACTAAAAATTTCGAGTTCGAACAGGTCACATTAAGAATTAACATATCCTAATTTTGTTCGGAAATTCACGTTTTTAAAAAAGTTAATATTTTCAGAAATGTTTAATAATGAATTTTGGTTATTTTTAAGTATAAACAGGGTCGTAATTAATCTTTTTAGAACGAGTTTGTCCACTCTAAATTTAGACTTCTCTGGACATTTCGAATTAAAATTCCAAATTCAAAAAACTCAAGATTAAGTTCAAAATTTCGATATCTGACATTTTTCACAAAAATTTTGGCGAAATTTTTAGGTTTCTAGAAAGAATCGAAGTTTAAAAAAATATTTGTGGGTTTGAAGTAAATACCAAGATTTTAAACTTTGAATTTTGAGAAAAAAAAGTAAAAGTATTAACATACTTCGCATTTAGCAAAAAATCTAATTCAAATTGAAAATTTCCAAAAAAGGTCGAAATTTTAAGATTAAAGGTAAAACTTACAAAAAAACGATAAAGAACTTTATAGCAAAAACTTTTTTTCGAAATTCGGAAGAATCAAATGCATTTCGACATTGCAAATTCAGATCGCAACAATAATTCCCAAAATTGCCCAAAATAAAAAACGTAGGAATTAAAGTTGTTGCCAGTTAGAAAAACAATTGTACGCTAACAGGGAAACTTAAACTTGAATTTAGAAAAAATATCCAAATTCTAAACGTTCGGGTGCAAACTTTAAATTTGAGATAAAAGTTAAAATTATGAATTTAATTGAATTTTGAAAAAATTAAAAAAAAAAGATTTTTCTCCAGCTGATTTCAAATTATGTCTTTAAATAGAGCACTTTCTATGGGCATTTTTCATACACAACTGCAGGTTATAGAAGACAGTTCAAAGATAAATTTTAGAAAAGGAATATCTTTCGAGTAATTTTATCATCTTAACCACACATCTGGTTTTATTTGGAAATTAAATTAAGATAAATAGGCAACGTTATTGTTAAATTACTTTTGTTAGAATGTTAGAAGAGTTAGGCAATAATAATATTAATAGTAAAGTAGTATTGGACCGTGGATTCTGAGCTCTAAATTAAACACAAACAAAGACTAGGTAGTTTTAGCAGAAAGATCGCAGTCTTCCCCCCCCCCCTCCCCCGAAAAAAACCCTGGTTACGGGCCTGGTTCTACTCGTATGCTAAATACGAAATAAATATTTATTTTCTGGATAAAGGTACAAAGAATTTCGTGGAACCTTGCATCTGTCGAATTTTTTATAAAAATCAAATTATCTTAAAAACTATAAATTTCAGGAACAATGTTTGCTACTCAAAGTGGCCTTAAAATATTAAATTAAATCCAAAAATGCAAAAATACGAGGTATGCCTTTTAAGTTTTTACAAAAAGTGAAACAGAAACAAACAAGTTCGAAACAAAATGTTTTATTGCTTTTCGAAATATTCGCCCTTAAGGTCTATACATTTTTGCATACGCTCAAACGAATTCTGAAAACATTTTTTCCACTCTGAAGCTGATATCGTAGAAACATGGTTTTGAAAGTCTTCAACGACTTCTTAAGGTGATGAAAATCGCTGTCCGCGCATCTTTTGTTTGACAGCGGGGAACAAGAAAAAGTCATTAGGCGATAAATCCGGTGAATACGGGCAATGATACATTAATTCGATGTTTTTCTCCTTCAAATATTCAGTTGTTTGACGTGCTTTATGGCAGCTGGTATTGTCATGATGAAGAATGATGCCACTTTTTTTGTTCTTTTTCCTTATTTCATCGAAGACCGTTGGCAAACAAATTGTTGTATACCGTTCGGCATTAACAGTTCTTGGATCCTCTAATGGAATGGTTGCGAGGTGTCCAGTACAACCGAAGAAACAAGCGATCATTTTCTTGGAAGTGCTCCGTGAACGAACAACTTTAGTGGGATTGGGTTCATCGTTAAACACCCAAACAATAAAGTGTTGTTTGCTTTCAGAATCATACGAATATATCCAAGTTTCGTCTCCTGTAACAATGTTGTATACGGATTTTGAACGCCCTCAGTCGATTTTTTTTTCAATATTTCCTGACCCCAATTAACACGACCCTTTTTTGCGCTTCGGTCAAATTATGCGGAATCCATTTGGAACATATCTTACTCACACCTAAATTGTAAAAAATTAAAAGGCAACCATCGTATATAGGGTGTCTCATTTAAAATAACGAAGTTGGTGTAAACTTCCGGTGTAACTGGAAATATTTTAGTTGTGTTGGTCCAATCGTCTTTGATAAGGTATCAAATTTTCAAATGTTTTAGATGAGTACTTTGTTGATCGCGGCTATTCCCGGTGGGACGCTCTGTATGAGCTTAAAGTATACCCAAGAATACACTCTACATTTTAATAAAATTTCTTCAAAATCGATTTAGCCATTGCCTTCAATAACAGCGACAAACGGAGACAGACGGACAAAAATGCTAAAAATATCTGTATGGCCATATAGAATATGTAAAAAATGATATGATTTTATAAAAATAGTTATAAATTTAGAATTACCGATAGACACAGACCCTTCAATCTTATTGATGTACGTGGCTTCTACTTTCAATTAATCTTTTAATTAATGCTGTGAGCAGCTGTTTTAAATGCAAAGCGCCCTTTTTCGAATACAAGAAAAAAAAAATGAATTCCTAGTTAATTTTCTGCTCTTCGATAAATTAATTAATATATTTTATTAATCTAAATATATGTTCAAATTGTTAAGAAGTTGTTCGTTCATTTTGAGAAAGGTTGCTTAGTACTTAAAACACGTGTTGCGTTAAAAAAAAATTGGTGTGACAGGAATAGGTAATTTTATTTTGTTGTTAAATTACTCCACGTGTTCACTATTGAATCTAACAATTGAGAAAATTATAATAAAACTTCATTTCTAAGTGGTTTATTTAACTGCTAAAATACCATTCGATGCGTAATGTATATGTATGTAATGTACAGTGTATAGTCTGTATAGTAGTATAGGTCCGCTTTACGTCTGATACTTTTCGAAATAAATCCGGCAATGTTGTGAAACCGGCATGCCGATAATATTCCCGATTAGCCGTGCAGCCTCGTTCATATTCACGTGTTTAAATATGTTTGAATACGAAGTTGAGCATAAATAACGATTAACATTAATTCAACGGCATGCTGTTTTATTGTCACATGACAGCATTTATACGAATTAAGAGATAGCATCCTTATCGTAAGTAGTAGCTTTTAGTTATAATATATCGAGCATTAACTTGTAACCTTTTGCATTCTTCAATTTTTCATTCTTTCTGCTTGCGACAGAACAGATAATAATATTTATCAACATGTTTCGCTAACATTATTCTAAGGAATGCGTAAAAAATTAATATCGCATGCTTATGTTAAAAGCCGCTTTTTGTTTTAAAAATTAGTCTGTGCTTATCTTTTTATCTGTTAAGTTCCTAAGTAATATAAGTAAGACTTTAGTTACTTTAGGGCTAGTGTTTTTTGAGTAGTAGTTAATTAGCAGTTATTATTTGATATTGATAAACGTGAAATTTTATTAATTGGATATCCTATAAAGAAACAGTCGAACGTGCTACGGTTGAAAATATTTACTAACAACAATCATATCTGTTAATCAGCCACCTAAATAGTCAACAGCTCTAAATTCCATTGATTGATTTGTAACTGACTTTCGACTGTATCTTGCGAGGAACATCTTTTGCTACACGAAGATTCAAAGGTACGCATAAATTCATTATCTACGTAATTAACAATTTATTAGTAAAGTCTTGAAAGAGATTTATTTCTAATTGTAAAATGGTACTCTTTGAGCATAATTTTATCCCTCCCCCTACAACCCTCTTTGAGTGACAGATACCCATTTAAAATTTTTTATCCTATCACTGAAAATTAAGTGTTCTTACAATGAAATCTTTATTGATAATTATTAACCTCATAATATTTAGCAGCTGCATAATAACTTGCAGCACATAATACGTTAGTTACAATTATAATACGTTAGTTTTTTTTTTTTTTGTGGAACGGACTGGTCCTTGGTTACCTTCAAAAATTGAAACCAAGAAAGATTCAAAAACACAACAAAGGTTGCTCTAACGAGTTTGGATAGCCAAGTTATCATCTTCAGAGTGATAGTATCTCTCTGAAGATGACAACTTGGCGAGACACGTTAGAGTAACCTTTGTTAAGAGATATTATCTCTCTGAATATGATAGCTTGGCTCTTGAAACGCGTTAGAGCAACCTTTGTTGTGCTTTTAAACTTTCTTGGTTTCAGGGGTCAAGATTTGTATTTCAATATGTTAGTTACCTATCATAATACCCTAAATACAAATTTCATTTTAAAAGTTTGTTGATTATTTTATATCATTGTTGTCAATGATGCGATAAAGCTTTGAATGCAACTCGATTATTAGCGATTTAAGGCGGGGGTCTGGTAAATCGAATTGTATGATTTTGGTCTTGGATTTAAATGTCCCGTTAAGGGGGGTAAGGAGACTGGAGACGGAAGGGGTCTCGGAGGGGAATTGGCTAAGAAGTTCGTTCAACATCGTCCGAATGGAAATTCTCAATCATTGATAAATTCGCAACTGTTGCTGATTTATCGTTTTTGTGATATTCGATCCAATCAGACTGTCGGAGCCAACTTGCTTGTTATCTTGCCGACATCAGTTGGTTTATTTAGTATAGTATTCATATTTGTGGTAAACCTATATTTAGAACAATGGAGCCACTTGCGAATAGAAAATTATATCTTTCAAGTCGACGACGTTCAGTAAAAAAGAGAAAAAATAACTTTCTGAAAAGGTAAAAAATATTGCACCTAATGTATACCAATTTCATATAAAAATAATCAA
Organism: Dastarcus helophoroides; assembly: GCA_028583605.1. Classification (NCBI taxonomy): domain Eukaryota; kingdom Metazoa; phylum Arthropoda; class Insecta; order Coleoptera; family Bothrideridae; genus Dastarcus; species Dastarcus helophoroides. Next base: position 6,812,687 of record CM053327.1, on the reverse strand, counting down.
TGTGAGCTGCTTTGAGTCGAAAGTTAGAGCTAAATATCCGTATACAAGTTATTGTTTTCAATATTTCAAAAATCTAGAAACAAAATAATTTTTCACATACCTAGATTATTATTAATCTGATTCTCTGAATAGGTTGTTTTCTTTCTGCTGTAATTTCGGTTTTATTGATTACTCAGGAAAAGGGAATACACACAATCTATTCGCCATTATTTGTATTTTTAATTAAAAATTTAAAATCAAAATTTCGAAATTTATTTAGAAATTTGGACTTTTAAAAAACATTTCAATTATTTTCTCGCAATTTTAAATTTATTCTGAAAGGTTCCATTTTTCCTTGAAATTTATAAAAATATATTATTAAGGATTAAATAGCAACAAAAAATTTAAAATTTATAAAGCAGAATTTTAAAATTTGTAAAAAAAAAATATTGAAATTTTGAAAAACGTCATTAAGTAGAGTCAAATTACTCATAATTTTTGTATAGTTGTTTTTTCAAAATTCTTACTCTTTTTGTAATTTTAAGAGTACCTACAATAAAAAATTCAGATCTACATTGAATATTTTGAGAAAAATCGAAAAATTGAGAAAGATTTCTAATTTTACAAATTAAAATTACTTGAATTTTCAACTTGTCCGTCAAACTTCTATTTAAAGTTTAAACTTGCGAAAAAATGTTAATTGATAACATAACAACAAGAATCAAAGAGAAGAAAACTAAACTAAATAAAATCTGGAGGTTAAAGTTGAAGTTGTTAAATTAAATATAAAAAAATTGACACCCCATATATGTGACGCCCGGGGCCATGGCCCCCTTTGCACCCCCTCACGCTACGTCCAGGAAGTTGGTATCATTTTTGAGAAACTGACAGCAATAGAGATATCATTTACAAATATTGAGTGCGGCAATATTGAATATTTATCTTCATAAATAAAGAATAAAATATAGGGTGTCTGTAACACCCGATATAATTCATTTGTTTGGCCTAAATGGTGTTTGATGTTTATTTCATAAATCAAATTGATAAAAGCTCTGTAGAAAATGTTTCTCAGTTAACTTATCACGATGGCAATGAAAGGTAAAAAAATCTTTTTAAAACTCAAAAGTCAAAAATATTTAAATTTAGTAAAACAAGCAGTAAAATAAGGCATATTTTAGTAACTTGGACAGAGATCAGAAACACAAATTTGAAGGAAGTTCAAAAGATATGGACATTTTAAATCAATCGGACTGTTCTCTGTTATCAATGACTTCCGTTGATGGGTACATATTAAAATATACAATATTATAGATGTCATACAAACAATTTTTATTGCAGTAGCGACTCAGATGTTTCTGATATTGAAATGCCATATCTTACAGAATTGCAAGGTTCCATGTCTGAAGATAAAGTTGAAGGATCTCGAATTTTTAATATAAAATTTCTCATAGCACAATTGCAAAAATTTGGACAACATTCAACTAGTTTCAGCTGCAACTCTTCTAACATGGAGTTCATTACGGAAAAAAGAAGCGGGTTTTATTCTGAGTTGCATTTTAAATGCAATATGTGCAATAGTGTGGAAGTCATTAAGTCGCAGTCAGAAAATGGCAATAATATGGACATTAATAGAGCAGCTGTATGTTTTAATTGCAATATTATGTGCCTATTAAAGAGTAACTATTTTAGGTTTTTGGTAATTTAAGTAAAGGTCAAAGTTTTTCACAAATGGAAGAACGGTGTGCAATAATGAATATGCCAAATATGAGTAGGCAAACTTACTTTAAATTGCAGTCAGATTTGTGCAACCACATTAAACAAACAGCCACTGATGAAATGGAAAATGCCATTTCTGATGAAATTAAATTAGTTAAAAGTAGAGGGGAAGTAAATAAAAACGGTATTCCTCAATTGACAGTCATTGTCGATGGTTCTTGGGCCAAAAGGTCTTATAGGAGCAATTATAGTTCATTGTCTGGAGTCGTAAGTCGAATGTTAGATTTTTTATTAAAATAAATAAGGACCAATTTTTAGGCTTGTATCATTGGTTTCTATACGGGAAAAATATTATATATAGGAATCAGAAATGCATTTTGCATAATATGCACTAGAGCTGAAAATAAAAATATCACGGCCCCAAACCATATTTGCTATAAAAACTGGTCAGGTTCTGCTAATGCAATGCAAGCCGATATAATTGCAGATGGCTTCAAACAAAGTTTACCAATGCATAATGTAATGTACACTCGAATAATAGGTGCATATTAGTTTATTAATTTTATACTATTCATAAATTATTATTCGATAATCTTCGATACTGAAACTCAATTATTCTTGTTTTACGTTATTTATACAGGTGCAAATTTTTCTAATACTGTTTATCTCAGGAGATGCAGACAGCAGTGTTCAGAACCGATTGCGAAAAATACGCCCATATGGTATTGACACAACTATAGAAAAAATTGAATGTGCAAATCATATCTGCAAAAATGTTAATATTCAACTACAAGAATTATCCAGCAAAAAGAAAACTTCTAGGGGAATTATTCCAAATATAATTTTTCAAGTTTTTAAAAACAATTTAACCAGAATAAAAGTTGCTGTAAGTTCTGCTATAAAGAAGAGAGCCAATGAAGATATTTCTCATAGCGAAAAAGTTAAAGCCCTTACAACAGATCTTAAGAATTTGCCACACCACATATTTGGTAACCATCAGAACTGCCATAACACAAGCACACGATGCGAAGAACATGAACAGGATATAAATTATATAGAAGATCTAAAAATATGTGGACTGTGGGAAGACTTTAATAATTTAATAAATGGCAAATTAATTAATCACGTAAACAATTAAGTATACAATGTTAATAATAATCATGCAGAAAGGTATAATTCCATAATCGCAAAATTTATTGGTGGCAAGCGTTGCAATTTCATCCAAAGAAATTCCTATGAAGCCAGATGTGAGGCAGCAGCAGTTTCATTTAATAATAAATCTAAATTTATTAGCAACATCAACAAATCCATAACCAATAGAAGTCCTGGGAAATATGCTAAAAGGTTTGAAACAAAAATGTCGAAGAGCCATGCAAATGTTTCATGCAAGAAATCATTAAGATATACAAAGAAAATAAAATCAACGGGTCCAGATTTTCATTACGGGATTAAAGAAATAATAAATGATTTAGACAAAGAATCCTATGATGCAGCAAAAAACGAGTTCCTACACAATCTAAAAGAATCATTCTGTTAATTTAAATCTTATGACACTTGGGCAGAAAAATAATATTAAATGGTTTAGTGAGAGGCGAAAGAGAATAACTGCTTCAAAATTTGGCAGAATATGTAAAATAAATAAAGGTCTTAAGGCAAATATAGTAAAAGATATTTTATATTCTTCATTTTCGGGCAATGAGTCTACTAGATGGGGACAAGACTATGAGAAAATTGCGTTACAGGAAGTTGCTGCAAAAATGAAACTTGATATAAAAGAATGCGGTCTCTTTGCTCATAAAGATTATTTTTTCTTAGGAGCATCTCCAGACGGAATAATGAAGGATGGTGGAATAATTGAAATTAAATGTCCATTTGTAGCCAAAAATGTAACTCCATTAGAAGCTGTACAACAAAAATTAACTTTTGCAAAATTGGCCCAAATGGACAATTAATTCTAAAAGAGGCCCATGATTATTATTATCAAGTTCAAGGCCAGATGGAAATAACCGATAGAAATTTTTGTATATTTGCCATTTGGACAACAAAAGGTATGTCTACAGAAATTATAATAAGAAATAGGGATTTCTGGAATTTAAATATGCTGCCCAAATTGGAAAGCTTCTATTTCGAACATTTGCTTCCGGAAATAGTTGACTCTCGCGTTTCCAGGAATTTGCCAATTAGAGGGTCAAAGGAAGATGAGTAATGATTTTGATTAGAAATTACTATATTAATCGAAAAAATCTTCCGCGCGCAAGGTCAATAAAAGATACATATATTTGCTTTTGGAATTAGACCGAATCAAGGAATTACAAAAGTGTTTGACATTTCAAATGCCATCGTAAGGCGCTTCCTTAGGAACAGGAAAAAAAATCAATTTGAACCCTTCAAAGAGAGAAAGTCTTCCAAGCAAAAGTGATACAAAAAAGTATATGAACAGCACAGAACAGCTCAGTATAACACTCAGCATTTCAATCATACCAGAGGCGAAATCTATCTACAGAGACTGTGGCATAAAAATCTAAAATTTTAAAGAGAATAGCACGGTAACTCACTGTGATATGAATCATTTCAGAAGTGAAACTCATATGACGTGAAAAGGAGCAATTTTATACACTTTTCACCTGAGGGTCACACGTAAAAATTTATTTTCCAGGATCTGATTTCAGATAAAGGGGACGAGATATCACTCGATGTTGATATTATTCAGAAACTTCTAGATTTCAATGGATCCGCCTAATATAATCCTGGTACAGTAATGGGTACTATTAGAAACTGAAATATGAAGAGACTAATACTGATTGTGAGTACTGGACAAAAAGGAGCAAAGTAGTTTGAGCAAGAGTCGTACAGTTTGACTAAACTAGAAGATTCTCATCCGCATCTACAAATTTCTAACTCTAACCAAGTTTATGAGTATCTATGTTAACTGAAAATAAATTTTACTTTCAACTAACTACTCAAATTGTTTTTATAAAATTTTTATTTACTATTTTTTCCATAAATGCAGCTGAATTATCAGTTTCCAGTGTAATACTTTTATTAGGTATCGCTAAAGATTTAGGGTAAAGTTTAACAGGGTAGTTTTGACATTTAAAATCATAACAACTTTTGTATAAAAATGACCTTAGTAAAATGGTCATTTACCTAAGGTAACCCTTAGGAGAATATTTAAAAATACGTATCAGATAATCTGGTTTATTTAAAAACTTTTATCTCTCTTGTTTGCTTTAAAACTAATCTCGTATTAATAAAAAAATTAAATTTGTTATCGCTTAAATTACAACTTACACCTTGGAAACAAGAAATATTTACGTAGGGGCTATCAAACAATATCTTTGGGGATACTTTTTTCAACCTCCTTCAAGGAGCAGAAAATTTCAAAAAATTGTTGAGAAATTCCATATGCATTAGTAGAAAGTTTTAGGAAAATTGGACTATTGTATTCTTTTTGGTTTTCATATTTTTTTTGGAAGCTTTAAAGGGATGAACATACTAAGGTCATTTTATGCAAAACGTGTTCTTTTGAGCTGAAGATTCATCAGAATCATTTATGCCACTTCTTCTGAAAACATCCTAACTACCAACTACTACATATTCACGAGCTGCAAACATTTATAAACAATTTTACTCCTTCAAACAAATGTTTTCGTTTTGTTTATTATTATTATTACATCTACCGCGCTTAGATAAAGAAATATGAGCTGGGAACCCGAACGTACTTCGTTCGTTGATGACGTATTTGGGAAGGGGCAATAATTTCTCTCGATCGTGTCACGTCCGTCTCCGCACCCTACCTCACCTGAGTGATGGCAACTGCAATACAAGCGCAAATTTTTACGCCAACAGTGCTCTCCCATTTTACAAATGGTGCCTTTATTTTTCAACCTTTTGTTTTCAAATTTGGAGAACTTATAAAGCAAGGATGTCGAATTCGTCCTCTGGAAGTACTTTTTCCAAGTTCGCTTTAGTTTCCGAGATATTAGCTTCTGAAAGCAAACAAAAAAAGGAACAAATTGTATGCCCATTTGCTGGAATATTAGAAAAAATATCAAAAATCTGCTTCCAGAGCCCGAATTCCCCAACATTTTTAAACATCATTGCCAATTTTCATGGAATTCTAAGCCATAGTATTGACGTAGTTTGTAAAATGGCAAGCGAAGAATTTCGACGTTTTACGAGTACCAGACCGCCGCCTTAAACAATCTCGGACGTGGCCAGACGACTCGGCTAACGACTCTTCACCTGGCAACGTCCTCGATTATTATAAATCGCATAATAATCCCGTTATATTAATAGTTATTAACGTATCATTGAAAATTAAGTGTCCTTAAAATTAAATCTTTATGGATAATTAGTAACTTCATAATATTTAGCAGTTTCATAATAACCTAGTAGCACATAGTACGTTAAATACAATTATAATACGTTAGTTACCTATCATAATACCCTAAATACAAATTTCTTTTTAAAAGTTTGATTTTTTTTTTATGTCATCGTTGTCAATGATACGATGACGCTTTGGCTGCAACTCGATTATTAGCGATTTAAACAATCTCGGACGTAGCTAGACGACTCGGCTAACACTTCGTCGCCTGGCAACGTCCTCGATTATTATAAATCCCATAATAATGTTTATTAATTTTATTTAACATTTCTGCAGTTTGGAAATATTTAAATTTCTATTGCTTGTTGACAATATTCTAAAACAGTTCTTGAAATATGACTACGTGATATATAAATTTATTTAAAACGTCACCTTATGACAGTTGACAAAAAATAAGTTAGTTTATTTTACATAGAATATGAGGTGACGTTTTAAATAAATTTATACAGCATGGACCATATACAGCGTGGACCATAAATAATGATACACAGAGCAAGAGTAAATTTTTCGCATAAAAATAATGTGATTGAGCTACTTTTACATTTAACCAAAAATTGATATTAACAGAAATATAGGGTGTCTAAAGTTAAAAAAAAATCGATTTTTCCGTATAACTATTGAATAAATTGTAATATAGGCACGACATTTGGCACAAAGTGGTTTCTTAAGTCGATAAACCTTAATTTGCTAACATATTATCAATAGCTGATAGGGGGCGTTACCTGCGCTATCCTGCATGATTCTAAATTATTATAAATTTTTTGTCTTCTCACGTATATTAATTCTAAATGGGTAATTTTATGTCCCCGTATTTTTAGGTAAAAGGGTACACCTTCTGAACGTTGATTCGAGCAGTCGTTTCCAAGATATTTGTCTCTAAAGTTTGAAGTGCCTTCGTTTTAAAATACTTAAGATATTAAATTTTTGAAGTAGGCTTGAAAAGAAAGTAATAATAAGAGAGCTTTTAAAGTAATTTATGTCAAATAATACTTTGCTGATAATATTATTTCCTAAATTTTGAAAATTTCAATAAGGAAAATGCAAAAAATTAAGAATAGTTTATTTTCTAGCATAGAGATGTAAGATATGACCTCTGAGACCGCACAAGAAAATCTTAATAGTCTGGGTGGTCAAAGGAGATATTTAGATATAAATTCCAATAAAAGACATCCAGAATTTTGATTGTTTGAAATCCCTTTACATGACAAAGGTCATTTTTCGAATATTTATTTTTAAAAATAAATTTTGCTTTGGTATTTTATTTAAATTTGCTTTAGAAATTTAAAAAAGATGTGTAATAATAATGTCAGTGGAGTAATATTTGATATAAACTATTTTAGAGTCAGTTATATTACTTTTATTTTATTTTGCAACCTACTGCGAGAAATTCACATTTACATATCTTGAAATGAACGTACGGCAAATTTTGAAAACAAATATCTTGAAAAGGATTGCTTGTACCAACATTCGTCAAAAATGTAGGTAAATAAAAGTATCTATTTAAAACAAGTGTTCATGGAGGGACAAAAAGTTATGATGCTTTAGAATAATACAGGGTAGTGCAGGTGGTGCCCCCTATGAGTTACTGGCAATCTGTTAGCAAATTAGAATTTCTTGACTAAGGAAACCCCCCTGTGCCAAATTTCTTGTCTATAGTGAAATATGTTCATCAGTTATGGGAAAAAATCAATTTTTCTTTTCAACTTTGACACCCTGTATCTTTGTTAACTCGGCATGTGACACGTGAATTTTTTTTACACCTTCCGACAGGTGGGGTGTCAGACACCCCAATTTCAAAATGAGATTTTAATAATTTCTATAAATATTTAGGGCTACTTATTTGATTTTTGTTAACTTGTGAGTTATCTTTATAAAATAAAACCAAAAAAGTAATAGAAGTATTTATATTTTTGCCAAAGATACATTAATAACTTAAACATACATTTTTTTCTATAAAATATGCACTATTTTATAGAGTCTAAGTTTTAAAATACAAAACAAACGTTATTATTTTGTGTCGTATGATAACTAAAATTACAAAATCACAATTTTTAATAAAATATAAAATCATTGGTATATGTGAAAAAGTTATTACGTTAGTGGGATTCGAATTCGAGTGATTTTCCACATTTTTTTTTGCTATGTTGTAATGAATTCTCAAGACATATGATAGCACTGCAGGTTTCACACACATTTTTTACCTTCTTGATATCTGTCACTGTCGTTTCGACGTAACGTGGCGAATTTTTCCATTTTTCAGATTTCTTGGCGATTCGATAATTTGTATTTCTTACAATATTACAATATTTTCAGATCTGCTTCTAACATTTTTATTTGGTGTTTTTTTACTCCATTTGATTCAATTTTTTCCTATAAAAGTTATTTTCGTTTTCTTCTGTCTCTTCCGTTTCACCATTCTCTTCTTGTGTCTCTCTCTTCAGTCTTCGCTTTCTGAAGTTGTTTCTGGTTAGGATAGTCCAGTGTTGGTACTAATTTGGTTGATTTCATCATCTCCTTCCAAGTCGTCTTCATCGATAAAAGGTTGGTTGGCCTCCGCCTCTTACCATAAGGCTAACAGACGATCCTGCTCCATTTACCATTCACACATCTTGATAAATAGTTACAAAAGAAAACGCACTATAAATATGGCAAAAAAAAACTCTCAGAAAAAGTCGCTATTACCTTGTTTAGCAGACGCAGAACCAAAAACGTAATCACTAAAAAAAGTTGCAAGAACCGACACGTGGGGTATCACACAACCTCAAACAATTTTAGAGCGACCTTTTTTCCTTAAGGTGCATTAAACGAGTGCGGTTTCTGTATAGGTGCATTAAAAAATGCACAATTGAAAGCTAATCGGGGGGCAGGGGCGCAAACTAAATTTTAAGAAAGTTGTGCATGCGTTTTCAGACGTTGGGGTTTGTCACACCCCACGTGCCACATACCGGGTTAATATCAACTTTTGGTATAAGGTAAATGTGGCTAAATCACGTTATTTCTATAAGAAAAATCCACTCTTGCTCTACTTATGGTCCATTCCGTATTATATCACGTAGTCATATTTCAGAACGGTTTTAGAATGTTGTCAACAAACAATAAAAATTTAAATATTTCCAAACTGGATCGTAGAAGTGTTAAATAAAATTAATAAACACAATGTTTTCGACCAATAAGAGTCCACCATGATGATCGCATGATAATCTCGTTACATTAATAGTTATAAATTGAACAAGGGTACGTGCGATAGCTCAGCTGAAAGGGTTTTTAATTTTCTATCCAGTCTTGTACGGTTTTTTTAATTTTATTTATATTCGTCAAGAAAATTAAATTTGAAGGTTTTAAAATGTGTTTGAAATGCATACAATTGATATGTTTCGATACATCGGTAAATTTATTCTATATTTGATGTATCCAATCCCATTCTGCAGGACTCTTCAACCAGCGAGGTGCGCGTCTTATAATTTCGCTCTTTTCAAAATTTCAACTTTTTAAAACAAATTTTTACTTATTTCAAGTTATCAACTTTTTTAAAAATGTTGACTTTTCAAAATTCGATATTTAATAACAAACGTTTGCTTCTGTTTAAAACTTCGGTTAATTTTTAAATAAAACTTCGAAAATTGCAACTATTTATAAAAATTGCAGTTTTTAAATTTTTTTCAAAAATGAACGAGCTTTTTCAAAGGTTGAAATATTTTTTACAAGTTTATTTCAGAATTAGGACTTCTTTTTCCAGAATTTGTACTTTTTAAGATTTTTGACTTTCTCTCAAATTTCGATGTTTTTTAAAATTTGTACTTTTTTTAAAATGTCGACCTCGATTTTTGAAAGGTTTGACCTTTCCGAATTTTTTTTTGAGAATTTTGAAATTTCAGAAATTTAAATCTTTTCGAAAGTGTCGATTTTTTTTGAAAATCTCAGCTTTATTGATGATTTCAACATTTTTTCAAATTTTTGATTGCTTTTTTCAGTTGCAGGCTATTTTCAAAATTTATAATTTCTTTGAAAATCTCGATTATTCAATATTCCCTGTTTTGATTAAACTTGAAATACAGAACTTGTCCCCTGAAACCAGAAAAGTTAAAAAAAACAGAACAAATGTTGCTCTAACGCGTTTCGACAGCCAAGCTGTCATCTTCAGAGAGAGTTTGAGTATCTCTCTGAAGATGACAGCTTGGCTGTCCAAACGCGTTAGAGCAACGTTTTTTGTGTTTTTTAATCTTTCTTGGTTTCAGGGGACAAGGTCTGTTTTCAATTTTTGAAGATAACCAAGGACCAGTCCGTTGCACCAAACTTGATTAAACCCTAAAAAATGTACACTTTTTTGGCAAATTTCGATTTTCTCAAAATTTTTTCCGAGCTTTTTTTAAACTTGATACTGTTTTCTGAAAACCTTCATTTGATTTTGAAAATTTTAAATGTTTATGTTAAAATTTCGAAATATTTCGAAATTTTGTCTTCTGTTTTCAAATTGTTGCACTTTTTTCAAAATGTTGGTATTTATAAAAAAAAAGGATTTTTAAAAATTTCGACCTTTTCCTAAAATTAATCTATTTTCCCAAATTTTGTTTTTTTTGAAAATTTGTAAAATTTTTAAAAATCTTTTTTAAAAATATTTTTTAAAACATTTTTTTAATTTCGAATATTTTTGAGAATTCCCCCATTTTATTAATTTTTTGGAAATTTTGACTTTTTCGAAAATCGCCTTTTTTGTTTTTTAACCAATTTTCAATATTTTGATTTTTAATTTATACGAATTTTTTTTCAGAATTTCGACTGATTTTTTTTGGAACATTTTAACTTTTTATAATATTTTGACGTTTCTCAACATTTTCTTTAAAATTTCTATTTTTTTCAAACTTTTACCGCTTTGGAAAATTTTGCTTAGTTAAAAATTGCGACATTTTTGCAAATTCATCTATTTTTCAAAATGATGAAAATTTTTCTGTTTTTTAGTTATTTTTAATTGCTTGGTTTTTTGTTTTTTTTTTCAAAATTTCACTTTTTTGACATTTTTGACTTTTTCATATTTAGACTTTTTTAAAAATTAAATTTAAATATTTTTTAAAACTTAAATTTTTTAAAAATTTTGAATTTTTGAAAATTTTGATTTTTTGAAAATTTTTACTTTTTTCTGAAAATTTCAAGATATATGGAAATTTCAAAATAAGTCGAAATTTTAAAGAAAGTGGAAACTCTCAACACCATTAAAATTTCCAAAAAAGTCATAATTTTAAAAGAAGTTTAGGATTTCAAAAAAATCACCAATTTAAAAAATGGCCAAATTTTCGATAAAAAAGTTTAACTTTTAAGAAACAGTCTAAAATTTAAAAAATATTCCAACTTATGAAGTAATATCGAGATTTAAAAAAAATGAATTTTCAATGAAATCTCCTAAAAACCTAAATTTTTGGAAAAGTCCAAATTCCAAAAACAACCCAAAATTATAAAAAAATTCGAAATTTTTGTTAGCTAAAACTTTAAAAAAAAGTTGAAAAGTCACAAATCTTAAGAAAAAATTCATTGTAAAGAAAAAAATTACGAAGTTTTCAAGAAAAATAAATCTTGAAAAAATTGACATTCTGAAAAAAGTACAAGTTTTCGAAATAATTTAAAAACTTTAAAATGCCGCAAACTTTTGCAAAATAATCCAAAATTTTAACAAGAGTCGATTTAAAAAAATCGATATTTTTAGATAATGACGAAGTTTTAAAGAAAAATTTCGAAATTTTCATTGAAAATTAGGATTTAAAAAAATCAAGCTGTTGAAAAATAATGTCAATATTTTGAAGAATTTTGATAAATTTAACACTTTCAAAAAAGCCTTTAGAAAAGTTAAAATTTTAAAAAATAATCCGAATTTCAAAAATAATCAAAATTTTGAAGAAATGTGGAAATCAAAAAAAAAATATTTTTACTTAAATTTGCAAGAAACCTGACATTTTCAAAGGGCCTAAATGTTGAAGAAAAATGAAAATTTTTGAAAAATTCAAAACTTTCAAATAAATTAGAAAAAAAAAATTAAAAATGTTGAGAAACGGAAAATTTTTGTTAGTTAAAGAGTCAAAATTATTGATTGAATATTTTCAGAAAGACTAGAAATAAAAAAAAATTTGAAATGTTCAAAAAAATCAAAATTTAAAAAGAAGCTGCAGAAAATCGCCACTTTGTAATAATTTAAAATTTATAAAAAAAATCGAAAATCTTAAAAAGCAGCGAAATTATCAAAAAAAAATCGAAATTTTGCAAAATACTGCAAACTGTCAAAAAAACTCGGAATTTTAAGAAAATGTCGCGATTAAAACAACTCGAAATACTTGAATAAAGTCGAAATCTTAGAGAAATTTTTAATAAAAATCCAAAGTTTTCAAAAAAGGTAGACATTTTTGTAAAAGTCAAAATTTAAAAAGAGATTAAATTTCAAAAAAAGTAAGAATTTTCGGAGTGGGATTTTGATAAAAGCGTTGGAATTTTCAAAAATTCAAGGTTTTCAACAGTTTTAAAGTGCAAAATTAAAAGGAAACAAATAAGAGATTTTAAGAAAAGCCAAAATTTTGAAAATCAAAAGTCTTAAAAGACCTAAATTTTGGCGAGAAGTCGAAATGTTCTAAATAAAGTCTAAATTTTGAAATAAAATCGAAATTTTGAAAAAATTACATTTTTCAAAAATTGAACACCTAAAAAAATTTTCGATGTCGAGCTTTTCAAAAAATCTAAAATTTTGAAAAGAGAGATATTAAAAAAAATCGAAATTATCAGAAATGCCGAAATTTGGATAGTTAAGTTTTAAGTTGTAATAGAATTGTGTGAAAAAAATTTTAATTCAATGTTTTGAAAAAGTCGAAATTTTGATAAAAAATTCAAAACTTGGAAATAAAATCGGTTATAGAAATTCATTAAGAAAAACTCGACATTTCGATTTGTTCAGAGAAGTTGAAATTTTAGAAACTGGAAATTAAAAAAATTGAAATGTTTAAAAAGTCTAGATTTTCAAAAAGATTAAAATCGAAATTTTCAGTTAGAGTGAAAGTTTTCAAAATAGGCAAAATTTTGAAAAAAGTACGAAGTTTGAAGGGTCGAAACTTTGAAAAGGGTCGAAATTTTAAAAGTGAAAACTTTGAAAAAAGGCGAAATATTAGAAAAAGCTGAATTTAAAAAGCCATAAATTTACAAAAAAGCGATATTAAAAAATCGATTTATTTAAACAAATTAAATAAAGTAATGACCGTGGAATGGTGAATGCGATCGTGTGACATATCAGTTGGTTCCTAAATAAATTTTGACCGCCGAAAAAGTAAGATTTTTTGAACTTAATTCATCAATCGATCGATACCTATCGATATATCTAAAAATATTCAGTCAAAAATTTTAACTTTAAAAACATGACACTTAACTTTTTTTTTAAATTTTAACTAAGAAAAATTTTCTGCTTCTCAACATTTTTACTTTTCTTTTCTAGTTTATTTGAAAATTTAGAATTTTTTGAAAATTTTCATTTTTCTTCAATATTTAGACTCTTCGAAATTTTGTTTTTAAAACTGTACCTAAAAATCCTACATTTTTTAAAAAAAATTTCCACATTTATTCAAAATTTTGATTATTTTTGAAATTCGGATTATTTTTCAAAATTTCAACTTTTCTAAAAGTTTTTTAAAAATTTGTTCATTTTATAAAAATTCTTCAAAATGTTGACATTATTTTTCAACAGTTTGATTTTTTAATATCCTAATTTTCGAAATTTCGTAATTTTTCAAAATATTAAATTTTTGATGTTCACTTTCTTTAAAACTTCGCCTTTATCTAAAAACATCGATTTTTTTTTTAAATGGACTCCTATTAAAATTTTGGATTATTTTGCAAACATTTGTTGCATCTTAAAGTTTTTGAATTATTTCGAGAATTTGAATTTTTTTTAGAATGTCAATTTTTTCAACATTTTGACTTTTTTCTTCAAAATCTCGTCTTTAAATTGAATTTTTTTCTAAGATTTGTGACTTTTCAACTTTTTTCTTAGTTTTAGCTAACCAGAGATTTTTAATAATTTTGAGTTGTTTTTGGAATTTGGGCTTTTCAAAAATTTAGGTGTTAGGAAAATTCACTAAAAATTCATTATTTTTTAAATCTCGACATTTCTTCATAATTTCAAATATTTTAAAAATATTTAGAAAATTTGGTCATTTTTGAAAATGTTGTTTTTTTAAATAATAAACTTTTTTTTGGGTGCTTAACTTTCTATGAAAGCTTCGATATTTTTTAAAATTTTGACTTTTTGGATAACTCGATTATGTCAAGAGTTTCCACTTTCTTTAAAATTTCGACTATTTGGAAATTTTCATAAAAAGTAAAAATTTTCAAAAACATCATGATTTTAAAAAAAATTGAAGCTTTGAAAAATATTTAAATTTAATTTTTAAAAAAGTCGCAATATGAAACAGTCAAAAATGTCAAAGAAAAATTGTGAAAAAAATAAAAAATTTCGGAAAAGTCAGTCAGTCTGGAAAAAACCAGGCAATTTCTAAAAAACAAAAAAAAAAGTTTTCAACATTTTAAAAAATAGAAGAATTTGCAAAAAAGTCGCAATTTATATAAAAGCCAAATTTGAAAAAAATGGAAATTTTAAAGAAAATTTTGAGGAACATCGAAATATTAAAAAAAAGTTAAAATGTTTAAAATAAACAGTCGAAATTCTGAAAAAAAATTCCTATAAATTTAAAAAATCAAATTATTGAAAATTGGTTAAGGAACTCCAAAAAAAGCGGTTTTTTCAAATAAGTCAAAGTTTGAAAAAAAATGATGAAATGGGAGAATTTTCAAAAAATATTCAGAATTAAAAAAATATTTCAAAAAATATTTTAAAATAATTTACAAATTTTCAAAAAAGTCAAAATTTGGAGAATTAGGTAAACTTTAAAAAAGGGGCGAAATTTTGAGGTGGCCCATTTTGTAAAAATCAACATTTTGAAAAAAAGTACGAAAATTTGAAAACAGAACTCAAAATTTCGAAAAATTTCGAAATTTTAATGTAAGCATTTAAAATTTTCAAAAATTGGAGTTTTTTTTAAAAAGTAGCAAGTTTTAAAAAAAGTTGAAAAAATGTTTAAGAAAAGCGAAATTTGCTAAAAAAATCGACGTTTTCTTAAATTTTAATCAATAAATGGAATATTGATTAATCGAGATTTGCAAAGAAATTCTAAACTTTGCAAAAAGTCGGGAACTGAAAAAAACAATCGAAAATTTGGAAGAATATCGAAATCATCAATAAAGTTGAGATTTTTCAAAAAGAAAAATCGAAATTTTCGAAAAATTTAAATTTCTGAAATTTCAAAATTTTTAATCTAAAGTCAAAATTTTGAAAAGATCAAACCTTTTAAAAATCGAGGCCAAGGTTTGAAAAATATCGAAATTTGAGAGAAAGTCAAAAATCTTAAAAAAGTGCAAATTCTGGAAAAAGAATATTTCAACATTTTAAAAGGCTGCCATTTTTGAAAAAAATTAAAAAGTGAAATTTTTATAAATAGTTGCAATTTTCGAAGTTTAATTAAAAAAACCCGAAGTTTTAACAGAAGTAAAAGTTTTTTATTAAATGTCGAATTTTGAAAAAGTCAACATTTTAAAAAAAGTCGATAACTTGAAATAAGTAAACGTTTTTTTCGAGTTGGAATTTTGAAAAAAGCGAAATTATGAGAGGCCCATCTCGCTAGTTGAGAAGTCCTGCAGTATGGGATTGGATTTATATGGTACATCGAATATCGAATAAATTTACCGATGTATAGAAACATATCGATATATCTTTTTCGATACATCAGTTGAATACAGTTTCGATGTTTTAAACATTTTGGGCATCCCTAGTAAAAACAGTTGCTGAAAATTTACTTATTTATGTAATTTGAGGTTTCAAAGTTGCAGACGAAAAACGAATTGCACCATAATTTCAAGATGGAGACTAAATGCGATGTGAAATTAAGAATTATACTCATATTTTATTCATCGTTGACCCACAAAAATGCTATATTTCAAAAATGTTTAATCAACCCATTTTTTCCCACCTTTTTGCTGCATCAGTAATTAAGGCAGCTGCTTTACGCTTTTATTTACTTGCATCGTAAATCAAACTAATAAAACAATGGTGTTGTCGTTGAAGGGACTTAATTGTAACAGAAATATTTTTAACTTGGAAAATTCCATCTCAAATACGGTTTTCGTCGGTTGGAAATCAAATTAACAAATTGGTTATCGATTGACACAACTCGTTTTAATTTAATACAATTAATGAAAACGAAATGTAAAAAAAGAATTCAATTTTTTATTTCCTTTTCATACAATTAAGCTGTAAAAATGAATAAAACAATTTCTCACAAAAAAAAAATAAAACAAATCTACTTCTTATCTATGAAATTAAACAAAATGAACGATTTAATATTTGTTTACATTAAAGGAGTAAAACAAATTTGTTCAAGCTTTTTTTTTGTTTTTATATCATAATGCGAAGATATAAAGTTATGTTGTTTAAAATTGTAATTAAGAACCTGGTTAGGTTTCAAGAACAATTATCTTTTCAAATTTATGGCCCCGTTAACGTTTTAAAAGCATTTTTTATGCAGCACTTTTATGACGTCTTTTGTAGCAAACATCTATTTGAATGTCATGTTAGTCCTTAAACAAATAATGTGCAATAGAAAAAGGCGTCTTTTTTTTAAGTTTAATCCACTCTCAAAGGGGAAACCCATTATGCCTTCAAAGCACTGCGAGTAGGATGCGGAAATAAGGATATATGGCGATGAACCGCCTTCTTAAACAAGGACAGGTTGTAATTTTTGGGGAAAATTCCTTTCGGTAACGAGTTCCACAGCTTGGAAGTTCTATAGATAAAAGAGTCTCCGTAGACAGAAATCCTCACTGTGTCAAACTGGACAGCACAGGAATTTGCTGTCTCCGACTGTCTTGTACAACGAGAAAATCTTGAGCTTGGGGGGATCAATCCTATTAGTTCCTGCGAGCATCTCCCATGAATAGTACTTGTAAAAAAAAGACAAGCCACCAACCATCCGCCTGTGCTCTAGTTTTTCGAGAAAATCGGTCAAACTCTCGTCATCAATTAGGTGAATCGCTCTTCTTTGAATTGAATTCAAAAGAGCTAAAGTGTGCTTCGAGACTGAACTCCAAACATTAGAACAGTATTCTAGTGTTGGCCTAACTTGAGCCTTGTATAGTTTAAGTAACTGATGAGATGTGAAGTACTTTTTAGTTCTAAAAGAAAGCCTAGCTTCTGAGAGGCCGACTTAGCAATGGCACGCACGTGATCGTATCAAGAGAAGTTACTACTTGTATTTACTCCTAGGATAGAGAGATTAGATCCCATCGGGAGGATTTTAACGTCCATTAGTTGTGATATCTCTTGATGTTTTCTTAGAGAAAACCGCGGCCTGAGTTTTTGAAGCATTGAAGTCGACCAGATTTTTTTACCCCGTTCCAGAATGATTTTGAAATCCCGATTAATCATCTATACCTGCTGTTCCCTTAGTCGATCTGAAGCAGCGACGGATAATGATTTGTCGGAGAAAAAAGACGACACCAGGCTACTATCATCTGCGTAGCTGTATATAGGATTGGTAGTTGAAGCTAAGAGATCGTTTATGTGTAACAGAAAGAGGGTAGCAGACAGGACAGACCTGTGAGGCACCCCTTAATTAATCGCAAATATCTCAGATGAGATGCCAGCGATGACGACCTGAAGAGATCTGTCAGCGAGAAAACTGGATATCGAATGACACAGCCCAGGAGGAAGACCATAGGATGTTAATTTGGCGAGAAGAGAACCGTTCCAGACTCTGTCGAAAGCCTTTGAGATATCCAATGCCACAATCCTAGCTTCACCATGTTTTTCCATCGCTGAGTTACAGATATGAGTAACGTATGCCAGTAGATCGCCAGTTGAGCGTTGTTGTCCGAAAAAATTTTCCTCCAGATATTTGAGAATCTCAGTGTTGATAACCTTTTCCATCACTTCAGATATAATGGGCAACAAAGATACAGGGCGATAGTTGTTAGTCGGATTCTTTTTTCCCTTTTTAGGGACAGGCTGCACCTTAGCAGATTTCCAGATATTAGGGCATACATCTCCGATGTGAGAGAGTGTAAACAATTTGGTTAGGACAGGATAGGAGTCCTTTTTGGTGCGCACTTTTTGAGAACAATAGCGGGGATACCATCAAGGCCAGAAGCTTTTGAGGTGTCGAGCTGGAGTAGAATTTTCATGATTGTGTGTTGTCTAAAAACAACTTTAGGCATCAAAGCACCAAACTTAGAAAGAATAGAAGGTTCTGCGTTTCGAGAATCAAGGTTGGAATTTTCAGCAAGCATTAAGGCTGGCATGTCAGCCTTTTCTTGGAAGTAGTCGTAAATGTTTATTGTCATCGAGTAAAGGTGGAAAACTTGAAGGTGTAAAATTCTTTCCAATTACTTTTTGCCTTGTCAGTAACCTGTTTACAAAAATTTCGTGCATCTACAAAGGTAGTCCGAGTCTCGACTGAGGGATTATTTTGCCAACGACCATATGCGCGATTTTTGTAGGAGACAGCCCGAGCACATTTTTTGCCGAACTAAGATTTACTGGAGGCAGACATATTTTGGGAGTGGGAAATTGAGCATTCTATACCAATCAGGATAGTTTCAGCGATGGATTCGATAACTGAGGAAGGGTTGTCTGAGTTAAAGCAGACTTCCTGCTACGGGAAAGATGCAAAGAAGTCTCTTAATTCTTTCCAGTTAGTAGAGTTAAAGTGCCAAACACTACAGGACTGTGTCTGAGAAGAAGGTGGTATATGAAGCGAGCGGGAGGCTGCTAGAAGCTTGTGATTGGAATTTCCAAGCGGTGATGTTACAGTGATTTTATACGAATTTATAGAATTTGTAAGAAAAAGGTCGAGTAGATTAGGTTGATGGGTATCTACATCAGGAATTCTTGTGGGTTCCTTAACCAATTGCGATAGTTCACAAGCGATGGCGAAAGCCTATGCCACCCTTCCCGCGTCGTCAGTTCGGGAAGAAAACCTTAACCAGGGGATGTTGTGAACGTTGAAGTCACCGAGAAAGACAACCTCAACCTTTGGATCATTCGTCTGCATGGGCATGCTCTCGAATGGTTAAGCTTGGTCGAATACAATTGAAAATTATCAATTATGAGGGTGTCAATTTGTTGAAGCTTTTTTTAAATTTGAGCTTAATTTAGTGTCGTCACTACTCCGGATTTGATCTGGAGTCTCTGGGTTTATCGAAGTAGCTCTGGGTTGATCGACTTGAAGGTGATGAGCTTTATTTTTAATCATCAATTTATAAGCAGGCAGCGCCGAAAGAAAACTTCCAAATAAATTATCTTTTTGATCAACAATATAATCGACGAATAGCTAAAATCCATTTTTCATGTGGCAATTTATTTATTAATCTCCAGTTAGGGTAACTTCTTTTTCTCGGTTTTTTAAATGTTCCTAACTTTAATTAAATATACAACAAATTTTAAAGTTTTTTGATTATGTTTATTAATTTTGTTTAACATTTCTGCGATCCAGTTTGGAAGTATTAAAATTTTTGGTAATGAAAGTCGACAATACTTATTCTGAAACATTTTTTGAAATATGACTACGTGATATCTAAGTTTTTTTGAAGATCACCTCATGACAGTTCACAAAAAATAGGTTAGTTTATTTTACATAGAATAGGAAAAAAATGAAATATAGAAAACCAAAACTAGACATGAAAAATTTTTTAAAATAAATTATGAAAATATAAAAACTGTAAAAAAAAGTTGCAGCACTGGACATCATTACTAAAAATTTAAATATTTCAGAACTGGGTCGCAGAAATGTTAGGTAAAATTAATAAACATAATGTTTCCGTCCAATAAGAGTCCACCATAAAGAATTTTTTGGTTATGTTCTAATATTAAACATTTTCCTATTTTTCATAAATTTAACTTTTGGACAACAAAATTCTAGTTCAAATTTACCGTTTTGGAGCTAGTAGTTGAAATTTTACCAAAAAAACTTTTACGGTCAATATTTTGGGAAAAAAGTGGAAATTTTGAGAATGCATCTGACAATTTGGGAGAGAGAATTAATAGAAGTTTTAAGAAACAAAAAATTTGACTTTTATGAACTGGGCCGAGTGGTAAATTTTCCCCGTATGATGCAACTCTTCGAAATGCTGCCCCATGACATTTTTTTATTTAAAACAAACAAAGCAAACTTTTATTACGAGTTGAATGATCCATGAAAAGTTAAGGGTAAGCTTAAAGCAGAACTGTCAACACATATATGTAGCAACTATTTCAAAATTTCGATTAAAATATCTAAATTTTCGTAATATATCGTATGACAAAATATCGAAGTGTATGTCGAAATTATGACCTCTTTGGGGTATTTTCAAATTTGACTTATTTTCTCAAATTCTAGCTTTGAATTTGAAATTTCGACTTTTTCACGAAGATTCGAAATAGTTTTTAAATTTACATTTGTTTTAAACAGTGTGATTCCTAAAATTATGAAATACTTTTACAAATACTTTTTAATTTAATTCTGTCTGTCGTCCTCAAAAATGTTGGAGTTTTTTTAATTAAAATTTAAACTTTTCTTTGAAATAAAAGTGCTGCTGCTGTAATACTTTGTAATACTTCTATATGGCGTGTTGTGTATAATCGCCACTGCAAAATGCTTTGTCAAAAAGGTGAGATGAAAGTATATGTCATACTCTTTCAAGGACAAGCATTCATTCATTTATAGCGGGAACATATGACAAGATGAACGGGAACACTAATAAATGAATGACAACAATGACAACTGACGAGAAGAGGGATATTTGGGATTGGTTAATATATTCTGTCCTTAAAAAAGACAAACCTAAATATCCATCGCGCCTTTTTGACACAAGCAAAGGGATAAAACACGCCATATAGAAGTATTACATAGATGATTAAATCTCATGGGCTTAGGCAGGATTTCGTTCAGGGAGGGGCAAGAATCATTTTAAAAAATTGGTTAAAAAAAAGAAACCAGGAAAATGTTGGGGTTGAGTATATTGTTACGTGCGTTATCGGTTCGAATTGATTACACTTATCGAATAAGACCCACTTTATTACTAAATTAACTCGGTACACTTCAACTGAACAGTAACTCACTACTTATTTACTAATTGCTGACCCACTAACTACACTGACTTCTGACTGACTGACTCGAGGGAAAGCTTTATAGTTTTGGCCTCCGGCTTCCAGAATTTTCGGCAGATAAGGCTAATCGAATGCCAAAATTTCTGGAATGCTTATCTGCCATTTGTTTCGTTATCGCGGCCGCTTTCCCCTTATCAGAACCTTCTAGAAACTTTTTTTATTTACTAAATTCTACAATTCTATTCTAAATCCTATTTCATCTATTTACATTGCATTACAATATGAATATTTTCATTTAACTACATAAACTGTGGAATCGAATTTTCAGATTAACTTTGAAAGTGGAAATAGAGCCGAACTTTGCGAAAACAGTCAGAAAATTGAATCTAAAATAAAAACCGAACCTTTCGGAAAACTTCGAAAGATAACGATTAAAATACAGTCGAAAAATCGAGAAAATGATTGAAATCTCTTGAAAAAAAGTGAACATTTTTAAGAGAAAGTTTAATTTTGAGAGAAACGAATTTCGAGGAAAAAACGAATTTTGGGAAAAAGTTGCAGTGTTTAGAAAATTGCGTTTAAAATAAAACCCGAACTTTTCGAAAAATCTCAAAAAATGTTGAAAATTCGAAAAAATTATATTTTTAAAGGTTGAGTTTTGTAAAAAAAGACGTAATTTTCAGAACAAGTTGGAACTTTGAGAAAAATTTTTCACTTTAAGTGGAGATTTCCAGAAGCATAAAACATCCCTATTTGAAGTAAGAGTTAAAATTTTCAGAATAAGACAAATTTTAAGAAACAGGAAATTTTCGGTAGTTTAATTTAAACAATTGAGAAAAAAACGAATATTAAAAAATGAAAGTTCAAATTTGAGAGAAAAAGTAGAATAAAGTCGTAATTTTGAAAACGACGAATTTTGAGAAGGAACCTTAATTTGGGTAAGAATTTTCTAGAAAACCAAAATTGGAAAAAACCTAACCCTTTGGAAGAACTCGAAAAATGTTGAAAATTTTAAAAATGCCAACATATTATTAGAGGTCAAATGTTGTGAAAAAATGCGCAATTTCCAAAAACACCTCTCTCGATATTTTCACTTTTTTATTCCAATTTTGACATAATATTTAAATTTCAATAAAGAAATTAAATGTACAAGAAATTTTTTTCTCGAAATTACCGAAAAATATTTTTCTCAATATTTTTAATTTTTGATAGTATGCCGAACTAATTTAGAGAAAACAGGCGAATTTTGAAAGAATTAAAATTGAAAGGAAAGCCAACTTCGAGGAAAAAATTTCAAAAACTAAAACATCGGATTTTGAAATAATAGTCAAAATTTCGAAATTAAGGAGAAATGTGAAGTTGAAATTTATAGACATATTTAAAGAAGTTAAAATTAAAAAAAAAAGACAAATATTCAGAAAAGTGCCAGAATTGAGATAGAAAAATGATTTCCAAAAGAAGAGTCCAAAAAGAAGAGAGAATAAAGTCGAAATTTTGAAAAAGGCGAATTTAAACTAATTTAGGAGACAAATTTAAAATTTTTAGCAAAGTTGAATATCGAACTTCGATATAAAAATATCGAGAAACAGGCAAATTTTGAGAAACCTGTCAAAAATTTCTGAAAAATCAAATTCCAAAAGATTAACATTTTCAGAAAAACCTGATGTTAATAGAAATAAAGGAATTTAAAAAAACGAAATCTCTGAAAAACAGTCGACATTTCTAGAAAAACTACCAAATAAAGCATCAAAGTTCGAATATTTTCCAGAAAAAATTCAAACTGGAAGAAAAAGTTCAATTTTGAGAATAGTCGTTTATGAAAAAAAAACGAATCTTGAAAAAAGTCAAAATTTTAAGAAAGATAAGCATTTCCAAGAAAAATATTCAGATTTCCGGGAACATAGAGGATGGGATTTTAGGATAAATTTCAAATATGCGAAAAAAGGCGGATTTTGGGAAGGATATCCAAGTTTAGATTTTTTTAAATTCGTTTTTTTCTGGAAATTTCATTTTTTTTTGCTTTAAAAAACAAAAAAAGATCGAAATTTTGAGAAAACAGTCGAAATTTAGTAAACACTCGAAATTTTTTAGAGTCAAATTTTGTCGAAATTTTGGAAAAAGGACAAATTTTGAAAAAAATGTAATTTCTAAAATTTTCTTTTGACCACATGAATCAGAGGCAGATATGCGCCCTGATCTGCCCCACCCTAAGTCAGGAAATGTCAGAAAATCAAAATTTTAGAAAAAGCCGAAGTTTCCGAAAAAAACGAATTTTGAGAAATGGTAGAATTTCGAAAAATAAAACAATGAATTTTCAGATAAAAATTCGAAATTTTTACCAAAGTCGGATTCTGATGAAAAATAGAATTTTAGAAATAAATTTGAAGTTTCGGAAGAAGTTTATGAAAAGGACGAATTTTGAGAAATAAGTGGAAATTTTGAGAAAATGTCAATAGCTTAAAGGACAAATTTTGTCGAATGGAAATTTTTTAGAGAAAGTCTTCTCAGTTGAATATAAATTTTTGTTTAACTGCATGAGCCATGGGAGCAAGCACTCTACCTTGCCTGATTTTAGCTACGCCTACGTTAAAACCAATTCCACAAAGACAAGGGCCTCGCAAAGATCTACCCGCTCGGAGCCTCGCAACGGCTAAGGCCGCCTCTGTGACTGACAAGGAAAGTACCCGAGGTGTACCCCACCGATTTTTTTCATTTTGTGATATGTTATAGTACATAACAAAATATTGGATCCGTATTTTTTTTTAGATGCTAACTCGGCGATTTAAGTGGTGAAATCACCCCATAAAGTTAACCCCAAAAAACAGTTTTTCTTTAATAACTCAAGAATTAATTAGAATTTTTTGATGAAACAAACGCTCTGTTATTTCTCATAAAAAAGCGCTCCTAAAAACATATTGGTTATGTTAAAAAGTTGCAAAACCTAATTTTTATGGGGGTGAGTTTCATTTTTTTTCTTATATATCAACTTTTGAACAACTGAATTTTATCAAAATTAACAATTTTATTAAGAACACTAAAAAATAAAATTGACCTGTCTTGGGGTTTTGCAAAAAAAATCCTTGAAAGGGGTGATTTACCCCTTGAGTTAATTTTTTTCTGTACAGTGATATGGAAAGTAAAACACAACAAAATCGGTGGGGTACACCTCGGGTACTTTCCTTGTGAGTGAAATGGAATCAAAAGTTCTCACTTTTTGGGAAAGTTTTTACAATTTTCATTGAAATGCCAGTTTGTAAATCAGAACAGTTGTTTAATTTAATTTCAATAAATGGGAAAAAAACATAATTCTGTCTTATGTTTAACTTATCACTGCAGTAGGAAATTTTTAAGGAACGTGCTTGCATTGTCTAATCGCTAACAACAGTGTAAATCTCGTGCTGAACTTTTTGATCTTTTTGGCGAAATTTACTTCAAGTCACCAGAAATTCGTCGAAAATAAATTTACATTACGTAATACTTCTTAAGCCACGGATTTTTTTATCATAACACAACATAAAATTAAAGCAAGTTCAAAGATATACACCACTAGAAATACAATTATCGTAATTACAAATTGTAGTTCATCCTATCCTCTTATCATGCAAACAATTTTATATTTAACTTTAATTTACTACTCAATTTCATTTCTAATCTAGCTCTTATCATGGACGTTACAAAAACACCAGGAGTGCCCTATCTTCCCATAACTGTTGAAGAGATTGAATTGGAGGAGGGAGCAAGGAAAGTTGTGGAAAAATTGAGGCCTCAGTGGAACTTGAAAGAACTGGAATTTAAGGTATAATTAATTTCCCTTTACTGAATCGTTTAAGTGTATATGATAGACCAGTGATGGTGCCCAAATATTTATTTTTTTTATTAGTGTGAAGTAAATGTTATTGTAAATAGCTGTTAACAGATGGAATAACGAATAAACTGATACAATGCAAGTTGAAAGGGACCGATGATAGGACGAGTGTGCTCGTGAGGGTTTATGGGAACAAAACGGATCTGTTGATCGACAGGAAAGCAGAAACTAAGTAAGTGAAAGTTTATTTAAAATACAAGGTTCAACTGATTCAATCAATACATGTTAAACTGCGCACTATTAACTTAAGGGGTCGTTAACATGCTTTGCAAGGTTAAACCACTGAACTAACACTCTGGCTTTTGATAAAGTCTGAAAATTTATCACATCGGTAATTTCTCAAAATTTGACTTTCTCAAGAAATTAAGATTTTTTTGTAAACAGCGTTTTCTCAACATTTTGACCCTTCAGTTGTTATTCAGATATTGTGGAATTTTCATATTCGACAGCGATCTTAAATAAATAACTGCAATGCAAATGAATGAAAGTTTCAGAACTATTTTACTTTTAAATGAAATTTGAACTCAGTTTTTAGTTCAAGTTTTAAAGCGGTAACATAATATTATTGAAACTGATAATTAGAGACCGGATTTTAGGCACAATCAAATAAACTAAAAAGGCGAACAAAGCGTTAAATTAAGCAAAAACCAATAGGTTAAAAAGGCAAAATACTCTAAAAAAGGCACTAAAGGGTCAAAATCACAATTACCAAACCAGGCAGGGCCGTAGGCAGAAATCTAACAAAAGAAGTTTAAAATTGATTATAAAAACTAGCCGAAAAAAGAACAATATTGAAAGTGCAAACTTTGAATCGTGAGAGAAACGTCGAAATTTTGAAATAACTTAAAGTTTATAAAAAAATATTGAAGGGCCGAAATCTCACAGGTACACATGTAAGACCTAAAGTTTCATCAAAGGAAATTTTGAGTTTTAAGGGAACAACTTTCGATTTTAAAATCGAAATTAGTTAAAAAAGTGAAAATAAAAATTATGAAAGGAAAGCCGTTATTTAAAAAAACGCCAAACAATTTGTAACTGTATAAATTGAAAATTTCGAAAGTCAAAATTTCGGGATTAGGATCGAAATTTCGAAATAAAATTAAAATCCCCGAGTCAAATTTAAGAGTTTAAAGTAGTAATTTGAGGAAAAGATTTAACTATTGAATTTGGCATTTTGAAAAAAAAAATTCCACAAAAAATAATAATAAAACCTCTCTCGAAATCTCAATAAAAAAATACGACATTTCGAATTGAAATTTGAAAATAAATGAACATCTATAGAATAAACCTAAAATTTCAAGTTTTAAATTGAATGGTTAACAAATATAATTAATAATTTAAATTTAAAATCCTGAATTTTTAGTAAAAGAGGTTTCAAAACAATCTACATTTTCAAAATTATTTTTTATTATTTGACTTTTGAATTTCAAGTCAAAATTAAAAAAAACAGTTTTCCAGTTTAGAATCAAATATTTCCAGAAAAAAGTCAAAATTTCAAGATTAAAGTAAAACTTTCGACATAAAAGGCCAAAATTTCCAGTTTGGGTTCAGAATTTTACGAAGAAAGTCCAAAGTTTGTGATTAAGAAAAAATTAAGAAGTGTTTACTCAAAATGTTGAGAAAAAATTAAGTTTTAGGTTATACTCAAGATACTTAAAAGAAGCATATGTATTTCCGCATTGGGAAATTCTTAAAATTTCGAGTTTATTCTCGAATTTCGAGTTTATTCCCAAATTTTCGCCATAAATCTTGTAATTTTTACTTTAAACTCAAATATTCGATTATTTGCCAGAAATTTTGACTTTTAAATTTGGGATTAGGTTCATTTTTAAAAAAGTTAAAATTTTGAAATTAAAAGTCGGAAATTCGAGATAAAAATTTAATATTTTAAAGTTAAGCTTGAATTTTCGAGAATTTTTTTTTAAAATAATTTTAACTTTTCCTGAAATTTTATTTTTTTGCAGTTTTGTCTTTATGTTCGAAATTTTATAAAAAAATTTGAATTTTGCTGTCTAAAAATGTTATGCTTAAACTGTTCATTTGGAAAAAAAAAAATAAATTTTAGGAAAAACTCAAAATTTATATGTAGACGATCTTTTGAAATTCAACACGAAATTTTGAGAAAAATTTGGAAATTATAATAATGTTTTAAAATTATTTAAAACTGAAGTTTAAATACTGTTACGCAATGTAACTAGATGGAATAGAATTTAGAATAGAATTGTAGAATTTAGTGAATAAAAAAAAAGTTTCTAGAAGGATCTGATAAGGGGAAAGCGGCCGCGATAACGAAACAAGCGGCAGAAATTCCGGCAAACGATAAGCCTTATCTGCCGAAAAGTTCTAGAAGCCGGGAGCCAAAACTATAAAAGGCGGTCAGCTTTCCCTCAAGTCAGTTAGAATCACTGTAATTAGTGAGTTAGGAGAAGTTAATAATAAGTGAGTTAATTGTCAATTGTGGTGATCCAAGTTGAGTTCAGTAATAAAGTGGGTATAATCCATCACGTGTAATCAATTCGAACCGATAAGCGCGTAACAATACAGTACTTTAAAATTTTAAATATTTCACTCTTTACTAAAAATTCAGAATCTGTTCTAAAGGCAATAATTTTGAGAAGACAATTTTTAATAATTTTTATGGGAATTTATTTTATAAATTTAGTCTAAAATGTGCATTTCTTTAAATAAATTTGTAACTTTACACGAAATCTGAGCATTTTTAAACTTGAGGATTTAAAACTCAGGATTTTTTTCATAACTTTCAACTAACCAGTTTAACTCGAAGTTTGAGTGAACTTGTTTCGATATTTCAATTTTGATTCCGAAAATTCGATTTTTTTTCAAAATTTTAATTTCAAAGTAAAAACTTCGGAAAAAAGTTTGACGTTTCAAATTTAACATTGAAATTTCGATCTTAGTTACCAAATTTCAACTTTAATTGGGAATATTTTTACTTCTAATCACGACATTACGATTTATATTTTGAGAAAGACTTGATTTATAAAATTTTTACAACTTTTCAAGTTTAAAAATGCCAAACTTAATGTATAAATTTTGAAAAAAAAAATGGGTTTTATATCTTTGGTTTTTTCTTTCAAAATTTGCAACATTGGCAGAGGCATTTCCAAAATATTTTGACTTTTCTCTCTCGGCATTTAAACTTATTTTTAAAACATTTTCACTGGGGATTTTGAAAAAACAATAAAAGTTTTGAGAAACCTCAAAATTTCTTTTCTAAATTTTGCTCCAAGCTTCAAAATTTTTAGAAAATGTTAAATTTTGATGGTTGTTAATAGATTCGATTTTTTGAAATTTCGACTTTTTGTATAAAATTCAAAATTTATACTTGCCTTGTAGTTTTTATATTTTAACTTTTTTTTTGAAGATTTTGACTTTAAACCTTTTTTCCCACAAATTTATTTTTTCTCGAGACTTAGACAGTTATTTTAAATGTCAACTTATTTCTAGAATCTAGAGTTTAAAATTGAAAACTACGGATTCAAACAGGGAACTGTGTTAGGATTAACAATTTCACTTTTTGTTTGCAAGTACAAATTTCTAAAAAAGTGGATATTTTTAAAAACGATTATTAAATAATGCAGTTTCTTTTATTTTTTTGAAGTTTTCCCGCTTTAAATGTAGACATTTCGAATTAAAACTCAAAATTCCAAAAACCCAAGATTTAGTTGAAAATTTCGAGATGATATTTTGAATAATGTTTGCGATAATTTAACTAACCAAACTGTCACAAAAAATTTTACAACATCTACAATTAAACGATTTTAATTAGTTAGTTAGTTTAATTGGAGCACTTTGTCTTTCTAGAAGCATTTTTCAGACACGAATTCACTTTACAGGAGAAAGTTCTAAGATAATTTTTTAAATTGTACAAAAGTAAATCCTTTGAGTAATTTTCTCGTTTTATCTGCAGATCTGTTTTTATTCAAAAATTGAGATAAATACATAAGGTAACGTAGTTCAATTATGCGTCCCAAAAGCAAGCAAAATTTATAGGGTCTGAATGAGTCATAAGAGTAATTAAATACAATGCTTAGAAATTTATTCTTGAAGTTTCTTGTTGTTATTAGGATGAATTAAATTTCTATTTTATTGCTTTATTTGATTACGTATATATACATAATTCTGCATAACTTCAGATGTGTAAATGTACTCGTGGAAACTCATAGAAAAGGATAAATAGGCTCGAAACTTTCTGAAAATAGGTCCTAATAATGTATAAAAAGGCAAAAAACAAGCAAAATTGAAATTTGGGCAATAACACATGAAAAACGCCGAAAAAAATGAAAAGGTAGGATCATAGGATTTTACCTACAATCCGGTTTTTACTGATAATGCAGATGCCCACTTTTTTTAGTTATAGTTCGAGGACTAAGAAAAAACTGACAAAATAAAGGTCATAGAGTTGTCACTCTTACCTTTCTCTATGATTTTTTACAACTATATTTAATAATTCTCCAGAGACTGATTGACAGACATCACACAGCCTAAATTGGTGTGTCTAGAAGCATGAAATTTCATACAGATGTTCCCCGTAATAGGGGGTGAGCACTAAAATAGGATTATTCAAAATTCTGTCTCTAAGATAGCAAAAATGGGCATTAATGGATAGGCGATTTTTATGTAATGAATATTATATAATGTTGTATTTAAAGTTGCCTATAAGCGTTGAAAGCTGACGTCGTTAATCAATGTTTCTCCAAATGAATTTATCCAAATTTTTGCAGGTGATCAGTGCATATTTTGTCTTTTAACGAATTCTTTTCTTTTAACTTTTAAGAACTTAAGTTTTAAACTCGAAATTTTGGGTTTAATTTGGCACTTACAATGTTTAAATCGAAATATGGAGGAACATTTTTTTTAGACATTTTTAGAAGTTTTTTCTCTAAATTTCTACTTTATAGTTAACATTTTCTGTATACAATCGAAAATGTTAATAGATTTTTTTTCGAAGTTTTTTCCAAAAAAATTCACCCAAATATTTACTAAAGTTTCGAAAAGCATATGTAAATTTCCTTTTAAAAATTAACAGGGCTTTAAACCTCTATTTTTTTTCGTTCCGGTTTTCGGTTTTCGTGCCGGCAAAAAAGAAATATTTCGAGTAATTTGCAGGTAAAAGTCCAAATTTCAAAAATATGTCGAAAATCTCGAAAAAACTTAAAATTTTAATTTGGGTTGAAATTTTGAGAATAAAGTCAATATTTTATAGAAAATGTGGAAATTATGAGTTTCTAATCTAAACTAATCAGAAATGAGAGATGAAAGTTACATGGAATTGTGTAAAATTTTGAAAAAAAATTGAAATTTCAAAAAAAAATTCCAATCCTAAGTATAAAGTAAAAACTATTTAAAGTATATAAATTTGACAAACCCAAATAAACCGATGTTTCTTTCGGTTTCTTTCTGGTTTTTGTTGCGGCAAAAATAAGGGTTTTTTTCGGTTTTCGGTTCGAAGCTATTAAAATCTAAGATTTCAGAAGAAAAGTCAAAATTCAAACTAAAAAGACAGATTATTTTTTAAAAATGTTTAATTTTTTTTAGAAATTCCTGTTTTCTCAATTTCAAATTTAATATCTTAAGTTAAAATTTTGAGACTTAAGTCTAAAATGGATTAAGATCAAAGAAACTTTTCAATTTTTACACAATTGTGTTTTGGAAATTTTCAATTCAACGGTAACATTTGGAAATGCTGTGGAAATTTCGAGAACAAACTCCACATTTTAATTTAAACATCTCATTTCTAAATTCAAGCAAAAATTTTGCTTTGTGTTCCTTTTTCAAAATTCTCGTTTGAATATAAACCCGAAAACTTTTCTAAATTTCGACTTTTTTTAAAACTTCTTAGTTTAAACTTGAAAAATTATCAATTTTAAAACGTCAGCCAATCATTCAAAATTTAAAAATTAATTACTTTTTAGATTTTTCAAAAAAAAAAAATGAAAAATATTTCCATACAGGAGAATTTTTCAAAAAGTTAAAGTTGCAGAAATTCGAAGTTTTACATTTTGAGACATTTTCTGAAAAAAATCAAAATTTTCACAAAAAGTCGAAATTTTTAAAAAGAAGTAAATATTTTGAAAAAAAATCAGATTCTGAAAAAGTCTATAAAAATTTGAAATTTTGATGATAAAAGGTCGAAATTCTTAAGAAAGTTTGAAAATATTAAAGTTTTGTCGAAAAATACAAACTAACGGAAAAGTGAATTTGTTTAATGAAAGTCCCATTTAGTACATAAAAGTCAAAATTTTAAAAAAATCGAAATTTTGGGTAAGGCACAACTTCGAGAAATTGTTGAGAGTTAGAACAAAGGTAGACATTTTCAAAAATAAAGGTAAAAGTTTTAGAAAATCAATATTTCAAAATAATCAAAGCTTATCGGCGGTTATACCAGCAATTTGTTTAGCCGTTGCCGGTATAACCGCCAATAATGCTGTAAAGCAAAACCTGGTCCGGTCTTAGCAAATATTTATCGAAACATTGTGGAAATTTTAATATCTGCTGCTGTTTTAATCGTTAATAGTTATGAATATTGAAGAATTCTACGAAGTAAGGGTTGGAAATGTCAATTATTTAAAGAATTTTCAGTCAAATTTTTCAAACAATCGAAATTTTAAGAGCATAAACACCTAGGAAAAGTTAAAATTTTGGAAACAGTCAAAACTTTTGTTATTAAAAAAAAGTTTTTAAATCGGAAATTTTGATTGAATATTTTCAAAAAGATTAACATTTTAAAATAAAAACAGATTTAGGAAAACTTAAAAGAGTCGAAACTTTGAAAAAGTCAAAATTACCAGAAAATCGAAAATTTTAAAAAGGTCAAAATTTCAAATATTTAATATACTTACAGTTAGGATTTTTGAAATCAAAAATCAAATATTTGAAAAATAATGTAATAATTTTGAAAAAATATATAATGTTAAAATTTTGGAAAAAACTAAAACTGACGACGACGAAATTTTTAAAAAAATTTGAGATTTGTTTTAAGAAATATTCTAACATTTCAAAAACAGTGATATTTTAAAGGAATGTCGAGATTTAAAATAAATTAAAACATTTTCAGTCAAATTTAAAAAAAAAAACAAAATTTTCGAAGAGAGCAAATAGATACAATCAAAAAATTGAAAATTATCAAAAACTGCTAAACTTTCAAAAAACTAAAAGTTGAAATCTTGGGGAACAGTCAAAATTTTGGTAAGTTAAGATTTTTTAAAAAAGTTTTGATGATCAAAATTTTTGATTGAATGTTTTCCAAAAAATTCAAAATTTTCAAAAGGAAATTTTTAAAAGCAACAAAATATTTGAAAAAGTTTAAAAT
The DNA here is from genome assembly GCA_028583605.1 of Dastarcus helophoroides. NCBI lineage: Eukaryota > Metazoa > Arthropoda > Insecta > Coleoptera > Bothrideridae > Dastarcus > Dastarcus helophoroides. Next base: position 6,780,250 of record CM053327.1, on the reverse strand, counting down.
TTTCCAAAATAGTTCAAAATGTCGAAAAAATGTCGCCATTTAAAGAAATCTAAATTTTCAAATCAAGTGGAAATTTAAAGAAATTTTCAGAAAAAATCGAAAGTTTGCAAAAAAAGTAGAAAGTTTTAAAAAAACGAAAATTGTTGGACAACTCAAAAGTTAAAAAAGGTAAATTTAAACAAAATAAGAATTTTCGGAGTGAAAATTTCGAAAAAGTGTCTAAAAAGTGAAGGTTTTCAAAAAGTGTCAAAATTTTCGAAAATAAAATCTAAGCTTTTAAAAGGTTTTTTTAAACAAATTAAAAAAAACGAATTTATTTTAAAAAAGTAAACATTTTTTAAAATGTCCAAATTTTGAGACAAAGTCGAGTCTTAAAAATATTCAACAAGAAGCAAGAAGTCGAAAATTTGTAAAGAAAAGTCTAAATTCTAAATTAAAATCGAAATTTTGAAAGAATACCTCTCAAAACACTAGACATTTTCAAAAATTTTCATTGTCAAGCTTTCAAAGAGATCTAAAATTTTCTAAAAGGAAAACTTTTGAAAAAACACAAAATTAACTCAATATTTTAAAAAAAGTCAAAATTTTAGGTATTTGAAATAAGTGAAAAAAAATTTAAAGTCGAAGTTTGAAATAAAAAGTTAAAATTTTGCTAAAAAATGAAATCGAGTTTTGGGAAAAGTTCATTAAAAAACTCGACTTTTTGAAAAAAATCGAAATTTTAAAAATATGACATTGAAAAAATATAGCACGACCGTTGACAAATAAAATAACGAAAAAAACGAAAATTTAGAATTTAGCTTTGTTTAAAAATCTCAAGAACCACAGGAGATATTTTCCATTTCTCAACGAAATATTCCTGATTGCTAAATTGTGCATTTGCCCCAATTTAAACAATGCTGTATCTCTTACCATTTTCGAGATTTTTGTCGTGAGAAGCAAATTTATTACAACCTGTATGTTATTAAGGATATGTTTTGTTAATCTTATAATAATTAGTGTATGAGTTATGAATTAGTTTTTTAATTTCATTATTTTTCATAGTGCGATTGTTCTCAATAAAACAATTTTTTAAGATTGTTGCTGTCTTGAAACGTGTTCATACCTTATTTAAAACAAAATTTCAGAAATATCATCCTCCTGAATTTCCATGGGTTGGCGCCTAAGCTTTATGGCACTTTTAAGAATGGACTGGCTTATCAATTTATACATGGCTCAACTCTGACGTCTTCGACTGTGATATTACCAAAAATTTATAGGCTAGTTGCGAAGAAAATGGCGCAGTTTCACAAAGTCAAAATCGAAGGGGAGACGCCCCAACCGATGCTTTGGCAAAAATTGGACCATTTTATATCTTTAGTACCTGACGTTTTCACCGATGACAATAAACATGAAAGGTAATTAGCATCCATGTTATCAGCATAACCAATAACGTCGTAATTATTTTTAGATATGTTAGAAACGTTACTCCAAAATCAAAGATTAAAAACGAAGTTATTTATTTAAAAGATATTTTATCGAATCTAGGTAGTCCTGTTGTATTTGCCCATAACGATTTACTGCTTGGAAATGTGATTTATACAGAGGATGAAGGATGTGTTTCCTTTATAGACTATGAGTATGCAGCTTTCAATTACCAAGCTTTCGATATAGGAAATCATTTCGCAGAATTCGTAGGTAAGTATTCTAGGAATCCTCTACTATACACCTTTTGGCTCCAAATAATAAAAAAAGACTAAAATTAAGACAGCAATGAAAGCAATTTTATTTTATTATTTGATAGCTTGACAGTGGCCGGCAAAGTGTCCGGACATTAACTCTCTCGATTTTTATTTATGGGGTCACATAGTTAATTTATTTTGAGTCAAATAATATTATAAAGCAATTACAAGAAAGAATTTCAATTCAGTACATCATATTTAAAACATTGTAAATTTTGCAAATGTTTACATCCAATTTGGTTTGCGCAGCGGCGCTATCGGCAGAGCCGTAACGAGGTAGGTGCAACAGGTGCAATGGCACAGGGCCCAAAGTTAAGGGGGGCACAAAATTGTCAAAGATGTTGTTTTAATAGATGAAAATAAAGTTGGGGTCAGGACCCGCTCTAAGGGGCGGTCTCCTATTACTCCCCGGATTGGGGGAGGCAAATCCAAGCGAAGGCATTTCGCTACAAATGGTGCAAAATTTTGTTAAATTTATCAAAAGATATATCTCTTAATTCTAAAAATGCTCAAATTTCTAAAAGGACATGAAATTAGAAGCATCGAATGTTTTTGTTTGTAATTCGAATTTAGACTTTTTTTCTCTTTCTTTTTTGGTGGCACAAAGCGGATATTTACTGTTACTGAAAAAGAAACGAAAAAATTGAGGACTTTAAAACAGATATATTGTCAAAATGTTTAATTTCTCTTTAAATAGACTTTTTTCAAAACTTTTCAGTTTTATTTTTTAAATTTCGACTTTAATCTTTAAACTGGAAGTTTCAACTTTTAAATCCAAGACTTCGATTTTTTTCGAAAATTTTTCTTCAAATATAGATTTTTTTGTGATGAAGGTTAAAATTTTAATATTGCAGTGGGGATTAAAGTGGAAACGAGATTAAAGTCCAGATTGCAATTTTAAACTCTAAATTTTTTAAAATAAACTGGAGGTTTTAAAACAGAAAAGAAAAATTCGAAATTAGAAAAAGAAAATCACGGCAAAATTTATTTTAAACGTTTTTGTAAATATTCGATTTTGGTTTATAATTTCGAGTGTCTTTTCAGTAAATATATCAGAGGCATTCTGGACAAGCGTCATGCACGTTACCATCCAAATTATTTAAAGTAAGGCGCTTCTGACATACTTGTTGCCATTATTTCGTTTTTTGCATCACCCCCTTACGTTTGATAGCTAACAAACTACACTGATGTTCAGTCTCTACTATTTTTTGGGGTACTTGAGACTGTAACATCACTTCCTGTCTAGAGTCTCTCTGTTATATCTACACTTTTCTTAAAATTTCTATTTTAAATTTGAATTTTCAGTTATTTTTTTTGGACTACATACATTTTTCTCGAAATTGCGAACCCTGTAAGATCACACCAAAAATTTTAAAAAGAAATTCGACCTACGTATTTTATATTTTGAAAGAGACTAAATTCTAAAATTTCTGATCAGTTTAAGAAAATAATTGTTTTAGAAACTCGAATTTCCTCGAGAATTATTGATATCAATCTTTCTCTTCCTAAAATGTCCACTTTAAACTGAAAAATATATTAAATTTAAAATTATTAACTTCTTCCAAAATACTTTTAGAAAACAAACAAAAATTGGAAGATTTTCACGAGAATGATTTTTTTTTAAATTTAATCAAATACAAAGATCGAATATTAGATAAAATTTAATGAACAGCAAGAAATTCGGAATTTTTAAACTGAAAAGCCTGAAAAAGTCGATATCTCTAAAAAAATCAATTACATAATTTATAAAAAAAACATCGAAATTATGGCATTTTTGGCAAACAAAATGTTCATACCGCACACCGGGCTGGTTGTAAATACCGGTCCGAAATTTTTAACGACTAAAAAAAGATTCAACATTCAAAATTCATAATTCGAAATTCAAACTCAAATTCCAAATTCAAAATTTAAAATTCAAAAATCAAACTTCGAATTTAAACTTCAAACTTCGAATTCAAAATTCAAAGTTCAAAGTTCAAAGTTCAAAGTTTAAAGTTTAAAGTTCAAAGTTCAAAGTTCAAAGTTCAAAGTTCAAAGTTTAAAGTTTAAAGTTTAAAGTTTAATTTTCAAAGTTCAAAGTTCAAAGTTTAAAGTTTAATTTTCAAAGTTCAAAGTTCAAAGTTCAAAGTTTAATTTTCAAAGTTCAAAGTTTAAAGTTTAAAGTTTAAAGTTCAAAATTCAAGATTCAAGATTCAAAATTCAAAATTCAAACAACAAACAAACAACGATGACTTTTTCCTTTAAATTTCTAAAGAAACAATCAAAATTTCCAGAAATATTGAGTTTTCACATTTAAATTCAAAGTTGCCAAATTTCGGCATAATTTCAAACTTCAAAATAATTAGAGAAAAATGTAGATTTTTAAGTTGAAGTCGACATGTGGTGAAACTAGCTATCGGGTGGTAGAAGTGTGAGATGCACAAGGGGCTTTGTGGGTAAGGAACAGTTTTTTTCTTAAACTCAATTTAGACACTAAATTCTACTAAAACTTTTAGATTTTACTTAAAAAATCGACTGAAAAAGTTTGTTAATATCAAAATTTCAAAGAAAACTGATATTTCTAAAAATTAAATTCTTGAATTTTTGAACCTATTATTAAATTTTAAATAAAGGTTGAAATTGAGAAATAGTTGAAGTTTTAAAAAATCGAGAGAACGTATATCGCCAAAAAGTTGAAATTTCTATTAAAAAATCCAAATTTAAAGTCGGAATTTTAGGGAAAAAATATATTGAAACCCATAATCTCCAGATTTTGTGAAAAATATTAATTTTTCCTGAACTCATAATTTATTTTAAAATTCTCAAATTTTGATTGAATCAAAATATTTAAAAAAAAATCGGAATTTAAATACTTAACTATTGTATAAAATTAAAATTAAAGTTGACCTTAAAACAACTCAACACTTTCTATTTAAAAAAAAAACAGAAATTTTCTAAAAAGTCTTACAAACTCCTATAGTTTTGGTTTTTTTTCTGCCAGTCTTTTTTGATTTATAAAATTTCAGCCTTTTAAAAAATCATGAACTTTAGTTTTTCAATAAAAATCGACTTTTCAAATGAAGTAAAACATTTTGAAGTCCTAGATAATAATTTTTAGACAAAAATTGAAAGTCGAATTTTTGAAAAAATTAGAAATTATGAAAAATCTTGACATTAAAAAATATAGTAGTTTAAATTAATAAAAAAGTTAAAAATATAAATAGCCAAAGTATTCAAAAAAGTTAACAATTTTTAAATTATCTTGCAAATTTTCCAAATATTTGATATTTACAAAATTGATATTTTCAAGTAAATTTGAAAATGTGAAAAAAAGGAGGTCGAAATTAGGAAAATCGAAACTTCTAAAAACGTCGAAATTTTTTAAAAAAGAAATCAGGTGAAATTTTAGCAAAAGCCAAGTTTTCAAAAAACTTCAGGTTTAAACAAAAAATAGAAATTTTGAAAAAAATTTCGAAATTATGAAACAGATCAAAATTAAGAAAAAACGAAATTTTCGAAAAAAAATTAATATTTTCGGAAATTTAAAAAAAAAGTCGAAATTTTCAAAAAGGTCAAATTTTGAAAAGAGTCTAAATCTTAAAACAAAATCGAAATTTTAAAAATGGTCTTATTTTCCAAAAAAACTCAACAAAAGAAATTTAAAAAACCCAACATTTTGAAAAAGTCGAAATTTCAAAAGTTAAAAAAAAGATGAAATTTTAAAGAAATTAAAGTCCAAGTTTTAAAAGATTTCAAACTTTCAAAAAAGTACATTTTTAAAAAGTATGTAATTTCAAAAAAGAAAAGTTTTAAAAAAATTCAGAAAGCCAGAATTTTCAAAAAGTCCACAGGTTGGCAACTCAAAAAGCGACATTTTAGAAAAAATCGAAATTTTGAAAAAAATTCCAATTTTTAGATATGCAAGAGAAAAAGTAACAGGTCCTTTTAATTAAAAATTTCAAATTTAAACTCAAATCTTTTGTTCCTCTTTTAAGCCTAGTAATAGTTCAAAATTTTCGGGACCTTATAACTTTCTATCAAAATTTCGGCTTTAATCTCGAAACGTAATTTAATAACTCGAAATTTAGAAACGTTGCTTTAAACGTTAATCTCGTTTTGTCGGGATAAATTATAGATTTAATCTTAAAATCGATTTTTTTATCAAATTTACAATTTATACATAACATTTTTTCTTGTAAATGTCGAATGTTTTTATTGTCATGTTATCTCGAGTAATTATGTAATGCGATTAAAATAAGAGAAGGTTCAGTCATATGTTAATTACTATAAATAGGGGGATTAAAAATACTAAAATCTGTGTTAACGTGATTTTTGGATGGTGGGCCCGAGGCCCGAAAATTTTTTTCTATAAGGGCCTCTTGTTTCCTAACTACGACATTGTATTTTCCGTTGCCAGTTGATATAAATTATGGGGTTTTTGAACATCTATTAAACATAGCATTTCTTTTTTGTTATTCTCTGCATCTTCATTCATATTTACTGGCTTTTTCTTTACCAGTTAGTCCCTTCACAATTTTAGATTTTCAGTAACCTTTTATTAAGGATTGACAATCTCTTATAGATTGACCCAAAGAGCGATTGCATTCAGGCCCGGATCCAATAAATGCGGGGCCCGATTAGATTTTTTTGAGGGGCCTCTATTTTTTTAATTTTTGTTTTGGCTGAGCAACTAGCAGAAATAAAATAAAGTTTGTGCTGTTATCGAGTTTATATGTAAAACAAAACAAATCGAACTCTTTCAATTCAACAAACCATGAAATTGGATCAACTGTTTGTGACTTTGGATAATTGATTACATAAAGTTTTATTTCTGTTACCTGTCCTTGCTAACCGTAGGCGTAGCTAAAATAGGGCAGGGTGGGGCGCTTGCCTTCCTCTAGTTCATGCGGCAAACCGAAAATTTATGTATTCAACTGGGGGACCAAACATTTTCTTTTCAGCTTCAAAATTCATTCTTTCCTTGAAATAATTTTTCAAAATTTCGATTTTATTCTCAAATTTCGTTTTTTTTTTGACAAAATTTGACTTTTTTCTGAAATTTTGCTTTTATTCATTAAATTTCACTTCTATTATCAAACACGACTTTATTAAAATTTAAAATTTTTATTTAAGAGTTTGTGGGTTTTCTGGAAATTCGTTTTTTTATAAAAATTTCGCCTTTTTTTAATTCTGCAAATGTCAGCTTGTTTATTAAAATTTGTCTTTTCCTCGAAATTTGGTCGATCTTCTGATAAAAAAAGTATATTTTTTTTGAAATTTAAAAATTTTTATAAGAAAATTACGAAAAATATTTCTGAAAGTTTCAATTTAAAAAAATTTCGACGTGTGTCACAATATTGGACATTTTCTGACACCACATGAGGTAGGTAGGGCGCCCGTCCTCCTTTGAGTCGAGCAGTCAAGACAGAATAAATACTCATTCAAGACATTTCCAGTTTTTTTTAAATTTTCGTTATTCATTTTTTAAAATTCGTATTATTCCTAATTTCAATAAAATCTGACTTTTTCTGGAAAATTTCAAATTTTCACTAAAAGATCAAAAGCTTTTTTTCAAAATTTAGATTTTTTTATCAGAATTTCGATCATTTTCTCCTAATTTTGTCTTTTTCTCGGAGTTTAGATTATTTTATTTTTAAATTTAAGTTTCTCTGGAATATTTTGAATTTTTTGTCCTTTTCGAAGTGTTTTCGAAATTTCGTTTTTTTTCAAATTTCGATAATTATCTGAACATTTAATAGCTATTTTTAAAAATTAAGAATCTGATTTTTTGAAAATATTGACTGGTTTCTTTTTCATGAAGTTTTGAATTTTATCTCAATATCCGATATACTATTTTCTTGGTCTTTTTTCTTAAAATTGTTATTTTTCCTCTTACAATAGTCTTTTTCCTAAAATTTGCCTTTTCCTCAGAATTCTACTTTTTCGAAATTTCGATTTTATTGTCAAAATTTTACTTTTTGAACCCTCTTTTCAAAAATCGTTCATTTATTTCGAAACTCAGCAATTTTTCTTCAAATTTGTCTTTTTCAAAACAAATTTCCACTTTTATCTCAAAATGTGATATTTTATGGTTCCGAAAATGTTTTTTTCTCTAAATTAGATAGAAATGTTAATAAAAATGTTGAGAAAAATATTTTTGAGGATCGAGAGAAATAGATCGCTTATAAATTTAACGTCGTGACTAAAGTCTAAATTTTGAGAACAATGTTTTTGGCAATTACGGTTTTTTTTCTAAAAATTCGACTTTTTCAGAAAATTAGATCATTGGAAATTCTAAATTTTTTCTCGAATTTTATACATTTTTCGAGCTTCTGTGAAAGGTTAGGTTTGCATTTTTAATACGATTTACTGAAAACTCCGATTTGTCCAAATTTTTTCCTCGAAATTCCTCTTCTTGGAAATTAGTACTAGTTTATTTTTAAATTTCCAAATTTGATCTTAAAATTGGATTTTATCTTGAAAATTTGAAATATTTTCTAGAAAGTCCGGTCTTTTTCTCTTAATTTCTCTAAATATTTTTTAAAAATCGTGATTTTTTTTCGAAGTTGGTTTTGTTAATTATCTGTTTTTTCTTAATTTTTTTTAAATTTGATTCCTAGAGATTCAAATTATTGTACGAAATTTATCTTATTCTGCAAATTTTGACTTTTATCTCGAAATTCAATATAATCTGTTTCTGGACATTTCCATTTAAAATTGAATTTTTTTGTTGTTGGAAAATTTCGCCTTTTTTACAAAAGTTGTTTATGATTTTTTTAAATTAGGTCAGAATTTTAATACAAATCTAAGTCTAAGAACAATAGTTTCAGGAAATTTTGAGGAAAAGTTTTCTTGCAAATTTTAAGAATATGTTAAAATTCTGAGTGAAATATTTTTTAAAGTGGCATTATTTTTTTATTTAAATTTGACTTGTTATGGAAATTGCCACTTTTTCACAAGATCGACATTTGGAAATTTCGTCTTTTTTTTAAATTTCCACTTTTTCGAAATTTTGACTTTTGATTTTTTGAATTTTGATTTTGATTTTTTGAAGCTTTTTGAAAGGTTTCTTCTTAAAGTTTGTTTTTTTTTTGAAATTTCGTTTTTAAATCTGAAAATTTGATCTCTCCAGTTCATATAGTTTTTAACTGAAAATATATGTACTTTATTACTCAACCGGAAGGTTTTCGTATTTATCCATGAATTTTTCAGAATGATTGTTGCCCCCCTAGTAGGAAATCCTGCCTACGTCCATATAGCTAATTATTAAAGGATCAATGAATAACATAAACCTCTGAATATAGAAACCTAAACTGGGATAGTAGATTTAATTAATGACTGCACCGGGAAATGGGCAATGCCTAACATGAAAAGTTTTTTTTTTAAATCAAACCTCGACGAAGTAAAATGTTAATATTTTCTATAAAAACAATTATTTAATTCTACGCGGATGAAGCCGCGGGCAGCAGCTAATATTATAATAAACACAATAATAAATCTCATCCATCAATGCGAACTTAAAATAAATTAAATTATTTGAATAATTTATAATTTATCTTTTATCCTCAAATACAATTTGTTTTAAATTTCGAAAAATAACTATTTGTTAATTTTGGTGGTCATGCGGGACTTTTTCAAAGGCGGGGTCCGATTGGCCCAATTGCTCCAATGGCCTTAAATCCGGACCTGATTGCGTTGGATCTTTGTCAATCGCTGTTTGTGATTCAACACTGAAAATACTTAAAACTATCAAGATTTAAGATGATGTAAAACTAAATGCCAAGATTATTCTAAAGTTTTAACGTTTCGGGTAATTTTATTCTTTGCCCATCGTCAGAAATAATTTTGACAGTTTTTTTCCTTAACATTGTTCAATTAAACGAATAATTTATATTCCTTAGTGAATCTTTCATAAACGAAAGTTGAGAACAATTGATGATGTATTTTATATTTAGAATTCAATTTTACAAAAAACATTTCATTTTAGCTGTCCTATTACGAAACACCTTGTACTTTTTTGGGTTTATGCATGGAATTTTAATAAATAATTCCAAATTTTTGATTTCTTTGACAATTTCTAAAAAAAAACATTTTTACGTAAGTAAGTAAAAGCTATACAATCCCAAACGACGATGTAAATTGTTGGGCAAAATCTGACTAGTCCCCCTACCATGCATGAGGAAGGGTTCCTGTGGCCGGGGCTCGCTAGAAGCTTAATCTGGCTCTGTTCCCATCACCCCTTACTGTTTAACTACAGTTAATGAAATTTCAGGTATTAGTGGAGTTGACTACAGCAATTTTCCCAAACGGGAGCTACAATTAGATTGGTTGAAAACATATCTTCAGGAATTTAAGGGTCAAGAAGTTTCACAAGACGAAGTTGAAAAGCTTTACGTTCAAGTTAACAAATTCGTCTTGATGTCGCACATATTTTGGGGCGTTTGGGCACTTATACAGGCTGAATATTCCTCCATCGACTTTGATTTTATGGGGTAAGTTGTGAATATAAATAAAAGGGTTAAATTTAATGTTCGCTGTTTTTAGATATGCCGAAATTCGTCTGAATGAATACTACGCGAAAAAAGAAAAATTTTTATCCTTGAAATAACCGTGATTGTAACAAGCGAAGTGATATATATTTTAACGTGTTTAGATTATCTTTAAAATAATTTTTTTATTGTTGTTTTGTTAAACTGATTATAGTGTATTTTAATAATATAATCGTAGTTTTAAAAGTAAACTGTTGCGTATATGTTGCGTTTGTGAATTTTAAATAAATATTCTTACTGCAGATCGAATTTTTTTTATAATTCCAGAAGTATGCGCAATTTTGGAGATGGCTGAACGAATCCACTCTAATTATTTGCATGCACAATTCCATCATCACCCTTCCCAAAACTTTCAGTTGTAAAGTTTCTAGTCTCAAGAGCATTAGCAATTTCACAGGCAACAAATCTTTCAGATGAATTGAACAAAATTCGTTTTAGTCTCCGCAACAACGGTTATAAATCTCGCGACATTGAATTTGTTATCAAACGACATCTTCAATCCACCAGCCTTCCCAAAGTTTAATTGTTTTCTATAAAATCAATTATGGTTTAAATTTTTCTGTTTATACTCGCAAAAAATTCGATTTGTGTATAAACTAAAGATCCGGAAAAAGAAAAAATTGAAAGAGTAAACTTTCAAGTATAAAAAAGGTCTTAATTTAAAAAAAAAATCCGAATTTATAAGTCTAATCTCAAAACCGAAAAAACAAGGAAGAAAACATTTCCAAATTTCGAAAATGAGACCCTTTAATCAATCACTTGTAATAATGATATTTTTGAACAATAAATCGGTACTTGTTTCGACAAAAATAATTGTTTTCTTTTGCTTTTGATTCAGTTCTAGCTTGAAGTCTTAGTTATTTGTTGTTGCTTAGTAAGGGATAAATATAAATAATTTTTGAGTTTGTTTTTGCAAAGATGAGAAATGATTTTTATTGAGAGAAGTAGAACTTCCCCATTGGAAAAGTTATCTAGATCACTGTCTGTAAGATGGGTAACATTTTAAAAAAATTGCCTCCATCTCAGCAAAATTCTGCATTCGTGCCAGGCAGGATGTTCAAATTTCGCTAAACCCCAAGTGGCACAAACAGCTAAAAAAAAATGCTTCAAACACGTTCTCTCTGCAACCCCACTCTCACACTAAATTACGGATGGAGTTAGTGTTTTCCTAAATTTCAATCAAAATTAATAATTAAAAAAACAACTCCACATCGTAAGCTTGAAATTTCATTTTTTTAAATTCAGTTTTCGTTTTTTGAAAAATAGCTTTGTTTTTAAAATTTTGCCTTTTTTTCATATTTTCAAAATTAAACTTAAGATTTCTATGTTGTTATCGAATACAAATTCGAGATCTTAAAGCAAAGATGCATCTAGAAAATTGCCAAAAGGGGGCTACTTTGGTTTCCCAAATAGGTATATTGGGTGTAAGAGGATCATGGTACACCCCCTATTTTTTCTTTATTTTTGAAAATAAAATTTTCAAACTTGCTACGCTTGATGAACTTATAAATTGTCAAATTTTGACACAAAACTAAGATTTATAAAACTTTTTAACAGGAACTTTTAGTATATTATTACATTTTTGAAATCTGCATAATTTTTTGAAAACATGCACATAATATAAGTGAATGTAAAGCATAGACAATTTTTTCGGTCTCATTTTATTTTTCAACTTAGAAGGGTATGAGTCATTTTAATTAATTCTAATGGACCACATTATCGCTAAAAAAATCAAATCACGTGAAAAAAGAAGTATTTAATTCTTTTATCACAATATAAAATTAACAAAAAAAAGTTTTACATCATAACTTCATTTTCTTAAATGGCACCATAATGATATTGTGGTACCACGAAGAAGTATAAATAATGGCGAATTTAAGCATATTTCCATTTTTTATGTCAAATCAGTAGAACTAAAGTTACAGCCAAAAGAACTCAAAATATTTGATTTTAATTTGTTTGAAAATTTATCATTATGTTATAAGATTTTTTCCAGCGTTAATGTGGTTGGTTTGAATTAATTAGGATGAATCACGACCTTCTAAGTTAAAAATAAAATGGGACCAAAAAAATTTTCGATCCTTTAAAAATTACTTATTATTTTATGTGTATTTTATTGAAAAATCAAGGAGATTCCAAAAATCTAATAATATACAGTTTCTCTTATTTAAAAATCAAAAGTTGGTATCAGCTGTAGCAAAAGTGACAGGCAGTAGGTAAGTCATTTTATGTCAAAATTTGACATTTCCTAAGTACATCAAGTATAGTAATTTTAAAACATTTATCTTCATAAATAAAGAAAAAATAGGGGGGGTACCATGATCCTGTTACAACCGATATAGTGCAAAATTGTATGTAACTTGCACTTACAATTAATGTTCGAGGTTTTCAGAAAAAAATATAAATTGTGAAAAATAAATAGCATTTAAAAAAAGTATCTTTACTGTTCGGGATCATTATCAGGTCTTGATAGCTCCGATAAATGAAACGTGTTTTTATGAAAACTTAACGACGTTTATTAAGTGAACTGACATCGCCGAGATCTGAGATACAGTTCCTTTGTACAAAACCTACAGACTAAATGAAAACACCAAATTTTACCTCACATGTGTTTTATTGTTAGAATAGGGTTGCTGGTGAGTCCACGTGCTTTCGGTGGTCAAGTGGCGATCTGACTATTTCTTACACTAAAAATCTTAAGATAGCTAACATTTACAATGGAAAGTTTAGCAATAAAGTAGAAATTGAAATTATAATCTTGGAATGACGTCAACAATAATCAAATTTCACAAAAACCCAGAATTTGTAGAAAATTAAGACGAAAGCAAAATTTGCAGTCTTTTTTAACTTCATTTCAACAAAAACACGAAAATTTTGAAAAATAAGTCAAAAATTCTAGAAAATGTCGAAATTTGAGTTTGCACACTTACCCAATTTTAAGAAATAAAAGGGAAACATTGCAAGTGCAAGTAAGGAATTTTAAGAAAAAAAGTTCAAGTAAAATTTTGGAAAGAAGTCAGAATGTGTCAGGATTTTGAAATAAATTTCAGTCTTCTAGTTCGAAATTTTTAGAAGAAAGTAGAAAACCTATTCCAAAAATACTTTCATTATCGAAATTGACAATTGTTTAGCACGGATATTAAAAAAAAATCAAAAATTAATTTTAAAAAGAAGGGAGGAAAAAATAACAATAGTGAAAATAAAAAGATTTCTTATGCGAATATGTTAAAGAAAGAAAACGATAACATTATGATAAAACCAAAAGAAGATCAACATTGTACCAAAACGGCAGAAGAAATAAAAAGAACAATAAATCCAGTTAAATTAGCAGTGGGGATTGAAAACGTAAAAAATGTAAAGAATGGTAATGTTATAATCAGTTGCAATGATAAGACAGCGAAAGAGAAATTAAAAAGTCAAGTAGAGCTTGAACTTGGGGAAAATATCAAGTTGAGGATGTTAAATACAAATAGCCGAAAATTATTCTAATAAACGTTGAATCAGAGTATATTCATAAAAGAGACGAGGAAATAATTAAAGATTTAACGGATCAAAATGACCTCGACGATGAGACAGAACAAAAACTGGGGGTATTAAAGAAGTATCAGAGAAGGAATAAAGGAAATTGTGGGAATATTATTTTTGAAATAAATGGAAAATATTTGGCAAATTTAATTGATCGTAAAAGCCTCTTTATTGGATGGAGGCAATGTAATGTTTTTGAGTACCATGCAGTCCTCCGCTGCTTCAATTGTAGGGGTTATAACCATTTTAAGGACAAATGTACAAAACCTCTGACGTGTACACGATGTGCAGGTGAGCACAGAACTCATGAATGTAATGAGAATAATGCCATAAAATGTATCAGCTGTTTTAATGCTGTGCAAAAAACAAAATTAAATGTGGATTATATGCACGCTGCCACTGATAGGAGTTGTCCCTGTTATATAAGGGAATTAAAAAAAGAAACTGATAAAATTGATTATTGGACATAGCAATTAAATGATAGCAAAAGTATTGTCTTCCTTAATTGTCAAGGTTTTCTAAATAATAAATGTAATATAGAGATTTTAACAGATAAATGGAAACCAATTTAAATGTGTTTAGCAGAAACTCATATTGATACAGACATTGAAAATCAAGAAGTAGAAATTAGTAATTATAATTTTGTAAAATGTGATACTGAAAACAGAAGGACAGGTGGTGTAATGATTATGATACATAATAGCCATAACTTTAGAACATGTTACAAAAAATATATAAAAGATTACTTATGGATTCTAGCAATTGACATCAAAATAAAGAGTAGAAATCATATAATATCTATCCTATATCGATCACCAAAATGTAATGATAATTTATTCATGATGGAATATGAAGAGTTTTTAGATATAATATGCGAATATCCATATATACAGATTATAGGCGGAGACTTTAATTATGACTTATCAAACTGTAGTTTTTATGGGAATAAATATATTGAACTAAATATGCAATACGGGTTAAGGCAACTTGTTACAGAACACACTCGAATTACAGCAAACAGTAAAACTTTAATTGACCACATCATTTCCAATGAAAAAAATTTAAGGCATCAAGTGCATCACACACCTAAAATAAGTGATCATAGCATTATATCTATAAACATTGACACAAGTAAACCAAAGGGTGTTGAAATAATTAAATACAGGAACACAAAAAACTATAATAAAGGTGTGTTTCAAGAACAACTATTTGATACACACTGGGATAATAATGGTAACGTAGATGATATGTCACAGAGATTTGTTAGTACGGTAACTAATATAATAAATGAAATGTGTCCAATTCTAGAATCAACAATAAAGACGAAAAGCAAGGATAAGAAGTGGATAACAGCAAGCATAATTGAAAAAATGAGAATTAGAGACGACAAATATAAAATTGCATGTATAACTGGAACACATTGTGACTGGAACCAATATAAACGTGCAAGGAATGATGTTACTAATCAGATTAGACGAGATAAAGAACACTTCTTTAAAAATAATTTAGACACATCAAATTCCAAACAGCTATGGAAGAGTTTAAAAGATTTACTACCAATGAAAAGAAAACATAATAATTCTCGAGATGAAATTAAATTTGTTCATAAAACTGCTTATGGTGATGTTGAAATTGCTAAACAATTCAATAAGTGTTTTGTTCACAGTATAAAGGAAATAGTGGAAGGTATAAATAAATACAGCGATAAGGAGAGTATCATTCAGAAAATAAGAACTTATGATATTTTTGATAAATTTAAAAAAATTGATATGAAAATTTTAAAAAGTTACATAGGTGTGCTAAAATATAGTACTAACCTAGAAACTGGAATTTCAAGCAGTATTTTACGTGATTGCTGTGAATGTGTAGGAAATCGCCTGTTGGACATAATAAATGAATCATTGGGTTCTGGCAAATTTCCTGAAGATTGGAAAATATAAACTGTAGTACCTGTGCAGAAAATTGAAAATACCCTGAAATGTGAAGAATTTCGCCCAATAAATACCGTACCATGTTACGAAAAATTACTAGAACTGGCGGTGAAAGATCAACTTATAAATTATTGTGATGAAAAACTTATAATAGTGCCAAATCAGTCAGGTTTCAGGTCCAAAAATTCCTGTGAGTCGGTTATTACAAGTGTTTGTGACAGCTGGTTAAAAGCGATGGACAAAGGGGAAATCACAATTGCAGCGTTCTTAGATTTTCGGAGGGCATTTGAAACAATAAATAGAAATTTACTCTTGGACAAAATGAACAAAATGGGTATTCGTGGTCAAGTCTTAGAATGGTTTTAATCATATTTGTGTAATAGAAAACAGAAGGTAAAATATAATAATGTTGCATCTGAATGTATTGTAAACAACTGGGGAATACCCCAGGGCACGGTGCTTGGTCCTCTTCTCTTCATTTTATATATAAACGATATTGTAAACATTGTTAATTATAGTAATACTTATCTGTTTGCTGATGATACAATGATATATATTAGTGGCACTAATGTAAAAGAAATGCTATACAAGTTAAAAACAGATCTTGATAGTATCTATAAGTGGTTATGCGATAATGATTTGGCTATCAATACTAAAAAAAGTAAGTTCATTGTAATTGGATCGAAATATAAGTTAGGTTTGTTAAAGGATGTAATAAATGTAAAAATCAACAATACGGAGCTTGAGAGGGTAAAGGAAATAAAATACTTAGGAGTGTTTCTTGAGCAGCACTTACATTTTAACTTACATTTTAAAAAGCATGTCAATTATCTAATGGGGAAAATGTCAAAAAAAGTGGGGTTCCTTAATCGCATAAGTAAAGATCTTAGTATGCATATTAGAATTCTATTATACAATGCAATAGTATTGCCCCACTTGGAATTTTGTTTTGCAATATTGTTTAATGTTACACAAAACGAAATGCAAAAAATACAAAAAATTCAAAATCGCGCAATGAGAGGTATATTAAAATGCAATAGATGCACACCTGTTTTGACAATGATGCATGTTTTGAATTTTATGTCTGTTAAGCAGAAAGTCATTTTTTTCCACATTTAAATTTATTTATAAAATAAAACATGATATTCAACCAAAGTATATAATAAAAAATGTTAAATATAAATCGGAAGTTCATGAGTACGATACAAGAAATCGAGGAAATTTTTATGTAGAAGCTTGTGAAAGAAGTAAAATATTTAATAGTATTTTTTACAAAGGACTAATATACTTTAATGAATTACCGAAGGAACTAAAAAATTGTGCGAGTTTTTCTAGATTTAAGATGTTATGTTCAAAGTATATAAAAACCAAGTATTAATTTTATTTGTATTCTATTTCCTCTATGTACAGAGTTTAAAGGTTTTAATTTAATTTAATTTAATTTAATTCAATTTAATTTAACTTTTAATGCTGATCTTGCTGATCTAATGTAATGTTGTGAATGTTAAATAGCTTATGCTAAATAAATGCTATTATTATAATTATTATTATAAATTTAAACTGAAAATGTTATCAAAAAAGAAAATTAATATCTTCAATATTTTTCGAAACAAAATTTGAGTATTTTCTTTAATTTGCATTTATTATCTTGAATTCGTAATTTTAGTTTCAAAATTTTACTTTCTCATATAAATTTAGGCTTAAAATCGGATTTCTAAAAAAGGTGAAAATTTTGAGATGAAAATCGGAATATTGGGAAAAATTCAGAATTAAAAAAAATCTTTTAAACTTTATATCTCAACTTTAAACTGAAAATTTGGAGAAAAAACTTGAAATAATGAGAAAACAAGGTCAAAGTTTTAAAAAAAAAGTATTCAAAATAAACAAATTTGCGAAAAAGTGAAAATTTTGAAAAAAAGGCAATATAAATATTGTGTTCTTTAAAAATTTTAAAAATTCGTATTTTAGGAAAATAGATTCTTCAAAAAAATGTAATGTTTAGATTCCAAATTTTCAAAAGAGTCTAAATTTTGGGAGAAAAAACGAAATTTTCAAAAAGTGATTATTTCAAAAAAAAGCGAATGAAACAAATTTAAAATCTACAAAAATTTAGAATTTCGAGAAAAAGTCGACATTTTTAAATCAAGTTTTCAATAATTTGGAGATAAAATTTCAAATGTTTTATACCCTTTAGAACAATTTAGTTTTTTTGTAAAAATAGTAAAGAATCCTGTAATTGTGCTTTTCGTTTCCATCGCAAGCTTTCAAAGGTTGAAACTCACCCCCACACATGACGTCATGCGTTCGAGTGAGCGCTTGCGTTTCAACCCTTATATTGATTATGTCCGGCTTCCATGTCTAAGGCGAAACCCCCAGACTGGCAGTGATCAACTTTTCGTGATTAACACACCTGGTGCATATTGGTGAAGTTGCTGTGGACAGCCTCGCCATGGTCGAGGAAGGACCACAGATCAAAGCCATCGAGGGTGGTAAGTAACTGCTTTAGAAAATATTGAAAATTAGAAATATTGAACGAGCGATTTCCCCTTGGGAAGGTTTTTCCAAGACGTCGCAGTTTTTTGCTACGCCATTCGTGTTAATAGTTGATGTGAATTAGTATGCAAATCATTGGATTTCATGACTGGGGGTATTTAATCTGGCTCAAGTTCACAAATAGAAAATATATGAAAATTTTGTTTCGTTTATTTTCCGAGTAAACATAAAGAGATGACTCATTGGAAGTATTGGTATGTCAATATGTAATAGAGTTTTATTATGTTTGTATAAAAGAATTTACTCATGAATTACAAGAACCGTGTTTGCGTAAGAAACCTGGAAAGATAATTATTGTGTTGATCATGGTATTCAGAAAAAAAATTAGTTTTTTCTTGTAACATTGTAAAATAAAAATAAGAAAGCAATAGTTAGAATATTTATTGAGATTTTGGTGCTGAATTTAGTGACCAAGAGAGGCGCGTATGGTTTTCAGAAAAAAAAACAACTTTTGAAAATACACCACCTAATTCATTATTAACCTATGGCCTAATACAGATAATTTATTATTAACTTATGGCCCATTATAGGTATATTATATAAATCTAAAAAGAAATTATTAAAATTTATATTGGAAAGCAAATCAACTAGAAATAATTAATAACTATTCGGTCATACGTTTGATACTGAATGAAATAATCACTGATTTGTTTTAGTGCAACATACGCACATTTAAAATTTTTTTAAATAAAATATCATCAGGGAAAAATTGTATTAAGGTGAATTGGTCCATATGTGCTGGTATTAACGAATAAAACATAATTTTTTCAGACGTTTCATCATATATGTTTCTAAAATCTCCGCATTAAGCTTCCACAATTGTCTATTTATCCTCAAAAAAATTGCATTAAGCTACATTATCATACTTCGTAGTGGTGGATCCATGAAAGGGATTTTCCTCTTCGTATTACCCCCTAAAGGCATTAAAATCCGAAGTTATTATATTTATTTATACTCTATTCGAAGATATGATTGTATATAAATAAACTAGTGGCGTATATATTCTCCCAAAATTTTTATAATTCGAAATTGATTCCAGGCAAAAAATAATAAACCAAACAAAAAACAAAACAAATTGCTTAATTTATAAATTTTGACCCGAAATTCTCATTTTAAACTTTCAATTTTTATACAATTATTGTTTATTTTTTACAAATTGCCACTATTAATAAAACTGAACTTTTTTAAAGATTCAAATAAAAATCTTGCGCCCTGAAACCAAGAAAGATTAAAAAAACACAAGAAAGGTAGCTCTAACGCGTTTCGACAGCCAAGCTATCATCTTCAGAGAGATACACAGATACAGAGAGATTATAGCTTGGGTGTCGAAATGCGTTAGAGCAACCTCTGTTGTGTTTTTAATTTTTCTTAGTTTCAGAGGACAAGATTTGTATTTCAATTTTTGAAGATAACCAAGGACCAGTCCGTTCCACCTAAACTTTTTTAGTAAAAGTCTGAGTTTATTTTTTCTTCTAAAATTTAGGATTTTTCTAAAAATTTCTAGAAATTTAGATTTAAATGTCTCGAGTTTATACCGAAAATATGGAGAATTTTTCCCTTTAAATTGATAGTATTTTTTTCCGAAATTTCTACTTTTTTAGGGTTAAAAGGAAAAACGGAACACTGATAAGCCCACTCTCGTGTCCATTCATTCGTCCGTCTGTCACAAAAAAAAATGTAACATGGAAATTTGAAATTTTGCACAGCGTTAATACTCGATTACCTACGCAAATACCGCCCACCAACTATTAGAAAAAAAAATTATAATAAAACGAGGGGTTAATTTAGTCACCGAAAAATCAAGTTTTACTTAATATATCGTATAAACTATCATTCAAAAGAGCTACCTCTGAGGATCCTTAATTTTTTTAAATAATGTTCGGCCCTGTGGTCTTAAAGATACAGCTCAAAATGTCCGTTCCCCACTTGATCTCCTAGGTTTCCAAAGATAAAATTTAGATTTTAATAGGGTTAGCAGACATTGGGTCATAGATTATCAGAAAATTGCAGATTTTTTCGATATGCTAATATTTGTTGATAAAAAAATATTTTAAGGGAAAATAGGTGCTTGCATTCTAATGGGACACCAGAGATCGAAAAAGTCACAATTAGGAAAAAGTTTATCTTATACGTAGATGTTTAATTTGTAAATAGAAAACTGTAAAGCATTTACACTTGTAAATCTCTCCGCTATATTTTATATTTTAAAGAGAAATTCTCTAGAATGAGTGAAGTAGTAGTAGCAGTAGTAGTAGAACCTCAAATTAAGAAAATTAATAAAAGACTCGTTTTTTAAAGAAAAATGAAATGTTTTGAAAAAATCAGCATGAAGGTACTTCAAAAATTTGATTCGAATCCTTTTGGTTTACCATAAAAATGACATCTAAAGATATTTGGTTACAATTTTTATTGGAATGTAAAACTTTGGGTAGCAACATGGGGATCAAGATTTATTCTTTAGACACATATCTTGATCTTTGATCCTATTCCTAAGAATTAGGGGGCTCTGGGGGCTCTAAGAGATAAGAACTGATAAAAGTTTCATGCGGACATTTCAATGATGGAAAACTTTATCAGGCCAAGTTATATTCAAGGGTGTTGACTGACTACCACTGCTTGATCAAGAGGGATCAATTAAAAACTAAATACTCTAGAAAAATAATGAGTATACGTTCCTAACGTACATTTATTGCTATATTCCTGGAGATCCCTAATTTATTTTCAAACATTTAACAAACAAATGTCGTGGGAGATGAAAATTTCAAAACTGCTTATTTTAAATGACAACTAACACTATTAAAAATACAAAACAAGGTCATGTAACATGACAAAATTTCAATTTTTTTAACCAGTACTATTTAAATTTTGACATAACTTTGAAATCTAGAGAATAATGTTGAATCAGGAATTATCTGAATTATCGGAATTTTAGAAAAAGTTAAACATCCCGAAAAAAAGAAACGAATTTATAAAAAGTAGAAATTTCTAACATGACATATTTTAATATAATTTTTTTTTTTTCAGAATATATTGTAATTAAGAGAACATGACTAATTTAAAAACTTTAAATTTTTAGAAAATGTTGAATCTGTAGAAAAATCTTAAAATTGCAGGAAGGAAAAACAAATCTTGAAAATCATTTGAAAAGCTTCTAATAAAGTTGATCTGTAAAAAAGTCGACATTTTCTAAAGAAGGAAAGAGTAAAAGTTTGAAAATAAAGTGAGAAACACTTCAGGCAAAGTAAAAATTTTCAGAAAAATGAATGAAGCTAGAAAAGTTCAAATTGTTAGAAGAGGCTCAAAAGATCGATAAAAAATTCGAAATATTTTAGATGACGTCATATTTTGAGAAAAAACATATAATTTAAAAATAAATTGAAATTTCAAGAACAAGAGGAATTAAAAACAATAAAAATTCTTAGAAAACGATGAGTTTTGGAATAATTGGTAACATATTGTCGAAAAAAAATGGATTATTGGAAAAGTGCAAATTTTGAGAAACCTGTCAAACTTTCTTCTTCTTCTCAAACTTTCGACGAAAAGAACCGGAATTTGCGCAAACAATATAAAATGTCGAATTTTGAGTTAAAGCCTAAATTTAGAAAAAAAAATACCTTATTTTTTTTACTTTCGCCCACCATCGTAGGGGGCTTCTTCAGGAACAAAAAGAAACAATAAATAAAAAGGGAAATATAAGGGAATATGCAAAAATGAAAGAATGAAAATTTCAAAACATCAGAGCACGGTAACTCAGCATGTCCACCCTACCAGAGGGGAAACTCTTCTGAATTGAAAATTGGTACAAAGGATAAGAAAGTTTAGACAGAAGAGCACGGTAACTCAATATGTCCACCATACCAGAGACGAAACTCTTAGTATATGTAGGCAAGATTGTAAAGGGGCTGTATGGATCATAAGAGTAATTGTTATTAAATTACATTTCTTAGAAATTTGGGCTTCAAGGCTCTTCTTGTTATTATGATGGAGTAAATTTCTATGATATTGCTTCATTTTATTAAGCACATATTTCTGCCTGAATTATTCAGAAGTGTATTGTAGATGTACTAGGAAAACCCATAAAAAAGGATAAATAGGCACAAAAATTTTTGAAAATAGGTGCAAATTATGTATAAAAAGGCAAAAAACAAACGAAATTGAAATTTAGGCAATAACCCAAGAAAAATGTCGAAAAAGGGGAAAAGGTAGGATCTTAGGATTTTACCTAAAATCCGGCCACTATATATCACGAAGTAATGTTTTAGACCAATAAGAGTCCACCATAAAGAATATTTTGAACTTTCTCCAGTTTTGACGCTTTCGTTCGAAATTTCTGTTTTTTGTTCCAACTTTTGAATTAAAAAATCAACAAAAAAATATAAAAAAATCAAGTTTAAATCTGGGATTTCTGGAAAGTGCAAACTGAAGAAACAAGGAAGAAAAGATATTTTTAAATTTTTACTTTAACATTAAAATATAAAGTTTAACCCAAAAATGTTACTTTTTCCAAAATATCCCTCAAAACTTCAAAATGTCTATAATAGTTGGGAACTTTAAGAAACCTATTAAATATCCCATTCTTTTATTGATTTTAACTTTTTTCGATACTTCAAATTTAAACTTTTAATTTTGATGTATTTTTATTTTAAATTTTGAATTCAAACTCATAATCTAGAATTTAGACCATTTTGAAAATGAGTTCATATTCTCGAAATTTAGACTTTCATCTATAAACTGTAATCTTTTAAAACTATATATTCAAATTTAAATCGAGAATATTTAGTTAGAAATTTGAAAATTTTTAGAAAATTCAAAATATATGAGAACTAAAATTTCTGATATAATTGATTTTGATAAGTTTAATTTTGCAAAATTTTGTTTTGACTGAAATAAAAGCTTTTGATTCTTCAAGCTTCCAAAAGCATGCCATTGGAATAAACAGTGGATTTGCTTTGGTAAAGTAATACAATCTTTTGGATTCTTTTCTTTTCGAAATTGTGGATCCGTCACTATTTAAAAGAATTGATATTTTAATCAAAAGAGTTATTTCTCAAAATTGAAGTCCTAAAAGGTAGATTTATTTCAACATATTAAAACTCGAATCGATTTAAATATTGAAATTTAGAGTCTAAAGGCGAAATATGGGGATAATGTTGCCGCAATGTTGCTTCTAAAAATAAATTTTTGTTAAACCCAAGATTTATAAAATAATCCTTATTAAAGGATTAAATTTTGCACTTAAAGTCGAAATTTTAAGCTTACTATTAGAGACGAAATTTCGAGCTTAAAATCAGCACTTCCAAGTTGCAAGGCAAAATATTAACAGCAAAGTTAAAAAAACTCAGTGATTGTTTTTAATTAAAAAGCGAGAAATTTCGAACTAAATCTCAACAAAATTGTAGCTGAAATTCGTACATGAATCGACGATTCTCAAAAACTTATTTTTTCGAATCATATAGTCTTACCTGTTGCGTCTGTTATATTTCGAAAACGAAAATAAACGGCTTCGATGTGGGTAAATCCCAGATGTAATAGGCAGCCTATTTAAATTTTTGGTAAACCTGCTTTAGTGTAATCTTCCGGACAGCAAATAAATTGGACTTCTACAAAACAAGGACACGTTGTGAATTCGAAATGCGCACATACGTTCGAGCTGAAATCGGGTCAAATCAGTTTCTGACATTTTGCTGGTATTTAATTCGTTTTCCCAAGTGATTTATGCTGCACCCTAAAATTTCAAAAGCGGATATTTGTATGTACCGACTAGAAATCAACATTTGACTTTCAGAATTCCCCTTAAAACTTTACAAAGTACAACAACAACAATTCGGTAAATTTGTGTCATTTGATACTATGGAAGACAGTGCTTCCACGGATTGAATTTGTTTTTATTTGATAAGAATGCTTTCCAGATGTAAACCAAAGCTTCAAAATTGTTTCTCCGACTTTATGTTTCATTTTAGGTCTACCTCCAAATTTAAACTCAAAAATTTTAGAAACTTTTTTTATAAACTTTGAAATTTTTCGATTTGCGTCAGTCAAAATCTGGAGGAACATTTTGTGAATTTTTTAAAGTGTCTTTTTGTTTTGACACAGCTGCCACACTTGTCTCAAAATTTTTAACTTTTATGTTAAAATTTTAATTTTAAATGTGAATTTTCAACTTTAAACTCCAAATTTTGAAAACAGTTTAATCCTTAAAATTTCAAAATACTTGTTCGATATTCCCCAAGAATTTCGATTTTCATCCCAAAATAATAGGAAAATCCAAGTTTATAACTTGAAATTGAAAAAACAAATATTCATAATGTTACAATTATGACTTTTCTAGAAATTTTGATTTGAAAAATCGAAATTTTTAACTTTAAAGTTGAAATAAAAATAATTAATTTTAAACTTGACATTCTCAGAAAGGTGAAAAATGTTAGTAAAAATCTAAGTATCCTAAGAAATCAAATCGAAAATTCAAAAAAAATTAAAATTTTTGAATTTAAGGCTTTGAAATCTTGAAATTTGAAGAACAGTTAACTTAAGGTAAAAATGGTAAATTCTAATTTTAAATGCAATGACTTAATTTTGGGTTCAAACTCAATGTAATTTTAAACTGAATTCCAAAATTGGAAATTCCAAGTTTAAACTTGACGTTATATAAAAAGTAGGGATTTATGGAGCTCCATAGACATAACTGAACTGTCGGATATTCTAAATAACAAAAATATCCTAATCTGTAACTGAAACCGATATAAATGTTTCGGATAATTTCGAATGTTATTTGAAATAATTTTGCTAATTCCAGACGACTCTTTTTTTTCTGATCGATTGAAATTATGAGACAAACTTACAGGTATGCCACTCGACCTCACTCACTTTCTTTATCGTATTAAATGAATCGATTTTTTTTTAATTTCGATATTTTTTCAAAATTTCGATTTTTTTTAATTCTTAGCTTTTTGTTTTTTTCATTTTTTTAATATAGGCTTTTTGTGAAGATATGAACTTTTCGCAAAATTTCAATGTTTCGACTTTTTTATCAAAATTTTGATATTTTTACAAACTTTGGTTTTTTAAGTGTCTGACCCTTCAAAATTTCGTCTGACAATTTCCACATTCAAAATTTTACTTTTCGAGAATTTAAGATTTTTTAAAACATGTTTTTATAATGTTGTGTGTTTTGAAGGATTGATTTTTTTGACAATTTGGGTTTAATTCAAAGTTTAGACTTTTTTTACAAAATTCCGATATGTTGCCAATATTCGAGCCCTTTTAATGTCAACTTTTACTCAAAATTTTGAATCTCCAATGAAAAGTATTAAACTATTCAAAAAATTTCGAATTTTTTAAAAAAAGTTCAAATTTTCTTATAATTTTGTCTTTTCTTCAATATTTAGACTTCGAAAATTTCGGATGTTATTGAAAACTAAACCAAGATTTTTTTTTTCAATTGGATTATTTTTGAAATTTTAAAGTATTTTTCAAAATTTCAGCTTTTTAAAAATTTTGACATTTTTTCAGCAGTTCAATTTTCAGTTTAAAACGGAACCTGTTTTTAAATTTTAATTTCTATGAAAATTTTGAATTTTTTTTGAAAAGTATGACTTTTATTCAAAACTTCGACCTTTTTAGGGTTCTGCACCTTAAAAGGAAAAAACGGAACCCTTATAATCTCGTTCTGGTGTCTGTCCGGTCGTCTGTTACAAAGAGGTTTTCCTCGAAACCTATGTAATGTAGAAATCTAAAATTTTCCTCAGCGTTAGTTCTCGATGACCCACGCAAACACCTTCAACGAACGATTAGAAAAAGAAAAAGTTTTATAATAAAACGAGGGGTGAAATTGGTCCCCGAGAAATGAAGTTCGTAATAGTTTGTGTGAGGTATGATTTGAAAGAGCTACCTCTAAGAATTCTAAAATATTTTTTTTTATAATTTTCCATTCAGTCCTCTTAAAGATACAGCTCAAATTGTGTTAGAAATGACCGTTTTCCCATGTTTTCCTATGTTTCTAAAAATAAAATTTAGGTTTTATTAAGGTTAATAAATACCGAGCCATAAATTATTGAAAAAGTAAAGGGTTTTTTCGATATCGTAAGAGTTGCTGAGAGAAAAAAAAATATTTTATGAAATAATAGGTACTTGCATTCCAAAGCTTCTTGACCCGCATAGTAATACTTTTTTTTTTAAATAAAAAACTTGATTTAGCTGAAGGACAGAATGCAGATTAAATTTGTCCCGTACATTATTTTATTTAGATGAATATTTTTGGAGTTAGCACTAGTTTATTAAATTGCACGCAGTCATTGCGGATGGAATTGAAAATGTCAGTCATGTTCAAGCTCGGGTATTGGTAAACAGATAAATGAATATTTCTAATCGTTTACTTATTTACAAATTTTTTTATTTGAAATGATTGAGTTTAGTACAATCTTGTCATGATCAACTCTATGCGAAATAATATCAAATCCTGTTAATTTAAAAATTTGGTTTAGCACACCAACATCTCACAATCAGATAACTGCGGGAAATTTTTTCTCATCTATTCTGAAAGTGATTGTGTGTAGTAGATGATTTCGAAGTGAATACTAGATTTGATTAGGTTAGATTATATATGGGTCCTTTTGTGTTTCTCTTCGTCCATCCCGCACCTCGACGTAAAGAGATCTTTTGTCCATACCCTGATCTATGTAGTTCCCCGGTTCAAACTCTTGTAGAAGTTTATTATGGATCTAGGATTGAGTTTTTCTATACCTAAGGGGTCTAAGGACGCCCATCCCATCCAAGTTGGACCTGCCATGTTCTGCAGTATCCGCAGCTTCTGCGCAAAAGCGACATAGGTCTGTTTCAGCCTGACCCATTTTCTCTCATAGAGCAATGTCCTGTTAAGAGGCCGGCTAGGATCCTCAATTCGGATTAGCTGAGTTCTAAGTAGACCTTTGTCTTTTCAAGCGTTCCTGAAATGAACCTTTTCGCCTGTCGTAGTCCTGGGTATGATCTCCAGTGGAAGATTCTTGACTTTGCTTCCCATTTTTTGACCTCATTGTTGATTTGACTTTAGAAAAATCAAAAGCCGGTTCAGGTTCAAGAAATGACGATGCAGATCCTTCTCTAGCGAGATGGTCCGCAGCTTCATTCCCTTGTTTTCCTTTGTGCTCTGGCACCCACTTAAGGCTGATCCCAAGGCTTTAGAAAACCTATAGTTAGGGCCATAAATTTCCACTTCAGTCTCATGTGCAAAGCCCGAGTAATGCAGCATATTTAGGAGGTCATCAACCACGATGCACCACAGCAGTGGAGATAAAACATCTCCTTGGGGACAACCCCTTGCCGTGCTCACTGTCTAAGGTTGTTTTGATCCTCCTACCATCTAACATGGAGACGATCCAGTCGATAGTAGGTTTCTCAAAACCTTTTTTAATAGCTGTTGACTTTATGGATTTATATGAGGTGGTATCAAAAGCACCCTCTATGTCTATAAATCCACAAAGAGCTATTTCTTTGTTTGAGTATGCATTTTCTATTCTTTTGACAAGATTATGTAAGACTGTCTCCGTGGATTTGCCTTCTTGATAGGTAAATTGATTTTCATAAGGCGTATTCTTTGACAGTGATTCCCTTCTGATGTGTTGGATCATAAATGTCTCCATTGTTTTAGGGAGAAATGACGTCTCTCCAGCTTACTGGAATGTAGCTTGACGTGTAACTTTGAAAATTGTAGCTAGTGAATTTATAAGTTCAATTATGCTGTGCTGTAGTAGGGCTGGGAAGATTTTATCTTCCCCTGGTGATTTATATGGCTCAAAGGAATTCACCGCCCATTTTATCTTGTGTTTTGTAAATATTGTCCCCGCCAGGCTTTTTACTCGATTAAAGGGTTCGTAAATGGCCCCCAGCAAACGCAGCACTGTTGTGGGTATTTCCAATTTCTGCAGATTCCGGAAAGTGAGTTCGTATAAGCAACCTTACACTTTTCAGGCGGTTCTTGGTGTAACTTCCGTCTTGAGTTGGAGAAGTTCTATTCCATTCGAGTGATCTTTGGATAGGATTTTCTGGAGTCACATTGGCTGGGGCACATCTTTAATCCCCTCACAAAAGCTCCTTCCTGATTTCCTTTTAGATCTTCTAAGCTCTTTGTTCTATTCTGATAAGGCTTTTTTGTATTCGCCCCAGTTATTGGTGCGTTTAGCCTTATTGAACAGTTTTCTCGTTTCAGTTCTTAATTTGCAGAGCGTCCTGTTCCACCAGGGTGTTGATTTATTAACAACCCTTTGACAGCTATGCTCATAACTCTTTATTATGAGAGCTCTCACTTCATTAGCATAAAATTCTAAATCATCAACCGTTTCAATTGAGTAGTTGTGATCATTAATTTCCGATTTAAATTTGGTTCTGTATAGATCCCAATCGGTTAACTTGGGGTTTCTGTATTCATTGAAGGCCTTTATTTTAGCCTCTATATTGAACCAGATGTGCCTAAGGTCTGACATTGAGGTTTCATCTGAAACATGCCAGTGTTTATATGGTTACTAATTGTCGTGCTCGGGAGGGTTATATCTAATACCTCTTGACGGACGATGTTAGCAAAGGTGGGAGTATTACCAGTGTTAATAATGTCTATATCAAATAGTCAATAAAATACTCACCTCTTTTATTTGTGTTTGGTGCTGCCCCATAAAATATGGTGGGAGTTGGCATCACATACAATTATGAGTTGTTCGTTCCTCATTTTGCAGTAGCTAATGAGTCTCTATATGACCAAGGCTCTTGGAGGAGCGCTATGTCCATTTCTTGACATATAAACCTACGGCTAAGCACATCGGAGGCTGCTTTTGCATGATGTAGGTTTATTTGTAAGCATCGTATTGTGCCCGTTTCTTTATTTGTTTACGGGCGTCCGTCCCGCGTCCTTAGGGTTCTCTTTTTTTTTGACCCCTTCATTGAATAAATACTAGCTAAAGTAATTGTCCTTCCTGTCATCTTAAATATGCTGTATCGCATAAGGCCTTCAGATAATTTGACCTCCAGGAATTTTGAAATAACGTGCTGTCAAACATCAAATTAGACTTCGTAATGGCTGAAATTAATAACATTTCTTGCTCTTGCCACAGATAAAGCTTTCTTTTTAATGAATCTTATAAATTTCAATTAAAGTGATTATTATGATTGTGTTTTTTTCTTGTACCCTCAGTTCATGAAGATAAAGTCTTGATCGAACACTATTTAAAAGATATACAAAATCACGGCATCCTTAAGACTAAAATAAATACTAGGCTATAAACAAAAATGGTTTCCGATGGTACTTTTTTGTAAAAATATTTTTTGTTTTTTCAGTTACCTCGCCCACAGTTCTGGGGCTTTATCTACTCTTAGGGGCGTTCTTCGTTTTGGTGACAATGTTTGCTGTCACGTGTTATTGCGTTAGAAGATACCGTCACCAGAATATGAAAAGACACGGCTCCGATCAGCCTTTGGCCTTCCAGACTCATCGAAGACCAACTGCAGTGAAGAGTCCTGCTGGTGCTACGACCCACTACTTGAAGAAGAGTCCTAGTCCCACTGGACCGTCGAAAACTCCTCCTGGGGTAAGTTTTCTGGAGTTCGGTCAGCCGTTGGACGATTATTCTTACAAATAATTCGAATATAGCTTTTACTCTAGACGAGTGGTTGGTAAACAATTTACTCAAGAGAGTCATATATCTACAGTAAATGATTAACATTTGCCTTGAAAGCCCATTTTGTAAGCCCTAATATTATTAATGGGTACAATTATTTATCATTTGTTACGAGCAATCTGTGATATTATTGTAGGAAAAACGCGGTACACAATTGGAGAAATAAAATAAAATACCTGTTTTGGGTAGAATATTTAATTTTGATTAAAAGTTACTTTTGGAAAAAACATCACTCTCACTAATACTTTCACTAAGAAAAGTCCCAAAAATTTAAAATCTGTCACAATAGTGACAAATATGAAAGAACGTTAAGACTCAACTTTATCCAAAACTGTTAATTCATTTCATTTTATACAGTGCCGTAGTATCTTAAACTTACCCCTCTTTGTGTTAGTCAGTGATTATTTAAAGACCAGCATACATTGTATTCGAACAGTTCCTACGTAAAACATAAGGTAGTAAATGCAAAAAAAATATCAACGAAAAACTCTTCTTCAGAATTTAACGCTTTATCCAAAAAATTGTATTTTATTTCATTTTGTTTAGCGGCGTACTACTTTTTTTTCAAAACAATATCACAGATTACCCGCAACTCCGCTACTGGTTGAGATAGAAATTTAATTTTTTCTCGTTTTATGATCCTTCATCTATACACCACGTGTGCAAAATTTAGTTTAAATAACTCTGAAAACTTGAAAATGAAATAATAAAAACTTTTTTTATTAAAATTTTAACACCTTGCATCTTTTTTTACTAAAAGGATACATGTTCATAGGAAAGTTTTTCCTTAAAATAACTTTTTCTATCACCTATTTCCCTTAAGGCACTTAAAACGGGGATACCCTGTAGAATAGGAAAAAATGAAAAAGAGAAGACCAAAATTAGGTATGAAAAAAATTTGTTTTTTTTTGATAAATTATGAAAATATAAAAATATAAACAATATAAAAAAAAGGTTGTAGCACTGGACAACGATGTTTCGCTCTCATTTAAGCTCGTCAGCTGTGCATAACATGGAAAGGGAACAATGACGAAGAAATACTTAAAAATAAAAAATTTAAATATATAAAAAAAATTTAACATGAATAGACGTTTCATCAATAATTTACGGTGGTGAAAATTATATTTGAAGCCCTATCCACAAGAAACAACTACTCTGAGGGCGAATACCCCTTCTCGATTAAAGTTGAGGTGTTCGCATTAAAGTCAATTTTAATTTTGACATTAAAATCAACATTTGAAGATTATAAAGTCGAAATTTTTATTTTAATATCAAAAGTTTAACTTTTCTTTAAAATTCTGATCTAGGAAACAACATTCTTAGAAAAATATCAAAATTTCGATTCTGAAATTCGAAATTTAAAAAAAAATTAAACACTTCTAGATTATACATATACTGGAAGAAAATTAAATTTTCAACATAAAATCTTTAATGCTATAAAAATATATCTTCAATTATGTAATCTTAAAAACGATACTCTTGAACACTGAACATTTCCATTTTTGTGTTTGTTTAGAATAATTTGATGTAAAAAAATAGTTCATCATTCGCAGTCGGTAGGATTCGAACCTACGCTCCCAGAGGGAATCTGATTTCTAGTCAGACGCCTTAACCGCTCGGCCACGACTGCTTGCAAAACTTTAGGTTAAATTAGAATAGTAATTTTAAAATCACGGTTGCTATTTTCATGACATTTTTTAATAACATTTATTTAAAAATTAAGAAAGTTGATATATTGTGTCTACTTACAGTTTAACATAACTTAAAATAAAGGAATAAGAAGTACTAATTAAATATGATTCTTACGGTCACCCGCGAGTTCTCTGGGATTATGTGAAAAAAATTTATGGGAAGATTTTTTTTTTTGACATATTTTATGAAATCGATAGGCAAAAAGAATTGATAAAACCAAATGAATAACCCAAAGGAAAATGATTAACGAGAAAATTTCCGGATTCGTAGATAAAAAATCGATTTTTTAATAATTTCGACTTATTTCATAAT
This sequence comes from Dastarcus helophoroides, assembly GCA_028583605.1. Lineage (NCBI taxonomy): Eukaryota > Metazoa > Arthropoda > Insecta > Coleoptera > Bothrideridae > Dastarcus > Dastarcus helophoroides. The sequence continues at coordinate 6,748,328 of CM053327.1, read as the reverse complement.
AGGTATCTTTTAAATTTAAATCCTTTTTTAAAACTATGGCTTCAAAATTTCGATATTTATGAGAATCTTTGCTCTTTTTTATTCAAAATTTCAAATGTTCTCGAAATTTTAAAAAACTTTCACTTTTTTTCGAAATTTCAGCAATTTTTCCAAATACTTGTGTTGTTTTCGACTTATTTTAAAATATCGACATTTTGAAAATTCAGGCTTTTTTGAAGAATTCAGTTTTTATTGAATATTTAGATTTTTTTAAATTATCACATAGTTTCAATATTTCAACTTTTTTTCGAAAATTTCTGCATTTTAAAATGTCTACTTTTTTCCAAAATTTCGATACTTTCTCGAAATTTTGACCTAATTTCGCAAATTTCGACTTTTTAAACATCTTTACTCATATTTGACGATTTCGACTTTTTTCCAAAACTTCGGCTTGTTCATTTGTACTTTTTTTAAAAGTTCTGTTTTCTTTTTTATTTTGCTTTTGTTAAAAATTCTGTCTTTTTCTGAAAATTTTAAATTTTTAAAGTGTGACATAAAATTCAGATTCTTTCAAAATATTTTTTGTAAATTCGAATATTTTGATTTTTAACTTTAAAACTTCGACCTTTTTTCAAAAATGTTCACTCTATTATTTTTCCTATAATTCTCAAAGGTTTTAATATGTATTTGAAAATTTCGATTTTTTTTTTAAATTTTATTTTCTCGAAGGCTCAACTTTTATATAAATTTGACATTTATTTAAAAAATTCTACTTTTTTTTTGAAAAAAACATTTCTGAATATTTGTATTTTTTTAAAATATTCACTTTTTGCAGCTTTCGATCTTTTCCACTCAAAAACTTCCACTTTTTTAAAAATTTCAAACTCAAGGGTAATTCAAAACTTTGCCTCATAATTCTCAAAGTTTTTAATATGTATTTGAAAATTTCGATTTTTTTCTTTTTCAAAAATTTGATTTTCCTGAATGCTCAACTTTTATATAAATTTGTCATTTATTTTAAAAATTCTACTTTATTTTGAAAATTATATTTCTGAAAATTTGTATTTTTTAAAATTTTGTCTTTTTGTATTTTTCGATCTTTTTCAGAATTTCTATTTTCCTGAAAATTTCAATATTTCGTCACCAAAATTTCCACTTTTCATGGAAGCTTCGACTTTTTTCAAAACTGTAACCTTTTCCTAAAGTTTCAATTTTTGTTTTATTTATTTATGTTCAAATTTGTGACCTTGAATCTTTAAATTTTTGTATTCAATTTTTTGAAAAATTCGGCTTTCCAGAGAAATTCTAATTTTTTTTAAAGTACCTGACGTATCTTAGATTTGACTTATTTGAATATTTTTGCATTTTTTCAAAATTTCTACTTTTTTGAAAATTTCAACGTTTTATTATCAAAATTTCGACTTTCTCTCGAAGTATTGACTTTTCAAAATTTCCAACTTTTTTTAGAATCAGCACCATCAAAATGTCGATATTTCCTCAAAGTTGTGACCTTTTTTTTGTAAAGGACTGGCCTTTTTTAAAGTTTAATTTTTTGAAAAATTCCAGAAACTTTATAATTTTATAAGGAATGTGACGAATATTTAAATTTGATATTTATTATAAATATAATTATTCTACTTTTTTAAGAAAATTCCATTTTTTTTTGAAATGTTGAATTTTGTCAAAATTTCGACTTTTTTAAAACTTTTAATCTTTTGTCAGAATTTCCACTTTTTGAAAATTGTTACATTTTGACTTTTCAACATTTCTAACTTTTTTAGAATCTTAATGGTTTTGAAAATTTTGCCATTTTATCAAAATTTGGATTTTGACTTTCTCGAATCTTCGAATTTTTGTAAATTTGATTCTTTGAAAACATTTCGTTTTTAAGTTTGAAAATACATTTTGTATTGGAATTATGAGTTAAATTTGCATTAGGGATTTAAAAAATGTGTGTAATAATGATGTTAATAGAGTAATATCTGACAATACTACTATAAAAAACCTGTCCTATTCATTTTAATTTAAAACCCACTTCGAAACATTCAAATTTACATAACTTAAAAAGATTTTCACGGGAGACTTTAAAGGCAAATATCTCAAAAATAGTTGCTCTTGACAATATGCAGGAAGAATACCTTTTTTATGAAAAAAATTTGGAGAAGTAAAGTTACCAATTTTAAATAAATATACATGGAACCATAAAAATGACGCTTTTAAAATCACACAAGAAAGCGCAAGTAGCCCTCCCTATCAGTTATTGGTAACCTGTTGGCATATTAGAATTTCTTAACCCAAGAAACCCTAAATTTCGTGATTAAATTAGAATGTATTCAATAGTTGTATGAAAAAAAAAAATAAAAAAAAATGATGCAGTCTTAGAGGCTGCCGACAGAAGTGAAAACTTAAAACTAGAAAATAGCAATGTTTGTAGTGTAGTTCGAAGTTCGAACCAATACTGGTAAACAAGTCAGAATATTGGAAATATTTTAAAATAAATACTGTTGCGGGGCTATCGGTTCGAATAATTATTTTTAACTCTTGTTGAATTGTACACACCTTATTTCCAAACTAAACTCGGAACACTAGAACTGAATAATTAACTCACTTATTGACTTCTAACTAATTCACTAATTAACTACACTGACCGACTCTAACTATTAACTCACTAATTAACTGCACTGACTAACTGACTGAGAGAGAAAGGCGACCGCCTTATATAGTTTTCGCTTCCGGGTTCTAGAATAATCCAGCAGATAAGGCTTATCGTTTGCCGAAATTTCTGGAACGCTTATCTCCCGTTTGCTTCATTATCGCGGCCGCTTTTCCCTATCAGATCTTTCCAGAAAATTTTCTTACGTACTAAATTCTATAATTTACATTTCGTTACATTACTGTTAAACTCACCTAACTTTTTATATTAGTGGTTTGGAGGCTTGTAGTCGTGTGGAGACGAATCTAATATTTATTGATAATTAAATCACTAACACATACATTTTACACTCTTTTTATTTATTGCACATAATGTTCAACATATTATTAGTACTGGCATCTGTCATTTCAGGACCATAAAGGTACCGTAAAATCACCTAACTTGAGCTACGTATTTTTGGTAACTTCCGTCAGTTTAAATTTTTTCGAAAATATGGGTAGTGGTCTCTATTGGACAAACCGGGACTTTTCAAAATTACGTATTGCTTTGCCACGTTTATATTAAACCTTCCATATTTGTTGTATTTTTTATAATTGGAACGGACATTCAACGGTTAATTTTGCAAATTTTATTGTTTTTTTTTTGTTTTTGTTCGCTCTTGAAATAATAAACTATCTCACCCAAATAACATCACATATTTCGGATATATATGTGCTATAATTTTGTTGTGTAAAGTGTCCTTAACAATTTCAATCGACTTGGTTGTTCTCAGGACATCCCTCTCTTTTCAACTTATAAAAATGTAGACATATTTAATATTGCAGGATAAGTTTGGTCTTGTCGCCCTAAAGATCGCGAAAATATAGGGGTCAAAAAATTTCAGAAATAATCCAATTTACCTATGCTAGAAAATGCCCTCAAAGAGGTTAGAAGAAACATATTAGCACTGGCTAGGCATTAATAAAGTACGCAGTGCCAAGATATACGTCACAGAAAAAGTATGCTCATCAGTGGTGTAATAACGTCAAAAAAATGTGTTCCGATGGAATTAATGGTAATAATAGTCCATATTTACACAACTATTTGTCCTACGAGAATACACAATTTTTTTCCAAAAATCTTACTTTCATTGTCATCATTTGTGGTTTCAGTTTTTGTAACCTTAAAAATTTTTTTTTTTTTTTTTTAAGTTTAATCCACTCGCTAAGGGAAACCTCATTATGCCTTCAGAGCACCACGAGAAGGATGCGGCGATGAACCGCCTTCTTAAACAAGGATAGGTTGTATTTTTTGGGGAAAATTCCGTTCCGTAACGAATTCCATAGCTTGGAAGTTCTATAGAAAAAAGAGTCTCTATGGACAGAAGTCCTCACCGTATTAAGCTGGATCGAACAGAAATTTTCTGTTTCTGACTGTCTTGTATGCCTTAAAAATCTTACCCTTGGAGAGATCAATCCTATTAGTTCCTGCGAGCATTTCCCATGAAAGTACTTACAGAAAAAAAATAAATCACCAATTATCCGCCTGTGCTCCAGTGTTTCGAGAGAATCGGTCAAACTCTCGGCATCAATTAGGCGAATCGCTCTTTTCTGAATTAAATCCAAAAGAGCTAAAGTGTGTTTTTGGGCTAAACTCCTACTGAGAACAGTATTCTAGTTTAGCCTAACTTGGCTTTATATAAAGTGAGCAGCTGATGAGATGTGAAGTACTTTTTAGCTCTTAAAAGAGAGCCTAGCTTCAAAGAGGCGAACTTGGTAATGGGGCGCCACATGATAGTCCCAAGAGAAGTTAGTGCTCGTTTTCACTCCTAGGATAGGCAGATTATATCCCATCGAGAGAATTTTACCTCCCTTGAGTATTTTTGTTGCATTATCCTATAATATTTTCTTAGAAAAAACCGCGGCCTGAGTTTTTGAGGCATAGAAGTCATGATGTAAATGCTAAATAGCCTCATGGTTTTGGGTTTATAACTTAAAACTCTATTTTTTTTAAATGGAAACTATAGCAGTCAATGATTTTGAATGAAAGACCATTTTTTTCAAAAATATATAGATTTATATATTTATTTTAAGAAATTTTGAAGTTACGACCATTTTTCCATTAATTTATGTATTAAGCGCAAGTAGATGTTTACATCTGCCAACGAGAAAATTCCCTGGCGAGTCACGTGATACCAAAAATTTGAGGAGCTATCGCCTTCGAAGAGACAATGGATAGACGGTCGACGGTCATGGCAGATTAAAAGTGACGAGTCGTTTTACTCTCTTTGGGAATTTTATGGAGCAAGTCCGTGAAGCAAGGTAGATAAACGCAACACTTACAAACTAACCTCAGAGTTTAATAGTCCGAGGTCCGAAAAATTGCAGTTTCGCTCAAACACGTTAACTTCGTGCGCTTTCTCTCTTTTTGTTTTGAATGGTGTAATCACTAACTCAGAAAAAATCCAAACTAATAAAAAATGTTTACTCGATATTTGTATCTGCAGCTGAATATGTTTTTAAGCAAGTAATATTACTACACATTCCCCAATGAGAGTTCTGAGCCTTTTGAATACCATATAAAACAATAGCAAAAGCCAAAACTACAACAAAACGTGATGCAAATGTAAAATGAAATGTAAGATAAATAAATATGGTTAAGTTCACAAGTGGCAACTATACCTTATGTAACAAACGTGCAAAACCTAAATTATTCTGTAATTTAAGAGCATTAAATCATTTAGGTTTGCAATTATCCCCCCCTCCCTTCGAAAGAATCTTTTCGTTACTTTGAGTTTTTAGTGTCTAATGTCCTTGATTGGGATTGAAACCTGGACCTTTGCATTACAGTAGACTCCCGCTAAAGTTGCGTTCACCATACTGGATCGATCGTTAAAGTTGCTACTCCCCGTAATCCCTACCATTGTCAAAAAATATATATGTTTTATTGCTTCTTGCGCGGTTGAGTGGGTTCTTCAAAAGTGGTTTTAAAACTCGGAGTCCAATTCGTTGTTTGAAAATTGGAGTGGAGGAATATCCGCGCAACTTTAACGATCGTATCCTGACAACTTTAACGAGCGTGTAACTTTAACGGACGCAACTTTAGCGGGAGTCGACTATATTAGCGTGATATTTTTGAAACAGGGCCAACTAACCTCTTGTAAGTTTACTAGTTTCACCCTAATTCTACGTTGAGCATACGAATATTTAGCCATTTCTCGCTCTTTGGAAACGAACACGTTTAGTTTTAAGGTATTAGAATAGAAACGCTTTTATCTCCCCGCTCTATAACATTCCCAAATAGAATAGAACGAATTGCCTGTTCTGAGCCGTCGTTGCTCTCAACCGTCCATCACCTTCTCTGTGGAGGAGATAGCTTTCTAAACGTTTGACATCACGTAGCTCGCCAGAAAATTTTCTAATTGGTAAATGTTACACACAAACCCTCGCTAAATTCTTTAAAAAAGCATCCTATCTCAAAAATTTCTTGAAATAAAATATAAATCTATATATTTTTAAAAAGAGAAAAAAATGCTCTTTTCTTTCCATTCAAGATAATAGAATTTTAGGTTATAACTCCGAAATCATCAAGCTAATTAAAAAATCATTTACATCATTAAATTTTACGCAAAGAAAACTCCACTAGCAACAGTTTTGATCAAATTTTTGTAGTTAACCGGAAAGAAGCAACAAATAGTGAACATTTTCGCAAATTTTTAAATTTTAAAAACTGTGCTAAAACAGGTAAAGATACAATATTTTTGTTATGACCAAGTAATTTATTTCACAAAGTTGATCTGGGTTTGTACAAACCTCGATCCTCTATTTCTGCTGAAAATAGTAGTAATAGGACAAAACTATAAAAAATGCACTGTACAGTGATTCTAGAACTAAACAATTAAAATAATAATTAAACTAAAACCTAACTTAAGAGATGCACAATAATCAATTTAACTCATAATAGGCGTATAATTATGTTTAAGACACAAGTTAAAAGCAAACTTACGAAGGCCAGTATAGCTTAGTTGGCTAGGGGTATCACAACTCTAACACGCTTGGAAGCTTATAGCTTCGAACCCCGTTTCCGAGCACGCGTTTTTTAAGTTTAAACTTTTTAGGGACGTTGAGAGATTTTTAATAGGACGTAAATTCATCGTTTTGCATTACCATCACAAATTTGCGTTACCAACATGCTCTAATGTTAACAGTAGAGCATGTTGAGCACGCGATGGTAGCGCGAAACCCTAACTTTATCCCTATCCAAAATAGCTTAACGCGCCCAAAGAAGTTTTCTCTTCAATAGTCAAAATTTCTGTTTTAACTTTGAGATCCTGTATCATGGTTAGTGTCAACTTGTTATAACGTAAATTTAATTACATAACATTACTTTCATACGAGAAATCCACTCTCTTCGTGTAGCATTGTCCACTCTATGTTTTGTTTAAATAAAATGTCATTTTAAAATATAGCTCTCAAATCAATGGAAGACCTTGTTATACTGAGAATTACGCGACTATTGATGAGTTCCAAAGAGAACAAAACCTCACATCCTAAACTTGCTTTCCTTGACAAGAAATTATTTTTGCGGCTTAAAACAAAATATATTTTCTCAAATGTAATAATTTTTGGTACAAAGATCGCCCGAAAAAGTTGAATAAAATAGTTTAACGGGGTTTTAGTTTATACGGATGGATGGCTTGTTTGCGATTTCTCCCAACTTTATATGGCTAGCTATAAAAGTAAACCTGCCCCAACGAAATTGAACTTTACGATGAAATAAAAAGACTATAGGTGCACATTTGTCTAGACACTAGAAAACTACAGGCTTTCCATATTTCATCGTCTGTCTCCAAACTAAATTACACGGTGAATTCATGTCAAGGCTTGATTTTAATTTACAAAACAAGATTTTTATTCATTAGTAAAGCTTTCCGTGTCGCAACCCCTAATTAAATAATGGCGTTAATTCATTTCGCTTTGCAGATGTCAGTTCCTCACACCCCCAGTCCAACCGTTCACTCACCGGTTGGGGGACCGTTGGAAAGTGGGGTTTGTAACGGCGTCAACGGCGGTGAAAAGGAGAAACCCAGCATAAAGGATGTGTACACGACGGAAAATGAAACATCGCATTCTCCCACCAAAGAGGAAATGGAAACTAACGAGAAAAACTTACAGCAAAATTCTTCGTATTTGGGACAGTTGGTTTTTAAGTTGAGGTAAGGGAAGTGAAAGTTACACTGACAATGAGTATTTTTTAAATTTACCGATTAGTTGTTGAATCTTCAAGATGGTTTATGGCAAAGCGTGCATCTGCTTTTAATGGAGGAAACCAGCAGTCCGTTTACTTTTAGTGGAAAAACAAAGGTGTTAATTAGGCACCGAGGGGTCGTAACTTTGTTTTATAGCCGATAAAGTTCGGCGTTTTAAAGTTCTTTTTCGTTTTATGGTCCTGTTTGGAGAAATTTGAAATTATCAAAGATGTGTGCTTAAAGTAATTAAATTTTATTGCGAGAAGAATTAGAAAATAAATCTGATAAATCATCTTCATTCAATATTAAATATTACGCATTCAGATATTCTCTGTATTTTCTTTGCGAAGTATTAGTACTTCTATTTACGTTTTATTGCCTTTTTCTTCGCTAGTTACTCCTTTCACAATTCTAAATTTTCAGTAACCTTTTGTTAAAGATTGGCAATTTGTTATAGAGTGGCCAAGCAGCGATTGAGATGGATCTTGGTTTGTCAATCGCTGTTTGTGACTCAACACTGAAAAAACACTTAAAACTATCCCAAGCAACACTGGTATATAAACGTTTTTAAACTTAAAATAAACGCAATTTTAATTTAATAAACGTTTATTATACTAATCAATGTTGCTTGGAATCTTAAAATTAAAATGACGTAAAAACTAAATAACAACAGGATTATTTTAAAGTTTTAACGTTTCGGGCAGTGTTATTCTCTATCCGTTGTCAGAAAATCAATTCAAATTCCTTCCTCCACAATTTTGTGTATGTATGTTTAAATTTTAATTTAAAATTTGATAAAAAGATCTAAATTTTGAATCAAAGCACAAACTTCGAAAAAAAAAGGATTTCTAAAAACTGTTTGCTCAAATTTTTGACTTAATCCTCTAGTTTTGAAACATTGTCTTTTCTAAAAGTTTCTTAGCAAAAAGTCAAAAAGCTTTTTTCTTATAAATTCGAGTTTTTCTCAAAATCTCGGCTTTTTTTTTAATTTGGTGTTAAGATTCATATTTATTTTTATAAATTTTGAGTCTTTTGAAAAAAGGGAACTTTTGTCTTGAAGCACTTAAAATTTTTAACTAAAAAAATTGTATATTTTATGATGAATTTTAAGTCAAAGTCAAAATTGTGAGAGTATTAAAATCAAAATCCTGACAAAAATATAATTTATTCAACTATTTTTTTCTCAAAATTTCAAGCGAAATGTTAAATTGTTTTTCAAAGTTTCGACTTTAATTGGAACTCGACTTTAATGTAGGAAGTTCAAAAAAATTCAAATATTTGAGAATAGGTCAAATTGTTGGGCATAAAATCGAAATTTGGAAAAAAAATGAGTTTTTTTGAAACGTTGAATTTCTTCGCAAAATTTTGAATTAAAACCCTAAATTCTTAATTTTTTCTCTTACATTTTGATTTAAAACTCGAAATGTAGCCTTTTTCTGCAAATTGTGATTTCGTTTTTTAAAATATGCTAAAGCTTGCTAAAGCTTGAATTTTACCTACTAAAAAATAGCACGTTTTACTAATTTTAAGTTTAAAGGCAAAATTTCGAGAGCAAAAGTTTCATTTATTTTTATTTTAAGTTTTATTTCAAATTTTGTAATTTTTCCACGAATCTTAAATTTAAATTCAATATCTTGAATTTTTCTGTATTTTTTTAAATTTTTTTTACATAAAATATAATTTTTTTTAAACGTTAAGCTTCTTCGCAAAATTTTGAGCTAAAACTTAAAGTTTTTAATTGTTTCTCTAAAATTTCAGCTTAAAACTTGACATGTAGACTTTTGTCTGGAAATTTTTGAATTTCATTTCTTAAAGTTTTTACCTTACACCTTAGGCCTAAAGTTTCGAAATGTGTAGGGGTAGGGTGGGTAAGGTGACCACCTTAACGGAAAATGGCATTTTTGGAATGCGCCAAATATTTTAAAATTAAATATTTAAATGGCAAAACACAGTGTGATAAACTGTGAATGAAAAAAGATATATTTGGGGTAAATGCTTTGGAAGCTGTAGTAGATATTGTAACGAAATATAGTTGTAGAATTTAAATTATAAGAAAATTTTCTAAAAAAATCTGATAAGGGAAAGCGGCCGCGATAATGAAGCAAACGGCAGATAAGCGTCCCAGAAATTTCGGCAAAAGATAAGCCTTATCTGCTGTATTTTTCTAGAACCCGGAAGCGAAAACTATGTAAGGCGGTCGCCTTTCCCTCGAGTCAGTCAGTCAGTGTAGTCAGAGAGTTAGTAGTTAGAAGTAAATAAGTGAGTTAATTATTCAGTTATAATGTTTCGAATTTAGTTTGGGAATAAAGTAGTATAATTTACACGTGGTACTCAATTCGAACCGATAGCCCGCAACAATATAATTTTTTTATTATACCAATTGACCACTTTATCCTACACGGATGAGTAAAGTGGCCAGGGTTGGTTAGGTTAGGATGAAAATGGCGCAATGTATACGTTTTGATTTTTTATTATGCCCAAAAACATTTGAAAAGATTTTTCAAATTAAAATTAACGACAGAATTCACAAATAAAATCTTCGTCGTCTTCTTCGCATCCTGCACATGCTTCATGAGCCCAAAACAGTCATGCAGAACATTTAATCCACCCATCTTTCTTTTTAGACTTAGAGTGAGCCTCCTTACAATAAAAAGACTATCAATTTCATCATCGCTGGATTCTTTAACTAAGACTTTTACTTCTGGCGCCCTTTATCCTTTTGATTTCTTGCAGTCAATTCTTTGTTTTTTGAGAACTCTTTTGGTAGTTTTTTCTAAAGATTATTTTTCTTTTTTTTCTTTCAGCTACCAATTCATTTTTATAGGGAATTGATGTCAGTACTTTTGCTAAACCCTTGCTGCTTTTAGTTTTGCATACCTCATGATGTTCGTGTGGTATTGGCAGAATCTCAGAAGGGCTAATATGAAATGATGTTTTAGTTGTTGGTTTTGTGTTGATTCTAGCGAGAGTACCGACGATTGTCACATTTCTTTTAGCATTAGAGTCAATACTTGTGGAAGAAACGTTATTTTTTTTGTTTTCACCTTTTGATCTTCAGTAGCCTCTGTTCTTCGTTTACTTTCCGCACTTCTTCATGAAGTTGTATAGGTATTGCAGGTTCATTCTTGACCACATCGATTGTTTCTGCGGCTGATTTGTCAAAATATTAGGATCTAATGGCACAAGATCACAACGTCTGAAGTTGTTAATTGCTGTAGTCATAGTTGATGCAGAAAGATATGCTCGCCAAATAATCGATAAACTTGGAATTGTGTCACTGTTTTCCCAGGGTTGTTTCTCAAAAACTTCTCTATAGCTTAGATACAATATTTGTTTAGTGACCCTTTAAAGGTGACATCCAAGGGTTGGAGTTTATGACTTCAGTGCGGTGTCAGGCAGATTACGGTTGTGTGGTTTTTTCTAGCCATATCAATAAAGTCTAAGTTCTTAGTGTGTGTTGTATGCCCATCTAAAAGTAATAAGACAGGATCTTCCGCAGTAGGTTTAGTATGAGTCAAAAAATGTGAAAAGATCTTAGTCTGCATCCATCCAGAAGGATGACAAGCAAACGTAGTTCCTGGTGGTGCGCCGTCTTGTAACTCTACTTCCATTTTTTCTAGGAAAAATAACCAATGGCGGAACATAATTTCTTCCTGCTGACATGCAAATGATAAAAGTGGACAAAACTCCTTTGTCCGCTGATGTCAAAGATACAATCTGGCCCCTTCCTTTTGAAGCAAAAACCTTTGTACTTTTTGACTACACTGTTGTCAAACCTGTCTCGTCGATATTAAATACTCTGTGAAGAGGATACCGATGTTTGGCCTGGATCTGTTGCAACAGTGAAAAAAACTTCATCACATACATTGCTCCCACCCTTGCAGCAGATGTGTCCCCAGGCTTTCTTAAGGCTACATTAGCATGTTGTTGTCAAAAATCCGTTAGCCAGTCTTTTCCAGTAATTTGTTTCTCTTTGTGAAAATTATTTGCCAATTCATTTCTTTCTGCTAACCGAAAAGCCATGTGTTGCAAACCTTTACGGCTGATTTCAAATAACCTCACTTCCATATCCAGCAAGTAATCTGCAAGAATTTGTTCTTGTTCTTTGGTAACAATATTATGAAACATTCCCAAAGGTTTCCAATCTTCTACAGTATCTTTTTATTTAGTTCTCTTCTCTTTAGTGTATTTCTAGGAATATTAAAATTTGTGGCTGCTGCTGCATAGGCCATTCTGTCACGCACAGCTTCTATTGCATGTACCATTGCTGTAACATCCCAGCTTTGCTGATTTGATTTTCTGACGTAGTTAGAAAGCATTGTTTCTGCAAAAATACATTGAAACCTTATGTATGCATGAAACTCAATAAACATACTTATGTACATAAAATTATTTTATAAGCACGAAATTGGCATTAGGTATGTTACGTCATGTGGCCTGTACCTGATCGAACAAAATTCTGAATTATACGCACTATACGAGGTGTTTTCAAAAAGTAAGGTGACTTTATATTTTTATGAAAAAATATTTATTTATTCATCAGCATTTTTACTGTTCCCTTCAAAGTAATCCCCCTCAGATACAATGCACTTGTGCCAACGCTTTTTCCAATCTTCAAAGCACTTCTCATAAGCACTTTTTGGTATAGCCTTGAGCTCCTCTAGCGATGCAGTTTTTATTTCATCAATCGTTGCAAATCTACTTCGTTTCATAGGTCTTTTAAGTTTTGGGAACAGGAAAAAGTTGCAGGGGGCCAAATCCGGTGAATATGGTGGTTGAGGCATAATTGGCATGTTGTTTTTGGCCAAAAAACCTCTCACAAGCAACGATGAATGAGCAGGTGCATTATCGTGATGCAAAAGCCATGAATTATTTTTCCACAATTCTGGAGATTTTTTTCGTATCGCTTCTCGCAAACGGCGCATAACTTCAAGGTAATACTCTTTATTTACCGTACGACCTTCAGGTAAAAACTCCTGATGCACTACGCCATGGTCGTCGAAAAAACAGTGAGCAAAACTTAGACATTTGATCGGATTTGGCGTACTTTTTTTGGTCTTGACCCTCCTGGGTGCTTCCATTGGGACGATTGGGCTTTGGTTTCGACGTCATAACCCATGATTTGTCACCAATTATGACCCTTTTGGGCAAATTAGGATCATCACTAGCGTCATTCAAAAGCTCCTGAGCGATGCTCATACGATGGTTCTTCTGATTAAAATTCAGAAGTTTCAAAACAAACTTCGCTGACACACGTATCATGGCCAAAACATGCAAAAAAATTGCATGACACGAGCCGACTGATATGCCAACATCCCCAGCAACTTCTCTTATGGTAATTCGATGATTTTCAAAAGCAATTTTCTTCACAGTTTCGACGATGACTTCTGCTGTTGATGTGCTGGGGCGTCCAGAGCGAGGTTCGTCGTCGGCTTCTTCGCGGCCATCTTGGAAGAGTCTGTACCACTTGTAAACATTTTTCTTACTTAAAACAGACTCACCGTACGCCACCGTCAACATTTCAAGTATTTTAAAGCACCTGATTTCATTTTTTACACAAAATTTGTAAATTTCAACTTTTTTTCTGAAACTTTTCGAAATAGCTAGATATCGAGTTTAATCTCAAATTTGTTTTATACGTAATGAGTTTGATCTGAAAAATTTAGGCTATTTCTTAAAAATCAGAATTTTTAACTTAAAATTTTAAGTTTCGGCTGAGATGAAATTTTGGCCTATTTCGGGCCGAACGTAAATTGCGGCCAAACACCAAAATAAGAAACCGAAACTTTGGTCGGTGCCTAATTCATACCAATAATAATTTGGGTTGTGCGTTGCATTTTGGAATTAAAAAAAAGTATTTGTTACGCAATCTCAATTATTATTTTGTGGTGTAAATAGTTATGTTGTGTGTTCTAACGTCAAATCCGGTTGTATGCATCGTAATCTCTTCAAATGAGTGTAAAAATCTTTGACTATGAAGCAAAAACCTAACCTAACCATTTGTTAAATACAACGCAAAACAAAAAAATTCATTATTGTGAATTCGCTTTAATAAATGAGATCCATTATTGTGTCTAAATACAAAAATACAAAAAAATGCAAAAGCCCTTACCTAATTATTTGTGTTAAATACAACGCAAAACGAAAATATTTATTATTGTAAATTCGCTTCAATAAATGAGATCCATTATTGTATCTAAATACAAAAATACCTTAAATGTCTACTTTAAAATGAAATTACGACAAAATTTGATTATTATTTTAGATACAAACACGACAAAAACGCCCTCATAGTGTCAGTGGTGCGGTGCAGGGATTTGCCGGCGAAAGATCCGAACGTGGGTTCCAGCGATCCGTACGTGAAACTCCAACTTCTTCCGGACAAGCAGCACAAAGTGAAGACCAGAGTCCTCCGTAAAACGCGCAATCCAGTTTACGACGAAGATTTTACTTTTTATGGCGTCGCATTTTCCCAGTTGTCCGACATAACATTGCATTTCGTCGTATTGAGTTTCGACAGGTATTCGAGAGACGACATCATCGGTGAAGTGTTCTGCGCTTTGGACCAAATCGACGTGGCACAGATAGAGACTCAGCAGATGGCTTTGTGCAGGGAGATTCAGCCCAGAAGTTTAAAGGTTTGTAATTTTGTTGATCACAACTGAAAATTTGAAATTCCAGTCAATGCAAATTTCGATTTAATTTCTTATTGAAAATCTCGATTGATAAACTTGAAGCTTTTTAAAATTTTTTCTTTTTTAAAAAACTCAACTTTTTAAAAAATGTTACTTTTTTGAAAATTTCAATGTGTTTTAAAATTATTTGTTTCTTTTTTATTGACAGTTTCCATTTTTTTAAACTTTGACATTTCAATTTCAAGTTTAATTTGTAATTTTCAGGATTCCTTCTAAAACCTTGACTTAAATACATAATTTCGAAAAATGTTTAACCTTTTAATTTCAAAGATTTTTTGTTCAAAATTTCGAATTTAAAATCCCGAAATTTTTAATAAATTTTAATTTTTTCGCAACAGTAACTTTAATTCATAATGTCTAGGGTATTTCCTTAAGTCTTAACTTACACGCAAAAAGTCAAAAAATGATTAAATTTAAAATTTTCGATATTTTGCTAAAAATTCGGGTAATTTTTCTTGAATACAAATTTTGATTTGTTTTCTCGAAATGCCCAATTAAATTCTAAATAATAATTTAGGGTTTTGCCAAAATTTTCAAAATTTTCTCAGCATTTCATGATAAAAGATATAATATTTATTGTTATTTTTAAAAGTTTTATCTAAACTCAAAATTTATTGACTTTTATTTTCAGAATTTGAGATTTTTTCCAAGATTCCAAGTTCAAATTTGCAATGTTTAAGACATTTTCTAAAGCCTGGACATAAGCAAAAAAATATTGAAAAACGTTTCATTCTAAAATTTTAAATTTGTATATAGAAATTTAGATTTTTTGGCGAAATTTTCATTTTTATTTTAAATTTTAATTTCAGCATTTTTTTCTCACAATTTTCAATTTAAACCTAAACATTTTTAGCAAATTTAAAGTTTTTGTCAAAATTTCCACATTTTTTCAACATGTTATGCTTAAAGATGAAGTATTTATTCTTATTTCTAAAAGTTTTACTTTAAACTCAAAACTTCTTGATTCTTCAAGTTTTTCTTAAAAAATTTCGATTTTTTTTTAAATTTAATTTCAAAAGCGGTAATCGAGGCGTTTTGTGCAAAAGTAGCTCAAGTGATATATACTGAAAGTTATTACAGAAAAGTCTAATTTGTAATACTCAATGCAAATATGAAATATTGCTGCCATCTGATATGTAGTACAAATATTGAACGTAGGTTTGTGTTCTACCGTCAGCGGTTGGCACTTACTCATATCAATGTTCCAAGTAGAATAAATTTAAAAAAATTGAAAAAATATGTTGATTGGGCCATTTTTGCACTAAATGTCTTAATTATACATTATAGTTTATAGGTACTGTTACCCTACTTCGCTTCTGATGTAGTGGTTCATAAATTTCTCCATTTTTTTAAGGGGAAATTACGTCTCTCCAGCTTACTGGAATGTAGCTTGATGTAACTAGCTTTGAAAATTGTAGCTAGTGGATTTATAAGTTCAATCATGCCGTGCTGCAGTAGGGCTGAGAAGATTTTATCTTCCCCTGGTGATTTATAGAGCTCAAAGGAATTCACCGCTTGTTTTTTGTAAATATTTTCTCCGCCAGGCTTTTTACTCGATTGCAGTCGCAAAACTGTTGTGGGTATTTTCAATTTGTGTAGATTCCGGAAAGTGAGTTCGCATAAGCAACCTTATACTTTCCAGGCGGTCCTTGGTGTAACTTCCGTCTTGGTGTTGGAAAAGCCCTATTCCGTTCGAGTGATTTTTGAATAGTCTGGAGTCGAATTGACTAGGGCACATCTTTAATCCTCTCACAAAAGTTTCGCCATGATTTCGTTTTTGATTTTCTAAGCGCTTTGTTGTATTCTGTTAAGGCTTTTTTGTATTCGCCTCAGTTATTGATGCGCTTAGCCTTATTGAAGAGTTTTCTCGTTTGTTGAGCATCCTGTAAATCCTTTATTCTATTTTTTTAATTTCCTTTTTAAAGAAAGTTTTAACTTTAAAAATTAAAATTCGAAAAAAAATATTAAAATTTGCAAGATTCTAAAAATTATATTTTAATTTTTTTCAAATTTTTTCTCAGAATTTTATTTTTCCAAAATTATAATTTGGGACTATAGCTGTAAACATATTTTAGAATTTAAAAAAAAATTCTAAAAATTTCCAGTAGTTTTAAACTGATTTTTTATCTTTAACGGAATGTAAAGGTTTAGAGCACAGGCGTATGGTTGGTGACTTATGTCTTTTTCAAAGAAGAATGATTTACCTAATTGATGACGAGAGTTTGACAGATTCTCTCGAAACACTGGATGATTGGTGACTTGTCTCTTTTCAATAAGTAATATCATGGAAGATGCTCTGAGGAATTAATAGGATTGATCCCCCAAGGGCCAGATTCTTAAGGCGTACTGGAGAGTCGGAGGCAACCAATTCCTGTACGGTCCAGCTTGACACAGTGTGGAATTCTGTCTATGGAGACTCGTTTTTTTATAGAACTTCCAAGTTATGGAACTTATTACCGAAAGGAATTTTCCCCAAAATTACAACATATCCTTGTTTAAGAAGGCGGTTCATCGCCATCTATCCTTGTTTTCGCATCCTACTCGCAGTGCTTTGAAAGCATAATGGGGGTCAACCCTTTGCAAGTGGATTAAATCTAAAAAAAATATTCAAAATAACTAAAAAAAATTTCAAATTTTGAAAATTAAATTAAATTTCTGCTTTAACATTGTAATTTTTAAAGCTAAAATTTCTAGTTTAAAATCGAAATGGTACAAAAAACTTCGTATTTAAAGACAATTTTAACTCAAAATTTTGAACTTAAAGCTGAAATTTCATTTTAATTTTATGTCAGTGTTTCAAAGTTAAATTCGAATCCTGAGAATTTTTTTAATAAATGAAACTTTAATTTAAATTAGGTTTATTCACTACAAATTTCAGGATCAAACATAAAATTTATATAAAGTGAGAAAAGTTCTGAATTTGAGAACAACTTGAAAGTTGTAAAACAGATTTGAGTTTTAACACGAAATTTCGACGAAAAGGTTAAAATTTCGAGAAAAGCCTAAAATTAAGGAAAAAATTCCTGAAATTTTTGAGTTTAAACATTTCGTTTAATCACAAATTTTTGAAATTTCGTTAAAACATCAAGCATTTGTCTTTTTGTTTAAAACTTTAAAATTTCCATTTCAGCAACAATATTGAATATTTATCTTTTTTCTTAAAATTTTTCGCAAAAGTTAAGTAATTTCGTCAAATGATGAACGTTGCTTGTTAAGAACTATCGATACCATCGAACATTACTATCTATAGTTTCCGATAGTCATAACTATCGATATTATCCATAGTTCCTACAGATGTATAGTGAACTATATTTTTTGGTATTAAAATTAATTGGAATTACAAATCTTAGATATAATAGAGTTAGTTGATTAGGGGTAACTAACTATTCACTGAATCACACACGGGGCAAATTAAAGTTGGTAGGGGCCCTGTGCAACACGTTAGTGGGGGCCCCTGCGAAATACAAAAACTTTCTTATCAATGTTTTTAATAACTAAAAAAAAGGTCATCGATTTTTTGTGGGGGGGGGGCTAACTAGTGAGCAGTTGTTTTATATCGTCACAAAAATTTGAAAATCTTAACTCTTATTGTATTTCCAATATGTTTTATGACTAAAAAAAAGATCGTTCAATTTTTTGTAGGGGTCCCTGCCCTGTGCAGTTTTACATCTTGCAGATCCTTAAATCCGCCACATATTTTAAAGAATATTATACAGTTTTATAAAATGATTTTGAAAATCTGTCTTTTTTATCCAGATTCGATCCCAAGGACGTGGAGAGCTTCTGGTATCCCTCTGCTGGCAACCTGCTGCTAATCGCTTGACGGTGGTTATCCTTAAGGCGAGAAATTTACCAAAAATGGACGTTACCGGTTTAGCAGACCCTTATGTTAAGATTTACCTCCTTTATAATGGGCAGCGCATAGCCAAGAAGAAGACGCATGTGAAGAAAAGAACGCTTAGTCCGGTATTTAACGAAAGTTTCGTTTTTGACATTCCCCCAGGAAATTCGGATGGGCTTGAAGCGGTCAGCTTGGAATTCATGTTATTAGACTGGGATAGGGTCACTAAAAATGAGGTAAGTTAAAAAAATGAAAGTTACACCTCAACCCATTATTCTTATTTACACCAGAACATTTAATAAATTAGAATTTTATTTCTGTTAATTCTTTCTAGACTTTATTATTATTATTATGATTATTTAATCTGGTTTTTTTCTAAACTTTAAAAATTTTTAAACCTTTTTTACTAATATACAGTATATGTGACAATGAATCATACTTACTCCAAAAATATGGGTCATGTCCCATATGTGTACTTTGACATTTTCATAAAACGTTAGTTTTAATCTGATTGTTTATAACTATTAAACTGTGTTAACGATTAAAACAATAAAAAGAAATGTCAATTAATCTGATTGTAAAAATTTCAAATTATAATTTTTCTTTTCATTTTGTAAATATTTTTCTCCATATGTTATTAATTTTTTTTTTATTTTCGTTTTTTCATAAAAATGAAGCCCTATAGTTGATACAGGCGCCTTCGTCTGCGCAAAAAAAGAGAAACAATTCTGGAGTCAATATTTTGAAAATTGTGACTTTTTTGAAGGAATAGATTTTTATTGAAAGTTTTGTCACTTTAAATTCATCACTTTTTTCAAAATGTCGACATTTGCTTGTTCGACTCCCGGAATTTCAACTTTTTCTTTTTATTTAATTAATTTTAAAAACTAGACCTTCTTTGAATCTATTTTGATTTTTTGGAAACCCTTTTCGATTATTTCTATCTTATAAGAATTTTTTCGAAGTTTTTTTCTGCAATTTTCCTTTTCAATACTTCAAATTTCTGTTGAATATTTTGACTTTATCTCAAAGTTGTGAATTTTGACCTTTCTTTAAAATTTCCATCTTTTTTTTGAAAATGCTCACCTTTTTTAATTTGATCTCAAAATTGAACCTTTTTTTTGAAAGTTCGAATTTTTTGAAAGTTGCGAATTTTAAACATATTGATTGATACTTGAAATGTTTGTTTTTTTAATTGGGCTTTTTCAAAATTTCGTCCTTTGCTCAAAATTT
Source organism: Dastarcus helophoroides (assembly GCA_028583605.1). Taxonomy (NCBI): domain Eukaryota; kingdom Metazoa; phylum Arthropoda; class Insecta; order Coleoptera; family Bothrideridae; genus Dastarcus; species Dastarcus helophoroides. The sequence goes on along the minus strand of CM053327.1, from coordinate 6,728,700 downwards.
TGACTTTTTGAAAATGACGTTTTTTGGAAAACCTGACTTTTCCATTTTTGTTAAAACCTTTTGCTTTCTTGAGCATTTCGACGTTATATTTTGAAAATTTCAAATTTGAAATTCTCCATGGTTTTTTTAGTTACCACTTTTTTCAAATTTTAACTTATTTTTTAGATTTCAACTCTTTTGCAATTTTACCTTTCTTCAAAATTTTCATTTGTTTTCAAATTTTTTGAAAATTTTGATCTTTTTCCAAAATTCACCTTTTAAAAAAATTTGTGATTATTTTTTATCAATCTGATTATGTTGAAATGTTGCTTTCTTGAAAAAGTGTACGTTCTTTTAAAAAATATCCACTTTTTTCAAAATTTTCACTTTGTTCAAACTTTCTCGAAGTTTCGACCTTCATGTAGTAAATTGGACTTTCATTTGAAAAATTGAAAAGTTTGACTTTTTTGAAAATTTTAGCTTATTTAAAAAATTAGATGTTTTTGAAAGAAATAGTTTTAGAATTTCCACTTTTTTACAAAATTTCGACCTCGCATCATTAAATTTTGACTTTTTCTCAGTGTTATAGCTTTTTTCAAAAGTTCTACCTTTTTCAAAATTTCGTCTTTTTGTGAAAGTTTCGAATGTTTTTTCAATTTTTTAAAAAATGCTGGCCTTTTTCTAGAAACTTGAAATTTTTGCGACTTCGATTTTATTTTAAATTCGCCTGTTCCTGCAAATTGAAGAAATTTTTGATAGGGAGTTTTTAAAATTTAAACGAATTGTATTAAACGAATTCGAGACTTAGCTAAAGTTCGATTTTAAAATTGGCATTTTAAAAGGAAGTATTTTTTACGTTTGAGCTGAAAAGTTTCAAAAAAAAGTAGAAATTTAGAAGAGAATTCGAGTTTAAAATCTAAATTGGAATTTTTTAAAAAAGAGTAAAAAACAAAATTTTGGCTCTAATTTAAAAATTTAAATATTCAAAACTTTTTTTGAGTTCTATATTTTGAGTAAAATTCGGAAATGTCGAAATTTTGAGAAGAAACTTCAAAATATCTGAACATTTTAATATGTTCGATTTTGTAAAAAAATGCTGATTTATTTTATAAATCTGGTTATGTTGAAATATTGTTTTTTTGAATACCTCTATCTTATTTTAAATATCCACTTTTTGAAAATTTCCACCTTTGTTCAAATTTTTAACTATTTTTGGAAGTTTTGATTTTTTAAATTTCAAAAATTTCTACTTTTTTTCGAAGTTTCGACTTTAATGTAGTAAATCTTACTTTTGTTTGAAACATTTTAAAAATCGACTTTTTTTGAATGTTTTCACTTTTTTGAAAAATATTTTTTTTTCTTTCGACTTTTGAAATTTTTGAACTTTTTTCAGAATTTTCTCTTTGTTTTCAAGTTTTTGTCAATAAATTTCGACTTTTTCTCAAAGTTATGACTTTTTTGTAGAATTTAAACTTATTTCAAAATGTCTACCTTTTTTTATTCCAACTTTTTGTGAAAACTTTGAAGTTTACATATCGATATATTAGTTTTTATTTCAATTCCCCGGTTACTAAAAATTTTAATTTTTTTTTTTAAATCAGACTAAACTACGAATTTCTAAAATTTTGAACAAATTGTATAACTTGAAATACAGAACTTGTCCCCTGAAACCAAGAAAGAATAAAAAACACAACAAACGTTGCTCTAACGCGTTTCGACAGCCACGCTCTCATCTTCAGAGAGATACGCGTCGAAACGCGTTAGAGCAACGTTTGTTGTTTTTTAATCTTTCTTGGTTTTAGGGGACACGTTGTGTATTTCAATTTTTGAAGATAACCAAGGCCCAGTCCGTTCCAACTAAACTATAAAACATCAATTCGAGACTAAACTAATTTTGATTTAAAAGATCGCGTTTTAAAAAGGAGTATTTTTCAGTTTAAACTGAAAAGTAAAAAAAAAGTTGAAATTTTCAAGAATTTTCGAATTTAAAATCTAAATATCCAGAAGTTAAAAACAAAGAGCGCAGAACAAACCTTTTACTTTGATTTCAAAATTTGAGTTTCTACAAAACTGTTTCTCAAAATTTAAAGGTCAAAAGTAAAATTTGGAAACGCGTCGTTTCGAGAAAAAACTTCAAAATGTTTAAAAAAATGTTTTTCAACATTTTGATTCAAAAATCGAAAGTGCCAAATTAAAGCCAAAATTTCGAGTTTAATACGTAAATCTTCAGAAATTTATATTTGAAAAGAACCCTTGAAAAGATAGTATGCATTAATCACTTGCAAAAATTTGGATAAATTCGTATGGAGACACATTTATCTAGGACGACAGCTCTCAATGCATATAGACAACTTTAAATACAGTCACGTGTATTATTCATTCGCTTTAAACGCCCATTTTTACTATTTAGAGGCTAAATTTGGAAATTCCTTTCTTAGCGTTCACATACGTATTGTAGCGGACAGCTGTGTGACATTTTATGTGTTAAACCTGACGGTTTAAGCTGTGTTTTGTCTGTCAGCGAGCGCCTAGAGATTTATTGTATTTTATCGAGACTTTTCTCAACATTTCGGTTTTACTTCTTCCCAAACTTGTCATTTTAAAATCAAAATTTCGTAAAAATGTTGGTGTTGTTCTCTCAACCAAATCTGTAACTGCATAAATCGCGTTTTAGGTTATTGGTCGACTAGAACTAGGAGGGTCCAAATGCACTGGAACGGCACTCCATCACTGGAACGAAGTGTGCAACTCACCACGTAGACAAATTGCAGACTGGCACAAATTACGGGAATAAATCCAAATTTATATCTCTTGTAGGAGTGTAAATATTATGTTGTACCCAAAACCTTTAACAATGTATTTTTAAAAAACGAGTCAATCTTCCTCCTAGGTTCAATGAAACGTCAATGGAGTCAAAAGCATTATCTGCTAGACAACGAATTCTACTAGAAATTTAAATTAGAAACCATTTGTCATTAAGGTGTCCCATTACTAGGTAGAATTTATATCTTTAGGATTTTTCTGAACACAGAGTGCACAATTTATCAGAGTATAAAATTATTGATGTATCTATCTCTTTAAAGGTTTTGGGATAAAGATTTATAACGTTACTAGTATTATTATGGTAGTTAGTCTTAATTATTTGTTTACACAACCATAAACACTTCTTCAGTCCCATATTAGTGGCAGTATAACATTATAGGCGAGCTTTCATTTTCTGTGCAAATCTCCCGGTAGATATATGTGTACATATGGATCCATAAATGTTTATATTAGATAGGCAAAAACCAATAACTTTATACATAAATAAGTATCGCTTTAAATATAATTTTTTACCAAGTGCTGTGGGAAAAATTGTGGCAATCGGGGAGTACAGGAAAACTGTGAACTTTTTATTACCATTATTTGTAAAAACGTTTGGAACTCTTGATTTCTTACGCAAAAATAAATGATTTAACTCCTTAATTGTTTTCTTATTTTATTAATGCCCACTCACAAGTAACACAATACTGGTTAACATTATTTGCAAATTCCTCACATTATACTGATTACTTAGAGTATAAAATTATTATTATTACTTAGAAAATCATGAATCCAATTTTTGTAAAACCAAATTAGTTTTCAATTTTTTACAATCAAAAAATTAGGAAGTTTATATCTAAAAATTTCAAACTTTTCCCCAAAAAATTCTTTTTCGATTTGTATAGTAAATTTCGACTTTTAACTAGATATTTTAAATTTAAACTCAAAATTTTCAGAATTTTGATTTACTTCAAAGATTTTTAAACATTTTCACGTTTCGATTTAAAACTTAGAATTGATGTTTTAGAAAGGTCGAAGCTGCTTTAGAAAATTATTAAAATTAAAATTTCGAGAACTTTCTTTAGAAATTTAGACATTTCGTGCCTTTAATCTCTACATTTGGACTTAAAGTTAAAATTTCAACTTAATGCAAGATATTGGCCACAAAATTCGAAAATGCAATGGAAAATTGGTTAACAAATTTTAAGTTTTCTACAAAAATGTTCAGGTACTTTCTTTCGCAAAGTTTAAAGTGTTACAGCGAATTTTTAATTTTGGACAGTGGCGGCTGGTCCTAAAGAGCGCAAGAGCGCGCGCTCCTCGTGAAATGAGCTATCTATTCCGTTCTGTTTAACGTAAAAGACTTGGATTTATCATATTTTTAAACACAAAATAATGATATACTAATTAACTAATAATACTTGTGAGTGACTTGGAATAAAGTACGCAAACGTTTGATTCCATTATATTAAATGTTATAAGGAAATTTAAATAAGTTGGTGAGCGCAGAATTATGCATCTATCATGGCCGCAGTGCGATGCCTATCAACGGTCTCCACGGGATACGGAGAAATAAACTTCACAACACCACGTTAAAGCTAGCCGGGGGTACGCCGCTCCGCGCTTATGCAATATTGCCAAATGGTGAGTACGAGTCAGAGTGTGTATTTACGGTTTATAATGCTAAGTGTGTAGGTGCCCGCTGATCTGACGCGATTGCTAATTGTGCCACTTACAGGCCTAACTGCCAATAGTACCGATATTTTATGCCGAGTGTTGAATTCACGTCAGTACAATTTGATAAATTCAACCAATGGTAAGTTTTATTATCTTAAATGAAACACATATATTTTGACCCATCTGCCGCAAATTGAAATTATCTTTTACGTGATATAAGCATTATGTGGGTAATTTTTTTCAGAAATAACTGTACACACTGTATAGGAATTTTGATTTGATCCACAAATATTAAAATCTTTTTCCTTGAGCATAAAAAGTGATGGCGATTCTTTTGTCGGGTAATAACGAAACCCCAAATAAGCATCTTGGACTGTATGTACAAGGTTATTGATCATATATTGACCCATAGCCTGTCTCGCTTATTTTTAAAGATACGAAAAAAATATTAGAGATTAAATTGTTGTAGGTCTAAAAATAATTTTATTATATGCTATTAAGAAAATAATTGCATAACCCAGTTTTGATATATTTAACAAACATCAGTTTTTTAATAGAACGTCCTGTATATTTTAACATATTTCAGTTGCTCTCTTTTTTTTTTGATTCCAATGATGCATAATAAGTTATATATTTAGTCAGGTCCGTGGGGTAAATTTTCTCAGTATGATGCAGCTCTTCGAAACGCCGCCCTATAAAAGTTTTTTCTTTAAAACAGACAAACAAAACAACCTTCGATTATGAGTTAAATGAAATAGTTTTTAAATTTAGATTTTTTTTTAAACAATTTTATTGTTAAAACTATGAAATTAATACAAATTGAAAACGTACAATATAAATTTCTCCAAAATAAAAATCACGTAACGCTTTTTAATTTAATTCTGCTAATTATTCTGAAAAATTTGACAATTTTTTTAAATCAAAATAAAACTTTTCCTCGAAATAAAAAGTTCGCACGTTTAGTTTTTACATGTTTATTTGATTTTGATTGCTTTTGATTTTAAAATTAACATACAGATTTTTTTCCCGAAATTTTATACACAGTCTTTTGTTATGCAATTTGTATTTAAGTTTCGAAATTATTCTCGAAATGTTGGGATTTTTATTTATGTATTACTAGCATCGCTTGTGGTCGAAATTCGATCAAAACCAAATACATGTTTGTAGGCAATTCTCAATTTTTGCCTTGATGATTTGAGGAAACTAATGGGAATATGAAAAATTCTACTCTTTTTAAAATGTATGTTTTTTTATCGACATTTTTGACCTATTTTTCTTTTTTTTAAAATTTCAATTTTTTTCTTAGAATTTTTAACTGTCCTCGAAACATAGGCTTTTTGAATAGTATTAATTTAATTGTTAAAAATTGTGAATCTAAGACTTTTTAAAAGTTTCAGTTTAAAAAAACAGAATCTTTCGGGTTTGTTTTTCAAAATTTAAGTACTTTTTAAATTTTAAATGTTTTGAATAGGTTCACTTCGTAATTCGTTTTGAAAATTTTGATTTTATCAATATTTCGGCTTTTTTTTGATATTTGTATTTTGTTATTAATTTCGACTATTTTTGAGAAATTCTGCCTTTTTAAAAATCTCAGTTTTTTTAAATCTCGACTTTTCGATTCTCGAATTTTTACCCTTTTGAAAGTATTGATTTTTTAAATTCTACCTTTTTTGTGAAATATTGGCCTTTTTAACTTTTTTTTCAAAATTTTGGCCTTCGAAAATCGCCATTTTTTAAAACGTTCAAAAAGTCCAAAACATTTTGATCTTCTTTTTCAATTTCCACCTTATTTGAAAGAATTGGCCTTATTTGCCAAATCCTACTTCTTAAAACATTTTGATCTTTTTTTCAATTTCCACCTTATTTGAAAGATTTGGCATTTTTTGCGTACTTTTATTCGAAATTTTGATTTTTTAAAAACCGCGATTTTTTAAAATATTTTAATTTTTTATTAAAGATTGCTTTCTTGATTCGAAATTTTTGAAATTCCATTTTTTTAAACTGGCCTTAAAATTTTGATTTTTTTGAAAATGTTGGCACTTTTGAAAATTTCAAATTTTGGTTCCAAGTTTTTTCAAAATTTCCACTTTTGTAAATATAATATTTTCTTAAATTTTCTTCTCAATTTGTGTTTCCCTAGTTTACTTTTTAGGAGTATTTCGTTTGTTCTGAGATTTTTGATTTTATCGTAAAGGGTCGACTTATTTGGCGATCTTTTTTTAATAATTTCCATTCTTTTTTAAAATTTCAAACGATTTAAAAAATATTGATTTGTTCTCTCAGTTTTTACTTTTTTTGAAGATTTTGTCTTTTGAAAAATTTTACTATTTTGGAAACTTTTGGCCCTATTTAAACATTTACTTTTTGCAAAAACTGAAATACAAATCTCGTCCCCTGAAACCAAGAAAGATTAAAAAACACAACAAAGGATGCTCTAACGCGTTTCGACAGCCAAGCTATCAGTTTCAGAGAGATAATACTTTTTGTGGAATTTTTTAATTTTTAAAATTGAGTCTTTCAAAATAAATGTTTTTTTCAGAATTTTGTCTTTCTCAATATTTTTAATTTTTTTTCAAAATTTCGATATTTTCTTCAAATTGTTATATTTCTCTACAAACGAAATTTTTTTTCGGTTTTATGCAATTTTTTATTTTTTCAAAATATCGACTTTTTGTTCTTTTTCATAATTTTACTTCTATCAAAAATTTCAACCATTTTTCAACTTTTCGATCGTTTCTCAAAATTTTGACTTCTCTTTTGAAAATTATGACCTATTTTCAAAAGTTCGACTTTTGTTCCAAATTTCTAATATATTTTTTTTTAATATTTGGGTTTTTTGAAGTTTAAACCATTTTAAAGCTCCGTCTTTGTTTCATAATTTTTAACTTTTTTAAAACAGCTACTATTTTAAACTTAGTTTTTTTTTAATTTGGACTTTCTTAAAGTTTTTGGTTTTTTCTTTTTAAATTTCGACCTATATTTTGTCTTGTGATAAATTGTTTCAGAAACTTTATTTTTAGCCTATAAAAGAAAATTTGAAATTTTGGAAACGGAATTGTTAAAATCGCCCAAACATGGGTTTAATATTTTTTTTTCATGATTATTTACACAAAAATCTAGGTTTTTAAATGCATTATTAACTCTGTTTAATGTTCCATGGTAACTTCGAAATTCCATTTCACCCCTTTTTACCCTCTTAGAGGACGAATTTTCAAAAATCCCCTCTTATTGCTAATCTACACCAAAAACGGAATCTTCTGTCCAAATTTCGTGCTTTTGACTTCAGTAGTAAGGCTCTGCATCGATGATTAGGTTTTTCAATTGATCAGAAATTCTTTCTTTATAACATTAGTGTAGATAATGTAAATTATTAGTTCTTTTTTGTAAAATTTGACTTTTTTCTATGGATTTCAATAAATTTCATTTTCAATTATCACATTTTTCCTAAAATTTCGATTTGAAACTTAAAATTTTGACTGTTTCTAGAAATATTCAAATTTTACTCAAAAATAAACCCTACGTGTCTTTTCTAAAGAATGTAATTTTTTTTTCAATTTGATATTCTAAAAATGTTGGCATTTTTTATATATTACGTTAATTTTTTTTTTCAAATTTTGATTTTTCCAGATTCTAATTTTTCAGTTTTCATTTTCACGTTTCTTCTGAAATTTTGACTTTAAACTTGTATTTTTGACTTTCTGAAATATGTTCCTAAAATTTAATCTGATCCCGATGTGATTGATCTCAAAATTTTCAAGACATTTTTCAAATTTCGATTTTTTCAAAATTTTTAGGTTAGTTCCGAAAATAATAAGAATTTTAAAATGTAAACTGAGAACTGAGAAAATTTCGAGAAAAACTCGACATTTACGAAAAAATTATCAAACCTTTTCTTTAGTTTTTTTTTGCCCGAATATTAAATAACCAAGAGTTATCAAAGAAGTTCTAAATTAGTAAAAAAAACATTAAAATTTTAAAGGGAACCGCACCTAATTCAACAAATAGCTGCATGCAGCGCTCAGAGTCGCATTTGCCCACCCTTGACATAGACCGATATGGAAAAGCGAAGTGTAAAAATTTTTAATTATTGCATGGCTCAAATTATATATTGATTTAGCTGCTTATGCCGCATCTTTAGGGTGCCGCCTAATGCGGTTGCCTCTTTGCATCACAGCACGGCATGAACCTGCATTTATTCCAAATATTTTGGCAGAAATGACGTATTTTTAACAAAATAACCATTCCGTTAAGCTGTATTCAAAAATAATGAACTACAGCTTTTAAAAATTTTAAATTAGATAAATTATATGGCTAATAATGCAGTCAGTAATCTGAAAGATTATTTAGAAATATGCTTTAACTGAAATGGAAGTCAATTTGAGCAATTTTCTAACTTCAAAAAATTATTTTCTCGGTACAAATATCTCGTTTCTGCAAAAAAGTTGGAATATATGTATAACTGGCATATATCATTGAAATTTAAAAAAATGGGGCTATCCTAATATGTAAAAATGTACAGGGTGTTCTATTTAAAAAAAACTGATGTTTTTTAAATATAAGGAAATTGGGTTATTCAATTGTTTTTCTGATAGCATAAAATAAATTTAATTCCACATCAACTTGGTCTCTTGCATTTTTTTCAGGTCTTTCAAAAAAGCGAGATAGGCTATGGGTCAATATATGATCAATAACCCTGTACATGATTTTCAGTGTTTTTACTTATTTTTTCAATGCCTGTTATCTCCACATATTAATGACCAATCCAATATTATTTTTTCTCAATTCTAGAATTACCTTATCTTCATATATTGATGCCTGAATGGTATTCCGATGGTCATTTAGCAAATCCTAAAATTCGTTAAACCATAATTAGAGGTCCGATGTAGTAAGGAATACACATTTTGCATTATTTATTCATGAAGACCGTTCCCAATTATTTTAAATACATGCTATAACCGTTTAATTTTTGCAATTCAAATGTGACATTTGAATTATTCATTATTATTTGCTTCTAGTCTAAAAGATCTTCATCGTGGATTCATGAAATTTGCCTTGACACGTCTTTTTCTGTTAACTGGGATATAAAGTATTCAAATCACAATAACATGAATCTTTAAGGATCAGTTTGAAATTTAGTTTACATGTTTACGTTTTTTTAAGTAGTATCTATGCAAATTTAAAAATATGAAACCAGCTGTTTGCAAACTTACTTGCCCCACAACTCAATTTATAAAAAAAAACTCATTGACCTGATGGAATTCAATTCATTTAAACCAACAAAACGAAATAAATAAATAAACCGGGCGATAAGCGGTACACGTTTGAGTTAAATTATTTTAAACTATTATTGAAACATTCTGAAAATAATTGAAATTGTGTTTGCTTAACTCCTTTATAACCAGAGCTGGTTAAAAATATATTTTAAAAATATAATAATGTATCACTTTCCTCTAAGTAAGTTAAAATAAACAATGTTATCATTGCTTTCTAAAAGCATTTTTGTCGCTTAGCTTTTTTGCTATATACCACTGATAATTTTTTTTTAATGTAACGTAGTACAATATGATAAAAATAAATAGACATTGATTTTAACTGCAACATTTTCCTTAATTATATTTTTTCTGCTGACGTTAAAGCTTATTTATAATAAATAAGAACATTAAAACGTCAATTGTAACAATCTTTAGCCTTGGTATAGCATTATCTAGCATCAAAATGATTATATACTTTAATAATTATTTATGTTCTTACCTGTAATTAAGCTTTACTCAAATGTCTAAATTACTTGGAAATGCTTTAATTGTTTTTCAATTTTTAATTACCAAGTAGAAACCAAGCGAACTTTCTGGGGATTTTAATCTTAATGTGGTTCACAACTCACATACTAATGATGTATCCTGCTTTACTCTTTTGACTTTTCACTTCAGAATAAATTCGTCTCTGGTCTGGTATAGCTCACATATTGAGTTAGGGGGGCTGTTTTTTAGTTTTGCATTCAGCTACATAGAGGATTTAAGTAACAAAATGCTTCATTTCGAAATTAACCTCAACATTACATTAATACATTAATAATTGAAAATTTCGTCAAAATACAAGTGGTTTAGACATAGTGAATTTTGAAAGTTAGTAAGCCGTTCAGAAATATCGGGAACATTTCCGAGCGATAATTTTTTACAACTTTCAAAGAGCTTTATTGCAACAAGAATGTCTTGCCGAATTGATTGCTGTTTTTGGTAATGAAGCACCACATCAGTCGATAATTTCTCGTTGGTATTTTGAATTCAAACGTGAACGCACCAGTCAGCGATGATCCTGGGCCAGATCCACCAAAAACAAGGGTCATCCAGACTGTGCGTGAGATAATTAATGATAATCGACATGTAACTTATCGCGAGATGGAAACTTTTTTGAGCATTTCTAAGACCTCAATCGAAAAGATTTTAGACGAAGAATTAGGCTTGAGAAAATTAATTTATGGTTGATCGCGCATCTGTTGACCAAGGAGCAATTGGCGGCTAGGGTCAATTGATACCGAAAAACTCTAAATCGTTTCAATCGAGGCCGCTCCAAAAATGTGAATAGCATTGTCAGTGGCGATGGGCCTTAGGTTATTCTTATGAATTCGAGAATATACCGAGTGTTTGGGTGTTTTAAACTGAGAGAAAACCAAGCAAAGTAATCCATTGCCGCAGTGTGTTTAAAAAGATGGTCGCAACTCTTATATCAAAATCCGGACCTGTGGCTGGGATTCCTTTAGAAGATCGAAGAACATCGTCGAATCATTGTTCACCAAGACAATGCGAGTGCCCACCTGCTCGGCAAACAATTGAATTTTTGGAGCAACAAAACATCGAATTGCTTGGTCGTCCCCCATATAGCCCTGATCTAAATCCTAACGATTTTTTACATTTTCAATCAAGAGTGCATTACGTGGAAAACGTAACGATTTCGTTCACCTGCGGATGCTGTCGATGATTTTCAAATAAACATATTTGGAACATAAAATTTGTGCTTTTCCGCGAAGCGACCTGTCCTGTCAACGAGAAGAAGCACTGAAATCTGCTGATCGTGAGGTGATTTAAATGAAAATCTGCTCCAAAAGTAAAGTTATATTCATTTGTTCACTTTATTTGTTTCCAAACAATCTCTCATACAGACAGCTCTTCTCTTATCTCTCCGTAACCTTTGATCACCTATAGACGAATTATCCAAACGCTGAGGTTGTCTTTCTCGGTGACTTCAATGTACAAAACATCCCGTGGTTAAGGTTTTCTTTCCAAACTGACGACGCGGGAAGGGTGGCAGAGGCTTTCGCCATCACTTGTGGATTATTGCAATTAGTTGAGGAACCCACAAGATTTTCTGACGTGGATATCCATCGACCTAATCTACTCGACCTTTTCCTTACAAATTTTCCAAATTCGTATAAAATTTCTGTGACATCACCGCTTGAAAATTCGGATCACAAGCTTCTAGCAGCCTCTCGCTCACTTCATAAGCCACCTCCTTCTCAGACACCGACCCGTAAGATTTGACACTTTAATGGTATATTTACACACATCAGTTCCATGTCAGTTCCGTGTCAGTTCAGTATCAGTGACATCCGTGGTCGATTTGTGTCACCAATTTACACTCATCCGTACATAGTACGTGTCGTGCTTTCAGTGAAATATTAGCAAGATGGCTTGTTTTACTGAGGAAGAATTGGTAATTATTGCTATTGCCCTAGAGGGGAGAGAAAGAAAACCATAGAAAGAAAAAACGAAAATGGGTACACAAGGCATGGATAAAAAGAGGAAGTGAAGGAGAATATTTTTTACTTTATATAAGGAATTAGTAGATGATGAAACAAAATTTTTTGAATATTTTAGACTGTCTCAAAATTGTTTTAATATATTACTTAATAAAATAGAAAGAGATTTAATGGGACAAGATACACATTGGAGAAAAGCTATCACACCGAGGGAACGATCAGCAGTTTGTCTAAGGTAAGTGAAAGTATAATTTTTAACGAAACGGTTTTTATTTAAAAAATGTATACAACCTTATCTAACCATTATATTAACAGTTATAATTTTGAAAACACTTTTGGAGGGTCTTTTGTTGGTTATGTGTCGATGTTGAGGGAATACTTAGGTCATGTGCTAAGTGGTACTGTTGCTGTTGGTCTACAGCTGGATCAGGTGACGCTATTGGAGTTGAAATTCTTGAAGATGTATTTGAATAATGCTCTGCCGTTTGTGGTATATCCGAAGAATATGTCAAATTTGTAAACTGACTTAGATGAGATGTTCTGAAGAATCATTTTGATGTTCATCATGTAACGAATAATGCCTTGATGTTTGTGCCGAAATCATTTGCATTTCATATTTTTGAACTATGTGAAACATTTCCGTTTTTGCCAAATTCAAATAGTACGGATTTAAAGTTTTTAAAGTAGTACCTATACATGCTAAAAATGCGTCCACCGAATGGGTTATTGTCAATGTTGATGTAGCAGATTGTTCCAATTTTTTTTTAATTAGGTACTCCATTAGGTGGGAGGATGCACTTTGTTGGGAATCCATTCTTTTTTTTGAACATTTTTGGTGTTTATCAGGTAGGTTTTTCTTGACTTTGATGGGCGAATGATGGAGTTATATTATCTTCAGTTTGTACTGGAAGAATTTTCCATCATCATTCATTGTGCTTTGTTCTTCATTGTCCTGTTCTTCATAATTTTCGTATTCCTCAGACTCCTCTTCTTGGAATTCAACATTGCCTTTTGTATCTCTCTCATCAAAAAATTTTAGAAATCCCAACTGCTCTGCGTATTTATAAAGCTTGACTTTTTTGATGATTGTCCGCTTTTCGTTATGGTTTTTTATAGATTTTCTGTAATTGTCCCTAATATTATTCCATCTGGACTCACATGATGACCCTGTAAATAAATTAGTATTCAACTGCAAACATTTTGTTTTAGGTACCTAGCTACTGGAGATTATTTAAAAACAATATCATTTAGTTATCGTATCGGACATTGCACAGTACATAAAATTGTAATGGAAACTTTCAAAATTATAACTGAAAATCTTATGAATGAAATGTTACCTCAACCTTCAGAAGAAATGTGGAAAAGCATTGCTGAAGGCTTAAACACGATATGGAATTTCCCCGATTGTTTGGGTGCCCTAGATGGGAGACACGTTACAATTCAAGCTCCTCCAAATAGTGGATTACAATTTTTTAACTATAAAAAAACATTTTCTGTTGTATCATTAGCAATAGTTGATGCACATTACAATTTCATCGCTGTTGATGTTGGTGCGTATGGTGAAAATAGTGATAGTGGCATTTTTGCAACTTCTAATCTGGGAAAAGCTTTTAAAAACAACACTTTATCTGTACCACAGGATGTACCATTACCAGGTACAGGTTCCTTATGTAATTTTTGGTGATGGAGCATTTCCTCTAAAAACCTATTTGATGCGCCCATATTCAGGAAAGGAATTGAATTACTCTAAACGTATCTTTAACTATCGTTTAAGCAGAGCGCGGAGAACTGTTGAAAACTCTTTTGGTATTTTGATCCAAAAATTTGGAGTATTTAGGAGACGAATCCAAGCCAAACCAGAAAATGTAGATTGCATAATATTATCAGCATGTATTCTACATAACTTTATAAGAAAATACGACACAAATATATACATATCAACATTCAAATGCAAATTTAAGTGATATTCCGCAAGAAACACCACTTCAAAATCTATCTACGCAGGGAGGAAATGCAACTAATGACGCATTTGGACTAAGAACGTTATGTACCGAATATTTTATATCAGAAATTGGTAATATGCCACGGCAAGACGAAAAAATTTAAGAAAGTTATTTTTTACCTAAGACACTTATAACATTATACATATAGAAATTTATTAAAGTTACTACACAGGTTAATCTTATAAACTTTTGTAATATAACAATAAAAATAGTTACTGTTAAGTTTTAATTCTTTTCCTATATCATTCCAAATATTATTTTTAAAACCGGTGTCCATATATTTTTTATGAGACAAATCATATAGTTTTGGATAATTTTGTACTAATTCGATAAGTTTTTCATCCATTCTTACAACAATAAACCCCACTTTCAATAATAAACGAAACAAAACACGTCCGTGAAAATTGACAAACTATCGCTGCCGACGTATTTGATAAACACTAAACGGACACTGCAGCAGCACTGGGGGTAAAACACATCACTGAGTCTGACTTGTCTAAACAAGTCGGTTTGAAACAAACGTAACGATATTTTATTTTTCATTGACACTGATACTGAACTGACACGGAACTGATACGGAACTGATGTGTGTAAATAGACCATAACTCTGCATTAAAAGACTTCTTTGCATCTTTTCCATGGCAGGAAGTCTGCTTTAACTCAGACAACCCTTCCTCAGTCGCAGAATCCATCACTGAAACTATCCTGATTGGTATGGAATGCTCAACTCCCAAAAGAAGTCTGCCTCCAGTAAATCTTGGTTCAGCAAAAAATGTACTCGGGCTGTCTACTGCAAAATTCGCGCATATTATTGTTGGCGAAATAATCCCTCGGTCGAGACTCGGGCCACCTTTGGAGATGCACGAAATTTTTGTAAACAGGTTATTGACGAGGCAAAAAGTGATTTCGATGGTAAAATGCACTAGAGGCTTATCAACTGCCCCAACGGTTCCAGGCTCTTTTGAAGATTTGCAAAGTCAATTGGAAAGAATTTTACATCTTTAAGTTTTCCACCTAAACTCGAAGACAATAACAATATTGCGACTACTTCCAAAGAGTAGGCTGACATGATAGCCTTAATGTTTGCTGAAAATTTTAACCTTCATTCTCGAAATGCAAAACCTCCTATTCTTTCTACGGTTGGTACTTCGATGCCTGAAGTTGTTTTCAGACAACGCACAATCAGGAAGATTTTCCTCAAGATCGACACTTCGAAAGCTTCTGGCTATTATTCTTAAGATGTGCGCTCCAGAGTTGACTCCTCCTAAGCAAATTATTCACACTCTCTTACAACAAAGGTGTATTCCCTAATATCTGGAAATTAGCTAGGGTGCAGCCTGTTCCTAAAAAGGAAAAAAGTAATCTGGCTAACAACTATCGTCCTATATCTTTGTTGCCCGTTATATCTAAAGTGATGGAAAAGGTTATTAACATCGAGATTCTTAAATATCCGGTGGAGAGTAGAATCATCTCAAACGAATAATATGGTTTCAGACAACAATGCTCAACTGGCAATCTACTGGTACCGATATGTTACACATAAACGATCTCTTAGCTTCAAGTTCCAATGCTGTATATAGCTACGCAGATAATAGTAGTCCTGTGTCATCTTTTTTCTCCGACAAACCATTATCCGTCGTTGCTTCAGATCGACTCAGAGAACAGCAGATGCAGTTAATTAATCGGGATGTCGAAATCATTCTGGAATGGGGTCAGAAAAATTTGGTCGACTTTAACGCTTCAAAAACTCAGCCAACGGCTTTCTCTAAGAAAATATCAAGAGATAATGCAACAAACATACTAATGGATGGTAAAATCCTTCCGATGGATTTAATCTATTTATCCTAGGAGTGAATGCGAGCACAAACTTCTCTTGGGATGATCATGTGCGCGCCAGTGTCAATCCGTCTCGCAGAAACCAGGCTTTCTTTTTAAAGCTAAAAAGGACTTTACATCTCGTCAGCTACTTACACTATACAAAGCTCAAGTTAAACCAACACTAGAATACTGTTCTCATGTTTGGAGTTCAGTCCCAAAGCACACTTTAGCTCTTTCCGATTCAATTCAAAGAAGAGCCATTCGCTTAATTGATAACGAGAGTTTGACCAATTCTCTCGAAACACCAGAGTACAGGTGGATGGTTAATGACTTGTCTCTTTTCTACAAGTATATCATGGAAGATGCTCGCAGGAACCAACAGGATTGATTCCCCCAAGGTCAAGATTCTTGAGGCATACAAGACAGTCAGAGACAGCAAATTCTTCTGCGGTCCAGCTTGACGCAGTGAGGACTTTTGTCTGCGGAGAACTGTTTTCTATAGAAATTCCTAGCTGTGGAACTTGTTGCCGAAGGGAATTTTCCCCAAAAATTACAACCTGTCCTTGTTTAGAAAGGCAGTTCATCGCCATCTATTCGTGTTTCCGCATCCTACTTGCTGTGCTTTGAAGGCATAATAGGGTTTAAACCTTGCGAGCGGATTAAACTTAAAAAAAATACCCACTAAAAAGTGTAATGGGTGCTGATTTGAGCGAATAGAAAAGTGCATCGACAGTAACGGCAAATATTTAAAAAAAAAAAATTTGACATCTGAAATATTGTTTTTTTTGCTAAGGCTTTATGCAAAACTCGTATTATGCTTTTCTCTCTGTTTTACTTTTGTTTTGCGGTATTGTTTCAGTTTTACTTAGGAAGGGTGTCGCATCTGGTATGGTTCAAATACTGAATTAGGGTTCGTCTGTCTTAAACTTGTTCCACCGTTACTTCAGAAGAGGTTCACTTCGCATCTGGTATGGTTAGTTACCGTTCTCTTCCATCTTGAATTTGTTTCATTTACATTGCAGAAGAGTTACCTCTGATATGATTCATATACTGAGTTATCGTGTTATTCTATCTTGATATTGTAGTTCCACTTTCATTTCAGAATTGTTTCGCCTTTGTTATGAGTCCTAAGCTACATAGGCTATTTTGCTTTTTTGTAAGCTGTTTCACATTTACTTCAGAAGAGTTCGCATCTAGTATAGTTGACTGTACTCTTCGGTCTAAATTTTTTTCCGCTTGTATTTCAGAACATAATAAGATACTCGTTCATCAAGACGTCTTTGTATTCCTTTCATACAAAAGATTTTTGCCTCAATAGAGTTTCCGTGGTCTTCTGTATTGAGTTTGGATTATTTCACTAAAGAAGAATGTCGCCTCTCGTATGGTCGACATAATATACCGAGAGACTGTTCTCTTTCGTCTTTATTTCAGCTTTTTCTTGCTCCGGAAGCTCCTTGCTAGCTGAACGAAATGCCATTGAGTAGTTCTTTCTAGCAGGGTGTAATCCCGGACAATGTATACTTTAGATCTAAGATTGTGCCTTTGCGTCACTGACAGATTAAATGTTGACAACTCCCTCGACAAATATTGTTTTACCCCCATCACAATATACCTTGACGATTTAAAAAAAGGTAATCGTCTCCTAGACCTCCCCCTGCCCATAGGCATTTGCCTTATAAAGGATATTAATTTATCAAAATCTTTCTACGCAAATAATGATGGTGGGATTCCAGGGCCGTGCGGTAAATTTTCTCAGTATGACGCAACTCTTCGAAATGCCGCCCCATAAAAGTTTTTTCTACTTTTTTTTAATCTTAAATTTTTCTCAGAATTTCGAACTTTCCTCGAAATTTCGAGTTTTTTGTTTTTTGAATACTATGAATTTTTATTGTTAAAAATTATGAACTTGCAACAACTTAAGAAACAAGAAACCCTTTGACGTTATTTTTCAAAATTGAAATATTTTTAATATTTTAAATCTTTTGAAAATGTTCACTTCAGAATTGGACTTTTTTTGAAAATTTTGATTGTTTCAATATTTTGTCTTATTTACGAAATTTTTATTTTTTTATTAACTTCGATTGAAGATTCTGCTTTTTTAAAAATATCAGTTTTTTTATAGATGTCCACTTTAAACATTTCGATTCTCGAAATTTCGACCTTTCAAAAGTCTTAAAAGTTTTGACTTTTTTTAAATTATACTCTTCTTTTTCAATTTTGCCCTCTTTAATCATTTAAACTTTTTTTCAAAATTTTAAACTTTAAAAATTGCGATTTTTAAAAATAATGATCTTTTTTTCAATTTCTACCTTATTTGAAAGATTTGACATTCCATTTTTTTGGAAAATGTTAAGTTTCGAAAATATTGACTTTTATTTGAAGTTATGACTTTTTGGAAAAGCGCAACTTTTTTAAAATGTTTTCACTTTTTTAAGAAATCACTCTTTGTTCCAAATTTCAACTTTTTTTTGAAAAATATCACCTGTTTTGAATATTTCTATTTTTTTTTTGAAATTTTCGAATTTTTCGAAATATCGTCTTTTTTCCAGATTTCATTTTTTTTTCAAAATTTTGCCTTTTTGAGTATTTTGATTTTCTTATTTTGATTCGACATTTTTGAAATTCCATTTTATTTTTAAATCTAACTTGAAAATTTCGAATTTTTTTGAAAATGTTGGCACTTTTATTGAAAATTTCACAGTTTTCAGTTTTTTCAACATGTCCATCTTTTCTTAAATAAGACTTTTCCTAAATTTTAGATTATTATAAAAATTTTCATCTTCGATTTCAAATTTCAAAAATTTTAACTTTTGAAAAACTTTACTACGGAAAATTTCGACGTTACCAAAAACTCTTGCCTATGCTTTTTTAAGTTCTTTTAAAACTTCTACTTAAATTTCGTTTATACTTTTTTTTAAATTTTGACTTTTTCGAAGAATTCTACTTTAAAAAAAAATAATAAAGATGTTTAATTTCCATTTTTTTAAAATTCGAATATTTCAAATTTTGACCTCTTATAGGATTTTGAGTTTTTTGAGCATTTCAAATTTTCTTTAAAATTTTTATTTTTATAGTTTACTTTTTGGAGAAATTTCGTCTGTTCTAAAATGTTTGATTTTATCGTAAGAACTCGACCTTTAAAATTTCACGATTTTTTTAAATAATTTCCACTTTTTTTTTTGAAATTTCTATCGATTTTCAAAAATTTGATTTGTTCTCTCAGTTTTTACTTTACTTGAAGATATTAACTTTTGAAAAATTCTACTTTTTTGGAAACTTTTGACCTTACTAATATTTTTTAAAATTATGTATATTTATTTTTTTTAAAAATCTTGTTTTTTCGCATAGACATTTTAATTTTTTTTCAAAATTTTTTTCTCAAAATGTCATATTTCTTTCCAATTTTTGCTTGATAAGTTTTTTGAAATTTTTTATTTTTTTAAAATGTTGACTTTCAAAATTTTGTTCTTTTTCATAATTTTCACTTTTATAAAAAATTCCAACTTTTTTGCAAATTTTTATTTTTAGAAAATGTCGATTTTAAAAATTGACTTCTCAAAATTTAGACTTTTTTTTGAAAGTTATGTCTTATTTTCGTAATTTCGACTTTTGCTCTAAATTTCTAAAAAAAATTTAATATTTCGCTTTTTATTTTAAGTCTGAACCCTTTCTTAAATTCCGTCTTGGTTTCATAATTTTTACATTTTTAAGTAGCCACTTTTTTGAACTTTGAAATTTCAATTCTCGAATTTTCGACCTTTTAAAAGTCTTAAAAGTTTTGAATTTTTTAAAATTCTACTCTTTTTTTAAATTTTGACTTGCTTGAAATTTTTGAATTTTCTTTTTCTTTCAACCTTTGAAAATTTTGTCTTGTGAAGCCAACATTTAATTTTCACGTTTCTCCTGAAATTTTGACTGTAAGCTTGAATTTTTAACTTTTTGAAATAATAACTGTTTTCTCGTTTATCGGATCCCGATTTGTCCATCTTTTATCTCAAAAGACATTTTTCAAATTTCGATTCTTTTTCAAAATTTCTAGTTAAGTCTCGAAAGTAATATGAATTGTAAAATGTAAACTAAAAATTTTGACAAAAAACGAAAATTTCGAGAAAACACTAGACATATATGAAAAAACCATCAAACTATTTTAAGGTTTTTCCTTTTTATTAAGATCAATTTTACCTCAAAATTTTGCTTTTTTCTAAACATTTTTTAGTTAGCACTGAAGTTTTATCTATATTTTTCTTAATTTTCCTCAAACGACGTCTTTATTTTTTCTTCTTCTGTTTGCGAAATTGAGACTGGATTGATGAGACGTGATTGATGACTTTTTTTTTAAATTTCAAGAAGCTTATTTTGAATATTTGGCAGTTTTATTTCTACTAATTTCTATTTTATTTAAATTTTAAATTATTTCAGCAAAGTCACGAGTTTAAGTTTGAAATTTTGTCTGTAAAGAGTTCTGCACTTTTTCGTAAATCGTAATTTTAATTTTGTAATTTCGAGAAATTTTTTATACACTTCGGAATTTTATTTCATTTTTAGCTTACACTTTTAACAAGAATTGTAAAAAAAATTCTGAATTAAAAAAAATCATTAAAATTTGAAGAAGAGCCGCACTTAACTCATCAAAGAGCTGCATTTGCCCACCTTTGACCGATGTAGAAAAGCGATGTTTAAAAATTTTTAATTATTGAATGGCTCAAATTATATTTTAATTTAGCTGCTTATGCCGCCCCCTTAAGGTGCAGCCTGATGCGGTTGCCTCTTTGCATTATAGCACGGTATGACCCTAGTGGAATAATGCTATTTTGTTTAAAACGAAATATCTAATCGGCTCTTAGAAGTGGCTAGAATATCCAATTAATAAGAGATAATTTAAAAACTTCTACTTTGTAAAGTTAAAATTATAGTTGAAAAAGAGAACATTGCTGATGAACATTAGCTTAGTGCCAAAATTTTGACCACCAGCTTTAATATGGATCTATTTTAAGTGAATATTTTAAGTGAATACATAAAAATATGAAAGTGTTTTACTTCAAACGAAAGATCTGTTTAGCTCTTTGATGCTCTAACATCCCCAAAATGTCCATATGAAGATAAAATATTACTGATGAGCTTTCCTTTTTCATTGAAATTTGAGCACCAAGTGATTCTTAAGATGGATTTATGGTACCCGGATATGGACGTCTTTGAAGGCGATCCGCTGTTTACTTTAAAATTAAGTTTCTTATTAGTCTCTAGCATAACCATTCAACTAGTAGCTTAAAAAATGTCCACAGCAAGACAAAGTTATAATGGAAAAAGAAAATATTACTGAAGAACTTTCCTTTTTCATTGAAATTTTGATCACCAAAGGCATCGGTGAGTATTAAAAATGATCGGTTTTGATTAAATGCAAAAGATTACCACGAAGATATCCTATACAGCTTTAGACGAAGCATCTCATCAGTTCTTAGGTGTCAGTCGATCAAGTACCAAGTATAAAAATAATTTTTTGTGGAAAACTAAGATATTATTGATGAATTTTAGTTTCTTACTGAAATTTTAATTTCCAAGAGCATTTTTGAGTTTTTGAAGTGGATTGACACTGAAAACACAAAATCTTGACAACATATTACTGATTTATTCAATGGAGGACTAAATGTTGAAAGCACTCTTTCTAGACAAATACTGTATGGCCAGTTCAAATTATTTTTGATGACTAAAAAAAAAGATTATGTGCATTCGTGCGCTCCTCCTTGTACCTCGTGCCCCTAGGCACGTGCCTAATTTGCCTTATAGATAATCCGCCACTGCTTTGCATGGTTTTCAAAGAAGATAGTGTAATTAGTCTACTACTAAAATTTTAGATAACTGAATGCATTTGGTTATAAAATTAGATACTGCGTTTTAATGATAAAGATAAGATTCGTTGTGTGTTCAATTCTATTCTCGATAAAATATTCTAAAAATTATTTATAAATAGATGCAATAATGCCTAATAAAAAAATAAGCTTTTAATATAAGGGCAACTCGACTTTGAAATAAGTGATGTATTACGAGTGGTTCTATGTCATAAAGATAATTTGTTTTAGTAAATTTAGATTTTAATTATGCGGTCGGAACAAACAACTAAATAACTCGTGTAGATTTTACATTAAATGGAAAATTCTCCGTGTTTTCAGCGTGAGCAAACAAGCAGACATCACATTAATTATAATAATAATCGTTCAACCTAAATACTAATTTCCTGGCCAAAATAAGTTTACCGCATCAAAATTTTAACATCTTCGTTGAACCGGTTCTATCTAAGTTCATCATTATAAATTTTTAATGTGATAACGGCAATTAAGCGATTACAGTCGCCCCCCTACGCCGTTTGTTTCGTCATTGATAACTCGACAGCATTGCGATACCTTTTGACAGTATTCCGTCTATTTTGTTTTTTTGAACGGTGAGTCGCGTTCGGGCATCAAATAATTCGGCTAGAGTGTTTGTGTTATGTGAGAGTGGTAATTGGCGTTTCCTGGAGATTATTGGATTAAGGAGTCCACATTTCGAGTGAGTTCTAACACTCTATTTCAATTAGTTCGGATGCAGCTGTATTTGTTGTAGATAAGATTTCAAAACATCTAAGGTGTTTGATAAGTCTGGGATACTTTCATAGTTGTTAAGAAATAACAACTTAAAAATTGTTTTGTAACGTGAATGTTTTTGGAATTACCATTCAAATTAGAAATTTTGGAAGTAAAAAAAATACAAATTTAAGATCTCTGGTTAGCAAAGACAAATTTCAAAATATTAGAAGATTTAGACCTTTAAAAACTGATGCCTGTTTTTCTTTTGATCATTTCATTGCTTTAAGAGGCTGTAAATTTGAATTCGGTATGAATTTGCAGATCAGTGCAAAATGCATCCCAAATGCATCGAGATCGATATTTTTTGTGATGAAAATGATGTTGCTTGCAATAGCACCAAAAAGGAGCAAAGTTCAGGCCAAAACAGCTGATACAAATCACACAACACGAATCAAAATTGCATATTTGTCACATCACATGCAGTGAATGGTATTTCAAGGAATCTCATCAGAGATCAGAGATGATTTGTGTAATGGAATCACCCTTGGGATAACTCTACAAGTGTGGGTGTGGATTTGTGCTCAATTTGAAAAAGATGCAGCCTCTTTAAGCCGTGTTGTTGCTATAGATGAAACTTGGATACATTTCGGTGACCTAGAAACAAAGCAGCAGTCGATGGAATGGAGATACTGTAGTTCTCGTAGGCCTAAGGAGTGTCGTGTTCAAAGATCTGCTGGACAAGTTCTTGCATTAGTTTTTTGAGATTGTCATGGATTACCTAATCATGACCGATTATTAGAGACCGGATTATATGCATTTGCATATGCAAAGGCATATTCAATCCATTTTTACTGGTTATTGCATATTTCACCTAAAATCTAATGATGATGCCTATTTTCGTTATATTTACAATATTTTTCAGTGGCTAAAACTAAATCTATTCAGTTAATGAATAAAACTGGCCAGATCAACTTCGCATTGCTAGGCGTAGGCCCGCGGTAACTTGAATTAAATTTTGAAAACATTTTAAAAAATCGCCCACGCTCTGAAATGTTGGGTCTTTTGTGACTTTTTCAGAAAGGAACCAAACCACAAATTCTGAAATATTGATCTTTAGCACATAGCTCAGAACAGTTATAACATTTGCTGAAAAAAAAAGACCAAACCTCATTTTAGTACCTAGCAACCAAACAACCAATCAAATTAACGAATTGGGTAGGTACGTAACCTGCAAAATGCTCCCAAGTGCTGTCTGTGGTTGCTTTCTACAAAATAAAACGTATTAACTTTTTTTTTATTTTATTATATTATTAAATATAATAAATAATACATTAACATATGCTCTGGGTGGGCATTTACTCTCCTTGCTTAAAGCAGTCGATCCAAAACTTATGGTCAAAGTATGCTGTTCCAGAAATTACCATTTTTCTTCAAAATTTGTCGTTTTCTTGAAATTTTGAAATTCAATCTAAATATTGATTTTTTTCTCAATACTCCTCTTTTTCCTCAAAATTTGTCGTTTTATTTTAAAATTTGAATTCACTATTAAAATTTGACTTCTGGTTTATCAAAAAATATTTTGAATTTTTATCTCAATATTTTTTTTTCCTTCTAAATTTTCATTCCTCAAAATTCGACTTTTTTTGAAAATTTCCACTTTTTTTAAAATTCAAATTCTTGCGAATTTCGTAGTGTTTATCAAATTTGCCTTTTCCTCAAAAATTGGACGATCTTTTGATAAAAAATAGAAACTTTGACAAAACTTTTTGGAAATTCTGAATTTTTCTAAAAGGGCCAAAATTCTAAAAAGACTCCTTGTAAATTTCACACTTTTCGAGATTTTTTTCAATCCAATTTCCTTAAAAGTTCCAACTTGTTTCTCAAAATGTTGATATTTATCTCAATACTGGATATTTTCTGACGTCAGACAGAGGCACTTTTTCCCTCTGACTTAAGCAGTCAAGAAAAAATAAATATTCAACCGAAAAATTTTAACTTTTTCTTAAAATTGGCATATTTTTTTCAAAATTTAACAAAAGTGTAGACTGAGATATTTCGAATTTCTGCTAATTTCGACGTTTTCCTTGAAATGTTGCTCTTGTTCTCGAATTTTTTTTCATAATTCAATTTTGTTTTTAGAAATTCTAATTGTATTTCTCGAAATTCATATTTTTTTCAATAATTCAGATTTTTCAAAATTCTTTTTTTTTTTTGTTAACCTCTGTCCTGAAAACTTGACTTTCTATACGAAACTTTAATTTTTTCTCAGAATTTGTCTGTTTCTCGAAATTTTGATTCTTTCTTTTTTAAAATTCGCCTTTCTCTTTATTCATAAAACTTGACTTTTTTTAAATTTGACTTTCTCTCAAAATTTTCTTCTCAATTTCAAGGTTTTTCTCGAAATTCCGTTATTTGTCTTAACATTAGATTCTTCTTGAAAATTTTCTTCCTGGCTAGAATGAGAACTCTCAGATATTTTCATTATTTGCTTAAAATTTTGTCTTTTTCTTAAAATTTTCATATTTATTTCAAATTTTGTATATAATATTTCTTCAAAATTAGTCTTTTTTTTAAATTTCGATCTTTTATTTGAATTTTCTATCTTTTTAAAGTTTATTTGTGGAAATTTAAATTTTTTTTTCTTAAAATTCGTCTTTTTCAAGAAATTTCAACATTTTTGTTAAAACTGTCTTTTTGAAATTTCTCCTTTTATGATTATGTCAATCTCAATTTTTTTACAAAATTCTTCTTTTTCTCAAAATTTCGATTTTTTTTGTTCAAAATTCGTCTTTTTCGTAAAAAAATATTCTCAAAATTTGACTATTTTTTTCAAAATTTAATTTTCTGTAGGAAATTTTTATTGCTTTCTTGAAGTTTCCCCTTTTTGCTCGAAACACGTATTTTTCGCGATTTTTTCAATTCGTTTCATTCGTTCTCAAATTTGGATATTTTTTTAAAATTGATTTTCTTTGGAAAATTTTGAGGGTCGACCGTCGAAATTTCCACTGTTTTTCTCGAAATGTCGCCTTGTTTTAGAAATTCCGTTATTTTAGGTTTTTTTTCTAAAAACTTCGATATTTTAAAATCTCATTGTTTCGAAATTTTGACTAAATTTCTAAAGTTTCTGGAAATTTAGACTTTCGGTTTTAATCTCAAACTTCTGATTTTTAGTATTTTCATTCAAAAACCTTATTTTTTTGAGATCTCTTCATTTTTCTTAAAATTGCATATCTGCATGCATGCATATTTCAAGCTTTTTATACTGCATATAATCCGGTCTCTAATGATTATCTATATGAGGGTAAAATAATAACTGACGATTAATATTTGATGACAATGACAACTCTTTGAGAAAAAATTAAGGAGGAAAGATGCGGAAAGTTGTCCAAAGGTGTTTTGTCTTTAGAGAACAATGTCCCTGCACAAAAATCGCAAGTTGTCATGTAAACAATTCGTGATTTGGGGTTCGAATTACAGGAATACCCCCTTTATTCATTAGATCTGACTTCGTTCGACTATCAACTCTTTCCTCAACTGAAAAAAAGTTTACAAGGTCGTAAATTTTCGTCCAATGAAGAGGTGATACAAACTATGGAGCCTGCTTTGCAGAGTAAGATAAAACTTTTTTTCAAAGGTCTATTGGCGTTGCGTGTCATAAATTATTGAATTAAGAAGAGAATATGTTGAATACTGTTAAATAATTAATGTTTGCTTCTATAGAAGGCTAAGAATTAAAGGTAGCCCTCGTGCAACGACTTATATTTTTCGTTGAATATGGACAAGGCCACGGACCAAAAATCTCTAAAAGGCCAACCAAATTACCCCCCAATGGTCCATAAAAATACAAGAAGTAGCCAATTATATTCAGCTGAGAGGACTTTTTTCTAGAAAGTTCGATTTTTATTTTAAAATTTGTGCTTCTCGAAATTTTGAATTTTTTTCAGAATCCGTATTTTTAAATTTTAAATTTAACTTTTATTTCAAAACCAAACTTTGTCTAGGAAATTTCGATACTTATCTAAATTTCGACTCTTTCCTTAATTTCAGCTTCTTGAAATGTTGATTTTTTCTTGAAATTTCAGTTTTCCTCTAAAAATTCAGCTTTTTTCGACATTTTTTCACTTTTCCTAAAAATTCGACAATTTTAAATCCAAATTTACGAAAACGATTTTTTTCCTATAAGCAATTTTCCAGAAATGTTGACATTTATTTTAGAACTGAACCTTTTTATATTTCCGGAAATTTTAGTTTTCGTCCTTTTTTTTATCGGAATTTCGACTTTTTCTCAAAGTTTTCTTTTTGGAGTCTGGTTCTACTCGAACAAGTCCCCTTTTTTCTTTAAATTTAATTTTTCCTGCGAAATTTCATTCAGGTTCGGTCTTTTTCTAGAAGGTTAAGACCTAAATTCATTTTTTTCTACAATTTTCCCATTTTCAAAATTTCGAATTATTTCTCAAAATTGGACATTTTTTATCAAAACTTGACATTCTACTAAAAAATTCGACTTTTTTTTTTAGAATGTTAAGTCTTAACTCAAGATCTCGACAGGAATTCGTCTCTTACCTTTTCCTAAAATTTGACTCTCAGAAATGTCATATTTTAAGTCCGACTATATTTTTTTAAATTCGACTTTTTTAAATACTTTTTGCCTGGCTCGACATTTTGATTTGTTATTAAAATTCGTCTTTTTCGAAATTTTGAATTTATTCCCAAAATTGGAGTTTTGTTTTTAAAGTTTCTATAGAAAATTTTAATTTTTTTGCAAGATCTTGAATTTTGGCTGAATATTTCGATTTTTTTAAATTTAAAATTCGTCTTTTACCCTTTCTTAAAATTTGACTTTTTATGAAAAATTTCATCTGCTAATTCTAAATTTAATTTTTTTTAAATTGTCTATTTTTAAAGAAAATTTGCCATTTTATTTAAAATTCAACTTTTTTAAGTTTTTTTCAAAATTCAATTTTTCATAATTTTGACTTTTCAAATATCAACAGATTTTTTTCTCAAAATTTGACCTTCCATCTATCTGATTCTTTTCTCAAATGTCAACTTTTTCAGAATTCGTGTTTTTCTTTCCTTTCTTTTACTTAAAAATTTAACATTTTCTCTTCCTAGAAATTCCTCTCTGTAAATTATTTTATTTTGACGAAAATTAACAAGGTACATGAAAATTTTTTTTGAAAAGGTTCAAATAAATATTTCTTGAACATTTCGATTTTTTCAATGATTTTCAAGGTTACATCTAAATTTAAATAAAGAGATGAAAATTATCAAAAAAATTTTGGAAATTTTGACTCTTGTCGAAAAATATCTTATTGATGTGTTCTCAGCGGAAACAAGTCACACTGTAAACACTTTTTAGAAATTTTCGGTTTTTCTGGGAATTCCGTTCTTTTCAAACTTATTCTTTTAAACTAAATTTATTTACTTCTTTCCCAAAACTTCGATTCTTTTTCTAAGAATTTCGACCATAATCTAGACATGTCAAATTTTCCACAGATTTTGAAAGTAGAAGTGAAAAATTGGTTTTCTAGAATTTTTGTCAAAAGTTCAACTTTAATTCAAGTATTCCGACGATTACCTCGAAAACCTGACTTTAAATTTCAACATTTAACCTATTTTTGTCATCTCATAACTTAAGATTTTTCTCAAACTAAACCATGTATAAGGTTACAGTACATTTAAAATTTTTGTGTTTAGTAAAATTTCAAAAATAAATTTCTCAAAACAGGTACAATTAATATTCCTCTATTATCTGACATTTCGACGACACTTCCATTTTGTTCTAGAAAAGTTTCAAAAAAAATTCCAAGGAAAACACAATAGAATATTCTCATATTTTAATTGAAAGCAGAAATTTTAAAATTAATGTCGAAAAGATAGGTAACTTGAAATGATAACTTATTTCAGAAAAGGTTTAGTTTAAACTCCAATTATTAATACATATTTACCCAAAAATTTTGATTTTTTTGTGGAAATTACGACTGTGTTCTCAAGATTTTGATCTTAATCGCAAAACTTCAATTTTTTCTTTCCATTTTTTTATTTTATAAATAGAAATTTCTTTTTGCTAAAATATTTCAACTTTTTTTAATAGGTAGCGTTTGTTTACTTTAATTTCAAAATCCTAACTTTTTTCTTTTACATCGAGTTTAAATTTTCATCCTTTTTATCGAAAAGTTGGATTAAAATTTAATTTTTTTTAATAAAGCTCAAGTTTTTCTTAAAATTTCAACTTTGTTTTAACCTTTTAGATAAAATTAATAATTACCTACTTTTCATAAAATGGCAACTTTAAAACGAAAATTTCGACTACTTTTCTCGAAAATTTATCGTTAATCCTGAATTTTTTTCGGAAAACTTGAATTTTAAAGTTGAAATTATTATGTTTTATCCATGTTTTGTTAATATTTTAATATTTCTATTGTATATAAAAATCTTAAATTTTAGTTCATTTTACGAGGCTAAATTAAATATGAACCGGAATTTATTTTTAAAAATTTATTGGTGTAAGATACATACAATGTGGAATAGTCAAATGGAATAAATTTCGTATCTAAATTAATCTACAAAATGAAAAATCTCGAGACACGTCAATTTTAGATTATAAAATGACATCATCAGCTGTGAATATTTACATTTTATCCCTAGATGCAACCCTCTTCGAGTGACAGTGGCAACCCCTAAATTTTCAAACTGAAAGTAGAGACTTGTTATACCTCATTTGAAAGATCTTTTCGTTTTCTATTCAAAAATGTTATGGTTGCCATATTTATTTCAAAAATTAACAGTAAAAAAATATGAAACTCATATTTTCATTTCATAAAATAAACAACAAACCATACTTAATGTAGGAGATGTTCAAAATAGGCAGCTGCGTCGAGGGGTTTGGTTTTATACACTGTACTTTTCACATAATTCCATAACAAAAGTCCAGAGGCGTCAGATCTGGTAATCGTGGCGGCAATTCTATCGTAATTCGTCTCCCTATCCACCGATTTGGAAATGTAAAATCGATATATTGCCGGACTTTAACTTGGTAGTGTGGTGGTGGTCCATCTTGCTGGAACCATATTACATTAGCTGGAACGTGAGGATTTTCTTGAGCTGGATATAAGTTTTCCAAAGCTGGTACAATGCTGTTTTGAAATAATGCTAAATAATTATTACCATTTAAATTTCTATTAATGAAAAATGGACCAATGACATGATGTCCAATAATCCCTGCGCAAACAATAATTTTTTCAGGGTTCTGTGTATGCAATTCTCTTATCCAGTGGGGATTTTCACTAGCCCAATAGCGACAGTTTTGGCGATTTACATGACCGTGACGAGTAAAACTGGACTCGTCAGAAAACAATATGTTTTCTATTTGGATGACATTATTATCTAATCTTTGCATCATTTGATCACAAAAATAAGTTCTTCTATTAAAATTGTCTTGACATGGTGTCAGTTTATAGGGATGCATTTTATTTTCTTTCAGTACACGAATAATCGAGGAACGACTAACGTTCAGTGCTGCAGCTACTTGTCGACTTAAAGAATGTGGGTTTTCTTGAAACTCATCCATTATTTCCAATTTGGTATCATTAGTTAATGCATTGGAGGGTTCTTTTTTAACTTTCGTACATGCTCATGTTCATGAAAATGCTTTGCGATTTTACTAATTTTACCTTGGGATATGGGCGGTAAATCAGCAAATTTTTGTTTAAATAGACGAGCTACTTCGGCCTGTGATCTTGCTCTATCTCCATAACCGATCATTTGTAAAATTTTTATTTTATGCATTTCTGTTAAGTGACGCATATTAAATTTTCAAAATGTACAAAAAGATAACTGAAGCACGATACTGACCTCTGTTTAATTCTCTTACAGTTTTAGGGTAAAAACATAGTGGAGCCGTTCATCTCGCCGTTCATCCCGACTTTCATCTCGCCGGGCAGCTTGCTGCGCATCGAATCTAGATGCTGGAGAACATAGTGAAGAAGTTCACTTGAAACTGATCACTGTAGTCGTTAGTCAGTTTTATTGTAACTGAGTGGTAGTCAACATGTTCACAGATATGAATATGAATAAAATGTAGAAATATATAATTTAGTTGATGCTTTTCTACCACTTACTTTTATGGCATCTTTTCGTAACTCCAGGAGAGGGTAATACTGGTCAACGAGAGAAAGGTATCCTTAAAATTATAAAAATTTAATAGTTCTGTGAAGCTCATAAAAAAAGAAAGAAATTTAGATCAGGGCGCCGACAACCCAAGGGCCGGCCCTGAAACCGGGGTAGCAAATATATTGTCTCTTAGAATATTACTGGTAATTACAGAAGGGTTTGTACATAACATCATTTACAGAAATTAAGAACGATTATTTGCCTCAAACAGGTATAAACAACAAATAATTTTTAAATACAATTATCTCAAATAACTTGAAGTATATAAACATTGAGTGAAAATTATTATATATAAAATTTTGTAAGATATTTATAACAAATAACAATAGAACTTGTTGTTGCATATCACGATAGTAAATATAGGGGCTGTAGCAGCGCCCCTTGGGCATATTATTCATAAATTGTTAATTACGTAAATAATGAATTTATAAGTTACTTTTGGACCCGACTGTATATCAAATCTTAGTTTTTTGACTAAAGAACAATTTTAATTTAAAATGTAATAATCATTTTTCGTAGAATGTTAATTTTGCTGCTTCTTTACAAATTCAAAGGCAGCTTTTTATAACTGCTGGTTTACAAGACAACTGCTTAAAGCATTATACACTCGTGGTCAAAGTGTCTTGAGCGAACCAATCACAGAATGAGTTTCAGGCAACTGCATCCCCGAAAACAAACTATTTTGTTCGTCTAGTAGTGGCGAATTGCGCGGCGAGATGCGTGGCTTTGTGAACTGCCTGAGTATGTTTGTACTCATATAATTCTACAGAATTAAATTAACATCGCTGAGCGGCGAGATGAACGTCGAGATGCACGGCGAGATGAACGGCTCCACTATGTTTTTACCCTTAGAAAGTTACTGGGATGTTTTCGACAAAAAGTACAATTGACTTTGATAAGGTTGATAAGTTTTTATGTTTCCAATTTTACAAAATCAAAAAAGGATATCGAAATTGTTTTTGGTCCCTTTATGGTTATCGAGGACGAACCGGACGAGTCGCTATTAGTTATTATTGTATGAAATTTCATTACGTTGAAAAATTATTTTTTTATGGTTTATTTTTTAAATAAATGCAGCAACCATGACATTTTTGAATAGAAAATGAAAAGATCTTTCAAATGAGGTAAACCAAGCCCTACTTCCAATTAAAAAGTTTAGGGGTTGAAACGGTAACTCGAACTGCATCTAGGAATGGAATTTCTTTGATGCAGGATGTCATCTTAAAATTTAAAATTGACCTGTCTTGGGATTTTTCATAAATATGTACAATAACCGAGATATTGAATTTATTCCATTTGGCTGATCCACACTGTGTAAATGGCATTCTCGAAAGAGAGTAGTCTAGCTTCCAGACAATTTCGTATTACAGAGATGTGAATTTAATTGCAATTTTATTATGGGGTTGAAATAACTATAAAAGATTGAACCGATGGTGCTTAAATTGTTTGGAGGCGCTTTGCTATCACAAGAAAGCTATTTATTACCATTTAAAACTCTTCTAAATAATTATGCATTAAAATAATCGTCTGCAATGTATAATTAATGCAGTCTGAAAAATTGAGTTCTCTAAAATAATAACATTCACAAAATTCACAGTATCCAATAGTTAATCGACTACAGACTACGTACAAATCTACGATCAAGAATCAAGTGATTGTATGTAGTATATCTGATTGTAGTATGAGTAAAGTGTATTGGTAAATTATTTGAAGTATTAGTGTTTGTGAAGTGAATATTGGGACATGGAAACAGACAGAAGTTCTGGAGGTCTTGGTGGTTCATTCAATTAACTAATTTCATTGAGAAAGCGAAGAACATTCCTTGGACACTCTAACTGTTCTTACTAGACCACTAGTTCTGCAGTGTGGCACATACATCGCGTGAGCAACTTTATTCTAAACATTCTCTACAACTTGAGTCAGACTGCGGATTAATGATTTTCTGTTGTTACTAATTTTACATATCGCAGTGGAACCTAAAGTTGCATTGGGTATCTTATTTTGTCTTGGGTAGTACCTTCAACGTAATAAGAAAGTTTTGGAGTCCTTACGTAATGCATGAGTCTCTCTAAAAATGAACTGAAAAATTTAAATAACCGCGTTGTAATATAAAAAGTGCATGGAATAAAACCTAAAATTTTTAGATTGTATTTTCAACTTTTCACCTGCTTTTAAGAATATAACATTAAATTCGGAATCTATTTTTAATCTCACCTCTAAATTTTTCAGAAAAATGTTTGAGTCTGAAATTTAAATTTTTGAATTAAAGGAAGTAAAAATTGCCAAAAAAAATTTCAAGATTTCTAAAAAAGTTTCAAAAGCTATTTCTTGCATGTTTCAAGAAGTATGGATTTTTTTTAAATCTCGTTCATGTGCGGTTAGCCTAACTTGTTGTATATTTCGCAGATGACTCAACTTCAACATGCTCTTCTGTTCCACCATGGATCAACCGATCAGGACTATCACTTTTGATGGGCAATGGGTGGAACTTAGGAAACCGCCAAAGGAAGAGAGCGAAAATGATAAAACGATTTCGAAAATTTCCATTAAACAAGTTCTACGAAACAGCTTCCGAAAATCCTTCAGTAGATGCAAAAGCTTGGGACAAAGCACAGGTTAGTGTTGATTCACAGATAAAAAACTTCTAGGTAATGTTTGACATCAGCCATTTATCTTAACAAAGCTAATTAATGATGTTGGTAAGAGCATCACAAAATCTTTAGCCATTTTCTTCGTTTAGTTACCAAGTAATTTTGAGGCAAATATGAAAGAAAGCAAACTTGAACGAAAATTCTGAAACAGAAGAGGACAATTTATAAACGGAAAACAATATTTTTTTTGGAAATTTCGGGAGTAATATCTCTCAGAATGTCAATTTTTTGAAAATGTTAGGATTTCTGTCAAAATTTTAGCACAAAAGTGTAATGTTTCGACATTTTTTCTTTATAAAAATTTGGGATTTTTGTCGAAGAGCATCTTCTTCTTAAAACTCTTATTTTTTTTGGGCCAAAATTAGTATTTTTTTTCTTAAAATTATATCAAAACTTTAATAGTAGAAGAAAAACTTTTAATAAAAATAATATTTTTTTTGAAATTTGTAGAAAAATACTTTTTGGAAATCTTAACTTTAGATTAAAGAGAGATTTGCCTTTTTCTAAAAATGTCCTATTTTACCTCAAAATTTGACATTTTCTGTTTTTTGTTTGGACTTTTTATATCCTAAATTCTTTTTTTCCTAAAATTCCGAATTTTTTCCAAAATTAGTTGGTTTTCTTTTTAATTGTAGCAAAATTTTAGTACAAAAGGAAAAATTTTGAAGAAAATGTTTAGGAAAAATATTTCTCTGGAATCTCAATTTTTTGTATCGAGATTTCAAAATAACGTCAAAATTTAAATAAAGTCATAAATTCGGCTTTTTCTAAAAACTTTGCATTTTATCCTCGATATTTTGTTTTAAAGTCGAAATTTCAGAAAAATTGAAATTCCTATTTTAGGTTTGCATTAAAAAAAAGATTAAAATTGGTGAAAAAAACCTGAAATTTTTTCAAAGGGTGTCAAATTTTTTAAAAAAATTTCCATTTTATTTTCAGATCTTCCACGCCAATCTCTTAAAATTAAAACCCAAAATTTTCAGATTTTGAATAAAATGCAAATTTGTCAAATAGTGCAAGAATCCGAAATTGAATCGTATTATATTGAATCGTATCGTATTGTATTCGAATCATATCGAAACTCTTTTCCAATTTTCAGTTTTGAAGGAAAATCTGAATAAAAAAATCGTAAACTTGGAATTTCCACATTTTCAAAAAAGTAGAATTTTTTGAAAGACTAAATTTTGAAGAAAAACTAAAATTATAAA
The DNA here is from genome assembly GCA_028583605.1 of Dastarcus helophoroides. Classification (NCBI taxonomy): domain Eukaryota; kingdom Metazoa; phylum Arthropoda; class Insecta; order Coleoptera; family Bothrideridae; genus Dastarcus; species Dastarcus helophoroides. The sequence continues at coordinate 6,694,074 of CM053327.1, read as the reverse complement.
AAAATTTGAAAGGTTTTAAATTGCTCAAAATTTTGAAAAGTTAAAATTCTGGTCAAATTAAATTTTTCGAAAAAAAAAACGAAAATTTGAAAAATGCGAACTTTAAAAGTCAAAATTATAAAAAAAAACAAGCATAATGTGAAAAGGAGTAGAGATTTTGGAAAAACCAAGATTTGCGAAAAACATATTGAAAAATTGAAGATAAGGCGTCAGAATTTTAAACAATGTCAAAATTTTCCTAGTAAGTTAAAATTTCCAGAAAAAAACTGAGGTTTTAAAAATTATGAGTATTTAAAAAAAAATCCAAATCGACAATTTAAAATATTTTAAAAAGGAAAAGAGTGGCGAAATTTTGGAGAAAATTCGTAATTTTGAAAAAAGTTGAAATTTCGAATTAAAACTTTCAATTTTCATATTACCGTTGACTTAAAAGATAATAATAAAACTTTTGAACTTGAACTGGAAAGTTTCAGAAAGAGATAGAAATTTCGACAAACTTGAAATTTATTGAAACATTTCTTGAAATTTGTGGTTTACAAAATTAAATTTAAAAAATAGAGTTTTTTAAGTACAAATTTTCACGAAAATAGAAAATTTATTAAGATGATTTATAGCTTAAAATACCATTTCAAAAAAAAACGGTCTACACTTCGAATTTCATCTCGAAACGAAAGATATTGTGATTTTGGACAAAATGAAATTTTTGAAAAAGTTTAAACTTTAGAAAAAAAGACAAAATTTTCAAAAAAAGTTGAAATTTAAAAAAGACAAAAACTCAAATTTAAATATTTAAAAAAAAAGGTTAAAATTTTGAAAACAATAAGAATTTTCAACAAAAAGTTAAAATTTTCGAAAATATCGTAATTTTGAATAGTGTAAAAATTTTCAAGGAAAATTAAAATTTCCAAGATTTTTAAAAAGCAAACGAAATTCTAAAAAAAATTTCAACACAATTGACATTTTAAAAATTTGAACATTTAAAGAATTTTTTTAGCAAATTTTTAATTTTCAAAAATGTTAAAATCTTGGAAATAAGTGGAATATTTCAAAAATAGTCAAGATTTTGGAAAAAAAGATGGAGATTTTAATAAACTGAAAAATATTTGGTCAAATTTTCAAAGTAAAACGAATTTTTTTAAAAGTCTTCGTATTGAAGAAATCCGAAAACTATTAAAAAAGTTCATAGAATGATTAAAATTTTGAAGTTAAAATTTTCGAAAAAATCAAAATTTTGGATAGCTGAAATTTTGAATAAAGTGGAACATTTTTTAGAAAATCGAAAATTTTAGTTGGAAATTAAAAAATATAAAAATTTTGGAACATTTTTGAAGTTTCCAAATAAAGTCAACATTTTTATATAAAACTGTCGACATTTTGAAAAACTTTTTAAAATGAAATGAAACAAAAAATTTAAATAGTTGAAAATTTCAAAACATTTGATATTAAAAAAGTTTCCCAATTCAAAAAAATAAGAAATGAAATTCTCCAAAATAATGGAATTTTGAAGAAACTTGAAAAATTCAAGAAAATGTAGTGTGAAAAAACTCATAATTTTGAAAAGTAATAGCTAAAAACTAACAGTCAACATTTTTAAGAATAACCAAATTGTTTTATAGTTTAAAAAATATAGAAATTTTCAAAAAAATTTAAATTTAGGAAAAAAATGAAATTTTGAAAAGAATTCAAACATGACATTTTCGAATAAACTGAGAATTTTCAAACACCAAAATTTTGAAAATATAACAAAATCTTAAAAAAAAATTTGGAGAACTCAAAATTTTTAAAAAAAGTAAAATTTTGAAAAATAATTGCTCGAAAATTTTTTGAAATAAGTCAAAATTTTTCGAGAAGTATCGACCTTTTTCTGGAAATTTAAACTTTTTTGTGAATATCGATTTTCTGATATATTTACTTTTTTCAAAATATTTAGGAAAGTATCGAAATTTTGAAAAAAGTAAATTTTTTAGAAAGAGTTTGTATTCTCAAAAAGCTTAAATTTCGAAAAAGAGATTAAAGCAGGAACATGAAGAAATTTTCAAAAAAAATTCGAAAAATGTCGAAATTATTAGAAAGTGTCAAATTTTGTAAAAATCGAATTATTCAAAAAGTATATTTTCAAGAAAGACGAAATTTTCTAAAATATTCAAAACTTTTAAAAAGGTGAAATTCTTCAAAAAAAAAAATTCGGAACTTTGTGACGTCACGAAGTTTATGACTCGTCTCGCCCTTGTCACACGATGTCACACTATATTGACCCCCTTACTCCCTCTTAATCTGAGAAATAACAACGCGTCTGATGTCTCATCATCAAATCTTTTAGTTTAAGATACAAGATTTTTATTACATGCCAATCCCAAAGAACTGCTGCTTGTTTGGAATAAAACTTCTTCTATTTTATGTTAAAATGATAGACAAGTATTGTTAAAGACATTGACATTGAGCATTTTGATAGGTGCAGTCTATTTTACAACTTTTTTAAAATGATGTCAATCTCGAAAATCCTGGGATCGAAAAAACTTCATCCCGAAAATTTTGAGATCAAAAAGCAATCGGGATCCCAGGATCCCGAAATTCAGAACCCCGGGATCAAATCCTCTAGTTTAGCCGTTCTTATGTTAATAAGATCCATGAATCACAAACTCCTACTTTTGAAGGCAGCAAGGTAAATATCCAGAAAGTTCAAATTTTGCAAAGAATCTATTAGAAACGCAACATAAACTTATAAGCGCGAACACAGTAGAAGTATATATTTGCAATAATACTAAGAAAATTTAATTTCTTGGAAGCCTTAGAAATTCAGAAATATTTACAATCGAGACAATTTACACTTATGAACGAGCAGCTTAATCTTCTGGACACACCTTTAATTGAAACTTTGGATGAGAATTCAGATTAGACGGAATTTTCCTAGGATTCAGTGATCCATGGAGTTTGTTAGCATGACAACGGCTAAACAAACTACTGATATAACCACCGACGATGCTGAAAAGCCAAACCAGGTCCGGTCGCAGCAAATATTTATAGAAACATTGTGGAATTTTTATATCTCTTTATTAGTTAAAATGTTGAAGAATTCCACATAGTAGAGATAAAAAATGTCAATTAATTCTAAATTTGACTTTTCAAATCGTTTTCTTTTTTAAAGGTTTAGAAATTTCAAAAAAAAGTGGAAATTTTCAAATTATAGCTGAAATACCAAAAAATAACTGTATTTGATCCGAAAGTTAACATTTTGAACAAAAGTAAACAACTTTTAATTTAAACTAAAAACATGTTAAGAAAACACAAAACTTATAAAAAGAATTATCGAATTATTTACTTTAATAAATTTAAGTGACAAATTTTCGAGAAAAATTCCCACTATAAAACATCGAAATTTTGGGATTGAACTCAAAATTTCTTGCCAAAAGGTAGAGATCTTGAAACAAAAATTAAATTATTTATTGAAAAATTTGTTTTCAAACATTTACCTTAGGCAAAAGGTCAAATATTTAAAAATTTATCAAAGTTCCGAATTAACTACCTATCCTAGCATTTTCAAATTGGGAAATCTGTACAAAATTTTATAAATTTCTAGTTTTTCTTAAAATCTCAAACTTTTGGCTCCATATTTTGTGTTAACTCCAATTTTCTTCAGAAATTTGGAGTTTCTTTTGACATTTAATTTTTATATAATTTAAATTTAGGCTTGGAATTTGAAAACTCGTTAATCGACGTTTTTTTAAATCTATATTTAAATATATAATATGTATATTTAAAGTTAAAGTCAAAATTTCAAGTAAAAAGGTGAAGATTTCGGAATGGGCTTCATTTACTAAAAAAATAATTTTTCAGAATTTCGAAATGTTCGTTTTTTATTGAAACTTCTACTCCAAATTCAAGGATAAATCGGGAATTTTAAGGATTATTTTACATAAATAAATGGAGTTTTTTTGAAATATCGAGTTTTTTCTGAAAATTCGGAGTTTAAATCTAAAACTTCATTTTAATGTTTCGACTTAAAACTTGAAATGTAAGTTTTTTTTTTAGAAATTTTGACTTGATTTCTAAAAATATAGACCTTTATTCAGAAATTGGAAGGTTGGAAATTCTAAATGTCAAACTTTTCCACAAAATGGTTGTTGAAACTCGGCTTTTTTGAATAATTTCACATTTTCTTTGTAGTTTGGTTTTCGTTGTTAATTTTTTTAAAATCAAAATTTCTCGAATGCTTTAAAAAGACTTTTTTTTTCTATAAATTTGGATGCTTTTATTAAACATGTCAGTTTCGCCGCCATGAATTTGAAAAATAGAGTGATAAGAGGTTTTTTATTTTGTAATGTCAAAAAAAAACTTAAAATCAAATCATACCTACCTTTTTCCTTACAAATACTTTTTTTTCCTCTTTCAAAAGATGAGATACGCTATTCTGCCCAGAAAAAGTTGGAAACACTACCTCCCGAAGTTCTATTAGATTTTTCAATATTTTCTTTACACATACGTGATCTAAACAGGTCAAAAACTCATAGGGCTTAAAGGACTCTTCCATAACCTATAGGGCATTTATAGGACATCTCTATTATAAAAGAATTGAAAATGATTCAGTTTATAACAATTCTAGAAAATAATTCAAACTCACTCTCAAGTGGTTGGATACCGTTTAAGATCAAAATTTATCAAAGAAATAAAAAACGTATTTGAATTATTTAAATTTTTGGATAAATTGCATGTTGCACGTGACAGTATACAGGTGGACCCTAAGTAATGGTACACAGAGCAAGAGAGGATTTTTCGTATAAAAATAATGTGATTTGGCTATATTTACCTTATATCAAAAGTTGATAACAGAGAGACAGGATGTGAAAGTTAAAAAAAATGTCAATTTTTTCGTATAACTATTGAATAAATTGTAATATAGGCACGAAATTTGGCACAAGCTAGCATATTACCAATAGCTGATAGGGGGTGTTACCTGCACTACCCTGCATGATTCTAAATTATTTGTGTACCCACTTGTATTTATTTTGAATAGATAGTTTTATTTCTCCATATTTTTTACGTAAAAAAGGTAAACTTTCTAAAAGTTGATAAGGAGCAACGGTTTCCAAGATATTTGCCTCTAAATTTTGAAATGCCTTCGTTTTAAATTATTAGATATTAAATTTTCGAACTAGGCCTGAAAAAAGTAATAGAGTAATTTATGTCAAATATTACTTTGCTGATAATATTATCACCTAACTTTTTAAAATCTCAATAAAAAATACAAAAAATTAAGACATAATTTATTTTCTAACATAGACATGTAAGATATGATCTCTAAGTCCATACAAGAAAATTTTAATAGTCTGGGTGGTTAAAGCAGATATTTCGATATGAATTCCATAACCAGAATTCCAACCAAATTTTTAATTGTTTACAATCCCTTTACATTAAAAAGGTAATTTCTGGCATACTTATTTAAAAAAATAAATTTTGTTTTGGTATTTTGTTTAAATTTGCTTTAGAAATTTAAATAATATGTATAATAATAATGTCAATAGAGTAATATTTGCTATAAACTATTTTAGAGTCAGTTTTATTACTTTTATTTTAAAACCTCCTACGAAAAATTTGCATTTACATAACTTAAAATAAACGTACGGCAAACTTTGAAGGCAAATATCTTGAAAGCAGTTGCTTGTATCAACCTTCAGAAAGTTTACATTTTTTACGTGAAAAATGCAGATAAATAAAAATACCTATTTAAAAAAGTTATGATGCTTTAGAACAATACAGGGTAGCGCAGGTGGCGCCCCCTATGAGCTACTGGCAATCTGTTAGCAAATTAGAATTTATCAACCAAAGAAACCCCCCTATGCCAAATTTTTTATCTACATTGAAATGTGGTCATCAGTTACTCAAAAAAAATCAATTTTTTTTTATTTATTTATTTTTTGAGCGCGATTTGGATTTTTTCTCGAAGCATCTAGATATCATTCTCAACTAAGTGACAATTTTGGAATAAAATAAACTGAAATTCGTAAAAGGTACGCTTGTTGATTAGAATCCTGGTAATTAAAATTACCATTTCTTATCAATTTTTTTTTCATATTGAAATGTAGTTTTCCTTCGATGTTCTTAAAGTTTGCGCCTTAATGTAACTTAATTAAATACTCACATGTTGGAAGCTAAGCGACTGGACCTAGAAAGGTTTGATATGGTTTATTTAGTAAACATTCATATTTATAAATAAAATAGGTCAAACAGTTGCGATATCTAATCGTTTAAAGATTACCAGTGGCACCATTTTGAATCGTTAAATCTTGTATTTTGGGTGTACAACGATCCCACATTATCCTCCAAAAACTCGTAGAGATAAACCTGATACAAAAATGAAATATTCATTAATTTATCTTAATTGTATTATTCAGAATTTAGAAACACTTCTATGTGTATTTCAGGGAATCAACCCGAATTCATCATCAGCAAGATAAAAAAGCTTAGAGTCGTTTCGTTTCCATTGGCCAAAGCGTAAGTAAATATAAAGTAATTTTATCAATAATTTAGGATCGTACTATATATATATATTTATTTGCTTTCTTCAGTAAATTTCCTTTAAAGCTAGTCTTTACGAGTTAGAGCCCTGTGGGCTTTCGGCGAAACAAACTTGTATACAGGACAAATAAGATTTATTAAACAATTTAAAGGAACTGAAACCTTCCGCCTCCTTTTTAATGAAACGTATAAGGAAATTAAAAAAAAAAACTTTCAGTTCCACTTCCACCTGTTATTGAACAGGGATTGATAAATTACGGCAGTATTATATGCTGAATAACGGTTGATTGGGAGACGGGAAAGAGACGCTCGTGTCTGGTTCGGAAGCCACGTCGGACGATATTGATTCGGATCCTTTATCCTTTCGGCACCGCTTCAAGGGAGGTAGAGGGCAGCACCGGTTGCCGATTAGTTCCTGAGAGTGATCCTGGAGATCGACCTTGGCCACGTGCCCCGTCTAGGCCTGTGAGCCAGACTTAGCGTTTCTATCAGTAGAAGTTTTTAATCATAAATGCCAGTCAAGGCGATCCATCTCGTGTTTGCAATAAATTTGTCTGTTTAAATATGCATCACATCGTGGGTTTATTACTGCCGGGTTCTTGAAGAAACCGTTAAGGACAGATAACTGGACTGGGAAGTTTTAATAATAAATATGTGCAACTTGTTTACTTCTGTTGTTGCGAAAAAATCCGATAAATATGATAAATTAGAGCCCTTGCAAAAGTTTGTTTTTTTGAAGTGAACACTTCTTTAGGCGAGCTAAATGACGAAAGAGAGAGGAAAATGGATGGAATTGACATATATGTAATCCAGATATATCGGTATTGCGTTACCAAAAAACGCTCTTTGAACTACTAGACGATTGCTCTACCACTGCGCTACTAAATTTAAATTGAATATGCCTAAATGTGTATACCATAATTGTTTAAATTATATCTCTCCCTAAGTGAAAATTGCCTATATTGGAAAAGAAAAAATGCTGGAAAAATTCTGGTAGGCCGACAAGCGTCAATTCGAAATGCGCTGTGCGAGACAACGGCAATAAAGACAAGAAAGGCGGACCTACGATATAACGGCTTTACTTATCTCCCTGCTAGTGACTTATTACTATTTACCGACTCTACTACCAACTCATTAATGTTTTTGTTTATATTTTTGATCTGTCAATTTTGGAGGTTATTTATTTTGTTATAAAATTGCTTTATCTTTGAGATTGGAATCTCGTACAGGTGACAATTACAAAGAAACGATCTAGATTATAAATTATAGAGAAGCCAACTGAAATCTAATGAATTAGAAACTTCAGGAAGGCAATTGTGGGGCCGCTGTGAACGTTTTTAAGGATGGACGAAAAATGTTTAGAGAATTTACTCAGTTTAATTGAAACCAGAAGGAGATATCCTACAATTATATGGGGTTTCAAGGAGAATTAATAACAGCTTGAAGACTTTTTCATTTTTTTTATAATCGAAGTTTAATGTATCCTATTCATGTTGCTGTGTGAACTATTCCTTTATTCATACAAGTTGTGTGTAAAACTGCCTGTGAAGTACTTGTTGATAGAAATATAAAGGTAAAATCGTTTTAATATTGCGCGTTATCGGTTCAAAGATTAATACGCCGTGAATTGTAATTACTTTATTTCCAAACTTATTCCGGAACACTACAATTATTATTCACTTGACCAACTAACTAATTAACTCACTAACACTGTTTAATTAACTAACATTGACTGACTGACTGAGGGAAAGACAACAGCGTATTTATACCCTTCCGGTTTTCTAGACTAAATCCATACAGATAAGGCTTATCGTTTTCGGAAATTTCTGGAGCGCTGATCTGCCGTTTAATTCATTATCGCGGCTGTTTCCCTTTATCAATTTTTTTAGAAAATTCCTTAATAAATTTTACAATTAGGTATATCTTGTGATATTTAAATTTTTTAAACTTAAGTAATTCTACACATTTTGCATATCGACTCATACAACAAACACTGTATTGGCAATATTGAGATAATTCAAATTAAAGTGTTTACATAATCAGGAAAAATCAGTACATTGAAAACATATTTTTTGAAATATCTTGAAATTTGCTATGCAAATATAAAATTTAGATAGTGTGACAGGTTTTTCAATATGCAGTAACTTGAAGTAGACAGGATTAAAGGTATAAAAACTAGAAATAATAATTTTAATTTACAAAATATGAAATTTTTATTTTTGATATTACAATTTGAAAATTAAAAAAAAACACTGTTATATCATAGTTTTAAGTTTTCACTTGTGTCAGTAGTCCCCATAACTAGTCCAATATTTTTTTAAATAAAATTCATGTTCTTATTTTTAAGTAAAACCTTAATTCGACATTTCGACTACAGAGTGAAACTCAAAAAAGATTAATTTCATAAATAAAGGGAAATGAAAATTTCAACAAAAAAATGACATTTTCACCAAATTTTCGACCTCAAACACGAAATTTCGAGAAAAACTAGAAGTTTTGAAAAAAAACAGAATCTGTTGAAAAAGTCGAAATTTGAAGTTTGTCGAAGAATAAAAAATATAAACATCAAAATTCGTGAATCTTACAAGAAAAGTTGAAGTTTCGAGATTAAAGTCGATATTTCGAAAAATAACAGTTCTAAAAAATAAGTATGAATTAAGAGAAGTCGCAATTTAACGATTTAAACACAAAAGTTTAAAAACAAAATCAAATGTTTTAGAAATCAAGCTTCCAAATTTCAAGTAGAAATTGCGAAATAAATAAAAATAAATATCGAAAAGCGTTAAATTTGGAATATTGACAAAAAGCTGAAAATTTCGATAAAAGACGAAATTTTGAAAAGAAAGTAAAACATTCGAGTATATCAATATTTTCTTTAAAAAAGAATAGTTTAAATTTTTTATTAAAAATGTGTAATTCAAAGCCGAAATTCGAGTGTAATTCTAAAATATTGAGAAAAAATTCGAAATTTTCTGATTAGTCGAAATTTCGAGTTGCTAATAAAAGTTTCAGGTAAAAAGTAACAACTGAAGGTGACAACTTGTGAAAAAAATTGACATTTGGAAAGCAACCAAAATTGGTAACAAATCTATTTAAAATTCAAAATTTTAGTCAAAAAAAAAATGAAATTTTAAAGCTTTGAGTCGAAATTTTGTGAAAAACAAAATCTGTGTTAAACTCGAAATTTTGAAAAAACAAAAATAGATTTTAAATTTAAAATTTCAAAAAACAAAAAACTTCCCCAAAAACTTTACGTGACTTTGAAATTACATGTCCTCGCGCTCACGCGTTCATGTGTCTTTAAATCTACGTGGCCTTGAAACCATGGGATTTTGAGATCGTGCAGCCTTGACAGTAGTCTTTGACCTCACGTGATTTTAAGCTCGTGTGATCTTAAACTCATATAACCTTAGTGGTTTTGCACTCACATGACTCTGAGATCAAATGATATTACACTCACGTAACTTTGACTTCACATTAGTCTTGAATTAAAATAAGCCTTGAGTTTACGCGACCTTGAACGTAACGTAGAGCTAATGTGACCTTGAATACACCCCACCTTGACCTCTTGCTAACGTAATCCTGAACTCACGTAACCTTGAGCTCACGCAATCTTGAGCATACATGATCTCGAGCTCATGTGATCATGAACTTATGCTGCCTTAACCTCACACGACCTCCCACTTAGGTAAGCTCGAACCCAGGTGACTCTGAGATCAGTGGCCTTGAGCTCACATGATCTTAAACTTAAATTAAGATCTCTGGAAATTAAAAATTAAAAAAAGACCGAGAACAATTTAGAACAATTTCGGAAATTGGGAGCTTCGGGAATAAAATCTAAGTGTAAATCCGCAGTTTCAGAAAAACAGGTGAATATCTGTAGAAGAGGTAACAGAAACATATGAAACCTTTAGAAATAAAAGTATAAACAATGTCAGCTTAAACTAATTGATTCATTGATTCATTGATTATGTGTTATTTACGATGTACTAAAATTTTCCTCATAAATTTTTAAGAAATAGTGACAAAAAACATGATGACCGCTAAAAATCGGTGTTCATAATTTTCTGCTAACTTTTTAGGAATGTTGCCTTTAAATTTAGATTTAATTTTCCCTTGTAAAGTTATCCTATAATAAAGAAATAAATGATTACATAATTTTTTTCAAATTATCAACTTAAAGTGAAAACGTTTTCTTTTTTTTAAAAGAAATTCTGGTTTTTCTGTTTCAACAAAAAACACTTTATTGAGAATTCGTTCAATTTTTGTCCAAGTTTTGACTTTTTCATAATTCCGAACCTAACCTCATAATTTTTATCTTTTCCCCTGGAATTTAATCTATTCGAAATTAGATCTTTTTCGAGAGATTTTTGTTTTATTTTCGAAAACTTGAAAAATTCAATTTTTTTCGCAAAAGTCTTACTTCATATTTTCAGTTTTTCCATTTTTAATATATACATAATCTGATTTTATCCCAACACTTATTTCATCATCCTTAATATTGAAATTACTGCATTGTTTTCGAAATTTGTTTAAAATTTTATTTATTATTATTCACTATTATCACTTATTGTAATTATTATTTATTGTTGTTTTTCATACTTTAATTCTATGTTTCATTTTTTTTGAAATTTCGATTTTTTTTCGATTTGGGTTCGAAATATCCATATTTTTTTTCTTTTTTCTACTATTTCGCCTTTAAATTTCAATTTCCAAGAAAATACTTTGTAAATTTTAAATTTTACTTGAAATTTTATCTTTTCTCTCAAAATTTCCGATTTAAACTTTTTTTTCTAAAATTTTATAATTTAAGCTCAAATTATTTTTTCTAAATTTAAAGTTTTTTGTTCAACGTTTGTGCTCAAAATTCTGATTAAGCAGAATAATCTTCCAGATGTGGCCCACGAAACCAGTTGAAATAACAACGACCAAACAAACTACTGGAATAACCTTCGACTGTAAAGCGAAACCGATTCGAAAACTCAAATTTATTGGTAAATATAGGTTATGAGTTATGAATATTAAACAATTTCACCATGTAAGGCTTAAAACTATCAATTATTGAATTAATAATCACTAGAGACCGGATTTTAGGCACAATCAAATAAGGTAAAAAGATGAACAAAACCTTAAATTAGGCAAAAACAAAAGGCATTAAAAAGACAATATACTTTTAAAAAGTCACTAATAGGTCGAAACCACAATCACCAAGAAAAGACAGGGTGGTAGGCAGAAATCTTTAAAAATAAACTTGAAATTTATAACAAAAACTAGTCGAAAAATAAACAATATTGAAAATGCAAACTTTCAATTAAGAGAAAAGAGTTTAAATTTCGAAATAACTGAAAGTTTATAAAAAATTTGCAAATTGAAATTTCAAAAATACATATAAGACCATAGCTTCCACCAAAGGAAGTTTTTAAGCGAACAACTAATAAAAAAAGGTGAAAATTAAAATTGAATTTTTGACAAAAAAAGTCGAAAGTATATTAAAATACAAATTTTCCTGAACTTTCGAGTTTACAATTGGAACTTGTTACAGAAGTGAAAATAAGAATTACGAAAGGCAAGTCATCATTTAAACGAAAAACAACCGAAAATTTATAACTATGTAAACTAAAAACTTCGAAAGTCAAAATTTCGGGATTAGTATCGAAATTTTAAAATAAAATCAAAATTCCTGAATCAAAATTAAGGATTTGAAGTAATAATTTTAAGAAAAGAGTGAAGTATTGAATTCGGCAGTTTAACAAAAAATCGACAAAAAAATAATAAAAACTGCCTCGAAATTTCAATAAAAAAACAATTTGAAAATAATGTCTAGCATAAACCTAAAACTTGAGGTTTCATATCCAAGTTTTAGCAAAATAATTAAAGGTTGAAAGCCTCAATTTTTAGTAAAAGACACTTCAAAAGGATCTACAATTTCAAAAGTATTTTTAATATTAAATTTCTTAATTTGAAGTCAAAATAAAAAAAAACAACAGTTTTCGTGTATAGAATAAAATATTTCGAGAAAATAGTCAAACATTTCAAGTTTAAGTTCAAAATTTTGCGAAAGAAGACTAAAGTTTGCAATTAAAGCCGAAACCTTGAGGGACCGTATCAAAATTAAGGAGTGTTCACTCGAAATTTTGACAAAAATTTAAATTTTCGGTTAGTTACTCAGGATATTTCCAAACCAAGAAATTTCTTAAATTTCGGGTTTATTTTCGAATTTCCACCATAAATCTTATAATTTTTACTTTAAACTCAAATATTTGTTTTTGGAATTTCATATGAAGCTTACACTTTCTAGAAAAAGTCAAAATTTTGAGAGTTAAAGTCGAATATTCGAGAAAAAAGCCATATTTCAGGTTAAGCTTGAATTTTTGCACACTTTTTTAAAATAAATTAAACTTTTTTTGAAATGTGTTATTGAAAATGTTATCAAAAATTTTAAATTTTACAGTCTAAAAATTTGAAGCTTAAACTCCGTCTTTGAAAAAAAAAAATTCTGTTATAAATTCGGAGTTTTACACAAAATCTGAGCATTTTTAAACTTCAGGATTTTTTCACAACTTTTCTCTAACCAGTTTATCTCGAAGTTGGGTACACCTAGTTTCATATTTCGATTGTGATTCCGAAAATTTGACTTTTTTCTCAAAAGTTCGACTTTAAAGTAAAAACTTCGAAAAAAAGTTTCACGTTTTAAATTCAACATTGAAATTTAGATCTTACCATTAGTTGCCAAATTTCGACTTTAATTAGGATTTTTTTTACTTTTAATCACGACATTAGGATTTATACTTTGAGAAAAACTTAATTTATAAATTTTTTGCAAATTCTCAAATTAAAAAATGCCAAAATTAAAGTCGAAATCATGAAAAAGAAACTAATTTTAATAACTTTGGTTTTTTTCTTTCAAATTCGCCACATTGGCAATGGCTTTTTAAAAATATTTTGACTTTTCTCTCTCGACATTTAAACTTTTTTTAAAATATTTTCACTGGGGATTTTAAAAAAACAATAAAGGGTTTTGCAAACTTCAAAATTTCTTCTCTAACTTTTGCTCCAAATGTTGAATTTTGATAGTTTTTAATTGATTCCATCTTTTTGAAATTTAGACATTTTTTGTAAAATTCTTAATTTAAATTTGCCTTCCAATTTTTATAGTTTAGCTTTTTTTGAAAATTTTAACTATCTTTAATAAATTATGGATTTTTTTTTCTCAAGATTTAGGCAGTAACTCGAGGTAATTTAGAAATTAAAAAACTGAAAATTTCTCCAGTTGACTTCAAATTTGTGTTTAATTAAAGAACTTTGTCCTTCGGGGGGCATTTTTGACACCCAAGTGCTCTTTGCAGGAGACAGTTGAAAGATAATTTTTTTAATTGTAGGAAAGTAATATCCTTCGGGAAATTTTCTCATTTTACCTGTACATCTGATCTTACTCAAAAATTCAAATAAATAGGTAGAGTAGTTCAACTGTTCTGCTCCCAATAGCACGCAAAACTTATAGGAGACTGAGTGGATCATAATCGTTGTTAAATTACATTTTTTAGAAATTTATGCTTGAAGTTTCTTGTTGGTATTAGGATGAATTAATTTCTATTCTATTGCTTTATTTTATTATGTACGAATGTATACATATTTCTGCCTAAACTTTTCAGAAGTGTAAATGTATTCGGGAAAATCGACAGAAAATAATAAATAGGCGCCAAACTTTTTGAAAATAGGTCTAAGTCATGTATGAGAAGGAAAAAAAACAGACGAAATCGAAATTTAGGCAATAACTCACGAAAAACGCCGAAAAAGGTGAAAAGTAGGATCATATGGTTTTACCTAAATTCCGGTCTCTAATAATCACCTAAAATGTTCGGTAACATTGACAATTAAAAAGTTGTAGGACCTCAATAATGTTTTCCTTTGTTTTCTTTTATGAAACACAATTTATACGTTTCTAAATTTAATTAACCTTTGGTTATTCTAACGAGTATTTTTTAATTGAAACTTTTTCGTACATCTGTGCTCAGCTGGTTATCCCTGGGGCATATCCCACGCGCTCAGTATAAAAGAGACTAAAATAACACGTTTTTCAATTAATCCATTGAAAAATGAGGCAACCACCTCGTTTAATAAAGTGCTTCATTCCCTTTCAACCCCCATTCTTTCATTCTCTACTACAAAAACACTTTTTATTAAATTATGGTACAATTAGGTAAACCATTCCCCGCTTTGGTATTTACTACCCCTACTTTGTGGAATTTTTTTATATTTGTAACATGTCCACATATTAACATGAATACTAAACGCAGTTTTTTATATAGTTAGCTTTCGGCGGAAGAACACTTTTTTTCTTGAAATCACGCTTTTTTCGAAATTTTATCTTTTTTTTTATCGCACTTTTATCCGATATTTCCTAATTTTGTTGGACATTTGGCTTCCTTGAAAATCTGATATTTTTTAAATCCAAATTTCTAGAAATTGTGACTTATTTTTCAAAATTTGCCTTTTTAGCAACATTTTCGATTTTTATGTGAAGATTCAACTTCAAAATATTTCTGCTTTTGATTTTTGCTTATGTGGTACATTAGTGTTTTTGTCGATATTTCGAACCTTTTTTAATTCAGTAAAAAATTGGCTTGTAATATACAGGGTGGACCATAAGTAATTGTACACAGAGCAATGGTGGATTTTTCAAATAAAAATAATGTGATTTAGCTACATTTACCTTTTACCAAAAGTTGATATTAACAGAGATACAGGGTGTCAAAGTTGAAACAAAAATTTCGATTTTTTCGTATAATTATGGAATGAATTATAACAAAGACACGAAGTTTGGCACAAGAGAGTTTCTTAAGTCGACAAACTCTAATTTGCTAACATATTACCAATAGCTGATAGGGGGCGCTACCTGCGCTATCCTGCATAATTCTAAATCGTCATAACTTTTTTGTGCACCCACTTATATTAATTTTAATTGGGTTATTTTATTTCCCCATCTTTTCTACGTAAAAAAGATGTACTTTCTGAAAGTTGATACCAGCAACCGTTTCCAAGATATTTGCCTTTAAAGCTTGACGTGCCTTGGTTTTAAATTACTAAGATATTCGAAGTAGGCTTGAAAAAAAAGTAATCATAAGGCAACTTTGAAACTAATTTATGCCAAATATTACGTTACTGATAATATTATTACCCTAATTTTGAAAATCTCAATAAAGAAAATTCAAAAATGAAGACGTAATTTATTTTCTAACATAGAGATGTGAAATATGATCTCTGAGTCCGCACAAGAAAATTTTAATAGTCTGGGTGGTCAAAACAAATATGTGGAGATGAATTTTAATAAGGAACAGCCAAATTTTTAATTGTTTACAATCCCTTTACATGAAAAAGGTCATTTCCCACATGCTTATTTTTGAAAATAAATTTTGTTTTGGTATTTTATTTAAATTTGCTTTAGAAATTTAAAGAATATGTGTAATAATAATGTCAGTAGAGTAATATTTGATATAAACTATTTTAGAGTCAGTTTTATTACTTTTATTTTGAAACCTATTGCGAAAAATTTACATTTATATAACTTAAAATAGACGTACGGCAAACTTTGAAGGCAAATATCTTGAAAACGGTTGCTTGTATCAACATTTAGAAGGTATACCTTTACAAAAATACAAAAATATCTATTTAAAATAGGTGTACATGAAGGCACAAAAAAGTTATAATGCTTTAGAATAATACAAGGTAGCGCAGGTGGCGCCCCCTATGAGTTACTGACAGTCTGTTAGCAAATTAGAATTTCTTTACCAAATGGTAAAGAAAACTCTCCTATACCAATTTTCTTGTCTATAGTGCAATGTGTTCATCAGTTATGTAAAAAAATCCGAATTTTTTTTCAACTTTGACACTCTGTTAATATCAACTTTTGGTATAAGGTAAATGTGGCTAAATCACGTTATTTTTATACGGAAAATCTATTCTTGCTCTGTGTATCATTACTTATGGTCCAGCCTGTATAATACATTTTTCAAAGTTCGCCCTTTATCTGAAAATTTAAAAGTTTTCTCCAAATTCGAATTTGTTAACTTGGTCTTGTTCTCGAAATTTTAATGAATTCTTAAAATGAATCTTTTTTTTTTTAATTTTTACTTCCTTATCAAAATACGACTTTTATTCCAAACTTTGGCTTTTTAATGAGAAATCCAATTTTTTCTCAAAGCTTTAATTATTTCAACTTTGGTAAAATTTTTATTATTTGTTTTATCCTGAAATGTTGACTTTTATCTCATAGATAAATTTTGGTTTTAGAAATTACAGTTTCGAGTCGAAACTCGTCTTTTTTTTTCAAACGTTTAACTTTATCTTCTCACAGATTCAAATTTTATTAGACAGGGTAAAAATTTCTCCCTAAATTTAGATTTTTGTTAATATTTAACCTTTATATTCCTCGAAATCTCGTTTTTTCGTCAGCATTTCGATTTTTGCTCTCAATATTTATCTGCTAGTTCGATTTTATTCTCAAAATTTGATTTTTCTTGAGAAAATTCGTCGTTTTTTAAAGCGTCGTATTTGTTTTTAAAATACAGAGATTTTATTTAATTCCGCTATTTTTAAATTGATATTTTTCTTGAATTTTCAAAATTTCAATGTATTCTCAAACTGCGTCTTTTTTTAATCTCGACTTCTTCCGGAAATTCGAATTTTTTCTCAATATTTGACTTTGTATTGGGAAAATCAATATTTCTTAAAAGGTTAATTTTTTACTTAAAATTATGCATATAGTGTGTCTCACCGGAAATCGATATCTGACAAAGTACTCATCTAAAAGATTTGAAAATTTAACAACTTAGCAAAGTCAACGAGGCCATTACAACTAAAATATTCAAAAAGTTGTAATTTTTCTGCTTATACCGGAAGTTGACACAAACTTCGTTATTTTGAATAAGACACCCCACTTTGTATAATAAACATTGTTCTTAAAATTTATGGTTTTTAAGATAATGGGGTTTTCATAAAAAATTTGAGAGATTCGAGGCTTTTTAGACGCTCATCACTCGGGGTTTTAAGATTTCAGGAAAAAAAGGGAAATGAGAATAATATTGAACACTCAAAACTTTAAATCTTTATCTTAGCTGAGAACTTCCATCATTGTTATCTTCGTCCCTAGGCACTGGGCATACCAGAGACTAAATAGACTGAACGTAACACGGTAAGCAGTGAAGCCAGTTGAAAGCCTGGCTAAAGCCTAGCTCCATCCAGCTCGCAACGCCCTCTTATTATTTGACAGACCTTTGCGAAGATAACATCGGTTTTTTTTAAAGAAAATTGGCTGTAAATATGGGGAAGTGTATTGTGGATCATTGTTGAAACCTCAGTGGAGACATTAGTGAAGGAAAATCAAGAGTTTCATTCTTTGGGTAGGTAAAAATAAAATATATAAATATTCAATTATCGGCGTGAGCGCGTCGCCTATTCACTGCAATCATAACGTGTTTACAGCACCGGCTTAACAATATTGTACACAGGCGTCGCGTATTGAAAGAAAATTATTTTACTATTAAACCAAGATGTCTTTGAAAATAGTTCTCCTGAACTTTTACCAAAAAGCACTTATAAAAATTATCCTATTGGTCCAAAAGCCCCTAATTCTAAAGTTTCATCTAAATCGTTAGAACCGTTACGCGGCAAGTTTCGTATTTATAAATTTTACTTAATCCGACCATATCAAAGAGTAGTGGAATGCACCTCCCCACTTCCCCGGATTTTAGCTTCAACTGTACGCATGAGACAACATTGAAACGTTCAGTCTATTTAGTCTCTGGGGCATACCTACTTTTACAACTTGACTTCCTTTAGGAGACAAAAGAGGGGGTATAAGTTTAGTATGAGTTATTTGTTTTGCTACAGAACAATAAAGAACTCATATTATGCTTTATTATCTTTAAAAATCCTTGTTTATTAGAGATACAAAAGTAGCAATCATTGTAATGATCACTTGCAGATGGACTGGATGTCTTGTTTCCATTTAGCCCAGAGAGGAGATGAGCATATCATGATGCACAAAACAGTTGCTGAATGCATTCATTATCTTGCAATAAATACAAAATTTCCCCAAAAAGATTTTCAGATACTTATTTCCTTGAGTCTTCAGAATATACATGGTCTTTGGTTATAAATGCACCCCCCATTTATCTTTCTAAATCCGAGCGATACAAAAAATGTTGAATACAAAAGTTTCTAGACCCCTCTTAAATTTTTATTTGAAATAAGTTCGCCGTATGCAGGGTGTTACGTTTTTTCAGAATCAAAATCAACTTTAGTTTTTTTAAAGGCAATACCCCAATTATTTTTTCATTTTCGAATTCTCCTAAAAATTCCACATATGTTTGATGAAACATCCTATATCTACATTCAATTGTTTCCAAAATATTGTTATAAATCGCTAATATGATCTTGATTTTTCATAAATACTAGATATCTATAAGAAATGTTAAATATAAAAGTTTATAGAAATCCTTTAAATTTTTATTTCAATTAATTTTGTCATATAGAGAGTGTTTAGTTTTACATAGTACAAATCAATTTCGATTTTTTAAATAGAACATCCCAATTATGTTTTTATATTTGAACTACTTTGATAAGTCTACACGCACTTCATAAAACATAGCTTATTCTCAGATTAAAATGCTTCAAAAATGTGAGTTCAAAAATCGACAATTTTTCAATCTTAAAACAAAAAGCTACAAGTGTAACTCTGAAACCGTTTAGTATAGAAGAAATGAAACTTTCGTCTCCTTTTTAATTTATTATTGATATATTTTGAAATAAGCCAAATTTTTATGTTATTTCATTTTTTTTATTAAAGTTCGAATCAAAATGAACTCAGGATCATATTGAGGATTTACAGCTTTCGGAAACAGTTAAATTTAAATATGGGGTATGTTATATAAGATATAGGTGGAATTTTCAGGAGAATTCAAAAATGAAAAAAAAATTGGAATGTTCTATTTAAAAAACCAAATTAGGTTTGGGAGAAAAAGAAACACCCTATATATAGTTAAATTATTTCAAACAAATATTTAGGCAATTTTCAAAAATTTTTACATTTAACATTTCTTGTAGATACCTAATTATTAGTATAAAATTAAGATAACATTGATGATTTACAATTGTTAATTTTTCGGAAACAGTTGAATTTAAATATGGGTCTGGTATATAAAATATGTGTAGAATTTTCAGAAGAATTTGAAATTGAAAAAAGAAAGGGAATTTTATAAACTACGTTAGTCATCGACTCCTTGTGAATTGCGAATGAATGCTTTTTATGTGAAACATTATTAACACAGTTCCATAAATATTCCGATCGATTGAAAGAAAAGTGTGTATTTGAAAATGAGCAATTTTTTTTTATTTTTTGATTACAGCAAAAGAAAATTTGTAGTAAAAAAACTAAAAATGTTTTTATTTAGTTTATTGACTGGTTCATGGCTGATTTTTACCAACTTGTACTAATCATATTAAAATATAATCAGTTATTCATCAATTGTCAGCACCAATTTTTTGTAAAATGTTCCAAAGGCATAATAGAATTCAGGCCCGTAACCAGGGGGGGGGGGCTAGGGGGCTGCAGCCCCCCCGACATTTCTTGGCTTCACACTAGATAGAACTGAACTTTCCAGATGTGCGACCTTTTTAAAAACCATTTTTAATGGATCATTTTGTTTTCGTACTGAAATGCAAGGATGTTTTATTTTTCAAATTTGGCGCCATTTCTTATTATTAGAGACCGGATTTTAAGCACAATCAAGGAAGGTAAAAAGGTGAGCAAAATGTTAAATTAGGCAGAAATGAAAAGCTAAAGAAGACACCAAAAAGGTAAAATACTCTAAAAAAAAAAAAAGGGATTTACAGGCCAAAACGCACAATTAACAAAAAAAAACATTTTGATATCTCAGTCGAAATTAATAAAAATAATAGATTTTAGGTTATACTCAAGATATTCAGAAGGAGTATAATATTTTCAAATGAAGTTCTTAAAATTTCTCATTCTCGAATTTTCACCCTAAATGTTGAAATTTTTACCTTAAACTCATTCGATTTTTTTCCAATATTTTGACATTTAAATCTGAGATTTCGTTTCTAGGAAAATTTAAACTTTTCTTGAAATTTCTTTTTTTTGAAATTTCAGTCTTACTTTTTGAATTTTATTAAAATAATGTTGAATTTGAAAGTTTTTCAAGCTTAGACTCCCTATTTTGAAAAAAAATACAAATTTTGGGAAGAACTAGAAATTTATACAAGCGATTTCTCGAGATTTAACACTATATTTTGAGAAAAACTTGGATTTTGTAATAATACTTTTACAGTTTTAGAATTTAAAAAATTACGTTTTGAATTTTATTAAAATAATGTTGAATTTGCAAGTTTTTCAAGCTTAAACTCCCTATTTTGAATAAAAATTCAAATTTTGAGAAGAATTGGAAATTTATACAAGCGATTTTTCTAGATTTATCACCAAATTTGGAGAAAAACTTGAATTTTGTAATAATAGTTTTACAGTTTTGGAATTTAAAAATTTAAATTTTAAATGCGGTTTTTGAATAAAATTTTGAATGTTAGGCCCTTTACTAAAAAATCTAAATATCTTATAAGCCATTATTTTGAGAAGACATTTTTTAATAAGTTATTTTTATGAATTTCTTCTATAATTTTTCTAACATGACGATCGAACTTTAAAAAAATGTTTCAATGTCGATTCTTTTATAAATTTCGAGTTTTACAAAAAACTTGAGCATTTTTAAGTTGAAATATTTAGGAATTTTTTAATAGCTCTAACCCATCAGCCTAATTCGAAATATTTAATTTTTTCAAAAAGTTTTAACTTCATAATAGAAAATTTCGAAATTTTTTGTCATGAAGTTGATTTGTCGAAATATAGACTACGATTTCGAAAATTCGACTTTTTTCTCCAAAATTCGAATTCCAAGAGATAACTTCCAAAAAAATATTGAAATTTCTATCTTAGTTATCAAATTTCAACTTTAATTAAGAATTTATTGTACTTTTAATCACATTTCTATCTTAGTTATCAAATTTCAACTTTAATTAGGAATTTATTGTACTTTCAATCACTTTTAATTCATATTTTTAGAAAAACTTGATTTATAAAATTTTTACAACTTTTTACCACGAGTTTAAAAATGTCAAGATTAAAGTCGAAATTTTGAAAAAAAAATAAGCTTAATGATTTTAGTTTATTTTTCAAAATTTTTACATTAGCACTAATTCAAAATTCAGACTTCTTCAAAATATTTTGACTTTCTTTCTAGACATTGAATTTATAGAAAATCTCCTGGCCATTTTGAGAAAACACTAGAAGTTTCAGGAAATATTAAGGTTTATTTTTTAAATTTTGTTTTAAGACAAAATGTTGAGTGTTATTAGTTATTGTTAATAGATTTTATCTTTTAGAAATGAGTCATTTTTTTTAGAAAATTTTAACTTCAAACCTTTTTTTTTTCAAAAATTATCGCTTCTTTTTTCTTCGGATTTAGAGAGTAATTCTAAATGTCAACTTATTTCTAAAATTTCGAATTTAAAAAACTAAAAATTTCGAGTT
The DNA here is from genome assembly GCA_028583605.1 of Dastarcus helophoroides. Classification (NCBI taxonomy): domain Eukaryota; kingdom Metazoa; phylum Arthropoda; class Insecta; order Coleoptera; family Bothrideridae; genus Dastarcus; species Dastarcus helophoroides. The sequence continues at coordinate 6,671,960 of CM053327.1, read as the reverse complement.
CGAACAGGTCACATTAAGAATTAGCATATCGTAATTTTGTTCGAAAATTCAAAATTTTTTAAAATGGTAATATTTTCGGAAATGTTTAATAATGAATTCTGGTTATTTTTAAGTATAAACACGGTCGTAATTAAACTTTTTCTAGAACGAGTTTGTCCACTCTAATGTAGACTTTTCTAGACAAATTCCAAATTCAAAAAACTCAAGATTAAGTTCAGAACTTCGATATCAGACATTTTTCAAAAAAATTTTGACGAAACTCTCTAATAGAGAATTTGTTTTTAAAAGTTAACCAAATTTGCTTCCCATCAAATTTCCTTAACAAGCATTGCTCTGGTTTTTTCTTAAATATTTATATGATAGTTTATTATTGTTACTATTCTGGTTCTGCGGGTAATTTATAAATAAAATATTAGAACTGTTTATTTATGTAAAAATTATTTATATTTGTAAAGTATAGCTGTAATTAGAAACAATTTATTTTAAAAAATTCGAAAAAACAACAGTGTCGAGGAAGATTAGAACCAACTCCAGCAAGATGAAAGTCTGATAATCTCCTTACCTACTCAATTTCGCTTTGTGAATGGTCCTACGAACTTACAAGTACATAAACGAGGACTGAAACTTTGAAGCTTGTTGCTCGAAATCGACTGGCTAGTGCGCCTTTATATTCTAATATATTCTAAGAACTGAACATATATTATAATATAAAAATTATTCATCCCGATCTAAATTTCCAAAGTAGATCTTTCCCCTGTAAGTTGTAAAGGTGGTAGACGAATTATTATTTTAACGATGCAGAACACGTGACGACAGTAAGGATTTCCTGAAAAATATGACTGTCATTTTCTAAACTTCCGCACTTAGATATCTGAAATTGAAAGCTGCTGCTAGCAATCCTTCAAGGATTTCCTGTTCGGAAACCCACGCCAACTCCCGAGGAAAGGTGATGGTCATTCTTCACCATATTCTTAATATAAAAAAAAAACATAAACTCGTTTTTTGTACCAAAATGATTAATGTGTTATACAAACATAGGGTGGCTTCCCGCCCTTCTGGATCCGTGCAATGCCCTATCGACTCGTTCGCACGTTGCGGCATTGGTTGGTAGGGTCCTGGATTGCGCTCCTCTTGCTCCCGGAGTGGAAATATGGCGCTACCGTGCAGGGCACGAACCGTATCGGACGTAGCACGCGAACGATAAAAGCCCAGTCTTTGTGTCAATTTGCGTCGTGTTTGTGATTTTTGCAATCGAAAGACATCGAATATCCTTGTGCGTGTTTGTTTACGCATTGGCGCCGAAATTATTTCGTTGTCATCGTTGTTGAACCGACGTCGGACTTAGGGGTAAGTCAGCTGATCGAGCGAGATGTCAACCTTGAAAGGGCTAGGGTGTTTCTTTAATTCGCAGATTGTTTGAGTGGATTTATTGGCAGCATACATGACTTATAAATCACGGATTCTATTTTACGTTTTTTGAGAAAATTATGCATTTTATTCTAGGTATGGGTTCATGAAAATTCATATGACACTCGTCAAACTATTTGTAAATTCCTGTTGTTTTTTTTAAACATGACACCCTAATGCTCATGTCAACAATATCGTCGCATTGTTGCATCATAAATAGAGCCGTCGAGCAATCAGCCCTTCTTATGCAAACTTTATAATAACACCCCCCCTCCCCTCAAAGACAAGTAAAATCATCTATTTGGAACTTTTTCTGGATTTTTAATTTCTTTTATATTTTTTAATTGAATCTGAGAATCTAAAATTTAATTGGACTTAAAACAAAAATTCAGGAACTCTGTCTGTTTAGGCTTAGGTCGAAAAATTCAATGAAAGTCGAAATATTAAAAACATTGCACTTAAGCAACAAACACCGAAAAAAAAAATTAGAAATTCCTAAGAAAACCAAAATTTATAAAAAGCATCCTTTTGAATCTCTTTTCTCAAATCTTCAACTTTTTCCGAAAGAAATTTTTTCCTTATTTTTTATTCTGATTTTCATTTTAAAAGTTGTTTCTTTTTTTCAAAATATTAGCTTTTTTTGAAAATTTGGATAAAAATTGGAAACTTTTGACTTCATTTATCCAGTCATTAGTAGGGTAAAGCTCTGTAGCTCCTGCAGATTCTTCGTTAACAAAAAACTATTTTTGGTGCGAAGGTACATCAACAGAAGACACATATTCGTAAATTATTTTTTACTATACAGGGTGAACAGATACAGAGTGGCGCAGCGAAGTTAACTTTTTTTAAATGGAACATCCTATATATTTTTACATATTTGATTTTCCCACAAAATGCTAATTAAAATGGTATTAACAAGAGGGGTCTGTGATTAACAGTTTTTGAGATAATTAGAAAAATTATTAAAATTAAGCCTAAATTTCAAGCTTGCCTAAAATTCGGGAAACACCCAAATGATTTTATTTTTAGTGCAGATTATTTCAGAACATCCTTTTCTTAGATAATAATGTAATGTAATTGAAATAAGACTTGCAGTGTCATTAGCAAACACAAAATGACATTTTTCTCAAAAAAATCGAATAGCACACCCTGTAGATTATTTCCCATTTCTGTTAATTAACAGATAAGCTTTGCTTTAATATAAAAATTTGTGGCTAGATCTTATAGTTCGAGAGATATTTAAATTCATATTAAAAAAATTCGCATTTTCTAGATTTATTTTAATTAAATGTGTTATTTCTCATATTTTTTAGACCTTAACAAAAATAATGTTTTTAAAATGTACTAATTTAATTTACTGTTCTAATTTTAATCATATAAAATGTATATTTTCGAAAAAATGAACTCTTAAATAAAAAACATAATGGTTTAGATGCTACTTATTATCTATACTCAAATTCTATGCATCTAGGCTCTATGTTCTTTGCAGAGTTTACATTATTTAAACAAATAAGGTTAACAATAGTGCATGGTAGAACATTCGTTCATTCTAGTCAATTTTACGTTTGTTATGGCGAGGAAAATTATCAAAACAAACCCATTTCCCACAACGACAATAAAAAAATATTAATAAATATATTTTAAGCAGCATATTTTCAAAAAGTAAGTTAAACCTAATCAAGGTAAAGTACTCTAATAACAGTTGCGTATTTTACCTTAATTTGGTAAGATCGCAGTTGGAACGAGATATGTCGAATTCCTGGTTTTGTAAACTTTTTTCGAAATTATGCGGTAAAAAGTTTATTTATTAGTGTTGTTCATTAACGTTAAAAAATAAATTTCCAACAACTTCAATAAAAGATGCATTTTAAAAATTCAAATGTCGACAATTTTTATTTTTCAAATTTAAAGTTAAATAACCCTCAAACTATAAGAACCAGACCCACAAATTTTGATATTAAATCAACGCTTAGTCGCTGCTTAATAAACATGAAAAATAATATACAGGGTGTGATAGTTCAATTTGACAAAAATGTAATTTTGCGTTTGCTAGCCATCTTGTATAATATCAAATACTATTTAAATAAAATTACATTTATTTTCAAGAAAAGGACATACTATAATTATTTGCATAAAAAATAAATTGATTTGATTGTTTCTGGTCTTTCAAATGAGATTCAAAATTAGACTGAAATTTTATGATTTTTCTAAATATCTCAGAAAATATTAATCGCAGACCCCTTTTGTTTTATATTGTATTGATAAACATTTTGTATGGCATTTAAATATGTAATAATATACAGGATTTTCTATTTAAAGAAAGGCAACTTTAGTGCACCACCCTGTATAGTATTCATTAATTTTAAAATGTGCGCCTTGTAGTAATGTACCTTTGTATTAAAAAGATTTTTGTTACCAAAATAATTCGAGGAGCTACAGGGCGTTACCGTATTAATGATTCACCCTGTATACATTTCGCTTTCACCATAATTTCAGGCATAACCCTGAAAGTTTAAATTAAGACAAGAAGTGCTACTTTAAAGTTGATAATAAAAAAAATTGGTTTTGACTATTAATCTCAAAATTTTAATTGTTACCTGAAAATGTCGATTTTTGCAACATTTCGACTTAAATCTAAAAATTTTGACTTTATATTCAAAATTGCAGGAATAAAGTTAAAAGTCAAAGAAAATTGAACGATTTTCCCTAAAATATTCGAAATCTTAATAAAAAAATTCGGAATTAAAAAATATACATATATTAAAATAAAAAAATAAAAAAAATAAAAATTAAAGAAAACACTAGTAATTTTTAAAATTTTTGTTTTATTTTAAATTTTTGACAATATTATTGTTTCTTTCTGAAAAGAAAGAAATTTCCAATTATAATTCAGTGCTTTTTAAATTTTGACTTATATTTCTTAGCTTTAATAAAAAATATCGAATTTCCTCTCGAAATTTATTATATTTTGTAGATTTTTAAGAAACACAAAATTTTTCGAAAAATATCTAAATTAAGATTTCAAAGTCGAAATCCAGTGGAAAAAAATATGTATCAATGTTGAACTCCTTCCAACATTTCTAGTTTTTTTTTTAAATTGTTAGTCTTTTTCGTAACTCTCTAAATTTAAACTTGTAATTTTATTTGTTAAGCGTGTTTTTTGCTTCTTTCCACTTTCATGTCAACATTTCAAGTTCTTTTTGAGAAATTTGTTATTTTTCCAAACATTTCGAGATGGAACTATTAATTTTTACTTCTTTTTCTGAGATTTTATCTTGAACTTCCAAATTTCGACTTTTACAAATTTAAATTTCCAAAGAAATTTTGACAGACATTTACAGACATTTTTAATTTATAAAATTGTCGTCATTTCGATTTTTCTAAAAATTCTCAGTTTAGTTTTAATTTTTTTAGTTTATTCTTAAAAACAGAAGAAAGAAACCAGTATAAATTTCGAAAGAAGTGCAACAGAATTTTTGGATTTATTTCGACTTTTAACTTTTTCAATATTTTTTGTACAATTTTTGACTTGTTTTATACTTATAAATGACAAAATATTGCCTCTTCCAAAATTTTAAATTGAGATGGATATTTTTTGAAATCGTTCCTTCAATCAGCTTTATTCTTAACTTTCCACTTTTTTAACTACATTTGAACTTTTTCTTCATATTTCAATTTCTTTTGTATTCATAATCAAGGTTGCAGCCAAAATTTCGCGACGAAAACTGAAATATTAATTTTAAAGTAAAGTCATGTGCACTGCCGACAAAAGTAAAAACTTAAACTAGGAAATAACAGTGATTTTTTTATTTTTAAAGTAATTGTAGTATCAAAAATTAAAATTTCACAATTTATAAATTAAAATTAGTAACATTCGTATGATTTCCAGCGGAGGTTTAGACCCATCACGCAGATTTTTAATTCTATTATTCGACTTACTCATAGCTACATAACATTGCTAACATTACAGCATGTTGGTAACGAGTATTAGTGTGATGGCGAAGAAAACTACATTTTTTATTCCTATCAAGAATTGTTCCAGGCACCTAAAGAAATTCTCAATTAAAAAAAATAATTAAAACTAGTATAGGATCACTATTAAAAAAAACAATAGATAAAAGCACCACACAAAATATTACTTTCACTTCCCCTACTCCTTTGGCTTTTCCATTTAAGAAACTGTAAAATTCAACTTTTTTTTCAAATGTTGCTTTTTCTATTCCTTAAATTTAAAAACTTTAAAATTAAAAATAATGAGTTTTTTCAAGCATAAATTTATAATTCTGTCCCCAAAAATAATTTTGGGGAGAACCATAGGATGTTAATTTGGCGAGAAGAGGTCGGTGCCAGATTCTGTCGAAGGCCTTTGGGGATATCCAATGCCACAATCCAAGCCTCTCCATGTTTTTCCATAGCTTAATTACAGATATGAGTAACATATGCCAGTAGATCACCAGTTGAGCGTCGTTGTTTGAAATCGTGAGAATCTCGACGTTGATAACCTTTCCCATCACTTTAAATAAAATGGGCAACCAAGATATAGGGCGATAGCTGTTAACCAGATTCCTTTTTCCCTATTTGGGGATAGGCTGATAAGCAGATTTCCAGATGTTAGGGAATACACCTTTGCTGTAAAAGCGTGTGAAAAAATTGCTTGGGCAGGAGTCAACTCTGGAGCGCATTTCTTAAGAACAATAATGGAGATACCATCAAGGCCAGAAGTTTTCGATGTGTCGAGCTTGAGGAAAATCTTGCTGACTGTGCGTTGTCTGAAAACAACTTCAGGCATCGAAGTACCAATCTTAGGAAGAATAAGAAGTTCTGCGTTTCGAGAATCAAGGTTGGAATTTTCAGCAAATATTAAGAGTAACAGGTCACCCTTTTCCTTGGTAGTTGTCGCAATGTTGTCATCGTATAAAGGCGGAAAATTTGAAAATGTAAAATTCTTTCCAATCGACTTTGCAAATCCCTAAAAGCACCTGGAACCGTTCGGGCAGTTGATAAGCCTCTGGCGTATTTTACGATCGAAACGATTTGACATAACTTTGAAATATGACAGAATTAGCGCGGCGAGGCAATAAAAACAAATCAGTTTCGTCACTCTCTTACTTGGGGCTTTCTAATTTCCATTTAAAGATTTAGATATTAGCCTGGAAAAAATGTTATTTTAGGGAAAAAAGTCAGTATAGAATTAATTATTAGTATTAGTAACAAGATGATGAACAATTTTTGTTATCATATGTAACAGCTGTATCGAATATTTTAATTTTTGTCATATTTATAGATCTTTTGAGTCTGTCTATATCGATCAAAAAAAATCTTAAAAAAATGCCGAAATTTCCGAAAAATTCATTAATTTATGCAGAAGAAAAATTGTCGAATTTTAAAAGTTTTAACACAAAATTCGAAAAAAAAATTACATTTTGGGATGCAAGTCAAAATTAAAAAAAAACTTGAAATTTATAAAAGAAAATGTTCTCGAAATTGTTCATTTTAAACTTAATGAAAAAATTAATATTTGGAGGTTAAACTTGAACTCTTTCTCCCTAATATGTCGACTTCGAAATTTCAATTTTAATCTAGCCAAATAAAGAGGATGCTTCAGAAAGCGAGTTAGCGCCATATGTGCAAAAAATAAATTTTTCGATAACCTGACATTACTAAATGAGTCCTCGATTTTTATTCAGAGCGTCTTGTAATTTTGAATTATTGTAGATCATTTATCATTAAGATAGTATATCATCTATTATTCATCTCTCTCTTCTTAGCGAACCGAACTATCGTTCATTTAAATGAGGTTTTTTCATTGCTTATCTCTTCCTCCAATTTTAGTTGGCAAAAAAAGTTGGCTGAAAAGACATGAACATTTCGAAGAAAGCCCATTAAAATAAATCCGTTCATCTTACACGCTATGAATATTTCAAAATTTCTCATGGGTAAGGGACATCAGTTTCGTGAATAAATCCATCGTTTGAGCAAATCCAGTCTTTCAGGTGTAATGTATAAATCGATCAAACACTCACTTTTTTCGCGAACCGATTAAATGCATTTTACCTGACGCGCACGACATTTAAGTATAGTGATGGCTTATAGATATTTCATTCATCCCTTCTCCCCATTGAAAGCCGTCACCCATAATTCTTTATTAATCTCCTCCCACTCGCGAGCGACCGTTCTGGAAAGTTTCTCCGCAACGTTTGCAGTGGGCAACTTGCCTAAATCGATAACTTTCAGGCTCCGCTATACGCAAAACTTACAGAATTTTCCATTCCAGCATTAAAGGTCGATGATTAAAGATTTGTTTTTATCATTTGGGCCAATGCGTCAAACAGTTCAATATTTACCCTAATAAATTCCTGCCGACATGACATCGACTTCGTCAAGGATAACTGTGAATAATGCGGCCCCCGCGATCTTATCGTATTTGTCTTTTATTCTTGGGAAATTCGGTGCTTCCCATTAGTGGGAATTCGGTTTCCAAAATGACAATTTTAAATATTCATCCGATTTTAATTAAACAAAAGTGGGTGTACGATATTTCCGCAAACGTTGGTAAATTATTAACGGGATTCGTTATAGAAACATTTCACCCACGTTAAATACAGTTTAAATTGATGGTAGATATCCTTGTTTACCTAAAAAAGGAATCCAGTATATTTCCTTCCCTAATCTTTTTTGCTCTTTGATATTCCTTTTGTTTAACTGTCTCTTTTAAGAATAAGCATTTTATCGCATTATTCGTTTGACCAGGGTTTTAGGTGAAATAATAGTCAATTTTATAACAAAGGATAAAATTTAACCTAAGGCAAGTATTTTCCTAGACATCTTTTAGGAATATTGGGCGATTTTAAGACGAATTTAACTACTATCAAATTTATTAAATGTTTTAAAATTTTTTTGGTATTTTTTTCTTAAAATTTTATCTTTAATCCCAAAATTTTGCCTTTATTTCGAAATCACAAATTAAAATTTTAAAGTTCGACTTTATTTCTCTTCAATTAAAACTCAATTGTTTCACCTTACTGTTTTGTTTTAATTTCAGTACGTTTCTGAAACTGTTTCGAGTACACTAATACGTGCTAGTGTGTAACTTGGAATACATTCACTAAATCAAAGACAGTTTTTTTCGGAAATATGCTCGGACATGTCGATTAATATTTTAATTTGCGCTCTTTTTGATGTAGGAAAATTTTATACAGCATGTCCCAAATTTAAGATATGACGTCGTCGACAATTTTTTCAAATACCAACCCTATTTTTCATTGACTATTCCTAAAGTGTATATCAAGTTACACATGCCTACCAAATTTCATTTTTTATTTTTTCTCATTTAAAAAATATTTAACAAACATTAACTAATTTGAAAAATCAAGGAATCAAGAATCTTTCTTCAATAAATGTTCAAAATATTGTCCATTTACTAACTGACAATACACTAAACGGAACAGAAACTCGTTTTGAACATTTCTAATTACTTCGTGGGAAATTATTCTACCCTCCTGTCTTATTCGTGCTTTCAACTCATCAATATTTGCAGGTTTGATCTTAAAAATTTTGGTCTTCAAATACCCCCATAAGAAATAGTTCATAGGTGTTAGGTCCGGAGACCTGGATGTCCATTCAAAAGGTCCTCTTCTAGCAATCTTACCTGAAAATACATTATCCAGATACTCGCAGACAGGTCTTGTGAAATGTTGAAACCAGATGTTTCTATTCGGGACATCAGCTTCGACTGAATCAGGGAACAAAATAGCTAAATCAGGAATTAGCTCTTCCTGCAAGAATTCTAAATATCCTGCCCCATTGAGATTTCCTTGGAAGAAAATTGGTCCTATAACTCGATTACCAACAATCCCTACCCAAATATGGCCCTCCCTTATCCAGTGTGGGTTGTTGTGTGCCCAGTAACGACAATTTTACGTTTTAGATCACCATTTAACATAAATGTTGATTCATCTGAAAACAGGATATTTTCTAGGCTTAGACCATTTCTGTCCAGTAGATCCATCATTTGTTTGCAAAACTGGAGCCTTCTATCCGGATCATCTTCTAAGAGTTCATAGAGGATTGTCATTTTATAAGGATGAAATTTTTGCATTTTCAGAATTATTGCAACTAAAAACTGGCTAATTTCGAGTTCCCTACCTATCTGACTTGACATGAGGATTTTCTTGGACAGAGAGAGGTACATTAATTTTGACATCTTCATTAAGCGTATTTTGACGGGGATTACTTGTTTTTCTTAAATGCCCATTTTCCTGAAACTGTTTTTTAATCTTGCTTACGCTACTTTGCGATATGGGTGGTAAATCAGAATACTTCTTTCTGAATAAACAAATAATTTCATTTTGTGTTCTTGTTCTATCTCCGTAGCCAATCATTATTAAAATTTCAATCTTGTGGGTTTCAATTAAGTACAGAATTTTGGTCGATTTTTTAATAAATGTTGTTTCTCACTAAACGACAAACTAATAGCCTCTTCGATCAATACGACGCTACTCTACTTATTTGTTTTATTAACTTTTTTTGTAAGATTGTGATAAAACGTCAACTCAGTTTGACAAAAAATGTCAAACGGATACCTTCTGATACCTGAATTTTAAACTTTATAAATTAGTTACCAAATTTGTAAATAACTTTTAGATGACAAGGAATAAAAAATTGAAGTTTGGTACGCATGTGTAACTTCATATACCCTTTAAGAATAGTCAAGAAAAAAATAGGATTACCATTTGAAAAAATTGTCGAGTTAGTTAATATCCAAAATTGCTAAATAACATTTCTCCATTTTCTGTGTAAGTAAATGATTTGACAGTGACAACATCGTCATTTAACTTTAGGACATAGCCTTACCGCAACTTTGTAGTAGGACTCTTTTAATATATTAATCTGACAGCCTTATCTAACGCGATAGGGCGCTACTTTGCCATCCAATAGGGAGGGACTCGCTAAGAGGTAGTTATCAACGAATTTGAACAAAACATCATTCTGAAATCTAATACACGAACTCTTAAAAGCTGTGCATAGCTAATTAAATTTTCTATTACGTTTATCCAAAACAAATTGATTTATCAGTTTAACAAATTTAACAACTCTCTATAACTTTGGACAATTTATACTTGCAGTTGTAAATACAATTATCAAATTCCGCAGACAAAATCGCCGGCAGTATTTTCTTCTTTAAATTTTCTAAAAAATGTCGACGTTGCAAACAAGATTTTAATTTTTTTCTTAAAGTTTCGCCCCAAACATCACTAATTTGAATTTAAAAATCAAAATTTCGAGAAAAAAAGTAAAACAGACATTTTCTTTTTACTGCTTTTCAACTGAAATGTTCAATTTTTTCTCGAAACTGCTGACTGTAACGCAAACTTGTTTTTTAATCAATTTTAGCTAGAAATTTTCTAAACTCAATTCATTGACATTTAGTTTTTGTAAAATTTGGAAATTCTTTATAATTTTATCCTAAGATGTAGGCTTTAAAATAAAATTCGAATTTTTTAATTTAAAATTTAATAAATTATAATGCGGTTTCTGTTCTAAAATTATTCACAATTTCTCTCAAAATTTTCATCGTAAATAAAAAATTCAATTTTTATTTAAAATAGAAATTTGAAAATACAAGCTTTAACCTGGAACTTTTATTTTTTTTTACTGCGAGTGGAATATTTCAATTCTTATCAATATCCTAAATTTAAATGTCTAATTTTCAGTTTCTTGATTTGATGATGAAATTGAAATTTTTAAAAAATCAAAGTTTTCCAAGAGTCAAAATTTCGAGCAGAAATAGAAATACATTATTACAGAAGAGAAAGAATTTTAAAAAAAGTAGACATTTTGCAATGTTGAATTTTTCCTAAAAGTCGAAATTTTCAGAAAAAAAATGGAAATTTGAAAAAGGCCGAAATGTTAAAAGAGCCCAAATTCAACAAAAGAGCAATTTCCAAAAATAATTCAATAATATTCAAAAAAGTCGAATTAAAAAAAAATAGAAACGTTTATATGTTAAAAATCACAAAAAAGTCGGGAAAGTCAAAATTTTCAAAAAAAGCCAAAACATTCAGTTTCAATTTTCAATTTGAAAGTTTTGACAAAAAAATCAAAATTTTGATCAAAATGGAAATTTGCATAAAGGTGCAAATTTAAAAGTGTAGATTTTTTCCTAAGTTAAATTTACAGGGGAGTCAAATTTTCAAGAAACAGTCGAAAATTTTCACATTAATTTTGAAAAAAGTCGAAAAGTTAGTAAAATTGAGAAATGGAAGAAACCGGAGATTTTGAAAAAGTAATGACAAATATTTTTTAAATCGAAATTTTCAGAAGAAGTAGAAATTTGATGAAGGTTGAGATTTTGAAAGAGACGAAATTTTCGAAAAAAGACGTAATTTCCAAAAATAGCAAAAATGAAAAAGGTCAAAAATTACAAAAATAAATTTCGAGAAAGTTGAAATTTCCAATTTTAAATAATATTGGACTGAGTAGAAATCAAAATTTGGATTTTAAAGTTGAAATTTAAAAAAATCGATTGAAGAATTTTATCCACAAGTTAAAAATTTCAGTTTAAACTCGGAATTTAAAAAAAAACATCGAAATTCCTGCTTCAAATTTCAGAATTTTCGGAAATGTAAGTAAAAAATTCGGTATGCTAAATGGAAAATTTTCAGCAAAAGAAAAACTTAAATTTTTTAGAATAAAATATTAGAGTGCAAAGTTTAATCACAAGTGACATTTTACCTCTGATTTTTTTTAAATGGAAGTTCAGAGAAGCTTTTAAAATTTTGAAATGTGTTAGGCTTAATTGGAATTTCGGTGAAAAAGTCGAAATCTCTAGATGAAAATTCCGATTTCACATAAACATACATATCCAGAAATAGTGGAAACTTTGAAAGATGAAAATGGCAAAAAAAATTAAATGAACAATTTTTTTGGAATTTCAAATTCAAAATTAAAGGTTCTGGAAAGCTAACAGTAATATATTTTAGGTTTATGCTCGAAATTGCGAGAAAAAAACTCAGAATTTATACGACAAAATTTCGAAAGCTTAGTAATTTCAGAAAAAGGTCGAAATTTTGAGTTAAATTCTAGATTTAAAGAAGTCATAGTTTTAAGGGTCTTTCTCACATCAAAAAAAGTCAAAACTTCATATTTAAACTCGACTTATTAAGAAAAAAGTAACAGATTTCAAGCTTAAATTGAATTTTATTAATTCAAATCGATTTGAATTTCAATGCAGATGATGTCGATGCTTCTTTTGCTAATCAATTAAGATTAGTGCGCTTGAAAATGGCAGTTCAGCTGGCGAAATACGTATCGCGTAATTATTTGTTTACTTGCCAGTGTGGTAAAGGGGGAGGTACGATTCACTTAAACTCGGAATTTTGGGAAAACTATTCAAGTATAAAAAGTTTTGAAGTGAAATGAGACATTTTGAGATTAAGGTTAAACCATTTTTTTGGTTTGAACTGACTACTTTAGAACAAGGGTCCCCAAAATTGTTTGAGCATCGATTCTTATATATTTTTTTTAAACCTCCATCGACCCCATTAAGGTAAATTTCAGTTAATTAAAATAAAACTATCAGTTAGGTACTGTGTTTGTGCATTTGTGTTATGATTTTAAAAAATTATTAAAATAATTTTACATTGTTTAACAATAGTCTTATGAAAAATGTCCTAATGTTGAAATTTAAATATCTTAATATTTATAAGTAGTTATAAGTATTAAAGAATTCCAGGAAGTAAGGGCTGGAAATGTCAGTCTTAATATTTACTAAATAATAATTAATTATAAATAAGTAAAAATAATAAGTAAAATAACTACATATTTATTGGTTCTTAATCAGTGAGATGGAGTTCTTAACCAATTAGTTGGTTCTCTATTTAAACATTGTTTATAATTCGACCCCCAATTGACCTCCTGGCTCAGATCGACCCGTACTTTTGTTAAATAGATCCCTGGAGATCTATATAGACCACATTGGCGACCTCTGCTTTAGAAAAATCTAAATTTTAGGGAAAAAAACTTAAAAGAAATGTAAACTGAAAATTTTATGAAAAGAAGCAAATAAAAAACGAAATTTCTATTTTGAAGTAAAAATATTTCGATAAAGAATGGTAACTTTCTAAGTTAAACTGGAATTTAAAAAAATTCCAAAAAAATTGAAAATATATAAAATACAAATTTCTAGATGAAGTCGTTCAAGTATTACGTAAGCCAACTCAGGGGGTAAATTTATGATTTCACGTCACTATCAGGCTACTTTGCATTAAAAAACATGGTCTAATGTTGACAGTAAAATATATTGTTAACATTAAACATTATCATCTGGATTACAGATGGATCAAAGACAGCACATGGGACTGAAGTGGGAATTTATGGCCCTAACTATAGGTTTTCTAAAGCCTTGGGAAAAGACCCTACTGTCTTTCAAACTGAAATAAATACAATACAACCCTGCGCCTACGAGTGTCTTCGAAGAAACCTAAAAAGGACAAAGATCTCATTGACTCTGGACAGCCAAGCGGAAATAAAGGCTCTAAGCAGCTGCCTTGTCAAATCCAAGCTAGAGAAGGATCTGCATCGTCATTTCTTGGCCCTGAACCGGCTTTTGGTTTTTCTTAAAGTCAAATCAACATTGAGGTCAAAAAATGGGAAGCAAAGTCAAGAATCTCCCACTGGTGATCATATCCAGGACTACGACAAGCGAAAAGATTCATATCTGGAACGCTTGAAAAGATAAAGGTCTACTTACAACTCAGCAAATACGAATTGAGGATCCTAACCGACCTCTTAACAGAACATTGCCCTATGAGGTATCACCTCAAGCAAATGGGTCAGGCTGAAACAGACCTATGTCGCTTTTGCACAGAAGCTGCGGGGACTGCAGAACGTGTGCTGTGCAAGTGCGATGCGCTTGCACGCAAAAGGCACGGCCAACTCGGGTGGGCATCCTTAGACCCCTCAGATGTAGAGAAACTCAATCCCAAGTCGATAATAAACTTCTACAAGAGTTTGAACCTGGGAACTACATAGATCAGGATATGCACAAAAGATCTCCTTAGGTCGAGGTGCGGGGTGGACGAAGAGAAACACGAAACGACCCATATATAATCTAACATTAAACGTGTTAGTAATGCAAACCAGCGTAATGGTGACACAAATTAGCGTGATCGTGGCACAAATTAGCGTGAAGGTGAGCGAAATCATAAATATACCCCTTATCAAAAACCGACCAAAACAAGAATTTTTCACTTCAAAAATTTTAAATAATTATATTCGCGTTTTCTTTTTCAAAATAATTGCCGAGCGAAAGCGAAAGTGATTAAAAAAACAGATGCTTCATAGGTTTAGGACACAGAGGCTGCCTCTTCTTGAATTCAATTAACATAAAAATAAATTTCTTTCCGACACCCCCCACTCCCAAAATATTGAATCAATCGTTTTTCTTGACGTTCTCTTCGGTGAGCACACCGACTGTTCCGATAAATTTTGTGAACATTTACCTTTCGAGTCGTTATACCAGTTGAAGCATTTTGTTGCCATCCATAACGTTGTAATGACCAGGCCCTTCCCTTCTATCTTCTATTATCATTTTAATTAAATGCGATTTCTGCCATGCGTGCGCAAAGTCTTGGGGCCCATACACGTGATGTGGATTGGATTATAAATAGGCACATTGTTTAGTTACCTCTCGGTCTAGCTTAAAACATGCAAAATTCCATCGAAAACAGAACGTATGCTTTGAAATCCAACATAATGCGGTTCGATGCTTTCACGGCAACCGGTTAACTCCGTTACATTTAGCTACTATTTTGCTAAATTATGGAAACTGGAAATGAAGTCTGGTAAGCATTTGCAAGCTCTTGAAAAGTAGAAAAACCAATGGGAAAACGTTCATCTTTTAGACACATATTAATCAAATGTTTGAGTACCTCGTTTTAACGATTGCATCTGAAAGCTCTTTGTTTTAAGGTACATGTTTTTGGGCGAACGTAACGCTCTAATAGGGGCGGATTTAAGAACGTGCTAGAGTACACAGTGGATGCCCTTCCATTTTATTTAATGTCAAAATATTTTGGACACTACAAGGTTTTGTTACATTTTCGAAGTATAAAATGTTTTGTGGGCCCCCTGTGGCGATTTACAGCACCAAGCAAACATAATCCACTTCTGCCCTCAGAGGTATTTTTTTGTGAAATCACTGACAAACCGTTTAACTTAAGCTAAAGAAATTTTCAATTAACGGTTTTGTAAATAGTGCCAAAGTGCTAAAATTTGAAAATACAGTCAAACCTCCCTATAGCGAATTCAAAGATCCTACAAAAAAAATTCGATGTCGAGACGTTTTCGTTATAGAGAGGCAGCATTAAAAATGCACAAATCACATGTAAAATTTCATATTACGCATTTATTTAAAAATAAATAAACAAACATATGTAGATAAATTAAATTTAATTAAACAAAATCTGCTATTTCTGTTTGAAGGGAAAATTTAGAAAAGGTTTGCTGTTCAAAAAATAGTACTTCGCACTGAAAACAAGTTCAGGTGTGTTCTCAAACTGTAAACCCCCTTTGTACTAGCAGGTCATTAGCAAGGGTTATCCCAAAAATTTAGTAATTACTTAGGTTGAACAGGATGCAATTTTAATCGAATCAAACCGCGAAATGTCATTAGCATAAGGTATTAAGATCTTTCTCTAAACAGAATGCTATTATTAAAACTAATTAAACCTTAAAAAATCTTTGTTCAAAAATTCGTTGTAAAGAGGTATCCTGTTCGTTAAATGGAAGTAAGATTAGGTTTAAATTTGCTTAAAATGCTACATTCCCTGAAAAAATTCATTATATAGAGGAATTCCGTATATGGAGGTTCGTTATAGGGAGGTTTGAGTATATTTACAACCACAACCATATACCGGTTTGATTTTGATTACTCATTCGGAGTAGGAGCAGACTTTGATAAGATAACATTTCAAACACCTGACACTCAGGTCTCAGGTGTATTTGTAGGGAACATCACACCAGAGATATTAACCTACGACTACGTTTTTTCAAGTACTGATAACCCGCACTAGTGCTCGAAATAACTATCCAGAGTCTAATTGTATTTTTTCATGAAATATCACCGCACGTTTCTATATTTTTTATCACTACTCAATAGTTCTATCAGATTATCGGAATATTTGATTTGTAATAGAGTCAAGTAGGGTAATTGTAAAAAATTTTGGAAGCTGAAGTTTAAAGCTCCATGTATTCTTAATGAAAATTAAATTCGGTTATCTATTTGATTGATACAATTAGCCATTAAGTTTTACGTCAATTTATAATGACATATTTGGAATTCAAAATCGAAATTTTCTATTTAAAATATTTATTGCGAGAAAAAACGTAAATATTTCTCAAATATTTTTCTCGAAATCGCGAATTTCTCAAATGTGAAGAAGTCGAAAAAGATTTTGAAATTTTCAAAATAAAAATTTGGTCAAAATTTAAGAATTTAGAAACGAAATTTCGATAAAAATCAAAACCTTTGAAAAAAGAGTTCCATATATTTAACCAAAGATGTTCTCATAATTTTAAGCCCAAAAACAAAAATTTGGGAAATATTTTTTTAGAAAAAACAAAATGTGTTAACAAAATGTTTTTGGAAGTTTCGAATGCAAATTCGAAATTTTCTGATTAAAGTGGTAATTACTAGAAAATCGTAGATATTTCTCAAACATTTTTCTTCAAATTTCCAAATTTCTCAAATGTGAAGAAATCCAAAAAAGTTACGAAATTATCAAAATAGAAATTTGCCAAAATTTCTGATTTAAAATCTAAACTTCGACAAAAAAATCCAAATTTTCGAAAAAAAGTTCGATATTTTTAATCAAGACTATTCTCATAATTTTAAGATCGAATATGTATAATAAACTGGAGGAACTTTTTCTAAAAATATCTCAACAAAATGTTTCCAGAAGTTTTGAATTTAAAGTCGAAATATTCCTAACTATTTATTAACAATTAAAACAACAACAGATATTGAAAATTACACAATATTTCTATAAATGTTTGCTACGACCGGACCAGGTTTCGCTTTTCAGCATCATCGGCGGTTTGTTTAGCCGTTGTTATGCTAACAAACTCCTTAGATCACAGACTCCTACGAATATTCCATCTAATCCGAATTCTCGTCTCAAGCTTCAATTAGTGGTGTTCAGAAGATCAAGCAGCAAATGTAAATTGTCTATATGGTAAATATTTGTGAATTTCTATGGCTTCCAAGAAATTAATTCTTTTAGTATTATTGCAAATATGTAATACTTCTGCTGTGTTCCCGCATGTAAGTTTATGTTGTGTTTCTAATGCTTTGCAAAATTTGAACTTTCTGGATGTTTATTTCTGAAGACAACAAGGTATTTGTTGTACCCAATGTGAAAATTACGTGATGTTTGACCTATGTAGACAGCATTACACTCAGAGCAATTCAATTTATAAATACCAGATTTACTAAGTCGTGTTTTTTCTTTCTTTTTTTTTCTTGCTGCCTTCAGAAAGAAACATCCAGAAGGATCAAATTTTGCAAAACATCTATTAGAAACACAACATAAACTTACATGCGCGAACAAAGTAGAAGTATTAGATATTTGCAATAATACCAAAAAACTTAATTTCTTGGAAGCCATAGAAATTCACAAATATTTACAATCTAGACAATTTACACTTATGAACAAGCAGCTTGATCTTCTGAATACATCTCTAATTGAAGCTTTGGACCAGAATTCGGATTAGACGGAATATTCGTAGGAGTCTGTGATCCATGAAGCTTGTTAGCGTAACAACGGCTAAGCAAATCGCTGGTATAACTACCCATGATGCTATGAAGCGAAACCTGGTCTGGTCCTAGCAAATATTTGTAGAAATATCGTGGAATTTTTAATATTTGTTGTTGTTTTAATTGTTAATAAAGTTTAATAGTTATCAACATTGAAGAATTCCACAAAGTAAGGGTGAGAAATGTTAACTAATTCAAATATTCTGTTAAAAATGTTAATTTCAATGAAAAACGAAGAAGTCGAAAAAAATCAAAATTTTGGGAAAAAAACAAAAACCCTTAGCAAAATAATTTTCTGGGAAAAGCTCCGAAGTTTCAAAATAAACATATTGACGAAATTTAATATTTGAAGAACATTGAAACTAATTTAGAACTTCAACCGTAAAATTTAATTTTTTGGAAAAAAATAAAATAAAATTTGTCAACAGAATGTTTCTTATCATTTCGAGTTTAAAGAATCATTTTCGAGAAAAACTTTTATATTTCTTAGAAATATTTCAAAAATTTCGACGAACAAACTTCGAAGTTTTTAAAACAAAGTTATTAATTCAAAACCAAAACTTACAAAGAGTCAAAATTTTAAGAAAAAATCGAAAACTCCGAACAAAATTTGTCAATAAAAAGCTGCGATATTTTTAAAGAAAAGTATCCTCGAAACTTAAAAGTTTTAAAAATCTAAATTTTAAATATTTTTAAAAACATCGAATCTTTTTCTTTTAAAGAATTAAAGTGAGAAATTTCGCATTTAAAGTATTAGTTTAGAGAAAAATTTGTAACTCTCAAAAATGGTTTTCAAAATTGGGAGAAAATGTTTCTCGAAATTATTATTTAGATAGACTTCGCCATGGATTCATACCTGTTTTTTTTCTCGATGTTTTTCATTAGTGTACACTTTCTTTTTGATTTAAATAAAGATGTTTTTTATTATTATTATTATTATTAAATGTGAATAACCCAAAAAAATCTTTGAAACGTTTTTAAAACTTCTAGTTTTAAATCTATACGTCAACAAAAAATTCCAAATTTTGTGAAAAAAATCGAAATCCCTTAAAGAAATTTTTAGGAAAAACTTCAACATTTTTAAGGAAAAATGCTCATGAGATTGAATAGTTAAAAGTTTAAATTTCTAAAATTTTTGGAAATGTAGAAGCATTTTCTTTTAAATTCAGACTTTAAGCAATACATTTTAATCTCCCTGTTTCTTAATATTTGGAGTGTAAAGGCGAAATTTTGCGTCCAAAGTACTAATATCGAGAAAAATGTCTCTATTTCTCAAAAATATTTCTCGAACTTTTGAGGAAATGTTTCTCGAAATGTAAATAAATAGAGAAAATCTTAGAAGCATTCAAAACAAATGTTCTCAAAATTTCGAGTTTCGACAGAAAAGTCCAAATTTTGAGAAAAAATAGAAAACTGACAAAATTTATCAAGGACAGCTTTGATATTTTTAAAGAAAAACGTTCACGAAATTTAAGAGTTTAAAATCGAACTTTTTTAGGTATATGGATGCTTTTTCTTTAAATTCGCACTTTAAGCAGTAAATGTTAATTTTCCTGGTTTTTGACATTTCGAGTTTAACGAAGAAATTTTACGTTTAAAATAGTACCAGCTTAGAGAAAAATTTTTTTGGCTCCAGATTTTGAGAATATACCTATTTCTATATATGAAGAACTCGAAAAAACCTTCGAAGTTTTCAAATAAAATGTTTCTAAAATTTCGAATTTAAAATCAAAATTTCTCCAAATAGATCCAAATTTTAATATAAACCGAAAACTCTAAGCAAAATTTTTCGAGGAAAGGTTTAAATATTTCGCTAAAGAAAAAATTCACTATACTTAAGTCGACATGTTGAATATTTTTAGTAATATTAAAGCTTTTTCTCTTAAATTCCGACTGCAATCATAAAATTTTAATGTTACGAAAAAAAATTAGAATCAAAATTTTGTAATAGAGTGTTTTTTCAAATTTCGAGTTTAAAGCAAACGTTTTTCGTTCAAAATACAATATAAATTTGGAGAAAAAACTTCTGTATTTCCCAAAAATATTTCTCCCAATTTTTTTTTGAAAATGTGTCTTGACATATGGAGGACTTGAAAAAACCTTTCAAGTTTCCAAAATAAAAATGTTACCAGACTTTCGATTTCAAATTGAAACTTCGACAAAATACAAACATTTTAAGAAACAATCCCTAACCAAAATTTTTCTAGGAAAAGCTTGGATACTTCTAAAGAAAATTGTTCACGAAATTTAGCACTCAAAAGTCAAAATTTTAGGCATTTTTGGAAATATCGAAGCTTTTTCTCCTAAATTTAGACTTCTAAATTTAGACTTCCAAATTAGAGAAATAACTTCTACATTTCGCGAAAATGTTTCTCAAAATTCTTGAGGTCTCGAGTTTATTTTAATAAATTGTGAGCCTTTTTCGAAATTTCGATTTTTCTTTGAAAACTTGGACTTTAATCTTAACATTTATAAAAATATTCTTCAATTTTCGATTTAATACTTTCAGCAAGAAAGTTTTAAATTTGAATTATTACTCTCGTAATATCTCTCATAGAAATTTTGGGAAAAAAGAGTTGACGGAAACCCAAAATTTATTACAATTAAATTCGAATTTTTATTCTAAATTGTTCAAAAAACTGAAAAGGATCTAGCAGAATAGGTATAGCGAAGTGATATTTTCGGAAAATTATCACTTCGACATATGAACAAAATTTATAAGAAATGGTCAAAATAAAATATTTAAAATGTTTGATATATTTTTAACTACGAGGGTGGTCCGATAAGTACTTAGCCTACAAAAGAAAAACGAAACTTTTGGAAAAGTGGCGATTTATTTCTCAACGTAGTCTCCTTTTAACTCAAAACACTCAACGATGTTTCAACTTCTTTAACCCGTCTGAAAAATACGTTTTCTCGAGGTCTGCAAAGTAGGCCTCCGTGGGCTGCGATGACCTCATTCGTCTCAAATTTCTGGCCGGCGAGTGACTTTTTCAAGTTTGGAAATAAATAGAAGTCGCATTGGGCCAAATCTGGAGAATACGGTGAATAGGGCAGCAGTTCGTAGCTCAATTCGACCAATTTGGCCGTGGCGAGAGCGGAGATGTGAGCCGGTGCGTTGTCATGATGGAAGAGCACTTTTTTCTTCGCCAAATGGGGCCGTTTTTTCTGCAATTCGGCGTCGAACGGCCCAATAATTCGGCATGATACAGCCCTGTGATCGTTTTGCCCTTCTCCAGGTAGTCGATGTAGATCACGCCTTGGTAATTCCAGAACACGGTGGCGATCACCTTTCTGGCCGATAGGACAGTCTTTGCCTTCTTCGGAGCACGTTCATCGGCTGAAGTTCACTGTTTCGACTGATCCTTGGTCTCTGGCGTGTACCAATGGCTCCATGTTTTGTCGACGATCACGAAACGACGCAGAAACTCCTTCGGATTGCGCTTAAACAGTGTCAAACACTGCCCTGAAGCAAACGCGGCATCCATCGCGCCGACAGCTTTCTCATGCCCAAAAAATTTATGCAGGATATGACCCTCGCGGTCTTTTGAGATGCCTACTGTCTCAGCTATCTCGCGTACCTTTAATCGGCAGTCTGCCAATACGAGGTCGTGGATTTTTGTCACGTTATCCTTCGTAGTAGCCGTTTTCGGGGCAGCTGTGGGTGGCTCATCAAAAACCGACGGGCGACCACGCTGAAACTCGTTAAACCAATTTTTGACGGTCGCCATCGAAGGAGAAGAGTCACCGTACACAGCACCAAGCGCTCTTTGATTTCGCTGCGCGATTTCCCTTCCAAAAACAAGAATCGAATCATTGACCGGTATTGCTCTTTTTCCATTTTTCTACAATCCGGGGACACGCCCGCTTCCACACGCGGTAAAAACAAAACTACGAGTCCGATTCGGCTGAAATTTCGATAGAAGCCGTCTACGATCAAATCAATTGAAAATTATGAAAAAAAATTAAACTATTTTTTTCTATCAATTTTTGGGATAGCTAGAATTAATCAAAAAATATGTAACAATATGTAAAATACTACGAAATATTAGCTAAAACATGCCGTTGATTTCAACTTTCTAACCTATTTAGTTCAAAAGATAAAGAAAAATAAAATAATCTTATATTGACAATTTTTTAATATCACATAGTCACGTTGATATACCGAACCCAATTACACATAAATTTTATTTATATGTCGAGATGATAACTTTCCGGAAATATCACTGTAGGTTCACAGTTGGTGGCCACTTCGCCTTATTTATCCTGCTAGACCCATTATTGAAATACAAATCTTGTCTCCCTGTTGATAGCTTGGCTATCGAAACGCGTTAGAACAACTTTTGTTGTGTTTTTTAATCTTTCTTGATTTCAGGGGGCAAGATTTGTATTCCAATTTTTGAAGATAACCAAGGACCAGCCCTTTCCACCAAAAAAAAGGCCCATTATAAAAAAAACTTAAAAATGTTTCGCCTTCTACTTTCAAGATTAAATTCGACATTTTTATAAAGTTTCGAATAGTCTACTTTTTGATCAGTAATTTAAAATATCGCGAAACTCTTTTTGAATGAATTCATCTTTTTCCCAAGGTTTTTAGATACTTAAGCTCAAAATATAGTTTTTTTTTCTAAAGAATCTGTGGAAAGTTATTTCGATATTTTTCTCTTAACGAAATGAAAATTCCAAGTTTGAATTCGGAATTTTGAGAAGAGTTAAAATTTGGAAAAAATCTCGAAAAGTAAATTTTGCTCAAAAATTTTGGAAAAAGTCAACATTTTTTTAATAGGTTTGAGTTTGTCTCGAAATTTTGACGCTTTTCCTATGATTCCTAATAAAATTACCAATTTTTCTAGCTTTTTTTAAGATTGCAGCTTTAGTCTCTTTTCAACTTTCTAGAAAAAGCCGAAATTTTGAACATTTTCATCCTTTTTACGAAGTTTTCACCGACTCTGAACATATTCTCAACCCTCTGACTTTTTTCCTAAGTTTGGACGTTTTTCTCTGAATTTCAATCAAAAGCAAAAATTGAGAAACACTAAAAAATTCAAGTTTATACTGGAAATTTTGATTACAGTCAAAATTATAAAACTCTTTCGCATACTATCAATTTAAGTTTTGGGCTGTCACATTTCAGTATTCAACTTGTTTTTTAAAATTTCTACTCAGACTTGAAAATTTATCTTTGAATTCTAAATTTGGACCTTTGCTAAAAATGTTAACCTTTTTACTAGAAATTTTGGACATCAACCTCTATATTTCGACTATAGTTCACCGAAATCTGAGGCTTACACCTCGAATTAAAAAAAAATGATAAAATTGAATTTCAAAAATTCAAAAAATTTCAAAAAATCAGTCTTTTGTCACACATTTCTTACTTCAGTTTTCCAGATCGATACCTAAAGGATTGAAATTAAAGATAAATACCCAACAATCGTTTTATTTGGTCAAACGTATCGCAAAAAAAAAGAATTTTCAAGTACATAATAATAACATGTTTTTATTTTGTAAAAGAAGCCGTGCTTCCCTGATATCTATGTAACTTACTACAAAATACAATGTGAGGGATCATAATCGCCTATAGGTTCGGAAGTTTTCTCGGCGGATCGGGCTGTTTCGTTTCAACACCTCGCGGCCAGAAAATTTGTTGCGAGCCAGGAGCGCCATGTTACCGGGATTATGGTTTTTCAAACCGAATGAAAAGATTGATTTTTTTGTTTTTATTAGGCCTTCCGAATGCGAGGGATATCATATATATGAGTTGGTCTTGTATTATGATTCGTAAAACCCGTTTTGTTTATAAATCAACATAAAAATATGTACCCTAAAAATGAATTCTAACGATTGCATGTCAGCAACTATGAGCTTGGCAATCACATTAAAGCTCTACATTCACGCTATTTTACCTTGGCTCATACTGACTATTAAATTAAAAGCTCAGGCGTTCTGCCAGCTATGTCAGGGAATATGTAAGGGATAAGAAATGCGTCACTTACAAACACTTTTGTTTCCAGGTGGTTTGGAACTAGTTACTCTTCCGTCCGAATTTAAAATGATCCAGTAACAATCTTCCTAACTTATGCCCTTCAGGTAGAATGAAAATGTTGCTATAAGTGTACCCCTTTTTTACTACATCCAAACTTTTTAAATTTCTGGGCCCCATAATATTACTTTTGAAGATTTAAAGCACAAATATTCTGCAATTTTCCTTGCATGGTTCTCAAATCTTACTTCACTTTTAATATTGTGTCAAGGAGCATGGTTACTTTTTGTACTGTTCCAAGGAAAACGAAATATCGTTGAATTTTTTACAGGCAACCTCCTACACCTATTTTAATTGCTGACGCACCTAGCAGTGACGATGGGGCAGATCTGGAAGACGTGAAGCAAACCCTCGACCCCGCGCTCTTAAATGGGTAAGTCACCCATTAGATCGAACCTGCATTGAACGAAACTTCAGCGATCAAACATTAGTTTATCTACAAACAGAGCGAGACCATTTAGTGGTGTCGACCCAAATAAAATTAAACAATCGAGGTCGAACTAGTCGCTCGGCCTTTGTAATTGAACAACCAAATAAATCGGTTTATGTTGTTGCCATCATTTAATTAGAAATACAAATGAAAAAAATTTAACGAATTTAATTGAAAGAGTATTCGAATCAATCAACTCCATAATTTGTTGTTTACTCACAACAATTGTTTTTAAAACGCTGCAGTCCCAAGTCAAACGGTAATTTTGTGAATCGTTTTCTGGAATTTTTTCTGGAAACCTAGATTGATCACCTGATTACCATTTTAGATCAGAGTGAGTTTCACAAACTACCCCGTTTGATCTTTATCTTGAAAACAAAATCAATTAATTGTAATGGAGACCTCACACAAATTTCACAATTTTTTTGAATAAAATAAATGCCCTAAAACTTTGATTAACAACTTTTACAGGTGGAGTTAATATTAGAGAAAATTACTGGCAGAAAGAAAAAAAACACAAGTTCTTTTCTAGAGCCATTACGTAACAGATTGTTTTTTCCTTACCCCTATTTGTAGTGGTTTTGTAGTGTTTCAAAAGAAGAAAATATGTTATGCATTAAAATTGTCGTAAACAAGAAAGGGTAGATAAGATTGTTTATTATTGAGAGTTGTTGCCTTAAAGAAGCTTCTAACAATTCGCGCTCTGTTTCTGCTTGAAGTTTGCTGACTGCATTTGGTAGTAATATATAATATACTTGGCTTGTCGCAACTTTCCTATTGCTCCATAAAACTTATACGACGGTAGCACCCTACTAATTCTATAATACTTACTGACTTACTTACTGCTTAGTAAAGTGATATTAAAATTGCCCGAAGCCAACGTTAACTTATGAAAAACTTAAAATTTAGGGAAAAAAATTCCAGAAAAGATTGATATTCTCGATTAAAGATTAAAAAAAAACTCGAAAGTTATTAAAAACAAACTCTATTGAGATGTTTAACCCTTAGTTTGTGGAATTCTGCAATATTCATAACTATTTAATTCTATTAACAATAAATTCAACAACACATATAAAAATTCCACGATGTTTCCTTAAATATTTGCTATGACCGGAGCTGGTTTCGCTTTTCACCATAGTCGGTGGGTATACCAATAGTTTGTTTAGCCGTTGTTATATTCGCAGGAGTATATGATCCATGGAATCTATTAGTATAACAACGGCTAAACAAACTACTGTTATAACTACTGACTATTCTGAAATGAGAAATCAGGTCCCGCCATAGCAAATATTTATAGAAATATCGTGGAATTTTTAATATCTGCTGATGTATTTGTCGTTAATAGAGTCTAATAGTTATGAAAATTAAACTTAATGTTATAAAAATAAAATGTTGACATTACGACGAAGTATTGAAAACGTTTCTAAATTAATAACAAATAGTGTATACAGTCGAAATTTTAAAAATTGGAAAAACAGAGTCAAAATTTCGAGTATGCACTTTAACAGACGTAAAAATAGAAGTTAGAACACAAAATTTTGAGAAAAAGGTGAAAATTCCAAAAAAAATAATTTACATGAAACAAAAATTTTCTGGAAATATTGGGCTTAGAATCGAAATTTCATGAAATATTAAAAAAAGTCGTGATTAAAGAAAAATTACGAAATTTCTAGGAAAAAGTCGAAATGTGGTGTTTGAAATTTTAAAAAATCAAAGTATCTAGAACCTAGAAAAAGTCTAAATATCGAGTTTAACTTCAAAATTTTGCCCTAAACGGTAACATTGAAAGAAATTGAAAGAAATACCATAAATGTTTAGAAAAAATCGTATTTTCAAAGAAAAGCCATATTTCACTTTTGTAGATAACCAAGGACCAGTCCATCCACCAAAAGAAATATTTTATTGAAAAAAACACCTATAAAATTTCGAGAAAATATTTATATTTCGAGACGAAAAATTTAGAAGAAATTCCTATTTATTTGATAAGATTCAAATCTTATATATATAAAGATTTCTAGAAAGAAAAAACTTGGTTTTTCGTATTTTATATGAAATTTTGAGAGAAGATTAGTGCTTTCGACATTTAGATAGGTAAACATCTCGAAAAAAAATTATGAAAAATAATGAAACTTTACACTCGCAAGGCAATAAAAATCGAAAATATACAACCAAAACATTTAAAAAAAATATCAAAGTTTCTAAAACGAAATTCTCGATATTTTGAATTTAATCTAGAGGTATTAAGCTGCATTTAAAAAAAAATGCAAGTTTAAGAATTTAAAAATTCGAATTTAGATTTAAGGTCAAAAAAGTAACAACTAAAATTGTGAACATTGAGCTTCAAAAAAACTAAATTTTATTTATACGTATAAATAAATTCGACATTTCAAGATTAAAGCAGAATTTTGAAAAAATACAAATTATAAGAAA
Source organism: Dastarcus helophoroides (assembly GCA_028583605.1). NCBI lineage: Eukaryota > Metazoa > Arthropoda > Insecta > Coleoptera > Bothrideridae > Dastarcus > Dastarcus helophoroides. The sequence continues at coordinate 6,644,837 of CM053327.1, read as the reverse complement.
AAATAAGTATTTATAGTTCAGGATGAAAATTTCAAAAAAAATTGACTCCTCGAGTTTTGTGTGAAATTTTCATAAAACGTACGTCCTTCTGGAAATTACGCAGAAATTTCAAAGAAAAAATTAAAAATTTCTCAGTCGAAATGTTAAATTTATAATAAAAATGTTACGAAGAAAAATAAAAAGGGCGTAAAACCGAAATTGTACCAAAAAATCTAAAAAAAAATTCGAAATTTTCAATTTACATTCGAAATTTTAGGTGAAAAAGTAAAAACTGAAAGTCAAATGCAAATGAGGAAAAAAGTCACAATTATCAGAAAAAAATTAGATTTTTTAGTTTAAAGTCAAAATTTTAAGTTTATATTTGCGAAGAGGCAAACTTATGAAATTAAGAACCAAATCTCAAAGGAAGAGTCAACATTTTTTAGAAAAATCCAAATATTAATTTGAAAAATAAACCATTAAAAAATTAAAATGAATGGGAGATTTCAGATCCATCAGATTGCTTTGTTCAGCTTTTAAAATTGCGAAAAAGACTCGTGCCCTACAAATAACTGATTATCTATCTCAGGCAAATATCTTGCCACAGAGGCAATCTGCTTATCGAAAAAACTTCAGTACCTCGACGACACTTAGCTCTCTCACTCATGATATCTTACAAGGCTTTAATGATTGATGGCAGGTTAACTTCTTCGGCTCTTTTGGATATGCCTAAAGCGTTTAATACAATCAATATTAGCTTGTTATCGGTCAAGCTGGAATATTATGGAGTTTCTGAGCCAAGGTTATTATGGCTTAAAAATTATTTGTGCTCAAGAAAGCAGGTAGTTCAGTTCAATAATAATATGTCATCTGTCTCCAATGTTTCGAAACGGGTCCCACAAGGCTCTGTGTTGGGCCCACGCTTTTTTCCATTCATTTGGCTGACCTACCAAAAATAATTAAACATTGCTTTTTTTATATCTTTGCAGACCATGTGCAATTAGGTTGTTCTTTTAATCCTCAGTACGTTGATTCGGCTATGAGATAATTGAAACACCTGAATTCAAATTATGATATTAAAATGAATAATGTCTCAATTCAGAAATACTCGTCGTTAAAAAACCTATGCAATATATTTGACTGCCAACTCAAAATTGTAGAACATGTCAACAGCCTCTGTAAAAAGTCATTTTTATTTTTCAAAAATATAGTTCCTTTCCGACAACGTTTGGATACTTAGACCAAACGGTTGCTTACAGAAACCTTAGTGCTATCCCATTTTAATTATGGAGATGTGGTGTATGGGCCTTGCCTATATGAACTGCAAAATAATCGATTGCAAAAGATTCAAAACAATTGCATGAGATATATTCTTCATGTCCCTTTTGCAGCTTATATCGCGCCTTTCATAAGGAACCTGAATTGGTTTAAAATGGATGATGGGTACTTACGCCATTTCATTTCTTTCGTAATGCGCATAAAATGGTCAGACAACCCTGAATATTTATACAATAAAATAAAAAGTAAAAGAGAGCAACTCAACAGAAATTTAAGGGTGCGTTTCGATTAGACCCTTTATTATGTACATTTCTTTCTGACGTAGGTGTCAACTATCCAGAGGCGCTATCAGAGCCTTATCTGCACAGCTGGGAGGAGATAACTTCTCTCAGGATAATTGACACTTATGTTAGAGAGAAAATATGTATGTAGGGGGTATTTTTTCCCAATAAAAGTAGATATTAGAGAATAGAACTCTATTATTCTTTTCTAAGGTACAACCGTTTTATTGCGACGGCTCTTCGGTTCCGGCGTATGTTCGGTACTGCTGCGCGATACATTCCTGCTGCGTTTCCTGAGCTCGCCCGTCCTGACCTAACCAAGTTGCCACCACTTGACAACTATACAAGTTGTTTAAGGGGATTCTGCTAACATATATGATGCCAGAGACAAATATACGGAATAAAGTGTCTAGTATAAATGCACCGTAAGATATAGTTATTTTAGAATAAGAATACCGGGTACTACACTTACTTGCTACAAAGGCTCTTCCTCATATCTAGCTGCTTATGTACTAAATTTCATCGGAAAAAAGTATACTAGGTCGTCCTCTGATACGTCGTTACGTACAATTTTATGGAATTTCAACATTTTATTTTTTGAAAGTCATGATTCAACTGGCATCAACATCAGATTATTTTAAGATATACTATTGTACTAGTATCAGTGTAAAAGTATTTATTACTAATATTTTTTTCTTGTTTAATGGGTAGGTTTTATTCATCCAATGAGTTAGAATAGCCTTATTACAAAGAAATTAAAGACAAGGCCAGGAATGTTTTGTCACAATTTTTGATAGTAATAAGAGACTAAAAATTGTAACAAAACATTCTTGGCCTTGTCTTTGATTTCGTAATTTCGTGTAATAAGGCTATTTTAACTTATTGGATGAATTAATTTCCTCTCTGATGAAATAAAAATGAAACAAGCTGTTGGGTAGGTTTTAATCAACTGCAAGTTGTATCTACCCTTTTGGCTACTGTCAGTTACTCAATAAACTTATTATAAAAAACGAAATTACGAGAAAGCACTCGAAATTTTTCTAAACTAATTCTCGATATTTTGGATTTCGAGGGATTAAAGTTATAAAAATGGCTCGCAATTGGTAAAAAAATATTTTTGAAAAAAAAATTGAATATTTCGAGATGAGATTAACGTAAAAATTTGGACAACAAGAGTCCAAAAATATGGGCATTCTGAGGTTAGGATCGAAATTTCAAAAAAAAAAATTTAGTTTGCATGCGAAATTATGATATAAGAGAGTAACTTTGAAAGAATCCAAAGTTTAAAGAAAAACATGAAAACATCTCATAATACTCATGATCTTAAATGCAATAAAAATGTTAGTAACAAAAATCGAAAGTGTAAAGGTAAATTTGGAGAAAAAAAAGTTAAAATTCCAAACAAAAATTTTCGAAATTGGCATAAAAAACTCCGACATTTTGGGTTTAGACTCGAGAGATTGAAGCCGAAATTTCCAAAAATAAAATTCAAATGTTTGTAAAAAGTAATCTACATTTTGAGTTTAAAATAGAGAAAAGTAGCAAAAATGGGAAATGTCAATTTTAACAGAAATGCCCAAGTTTTCAAGAAAACTCGTATTTTATGTAATCAAATTCCATAAAATTCAAAAAAGGTCAATATTACCTGTTAAAAATTGAAATAAATCAGTTTTATTAGAAAAAAAAGCAAAAAAGTACATTTTGACCGAAATGTCAAAGCATTTTCAGAATAAAGTTGAAATTTGGCACATTATTAAAATTATTTTAAAAATAAATCAAAAAGAAGGCATAATTTCGACGAGTGAGTTGAACATTCGAAGTTAAGTTAAAAATTTCTGTAACATAAATCCAAATTTTGAATTTATAATAAGAACGATACTGAAAAAAAAAAATTAAATGCGTCAACTCGAACTTTTGAAAATGAATTAAGGTAATAAGGAAATGCGTGAAATTTTCGATATTTTGTAAGAACGGAAATACGGAGGAATTGAAGATATAAAATTTCAAAAACTTTTGGAAGTTTCGTAATTTATAAAGCTCTCGAAATTTGGAGAGAATAGTGGACATTTCGAGATTAAACTGGAAATTCGAAAAAAAAAATCAAAAAGCTCAGAAAATCTCGACACATTAAGTTTAAAATCGAAAATTCGAAAAAAAAACTTAATTTTCGACTTTATAAATGCACAATTTCAAGACAAATGTCGACTTTTTAAAGTGTAAGTCGAAATTTTAAGGAAAAATTCAAAGGTCCTGATAACAGTCAAAATTTTGAATAAGAATGTTAAGAAAAAACTGATAATTGAAAATGTAGTAAAGAAATATAGGGAAAAATTTGAAATTATTTGGTCCGAAACTACAACAAAATTCTCGATATTTTGGGTTTTAACTGAAAAAATGCAAGTCAAAATTTCGAAAAATAACAATTTAGATTTCTTAAAAAATTGACACTTTTATTACGAAGTCGAAATTTTAGGAACAAAAAATAAAAAAATTTCAAAAAAATATTTAAATTTATTTTTCTAACTAAAAACTTTAATAATAATAATGATAATTAGAAAATAATAACTGCATGTTTGATCTCCAAATTTTGAGTTTAAAATTAAAAATGACTTTTTGAAATTTTGGTAACAGATTAAGAAGAATTTTAAGTTAAATTTACAAAATAAAGAAAAACAAAACTTCAAAAGCTCGAAGTTTCAAAGTAAAATTCAAAATGTCTAAAAAAAATCCAAATTTTGAATATGCATTAAAAGTGATATAAAAAAAATAAAAATCGAAACTGTAAACTGAAAATTTCAAGAAAATGCTTAATATGACAGATAACTAGATCGAGGAAAAATTATTTTTGAGGCGCTATAATCCCTTATTTAAATTTTGTAATAAAAATACCCCAGCGTCTTTTTGTGAGGGTATTTTGCGTTATAAATTACTGTATGCCATTATTCTATTTTTAAGAAGAAACTAGTGCAGTAAAGCTATAGTTTTAAAGAGGCTGGTTGAGCATTTGAAGTAGGTAGCATTTTTATTGAGTTTAAAAATCAAGCACATTTCTGATTCCCCATTAATCAGTATAATGATGTTGAAAGTGGCCTCGGGTCAAACATAAAACCCTAAGAAAAACTTTAAAGCCGAAATGTTAAGGTCAAAACTTTAAGAATCAAGTTATTTTTTAAAAATCTCATCTTCAATGTTGTAATTAAGATATTTTCTAATATCTTTGGTGCTTTCTAGAAACTCCGAGTTTAGTCTCGAAATGTGGGCTTATTTTCTCAGTATTTTTAGAAAGTTCGACTTTTTATATCAAATTTAACTTCACCTGATGTATACGTACTTATTGCAAAAATTTCTACTTTGAACTTGAAGCTTCGACCTTCATATGGGTTTTTATAGCGCCTCTAAATATATCATTTATTTTCACCTCCTACTCGTACTCGCAGTGCCCTCTTTGACCTTTGCGAATGGATTGTATTTTTTAGATTTTTTTTATTTCGGTCTTACTCTCCCAAATTTCGATTTCAATTTCGAAATGTAGACTTGGGTATCTACAGGTTGGACCATAAATAATGGTACGCAGAGCAAGAGTTGATTTTTCGTAGAAAAATGATTTGATTTAGCTATATTTACCTTATAGCAAAAGTTGATATTAACAGATAAAGGATATCAAAGTTGAAAAAAAAATTACGCTTTTTTCGTATAACTATTGAATAAATTGTAATATAGGCACGAAATTTGGCACAAGGGGGTCTGTTAAGTCGACGAACTCTAATTTGCTTACATATTACCAATAGCTTATAGGGGGCGCTAACTCCACTATCCTGCATAACCCTAAATCGTCATAACCTTCTTGTGTACCCACGTGTATTTACTTTAAATAAGTAGTTTTATTTCCCCATATCTTTTTCGTAAAAAGGCATAGTTTTTGAAAATTGATACGAGCAAACGTTTCCAAGATATTTGCCTTTAAAGTTTGAAGTTCTTTCGTTTTAAATTACTTGGATATTAAATTTTCTAAGTAGGCTTGAAAAAAGTAATAATAAGGCAGCTTTCAAAGTAATTTATGTCAAATATTTCTTTGCTGATAATATAATTACCTAAATTTTAAAAATCTCAATAAAAAAAATGCAAAAAATCAAGACTTTAATAGTCTGGGTGGTCAAAACAGAGCCAGATTTTTAATTGTTTACAACCCCTTTACATTAAAAGGTCATTTCACACATAGTTATTTTTGAAAATAAATTTTGTTTTGGTATTTTGCTTAAATTTGATTTAGAAATTCAAAAAATATGTTTAATAATGTCAGTAGAGTATGTAATATTTGATAGAAACTATTTTAGAGTCACCTTTATTACTTTTATTTTGAAACCTACTACGAAAAATTCATATTACATAACTTAAAATAAACATACGGCAAACTTTGAAGGCAAATATCTTAAAAACGGTTACTTGTATCGACATTCAGAAACTATATCTTTTTTTACGTAAAAATATAGATTAATAAGAGTATCTATTTAAAATAAGTGCACATGGAGGCCCAAAAAATTTGTTATGCTTTAGAATAATACAGGGTAGCCCAAGTGGAGCCCCCAATATGTTAGCAAATTAGAATTTATCGACCAAAGAAACCCCGTATGCCAAATTTCTTGTCTATGTTAAAATGTGTTCACCAGCTATGAGAAGAAATCACAATTTTTATTTCAACTTTGACACCCTGTATCTCGGTTAATATCAACTTTTGGTATAAAGTAAATGTAGCTAAAAAACGTTTTTTTTTTTGTACAAAAAATCCACTCTTGCTCTATGTACCACTACTTATGGTCCAACCTGTATATTTAGCGGATTTTTCCGAGAATTTTCTTTACATTAGTTAGTTGTTTTGAAAGTTGAATATTTTTTCGATTTTACTTTCCTAAAATTCCACCTAAATTCCAAACATGAAATCTTGAAATTATTACTTTCCTTTTAGACTATTTTTTTCAAATTTCGAAATGTGGAGTTAGATATATTTACTCAAAATTCCGAGAATTTTCTTTGCAAAGTTTTTTCGAAACTTCGACTTTTGTCTCGAAATTCAATTTACACATTCAGTCTTCCTAAAACATTTTTTTTCAAAACTTCGACTTTTAAAAACTCGTAATTACACTCGAAACTTCTAATATCTTCCAGAATTTGTTAAAGTAAGAGATATTTTGGGGCTGAAGGAATTTTTGTTGATAAATTATTTGTTATTCGAAATAATATTTTAATGTTGAATGCAAACTAGCAATGATTTCCTTTTTCCTAAACTTTAATTTTGATTTCTTTCCTCAAATCTAGAAATTTCGACGTGTTTTAAAGCTAAAACTGTGACAAGTGGTACAAACAATTACACTTGCTGGCAGAGGTGCATTTATGGGATTTGGGTTAGGATTACCAGACTGACGAGATCTAACAAGATCGAAACAGGCCTCTGGTTTCCAAACTCTCAATCTATTAAATGATCAGCCTATCGGTCTGTGCATTGCAGTAGATAAATTGTTTTTTGATTTTATCCTGATTTCACCTCTAGTAAACTCCCCCAAGTAAGCTTTGATAATGTGAGAGGCACAGATTATAATCTGTTGCCTGCTGCGTTCTAGCTATTTTAATTTTAAAGTAAACGTAATTAGTTTGTCACTACAACTAACATTAGCTAAAATTATATAACACAATGTAAATGGAACATGTTGAGCAAATGTTTACAAAAGTATGCTGTAACAATACTGCAGCATTAAACGATAAAAATACCATAAATCAACACCTAGCACATTTATATTAAATTCAAAAATATTCGAATGGAAAAGTTCTTGATCCGCTAATAAACAAAAATCCAATCAGTTGTGTAGATTGAGATTAGGATAAACAACTTAATACAAATTCATTGTGTTTTCTAACTAACTGGATGAGGAATTAAATCTAAAAGTTTAACTGCATTAATTGTACAATGTAGTAAATGGTTGACCTTTCCAAACTGATACATATCTCGAATTGCAATTAATAATAAGTTTTCAGTCCTAAAAAATGCGTATCTATTACGTCAAGTAGAGGAGAATTTAATTTATCATAGATGCCATTTTATTATCACCTTATATGAGAAACAAAGCTAATACAAAGATAAACAACACCATTTACTTAAATAATATATTGTCGAAGTACAAATGTCAGTTATGTACCTTTGCTTGGTGCTTTACTAATTGACCGCATGGCACAACGCAGTGTTTCAATTGAGGGAATTGTTATTTTGCATTGTATATTGTATAATACAAATTGTATAATTTAATAGCGTTCGAGATGAATAGGAATAACTATGTAGATTATCTAGATTCAGACGTGCTCAGTGACGTTAACAGGAGAAGGAGTTTACCAGTGCCGAAGCTATTTACCTTAACAAGACGAAAATCCTCAGTAGCTAACACTATTATTGCTGAGTAAGTAAATGCAAATCTGCTTCATTCGTTCATTTAACTAACCACTTTTGTTTTTACTTTAACAATGTTGATCGCGACATCAGTTCGGTGGTATCATATAATATCGAAGTCTAAGAATTTTCAATTGGATATAAATCGGGACTACTAGAATCAAATTGCATCGTGGCTGCATTAAATCATTCTGGGGATTTGTTAGTTTGAGCAATGAAATTAACTTGTCCCAACCCCTTAATATCGTGTTGCTCCATATAAGTGCTGCAGGAAAATTTACCTTTCTTTTGAGACAATCATATTTTTGCGTATAATCCGGCTTCTACTATCTCTAAATGGAGTCTCGTCGCAGGTCTGCAATGCATACAGCGTGACACTGACAATTATTAATCTTATTATTTTCTGTTCAAAATGTCTGTTTTAGGAAAGTTTTTTTTTGGAAAAATATATTTTTTCTGCTTCTACTGTTTAGTTTCTTAAAAAAGGTATATATATTTAAGTGCTATTATAAGCGTAATTACAATAGGGTAGGTTAGGGCGCTTGCCCCCCCCCCCCGCTGGTTCATGCAGAAAACCGAAAATTTAAATGTATTCAATTGGGAAACTTTCCAATTCTACAGATTTCATCCTTTCCTGAAACATCTTTTTGAAATTTCTTTCAAATTTCCTATATTTTTTACAAAATTTGTCTTTTTCTTGTGAACTTTCCATTTCCATTTATTCATAAAATTAGACTTCTTTTGTCAAACGTGACTGTTAAAATTTTGAATTTTTATTCAAAGGTTCGTCGTTTTTTTCTTCCTGAAATTTCGACATTTCTCGGAATTCGTCTTTTTCTGAAAATTTCAACTTTTTGATTCTGAAAATTTCAGCTTGTTAATTAAAATTTGCCTTTTCCTCGAAATATGGTCGATCTTTTGATAAAAAGGTATATTTTTTGGAAATTTAAATTTTTTGTGAAAGGACAAAAATTACCAAGAAAATTTCTTTGCCAATTTCAAACATTTTTTAATACAAATTTCTTTCGATGAGTATTACAATATTGACATTTTCTGCCGTCCGTTGAGGCAAGGTAGGGCGGCGCCTGTCTTTCTCAGACTAGAGGAATCAAAACAAAATAAGTATTCGATTTTTTTCTAAAATGTGCTCCTTTTCTAAATTTTAATAAAACCGGACTCTTTCTGGGAAATTTCGAAATTTCACTGAGATTAAATACTCAAAATTTAGATCTTTCTTGTAAAAGTTCTCTCGTAATATTACTTTTTTCTCGTGGTTTTAACTATTTTCTTTTCCATTTTTTTTTTAAATTTGACTTTCTTTGGAATGTTTTTTTGTCCATTTCAAAGTTTTCTCGAAATTTTATTTTTTTCCAAATTTCGATATTTTTGTGAACATTTATCTGAAAATTTCGATCTTTCAGATTCTGATTTTTTTTTAGAAATTTTGACTGGTTTTCCAAAGTTGACCTTTTTCAGAAAATCTTGATTTTTATCTCAATATGCGACATTTAATATTTCTATAATTTTTTTCCTGGTAAATTTGTCTTTTTTTAAAATTGGAATTTTCTTAAAATATTCTTTTACCTAAAATTCGCCCGTCCCCAAATTTCGATTTTATTTTTAAAATCCTACTTTTGGACTTTTATTTTTAAAATGGTTTATTTATTTCAAAACTTTGTCATTTTTCTTAATGTTTGTCTTTTTCAATAAATTACGACTTTTAGCTCAAATGGTTTTATGGTTCTGAAAATGTAAATTTTTCTCTCTAAATTAAATCGAAATATTAATAAAAATGTTGCGAAAAATATTTTTGAGGATTTCGAGAAAAAGAGTTCTTGTAAATTCAACATCTTTACTGAATTTTAAATTTTAAGAACAAAGTTTTTGAAAATTGCGATTTTTCTTTCTCCAAATTCGACTTTTTCTAAAAATTGTGCCCTTTCACAAAATTTGACCTCTAAAAATGTTGACTCTTCGAATTTTGAACATTTTCGAATTTTGAGAAAGGTTAGGTTTTTATTTTTAATATAATTTATTGAACATTCCAACTTTTCCAATTTCTTTCTTAAAATTGGACTTTTTTTTTGAAAATTTGGAATATTTTCTAGAAAGTTTGATATTTTCTGGTACTTGCAACGTAATTTTCAAAAATTAGTCTGTTTTTTATAATGTGTTTAAATTTGATTTCCGGTAATTTCAATTTGTCCGAAATTAATTTTACTCCCAAAATTTTGACTTTTATCTCAAAATTCGATATTATCTATTTTTGGACATTTCCATTTAAAATTGATTTTTTTCTGAAGATTTAGACTTTTTCAAAAAATTCGTTTATTTTTTTAAAATTGAATCGAAATTTTAATAGAAATCTGAAAATCTGAGAACAATATTATACTAGAAAATTTTGAGAAATGGATTTCTTGAAAAATTTCAAGAATGTGTCAAAATTGAAATAAAATAAAAATTCTGAGGGAATTATTTTTAAAAGTTGCAATTTTTTTTACCTGAATTCGACTTGTTCTGGAAATTACCACTTTTTTCATAGAAATTGACTTTTGGAAATGTCGTCTTTTCCGCATTTCCACTTTTTCGAAAATTAGACATTTCTTAAAGTGCTTCGAAAGGTTTTTTCTTAAAATTATGCTTTTTTTGAAATTTCGAATTTAATCTAAAAATGCAATCTCCCCAGTTCTGTAGTTTTTAAGTGAAAATACACGTTACTCACCAACAGGTTTTATTTTTGCTCATGAGCTTTTCAGAATGATTGTTGCCCCCTCTTGAAAAAATCCTACCTACGTCCATGAATGCTATATATACATATACACATCAGGAAAGTCAAACACTGTCCATAGGGAGAATGTTAATGGGAAATTTAACATTGAGAGCTAATAGTGGGATAGATAGGCGGCGCCTTGTATTCTCCTACACCGGTGTAAACAATTCAATGCATAGCGCAGCGGTCAGTGCTGGTGGAGATTTCAGTAGTTCATCATAGCTTCTAACCTGTTTTGTTACGGGATTACTTCTGGCAGGCAACACTATTATTAAAATTTGCGTACCACATGCTGTTTGTTCTTTTGGTCCGTTGATGTAATCAACGTCTGAGGCAAAATAAAACTGATATTCTTTGATAACCAAAATAAATAAAGGAGATTTCTTAAACAAAATAAATAATAATTCTAATGAACATAATAACTCTTTAAACATTACAACATAAGGAGTTAAAAAAAAAAGTAGGGGAATACGTTCAGCGGCCGTAGAAAACTATGGAAGGGACGATTCTTAGCGTTTTACATGGATAATGAAAATGTTTCCTTATCTGTTTACATACATGTTTGACTTTCCTGATGTGTATATATGAATTCCAGTTTATAAACCTTCTTGTGACACCTTGATCTCGAAATTGCATTTCACTACCAGCATTAAGGGTAACAACCACGAAAAAGATTTCGCAAACTGTTTGTGGCTGCAAAATACTTCGCGCGTGGCTGCACAAAAAAAATAATTTTTAAATAAGTGTCGAGTGGCTTATTATGAGCGGGCGCAATAATCTTTAAATTCTAAATAATAATAATGTAAACAGATGTCTTTGTAGTTATTATTTTTGTTCATAAAATATAATTTATTTATCTTAATGAACCACCCCAGTTCTTCTGTCAGCAAATTTCCCAGTTCAAGGCTGTATTTAATTTAAGGCTCTTTCTCTTCTCTTCCGTGAAATTTTATGGTTTTAAACTAAGAATGATGCTGCGTTATCTTATGTTATGTGGGATCTTTCCGAGAAAAGTCCACCGCAATGCAGGGAATAAAACGCGGATGTGTGGAAGCCAAAATACGCCGTATAGAAACATATAGAACAAAGCACCTGGATGTTTCTAGTCTACGAAGAATTTCGGCGGGCTTTACACCTTCAACGACAAGAAGTTTAATAATAATGCGCTGCGCAACGTGCGGATGAACCTCTTGCTCACTCATTGTATTTACAACTAACGAACGACGAGAACGGAATTCGCTTGAGCGCGGGAAATCACGTGATATCCCCACCTAACATGTTTAAGAGTATGCGCACACACCCAACGCCCTCATGGCGACATAATAGAAATTCCAGTTCATATTTGATTTACCCTCGTAATAACAAATTTGTGCATTAAACACATTTAAAACGCAATAATTCTTTTATATTAGAAGCCTTCCTTTATTTTAAGCAAAAGTCAAAAATAAAATCCATGTATTTCTCGCCTACTCCAGCGCACTGATCGTGGGCCTATTTAAAACATTTTTACCTTTTAAAGAATATGTGTAGATCTGAGAGCAAAAAATACACTTTGTATCTGTTTCATTTGCGTTTTCATCGCTCGTATCAACTTTCTCTACTTTCTTTTTAACATTCCTCTTTAAATGAAAACCTCTGTTCTTTCCTCCTTCTCTTCTACTTCATGTTGCTTCTTTATTTCCTCTTCAAGCATGGTTTTATGGGGAATGCCTATGAACAGGAACGTACCACATGACTTTTGCTTTTAAACAGACCTCTTTCCTTTTATTTTTGACAAAGGATGACACACCTTAGGTGGCACTGTAAAGGAGCTTTCCTTTTTTATGCTAATTTTTTCCAAAGCAAGGGGCATAGCTGGTCTTGTATTTGGGCCTGGTATTGGGCTAAATAAAAATTGGCGAATTTCAGAACTTTCGACAACTACGGACGAAAGTTCATCGGTCGGAATTTTAATTTTTAATACCACAATTACTTTCAAAATAAAAAAAAAACACTGTTATTGTTATTTCCTAGTTTATGTTTTCACTTCTGCCGGCACTCCTCGACTGCTTAATTTTTTTTATGATAAATAAACGTACAGAATAGCAGTTTGCAATTCCCAACTTTCTTCTCAAGAATATTGCTACCTGTCCAATATTCTATTAGTAATCTCTATTTAATATATGTGTATGTATACTCTGAAACAAGTTCTTGCATATAGAAATTGCGTAACTACTAGGAATATGTTCAATAGTGTTGCGCCTGTTACTTCATTACAATTCAATTAAACTACTTCCTAGGAGTCTTACGTCTGTAAGCTATGTGAGAATTTAATTTTCTATTGCATTTGAAGACATTTCTCTGTCAATGAAGGATTTATGTAATAATCTTATATAAATTACCGCAAAGTCATATTAAAATATTTTTTTGTCAGTATGTATATTCAATTATAGTTTACTATCTGACTTTTCTGTAGCTTATCCTTGTCCTTGAAAATTTTAATGACTTTTGTATTTTGTCTTATGTAATCGTTAATTATGACCATATAAATAAATATGCTCGAGTAATATTAATTAATTATATTTAGAAAAATGCTAAAATATTTATACGAGAGCCTGTTAATTTTTAGATTTACCTTAAACTAAATAACCTTCTAATTTGCGTACATTCTAAATTGGCAAACATTTCAGTTTTCGACATTTCATTCATCGAGCTGGTTAAACAAGTTTGTTCGCCTTAATAAAATCCGTTTACCCTGATATCTGTTATTATGTAACAAAGTATACATAGCAAATTATTAAAAATGAACCCACGCTTATCGGCAAGTCTTATTGATTCGAAAAGCTACCTACTATGTGGTCAACGATAAAAGTCCATTACAAATTGTTGTATTTAATTCGAACAGAGCAGTTTTGGTTTAGAGAACATTCCTGAACTTCAGCAAATACCGCTTAAGGAATTAGCCACTTAATGGAATCAAATAATTTAAGACAAAAACGAATTTATATTGTAAAAATTGCCCGTTATAAGAATCAAATTTTGGTTAATGGAACCGGAAACTCGCTATCTGGTTAACAACCATTTGTTAATATCGTTCGATGCTTGAACTATCTTCGGAGTCTTTGTTATATATCTAATCTTAATCAAATTTATTATATTCTCGATAAAAATTTAATTAAAGCAGCCAAACTGTCAAAGACAATTGTATAAAACCCTTATTGGGTCAAAAAGCGTGTGTTCCGTTAGGAAAGTTCTATTAGACGAGAACAAAAAAAAAATTTTTGGATGTTTTTAAAAAAATGTTTAAAATAATGCATATTGGTTAATTTTGCCTTCGAATTCTTAATTAATAACACTAAATTATGAATAAATGTCTACAGAACTTAAATTTCAAATTTTGCTTTATAGAATCACTGATTAGTAGAATCAAAATGGTCTAAACCAACATGGTTCTATTAAGCGACACTTACTGTATTTTCATTAGAATTAGGCAGCCCCCTAGATGTGACCACCCTATTAATTTTAATTGGCAATATCTCAGGCGTTACGCCATTTTAAAATTTGTTGTTGATAAAAAAATGCGTTTTTCATTCGAACCATCGGCATTGGTTATTATGTCATTGTAATTTATAATCGTTGGGATTTGGTTTTATAGCCTACGACTTTTTTGATATCTTACCTTAAATTGAAAATTTTTAAGATTCGGATCAACCCACGTAGGACTGCAAGAGCAATGGGGGACATTAACATACAGCGTGATATACACATCCAGTATGATCGTATGTAAAAGGATACCATTTATCTCCGAATTTTAAAAAAATGGATTTTTTTACCGAAATTTGATTTTTTTCCAAGACTTTTCACGACTTTTGTCAAAATTTTATTTTTTTTCCAAACATTTCATGGTTTTCTCTGACTTTTAATTTCACTCTCGAAATTTCAGTTTTTATCTGGATATTTCGACTTTTTTTTAGAAATTTGAATTTTAAAGGCAACATTTTCAATTTCAGCTTGAAACAGGGCCGTGCCGTGCTATGATGCAAAGAGGCAACCGCATCAGGCGGCACCGCAAGGGGCCGGCCTAATCAGCTAAATCAAAATACAATTTGAGCCATTCAGTAATTAAAAATGTTTACATGTCGCTTTTCGATATCGGTTTATGGGTGGCGTGCGGCTCCCGTTCAAATTTTAATGTTTTTTATTAATTCGAACTTTTTTTATAACTAAGATAAGATAAGATAAAAAGCCATAAAAAAAGGTGCCAAGGTATATAAAAAATGTTCGAAATTAAAAAATAAAATTACGATTTCTGAAAGAGTTCTCTTTACGGACAAAATTTACTGAAATAATACAAAATTTAAATAAAATGAAAATTATTAGATACAATGTCAAATATGTCTAAGAAAACCTTTTGAAATTATAAGAAAAGGTCGAAATAGAGAAAAAGTGGACAATCAAATCCAAATTTCGCAGGGAAAATTAAGAAAAAATAAAAGTTGAATGGGTAAATACCAAACTTTTAGAAAAAAGCGATATTTTTATAATAAAATTGTTATTTATGAAAAAGAAAAAAAAACTAGAAAAAGTTCGCTAGTTGTTGTATAAATGTCATGTTTTCTCTCGAAATTTTCATTTTTTCTCAAAATCCTGAGTTTACATTTTAAAATTTCTATTATTTTCAAGCCTAAACTAGGCATTTCGAAAAAAATCGAAATTTGAAAAATGTACGAAAATTTTGAGATAAAAGATCGACAAATCAAAATCGAGAGACTTTCAAAATTCAGAAAAAATAATAATCTACGTAATACAAAGAAAATGTCAATATCAAATTAAAATAAAAATTGCGTTCATTACAAAAGACTATTTCCGAAATTTTGAAGAAAAAACTTACATGTTGATATTAAAGTCAAAGTTTTAGACAAAAATTTAAGAACCAACGGTATGATTTTTTTATTTTGAGAACATATTTTTAGATAAAGTCAAAATTTCAAGTTTCAAATCGAAATTTTAGGAAAAATATGAAAATCGGAATTGAAAAGTCAGAATCCATAGAAAAAATACGAAATTTACAAAAAAAGACTAGTAAACTGAATAATTTCTAAAAAAAGTCTACATATTAATATTAAAACCAAAATTTCAGATAAACATCTAAAAATAAAAAGTGTGGACTTTTATTCTTAATTGAAACATTATATCCGCTTTTGTTCTACAAACTGCTATGGTACTTTTTCTAGTACTACACGACGATTCCACAATTAAACACATAAAATAATAATCAAACTAAAACACAATTTGAACAATGGACAATAGTCAATTTAACTTATAGTAGGCATATAAGATATGTTTAAAATTAAAGCTAAAAATGGGCTTATCTTACAAGGAAAGGTCGCGAAGTGTCCGGCGCCGATTTACCAAAACATTTAAGTGCATATGATTATGGCGGTAAAGATATTCGTTTCTTTTTTCCTGGAACGAAATATTTCAACAAGAAACAACAAAAATAATCCGAATTTTTCCAGCCACACCTCGCGTCCTGTTTCTATCAGAAGGATAAGTCACCTGGGATGGGAAATGCAAAAATTTAAAACCTTTCTAAGCTCTGTTTTGTGGTATCTAGAGAGACAGCAATGATCTCGAATTTCCAGTTTTTCAAGTAGATAGCTAACTGGCTCATTCTACTGGTATGCCAACACGAAGGGTGGGAACGGGAGAACCAAAATTTAAAAATAATATTTTTCCACCTTCTTTAAAATACTTCGTTTCAAAAATAACGAGCCGAAAATTATACAAATATATCTCCTATTGTATATAAATATTTGCGTTAAGGGTGTTCACCCCCAAAATATTTTCCTTCACCCAAACCCAAATACAGGTAAAATTAATCTTGATGTATAAAATAACATTTATTTTTCAAAATGGACCTGTTATAATGACTATTTCCTTGTTAATTAATAATTCCATAAGGGGGTAATTTACCCCTATCAGGAGGGGTGGGGGTAAAAAAATTTGGTAAACTTTTTTTCGGTGTATATAGATAGTAGATGGATCATAATAATCTCGAATTTTCCAGTTTTTTAAGTAGGTAGCTCACCCTCCTATAAGGGAAAGGTGGAGGGTGGGGATGAGGGGTCACCGAAAAAATCTTAAAAAATTATTTTTTTAGTTTCTCGTCGAAATACTTCGCTTCAGAAGAAAAATAAAAGAAAAATCATAAAAATACATCCTATCATATACGTATTCGTGTAAGCGGTGTTTACCCCCCAAAAATTTTTGTTTCGACAAAATCCAAAAACAGGTAAAATTAGTTTTGGTGTATAAAATAACATATATTTTTTTCAAAATTTTGCTGTCGTAATTACCATTTTTATGATTAAAAAACTTCTAAATGGGGTAGTTTGCCCCCATGAGGGGGGTGGGAAAATTTTGAAACATTTTTTTTCTTATATTTCTCGTCGAAACAAAACTTTTGAAAAAAGAAACGACTCGAATATCATTTTTGGTATGTGAGAAACAGCAAAATCTGCATTTTTTGCCCCAACTTTGAGGGGGTAAAACTACCCTTAAAACCGTTTATCAGCCGATAAAAAAAAATACGTGTCTCTTAGATTTTGATCCTTTAAAACATATCCAAAAATTAGCAAAATTTAGTTGGTTAGAGTTGCCTCTTTCACTTGACGTGTTTTGAGAGGTCGCGGGTTCAAACGCCGGTGCTGATCACGCATATTTCAAGTTCAAACTTCTTAGAGACGTTAAATAATTTTTGGTAAGAGGTTAACTTAGGATTTCACCTCACCATCATGGTAATTTGCCTTATTAACATGCTCTAAGAGCATATTGGTAACACATAATGCTGATACGAAACCGTAAGTTTACCCCCTATCCAAAATCGCTCAACGGATCTAAAGAAATCTAATTACATGTAGTTACATAATATGCTTGTGCTCCTGAATACAGCAAAAAATATAGAAACACCAATATTTTCGGAACGTAATGAGCTATTGTTGACCTACGGTGCCACAAAACTACAAATTCTGAAATAACCAGATCTGGTTCCCACTTATTAAAACAGATGTCAAAACTGAAAGTTAATATTAATCTGCCTAATAAATTTAGTTCATAAACATAGTTTATGGTTATTGTAACATCTGTAGTGTTCATTTTAATGCGTTTTTAAGGTAAATAATAAACGATTAGCTTTACTACAACATGGGCGACCCAGAATAACTTCTTTCGTGATCCAAGCTTGTGAGATTGCTCACGTTAAAATATTCCATGTATTGATCTTTTCCAGTATGATCGCTAAGGCGCTAATTAAATTCCATTTTTAAGTCGACGGCATCTCTAAAACTTGACACGCGCTAGATCGAATTTCGGATATAACA
This sequence comes from Dastarcus helophoroides, assembly GCA_028583605.1. Taxonomy (NCBI): domain Eukaryota; kingdom Metazoa; phylum Arthropoda; class Insecta; order Coleoptera; family Bothrideridae; genus Dastarcus; species Dastarcus helophoroides. Next base: position 6,626,735 of record CM053327.1, on the reverse strand, counting down.
TAATCATTTCCTATTACGTTGAGCAAAAGCAAGTTGAAATAGTCCTCATTAGGTAATTTGGAGCGGATTAGGAGAAAATTGAAGCGTCGTTTCAATTAATATCTAGCAGGAGATGGGAGTATTCCAACATTTTCCATTTAGCAAATTAAGTTTAGAGGAAATTTAAACTACATCACTGACTGCGTGATTTGAACGTTAACGCTCAATTTAAGTTGGATCCTGGGAAGTGAAAACACGTGCGTAATGTTCCCATATCGTAATAATCATCTCGATTACGAACAGTTTGATTTATTTACCATTTTACCTTGAAACATACGGTTTTCATTTCTAATGAATGAGGAAATGGATTTTAGAAAACTAAAACACATGTGATTGCAATCCAATGGCCTAAATGGGGAGGGGTAATCAAGGGGATTAATGTTCCCATATCGCAATAATCATCTCTATTACAAATAAGTATGATTTATTTACCATTTTACCTGTAAACATACGGTTTTCATTTCTAATGAGAAAATAGATTTTGGAAAATATTGGGTTGGATAATAAGTAATGTTCATTTTATTCAGATTAAAAACTTCACATGAAAATTAGAATCATTGTCAAAATAACACATGCCATTCGAAAGAGGGCTTATTGCTCTATCAGATTGTATTTTGGTTACTTCGTAAAAATTTTTGAGAATTTTCATTCATTTGAAATGGAATATCAAGTTGATAAAATTGATCATTTTCGGGACTTGTTTTTTTTTTGTTTTTTTTTAGTCGAGATAAAGAAAAGGCTAAAATCACTCAATATGCTTAAGAAATTTGTGTCATATATAGCAATGATGTGATGAATTGATGAACGGTCCATAGGTAATTTTCGCTTTAAGTAAATCAGAAGCTTGATTGGATGCAGGGCTGTACCATAGATTCTCTTTAAAACAACCTTCGATTATGTTAAGAAACTGCACAAAGTGCAAATGACAATGAAATGAAAAGTTAGTTGTAAACTTAAAACAAAATTATCAGCACATAAGCAACAATTATTTCAAAATTTGGATTTTAATAATCTTTTTTTTGTAATGTCGTAGTAAAATGTTGAATTCTATGTCAAAATTATGATTTCCTTCAAACAAATTAAAATTTGACATTTTTGCTCAAATTCCCAACGATTCGAGAAAAGTTTTTATATTAAGATTTCTTTTTTAAAAGAATTTTATTCTTAAAATTACAAAAATAATAAAAATTGAAAGCGTAAAATGGGAATTTTTACAAAAAAAATCATGCAATATTTTTTAATTCAATTCTCAAAAATTTTGAATTTTTATCGAAGTTTCAACTTTTCCTCGAAACAAAAAGTTTGCACTTTTGGTTTTTACATGTTTACCTAAAATTTTTATTTTAATATCAACACAGCATGTAGTCTTTTTCTCTAAATTTCGGAAACAGCCTTTATTATGCAATTAATATTTTGTAAGCAACCAGGATTGGCCTACATTTATATATTTTATGACGCCAATCGACCATGAAAGAATTCGAACCACTGCTTGTCCCGGTCTTCTTTATTATTATTGTAATAATGTGTTGCTACCACTATTGGCATTTAAATTTTAGAGAATTAAATTGAATCTAACCATTTGAATCTCGATATTATTCTCGAAATGTTGGAATTTTTTCTTTATGTATTTTTATAATGCAAATTATTAGGTTTTTTTTTGCAAATTTCAATTTTTTTCTATGGATTCCGACTTTTCAATCCCAATTTTCATGTTTTTTTTTCTAATATTTCTATTTGAAACTTAAAATTTTGACTTTCTAGAATTTATTTTTCAAAATAAAAAATTCGCACTTTTAGTTTTTACAATGTTTATCTAAAATTTTTGCTTTAATGTCAACATGTAGACTTTATTTCTCGAAATTTCGGAAATAGTTGATAACGATTGCAATTTATTTTTCAATTTCGATATTAGTCTGGAAATCTCGCATTTTTTTAATATATTTCGTAAATTTTCTTTTTTCTAAATTTAGATTTTTATCTCTGAATTCTAATTTTTTAGTTTCAAGTTTGACGCTTCTGAAATTTCGATCTTAAACTTAAAATTTTGACTTTTTTTAGAAAGATTGACTATGTTCTCGAAATTTATCTGAACGCGACCTTGTCGATCTTTTATATCAAAATTTGTAGACATTTTTTAAATTTTCATTTTTTTTAAGTTTCGAATTTAGTCTCGAAAATAATAAGAATTTTAATGTAAACTTAAAATTTTGATAAAAAATTAATTGAGAACAAATGAAAATAATTTCGAAAAAAAACACATTTTAAAAGCTATCGAAGTTTTTTTATTATTTTTTCCATTTTATCAATATCGATTTTATTCTCAAAATTTCGCTTCTTTCTAAAAATGTTGTCTTTATGCATCCAACTTTTATTTATATTTTTTTTTCTTAAATTTCCTTAAACGACTTTTTTTTCTGTTTCCAAAATTCAGACTTAATTGTCCACCTTTCCTATGTCGAATTTTTTTTTAATTTTAAGAAATTTTCTTCAACATTTTCGATTTTGTATCTACTAATTTGCATTTTATATAAATTTTGAATTGTTTTAAAAAATTCGCTAATTTAAATTCGAATTTGTCTATAAAGAGTTGTGGATTTTTCCAAATAAAAATTTAGTTTCTGCACTTGGCATTTTATTTAATTTTAAGTTTAAATTTTTAACAAGAGTTATAAAAATGTTTGGAATTAATAAAAAAGATAAAAATTTCAACGAGTGTCTCACTCACTCCAGCGAAAAGCAGCATGGAGCGCTTAGAGCCGACATACGAGTGTAAATCAAATATGAACAGGATTTTTTTTTAAATTTATTGCCACAAGATACATATATAATAGTTATTAACTATTTTTCTACATAATCTCCTGATTTTGTTATGCATTTTTCCCAACAGATTGGGAGTTTTTTAATGCCATTATCATAAAAAGAAGGGAGGCGCGTTTACAACAAATTGCACACAAATGTCTCAACAGCAGTATTATTGTGGAATCGCTCACCTCCTAGAGCTTCTTTCAGTGGCCCAAACATATGATAATCTCATGATAATAAGTCGGGACTATAAGGAGGGTGTTCTAATGTTGTCCAATGGATTTCCTCTAATTTTTGGTGTGTCAGATTGGCTGAGTGGTGGCGATCATTGTCGTGAAGCAAAATCACTTTTATTACCAAAAATTCACGTCTCTTCCGCCGATTTACACGTTTTGCTTTATCCAATAGCTGGAAGTAGAAAGCAGCATTAACCGCACGACGTTCATGCAGAAAATCGACCTGCACGACTCTTTTAAAATCCCAAAAACTGTCGCAAGAATCTTTCCAGCTGAGAGGCAAGTTTTTGCCTTAACGAGTGCACCCTCTTTTTATCTTCTTCAGTGTAGGGTTGCTTGTTTAGATTCAAGGGTATATTTGTGGACTCAAGTCTCATCACATGTAACGATACGTTACAAAAAATTATCACCTTCGCGTTGAAAACGTCCAAGATAGCGCTGACAAATATCCAGATGTTGTTGTTTTAGTTCTTCTGTCAGAAAAAAAGACAAGAAAAAAGGCAAGGTACCCACCTGGCAGAAATTTTTCGAAACCACAGTTTATCTGTAATGATGGATTGAGCACTCCCAAAGCTTATCCCTATCTGAGCTGCGAGGTACCCACCTGGTAGAAGTTTTTCGAAACCGCAGCTCATCTGTAATGATGGATTGAGCACTCCCAAAGCTTACCTCTATCTGAGCTGCAATTTCACCAACAGTTAAGCGGCGATCATCTTCCAAAAGGCGTTGAACAGCGTTAATCTTGTCCACAGTCACACTGGTCTGAGGACGACGGGCATAGGGTTCATTTTCAATTTGATTTCGTCCTTTCAAAAATTTTTTGGGCCATTCACTATTTGAGTTTTCTTCAAACAAGTATCCCCAAACTATAGTCTACAAAGAATTTTGGCGGGCTTTACACCTTCATTGGCAAGAAATTTAATAATAACGCGCTAGGCAACTTGCGGACGAACCTCTTGCTCTCTCGTTGTATTTACAACTGATGAACGGCGAGAACGGAATTCGCTTGAGCGCAGGAAGTCACGTGATATCCCTACCTAACGTGTTTAAGAGTATGTGCACACTCCCGATGCCCTCATGGAGAGATTATAGAAATTCCGGTTCATATTTGATTTACCCTCGTAGATCGATATAGAAAAGCGATGCATAATTAATTATTGAAAGACTCAAAAAGGGACGATTTCTACAAAAGAGTCATCATGAAATTTGTTGGATGCTGACAGATCATAAATAAAGATAAAAAATATATCACCAACTGGGCGACTTTATGCAGAATAAAACCAATCCTAAAAAACAATTAAATATTCAGAAAACTTCCAATGCTGAGAAAAATAACGAATTTAAAAAAAGGCAAGAAAAACGCTTCAAATTTCGGGAAAAACTTCGAGAAGAAATTACAGAGACTATCAAAAACTTCGAAATTGAAAAAACATTCAAAATAAGAAAAAAAGTCACATTTTAGCGAATTAAATCTAAATTAAGAAAAGACAAATTTTAAGAAAATTAATTGAAATTCCGAAAGAGACGAGTTTTGTGGAAAACGACAAATTTCGAATAATGAAAATAGAATTTTTGCATAGGAAGTAGAATTTTAAGAAAAAGTTAAATTTTGGAAATAGTCTATGAGAAAGACGAATTTTAAACAAATAATCGAGATTTTGAGAAAAAGACAGACAAAACATCTAGAAACAAACGAAATTAGAGGAAAAAGTCGTCTTTTCCAGAAATATCAAATATCATTTGAAGGTAAATATACAATTTCTAGAAAAAGTCAAGCTTTTAAAAAACGGTCAAAATTTCTAAAGAATTGGCTTCTATAAAGTTAAAATTTTTATAAAAACATCTATGTTAAAAAAATAACGTAATTCTAAAAAAAAGAGAAAACGGTCGAATTTGTGAGAAAAGTCAAGAAAATGAGAAAAAATTTCCAAATTATCTAAAAAACGTCAGATTTTAAGAAAAAACTCCAATTTTGAGAGTAAGCTCAAAATTAAATAAAAATGTTAAAAAATAATTCGAATTTCAAAGCAAAAAAAACGATTTTCGAGAAAAAATACGAAATTTCGGGAAATTTTGAGGAAAAAGGTGAGATTTCTATTAACATAAAGAATCGGATTTTGAGGTAAAGATAAAATTTAGAAAATGGCGGATATTGCGAAAAATATCAAAATCTCGAATTTCGAAATCAAAATTTCCAAAAACGAAAATGATTTATGAAAAATACGAAATTTAGAGAGAAAGATCGAAACTTCAAGAACAAGATTAGAAGTACCAAAAAAAAAAGTTCCAAATTCGGGATTTTCCAGAAGTAACCAAAATTTTGTCGAAATGGGCTAATGTTAAAAAAAGCCCAGATTTCCCGGTTGAATATTTTTTTCTGTTGATTCCATAAATTAGGGGGAAACAACCGCCCTACCCTGTAAAAATTTTGAAAAGCAAGATGCATTTCCAGAAAGTGAAATAAAAAAAAAGTTTAAAATTGCAAAGAAAATTTTCTAAGAATTTTTTGCCTTTCTAATAGATTCAAAATTTCCAGGAAATATTATTCAAGATTGTTACTTTTTTTATCAAAATATCGACCAACTTCTAAAGAAAGGAAAAATTTTAATAAAATAAATAAAAAAATAAAAATTTGCATACATTTGGATTTTAAAAGTCGAATTTTGAGAAAGTCAGATTTCCATAAAAGAAATCGAATTTTAAGGATAAATTTCAAAAGAAAAAGAAACGTTTTGTGAAATAAAAAGAATTTTCAGAAACAAGTCGCGTTTCGAAAGAATATGGAGGTCTCAAGGAAAGGACGAATTTTGAAAAAAAAAATCGGGCGAAAACTTCAGAATTTCTTCTTTAATTGTTACTACTATTTTCCTCAATAAATTCGAGAAGAAAAGGTGAACATTTCTAAAAAAGAATCAATATTTGTTCATTAATTTTACAGATTTAAAAATGTGGGTATTTTTTAAATTTTAAATTTCAAATAACACCTCTTTTTGCATGACGCTTGTTGAAGCTATTCCACAGACCGATAGATGGCGCTATACCTAATGGTCATGCGGACAACTATTGAATTTTCCAGAAGTAACCAAATTTTGTCGAAATTGGCGGATGGGCGAATGTTAAAAAAGAGTCCAGATTTCCCGGCTGATTTTTTTTTCTTTTGATTCCATAAGACCTACCCTGTAAAAATGTTGAGAAGCAAATTGCAATTTCCAGAAAGTTGAATTTTAAAAAACAGTTTAAATTTGCAAAGAAAATGTTCTAAGAATTATTTCCTTTCTAATAAATTCAAAATTTTCAGAAAATATTATTCAACATTTTTGCTTGTTTATCAAAATATCGACAAACTTCTAAAAAAAGGAAAAATTTTGATAAACCAAATTTGCATAAATTTGGATCTTAAAAGTCAAATTTTGAAAAAATCAGATTTCCATAATTGAATTTAAATACTTGCAGCCTGCACATTTGTTAGATTCGAGGTGAGTATGTCAAACTAAGGAGATCTAATAGGCTTGAAACTGGGATTTAGTTCCGAAATTCTCAATCTGGTAAATGTTTCGTCTCTTGATCTTTCATTGTTGTATTTCCCATTACATTCACTTAAAACGCCAGAAGCGGTAATAACAGTTATAGGCTATATTTTCGAACTTTTTTCAATAGAATCATTTGATTGACATAAAACCTTGACTGACTAATCTTTTAATAAATTAAATAGGACGAGAACTAAATATAACGATAGCGACATAAATTGGAAAACATTGCAAGAAACTTTGAATGAATAAATAACGAAGAAAAATTATTCTAGAAAGTCATCTAATATTCAATAATATCTAATACTCGTCTGTCAATAAGTTCATTTATATTTAAAAGATGGATAATCCATAAAAAATATAATATTACAAGGGCATTATTTGTTGAATACATTAAGTTTAATCCGCAATTGGTTTTGTGTAATCCAGAAAGCCATTAACTTAAAAGCTTAGAAGTTATAGTTTTTTTTTTAGGATTTTCTTCTCGGTTTCGAGCTTAATTTCATCTTTGATGAGATTTTCTATAGTCTCACCAAGCGCTTTTAATAGTGTGTATTTTGTCTGGTTAACGGATTCTGTCTGAGACTCTTTTTTTATCTAGGCCAATGTTATTATTTTTTAAATGATTGTAACTTGGCAATCATCCTTCCTGCTCTCCAGTAGCCCTTTTCTTGCAATGTTATACTTGTTTTAATCCTTCATTTGTGCATTTGTGCCCTCCGCAAGTATGCACTTATTTGATTTTAATTTTTCATTTATAATTTCTGGTAGAGTTTAGTAATTTACACCTGTGAGTGTTTGGAACTGAGTGGTTTCGGAGTTTTATGAAAAAGGTCGAAATTTTGGAAAAGAAATCTCCTTTCAACGAAATCTATTTTTCTTGAAATTTTGACCTTCCATTCGAAATTTTTTATTGATTGGGAAATAACCTTGATACTTCTAGATTTGAATGTGTAGTTCGTATTTTTTTGTTAGTTGTTGGATTGTGTTATTAGCTCATATGCCAGATTATTGATAGATGGATAACCAGGGAGAGAGAGAGAGAGAGAGAGAGAGAGAGAGAGAGAGAGAGAGAGAGAGAGAGAGAGAGAGAGAGAGAGAGAGAGAGAGAGAGAGAGAGAGAGAGAGAGAGAGGAGAGAGAGAGAAAATATCAAAATTTCGAGAAAAGTTGGAATCTGAAATTTTCGAAAAAGTTGCAATTTTCGAAAAGGTAGAAATTTTCAAATAAAGTATATATTTATCAGTCAAGTCGAAATTTTTGAAAAAGATCAAAACCTTGACAAAGTAAAAATTTAAAGAAAAAACATCGACATTTTTAAAAAGTAAATTGGTCGAAACTTTTTAAAAAGTCGAGATTTTGTAAAAGGTAGACATTTTCCAAAAAGTAAAAACTGAACAATTTCGAAGTTCTAAAAAGTCGAAAAACACGGAATTTCTTAATAAATAGTCAAAATTTACAAAAAAATCAAAATTTTCAAAAGTCGAAATTTTCAAAAAGTCAAAATATTCAGAAATGTCAAAATTTCGAGAAAAGGGTGTACATATTAAAAATTTTTAAGTAAGTGAACATTTTTAAAAGTAAATATTTCCAAAAACTTTCAAATTTTCAAAAAATAGAATAATTTTTAAAAATGTGAATTATTTCAAAAAAGGTCATATTTACAAAAAAAATCTAAATTTTGAAGTTAAAATTTTCAAAAGAAAAGATGATCAAAATAGCCAATTTATTCTAAAAAGACGACATCTATCACAATATTCGACATGTTTTTTTCAATTTATTTAACATTTCTTCAGCCCAGTTTGGAAATATTTAAATTTTTATGGTTTGTTGACAATTTTATAAACAGTTTTTGAAATGCGACTACGTGATATTTAAATTTATTGAAACATCACTTCATGGCAGTTTACAAATTAAAAGGTTAATTTATTTTACATAGAATAGGAATAATGAAAAATAGGAGACCAAACATTAGATATGGAAAAAATAAAAATTTTGCTTTTTGATAAATTAGGAAAATATGAAAAAATACATAAAAAAGTTGTAGCACTGGACATCGATGTTTCGCTCTCATTTGAGCTCGTCAGCAGTGCATAACATGGAAAGGGAACAATGGAGAAGAAATACTTAAAAATATTGTTTTTCTTTTTAAATATAAAAAAGCAAAATAAACAAATTTTACTGTGTTAAAAATTTAAACATTTGAAGCCCAATCCACAAGAAACAACTACTCCGAGGGCTAATACCCCTTCCGGCATTGAACTACACTTGAAGAATAAATATTCGACATCTTCAAAAAATTAGAAATTTTCAAAATTTCGTATTTTCAACGAAGTCAAGTTTTTTGGAAATAGTCAAAATCTTGAAAAAATCAAAATTACCAAATAAGTCAAACGCTTTGATAGAGTCGAAATTTTCAAAAAGAGCTGACATTTTCAGAACAATCGAAATCTTCAGGGGATTCGACCCTTTTGTTCGAAAATAAATCAAAACATCGAGAAACTAAAATTTAAAACAAAATTTAAACTTCTTAAAAAGAAGTGGGCATTTTGAGGACTGGTCGAAATTTTTTAAAAAATTCGAAATTTAGAAAAGATTGATTTTTGCAAAATGGCCTGAATTAAAAAACAATCAACGTTTTAAGGAAAGCTGAAATTTTTAAACCAAATGAAATTTAAAAAAGTTGAAGTTTACAAATATGTCAAAATTTTCAGAGTTTTAAAAATCTTACTTTTCTACAAGTCGAAATTTCAAAAAAAAATCCAAATTTACAAGAGAGTTTTTTTGTAAATCGATTTTTTTAAACGATTTTTTAAAAAAGTTGAAATATTCAAGAAAAGTTGAAATTTTAAAGAATCGAAATGATTTATAAAATTTCAAATTTTCCAAAAAATAGTGGTTATTTTCAAAAGACAAGTGAAGTTTTCGAATAACCCAACATTTTTGAAAAGGACTAAATTATAAAAAATGTTCAAAGAAATCGAAATTTCGGTAATAAGTCGAAATTATTGAAAAATCAAATGTTGAAATTTTGGAGTCAAAATTTTGAAAAAGGTCGATTTTTCCTAAAATAGATATATTTACAAAAAAGACAAATGTCGAAGAAAAGACGAAAGGCTTCAATCAAAATTTTCAAAAAAGTGCAATTTTCAAACCTCAACATTTTCAAAACTCAGCATTTTCAAAAAGAGGCGGAATTTTCAAAAACCCAACATTTTCAAATAAATCGACTTTTTCAAAAAGTCGAATTCTTCAAAAAAAGATAAAATAGCGCTAGCAAAAGTCAATAGCTTAAAAAATGCAAATTTTCAAAAGTCGCAATTTCAAGCAAAAATTGAAATATTAAAAAAATCTTTGAATTCTTTCGAACGTAGAAATTTTTAGAAGTCAAAAAATGAACATTTTTAAAAAAAGCAAAATTTTTGAGGTAAAAATCTTGAAAAAATTTTTTCAGGAGACGCAATTTCGGGAAAAACCGAAATCGTGGAAAACTGGAATGTTCAAATGTTGAACAAGTCAAAAGTCGAATTTTTCCAAAATAGATAAATATCGAAAAAATACGAAATTTGAAAGACGATTATTTTTAAAAAAATCGATTTTTTAAAAAAAGTCGAATTTTTCAGGAAGTCAATAGCTTCAAAGAGAATCGGAATTTTTAAATAATTCAAAATCTTCAAAGATGAAAATTGTCAAAATTCAGAATTGTCATAAAAATTCATATTTTCAAAAATTGGAGATTTTCAAAATTCTAAATATGAACAAAAAGTTCAAATTTTCACAACGATTGAAATTTTCAAAGAAAATCGAAATTTCAGTCAAAATCTGAAAAAAGGTCGAAATTTTCAAAAAAGTGTACATTTTAAAAAATGGTGGAAATGTTAAAAAAATCAAAGATTAGAAAAATATATAGTATAACTTTTTGGAAAAGTCGACATTCATCCCAAATAGAATATTTTAAAAGAGTCGAAATTTAATTAAAAATCCAAATTTCCAAAAAAAAACATGAATTTTTGAAGAAAATCAAGATTTATAAACAGGTCGAAGTTTTAATAGTCGAAATATTCAAATAGAAATTTGTCAAAAAAGTCGATATTAACCCAATTTGTAGAATTTTAGTCATTGATAAAACCATAAATAATTACAAATCTGTCCAGTGTCGCTTTGTGACTTTTGGATGATGGTGAATAGGGGCTGCAGCAAAGTCCACAGTAGAATGAATTCGGTGAATTTGCCATTCAGCAATATGGTAAAAAGTCGACGGACGATGCACCCCGAAAACGCCGCCAACCGGCGTATCGAAGTGCATTCGCCGGTCGCCGCCACCGTAGCGATCGAATCAGCTGTTATGTTGCCATGGTGTGAACATGCGGAGAAAGGATAAGGCGGCAGCCGACTCGGCACAGAACACAGTCGGTTGAATCAGGTTCTGCCGAGTGGCAGTCGCGAGAAACGCGCTGGTCAATAAACTCAATTTCCGGCAAAAAGGTGCGACAACGGAGGTATATCGCGAAAACGCAACCGAAAACTGGAACAGAAACAAAAATCGGGATGAAGAGTGATTTTTGTGCGTGAGACAGCAGTCGGCATAAATGAAAAGTAAAAAAAGCTTTTACTATAAAGTAGAAAGGAAAAAATACGAACTGGGGGTTGAATCAGTTGGGGTAATATTGTAAAATGACCTAACACCAATAGAATAGCTTTTTTGTTTCGTTTTTTTGCAAAATTTCCGTTGCAGTTTAGAAGTGCACTGTTAGAACTATAATAAAATTGTGATCCATTAAGAGGCCAACGTAACTTTTAGTACCTTAGATAGATACTATTAAGTTAAATCGAATCTCAAATTCCATTTTTATCGCTGTATAAAAAATGGAATACAATCAGTATTAAGAGTTGTAAGGCGAAAATTAATTGGTGCTGTTACACTATTATCGTTCTTCTTCTAACGCAAGGAATGTACTGTTGAGTGAATAATTGTGATGCTGTGTTTCGTGCATGGATTTGAAGACAAAGAGGGCAATCATAATGTTGTTGTCAAAGAACAGAAGGAGCCTCGGTTAAAAAGCGTGAAGAATCGTTTCCTAAAAAAGTCAAGGTGAGCACTTCAGTAAGTTAATAATTATAAGTAGAAGTAACTCATTCAAATTGCCAAGTGATCAATAAAAACGTTTAAAGTCAGAGCACGTCGAACACGATTCGCATCATTGTGACCCCTTGAACTCATTATTTACTATATCAGTGGAAAATCGCGGTTCGTTTAAATGTTCAAATTTTTTTTTATACCTGATTGTATTAATGGAAATCAAGAAAGCAACCATGTCTCGCCAAACAGTGCTATGTTATTTAATAGCAAAATAAAAATTCCTTTCAGCATTCGTGAATTATAGAGGGGGGTAGGTACTGAAGCCACAGGACTCGATGTATAGGGGAGGAAGCTTGACACGTTTTTTCGATTTTTTATTTTGCATTTTTTTGATATTTTGTTATTTATCTCAAAGTTCGGTTTTACAAAAATTTCTTTTTTTTATTTTATTTTTCCTAAAACTCGTCGTTCGAAGAATATTGACTTATTTCTCAAATTCCCTTTTTCTTGAAAGAAGAATTTCAACATTTTTCTTCAAACTAGATCACCAAATCTCGAAGGAAAAATATTTGCTTTAAAAATTTTTACTCTTTTCTCAAAATTGGAGTTTTTCTTGCAATTTCGTCATTAGTCCGAAATTGGAGATTTTCTGACATAGACCGAGAGGGGGCAGGGTGAGATTCTTGTCTTTCTCTGTTTCATGCAGTCAAGAGATTTCAGTTGGGAGAACTTTTTTTGAGAATTTCAATTTCTAGTTCAAAATTTGGTTTTCCTCAAAATTCATTTTTTTTTTCAACATTTCGTCTTTGTTCTTAAAATTCAACTTATTTCCCATCAGTTGATTTTGTCCAAGGTGACATTTACTAAATTTTCATTTCCTCATTTTCGACTCTATCAGTTCTTATTTTTTTGAAATTGCTCAATTTTTCAGCATATGACGTTTTCCAAAAAATTCTACATTTGTGTTTTAAATTCGTCTCGTGAAAATGTTGTTTTATTTCTCGAAATTCGCCTTTTTCTCTAAATGTATGTTAAAATTCTTTCCTTTTTGATCGTAGCCATGATGGGACAATAAAGCTCCTTTTGAAAAAAATGTGTTTTCTAGAAAATATTTTAGAAAAACTAAATATCCTGGAGAAAGTCAAATCTTGAGGAAAAAATTGCGAGAATAAAATAAAAAATTTCAACAAAAGACAAACTTTGCGAAACAATTTTTCCAGGTTGAATATCTATTTTAGCTTAACCCGCGAGGGCCAGATGGAACAAGCGTCCCTGTCCCAGCATGACTAGGATCAAAAAGGGTTGAATTATGACATAAATTTCGAGAAAAAGGCGAATTTAAAGAAACTAAACAACATTTTCAAGAAACGAATTTTAAAACATAAAAGTCGAAATTTTTGAAAAACGTCATATCGAGAAAAAAGACGCGCGCAATTTCAAAATGTGGTGATTTTTCCCAAAATTGTTCATTTTACTTTGTAAGTAGGTGCTTTTTTGTTTTGAAGGGAAACAAAAGTTAAAAATTACCAACCATCACTACGAAATTGTTTCAAATTGTCGATTGTCACTAAAATAATTTTTTTAAATGCTCAATCATCACTTAAGAATATAAAAGAACTTTGGTTCGACCTTTTTTTTTACTGCCACCAAAGTACTTTTTCTAACTTGTTAGTTATCACCAAAAAAAAACATAATAACTTTGCTTCCAACTTTTTTTTTGCCAAAATAGAGCTCACTTGAGTGAGCTTTTTTGGTGAACTAATTTCTCAACTCTGCTTCATACTCGACAAAAAAAGGACTGAGCTTTTTTAGAACCAAAGTTGAAACATTTCTCAAATCAAACGACGCCTCCTCACAACTAAAATAACTTTTTCAAACTTTCAATTATCTTTTAAAAATATAAAAGAACTTTGGTTCGATCTTTTTTTGTTGCCAACTGCCACTAAAATACTTTTTCAAAATTCTCAGTTATCACCCAATAAAAATAAAGAATAATACCTTCGCTTCGAGCTTTTTTTGCCAAAAAAGAGCTTGGTGAACTAATTTCCCAACAAAGACTGATCTTTTTTAATATTAAAAAAAAATGTTAGGACCAAAGTTGAGAAATTTCTTAAATCGGACGACACCTCCCCATGGCCTCCTAAATTATGTACGCAGCAACCATGGGCAGGGAAATAAATTTAATTTACAGTAACCAGTTTCAAGTGCAACTCGAAATTTTGAAAGAAAAGTCTAAATTGAGATATTTGACGTCGAAATTTTTCGAAATTTATAAAACACATTTTTCCTAGATCTTCTAGGCTTTCAAAAATAAAGAGAAAAACTAAACAGGGTCGGAATTTTGGGATTAAGCTGAAGAAATTAAGAAAATCGAAATTTTCAATAAAAACTCTAAATTTTAAAATAACATTCCAAACTTTGAAACAAGCGTCGAATTTTTGGTATATTAAAGTCAAAATTTCTCGAAACTTATAAAACATGATTTTTAAATCTGATGAAAAAACAAAAATTTGGAAAAAAGTTAAAAAAGAAGGAAAAAATTCAAAATATTTCAAAATCAATATTTCAAAAATAAATGGAAATTTAAAAAAAAAGTTTTATATATTGAAATTATACGTTTGAAATTTTGAAACATATCAAAATAAATGTCAAAATTTTGATATTACAGCCAAAATTTCTTGAAAACTCGAAATTTCAAAAGAAAAATCCGAACAGGCCAAATAAAAGTTCGAAATGTTGAAAAAAAATTTGAAATTTTCAGAAACGGTTTAAATTTTGAAATTATGTTTTAAATTTAGAAAGAGAAGACTAAGTTTTGATATTAAAGTTAACATTTCTAGAAAATAAAACAAATTTTTCAAACTTCGAGTAGTATTTCTAATTTCGAGTAAAAATCAAACTTTGGAAAAAGTCAAAAAAGGCAAATAATTTCGAAATTTTGAACACAGAGTACACAATTTCGCAAAGAAAAATCGAAACGAAAAGGTTTAAGATTTTAATTTGAAAAAAATAAAAAATATCAAAATTTTCAAGAAAAATCTAAAATTTTGCCATGCCAATCCGTTCTAAAGAAACGTCGTGGTTTTAATATGCTTGAGATAAAACAATTTTTTAAAATCTTGAGGGAAAATCAAATTTTGGAAGTTTTCACTTTGTTTCAAATTATTTTAAAAAACACGTTCGAAATCTAAAAATAGGTTAAAACTTCGAAGAAAAAATTTTAATAGTACAGCAAAAATTGACATTTTCTAAATTGAACATTTCCAAAATTGAACAAGCCAAAAAACTTTTAAAAGGCAGTTGTAATTTTCAATAAAAAGTTTCCAATTTGAAATTACGTTCGAAACAAAATTAGTTAAAATGTCCAGAAAAAGTCGCATTTTGAGAAACAAAACAACATTTTCAGGAGACGAATTTAAAAAACAAATGTAGAATTATTTGGAAAACCTCTTATGCAGAAAAATTGAGAAATTTCAAAAATATAAGAAATGAAAGAGTCGAAAATGAAAATTTAGTAATGTCACTTTGGACAAAGTCAACTGTTGGGAAATAAGTTAAATTTTAAGAACAAAGACGAAATTTGGGGAAGAAATGAATTTTGAAAAAAGCTAAATTTTGAACTAAAAATTGAAGTTTTCTATTTTAGTCCTTGTAACTAGAATCTCTTGACTTTATGAAACAAAGGAAGACAAGAATCCCACCCTGCTCCATTTCAGCCTATGTCAGAAAGTCTCCAATTTTGGAATAATGACGAAATCGCGAGAAAAACTCCAATTTTGAGAAAAGAATAGAAATTTTCAAAGAAAATATTTTCCCTGGAAATTTGGTGATTCAGTTTCAAAAAAAATATTGTAATTCTCCTTTCTAGAAAAAAGGAATTTTGAGAAATAAGTGTCAATATTCTTCGAACGACGAGTTTTACAAAAAAAAAATAAAAACAAAAGAAATGTTTGTAAAACCAAACTTTGAGATAAATAACAAAATATCAAAAAAATGCGAAATAAAAATCAAAGGAACGTATCAAGCTTTCTTTCCTAGGGTGAGGACTAAAGCCACAAAAGTCGAAAATTTGAGCTTTCAATGGCACCTTTACTTGATATTACAGACCAGGAATAATCAAAAATAGAATGAAGCTTTCAAAGAAACTACAATTTATTTCTTGTTCCGAAGGAAAATAAATTGACTATTCAGAAGGTTGTTGATTAGACAAAACAAAATAATTTAGAGTTTCTAATTAAAATTTTAGAAAAAATCTTATACAAAAATTATGGAAAAGTCAAAATTTCGAGACTGTTTTCCTAATTTTGATTTTTCTCGAAATTTGAAGAAACAGTATTTTATAAATTTCGAAAAATTTTAATTAAGGTCAAAACCTATGATTTTGATTTTTGATTCGATTCAAAAATGTGAATGTAGTTTCAAAATTTAATGTAAACATTTCAATTTTAAAGAACTAGGAATTAAAAAAGACATTTGAAATTCGAAATTTCTCGAAACAAAAAGGAGAAATATCGAGATTATAAACAATATTCGGTCAAACTTTCGTTAACTCAAACATTTAAATTTAAAATAAATCAAAATATTAAGAATAAAGAGGAAAGTGATAATTTTGAATAAAAATGTCGAAAATTGAAATACAAATCTGGTCCCCTGAAACCAAGAAAGATTAAAAACCACAACAAAGATTGTTCTAACGCGTTTCGATAGAATATCTCTCTGAAGATGATAGCTTGGCTATCCAAACGTGTTAGAGCCACCTTTGTTATGGTTTTTAATCTTTCTTGGTTTCAGGGGACAAGATTTGTATTTCAATCTTTGATAATAACTAAGGCCCATTCGGTTCCACCAAAAAAAAAGTCTAAGTTTCCAAAAATAATCAAAAGTTTATACACATAACAAGTTTCTCAATATTTCGCGAAATAAGTCAAGTATTTCGAGGTTTAATTTGAAATTTCTAGAAAAAAATTAAAATTATTAGAAAAATGCTAAATTTTCGACAGAATAAAAATTTTGAAAAAGAAGTCACAATAATCAGAAAATTTTAAATTTCCAAGACTAACGCAGAGATTTAAAAAAAACTGAATTTTTGAGTAGAATGTAAAATTATAAGAATAAAGCTTTCATTTACGAAAAATCTTGAAATTTTTAGAAAAATCGAAATTTCGAATTTAAAAATCGAAATAATTTATAAAATGAAATTAAAAAAAAAAGCAAAACCAAGTCGCAATTTTAAACAGAAATTCAAACAGAATTATTAAAAAATGTCAAAGTTCAATAAGTCAAAACTCGAAAGTGTGAATTATAAGAGAAGGTTAGAACAAATTGTTAATTTATATAAAATACACTGGGTGCACAACCCATACGTGAAATATTTCGCAGACGCAAAACAATCCGCGAAATTCAATAACCTGCCGAAACTTCTTTTATTTAGTGTTTGGCAAAAAATCTTAATTGAAGTTTTGAAAATTGTAATCCTTAACAAAAAATGTTGTCATTCCCAAAAAAAATTAGGCAGTCTTGGAGGCTGCGGAGGTGAAAACTTAAAACTAGGAAATAACAGGTCTATGTAGTGTAGTTTGAACCCATACTAGTAAACAAATCAGAATATTGGAAATATTTTAAAATAAATGCTGTCAGACAGACCTAACTTTATATATTTGTGGTTTAGATGCTTGTAATCTTTACACTCTTTTTATGTATTGCACGTAATGTTCAACATCTTGTTAGTACTGTCATCTGTCATTTCTGGAGCACTCGAGTACATTTTACATTTTATTTCTAATACTAACACAAATTTGGTTATAAAATAGTACATTATGAAGCTTCCTTCTCGTGAAATATAATCATATCCGCTTTTGTTGTAAAAGCTACTAGTGGTACTCACTGTTGTACTGTACATTAATTCTAGAATTAAACAATTAAAGCAATCATAAAACTAAAGCACCATCGAAACAATGGACGTAGTAAATTTAATAGGCGCATAGTTATGTTTAAGACACAAGTTATAAGTGGACTTATCAAGGCCCGTATAGTTTGGTTGGTCCAGGGTACATATAACAAGCTTCACACTTGAATGGTCACAGGTTCGAACCCCGTTGCTGATCATGCAGTTTTTAAGGCACTTTTTGGCGCGTTGAGCGATTTTTGATAGAAGATAAACTTATCGTTTAGCGGTACCATTGCGCTGAATTTGCGCGCTACCAACATGCTCTAACTGTTAACAGTAGAGCATGTTGGTAACGCGTAATGGTGATGCCCGAAACCATAAGTTTACCCCCTACCCAAAATCGCTTGTCAAACGACTGGCCATGAATATGAAGGAAAGGTTGCTTCCCCGAAGCTGAGTTTTGTATTCATTAGTGACTTAAAAATGTCTGACTTCCAAGAATGTTTTATATGTGCAATCGCCTAACCTAAAAACCGCCATTGTTGAACAGAACAAAGTTAAAACATGAAGTCCCATCTCAAAACATAGATGAAGTTTTCTTCTAAATTTAGAAACACCTGTGTTCTTGCTTGTAGATGCATAACTGAAAAAAAGAAAATATTAATTTTTCCATTGGATCACTGCCAATCTGGCAATTTTATATCCGGCCATCTTTTTAATGTGCTCGTTCTAAAAACCAATTACCAACGCGTGTGTATCATCGGGGCAGATAATAAAAATTGGGTAATAGCTCATACGTCTAACGCGCTACACTAACAAACTTTTCGTAATACCTACGTAAGGTAACGAGTACAATGTTTTAAAATCAGGAAACGTGGTTATTAAGGCGAAATAAAACAGAACGTAACGTTAAAATTAGCGATTCAAAGTTCTTTCCTAAAATTAAACAACGCACATATTTTAATGATATACATTACTACATCATTTTATTGCATAATAACCGTGAAGTTTCTACGACCTTTAAAACTTTGCTAAAAATACCTCCCACTTTGGACAAAAATTTTAGATTATCAACAAATATCATTCAAGGACTTTTTAAACCCAGTTATTGAATAAATATTGTTCTAGTTTTACCTATTTCAAAAAAAGTCTACATTTTGAGAGATGCAAAAATTTCAAAAGGTGTAGAAAAAAGTGACAACTGAAAGTGTAAACTAGGGACTGAAAAACAGGAGGAAGATCAAAAACTAGAAAAAGTCCAAATTTCGAGTGCAAAGTCAAAATTTAAGGTCGAAATTTAAAATAAAACAGAAAATTTATAGAAAGAAAAAGTAAATTCAAACTCAAAATTTGCTCTAAGCTTTGAAAAAGTCAATAATAATTATTATTTTTCATTCAGAAATAATACAGAGCGCTTACCTTCATTCAGAATTGTAGCCTTATTAAATATATTAAAGGTGTTAAATATAAAGCCGTTAAATAAAACTCCAGTTTGAAAGTGGCAGTTCTAATTTTGTATATTACTAACGAGGTTGGCATTTTTCGACTGTTTTCAAACACTAATTATTTAATACTGTTACCTTTCGCTAAAACCAGTTCATATTTCACAACAAACCAGTCGCCCTGGAAAAAAATATAATGACAATTCTAACTATAACTGACGACATCATTAGCACAAAATTTGCATTAGTAATGTATACGTTTTTAGCGACAGAGGAGTTCGAAGAAAAAACTGAATTATTTACGCATATGCGAATCGGTAACAATATACTTCTTAGAAGTGTGTACGTTTAATATTAGATGATTTAAATATAATTTTCCCAGTAAGCTAGTTAACATCCTGAAGCTTTGATGAAAGCCTTTTGTAGTTTTTGATTTTCAATATAAAAATGTCAATGACAAAAACGACTATAAAATCACGCGCTAAACCAAACTGTAACGGTTTTAAACTATTAATATTTATTACTAGAATTAGGAACGTAAGGGTTATCTAAATATTAACCCAAGTTTGATATTTTTGCCTTTATCAATACTTAGGACGATTACTGGATTTCTTCCTCTTCCTAATTAACTATGAGAATATATTAATTATTTGCTTTTTATTTACAAACTTTCTTGATATAACGACTTGAAAAATGAATGTTATATTTACTAATCTCCATTGATTGATGTTTTTGCTTGCCACGTGCTGCCGCGGTTAATTTCCTAAAATATTACAAGTAGTCTTATAACTGGTGCGGTCGATTATTTTATTTCTTCTTCGTCGTTGTATTCTTCTTCTTCATCTTTCTCCTCATCCTCCTCGTCCTCCTCCTCTTCCTACTTCACCTCCTTCTTATCCTCTTTCTCCTTCTTCTCCCCCTTCTTCTTCTCCTCTCTTTTTCTCTTCCTTCTCTTCCTTCTCTTCCCTTTCCTCCCCCTCCATTTCCTCCTCCTCCATTTCCTCCTCCTCCATTTCCTCCTCCTCCATTTCCTCCTCCTCCATTTCCTCCTTCTCCTCTTTCTCCTCCTCCATTCCCTCCTCCTCCTCCTCCTCCTTTTCTTCTTCTTCTCCTCCTTCTTCTTCATCCTCCTCCTCCTGCTCTTCCCCCATCCCCCTTCTTCTCCTTCTTCTTCTTCTTCTTCTTCTTTTACCGTCTGTAATTTCCGTATGATTGCCAGTTTATCATCGGTATCCCTCATATGGATGCAAACTTTCGCTTCATCTTTTTTTTTTGTATTTTTAATGTCCTTTTGCAAATCGGTGATCTATCCGTCACTATTCTAACCACTCCATCCTCATTCATTCTGTTGATATATTCGTTTTACAGTATTCTTCGGTTTTGATCAGGGCTTCGAACCAGATCTGAACCGAAAACCTTCTCTTCCCTTTCCTCCTCCTCCATTTCCTCCTCCTCCATTTTCTCCTCCCCCATTTCCTCCTTCTCCTCTTTCTCATCCTCCATTCCCTCCTCCTCCTCCTCCTTCTCCTCCACCTCTTCTTCTTTTTCTTCTTCTTCTTCTTCTCCTTCTTCTTCTTCTCCTCCTCCTTCTTCTTTTTCTTCCTCCTCCTCCTCCTGCTCTTTCCCCCCATCCCCCTTCTGCTTCTTCTTCTTGTTCTTCTTCTTATTATCCTTCTTCTTCTTCTTCTTCTTCTTCTTCTTCTTCTTCTTCTTCTTCTTCTTCTTCTTCTTCTTCTTCTTCTTCTTCTTCTTCTTCTTCTTCTTCTTCTTCTTTTACCGTCTGTAATTTCCGCATGATTGCCAGTTTATCATCGGTATCCCTCATATAGATGCAAACTTTCGCTTCATCTTTTTTTTTTTGTATTTTCAATGTCCTTTTGCAAATCGGTGATCTATCCGTCACTATTCTAACCACTTCATCCTCATTCATTCTGTTGATATATTCGTTTTACAGTATTCTTCGGTTTTGATCAGGGCTTCGAACCAGAACTGAACCGAAAACCAGAAACCGAAAAAAACCGTTATTTTCGTCGGAACGAAAACCAGAGCGAAACCGGAAAAAATATCGGTTTATTTCGGTTCGTTGAATTTATGTACATATAACAGTTTTTATTTTACGCTTAAGTTTGGAATTTTTTCTTAGAAATTCCAATGTTTTTTTTTATAATTTTACACCAATCCGTGCAACTTTGATCTCAAAATTAAGAGTTTACTCTTAGTCTCTCATTTCTGTTTAAAAATTAGATTAGAAACTAACAATTTCCACATTTTCTAGAGAATATTGACTTTATTATCAAAATTTCAAACCAAATTAAAATTTTAACTTGAATTTTTTATCAGAATTTTCGACATTTTTTTTGAAATTTCGACTTATATCGAGAAATTACTCAAAATATTTCTTTTCTTTTCTTAAAATTTCGAGTTTAAAACCAAAAAAAAATATCCTCTATTGTAACTTTGAAATAAAGCAGTAGCGTATTTTTTATTCAAGCTAAGGTAACTGGGCTTTCCTTACACTTTTATTTGCAAATTCAAGCTTTTCTGGAAATTTGAACTTTGTTTAGAGAACTCCAAATTTACTTCTTTCCTTAAACTTCGATTTTCCTTTCCTAATTTGATATCTCTATTTTCAGTTTTTTTAAGTTATTGGTAAAATTTTCGATTTTTCGCCAATTTTTTCTTTCAAATTCCACCTTTTTTAGTATATCAATTTTTTTCGAAATCCCAAATTTAAATTCTTATGATTTTATACACTGCCAACTGCCTAAAATTCCAAGATAAGGTTTTTTTCTTAAAATTTTAACTGAAATCTCGGTATTTCAAATTTAACCTTGAAATTTTTAAATTTCATGTACAAATTTCAGGGGAAATACAACATTATATTCCAAGTTAAAGTTGGGATCTTGAAATTGGGATCGAAATTTTTAGAGTAAATGGTGATATCTTAGAAAATGTCTAACGATTTTATTTACGTTAAAATAGTAGTTTTGATTCCGGAAACTTTGATCTTTTTCTCAAAATTTCCACTTTAGCCTTGAAATTGCAATATTTTTTTTCAGATTGTTTAGAATTTAGAAGTCGAAATTGTGTTTTTTAAATATTAATTGATTTTGCAAAACTTCTGGTATAAACTTGAAAGTTTGGCCCCTTACCCCTTGAACTTTGTGTCCAAAATCGATTCTCAAAATGGTAAATCTCTTCAGGAACTTTTTAGCTGCAGGTAAAATTTTTCATACAATTTCGCCTTTAAAATTGAAATTCGCAAATTTTTTCAGAAAATTTGTCGTTGATCTTGAAATTTCAATTTTTCTATAAAAAAATGAAGTTTAGAAACAACTGAAATTGCATTTTTTGTGGATTTTTTATTTTTACGCTTAAAATATACATTTCTATTAAACATGTCAAATTTTTGCTAAAAAGATTAGCAGTTAGATTTCAAGTGCAAAAGTGCTAATTTGAATTTGAATAATTTATGTTATTTTTTATTTTGAATCTTAATTCAAAATCTCGAAAGAATATCCAAATTTAAAGAAAAAATTAACATTCTTGGAAAAGAATCTAAATTTTGATAAAAAATTAACTAAATTTATGATTGACAATTTCTTAAAATAATCTCAGTTTCAAGTCAAAAGTTTGAGTTTTCGAGGTGAAAGTCGAAAATTCCAAACTTAAACTTATAGGCTGAGTCTTAACTCTAGAATATCTAGAATTTAAGAATAAAAGTCGACTGCTTGATGAAAACGGTTATACTTGCTAGAGAAAGACTAAATTTTATTTAAAGTCGAAATTTTATAGAAAAAAAATAATAAAAAGTACATACAAATTTAAAACTTCAAAAGAAAAAAGTTAAAATATCGAAAGAAGGTAAATATACTAACCAAAGCTTTCTAAAAATTTTTACTTTTTTTGAGAAATTTTAAAGTTTTTAGCAACATTTTCAGGAAAAAAAATTGAATATTTGTGTTTAAGGTCAATATTTTTAAATTAAGCTGTAAATTAAAAAAATTCTGTTAAATTTTAAAGTTCTTTTTTCGAAATTTTGACTTATTTCATCAAAATCTCAATTTAAAACTTTTCATTTTATATTTTTTGGTCTTTTTCATTTTCATTTATTTTTTTAAATTGATTTTTTTAATCCAAAGTTGAAGAAACCAAAGTCAAAACAGCAAAAATCAGTTCTGTTAGAAAAAGCGAATCCAAAACAAAACTTCGCTAGAAAACAAAAATTATGAAAGCAAAATCTCTCAAATTTTCGATTTTATTCGCCAAATTTTGTATATTCTAGAACTTTTAAACTCTTGGGTAAATAACTTAAGATTTTTATGAAAATTCCGAGTTTAAACTTAAATTTAAAATTTTTGCTACCCAGTTTGGAAATATTTAATGCAGAAATGTTAAATAAAATTAATAATGATAATGTTTCCAATCAGTAAGAGTCTACAATGAAGAATAATTTATATTTAAAATAGTTTTTATAAAGTTTAGGTTTTTCTTGAAATTTGAACTTAAACTGAATTCAAAGTTCAGCTTTTTGGCTTGAAATTTTTTAACTTGAAAAATAAAAAAGATTTTCCTTTTTTTTAGGCAAAATCAGAGCAGTTACATGTTATAATATTAAAGAAAAAAAAAGACATAACAATTGCTAAATTATGTTTGCAAATCAATTTTTAATTCGAAAAACTTTTGAAAAATCACAAAAATGAGTCACCCGGAGCTGAATCGAAAACCGAAAACCGGAAAAAACCGTTATTTTTGTCGGAACGAAAACCGGAACTGAACCGATATAAATCTTTTGCTGGATGGAAAACCGGAACGAAAAAATAACGGTTCGAAGCCCTGGTTTTAATTCATTCATTGATGTTATCCACTTTATAGGTCTCTTATCTTTTCTCTTCTTACGACATATGTATATCTTTCAATGTTTTGTTGATAATTTTTCTCAGAACCCTAACTTAGCCGTTTCTAACCATCTCTTATTTTATATATTTTCTTATTAATTCTAGAATTATTCAGATTATATCAGTTTTGATTGATCTACAATTATTCGATTTTAGATTACGAAGCCACACCCCCGCTCCTCAGTTTTTTTTCCTTCAAATTATCTGTTCGAAGTTTCAATTTTCATCTCGCTTTCGATTTCTTTCCACAATTTCGTCAACAAATCGAAATTATATGGTTTAAATTGAAATGTCGAAATTAAAGACAAAATTTGAGAAAGCAGTCGACATTTCGACAATTCGAAATTTTCACTTTCTTCTGAAGCTTCGACTTGCATCTCGACGACTTTTCATCTTACTCCTTGCACTATTACCATAAAAGTATGAACCTCTATTATCGATTTCAGTAATATTACGCTACCATTTTACAATTTGAACTGAAAATTAATTTCACATTTCATTAAAATGTAAAACTAAATTGAAACTTTCATTCAGTTGCCTTGCAGTTAGGTCTTTCAAGTTCGCTGGCCAAGTTGCAGGTAACAGTAGTAAGGAATAAAAACCAGAGTATGATGCCATATAAATTGCTGATGCAGAAACTCCCGATAGATTAAACAACAATTATGTAAACTTATTCGCTGCATAATAAACAGTCTTCTAGGTCGCTTAACGTGGAATCTGAAAAGTACAAGTATCACGATTTCTCCTTGGTATCAATTCGAAATCGACAATATTTTATTTGATAAACAAAATGAACAATGTTGTTCGACACGACCTTCGTAAAATAAAACAAGACGTCAACGTCGATTGATTAAACGTAATGTAACGAGAAATGGTAAAAAATGTCACCAGTAATTAATGTGCATTTTAATTGTGGCACATGTAATTTTTTTAAGAATATTATACAATAGCGGAAAGGGCATTGTAGCAGTGTCGATTCATTATACTTATAGTTAAGACTTGAATTATTAGACACTATGAAAGTGGGGTTTAATGACTGAGAACGGTAGCAACCAATGATACCAATAAGAGAGATTTTCAATCTGGGGTAAGTCAAATTTTAAAATATATTTAGTTTAAACTTTCGATAATCCATCGATGCCTGCCAATAAACAAATAACTGGGCCAACTATTTAATTAAATTTGCGTTTATGTGTTTGATGTTAAAGTCTTCAATTGCACATGTGTTTTGGTGCTTATCTGAACTCGTGTGTTTGGAAGTTGGCCTGAATTAAAATATACATACACTCATGCAAATGTTTATTGGGGCTTTTCTAATGCAACATAAAACATTGAACATATGCAGTCGTTAATGCAAGAAAGTGTTTCAGCTCTGCTCCATTTAAAACTCTTGCCAAAACTTTTTTTACTTACCTTATTCAAAATGAAATTCAGTGCCATCTTCTAACTAAGATCAAACTTAAAATTATTATTTATTAATTTTCAAATTATCGTCGGGAAAGTTGATATTGTCTAAAATAATTATATATTGCAATATCAACTTATTGAACCTTAGAGAAAAATGGTAAAATGACAACAAAAAATAGCAATTCTTAAAAAAATTACCAAAATTTCATTTTAAACTAGAGATTCCCACTTTTGTTTTTCATGAAAAAAATTCTTCCTCTTAAAATCCCAACTTTTGGTGAAGTTCTCGAAAACTTAAAACTTGCAGATTGACACTTAATAAATTGACACTAAAAAAACGGTTCAAAATACTAAAAGCAAAATTGGAAATTATTAAAAAAAATCGCAAAATTTGTAACTTAAAATTAGGATTTATAATTTTTTCCACATAAACTTGTAACAACAAATTTGAAGCTTTTCCTAAAATTTTGAACCTAAACTTGAAATCTTTAGCTTCTTCTTACATCATCGTATTTAAAATTAGAATTCTCAAAAAAGAAATTAGGAAAGAGCGAATCGAGCTCTCACAATTAAGGCCATTTCTACAGTGAACAGTCAATAAATCAAATTAAATTATTTTTATATATAAATTTGAAATTTAATACAAATTTTCTTGTTACAAATAAAAAATAAAGAAATTGTCTATTTTTAAATACAGACTTTTTTCTACAATCAATCGCAATATTGTGGTGACTATGTTGATAATGCTTTAGGTAAAAAGCATTTATTCGCAGTGGATGACCAACACAACACAGTTTATAA
This sequence comes from Dastarcus helophoroides, assembly GCA_028583605.1. NCBI lineage: Eukaryota > Metazoa > Arthropoda > Insecta > Coleoptera > Bothrideridae > Dastarcus > Dastarcus helophoroides. Next base: position 6,600,617 of record CM053327.1, on the reverse strand, counting down.
TTTTTTATAAATAAATCGCAATGGCTGTGTTACGTGGAATTTAATAAACCAGTGCTGCCTCCGAAAATATTCATCTAAATGAAATAATATAAAAGACAGATTTGATCTGCATTCTATCCTTTGGCTAATTCAAGGTTTTTTATTTAAAACAAATTAATTCTACATAGGTCAGAGAGCCTTTGAATGCTAGCACCTTTTTTTTTCATAAAATATCTTCTTTTCTCAACAACTACTACGATATCGAAAAAACCCGCCATTTTCCGGTAGTCTATGACCCAACATCTACTAACCCTATTAGAATCTAAATTTTATCTTTAGAAACCTAGAAGATCAGATGGGGCGGTTATTTCTTACACATTTTGAGATGCATTTTTAAGACCATTGGATTAGAAATTATGATCTTTCAAATGATACCTCACACGATATATCAACTAAAACTTGATTGAGTAACTAAATTAAACCCCCATTTTATTATAAAATATTTTCTTTTTGTAATCATTGGCTGGCGGTATTTGCGTTGATCATCGAGGATTAAAGCTTTGCAAAATTTCAAATTCCTACGCTACATAGTTTTCGAAGAAAACCTCTTTGTGATAGATGGACCGATGACCAACGGCCTAAAATTAAACCAGAATGAATCAATTGATTGCCAAATTGCCAGTCAAATTTTAAAGCTGTGCCTTATTAATATTCCAGAGGACAAAAAAAAGGGAACTGTTTATTAAGAACATTTTACACGAAAAGGAAAAATTATACTTAAATCTGTTAGTCATAGGCGAGATTATACGGTTCCGTTTTTTCCTTTTAATGTTCGGAACCATAACAATTAAAAATTTGCTATTCTAAATTGAAGCTTCGAGAAAATACCAGTTGAAACGACTACAAAAGAGTGAAAATCCTAAAAAAATTACTATTAAATGCCCAGTTTATACTCACCAGAAGTAATCGTAATAAATATTTTTAGAATATTAAATCTCCACTACGTAAGCGAGATGTAAGCTCCAGGCCTCCACCACTTTTCCATTTTTAGGATACATAGTCCGCTGGATACAATAATACAAATCCTCAAGCTACTTTGCAGTAGATTTTCCAAGCCGATAACACTGCACAGTCCATGCGATAAAATTAATGTCCCGAGTCTCAGTCAAAGTAGCCACCAGTCAGCTAGAAGAAATAGTAGAGCTGCTGTGCCATTACTTCAAGATACTTCCCTAGTGTGCAGAAAGGAGCATCAAAAATCCGTCAGATGTGTAAATTCAAATTTATGCAAAAACGGTACCGCTAGAAATCCTCATATTTTACAATATCTTTTGCAATATCACCCCACATAATATATTTGTATTTTATCAAAATATATAGAAAAATTTGGCGGCAATAAATTAAAATCTCTTCAAAAACATTATTTCTCCTATACTGTCTTAGATTTTATTAAATGTTAAAAAATCTTAAGTTTGACATTGAATATCTCGGTTTCGATAGCGGCGCGGGTAGGGTTGCCTCTTCTTCGGGTTTAGCCCCTAGTCTCCGGATTGAGCAAAGTACCTTTGGCGTCCTACTTTAACGGATTTCAGGGTTGATCGGTTTACAAGTGAACAACTTTTTTGAACAACATTTAAATTTGCGATAGCAAAAAAAGCTTTAATTTGAAGTACGAAGACTTTTTTCAACATTTTTAAAGGCGATTTGTAATTTGCAGTTTGAAGATTTTCTCGAAATTCCATTTTTTCTAAAGTCATATCAATTAAAGTCAAAATTTCGAAACTGAATTCCGCATTTTGAGTTCTAACTCGCAATCTCTTGTCGAAATGTTCTGATTAAACTCGAAATATTGTGATTGTCGAAATTTCTGTTCTGAAATTTCGAACTTTTTATCGAAATTTTGACTCAGAACTCGAAGTTTCTAAGAAAACCAAAAGGCAAAAAATGATCGTGAACTTAAAATTTTAGAAAAAAAAATTAAATTTGAAGTTGAACCTAACAAATTTGAGAAATAAAAATCGAATTTAGAAAAAAAATGCAAAATTTATGTGCGAAAAATATCTCTAATGTATCTTTGGTTAAAACTGCAGATTTGTCAAAAATTAGAAATAAAAAAATCGAACGTCTAAGAATAAATTCAAAAGTTCAAACCAAAGTAAAAATTTTGGAGGAAACTAAATATATTGAAATCTTATTCTCGAAATTTTGAACCATTTTGAACTTTTGAATTTCTGAAAAAAAATTGAACCTTCTATTGTTATTAAAATTTGGAGTTTTAATTTTTTTATCGAAAATTTTTTTCTGGAAATTTCGTGTTAAAAATCGAATGTCGTTTTTCTAAATTGTTGTGCCTTGTGCTTTTTTCTCGAAAAGTTTAAAGTTTGATATTTTTGGATTCGAAAACGTTTTTTTTTCTATTTTTTGGATCAAATTTAGGATCGAAAAGTCAGTTTTTAAAAAAAATTATTTTTTTTAATTCAAAATTTAAAGTTTAATCTTGAAGTCTTAGCTTTTTTCAGGAATTTTTGACTTAAAATTCAACATTTTGAATTTTTCTAGAAATTTTAATCAAATCCTGGGTATAAAAGAAACTTCGGGAAAAGTCGAAATTTCGAGATTAGGATTCAAAATATTGAGAATAAATCGGCAAGAATGTCTTTTATATGTAAATTATAAGTTTTTACAAAAAAATCTTAGTTCACTTCTAAAATCTTTAATTTTTTTTAATTTTGCCTTTATCAATCAAAATTTTAACCTTTCGACCTTTTTTCAGAAATGTCCAATTTAAATTCAAAACGTTAATGTTTCCCCAAAGTTCGTATTAAAGCTTAGATTTTTTTATACGACTTTAAATGTGTGCTTAAAATTTGGGCTCTTTTTCTCAAAATTTCTCTTGATTTTAAACTAGAAAACTCGAGAATTCAAAGAATAAGCTCTAAACCGATAACTAAATGTATAGAGTTCTTTTTTTCTTAATTTCGGCTTTTTAGTGAAACTATAAACTTAAAATTTTATATTCATTTTAAACATTTTAACCTCAAAGTTAAACCTCAAATTTGGTTGTATACAATTCGTTTAAAAAATTTGTAAACTTCTGGATTTAAAGTAATAATTTGAAAATTGGGAGTTCTAAAATTAAATTTGGAGTAATTTTTCGAGTTTTTGATCTCAGAATTCCGGGTTTAACCTATTATTTTTCCGGGTTGATCGGCTTGAAGGTGAAAAGTTTTTTTGTTAGTCATCAATTTATATTGCATTAATTGAAATACAAATATTGTGCCCTGAAAAGAAGAAAGATTAAAAAACACAACAAAGGTTGATCTAACACGTTTTGATAGCCAAGCTATCATCTTCAGAAAGATACTCACACCTAATCCTAAAATTAACCCTTATATACTAAGAATATTCACTTCGTGCATATAGGACGCATCCGAACTCGCATGCGCATCTAATCCTTCACATCGCAGTGTCCCAATTCCTTATCTATCAACCTTAACTATTTTTAACAGAGATGAGAGGCCTAAAGGCCCAACGCTAAGCTTTCACATGCATTTAACAGAATTCTTATTTACTGCTCTTAACAGTTTAATATTATTATCTATCCTATGATCTAATTCAAAAGCATGTCGAGCCACACTTGACTTCTCAGTTCTTCCGTACCTCAAATGAGCTAAATGCTCCTTCATTTGGATTTTAGGAGGTCGTCTACTCTGCCCGACGTACTTTTGAGGACAATCGTTACGGGAAATTTAGTAAATACCGGACTTGCCCCTTTGCGTATTGCATCAGCAATTTATATATGAAATATGAGCACATATGACCCAAATTTAAAAAAAATTTATAGAAAAGCAATTAACTTGTGAACTACCTTAAAGAAAAGTTGATCAAAAAATATCCACGTTAAAGTTGAAATTTTGAATAAAATAATTTCAAAATTTCTAATTTTTTTATTAATAAAAGAAAATTTTGAGATTAATGTTAAAATTTCTAGAAAAGATTACAATTTCACATTAAGGTTAATGAAATTTTAAAAATTAATGAAATTTTAAGAAAACTGCTCTAATTATGCTCAGAAAAAATGTCTGCTGTTTACTTTGTTTTTATTCCATAGAAAAATGCACATTAAACTGCAATTTTGAGAAAAAATTTGAAATTTTAAAACAAAAATATTCTTAGACATATCAAGTTTTTCAAATTTAAACTAGATTTTTTAATTTTGTCTTAAAATATCGAGTGGGTTGAAAATTTCGAAAACAAGTAGTAGAGTAAAGTAGAGTATAAGCCTAAAGATGAAAATATAGAAAAAAAAAGTAAAAATTTAAAATACTTAAAATTTTAGAAAACATTTTCTGATCATATCAACCTTATTCTCGAAATTCTAAGGTAGAAATTCAAACTTTTACTATTTTTATTAGAATTTCAACTTTGGGTTTTCTAGAAAATAGTAAAAATTTGTAATTGCTTAAAATTTCAAGAAAAAAGTTGAAAGGATCAAAAAATCTCAAAATTCTTAAATAAGTTCTTCTTAAACTTGAGATTTATAACTTAAAAAATGTCCAGGTGAGAGTCGAAATTTTGAGGCCGAATTCCAAAAATGTTTAGCATAAGTTGAAATTGACAGTTTTTGCTGAAAATAAAAATTTTGAGATAATGGTCAAACTTTAAGAAAAATAATTCAAGTTTAAATCTAGAAAAATCTAGAAAATTCGAAGCTCAAATTTAAATTTTCAAGAAAAATGTAAGTGCCGGAAAAACTCGAAATTGCTGGAAAATAAATTTTCTCTATATTTCCAGGTTAAACAGTTCGTTAAAGTCGCACTTTCTCGACGTTTCAAATCAAAACTATTCCTAGAAACCTCGAGGTTTTTCTTAAAATTTCGACTTTAATGTAAACGATTGTTCCCTTAAAATGTCAACTAAAAATGCCACCTATTCGAGTTTTTGCTAGATTTCAACTTCTTTATAAAAAGTCCAAATTTAAACTTTTTAAGCATCTTATTTTTCTTCTCGAGATAAAGATTTTAATATTCGAATTTCGAACTGTGCCCATCAATGTCGGGGCAAACGTTTAAGCAAAATTGGTATATACCAAAAAAAGGAAAAAAATCAAAAGAACTAGACCCTAAGAGAAGAAAAATATGCCTAAGAGATTTTTCCCTGTATCAACCACCGATGTTAACATGGATATTTAGGGTTGCCACCTGTCGCGGCTGCATCACTCGGAGATTAGCAAATTCGCACATAAAAACGGATTTTAGATATTCGTCGCTTAGGAAATTTGTTGACCAAAAAAAAACAAAAGATTCCATATTTTATTTTTCCATATAACAGTTTTGTTTCACCACTGCAGGTAAATTGATGACTAAAAAAAAAGCTCATCACCTTCAAGTGAGAGAGAAAAATAACGAGTTAAACCCGGGGTCTTGAGATACCTCGTTAAAGCAAGTGAGGTGGCAACCCTATCGACATTATATGTTTTGTCCACCTCATCCCTACTTCCAACTTTTTCCCCTTAAAATGCCATAACCTGCATGAAACTTTCCGATGCAATGGGCTGATTTAAATCAATTACTAGAAAAATAAACTTCGGATTTTAAGCGACTCTGGCGACTGTAAATATTTTTATCGAAACTATTTTTTATTTCATACCCAATAGAAATAAAATGGACCCTAAAAGCCTCTGTACCGTGAAGGCAAACAATCTTTATTGCTTTGTTTTTTCCAACCAACTATAATATTTGTGAGATCAGATTTTTTTTTGACCGCCAACGCGTAACAAAGTCTTTATATTCTTTGAGCTTTCGCGGTAAACATTTGCTCGTCAATTTTAATCATCCGTGATGCCTTCAATGTTGATCTTGTTCGTTTGTTCAGTCAAAAACGCATATGCATATAAACCTTGACCTATACACGCTGCAACATCGCGAATTTAATCACTTCCATTAATTACTTAATATGCTGTGTACCTTTAAGCAACCTGTTTAAATATTATTACGGTAAACAATTAGGAAAGTCGCAAAATCACCAACGAAAATCTTCCATTATTAACAGTACTGTCCGTTTTCTGAATTCGAGCAACTTTGTTGATCACACGACTTCTAAGTCGGTCGTTTATCAAGAGACAATTTATTTTATCAAAAGAATACAATTCCATTAAAAACGCATCTAGTGAAATGTTCAATGAACTCAACAGATGATGAAATTGGTGTCGTGTCAAATAAATCATTTCATTTTTGACGCCGAAAGAACCGTTAAAAGGATTAATTGTTCTCTTTGAATAGAAACAAACGTAATAGCAACTTTTATGTAATCGTTGACCCAAAATATTGAACGACTTTTTTCCACGTGTTTACATAAAGAAAATCATCAATAAACTACCATTTTAATAAAGTTGGAACTTTATTCAGTATCTTCCCGAGTTTTTTATGCATTGGTAATAAAACTGTAATAAAATATTGTAAATAATTTTGGAAGATTATACTTTACATTTCATGGCATACTAGCTGTTACCTGCAACTTCGTCATCGAATTTGAATAAATAACTGCAATTCGAGTAAATGGATGTTTCAAATTTGACATTTAAATAAAATTTAAAATTTATTTCCAGTTTAAATTGCAAGTCGGTAACGTAATGCTGATGTCGAAAATACAGGGAAGGCCGGAAGTACGAAATAAAATTCTTATCTTTTAAATGTGTTAATTTTCTTTAAAACGCCGAAACACGGTAATAACTGATCTTAATTTTTCCCATCTTTCGGTTATACATGTTGAACCAAATTTGATTTCCACTACAGGGGACTCGGAAACTGTTAGAAACACAAGGAAGTTTAGGCAAAGTAGTGAAGAATTTAATGCCTAAAATTATTCCACTGAGAAAACAATTGAATTTCAATTCGTTTTGGTGTTTTTTAGAAAAAAACTAAGAATCGCCATTTTTAATAATCAGCTGTGGCTTATTTTTTGCAAGTCCGATCGAAAAAATCAAAAACCATAGTTAATTGTTTTTTAAGGCCTTTTCATTAGTGTACGTTATTTTTTTCTGAAATAAACCGTTTCCAAGAAAGTTATATCAACTTTGTTATTTCTTATGGACGCTATATTGAATCTTATCATTTTCGAATTCAGCATATTTTTTTGATTAATTGGACGTATGTCATAGCTCTAGTCATAGCATACTTCGAAAGTGGGTTAAATAAAATAATTTATTATTAAAAAAAATCATAATAGGCAATTCAATCGCTATAGCTCTTAATAATAACAAAACACACTCTAAAAAAGCAATAATTATGATTAAAAAACCAAAAATATTTTAACAAACTGTATAATATTAAAATATTTATGAATAATCTTAAAGTGTATGATTCCCTTTAAATCACGTAGTTCTTAGAGCATTCTAAGAATTTTATTAGTGGCGACTTTCCCATGACCCATACGCAAGTGTGCGTTCTAGACTTCTCTAGAAGTTAAATATTCTGATTAGGTACTGTATTTTTATTATCAAAAGTTATGGCATTTGCATCGCCTACTATAATTTTTATATTTAAAAATAATAAATTATTTCATTTAACCCCCTTTGCCACATTTAAAGTATGACATGTTCTATACCAAATTAATCAGAAAATTATACTAAATTTGAAAATGACAAAATTCCATATAGCGTCCATAAGAAATAACAAAGTTGATATAATTTTCTCGGAAACAGTTAAGTTTAGAAAAAATTAACAGACAACAATGAAAAGGTCTTAAAAAACAACTAGATTCGGTTTTTGAATTTTTTTAATCGGATTTCAAATAAACAAGTTACAGCTGATTTTTAAAATGACGATTTTCAGTTTTTTCTAAGTAAAATCAAGACGAATTGGAATTTAATTGTTTTGTCAGCGGGATATTGTTAGGCATTAAATTCTGCACTACTTTCCTCATTTAAGCTTCCTTCTATCTCTAATAGTTTACGAAATCCCTGTGGTGGAAATGAAATTTTGTTCAACCTGTATAATAATCAATTTTTTTTCAGCCCCCTAACCCCCAGCTGCCCTTACTTTTCTTTTCTCAAATGGAAACTTAAGGCATGACGGGGTCGTTGAGAAACCTGAAGAAAATCCAATCCAGCCATACCAAATAACCAAATTTTATATTTATGTTACTTAAAATTTTAATTTTTTATGGAAATTTAAAGATTTTATCACAATTTAAATAAAAAAAAACGAATGATTCTGAGAAGAATGTTTTTGGAAATCACAATTGTTTCATTCAAATTCAATATTTTCGCAAATTTTGTTGGAATCTTTAACTTTTTTCGCGAAAATGGAATCTTTTCGAAATGTAGACCTTTTTTTGGAAATTCCATACCTTCTAAAATTTTATTTTTTGAAATTTTGGAGATGATATTTTCTAAAATTTTTACTTTTTGAAGGCACCTTCATTTAAATATTAAAGCGAAAATTCCGAGAAAATATTTGTGAAAATTGTAGTTTATTTTGGTCTTCGCTAAACTGGACGACTCGTCTCGAAAGTTCGATTTGTTCAAAAATTCGACATTATTGTCTCGAAAATCGACACTTTCTGAACATTTTATGGGAAACTTCGAGAAAAATATTTCTTGGAAACATTAAGTTTTTTTATAAAAGTTTATGTAAAAATTTAAATAAAAAATAAGAATTTCGCGAAAATAATTTTTTAAAATTTCTATTTTTTTGTCTAAATTCAATTCGTTTCACAAATTTTTGTAAAGTTTTCGAATTTTAGCGCGCGTCTGGACTCATTTTGAAGGTTCGACTTTTTTCCAAATTCGAGAGTCTCAAATTTTTTGGAAATTTCAAAGAAAATAATTCTCGAAAATTTTAACTTTCTTGTATAAATTTCGAAATTATGCCAAAATGTAAAAGAAAAGTCAAAATTCTGAGAAAAGTATTATTAAAGGTTGCGATTTTTCCTCTGAACTTGATTTTTTCAGACTTTTTTTTGAAATTTACTCTTTCTTCGTAAAACTGGACTCATTTCGAAAGTGCATTTTTTTGAAAGCTAACACTCTGATTATTTTATTAAATTTCGATGACAATATATTAAAAGAAAAAGTGAGGATTATAATTATTTTCCATACCTTTTACTTTAGGCACAAAATTTCTAGGAAAAAGTCAAAATATTGAGAAAAAGAATATTGAAAAAAACAGACAGAATTTTGAAAAGAAGCTCCAAAAAAATAGAAATTTCGAGTATCTAGTTTGAGGACCACCGATTTTCAACATACGGAATTGTCTAATTTATCGGGGCAAATAGCGTCCCGCTAGCACCTCATGCGAGACGACACTAAAAGAGGTCTAAAAGTGGACGTTCCGGCTCAGGCGGAACGGTTGGCAAGACTAGTTCAAACTCTTTTTTTTTAAGTTTTGTTCTAATTGCAACCAACAACAACTCGAAACAATGGACGTAACCGCGAAAAACCTCTTTTGAAATCTACAAAAATCCAATATGGCGCCCATAAGCAAAAACTAAATTTATTGAGATGGGGAGATTCCGCAAAAAATAAGTCAAAGCAGATAGCATTTACAAGTTCCCCTTGAATAAAAGTGTTCTAATAATATTTTTAGTAAAAACCTCAGCCACTGATAGTTTTCAGGAAAAATGCAAAAGAATACATTTTTTTCAAATAACTCAGATTTGTTTTTTGAAAATTGTTCAGCAATAAGATTTGCTCTGATTTAACCAACATCGTAGTTCTTCAAATAAGCAAAACCTTTGTGATAAGGGTCCAAAAATGGACACCCTATATAAGCTTCGAGTTGTACTCGAAATATCGACATTTTTCTCGTAATTTTGAATTAAAAGCCGTATATATCTTATAAACTTCCATTTTTTCTCCAAACTGGGTGTTTTTCTTCTAACTTTGAAGTTTTGCTAAAAATTACTGGTTTAAACTTAATATTTTGCAAATTCCAAAATTCAATACTTTTTAAATAAATTTTACGATTTCCTTTTGTAATTGTTTTAAACTATTTCGATATTGCGTTTCCCACATGACAGTGATTGGAAACAAAATGTTTTGTTCGTTAATAAGCATCTTGCTTAAAAAACTTCTTACTGCAAAGATTTCAATACAAAATTGGATTCTTCTTTTTTCTTTTATTTAGGTCTAAACCCGTTTTTCTTCACGAATTTCATGGTGTTTCTGTTGAGGTAGATACCCAGCTTTCTATGCATCCTTTTTTTGGTCTTCCTGGATCTCTCTTTGCTACTGGTTTTCCATCACGTGCTGTTTTTATGAATCTATCTTAATCTGCTCTTTAAACGTGTTCATTTCAATCTTTTCATCTTTTTTTCACAAATTTCATTATGTCTATTATGTTACTTACTTGCTCCTTATTGCTGCGTTTCTAATACAATCTCGGTTGTTCGTAGCAGTTGTTTTGTTCTGTTTGTATCAGCTAGTGGCTCTGCTGCAGAAGTCACTGTTGGTCTGACTATCGTTTTGTAGATCTTTACTTTGCGTTCCGTTTTGAGATATTTATTCTTCCACGTTGCATCCCTTATGCACGGTTCTCACGAGGCGATTTTTATCGGTCAACTAAAAATCGCTTCCGAATAGAACAATAATCGCTTCATGAGAACACTGTTTCAATAAAAGTTGATCAACTTTTGTTGACCGATAAAAAGTTGCCCGGCTGTCAACTTTTGCTTTCAAGTCGGCTTAATTTTTGAGCGAGTTGAATCTTGTTGAACGTGAGAACGAGCCAGACCGACTCGAAAGCGATTGATCTTTGTTTGTATTTTTTTTGTGTGTGATAGGTACCTAGTGCATGAGCAAAATGGCTTCGTCTAAAAAGGGGTTTAAATGGAGTGATGCTTTAACCTTCAAGTTTCTAAATCTTTATCAGCAGCACGAATGCCTCTGGAATCAAACCCTTGTTATCTACAAGAACAAAGATGCCACAGATACTGCGATTCAAGCAATAATTGTCGATATGGAGTGCGAAGGGTTAAGTATTGACGAAAAAAAAAACAAAATACACTCCTTTGCACTACTTTATTTGGAGCCATTTTGGAGAAACTACCAATTCGGTCCGATCGTTATTTCAACCGTGTGAACGCAAATCGCTTGCGATTTTTGTCGGTCAACAACAATCGTTCAATTAAAATCACCTCGTGAGAACCTCGCATTAGGCATCCAGATATTCGGACTCCTCTCAAAATTTGGTGTCCTACTTCTTTATAGTTGTCCCTTTTGCTTGATATTTCTACACCCAGATATGTTGTACTCATTATTTGTTCTATTATTTTTCCATCTACTACCAGTGTGCATCATATTGGATTCTTTGACACTACTAATGACTAAGTTTTTTTAGTGGAGATTGACAAATTGTAGGTCTTTGCAGTTGCGTTGAATCGATGTACAAGCCTTTGTAAGTTATCTTCGGTATCTGCGATTAATACCGCGTCGTCTGCATAACATAAAATATTTAAATTCTTCTTAATCATTCTATATCCCTCCATAGTTTGAACACTGTCAATTAGTTTGTCCATTATCAAATTAAAGATCATTGGGCTAAGTGAATTCCCTTGTCGAATACCACTCTTCTTTCATATTTCCTTGGTCTGATCTCTTCCTGCTTGCATTCTGGTTGTCGTGTTTGTATATAGATCCTGGATTATTTGAATCAACTCTGATGGGATATCTTTTTCTTGGTGTATTGCAATCATGTCTTTTAGTTTTATCCGATAGAATGCTTCCTTTAGGTCTACAAACCACATGAAGGCAGGGGCGTTGAATTTGATCGCTTTCTCAGCTATTTGGTGTATCACAAATGTAGCATCCACGGTTGATATATTAGAACGGAATCTCTGTTGTTCTTCATTTATGTTTATGTATGGTTGTAATTTGTTCAGGATTATTTTTGTAAATAGTTTCTGCGTTGAGCATAACAGGCTTATTTCTCTGAAATTTTTGGGACTGTTCTTCTCTCCTTTTTTGAATATTTGGATGGTTATGCTACACTTCCATTCTGATAATATTTTACCTGTGTCCAGTATAATGTAAAATAATAAGGTCAGCTGGTTTATTAATCTTTCACCACCATATTTTAAAAATTCGTTGCTAATTCCGTCGGTTCCAGGTGCTTTTCTGTTTTTTAGCGTGTTTATAATTTTCTTTACATCATCTTTCGTAATTTGCATTTGTTTGTTTGCATCCAGTTCCTTTATAGGAGGGTTGCCTTTTAAGTTTTTACAGTCGAACAATAAGTGGCGTTAATGAGTTGTGGCACCACTGTATTTGTGAACATTAACGTTTACTATTGCGAAGCCAGTGGCAATTTAGAAATTGAGTAAGTTGTTGATAGTGAACTTTTAAAAGAAGCAAGTTTGTGCAAAAATGGAAATCACCCGTGAAGGCTTATGTTAGATGATTTTTTATGATTTTAAAAAAGGTCTTACTCAACAACAATGCATAGAATCGCTTGGTGCAACTCTCGGTAATGAAGCACCATCAGAGAAGACTGGTTACAATTAGTTTACAGAATTTCGTCATGGTCGTGCGCCCGTCAGTGATGAATGTCGAGAAGGTCGGCCAAAATCGGTTGTCATTCCGAGAAACATCGATGCTGTGCGCAACATGATTAAAGAAGATCGGCATGTGACTTACAGACAGATAGAGGCGTCTTAGAATATCGCGGATTGCAATACAATCGATTTTGCATGAACATTTAAGTGTGAGAAAGATATGTTCCAGATGGATTCCGCACAATTGGACCGAAGCGCAAAAAAAAGTGTCGTGTTGATTGGTGTCAGGAAATGTTGAAAAAATTCGACCGAGGACATTCAAAATCCGTATACAACATTGTTACAGGAGACAAAACTTGGATATATTCGTATGATCCTGAAAGCAAACAACAGTCTACTGTTTGGGTGTTTAACGATGAACCCAAAGTTGTTCGTTGACGGAGCACTTCCAAGAAAATGATCGCTTGTTTCTTCGATTGTACTGGACACGTCGCAACCATTCCATTAGAGAATCGAAGAACTGTTAATGCCGAATGGTCAGTGGCGGCTGGTGACTTTTTGACAGGGGGTGCGCAGATGCCAAAATTATAGTAGTTAAGAGTTTAGGTGACTCCAGTGCCATAGCAAGCTATTAAATTTAAGAGAAACAAAAGTGACACAAAAGGTGTGATATTTAATACTATTTTTACGAATTAAATTTAATTAACATCTTATAACCTCCAAAATATTTTTGGGTTATCGTCTCTAAATTATTTTTATCGAGTAAAAAAAACATCATCGACATTTCTGAGCCATTTTAAAGTACTTTGTACGGTTGCACATCGTTACGGCTCTGGGTTACTTAATTAAAATTGTTTGCTTTCATAGGAATAAAATTATATCACTTTTTTATGAAAACTGCATTCGAAAATAAAATATATTTTATTACAAAATTCTAATTAAACTCTACAAAAACACACAAAAAATATTTTTGTAGAAAAACTCGTTCTACGATCTTTTAAAGAAATAAAGTGTTCATTACTTTCTCATCAAAATTGTTTAAATCCAAATTTACAAATTAAGAATTAGACCCAAGAATGGGTACTGCTATGTCTTCGTGAATAGCGGTATTATTGGCTATTAGGTCTGTAAGCGGCACAATTAGCAATCGCAATCAGATCAGCCGGCATCTACGCATTTAGCATCATAAACCGTAAATACACACTCCAAACTCTGATTCGTACTCACCATTTGGCAATAGCGCATAAGCGCGGAGCGGCGTACCCCGGGCTAGCTTTAACGTGATGTTCTGTAAATTATTTCTTCGTATCCCGTGGAGGTCATTGATAGGCATCGCACGGCAGCCACGCTAAGTGCATAATTCTGCGCGCACCAACTTATTTAAATTTCCTTATAATAATATAATGGAATCATAGTTTGCGTACTTTATTCCAAGTCACTCACAAGTATCATTAGTTAATTAGTATTATTTATTTATTATTTATTAGCATTATTTTGTGTTTAAAAATGTGATAAATCCAAGTCTTTGACATTAAACCGAAAAGAATAGATCGCTCATTTCACGAGAAGCGCGCGCTCTTGCGCTCTTTAAGACCAGCCGCCAATGCGAATGGTATACAACATTTTGTTTGCCAACGGTCTTCGATGAAATAAGGAAAAAGAACAAAAGACGTCGCATCATTCATCACGACAATGCCAGTTCCCATAAAGGAAGGAGAAAAACATCGAATTAATATCTCATTGCCCGTATTCGCCCGATTTATGGCCTAATGACTTTTTCTTATTCCCCACTGTTAAACAAAAGGTGCCCTGACAGCGATTTTCATCACCTTAAGAAGCTATTAAAGACTTTCAAAACCATGTTTCTACGTTATCAGCTTCAGAGTGGAAAAAATGTTTCCAGAATTGGTTTAAGCGTATGCAGAAATGTATAGACCTTAAGGGCGAATATTTCGAATAATTTCGAAAAGCAATAAAACACTTTGTTTCGAACTTGTTCGTTTCTGTTTCACTTTTTGTAAAAATTTAAACGGCAACCCTCGTATAATGTGCAGAGGCTTTATCATCTTCTCCATAACGGTCCTTAAAATATTCTTCCTATTGAGTGTTTTTGATTACACTTATTTTTACCGTCACGGTTATTTCAGATTTTCTATTTCGTAACATCCGTCAAATTTTCTTTTGTGGGCCGTATATATCATGTTCCATATCCTTCGTTTATCTTTCCCAGTGTTCTTCTTTCAGTTGTCTTATTTTTCGGTTAGCTGCGTTTCGTTCTTGAAAATATATGCTATATTCTTCAGAGTTTATGGTTGTTTTGTACATTTTATGTACTTTTCTATTTATTTATGTTATTGTTTTTACTTCTTCAGTGTACTATGGGGTTTTGTTGCATGATAGCGTTGTCTTTTCCCTATCGATTCTTCTCCAGATTTTGCGATGTTGTTTTTTACCTTGCCCCAAGCTTCTTCGGAGTTGTCGTGTTCCTTTATTGGTGTTTCAGCTATGTGGTTGTTGATTCTTATTTAGTAAAGATATTTAATGCTTTCATGTTCAAATGTTGAACTTATCTTTGTTGTCATGTTTTACTTTTCGTTTTAGATGTAATATGAGTCTTACCTTGCATATGAGTAGGACACGTTCACTTCCAATGTTCGCAGAATTAAGAATTCTTACGTCTAAAATACTAGTAGGAATGAATTTTCTTTGTCATGACGTATTCTATCATAGATTGTTGTTCTTGGGTGTTACTAAATATATTTGAAGTCATGTTTAAAAAAGGTGTTGTTAATTCGAAGGATATATTCTTGGCACAGAACTCTACCAGAAGGTCGCCGTTATCATTTTTGAGTTTTTCGTGAAATGGCTATTTTATTCCGGGTAGTGGATCATTCCCTAAACGTGCGCTTAGGTCACCTATTATTATCATAAAGTGGTTGTTGGGGATTACATCTGTGATGTTCTGTAACTCTTTAAAAAATCTTCTTCTTTCTTCACTTGTTTTTGAGGCGTCAGGGGTATAAACACTGATCACATGTATGGTTTTACTATCTAGTTTGAGCTTAGTTCTTAGTACGTGCTCGTTTAGATAGTCTACAGCGTCGATATATGGTACATACCAGAGAGTACATACTTGTTATGTAGTGCGGTCCCCACTCCAGCTTGTGCCCTTTCGTTTTTATTTTTGCCACTATATATTAATGTGTAACTCTTATGGTTATTTTGCCTCCTATTTCCTTTCTTTTTTACTTCTGAAATGTTGCAGATGTCTATTTTCTTGTCTTTAAGTTCTTGGATAATCTCTTGTTCTCTACCATTTCAAATTTTTATATTGCATGTTCCAAACCAAATTAAATTTTTCTTCTTTATCCGAAAAGTGCGCCTTTAATCCTAGTTAGTATCTACCAAAAATTGAAAAAATATTTTGAGTGGTTTCATAGTATTTAAGGAAAAACCAAATTTCTTCTTAATTTTCAAGACCTTGTAACTTAAAATTAAAACGGTTCTGGACCTATGTTGATTTAAACTTTTTTTTAAATCGCTGGAAAATTATGCTCCTTAAGTATGAGCATCTTATTTTGAAACACCCGAATTATTATTATTATTTTTTATAAAGATCACAATTTTTTAATAGATAAACTTTTTTACAAATACTATTAGCTGAACATTCCAATATTTTTATTTTATTTCACTCACTGTAACTGAAATCCTAGGCCAAAACCCTTAGACACTCCACTATTAATTTCGGTGGCTTATATGTAGAGTTTTATCGTAATTTCCTTCGCCTCAGCCATCTCACATTATTGAACGTTAGCAGTGTAGATTGTCCTTCTGCTGCGCCAGTTCATAACAATAAATCAAGCAAGATGTCAGCTTTGGCACTGGTATGTAGATCGACATCACTGTGTACAGATTACTTAAACAAAAAGCAAAAATTGGTTTCTATGAAAATGAATTTCCTCAAAAACGAAAGCCAATTCCGTCTTACCTTTTTACATTCTTGTTGAAAGAATCCTAATCTATAATACCTGTAAAAGTCATAAAAAGCTCTAATTTCCAAGTTTAATTTTTTTCTACTAAACTACATTACACTTTAATAACAAACTATTTGATCAATCATTTCCAAAATGAACATAGTTTTCTATTCTGAGAAATTCCGAATCAAAACAAAACTCGCAAAAACCAATCAAGAAATGCAACCTGTAGAGTGGTAACATAACACACACGAACAGACGGAACTGTAAGTCGTTTTTTTCTGTGGAGAATGTCGAAGTTAATCGTAAGTTGACAATGCAGCAAATGATATTATACTTTAGTTTGGAAGAAGCTCTCTTCTATCCAAGACGGTACAAAATTCCCCAAAAAATCACTAATTTTATGGCGAAAGATCCATTTTTTGGCATTTCCCTATAATAGAGGAAACCTCTACCGACGCGACGGTCACGCAATTTCCTTTTACATCACATCCTGCGAATTCTCCACTCACTTTTTATGTGTAACGTAAACTTCATCTAAACGCTGGGATATTAATTTATTGTCCTTGTCCCACTTTCGATACCTCTACGTTACAAAGCGCATTCAATAGATCATGGAAACTAGACCGACAGAGTTCAAAAGTTAGAGTTGAAGTCGCTTTATATCGAGCTGGAACAAAAGCTGCGGTTTAATTGCATCGTCAATTGAGAGAAAGTTTTTTCATTCAACTTCGAGATTTATTTATGATTTTCAATTGTAAACAAAGCGCTAGGAATACCGACGAATATTTACGAAACAAAGTCACGTTTAGGTTTCAGCGGAAGTAGAAATCGTTGAGCAAATTACAGCAATAATACGGAAATGTTAAGACTTGACATTCTAAATCGTGATTGTAAAAATAATTTTGGAAGCAATACACTAATTACTCTGCAAATATTTTCACAAAAAAAACACGTATAACTTCGAAATTTCGCCTTTTTTGTCAACATTTTGAGATAAAAGTTGAATTTATTTTATATAGAGGATTTCATTTATAATGTTATTACTAGTATAATGTTATTACTAATTACTCTGCAAATATTTTCACAAAAAAACCACGTATAACTTCGAAATTTCGCCTTTTTTGTCAACATTTTGAGATAAAAGTTGAATTTATTTTATATAGAGGATTTCATTTATAATGTTATCAATTTTATGAGGAGGTAGAAAAAAATTAGTATGATGGCGCCTCTAAGCGGCTTTTATTCGTTATGCCTGGTACACACTTGCAACAAAATTGCGGAAATTGTATCTATAAACAAAGTTCTACAATTGTCTATAAACAAATGGGAAACAAATCACTTGTTCCACAACTCCCTATGAACAAGCAGGCATTCCACAGTTTACTGTCTCACATTTTACGGTGTCTCGTAAACTAGTTTAGCTGAATTGCGTAGATGTGGATACCTGACAAAGTCCTTAAAGCATTTTGAGATTTGTTGGGACTGTTTTCAGACAAAATCCTCGACTTGTCTATAGGCAGTCGCGCGATTTTGTCTACGAGTGTATATTAGCCTTTAGATAATGCAGTAACTACGCCGCAACAATCGGGAATCGGGAGAAACAAAACTTTGTTTAGGTTAAGACTATGCCTGAAAGATGAAGACATTTGATTATATTTTTGGCTGCGAGAGTCCCGAATAAATCATTGGATAATTCAGGTTCTCGCATGAAAAGCAGTCAATAGGGATTTGCAAAAGAAAGTCAATGTGAAATCCTGAAAAATTCGGAATGTTTTGAAAAGAAATTGCTGCAAGTATTATAAAGTGGCCAACGACCAGAGAGATATTTTCCAACGAACGACGCCCGTTACAAACATTTTGAATTTCGTGAATCTATAAGGAAAATAGATGATATCGACGAATCATCTTTTTTGCTTCATAGGCGCCACAACCCTCAAACAGTTCGGTAAAATAGTTTAAACTTGTAATTTTGAGCATCTCGATAAATAATTCGAAATGTCTCTTAAATTGATATTCCTTTTAAACCTTACCTTCTCTTGATGAGATGTTCCCTTAAAACTTGGCGATATACAAAATTTTCCATGGCAAGAAGAGTGGAGTGTCGATTATTCAGTCAACGGTTTAAGCGTCAATCAACGGTTTAAATAATAGAGAGTAGTAGGACGTGACGGTCTTAAGAATTTTGAGATCTGATATGCTCACATAGTAACTGTTTTGACTTTTCCTATTACTTACTCGTGTTTCCATAATTAGGTGATAACTTTTTATTTACAAATGTCGCAGCCAATCCACATTTATTGAAAATGTCAACTTAAAAGCTTTGCGCAATGACCTGTAACGTCGCAGATAAAAGCCGATATATTTTTATATTTCAACCATATCAAAATGAATACCTTAGATCTTTTAGAACACGAACATACACAATGATGCGTTATTTATCGAGTAAACGAACGAAATAATAAAATTGAAAATCCTCTTAAACGTAAAGAAAATAAAAACTTCAAAGCGACCACATTTTATATGCGAACACTTAACCCAATTACTCTATCCATATAACCTGGATGTCCCAACATCCTTTACCAAAATAACTTTATTCGCTTCGCATCTAAACAGTTTCATTAAATTTCTAACTGAAAGTCGTGTTTATGGCATTTTCAGGATGTTTGCTACGCACGTTAGTGCCTGGAGTAAATGAAAACTTGCACTAGACTGCACATTGTCGAAAAAACCAAAGTTCGTTGAACGTCGGACTATTTTGGATCACTTGGCATCGTTTTAAATATGCAAGGCAACAGCTGGTGGAGATCTTTATGCTATTTACGATGTAGCTGGTGTCTGGATAAATTTGGTGACGCCGCCATTCATTGCTGTTGCTTCGATAGCTAATGTCACATTGAGCAAGGACGATTGAGAAATTTGTTCGTCTTTTTTTATTTTCTTGTGAAATTTTGTCAAATCGAAGACCTATCATTTAATTAATCATTCAGAAATAAAATTAATTTTATCTCAGCAACAGGCCCGGATTTAAGGCGATTCGAGCGATTGGACCCAATCGGATCCCGCACTTGAAGGGGCCCCCATCACCACCAAAATTAACAAAAACTTATTTTTCGAAATTTAAAGCAAATTGTTTTTGACAATAAAGGATAAATTATAAATAAATAAAAAAGACAAACTTTGTAAAAAAATATGGAGTTTGAGAAAAAAAAACGAAATTTCGAAAAACTATTTCAAGGAAAGAATGAATTTTGAAGCTGGAAAGAAAATTTTTGGTCCCCCAGTTAAATACATAAATTTTCGATTTGCTGCATGAACTAGCCCTATTCTAGCTACGCCTATGTTTAACTATGATATATGCCTTAATATTACGTGTAAAAGGTAATACAGCCAAACGGTCTAAATACTATTAAAAAAAATAGTTAACAGAAATAAAACTTTATGTAATCAACTATGCAAAGTTAGAAAGAGTTTAGGCAATTTTATGGTTTCTTAAATTGAAAGAGTTCGATTTGTTTTGTTTTACCCATAAAATGGATAACAACACAAATATTATTTTATTTCTGCTAGCTGCTTGGCCAAAACAAAAACTAAAAAAAAGATGCCCCGCAAACCAATCTAATAGGGCCCCGCACTTATTGGATCCGGACCTGCTCAGCAACATACTTGCAGAAATACGAATCAATTCTTCAAGCAAGCCAGCCGACAGAATTCCGGGCCCTGAGACAATTATGGGCCTTGGCCCTTTACAGCACCATGCTCGGCATAAAATAAAAAGAAGGTTTATTTATTTCATAATTTTCCTTTTGACAAATAAAAAAACAAAAAAAACTGTTTTTTTTTATAATTTCGACTTTTTTCATTATTTAGATTTTTTAATTCAGACTTTTTGGAAAATTCTGACTTCAAAATTTCGACATTTTTGAGAATTTTTACCTTTTTAAAAATGTTTTGTGTTTTTACAAATTTTTTTGAAAATTCCAATTTTTTTAAAATTTCAAGTTTTTCTTAAAATACATACTGACTTCTATTTCTTATCTCCAAATGTTGGCCTCTTGGAAATGCCGATTGCTTTTAAATAACTCAATTTTTATTAAAAAAATTACAACTTTTTAAAGAATTTCAACAAAATTCTATAAATTTGGATTTTTTTTTTTTGGTAAATTTCTACATTTCAATATAACAGCATTTTTTCCTCAAAATTTTCACTGGTTCTTGGAAATTTTGACTTTCTTTCGCTTTTTTCGAAATTTCAACTTTTGCAGACTCCTTTTCAAAATGTAGATCATTTTTTGAATATTAAATTTATTTTATTTAAATTTTCTGAAAACAGTCAACTTTTTTTCAAATTCTTGACTTATTTTAGAAAATTTTGACCTTTTTTAAAATTCTTTTTTTTTATTAAGAATCCATACCTTTCCTAAAATTTTGATTAAAAATCTTGAATTTGTAACTTTAACTATTTTAAAAATTTCAAATATTTTTGAAAATTCGAGCTTTAGACTATTTACCAGATTTTCACTTCTCATGATTTCGACTTTCTGAAAATGGTATTTGTGAAAAATCTGACTTTGTTTTTATAAAAAATTTCGACTTTTTTCATTATTTTGACTTAAAATTTTGAGAATTTCGAATTTTAAATGTTCTTTTCAAAATTTACACATTTACCAAAATTTGGCGCAATGTCGACTTTTTTCAAAATTTCGACTTTTTCTGGAAATTTTGACTTTTGTCTTAATATCTGCCTTTCCTGCAACTTTCAAATGTTTGGAAAATGTTGACACAAAATTTCGACTTTTTCTCAAAATGTTTCAATTTTTATGCAAAATCACTTATTTTGAAAATATAGACTTTTTGACTTTTTTTTAAATTCAAATCTATTTTTTTTAAAGTTTAACTTTTTCGAAGTTTCTTGTAAATTTGGCCATTTTCAAATAACTTTCTTTTTGAAAATTTCCACCTTTTTGAGAAGTTGGATTTTTCAAAGGTCGATTTTTTTTAATTTTCAATTTTATTCTCGGAATTTATACATTTTCTGGAGAAATAAAAATATTTGGTAGGTTAAAACAAAAGTAATTCACCCCCAAATAATATCTTAGTTATATCAGATAGAAATTATATAAAATAATTATCCTCTAAGAAATTTGCTATTATAGTGAATTGTATTGTTAAAATGTCGACCTTTTTTCAAAGTTTAGACTTTTTTTGAAATGTCAACTTTTTTCAAAATTTTGTTTTTTTAGAAACTCTTAATTTTTGTAAATTCGATTTTTTTAAATATTTCACTTTTTCTGAAAATTTATTATTTTTTAAAGAATCTGATATTTTAAATTACGAATTTAAAGCTAGTATTTTAAAATGAAGTATTTTTAAAGTTTGGGTTGAACAATTTCAAAAAAAGATCGAATTTAGAATAATTTTCAGTTTAAAATTTAAACATTGAATTTTCAGAAATACTCAAACTAGTTAAAATTGAAAGTTAAAAAACCTGATTTTTGACACTAAATTTCGAGAAAAAAAAAGTAAGTGTAAATTCACGAACTACCAACATACCAGCTCACCGGGCTCTCATAAAGCGCGGGCCCTAGTGCGTTTGCCCTCTTTGCCCCCTCTTCCAGTGGACCTGTCTTTGAAAACGTTCTAAATCGTTAATTTTCTGGAATACTGAAGGGATTCTGTTGAATGAAAACATTAAGGACATTATATTATCATTAATGTTGATAGAACATTCAGAATCTGTCATTTAAATGAAAAGAATTTAAAACGTTAGTAAAACTGAAAGTGCATTTCCCACGAGTTTTTCTTTCGACATTTTTACTCTATGCTCAAAATCTTTAGATGCCAAAATTCGTGAAAAAAGTCGAAAGTTCGTGAATCAAACATTTCCACAGTTTTCGCCAAACAGTGTTTTTAGGGATTTTTAGCTGATAAATCAAAGGGGCACCTCTCGCAAGCTATTTTTACAACTTTAACTCGTTTCAACTTTTTTTAGAAATTTTTACTTTCAGCTCGAAATTTCGTCTTTGAGCTCCCAAATGTCTGGGAAAAGTGGAAAGTTTAACTTCAACTCAACATTTCAACTTTTCTCTGAAGGTTTTGTGTCTTCATCGAAACTTTTAAGTTCAGTCTGATTTTTTTTTCAGAATAATTTACTATAATAAAGTTTTTACTCAAATTTTTCAAATTTCGATATTTACTGTCATCTGTCATCTCTAGAGTATCACATTTTATATTTTATTGTTAATACTAACATATATTTGGTTATAAAACGTAAACATAAACTTCCTTTTCGTAAAATAGGAAATCATATGCGCTCTTCTACAAATTGTTATTATTACTATTACTATTGTTCGTTCTGTACAGTGATTCTACAAGTTATAGCGGACTTATTAGGAATAGTATAGCTTAGTTGGTTAGGGCTGCCTCTTTCGCCCACGCTGCTTGAGAAGGCGCGGGTTCAAACCTCGGTGCCGATCACGCATTTCTTTAGTTCAAACTTCTTATTCATGTTAAGCGAGTTTTGATAGGAGATAAACTTAAGCGTCACCATCACGCTAAATTGCGTTACCAACATGCTTTATTATTAAGAGGAGTATAATACGCTGTTAAGATTGGAGTATGTCGGTGACGTAAAATTATAAATTAACCACCTAAAGAGGTTTTGACTTCAATAATATTTTTGAACAAGAGGCTAAATTCTGCAACCGAGTGTGAGGTTTTTTTAAGAATCTCACTGTTGCAGAAATCTTGGAATATGTCTAGATTAGAAAAATAACTTATTTCATTGTTCTCTATCTTTTCTTCTAGTTCTAAAGTTAAATTTACCTTAATAGCAATATACCTTGTCTTAATAATTTTAAATAAACTTGAAGTAAGGATATAAAATCAAACAGAAGTGATGAAACGTGAAACTTCGCTGATTGAATAATAAATTTCTGAACTCTTAAATTCGCCGTTCACTGACCTGGGCGAAGATGGCAACTAATTATGCCGGAGCTCGCTTCTTGTTAACCTTTCAAAACTCCTGCCACAATGGAAATCAATTTATTTTTCATGACAAGATATTAAGTAACAAAACTTATTCTTTTATCCGCTCCACTTTTTACATGCTTTCTAGCGAAAACCACAAAAAAACTGATAAATTATGATACATTTCTGGAACTTTTAAAAGTCGTCCAAAACCTAATTGGGAAAGACGAGCTAAAGTGTTCTTGTTGGTGATTCAATTTCTTTAAAATATTTTTTGTAGATTTTAGCCGGTCGCTCGAGGAGTTTTATTTCCACAGCTTCGTGATTTTTATTATTACAACTTCATGAACAATTCTTTCTAATAAACTTTATGGAGGAAAGATAACGACCGGAATGAAGGTCACTAGTGTGGGTTTACTAGCTACTTCTTAAGTAAATGGATAAAGCAAATACAGTTAGTTATGCTGAGTACGTTACTGCAATATTATTCCACGACCTTGGTGAAAGTGTAGATTTTTTTATAGTATAAGCGGACACAAGACCAACTTATTCTTTACTATGGAACAAATTTCATCACTTTCTATAGGAATATCCCACGATAGTTCATTTTTAGATCACTAAAGCAGTGTCACAAACTATATTCCACAAAAACTTGAATACTTCCGGGCATTGACAAATGGTAGCATTGCTTACAGCAGTGGTTATCAACCTTTTTCTGTTAGTGACATGCCTGCACATTAGTTAAAATTTTGCGACACGTGAAATTTTTTGTGTTTTGGTTAGATAATTTTCGATATTTCCAACCCTTACTTGGTGGAATTCTTTAATATTCAGAACTATTAAACTTTATTAACGACCAAAAAGTAACAGACATTAAAAATTCCACAATGTTTCGATAAATATTTGCTAACACCGGACCAGGTTTCGCATTACATTGTGGAATATTTAATATCTGTTGCTTTTTGATCGTTAATAAAGTTTAATAGTTATGAATAGATAATTTTCAACCATTCAAACTTAAAAATGAAGACATTTTTTGTAATTTTTGTGGTTGCTCTGACCTAAATGCATTTTTAGATCAACACAGCATTTTCCCACATTTTTTTTAATTCTCTTGCCGCCTTATAATTATGTTCAACAACATTTGAAATTCTTTTGCAAAATCTGAATTTTTTTCTTGAAATTCTTAAAACTGTAATGTCTATTGGTTCGGGTTTAAGTTCGAATTTTTGAAAAATATTAGAAATAGCAACTATTATCAAAATTCTGAGGTCCAAATTACCAAAAATAAACTTAATCCATTAACAAAAACGTTCGCAAAATTTCTACTTTTAATATAAATCGTAAAAGTTGACATGAAACGAGAAAAACGATTTTCGATTTAGTCAAATTTTTTGAGGCTTGAAAAAAACAAACTTTGACGTATGGAGACAATTTTTTTTTTGTAAAAAGGGGAAATATTGAAAAGTTTTTACCTGAATTTGCAGTTTATTTTTGAAATTTCGACCTTTTTTCGAATTTATAACTTTTATTTTTTTAGATAGCTTTCTAATATTCCACGTTTTGTCAAAAATCAAAATTAGAATATTTTTATTTAATTGTACTAAAATTTGGGCAATTTTTCTTATATTAAGTATCGATTGTCGATCTTTTTATTTGGAAATTTTGGGAAGAAACTCGAGTGTGAGTTTTAAGTCAAAATTATAAGATTGAAGTGGAAGTTTTGACGTTTTCAGGTTATTTAATTCCAATCTCGATATCTGTTATGCGATTACTTTTGTATTTCTTTTTTTAGAAATTTTAATAGTTCAAGTATAAAGTTGAATATTCAAGTTTCTATTAAAATGCTGACTTTGAAACTTCAAAATTTTTCTGTATCTGAAGTTTGTCTCTAATTTTTGACTTTTTTGGCATTTCGTTGAAAAGTTGAGAAAAAAGGAAGAAATTTTAAAAGGCGATTTAAGAAAAAATCTTAAACTTTCCATTTCAATCTCGACTTATCGTAAAAAATATAATTTTGATCCACATTTCGGGTACATCTGTCGAAATTACGAAATTTTTTTAATAAAAAAATTCGAAATCAAAATTAAAAATTCCGCTTTTTATCAAAAAATCGGATCTTAAGTTATGATTTTTAATTATTTCTCCCTAAAATTTCGACGTAAGATTCAAAATTTAGACTTTCTTGACAGTATTAACTCTTTTTTCGAAATATGAATGAACGGCACGAATCCCAAAATTTCGAATTTTTTTGGAAGTTTTTAATTAAAATCGAAATTTTCTTTATTTTCTCGAAGTTTAATGTTAAAACATACAAATGTACGGTATATTTTTTTTCAATAACTTTCAACCCTATTCCAAAATTCTGTTAAACTCAAAGATGTTTTTGTAATCAATTTTTTCTTTAAATTTTTGAAAGTTTTCAGTTTAAACTCATTTTTTTTCAAAATTTTAACTTTAAAATCTTCTTCTTGTGAATTTCGTATTTATCTCAAAATTGAAACTTTTTTCTGAAAATTCTTCATTAAATTAAAAATTTCAAACTTCGATTTTTTTTAAATAAATTTTGAGTACTTTTAGTTTTTTCGCAAATTTTCTAGATTAAACCTAAGATTCTTATTTTTTTGGCCTATGATTTGATTTTAACATTGAATTTTAGGGAAATGTCGAAATTTTACGAAAAAGATTCTTAATTTTATAAAATAAACTTCCAGGAATGACTTTAAATTTCTTTAAAGAAATGTATGCAGAAACATCGAAACCTAGACTAGATTTGGATTTTTTTGAACCTCTATTTAAATTTATATGTAGAAATTTCGATTATCGAAATTTCGATTATCGAAATTTCGAAATTCCAGTATCGAAATTTCGATTCTTTTCTCCAAATTTCAACTTTTTGTTGGAATTTTCAAGTCTTTCTTTAAATATTGGCGTAGCTAGGGGGGCAAGTGTAATCAATTCTTTCTCAAAAAGCTTCTTTAGAATTCGACTTTAGATTTTCTAGATTTTCTTCTTCTTTATATTCAAACGTCTTATATTTCGAAATATGGCATTTTCTCAATTTTTGTTAAATACATAAAATTGACATTTTTAACTCTTACTGTGTGAAATTCTTCAATATTCATAACTAATAAGCTAATAATAGTATCTTGTTTTATTTATCGTTAATGGGTTGATTAGCTATAAATACATAAACGTTTTTCTCCAAGTTTTGCCTTTTTTACTGAAATTGCGAATAATTCACAAAAATACGAATAATTTCTAAAAATAAATCCACTTTTTCTTTAAAAACCTTTTTAAAAAAAACAAGTTGGATTTTTCTTCATAATAATATGTTTAAAGACTTTATTTTAAGGAATTTCGAATCCGAATTATTTCCAAAAGTTCCTTTTCTTTCTTTCTCTAAAAAAATTGTTTACACAAATGTCCCAGATTTCTTTCAAAACTTAAAAAAAATTGAATTAAGGCTAAGATTTAAAAATTTCGTGCTTCTCCAAATTTCAAATTTAAATTTAAAGCTTCTAACCTTTCTGCAAGTTTTTCAAATCTTTTTTATTAACAATGAGTTTATTTGCATATTTTCGCGACACACCTGAGGAATTCCAGCAATATACCCGGGTGTCGCGACACACCGTTCGGGAGGAAACACTGGCTTAAAGGAATGCTTCATCCTGTGAAAACGCTATATTAAATTTAAAAGAAAAGTTGACGTCTTGCACAATTGCCAAAGTTAAAGCTATTTTCATTGAGGGAACCCAAATAAGGTCAGTTGCATGGTAATAAAACCATGACCAGGAAGTGAACAACCCTCGTAACAACCTCCCCCCGCACTCAGCAGAGGTTCATTATCATTTTCGCCTCCAGCATAAGTATATCTAAACAGAATTGAAACTGAATCCATTAAAAGTAGCGTAAAGCATCTGGATAAGGTGTTTCTTACAAGGAAGGAGAGTTCACAATTATACTTCATGGGTTCCAAAGGTTTTTTAAGCAAATTGGGGCTTGATTTGTCCTTATGGTCGCTTTTCGAGGGTTTGTCCTTAAAAATCTTCGAAAGCTTCGAGATTATGCAATAATTAAGCAGAATACTGAATATGCGTTAACCTAAAAATAGATAATCCAGTCATAACAGGATGACATTCTTATAAATAGCGCCAGACACATCGGCAGTCTTGGGCAATAGTGAAATACTATGAATAACTTCTAAATCATTAGTAAATGGGCGGGTACTCAATCCGTGACGATTTCAAACGAATTTGTGACACAGTTTGGCACTTGTTCAAATAATTTTCAGTTTTAATTCGCCCGTCGTTACGTCGTATCTTCAGAATAAAACTCCTAAAGAAGGGTACTGACATTTCTAATAAAACAGTTTTTTAGTTTAAAGTGCTGGCTGATCATACTCATTCCAAGCTGGAGCTTATCAAAATATCAGTTGAAAAGCTGGATGGCTCGAAAGATTTCTTGGCCGTTCCCGTTTTACGTAAATCGCAGTGAGTATTTTTACGTAACGGCTTTGTTTTTATTAAATATCCTAAAGTAGGTCTGCAGGAATCATCCTACACTATTTCTCCTGTCAAGAGTAATTCTCCCAAAATATTTTACAACGCGGTGCATTCGACTGAATTGAAGCTTTGGATCCTTTTGTCTCTTGACATGATTGGCAAAATTGGGAATTTCGTTTCCACTACGTTTTGATTTCGGCTTTTATGTGGGAACTACTTTATAACGTTCTAAGCAAAGAAATACTAATTAGCTGGAAACTCTCTAAAATACATAAAGCAGTTTACTATAAACCTAAATTTTGATGCGTCTTAAGGTGTAAGGTGTAAGAATTTAGTTTATTGTCAGTGGAACACAGAGCAATAAATGTTAGGCCGCCTGACCTAAATAAAATGAATAAATGATTCATATTTTGTTAAGATATGTATGACACCAGTGGGTGTACACAAAAACGATCATTACTCCGGTCACGTCAGTCAAAATATAACCTAGACTTAATATGAATTGGTTGATAGCTTCCGCGGTTAAATTAAACTATTTACGACTTTGAAGAAACCACAATATTCAAACCATGAACTAAAATTTTACGATTTCTCATACACATTTTTCTCTGAATTCCAATAAAACTATAACAAAACAATTTGCGAAATGTCACCATATAGTTGAACGTATTAATCTATTTTTAATTTTAGAATAAGTCCTTAAAATTGCTACGTGTAAAGCGGAATTAAAAAAAAAAACCTTGGATCTATGCAAAAATTAATGTAAAACTGTGTACTTTAAATCAATAGCATTACTGCTATTCAAATTCAAACATGTTTGTCATGAATCGTCTTAAACCCACATCCCATCAGCTACTCACTAATATAACATGCAATTGTGCCTTTGTCTGTTTGTTTGTCCGCTTTTCACGGCTCAAATTCTGAAGCCATTTTGACCGACATTTTTATACAAAAGCAATCTCTTTATTCAATTCAGACAAAGTCGCGAGTGACAGCTAGTTCTCTAACATAAAACCGAAGTTAGAAGAACGTTGCTGTAATGTTTTCAGCCCAAGGAACAAACTCTTTTGGATTCTATTCAAACAAGAGCAATTCATCTAATCCCACTTCTTACAAATATATATGTGCTAAAGTATGTTTGTTTGTCTGCTATCCACGACTCAATTTCTGAAGCGATTTTGAGGAAAATTGATATAGATATTCTTTGCGATGCAGAAGAGTTGGTATACTCCTTTTTATCCCAAAATTATATCCAAAAAGCTTAAATAATCTGTGTAACCTTTTAAAATCATGTAAACAATCATAGGGAAAAATAAGAGTGTCAACTCTTAACCTTTATTTCCACAACAGCCCCTCTTCTTAAGTCCCCTAAATATTACCATAAAATTGGGCATCTCTATTACCGATTTCGGTAATATTACGTTAGCAGCTTACAATTTGAACTGATAATTATTTTAAATTTCATTTAAGTGTAAAATTGTTTCGAAATTTCCATTCAGTTGCATTGCAACCAAATCGCGGGTAACAGCTAGTTCATGACAAAACCGACTCTCTCCGTTTATTGAAGCACAGGCGGATGTTTGGCGACTTGTTTCTCTTCTATAAAAAAAATAAAATCAACTTGTTTTTGTACCAAATATAAATGATATGTTTAGTCGCAGTGGCGTGTTCTCCATGGAAGCTAAAATTATTTTGTAGACTACGAGTTTTTTAGGAAATTTCGATGTTTTTCTTAAGTCGCCTAATATAAACTCAGACTCTTTTTTTCTTCAAAATTTTAACTATTAACGGAAAATTTAATTTGTTCTAAAAATGATAAAGTTAGAAGTCTTTCTATTTTTGTGGGAATTTAATTTTCAATTTTTTTCTTTAATTTTTGTCTAAAAATTTCCACTTTTTTTCGAAATTTGGATTTTAAATTCCAAAGTTAACAATTTTGCGAACTTTAATCTGAAAACTTGATTGATTCCTAAAATTTTGACGTTAAATTGGATATTTTGATTTTGTCTCAACATTTAGGTTGAAATTCTGATATTTTTTATTTGCACTAGAAGTTTCAACGCTAAATCTAACCATCATCAAAATGTTAACCGTCAACTGGAAATTTAAATTTTTCTAAAGGTTTTAAAGTGAGAATAACCACCTGCAGGCAAGCAAGACTGCTGATGGATAAATCCTTGAAATCAAGAACTGAGGCACTTATTGCAATGAATAAAAGTAGACTAAGCAAAGCACTAGGTCTGCTCACTGGCCACGGGAACTTTAAAGGACACCTGGTTAAATTCAACCTAGCAGAAAGCGACCGATGTCGACTGTGCGGGACTGAAAAGGAAACAAGTTTACACATTGTGTGCGATTGTCCAAACCTTGCCAGATACAGATATAAACTAACTGGCAAAGACACATTAAGACCAGAAGATCTGGAAAGAATTAGTGTAGGTACAGATCCTGAGTTTGGCTGTAAAGACCGGGATATATAATGCTGACTGAGACTCGAACAAACTTGTGAAAGTTACAAAAGATTTGGAATTCTAGGTGACAGGGTCTATAAAGGAAAAAGAAGTAAGAAGTCTTTCGTTATTTTTTCGAGATTTCTCAATTTTTTTTCCTTAAATTTTAGTCTGAAAACTTCCACTTTTTTCGAAATTTGGATTTAAAATTTCAAAATTGACATGTTTCTCAAGCTTTATTCTGAAAACTTGATTTATTTCCTAAAATTTGGACGTTAAACTGGAAATTTTGATTTTTGCATTAATATCTAGTTTGAAATATTAATATTTCTCATTTGTTATAGAAAATTCAAGGACAAAATTTGAAAAATAAAAATAAAAATGAATATTCCAATATATTTATTTACTGCCGAGATTTTGAAATTAAAGTCCAAAATTGAGAATAAACCCGAAATTGTTTTAGAAAATGCCCAACTTAAACTGCCACTTTTTACATGTTTGCCTTAAAAATCTTGATTTTTCTAAAAATTTCGATTTTTTTTTTTTTTTCAATATTTCGACTTTAATCCCGGAAATGAGAGTTTTTTCCAGTTTTTTTCAGTTTATAAAGTTATTTCCTTTTTTTATAAAAAATATATTTTGACTTTTTCACAAAATGTGATTTTAAACATTTTCAGCATCTTCGGATTGAAACTCGAAATTATTTTATATAAAAACTCAAATTGTTTGCTGATCTCTGAATTTTTCCCATTAAATTTTTTGCACAAACAATTAGAAATTTTTATTTTTTCCTGAAATTGCGACTTAAGAAAATGGAAATTTAACTTTTTTTCTCTAAAATGTGTCATTGACCTAAAAATTTCAAAGTTATTCCAGAAAATTAATTTGAATTTAGCGACTGAAGTAGTATTTTTCTGAAATTTTTCACTTTTTCTTTTAAAATATTTAATTTAAAAAATCTCAAAAATTGGTTCAAAATATCCAATTTTAGTAGATTTTAATTTCGAAATTCGGTGCTTAAACTTGAAACTATTTTTATTTATTTGGAATTTTAATTTGAAATCTCGAGAAAAAAACTCCAAATTGAAAGAAAAAAAGTCACCATTTTTAGAAAATTGTAAATTTCGAGTCTGCAAAACTTCGGAAAAACAATCTGTATTTAGTAATACGAAATATTCACACAATTTCGACTTGCAGAAATGTTGAACTTTCGAGCAAACAGTCAAATATTCGAGTCTATTAAAAATTCAGGTTTAAACATTTAATTTTCAGTTTCGTTAAGTTCGGGTTTGACCTCGAAACTGCTAAAGAAAAAAATCGAAATTGGAGATTAAAGTCTAAATTTTGAGAAAAGGGATCAAAATTTGCAGATAATGAACACTTAAAGTTGAAATTTTAGAATAAAAAATATAAACAAATTACAAATTTATGCTAGGAAATTCGAGACAAAGCTAATATTTCGAAAAAATAATAAATCTCTTATCAAAAACTTCTCTGAATAAATTCATATTTGTTTATAAACGTTGAACAAAATTTCCAAAAAAAAATTAAATATGAGAATCAATAAATTAAAGCAGAAATTTGATAACCTTTTTTTTTCGCTTAATTTGATGTTTTTCCCGAAATTTGGAATATTTTCTTAAAATTTGGAATTTATACTTTAAGTTTTTGTTTTTTTTATTTCCTCTTTTCAGCTCAAATCTAGGCCCAAAATGTGTACAGAAAATAATTAGATAACCCCTTAACATTATTTAAAAAAATGTTTCTTAAATTTTGATTTTAATCTCTAAATTTTGAATATTCTAGAGCTTTTCAATGAATGAGTAAAACGCCGATTATTTGAAATTTTTACCAAAATTAAGAACTTAATTTTAAAATTTTAAACAGGAAGGTTTATAAGTCAAGTTTTTGAAAGAGTCAACATTTCCAAAAAAACTAATTTCGAGAAAAATTAATAATGTATAGCTGAAATACATAAGATTTTTTACTTTTAGTTGTTTTCCGGAATTTTTACTTTGTTTCTGTAATTTTATGAATAAAGTGAAAATATTCAAATTTAACCTGTAAATTTAAAAATTGGAATGTCGAGAAAAAACTCCAATTTTACACATGAAAAATTCACCGAAATTTCAACATGACACCAGTAGAAATTTCAGTGAAAGTTGAAACTCTAAATTTCAAGAAAACGTATAAATATTAAAACAAGTTAAAAAAATCAAAACTCAAAACCAAAATCCTTAAAGAACTCGAAATGTATATAGAAGTATTTTCTTAAAATTTATATTCTTTAAATCGTTTTTCTCGAAATGTCGAGGTCAATATTTTATACTTTAAAGGCCAAATTTTAAGAAACAAGTCAAGAATCTTGAAGTTTCGGATTTAATAATTAAAATTTTAGAAAAAAACTCTAAAAATGTCAAATTTTATGTTTAGTTTAGAGTTTTGTGCAAAAATATAGTGTAGAGATTTTCTAAACTCGACAATTCAGAGTTGTTAAAATTTTGAGATGAAAATATAAATTTCTAAAAGAAAAGACAATTTCTGAAAGAGCTTGTACTCAAGGAACGCATTTTACAATAAAAAAATTGTTAGTTTAAATTTAGTATTTGGCGAAAAAATCGTTTCGAAAAAAACCTCAAAAATAATATAAAATTTTTTCTCTTGGCATTTTGACCTGAAAACCTTAATACTAGGGTAAATCAAATATGAACAGGAATTTGATTTTAAAAATTTATTGGTACAAGGTACATATATGAAAGTTATTAACTATTTTTCTACATAATCTCCTGATTTTGTTATGCATATTTTCCAATGGTTTGGAGTTTTTTAATGCCATCAGCATAAAAAGAAAGGAGGCGTGTTTGCAGCCAATCGCGCCCAAATGTCTCAACAGCAGCATCCCATGGAATCGCTCACCTCCTAGAACTTCTTTCAGTGGCCCAAACATATGTTAATCGCATGGTAATAAATCGGGACTATAATGAAGATGTTCTAATGTTACCCAATGCATTTCCTCTAATTTTTGATGTGTCAGATTGGCTGAGTGAGGGCGGGCATTGTTGTGAAGCAAAATTACATTTCTGGCCGAAAATTCGCTCCTCTTCCGCCGATCTTCCCGTTTTGCTTCATCCAATAGCTGGCAGTAGTGGGCAATATTAACTGTACGACGTTCAAGCAGAAAATTGACGTGCACAAAAGGCGTTAAACAGCACTTGTCCGCAGTCACACTGGTCCGAGGACGACGGGCACTTTTAAATTGAATTCATCCTTCCAAAAATTGTTTTGCCATTCATCCACTTGAGTTTTCTTCAAACAAATATCCCCAAACTGTACTTCTAGTTTACGAAGAATTTCGACGAGCCAACTTCAGCAGCAAGAAATTTAATAATAATACGTGGCACAACGTGCGGATGAACCTCTTGCTCACTCATTGTATTAACAAGTGACGAACGAAATTCGCTTGAGCGCAGGAAGTCATGTGATATTCCTACCTAACATGTTTAAGAGTATGCACACACTCCCGACGTCCCCATGGCGACATGATAGAAATTCCAGTTCATATTAGATTTACCCTCGTATTTTAATTTCTTGAGCATGTTTTTTGCAAATCTTAAATTTTTAAAAATCTAGAGAAAGAAATAGTTAAAGTTGCGAGAAAAGTGTCAAAATTTCTGACACCAAAGTCAAAATTTCCAGCCTAAATTTTAGGAAAAAAAAAAATTTGGAACGTTGACTCGACTAACTTTTTATTGAAACTTCCTTTCAAATTCGTACTAGAAAGAAAAAAGTTGATTTCGAATTCTAAATTTAAATGAAAATTTCGAGAAAAATAAGAAGATAAGGGATGTATGTATGCAGTTTTATTGGCCAACAGAACTGCATACAGATATGAATACTTCGCAAATAAATTACAGAGAATGTCTTAAGATTGGGGATGTGGTGAGGTATAAACAGCATTACAGAGAAAGAAACTTGATTTGTCTAAACCAACCACAAAGCATAATAATTTCGAAACTAAGCTCAGAATCAAAGTTTTAATGATGAAAATCGAAATTTTTCTAAAGTGAACAAATCTAAGAACTCACTTATTTTAATTCTAGCACACGCGTTATTGTTGTTACATCAGTGAAATGGTCAGTATGTCTCCTCGATAGTTTATGAGATAAATATATCCAGTCAAACTAAATAACCTTATTTTCGTTGTATGTATTTATAGTTTCAATGGTCAGCCTAATGCATTGATAAAAACCTTGATAAACGACTATGACGACCAGTCGGTATTGTTACGCTGTGTTACCTATCGTCATGTCGAAGTTCATTAATATAAACTCGTACCTTCTAGACGGAAAAAGTATTTATAGCTAACATCTTTAGAGCCAAATTTATTTCATTGCAGACGCCAGAGTCTTGCACAATTATTAATATAATTACTGAAACCAGACAGGTAAAATGTAGGATATACAAAGGTCCCAAAACTCCTGGGACATAGCATAACGTTTCCACGTATTCTAACTATCAAAATAAGTCGATTGTAGTCAATTAAATGTTTTATTATGAAATAGTCGAAAAAATCCACAAGCAGCAACCATAGACCTATTTCGGTCTTCCTGGGCCTCATCGCTGGTCGCTGTAAACATTTCCAACTTATGTTAGTTAACCACATTATACTAAAAGGACCTAAATTTCACTAGTAAATGTTTTTGACTGAATCTTACGAGGAAAATTTTTGCTACATGCTAATTATTGCCGAAAATTACAACCAGATGTACGATTTATCAAGATTACATCGTACCATTGGACCCATTGTCTTAATACCAAAATATATTAACGATTGACCTTGAAATGTTTTAAAGTTTACTTAAAAAAATTACGCTTTTTTTCTCTGTTCAGAGACGCGTGAATAAATTTTAATGAAATTTACAACCTGAGCCTTCAACTACTTTCAGTAATCAAAGAAAGTTGAAGAAGATTTTAATTTACACATATCTCCAAAATACTTTGTAGGTCAGGAAATACGACGTTTAGGACCAGAGCTGGGCGGTAATTATTACAAAATGTAATGCATTACTAATCTAATTCCATTTTTTAAAAAAGAAATTGTAATTGCATTATTCTGACTAAAAATGTAATGTAATGTGTAAGTTATATCATTTATTGAAAAGTAATGGAACATTCCTCATAAAAAGGAATTATTTACAACTACTAATTATTTCTATTAAACTACATTATAAAGGAATTAAATTACTAAAAGTACTTGCAATTACAAAAGTTAATTGAATTCTTTTTTGTAATTTCAATACAATGAGGAATGTTATTGCCCTTAGTCTATACAAATCCCCCTCTTGAAAGAGTAATAAAGTGATTTGAAGAATTGCACTTATTAGCTTTACGTAAAACCACAAATTTTGTCAGTGATGTGTCCTGCCTTTTATAAATTAAGAAACATATTGAGAAAAAGAGAAAATGCGATTTTTCCAGGATTAAAAGTCAAACCGTTATCATTGAACAGTCACTATTCTGCTTTCAACTGAAATGAATTCAAAAAATAAGGAATATAAACTTGCCTAAAATGAAGACGATCCTACTTCATTTTACAGATTCACTCGCGATTAATCCAAATGTTGACGCTAAATTTGGAGTCTCGAGATTAATGTAAAAATCTCTAGGTAGAATTTTTGATTGTAAAATCAAAATATTGAAAAAAAAATTAAACATTTTAATTTCAAATTGAAAAAACGTTCAAAATTTAAGCTCCTAAATTTGAAATTTTGAGAAAATCTCAATAGCTATAAAATGAATTCAAGGTTCATTTAACATTTTGATTTTGTAATTGAAGGTTGAAGAAATTTTGGACATTTATAAGTTTTCTGGAATTAAAAAAATCCAGTTTTAATCTAAACATGAAATTTTGAGAGAAAGAGAACATTCCAAATTTCGCGAAAAACTTTTAAGTTATTTAAAAAAATCGAGTTTTAACATGAAATTTTTCGGAATAACATCAAAGCTTTTAGTTTGAATTTGAAATTTCGAAAATAACTTTAAGATTAAGATCGAAATATTCATTAACCATTTTCTGAAAACCTAGATTTCCATGTTAAGTGGAAACTTCAGACTTAAATTCTGAATCTTAAGAAAAAACCCAATATTTCTAAAAAGCTTACAGTTTACATATTAATAAATTCTTGAAATTTGGACCTTACCTTTGAGCCTTTGAATTTCTCATGAAATTTATATTTTAAACCCTTTGACATATTCTTGAATTTTCGACCTTTGAACCAAAGATTTTGCTCAAACTTTAGTATTTTTAGAAAACGTCGATTTTCGAGATTACAAACTTAAAGTTGGAAAAAATGCCAATATTTTGAGATTATACGCGAAATCTTGGGGATTTTTTAAAAATAAATCAAGGTTTTTTTTCGATATCTTGATTTATTTTCGTTCAAAATTTCGTCTTTAATAATCAGTTTTCTAATTTAAAAATCGCTAGCCTTAACTCCGAATTTAAAAAAAATGTTGAATTTTGAAAAAAAACTAAAATTTCTAAAATGAAAAATGAATGTTAAGACTAAATATTGAAAAACTTCGATGGAAACTTGAAATTGTTAAAAAAAAAATCTAAGATGTCAAACTCAAACTCAGAATTTTGAAAAAACCTCAAAGATTCCACTTTTTACTCAAAAATTGAAGATTTCTAGAATCCTTGTTTAAAGATTAAACTCGATATTTTTAAAGATATTATTTTTAGTAATTTTGCTTTTTCTTTCGATGTTTTCATTCGCGTCGAAAAGTAGACTTCTTAAAATTTAGATTTGTTCCCTCGAAATTTCGACCTATAGGCTTCAAAAATTTGTAATGTTCATTTTAAAATGCAACGCGCTATTTTCGAGAAAGCAGGACAATTTCAAAAAACATTTCATAAAACAAGTTCTCGCAATTATTTTGAAAAATCTATTTTAAATCGGAATTGACTTTTTTTGGAAATATCGTCTGAAAATACAAACTCTAAAAATAAGTCCAATTTTGGAGCAAAATTTTTAGTTTTCTTTTTCTAGATTTACTTTTTTATCTTAAAATTTTTCATTTAAACAAATAATTTTTAATTTTTTTTGAAAATTTTGACTTCATGCATGAAATTGTTACCCTTTCTGCATTATAATTCCTTTTCCTCTAAACCTTGACTTCAGCAACCAAATTTCGACATTTTCTGGAAATTTAGAATTTAAACTTGAATTGAAGAACTGACAATTATAAATTCAATCCTAGATTTTTTTCATGAAAAATTTGAAATTTCTAAATCAACGACAATATTTCGGGAAGAAAATTGAGTTTAATTGACATTTGCAACCCTTACTTCATAGAATTCTTTAATATTCATAACTAATAAACTTTATTAACGATAAAAAACGCAACAAAATTTCAAAATTCCACAAGGTTTTCGTTTAACGAATTTTTAAATTTTGTTGCGTTTTTTATCGTTAATAAAGTTTTTTTATTATTAAAATTCAGTTTGCTATATAAAGTGGAGATCTTAGAAAAATAAGGACAAATACTTTTCATTTTTGGCTAAAATGTTGATGAAAAAAGTTAAAATTTTCAGAAACTAGAACTTTATAAAATCGAATATTAACTAACATAAGAAGGCAATATTTTTAAATTGAATATTTTGTAATAAAAAGTGAAATATGTTCGAAAACTTTTAAACTTAAATAAAAATATATAGAAACTAGTAATATCCAGACTAAATACGAAGTGTTGGCAAAAAGTGGATATTTTCAAAAAAAATTTGAATTTTAAAGTAAACATGGAAAATTAAACTATAAATTTTGAGAAACGTTTTATAGTTAATCTCTAAATTTCGACCTTAATTTCAAAATTTGATTTTTAAACGACAATATTCTATTTTTCGTTTTGAAAAATCAACTTGTGAAAAATTTTGCAGAAATTCTAACGTCGTATTTCACATTTTCAAGAAAAAAGTCATACCGTTCTATCTTAAAGTCGATATATTAGAATAAAAGTGTAAAAAATTCCAATTCCGTCTAAAAAAGTTTATGAAAAATATTGGAATGTTGAAAAATATTCTAGCTTTGTAATAAAATTTACTGTAACATATCGAAAAAAAATTAGACGTTTGCGCGAGGAAAACAAAGAAAGACATTTTAACATTATCTTTTAAAAAATGCACTTTCTAATGTCAAAAACCATTTAAAGTAAATACAGTTTAGGTCAAACATCTAAAAGTGGAATTTCCTGAAGAAATATTAGATACTATTTCAAGTTTACTTTGAAAAGTTTGGCCCTATTTTCAGAATCTCGGCCAGAATATTAGAGCATCCTACTTTTTTTCTTCAAATTTGGGTTTTAGAATCCCTCATTTTAAGAACCAATTATTGATAATATCAGGATTTATAGAAAAGAGACCAAATTACGAGAGAAATTTTCATCCTAAAAAATTTGAAGTCTAAAGAAATAATAAACTATAGAATTTAAACGGGATTTCGAAAAAAAAGGTCAAAATTTTGAGATTATAGCTGAAATTTTGAAGAAAAAAAATAAATAAATGAAAAGTTATACAGGAAAACAGTAAAGAAAGTTTCGAAAAAGTCAAAATTTTCAGAAAACCTCAAACGTTGCAAAAATAAATATTTTACGCTTTCCATTTTAGAATAGTAAAATAAACAAAAAAATGTAAATGAATAGCCACCTGTCGCGTTTAGATTTACACGAGATAGTATGTGAAAAACGACGTTTTTGTAGTATTTTACGGGAGAAGTGGAATTTTGCCTTTAAAAAAAAATTGATGACCAAAAGAAAAGCTCTTCAGCTTCAGATGTAAAAATGTATCCTACCCATTTCATAAGAGTAAATAAATATTTCTGAGTAGAAAAAATACTGTGATGTTATCGTTTATAATAAAACTTACAAGTAATTGAAAATGTAATTAATTCCATTTCTAAGTAATGGGTATTTGAATTACTTTTTAGCAAGTGGTAATGTAATTCAAAATAATTTAATTCCCTTTTTCTGAAAAAGTAATGGGTAATGTAATGATTCTTTTTTAATAACAGTAATTTGCCCAGCATTGTTTAGGACATAGATTTCTATAAAGAAAACATCATCAGCAGATTCAAAACTTATTGTAAGTAGATTTTGAATCGGGCAACTTGGCCGGTCCACTATCCAAACCAACAAAGCTAATCCAACTAAACTGGACTTTGTGGTCAGCAGTAACTGTCAAAGATGGAACAAAGGCGAAATAAAATAACGATTAATAAATTGTGTAAAGCCATATTACATACATAGTATAAATATTTATATGTAGGTACATTAAAAAAAGCGGTATATTGGATTTTAAAGCTTCACAAAAAGCACTTTACCGTGTTAATTTTTTTCCTTGTATAATTTCGCTCCTGTTTAATTATACACAATTATCTTTTGATTATGTTATTGACGCAACAACAACGGTTACATGTGGAAGGTTAAGGTAATTTATTAAAGTTGAATAATAAATCTAACATACACCGTTTGAACTGTCAATGTAAACAGCAAAACCAGCTTTTGCTTTCGTTAAAAATAAAATTATAAATTATTACCGCGTTTGCTTTAGTTTTAATTGGCGAATGAAAGTGTTAACTTCTGTTAAATGGAAAACTTACGATTCGACCAGATTAGTTTATTTTGCTAATCGTGCTGAAATTTCTAAAATTCAGGTGAGGCATTGGCAGTTTTTTTTTTATTTATCTAAAGTCGACCACTGTGGATTTCGCTAAGAACGTCGCAAAAACGAAAAATTTATTTACCAATCAATCTACATTAGGTAAACTTTCATAAAAGCTCTCCGGTCATAGGTTTGTTTTCCATTGTGTAGGATAAAGTTTTTTAAACTCTTAACAACAGCTTTAATCGGGTACCGAGTGGCCCATGATAGAGTCTACTGCAATTTATGCCGTCTTAAGTGAAAATGTATTTTTTGCTTTTTTGTTTTTAGAGGACAAATTTCTGAAAATATTTACATGTATCACTTAACCCCAGTAGAGAGACTGGGACAACTCTCACTCTACCTATTCACATGCAACTGATTTCAAAATTTGAGAAAGAAACTAAACTTTTCAAATGTAAACTGATAAACAAATCGAAATTAATAAAAATAAATCTTCCAAATTTCGAGTTTAAAGTTTTCAAGCTTAAGTCTATAATTTTGAGAAAAAGCTTAACAAGGAGGTTGAAAAAGATTGAAATATTCAGATTGAAAAAAAATATATGAAAAAAAAATCATTTCAAATTTAAACCCGCAAACACTCAACATTTTTAAGAAGTTGATTCTTCGAGTTTAAAAATTTCAAATTTAAACAAAAACTTTTGATATAATATTGTTCCAATTTAAAAATAACTCTAAAAACATATCTCGAAACTCAAAAAAATTGTTTTGAGTTTTTTGATTCTGATTTTGATTTACCGATTTTCAAAGAAAAATTTTGAAATACTTATGTTAGTTTCTAATCTTTGAGAAAAAAAAATTAAAATTTCTAGAGAAAATATTGCTGTTTTCGACAAAATTTTCAGGTATCCAAATTTCTACTTGTAATATCGAACTCAAGTATCGAACTCAAAGTATCGAGAAAAAATGGTAAATTCCAAAACTGATGAATTTGAGATAATTTCGTCGAACTACTGAGGTTAAGGTCGAAATTCGTGAAATAAAAAATTAAAAATTTTGAAGTAAAATCGGAATTTTATATTAAATTAGAAAGAAAGCATATAATTTTCTGCCATCTGAAAGAGTTTATCTCGAAATATCATGTTGAACCCGAAAATTCGCACAGAAGCAACAATTTTAAGATGAAAGTCGATATTCTAAACTGTCAAATTACCATTAGTCTGTGGTGTCCAACCCGTAGCTCGCGAGCCATGTGGCTCACGCTCGCGCCAGTCCGGATTTAAGGCGATTGGAGCGATTCAAGGGGCCCCACATCACCACCAAAATTAACAAAAAGATGTTTTTGGAAATTTAAAGCAAATTGCTTTTGGCTAAAGGATAAATTATAAATTATTCAAAAAATTAAAAATTGCTTTTGATTAAAGGATGAATTATAAATTATTCAAATAATTAAAAAATTTCCTAAAGTCGATTCTTGTGAAAAAAGTGGCAATTTCCCTAACTAGTCATATTTAAATAAAGAAATAATGCAACTTTCAAAAATATTTCTCTCAAAATTTTAATTTTATTTAAATGTTAACATATTCTTGCAATTTACAAGAAATCTTTTTCTTAAAATTTCCTAAAAATATTGTTCTCAGAGTTAAATTTTTAGTAAAACTTTGATCCAATTTAAAAAAAAAGCATTGTCCAGGAATAGAATATATTGAATTTTGAGATAACAGACAAAATCTGGAGAATAAGATAAATTTCGAACAATAATTTGAAACCCTGTGAATCAAATTTAAAAAAGACATTAAGAACAAATAGGTAATTAAAAAAACGCACGATTTTATAGAAATACTTACAAA
Organism: Dastarcus helophoroides; assembly: GCA_028583605.1. Lineage (NCBI taxonomy): Eukaryota > Metazoa > Arthropoda > Insecta > Coleoptera > Bothrideridae > Dastarcus > Dastarcus helophoroides. The sequence goes on along the minus strand of CM053327.1, from coordinate 6,558,740 downwards.
TTTGAAAAATTAAAAGAAAAAGATTGCACTTTCTAGAAAATATTTCAACTTTCAAAGAGAAAATTCAATTTTAAGATCAAAATTGGAATTTGGAAAATTTGGAAAAAAGACTAATTTCGAGGAGAAAAATTTGGAACAATCGGAGTTTTCAGTAAATCATATTAAAAATAAAAACCTTATTTTTCACAGAAGCTCGAAAAATGTCCAAAATTCGAAAAAAGTTAAAATTTTCAATGGTCTAATTTTGTGAAAAAGTGGGTTTTAAGGAAAAAATCGCAAATTACTAAAACATTGTTACTCAAAATTGAAAATTCAGTAAAGACGTTGAATTTACAAAAAATCTTTTTGTCTAAATCCTGAAAATTATTTTTCTCCACATTTTTATAAACATTCCGATCCAATTTATAAATTTTCAGAACCATAAAACATCTCATTTTGAAAAAGAAGTGAAAATTTGTTGAGTAAAGCAAATATTAAGAAGAATTGCAGAGTTTCTAAATAAATAAACGATTTTTGAAACAAAAGTTCAAGAAGTAGAAATTTGACTATAAAACAAAGTTTCGCAAAAAATTGGAATTCTGAGCAGAAAGCCAAATTTTAAGAAAAAGGCAATTTTAAGAAAAAAAGTAAAAATTTTGAGAAAAAAGACAAATTTACGAAGAAAATGTTAAATATCGGATATTGAGACAAAATTCAAAATATCATTGAAAAAGAAACCAGTCGAAATTCCCAATCAATCAGATTCTAACTTTTCAAAAATAGCTAAATGTTCAAAAAATTATGGAAATTTGAAAAAATAAACAAAATTTCAAGAAAACTTCGAAAAGGACAAGAAATTCTAAATGTTCCAAGAAAGTCAAATTTTAAGAAAAAAGTTGAAATTTTGAAAAAAATAATCAAAAATCTAAGAAGAAAACAAAATTAGGAGAAAATGATGGAAATTCTGCGAAAAAGATCTAAATTTTGAAAAGTAGTAAAATTTTGAAAGCAAAATCGAAATTCCGAATACATCGAATTCTGAGGAAAAAGCAAATTTTAGGAAAAAGACCAGGAAAATATTAAATATCAGCTATTGAGATAAAATTCAAAATTCTATGAAAAAGAAACCAGTCGAAATTTCCAAAAAATCAGATTTTAAATTTTGAAAAATAGGTAAATATTTAGAAAATTATCGAAATTTGAAAAAAAAACGATATTTCGAGAAAACTTCTAAAAAGGCAAAAATTCAAAATGTTCCAGAGAAAGTCAAATTTTAAGAAACAAGTCGAAATTTAAAAAAAAATCTAAACTCTGAGAAAAAGACCAAATTAGAAGAAAATGATCGAAATTCTGCAAAAAAACCTAACGTTTAAGAAAAAGCGTTTAATCTTTAGGGTAATTTGAAATTTTTCAGAAAGAGCCAGCTTTTATCGAAATCAAGAAAAAGAGCCGATGCTATGAAAAAAACAAATTTTTAAGAAAAAAATGGAAATTTCCTGGGTAAATATATTTTCTCTCGATTGTTAGACTTAGAAGAAGACAAGCGTCCTACCTTGTCTCCTATGGCGTCAGAAAATATCCATTATTGTATAACGTCGAAATTTTGATAAACAAATTGAAACTTCCAGAAACTTTTTTTCATAATTTTCTCACAAAATTTTGAATTTCAAAAAAATATACTTTTTTCATCAGAAGATCGACTAAATTTCAAGCAAACGACAAATTTTAAGAAACGAGCTGAAATTTGCAGAACTAAAAAAGTCGAAATTTTCAGGAGAAAGTCGAATTTCCAGAAATGGCGAAATTTCGGAAAAAAACGACAAACTTTTAAATAAAAATTTGAAATTTTGATAGTCATGTTTGACAAAAGAAGTAGAATTTTATGCATAAATGCAAAATTTTAAAAAAAAAGACAAATTTTGTAAAAAAGTATGAAATTTGAGAAGAAAGTCGAAATTTCGAAAAAATATTTCAAGGAAAGAATGAATTTTAAAGCTGAAAAGAAAAATTGTTGTCCCTCAGTTGAATAAATAAATATTCAGTTTGCCGCATGAACTAGAGGGGGCAAGCACCCCATCCTGTCCTGTTCTAACAACGCCTATGATTAGCTAGAACAGGTAACAGAAATAAAACTATGTAATCAACTATCCAAAGTTACAAACAGTTTCTGTTTGTTGAATTGAAAGTGTTCGAGTTGTTTTGTTTTACATATAAACTCGATAGCAGCTCAAACATTTTATTTCAGCTAGCTGCTCAGCCAGAACAAAAATTTAAAAAAAATAGAGGGCCCCGCAAAAAATCTAATCGGGCCCTGCACCTGTTCAATCCGGGCCAGCACCGATTTTTTAGAAAAACTTCCAAATTTCGAATGTAAAGTCAAATATTCGGATAAAAATTTAACTATCAAAAAGTTTAGGACAAAAGTCAAAATTTTTAGAACTTATTTAAAATAAATTTATTTTGAAAAATTCAATATACAAAGATCGAATTTGAACTAGAAATAAAAAAAATAAGTTTAAAATTTTGAGAAAAAATGCAAATTTATAAATCGAATATTAAAAAGTATTATTTTCAACTTTAAACCAAAAACTGTAAGGAAAACTTCAAAATGTAGACTCAATTTTGAGACAAAATTCAAATTTAGATAAAAAAATTATGCATAAATTATTTTTAAGAACTGTTTTTTAATGGAAATATCGGGAAAAAAATTGAAACTTTGAGAAACAAAGTTAAAATTTCTAAGAGAGTTTTAGAACAAATTATTAATTGTAACTTCCTTGTTTAATTTCAGAATTTTAGAAGAAACTCAACATTTTCAAAATAGTAAGAAAGTGTTACAATTTTGAATTTATTTTCGAATTTTAAGATCAAAGTCAAATAAAATAGTTGAAATTTCAAAGTTAAACTCAAAATTTTTGTGAAGCATTTTTTTAAATGTAAATCACATTTTTTTTGAAATTTCAACTTTAACCTAGTTTTAAGATTTTTTTAAGCTTAACTTATTTTGAGCTTAAACACCGTAAAAAGTAGAAAAGATTAAATATTTGGAGAAAGTCAATGAATTTCAAGTTAACGAGATAAATGGGAAAAATTCTAAATTGTAAGCAAAGTAGATATTTCGTGAAAAGCTTTAAAATACTTTTTTTTTAATAGATTTTCGAATTTATAAATGTTGAATTTAAAGACAACTTCATTTTAATTGTCTTTAAATAAAATTTTAATTGTAACACATTTTTTTTTAAATTTTGCTTTTAAGCTTAAATTTTTCTCGATTAAATTTCATTTTTTTACAAACTTGAAATTCATCTTGATCATTTCAAATTTCTAAACTCCAAAATATCGGGTTTTCATTTAAGCTTAAATATTGTTCAAATTTTGATTTTTCTCTCAAATAGTTTAATTCAATATTTTTAAAATTTTTACTTTTTCCCTTTGAGTTAAGGTTCAAAATATCAACTTCATTTCGACTTTAATTTTCAAGTTTCAAATTTTCTCGAAATTTTGTGTTGACAGATATACAACTTCAAGAAAAAAGAAATGTTTGACATTAATCGGCAAACCTTAATCAGAAAATCTCGACCTTAATTATTTAGGAAAATTTGACTTTAATCACGGAATTTCAAATTTAAACTCAACATTCTGACTGTAAGAAATTTTTAATTTTAATCATCACATTTAGGTAAAAGTCAAAATTTTGAGAAACATTTTTAAATACATTTAGTTTTGTTTAGGTTTTCACTTTCAATCAAATTTTGGACTATTTAAGAATTTACTGTTGTACTATGAAAGAAAATACTGCTTTCTCACAAAATCTTCTCTTAAAATAATAAAAATTTCAAGCTTAATCTAGGAAATTTAGGAACAAAGTAATATTTCGAAAATAACCTTGACATTTATTCTCTAAATTTCCTTCAAAATGTCTAAATAAAATTTAAATTTTGGTAATATTTTAATTTTCTTAAATCTTTTAATTTAAACTTGCAATTGTTATAGGTTTTTTTCTACATGTTTGACTTTAAACTGAAAAATTGTTTTCGAAAAATTACAATTTTTGTTGTTGTCATTCCCCATATTTAGGTTTTAATGTCTCAATTCCAATTTTTTGACCCTTTTCTTAGAAGTCAAAAGTTTAGTATTACCAGAAAAATTTTAAAATTTGGGAAACTTTTAATTACGAATTTTGTTTTTTCAAAGGTTTTATCCTTGATCGAATCAAAATTTTGACTTCATCTAAAATTTTGAATTGTTCTCTCTAAATTTTGATTTTTCCTTGAAATTAAAAAAAAATAAAGTTAAACTTACAATTTTGAGGAAATAGTCAATATTAGGAAGAAAGACATCGAAAATTTAAAATAAATCCCCATTTTAATCATAACATTTTGTTTCCAAGCTCCTACATTCGAGTTTTTTCTCGAAATATTAAAAGCTTTAGCAGAAGTTTGCAAAATATTTTTTTTAATTTTTGTTTTTCGGCAAAATTCTGAAAATATTATTATTTTCCAGAAATTCGGCTTCAAACTACAAGCTAGAGTTTTTCTACGAATATTAGCGCACTTTTTTATTTTGTAGATATTTGAAGCTTTAAAAAAATCTATTTTATTCCATAAACTCGAGTGCTAAATTTTTTCTCAATATTATTTTAAGCTTTAAAATCTTTAGCAAAAGGCGAAATTTTGTAAATGAATTTATTTTTTTTTTCTAAATTCTTATTTTTTTTCGATATCAAAATTAAATCTACACTTTTCCTAGACTCAGAAATATAACTTCGTTTCCTGTTTTATTTTTCTAGGCATTTCAGTTTTAAACTCGAAAATGTTGGTCATCGGAGATGGGGCAAAAAAGTTAAAAAACAATAATATGCATAAAGTCATTTTATTAAAGAAGTTGTGCTTTTCTGCCTTCTATATCAAATATATTTGGGGTGGTTTATTCTTTTTTTTAGTCATTTTTCCACCTTTGTGGCTCGCCTACAATTTTTAACTGCTAATGTGGCCAACCAAGTTAAAGGTTAAGTACCAGAAAGTAAGAGATTCCATTCCAGACTTTCAAAAAATAAAATAGTCCCATCTGTTGTTGGGTTTGGATAGCTCGATGGCACTATTTGCCATTCTTCACGGCAAAGTAGATGAGTAGATTATTTACTAATAAATTCTAGTTATAAAATCGATACAGAGTTAGCCTTTATTTGGTAATTATATATTATAATTTCTATTCATTATACGCCATTAATTTGCGCGCTAATGACAAAATAAAATCATTAACCAACAAACTGTTCGGCCACGTAGACTAAATCGAATTCTCACCATTAATTATTAAATATGGGAAAGTTCAGCTTTGTTCCTAATGGCGAAACGGATACATAACATCACAAAATCAATAATGATTATTCGCATCAAACCTTGATGGAGAATCCGTGTTAAAGGTAAAAATAAGTCAACCCAGAGAAATCGAATATATTTCTTTACAAACCATATTATTCCCGCATCATTATTAAATATTTTTTTTTGTTACAAGAATTATGTAGTTTTGGATTGAGGCTTCCACACCACAAGTCGAAGATTAAGGATCTTTTTAGTTTGTGAGTCGAGCCTGCATCAAACTGTCAAGTTGGGGTTTTGCCTTTAAATTTAGGGACAAAATATACGAAGTAGCACTTTTTTAGGGTAGGCATGCGGACCTTGCAAAATGAGTAGGTGGATTGAAAAGGTTTTTTTACAGTTATGTTGTTATTTTTGAACACCATATATCTTATAAATTTTAGGTGGCTGTAATAAATAAACGATAATGCCCTTTTTTAGTCATTTAGGCGTCACTTTTTTGAGAATTTTACCGAGCATTTTGCTTCGTCTTTAAATATGAATTTTTTATATCAAAACTCCTGTCACGGATGCAATCCAAAAGCCAAGAAGATTCTTAGTTATGTAGATATTTTTTGTTTCTTCTTTGCGACGTTATCTTAGTTTCCTTCTTTTATTTTGTCATACATCTACTAGAATCAGTGAGCGTTTAAAATAAACTTTTTTTTGGATAATGGTCAGCTAGATCGAAATCTACTTTGTTGATAGATGCGATAACTTTTGCGCAACATCTAACTTACATTTTACAACATCTGATGCACGTAGCTAATTAATCTCTTTGTTGTTTTAGATCTTCTGGCAACTTTGGGAGCGCGGGGGCTCGTTCAGCTCCCAGCACGCCTCAGGGTATCCCAGGATGTCTCACAGAACCGCTCTCTATACCTTGCAGCCCTGGATGTGCTTCGCCATCAATACAGCGCAGTCCAAGTCATGCTATTTTCACCAAATGCGATAAGTAAGTAAACGTACAATATTGGAAAGTTTACCAGTTCGATCTGCCCAACGCTTGTAAAGAATAAAATAATAATTAGAATTCCGTAAGGACATACAAAAACGATTGTAATGAATATTGGCTTCATGAATTTGTGGCTGAACCAAAATGCACATTATGACCACGCCGAGGCTGGCCAACACAAATGAAAACACTTTAAAGCACTAGTGTAACTATCACTAACTCGGTGATTGTTAGAGACCGGATTATTTGCATTTGCATATTTGCATATGCAAATGCTTATTGAATCCATTTTTACCGGTTATTGCATATTTCACCTAAAATCTATTGATGATGCATATTTTCACTATATTTACAATATTTTTCAATAGCTGAAACTAGATCTATTCAATTAATGAATAAAATAAGCCAAATCAACATCGCATTGCTAGACGTATGCCCGCGGAAACTTGAACTAAATTTTGAAAACATTTTGAAAAATTGCCCAGGCTCTGAAATGTTGTATCTTTTTTGACTTTTTCAGAAAGGAGCCAAACCCTAAATTCTGACATATTAATCTTTAGCATATAGTTCAGAACAATTATAATCTTTGCTGAAAAAAAAGACCAAATCTCATTTTAGTACCTAGCTATCAAAGAGCCAATCAAATCAACGTGTTGGGTAGGTAGGCAACATGCAAAATGCTCCCAAATGCAGTGGTTCCTTTCTACAAAACAAAACGTATTAACTTTTTATTTTGTTTGTTATACTACTAAATATAATAAATAATACATTAACATATGCTCTGGGTGGACATTTACTCTCCTTGGTTAAAGCAATCGATCCAAAATTTATAGTCAAAGTAGGCTTTTCCAGAAATTATCATTTTTCTTCAAAATTTGTCGTTTGCTTGAAATTTTGAAATTCAATTTAAATAATGAGTTTTTTTTCAAAATTCCTCTTTTTCCTCAAAATTTGTCTGCTTATTTTTAAAAAAATAAATTTATTATTAAAATTTGACTTCTGATTTATCAAAAAATATTTTGAATGTTTATCTCAATATTTTGGTTTTTTTTTTCTTTTGAGTTTTCATTTCTTAAAATTCGACTTTTTTTTGGAAATGTTCACTTTTTTTAAAATTCAAATTTCTGCGAATTTCGTAGTGTTTATCAAAATTTAGCTTTTCCTCAAAATTTGGACGATCTTTTGATAAAAAATAGAAACTTTTTAGAAATTCTGAAGTTTTCTAAAAAGACAAAAATTCTATAAAACTTTCTTTGTAACTTTTAGTTTTTGAGATTTTTTAACCCAATTTTCGTAAAAATTCAACTTGTTTCGCAAAATGTTGATATTTACTCGATATTGGATATTTTCTGACGTCAGGGTGAGGCACTTTTTACGTTTTCCTTGAAATGTTGCTCTTTTTCTCGAGTTTTTTTCACATTTTTGTTTTTAGAAATGCCAATTGTATTCCTCAAAATTCATCTTTTTTCCACATTTAAGATTTTTAAAATTTTTTTTTTTCGTAAACCTTTGTCCTGAAAATTAGACTTCCTATGCAAAATTTGTCGTTTGTTAGAAATTTTAAAATTCAATTTAAATATTAAGCTTTTTTTTCAAAATTCCTCTTTATCCTCAAAATTTGACTTTTTATTTTGAAAAAATTTATTATTAAAATTTGACTTCTGTTTTATCAAAAAATATTTTGAATGTTTAATTCAATATTTTTCGTTTTTTTTCTTTTAAATTTTCATTTATCAAAATTCGACTTTTTTTGGAAATGTTCACTTTTTTTAAAATTCAAATTTCTGCGAATTTCGTAGTGTTTATCAAAATTTACCTTTTCCTCAAAATTTGAACGATCTTTTGATAAAAATTAGAAACTATTTAGAAATTCTGAAGTTTTCTTAAAGGACAAAAATTCCAGAAAACTTTCTTTGTAAATTTTGAGTTTTCGAGATTTTTTCAACCCAATTTTCTTAAAAAACCAACTTGTTTCTCAAAATCTTGATATTTATCTCTATATTGGATATTTTCTGACGTCAGGGTAAGGCACTTTTCTCGTACTTAAGTACTTAGGTAGTCAAGAAAAAATAAATATTCAACAGGAAAACTTCGACTTTTTCTTAAAATTGGCACATTTTTTTTTCAAAATTTAACAAAATTGAAGTCTGACATATTTCGAATGTCTACTAATTTCGACGTTTTCCTTGAAATGTTGCTCTTTTTCTCGAATTTTTTTCACATTTTTGTTCTTAGAAATGCCAATTGTATTCCTCAAAATTCATCTTTTTTCAACATTTAAGATTTTTTTTAATTCTTTTTTTTTTTTTTCATAAACCTCGGTCCTGAAAATTTGACTTCCTATGCAAAACTTTAATTTTTTCTCAAAATTCGTCTTTCTCGAAATTTTGTTCTTTTCTTTTTAAAATTGGCCTTTTTCTTTATTCATAAAATTTGGCTTTTTTAAATTTGACTTTCTCTCAAAATTTTCTTCGTCAGTTTCAAGGTTTGTCTCGAAATTCCATTATTTGTGTTAACATTAGATTCTTCTTGAAATTTTCTTCCTGCTAGCATCAGAACTCTCAGATATTTTAACTATTGGCTTAAAATTTGTCATTTTCTTGAAATTTTCATATTTATTTCAAAATACGGTATTTAATATTTCTGGAAATGACGAATTTTTCTTGAAAATTAGCCTTTTTCTTGAAATTTCGATCTTTTATTCGAAATTTCTATTTTTTTAAAGCTTATATTTGGAAATTTAGATTGTTTTCCTTGAAATTCGTCTTTTTCTAGAAATTTTTACATTTTTCTTAAAATCGTCTTTTAAATTTCTACTGTTATGATCATTTAAATCTCAACTTTTTCACGAAATTCGTCTTTTTCTCAAAATTTCGATTTTTTTTTTGTTCAAAATTCGTCTTTTTCGTAAAAAAATATTCTCAAAATTTGATATTTTTATTTCAAAATTTTCTGTAGGAAATTTCTATTGTGTTCTTGAAGTTTCGTCTTCTTGCTCGAAATACGTATGTTTCGGGATTTTCGATTCGTTTCATTCGTTCTCAAATTTCGATATTTTCTTAAAATTGATTTTATTTGGAAAATTTCGACTGTCGACCATCGAAATTTCGACTGTTTTTTTCGAAATGTTACCTTGTTTTCGAAATTCCGTTATTTTAGGTTCATTTTTCTAAAAATTTCGATATTTTAGAATCTCACTGTTTAGAAATTTTGACTAGATTTCTAAAGTTTCTGAAAATTTAGAATTTTTCCACGAAATTTGTATCTTTTCTCTTAAAATAGGTATCCAAAATTAGATTAGGTTAGGTTAGGTTTTAATCTCAAACTTCTGCTTTTCAGTATTTTCATTAAAAAATCTTATTTGTTTGAAATCCCTTCATTTTTTCTTAAAATAATAATTAATAGCGTTATGATTTAAAGTTGCATATTTTGACGCTTTTCGTGCATATTTTAAGGATTGTCCGTGCATATTTGCATGTATATTTCAAGCTCTTTATGTTGCATATAATCCGGTCTGTAGTGATTACCAAAGTGTGCCCTGCGGCGCCCTAGGGAACCGCTACAAGCGCTGCGAAAATATTCTGATATTAGCCAGCTTCTGCAATAAATTTTAATTTTTTTATATTATTTGAATGTTGACATGCCTAATTTTCCAAAAAAGTATTTTTCAAAATTATTGCTTCCTTAAAATTTTAACCTAATTTTGAAAAAAATAAGAAATTTTGAGAAAAAAGACATAATTTATGAGACGGATTTCGACAAAAGAGTTCAAATTTTCAAAAATATTTTTTTATGAAGTTTAAATTTTTGTTTAAATTTTGATATAGTTAAAGAAAAGAGTTAAAATTCCCAAAAAATATATTTTTTTCGTTATTTTAAAAAAATTATTCCCATATTTTTCTTGATTTTTTTTACCTTTTTACTTAAAACTTTGATCTATTTTCGAGATAATAGAAAAGTAATTTAACTTCGGAGGTCAAAATTTCAAAAAATGTCGAATTTCAAGATAAAAGTCAATTTTTCCAAAAAAAAATCATCCCTTGAGAAAAATGAAGAAGGAAAAGACGAATTCTTAAAAAATAGTCAACGTTCAAATTCAACAATTAAAGAAAACTATCTATCTTTTTTAATAGAAAATTAAATTTTCAAGAAAAAGAATTTAAAATTTAGAGATAAAATTGAAATTTTGAAATAAAAACGAATCTTGAGGATCAAAGCTTTCAATTAATCAATTTGAAAAAGGGTCACATGCTGAGAAAAATTGGGAAAAAGACCGGACTTAAAAACAGAGACAATAATTCTCAGAGAAAGTCAAATTGAAAAAAGTTGACATTTCGATAAAAAAACGAATTTCATGAAAAAAGGAAATTGGGAGAAAATTGGAGAAAAGAGGGGATTTAAGAAGATCGATTTTCAGAAAACTTATTCAAAAAAAAGAAATTTCAAAAAAAGGATGAATTTCCAAAAAAAAAATCGAAATTTCAAATAAAACAAAACCAAAATTTCAAGAAAAAATCAACATTTAGAAAAAAGTCGAAGTTTCCCTATAATTTCTGAAAATAAAAGCAAATTTAAAAAGTTTTTTAAACAGTTAAGATTCGCAAGAAATATTTTTTGTTTTTTGTTGGACGGATTTTTATAACATATCAACCGAAAAAATTACCTTCTGTAGTGTAGATACTGAGTACTGAAAGAAAGACTCGAGTGCTTATTTTCACCAGTATTAAACTATTTGAGGATTGTGGCCTCTATGGAGAATAACGATGGCTAGTCGTGGTTTAAAAAAAATTCCATCGCCATCAACTATATGATCCACAAAATTCAATACATTGTTGGAAATTATCTCTTAATTATGATCTGCTTTATAACAGTTGTACCCATTTACTTTCAAAATATTTTGCAGCGTTCGCAATTTCACATTACCTTGCTGTCTGTATTGGATTCTTAAGCGAAAAAAAAGTCACTCAGGAGTCTTGGAGGCAAACAACCAGTTAATTATTTGCACATTCTCATTTTTCATACATGTCGACATTTTATATCTAAGCAATGTTTTTCCTTGGCGATTGCAATTCAGAAATGTACAAGAGTGGTGCCGCACCTGTTCATTATGCAACGATTTCTTGCACGTTAATAAGGCGCTTCAACTAATTAAATTACAGTTTGGCGTCTATGTTTTTCTCGTTTCTCTTTCCCTCTTTTTTTAACTACAGGTTGTTTCGCTCGTCTTATTAACAATCGAAAATTGACAATCTATTGTACATAAATTATTCAAATTTGAGAGTTCAGAAGACTCAAACTTTTTTTTTTCAAATACGTTTTCCAATATTGTTTAGTTGTTTCTCAACGACCGACATATAAAAGTATTATAATTGCAAACCTAGTGAAATTTCATTTCCACCGTAAAAGCAAAATTACATGTCGTTAAAACTCGCCTGTCAGCTCCAAAGGGGCATTGATCTGTGCAAATATGACTTACGGTAAATTCAACCGCATGTTTCACATCAGACACCATTATCGAGATTTCACGTTTATATCAACCTTCGAAGCGTTTTGTAATGTTCGACGTAAGTAGGTTGAAAACCAATGATCTGTTCGAAATTATATAAATCCGTTTTTCGATGTCGTTTATGACATTAAAACTGTATATCAGTGTACTGGAATAGTTTTTTATTTGTAGTAGTAAAATTTTATCTTAGAAAAATAAAAACATCAAGAATTCTTGGCAAAATCTCACAAAACTCAAAACATTGGTAATAATAACGTTTTGGTGGAACGGACTGCTCTTTGGTTATCTTCAAAAATTGAAATACGAATCTTGTCCCCCGAAACCTAAGAAAGATTAAAAAACACAACCGAGGTTTATTAACAAAGTTTTTTATGAACCAGGAGGGCCATGTTGGAGAGATTTTATGGGTCGATTTTTTTTTCGATTTTCTTTTTTTACGAAGCCAACAAAAACGATGACATAATAACTAAGACACCTTGCAAAAATGTCAAATATCGCATTCATAAGACGCCACCGATATTCGGCGTGTTTACAACTAAGAGTGGTTTCTAATTATTAAAAAGAGAAAAATTTAGAGGGTGCTTCACTTGAAATAACTTTAAAATTTTCAAAGTAAAAAAATTAATTTAATAACTAATTTAAGTTAAAATTTCAAATTAAGCAGTATTGAGGAAATTGGACCGCGCCAGGAAATCACTTAAAAGTGTTCGGTGTAAATGTGATTGTACTATACGTTTTGTAAGGAATTCCCTGATTCTATGCAATTCAAAATAACCTGTATTTCAAGAATGGAGTCTATTTAAAAAGCGTCATTGTCGATACAAATGTTGCAAATAGACTTTGAATTGGACATTAAAAAATTCATTTTTAGTAATCGCAATCGAGATTGAAAAACTTACATCACGTAGCGGGCCGCATGACTAAAGAAGGGGCAAAACAATACGATTCAAAGTAATAAACGCTTATCGCGAGGTGATAATTGCCTGTGATAATAACGTGCGCTCCAAACTGACTGTAGTAGAACGAATGATACCGTTTAATGCGGTACTCTCGCGAGCTGTACATCCGTTAATGGCAAGCTAGAAAAGCAAACGAAGAACAACCAGGTGTTACCTTTGTGAGCTTGCAATGGATACAATAAAATATGGGGAACGGTGTCCTGCGGACAAAGTGAATAAATCACCAGATTCTGATAGTGTGTCATCGGAAAACAGCACAGAATCCAGCCCTTCTTCTAGCTCTGAGTAAGAAATCAATTTCATTTTTTATGAACAAACGATTTATCCACATTCTTACTTAATTAATGAGTTATTGGTTTGAATATCGACTATTGTCTTTCTTGTTCGTTGCTCTAATCTAAATGTCTGCCTTCCCCATTCCATTACTGAATGGTGTTCTCTGGGTATCTGAAAAACAAAATGTCTAATGCAGCATGCATCTGTATGTTTTTAAATAGTGTGTTTAACTAACCTTGAAACGAAGACTTTTTGTATTATAAATTTTAGAGCACTTTTTACATTTCATCTCTGTTCCCTTGTCGAAAATCTACACTGATCTATGGACCCTTGGCAACACCATATGGTTGCAAAATTATCAAGTCTCTGGATCTATCAGTAGATTCAACTTTATCATAACTTATATGACTGGTTTGATGATTTAAGCTAAGGCAAAAATTTGGACAAATGGTCCATCATCGCTAAAGGGTTAACAACCTTTGATCTAAAGGAGCCGCCTGACAGATTCGGAACCGGTTTTAACCTTTCTGGCCAGCTAAAGTGCTAAATTAGATCGAATCAGGTGCTTGATAATCTGATTTTGACAATCTATTTCCTTGAAACACTAGACCACAGGCGGATGGTTGGTGATTTATCTCTTTTCTACAAGTACTTTCATGGGAGATGCTTTCAGGAACTAATAGGATTGATTCCCCCAAGGGCAAGATTTTTGAGGCATACAAGACAGTCGGAGACAGTAAATTCCTGTGCGATCCAGCTTGACACAGCGAGGACTTCTGTCTACGAGGGCTCTTTTTTCTGTAGAACTTCTAAGCTATGGAACACGTTATCGGACGGAATTTTCCCCAAAAAATACAATCTATCCTTGTTTAAGAAGGTGGTTTATCGCCATCTGTCCTTGTTTCCGAATCCTACTCGCGGTGCTTTGAAGGTATAAAATAGCCTTTGCGAGTGGATTGAACATAAAATTAAAAAAAATATTAAATCATGTTCTTTTCAATTTGTCTTTAATAGAAGATAGAATATCTAGAAGATACAGATATATTAAAAAAACATGATGTCATTTTTTTCGATATTGTCAGCCAATAAGTAATGTTAATTTGGAATTTTTACACCATTCTTCCGTAATACGAGATATGTCTTCAGTTTTCCTGATTAGGTAGTTGATATAACCGTCAGGGTAACTAAAAACAAATCAGGATCATAGAGATAAATAACGCAGCCCTCTACACACTTCCAAGCAAAGAGGATCAAACTCTGGCCCAACGCCCAACTCAGATGACTTTCTAAGTACTACAATGCAACAAACTCCGGATTTGATAACAACCTATCTGTCTATTGCATTGGATGCCGTTTTTTAATTAGCTTCCATTCCCTTAGGGCAGCGTTTCCCAAACGGTGGGTACCAGGCCACAAAAATTACATATCGGGTCGTAGAATTCTCTTCATATTCGCAAATGGTCAATATTTATACACTTAAATAGCTTAAATAAATGTCTAAGTGGGTCGCGAAGAGGAAGTATTAAAGACAACCGGACCAGGGCAAAAAAAAGTTTGAGAAATGCTGCTTTAGGGCACTGCAAGTAAGAGACAGAAATCAATGGAGATGAGGTGTTGTTTTAATTCTCGAGGAAAATTCTGCTCAGCAACGAATTTCACTGTTTAAATGTTCTATAGAAAGAAGAATCTCTGTAAATAGAAATTATAATTCTGCAGTTCCGGATTTGTCATAGGATAGGTCGTGGTGTTGAGTAAATGCCCGATGGGGCATTTTCTGATGACAATCCTCAAAAAAAATTATGCCATTTTGAAAAAATTCACTAAATGATTTTTTCCACTTCAATTTACAGAGACGATTAAAAGGCCAAAATAAAAGTTTTTTATTTAATCACGAGCTGTTTATATAAAAAATAACAGCAATAATTGTTTACTTTTCATGGAAATATAGTTTCCCTTGCAAACTGAAGATGTGATGCAGCGTGATAGCTAGTGGCACTCCTAGTAGTAATATCTTATCTTTTTTTTCTAAAATTTTTAGTTTCTCTTTGGACATTTTTTCCGGAATTTCGAGAATAAACTAGAAACTGCTTTTCCAGAAAGGTCTCTCATGTTGTGTTATGAATAGTTATTTTGTGTGTTATACTGCCAAATCCGTCTGTGTGTCTCCTGAACTTTTCAAATACAGTACAAAATTCGAAAATATAACTTTTAAATTAAAATTAAATTTTTATTACATTATTTTTATGGAACGTACTGGTCCTTCGTTATCTTCAAAAATCCATATACAAGTCTTGTCCCCCAATTCCAAGAAATATTAAAAAACACAACAGTTGCTCTAACGCATTTCGATAGCCAAACTATCTTCTCCAGAGAGATGATGATGATGAGAAATTTTTATAACAAATACAACGCACAACACGAATTTTCACTGATGTGGATCCAGCTTAATATATCTAAGTTCTCTTCAAAATGTAGATCATTATATAGCAAATACAGTGTTTTGAGAAATTTGAATTTTGGAAGTTTTCCTTTTTTTTCAAAGTTCAACTTTGATTTCAAAATTCTGATTTTTTTTTGAAATACAGACTTATGTTAAAATTGTTTTTATGACCTACGAGCTTCTTTAAGAATTTTAACTCTTAACATCGAATGATATTCAATTATTTCACAGAATCTCGAAATTTCGAATTTTTTTCGAAATTTTGAAATTAATGTTGAAGCAAGAGTGAACTAAATAGGCTACTTTCACCCGTTTTCTCTAAATCTTTTACTTATTCTCAAAAATTATATTTTTTCCTGGAGATTTCGAATTTTTTGGATTTTTGACAGCTTTTTTTGAGGTTAAAAATCAAACTTTCATTTTTTTTAATAGTTTACTTTTTTTCACAAAATTTCGACTTTAAAAATTTCAACTTTGTTCTCGAAACTTTCAATTTAAAAGTTTTGTCGAATTTTTGTGTTAGCAGTCTATTTTTTTATAAAACATAAGTTTTTTTTCAATATTTCAACTTTTTTATAAAGTTTTTTACCTAAAGCTGAACGTTTTTACATTTTGAGACTTTAAAATATAAATTTCGAATCTTGAAATTTTGTCATTGATCCTGAAATTTCATTTTTTTTTTAATTAAATAGAAGTATCAACAGTGTTTAAATTTTAAAAAACGTTTAATGTAATAAAAGTAATTTTCCCAAATTCTAATGTGAATGTGTAATATAATATAATAATAATAATAATGTCCCAAAATTTTTAATTCAGCATTGAAATGTTGTCTTGAATTTTCGCTTGTTTTTGACTTTTTAAGCTTCAAGTAGGAATTTTGCTTTTTGGAGATGTTGAGTTTTCTCTAAAAATTATGAGTTGGAGCCTTCAATATATAATTTTTTTAGCGTTCTGATTTGTTTGTCGTAATCTTGAATATATAGTCCTCCAAATTTGATTTATTTTATCGAAATTTCGTGCAACTACTCAATTTTTTTATAATTTAAAACTGCACAAATTCACTTTTTTCCAAAAGCCTTGGATAATTTTACACTTAAAAGTATGAACTGAAGAATATTTTCATTATAAGGAAATTTCTAGTTTTTCGAAAGCTTTCTAATTGACAAAGTTGCAACTTTAGAATAGTCATTTGAAATATAGTCTCGAATTTATTTTATAAATTTAGAGTTTTTTCAATGCACTTTTTTGGTCAAGATTTCGCCAAAACAACTAGATTTTTTTTAATCTTAAGCGAATTAGTTTAATTTTTATTTCGTAATATTAGGCAAGAAAAAATAAGATTTTTTTGAAGGCATTACAATCCAAAACGGAATAGTAATTTTATTTATTTAAAATGAGTTGACCTTAAAAAAATTGCTGACAGCTTAGAACATTTTGCAATGGAAAGCAGAAAAGTAAAGTAAGCGAAACGTTTTACATTCTTCCCAAAATGTGAAGTTAAAAGTTAAAATTTCGAGAAAAAAGTCGTTCAGGTGTGGTTTTGTTTTATCAAAATTTTTTAAAATTTTTAACCATGATGGATTCTTTTCAGCAACTTTTAAAATTATGTCTTTATCTGAAGGGTTTTTTACTTAATTATTATTAGACATTAATTATGCTATTAGACAACATTTAATTTGTCTGTTTTGATAAGAAAACTTTTAATTCCAATTAAACCGTATGAGAGTCATTTAATTATCGTTCATTTAGCACCTGCATGAACGTTTGAATTGGGCGAAAATAACAAAATAACAGGTGTCCCCTAATAATTCAATTGATATAGTATAATTTTTATTTGTTAAAGATCTAATCAATACGTAAACCAATTTATTTTATACCGTATCTAATGAAATAATATCGACGTTAATGTCACAGAATAGGCCGAATGGACCAGTTGGAGATACTCTGCACTCTCTATTGTCCACATTACGGATTTTAGAAGTATAATGGACTCTCGTAAAAAAAACGGTGTCGAAAAGGCGTCTACAGAATAGGTAGTATCCTGTCGTAATGTCGGGAGTAATGAAATTCTACTATCAATGAGCAACAAAGTTAATAAATATGGCCCCTGAAACAGCTGTTGAAAGAATCAAAACTTGCCCATTTCCTTTAATTTGAATGTCATTTCTTAGTATATTCGTTCATATTTTTTTCGAAAAAGACGATGTAGAAAAAATCTGAAACTGTTGCAGGTGGTTTATTTGTAGCCTTTCAATAGAATAACTAAGCTGCAATTACCATTATGACATGTTGAGTGGTTGTTTAATCAACTCTTGCGAGCTCCAGTGCAGTGATGTTAGACAGTGGCCCCATAAACCTGGTACAGGTGACGCTAAAAGCTGGTATTTTTCGAAAAAAGTTGGTATACTAGGACAAAGATTCTATAGATGGGTTTTATAGAGGGTTTCCCCGTGTTAAGTGCCTTAAATAAAATAGGTGATAGAAAAAGTAATTTTAAGGAAAAAGTTTCCTATGAACATATATCCGGAAACTCTTAATAAAAAAAATACAAGGTGTTGTTAAAGTTTGAATAAAAAAAAGTTTTTATTGTTTCATTTTCAAGTTTTTAGAGTTATTTAAACTAAATTTTGCATACATGGTGTGTAGATGAAGGATCATAAAATAAGAGAAAATTAAGTTTCAACCAGTGGGGGTAATCTGTGATATTGTTTTGAAAAAAAATTAGTACGCCACTAAACAAAATACAATTTTTGGATAAAGCGTTTAATTCTGAAGAAGAGTTTTTTCTTAATATTTACTACCTTATGTTTTACGTAGGGACTGTTCGAATACAATGTATGCTGGTCTTTAAATAATCACTGACTAACACAAAGGGGAGTAAGTTTAAGATTCTACGACACTAGATAAAATGAAATGAATTAACAGTTTTCGGATAAAGTTGACTGTTAACCTTCTTTCATATTTATCAGTATTGTGATAGAATTTAAATTTTTGGGACTTTCCTTAGTGAAAGTACGAGTGAGAGTGGATGTTTTTTCCAAAACCAACGGCATGACGCAATCAACGGCAAATACGGAAAAATATCAAAAAACAGCTTTTATTCAAAATTAAATACTTTACCCAAAACATGTATTTTATTTCATTTCTCCAGTGCTTACCGAGTTTTTCCTACAATAATATCACAGATTACTCCTAACTCCACTACTGGTTGAGATAGAAACTTAGTTTTATTTTATTTTGCGATCCTTCATTCATCATTGCACAATATGTGCAAAATTTGGTTTAAATATCTTAGAAAACTTGGAAATGAAAAAGTAAAAACTTTTTTTAATTCAAATTTCAACACCTTGTATCTTTTTTATCATAAATTTCCGGATACATGTTCATAGGAAACTTTTTGCTTAAAATTGTTTTTTTTATCACCTGTTTTATTTAAGGCATTTAAAACTGGGACACCCTGTATAGCGTGGTTTTGAACTACATTAATACCATAGAAACCATGGACACAATATTTATACATACATGCAAACAAAGAATAATAAAGCATTGAAATTTATTTTTTGGCGCGAAGATTTAAATTTGAATTATTAATCAGATCTTTAGACCATAGTTTAAGATGGAATATAGCTGTAAAACCAAGTATTAGTAATTTAAATACATTTAAAATTAGAAAAAGTATATTATGCGGAAAAAAACAAATGTAAAACAGTGTTTAGATTTCCAAATAAGTCAAAATAAGACTTGTTTATTGGTAGGTAAGCTGAGGATGGGAGAGCACAAGTCGCTGCGTTACTGTTATTGCTTGAACTATTGGAAAAAATTCAGTATATGATCCATATTAAAAAGTTGGTATTTTTCCGTACCAGAACAATTTTGAGTTGGTACATGGTATAATACTCTTAAAAATTGGTACGTGTACCAACAAGTTGGTACCTCTAACATCACTGCTCCAGTGTTACCAGGTCAAAAAAAACTATCGTACATACTTGAATGACCAAAAAAAAAAAACAAAAAATTTCTCGGCACAATAATTCATCTTCCATCCTTTACCAAATTTGTCATGTAAATAAAAGGGGGGATGCTTTTCACAAGAATTTTGTACTCACATGATACATGATGGATGGAACTTCCAGCCAATTTTGTGTACTTAAAAAAAAGGATTCTCAACAAAATAATTTTTCACATTCCTATCATCTCTTTCCAAGTTTATGAACTAAAGTAAAATATTTCCATACAACTTTTTCGTTAGTCATAAAATTTCCACCACATTTGCCTTTTTTAATAACTCCTCCAAAAATTATGGTACAAATAGCCGTACATCATACGGAGCTATAATGGCAACAACATGCATAATCATTGACAAAAACTCTTCAACGGGAGAGAGAAACAAAAAATAGTCGAAGCTACTCCACTTTCTAGATGCATTTTGGCTAAATTTTTATACAAGGCTAATGAATGTACCGCAAAAAATTATGTTAAAAAAAATATAGATGACTCATAATTGTTTGGTGTCTTCTGACCTAGGTTTGCTAGGGAAGGGAAAGGAGAAATAGGAAAAACCCCAGCAAACACTAAATAAAAAACTATCGAAAATTTGACCATTGCCTTCTCTTATGGCCGCGTGATATTCTTCCCCGAGTTCTTTCGTTATCACATCAACATCTACTGGCATCGACCACCTTTTTAAATATGGCGCCAACAACTAATATACGAGTGCAATATCCTCTTTCTATTATCCGTGACCAGATTTTCTTACCTCGAGCTACTCTTTTTAGGGTTAGCACATGAATGCTTGGGGAACATAAAATGAAAAAAAACTTATTTTCAAGCTGTACAACATACTACTGATGTAACGAATATTTGCATTCGCGAATATTCGCATGTTTTTTAATATTCGCAATCGCAACAAATTATGCGAATATATTGCGAATGTATTTGGCAATAACACGGAACATTATGAAATAGCGATGCCACTACTAAGGCAGGGTTTCTTAAATTGGGGTCCATGGAACCTTGAGAAATAAACACTTTTTAGGATAATAACTAATACAGTAATTTATCCAGTCCCACCTAGTAAAAAGTATTATTAAGTTCCCTTGTTTCCTCTTCCTAGTAGCTAGCTACAATAACGCAGGGTGGGACACTTGCTCTCCCCTCGTATATACAACCAAATAAAAATGTATACTCTCAGCTGTGGGAAACTTTTCTAGTTTCCATTTTTTTCTGAAAACTAGCTCTCTTCTTGAAATTTCGACATTTTCGCGAAATTTCGATTTTTTTTAAATTCGTCCTTTTTTTAAAAAAAATTCTCTTTTTTCTACAAAATTTCAAATATATTCTAAAACTCGACTTCTTTTTTCAAAATCGACTTTCTCAAAATTTCGAATTTTTTTTTCTCAAAATTCAACGTTTTTTTTTTTCAAATATTGTCATTTCTTAAAATTCGACTTTTTCTGAAAATATGAACTTTTTTTCTTATTCGTGTTTCTGCAAATTTCGACTTTTTTATTAAACTTCGCCTTTTTCTCGAAATTTGGTGGATCTTTTGATAAAATAGTAAAAATGTTTAGAATATTGTTTACCTGCAAATTTTTAAAAATATTTTTTGAGAATAGTGAATTTTTGTGCAAGACAAAAATTCCAGACAATTCAAATTTTAACTCGTTTCTCAAAATTTCGAAGATGTTTATCTCAATCATGGATATTTTCTTATGTCACAGTATGGCAGAGGGCGGGAGGAGCTTGTCCTTTACTCAGGTAGTCGTTAAAAAATAAATATAGAGTCAAGAAATGTTTTTTCCTGAAGTTTGCCTCAAAATTCGCCCTTTTCTTCGAAATTTTGATTTTTTTTAATTAGTTTCTGTTTTCGAAACTTTCGATTTTTACCTCGAAAATCGTCCGCTTTTTTGAAATTAAAATATTTTTCAGATTTTTAAAAAACGTCAGATTTTTATATTTAATTTGATATTCTGAAAATTCCGACTTTATCCCGAAACTGTTTTTTTTATTATAATTTGTCTTTTTCTAAATTACGACTTTTTACTCAAAATTCTACTGTTTCCTCTCAAAATCTGACTAAACTGGAAATTTTGAATATTTTATAGAAATTTCGGCCTTTTTCTTGAAATTTTGACAGCCCAGAAATTTTAACCTGTTTTTCGAAATTCGTCTTATTCTCGAAGTTTCAAATTGAACTTGGTTATCCAAAATTTGACTTTTTCTCAAAATTCAATTATTTTTCTACAATTATAACAAAAGTATATAAATTTAGAGAATAATAATTTTACGAAATTTATGTCAAAATTTAAATGAAAATGAAAATTGTCGGGGAAATATTTTTGATAATTTGTTTTTTTTTCTCCAAATTCGATTTATTTTGGAGACTGCAACTTTTCTCACAAAATTCTCTAAGTTAGTCCCAGTGAAAAAGTCAACATTCGCATTGGCATTGACGAATGTGGGAGAACCAATATTAGTTACATCCCTACAATATACAAATCAGAGCTTTCTGGCCTTAATGGTCTCCCCATTATTGTTTTAAGAAGTATGCTCCTCATTAACCATGTCTTAAGCCGACTATTCGCTTCTTCTTACAAAAATTTTCAGAGTAAACCAAACAGTTATTTAATTTTTCTAAAATTTGAACTGTTTCAAAATTTAACCATTTTCTGAAAATTTTACGTTTTTCCCGAATTTTTTAAATTATTGTAAAAAATAAATTTCAAATATTTCTCGGTAGTATTGCAACAAAAAAGGAAATTTCATTTTTTTAAACCATGTTTTTTCCTAACCTTTTTTCAAAAAAAGCTTGATTTTGCTTGATAAAAACTAAAATTTTGAAAAGAAGTCAAATTCACAGTCAATTGAAGCCGAATTTGTAAAAAAATCGAAATTTTGAAAAAAATCATGTTTAATTGACTTTTTCAAAATTTATAAAATATATTGTAACCTTTTAAAATGTCTACTAGTTTATTTTTATTTCTACTTTGAGCTCAACGTCTTTACTTTAGTCTCGATGCACATTTTAGTTTTAATTTCAAAATTTTGATCATTAACCTTGAAATAATGTTTTAGATACGCTATGATTACGAAAACTAGTCCGAAATGTCGAAAAATATTTGAAAATGGTTACAAAATAGTAGAAAGTTTGAGACTAAGATTGATTGCTAGAAGAAACTTAAAATTTGGAAAAAGGTATAAAATAACTTTTATCTTCAAGTGTAAATTCGAAATCACTGGAAAAATCAATTTCTATTAAAATTTATGCGTCTGGGAATTAAGGTTTTGGAGCTTTTTTTCTTTTCCTTTTTTTGACTTACAGAAACTCATGTTGAAAATTAGAAAAAGAACAAAAGTTATTTATATCCAATTAAAGAAAAAGCCTTTATTAATTAAGGCTTTAATTGTGGAACTTCAAATTTAATTTAAAAATTTCGACTTCCATCCATCTTCAAATTTTAATCACAAAAAACTCCGAGTTTCAAGATAAAGAAGAAAATTCAAAAATAAAAATCGATAATTCGATTTTAAAAGTGGAATTTATTTTCGAGTTTAAAGCCAAAATTTCGAGTTTGCAGTCGAAATTCTAGATTCTAGGAAAAAAAGGCAAAAAATCAATTTTGAAAGAAAGTGAACAAGTTTGAAATATACTGTTTTTTAAAACCTTTTTCTTTTCAGTTTCGAAATTAAGATTTGAAGCTTAGATTTGAATCTCAAAATTTTAAGAAAAGCACTAGATATTCCCAATTTTTTTGAAAATGTCAGTTTTTTCCGCGAAACTCGTGAAATTTTTTAACTCGGAAAATTGAAATTTTTTAAAATACCCAAATTTTGACTTTTCCCAAATTTCCCAGTATAAATTTAAAATTTTTATTTTATATACATATTTTACTTTATTTTATTTATTTGTCTTTTTTTTTCGTAATTTCAAAGTTTTAACGAGAATGCTACTTTTTATCAAAATTTTGTGACTTTAATTGAATTTAAAGGGAATCACTAATTCCAAAATCTTACGTTTTAAAGAAAAAAATCTGGAGTAGCGCGCAGAAGACGATAGACGATTTTCAGTGTGAGGGTAACTGGTATAGAGTTTTTGTAATTTTACCTTACCAGTGGATTGGAGAACCGTATTTTTTTGAATGATTGTTTTTGCCTTTTCATTGTTTCGTAATGCTTAGCTTAAAGAGTGTTTTGCTTTGAACAAAAATTCAATTATTATCAACTGTACTCAATTACCGATCGTCATTTAATCGATAACGATGTTAATATGTAATATACCTGTTAAAAACACTTGCTCAAACAAAATTATATTTGAACGAGTTCTATTTCGTTGCCGGTAACATGTCAAACATTAAAACGCTAATTTTTGTAATGGAAACGTTGGTTTTCTTCTCAAGGAATGGACAAATTTAAAAAATAATGTTACTGTGCATTCATATTTCAAATGTTAAGCACCCTTCTTAAGGAAACAACTAACTGAATCCTCAACTAAACATTTTTACACACAAAAAAAACCATCGACATATATGTGAGACTTTAAACTTTTTCCTCAAAATTTCAATTTTTTTGGATTTTTGATAGATTTTTTTGAGTATAAAAATCAAATTTTCTTTTTTTAAATAGTTTCCTTTTTTTTTCACAAAATATCAACTTTAAAATTTCAGCTTTGTTCTCGAAATTTTCAATTTAAACGTTTTGTCAAACTTTTGTATTAGCAGTTTATTTTTTTTATAAAACAAGGTTTTTCTTAAAATTATGACCTTTTTCTACCTTTTTACTTGAAAATGTTTACTTTTTGAGACTTTAAAATATAAATGTTGAATCTTGAAATTGCGTCATTGATTCTAAAATTTCATTTTTTTTTAAATTAAATTGTATCAAAAATGTTGAAATTTTAAAAAAAAACGTTTAATGTAATAAACGTAGTTTTCCGAAATTCTAATCTGAATGTATAATCTAATATAATAATAATAATTCTCCCAACATTTTTTATTTAACATTGACATGTTGTGTCGAATTTTCGCTTATTTTTGACATTTTATGCTTCAAATAGGAATTTTACGTTTTTTTTGGAGAAATTGAGTTTCTTTTAAAAATTATGAGTTTGAGCCTTCAATATATGTATATTTTTTTTAACTCGACTTTTTTCAAAATTTAGATTTTTTAATTCCGTTTTTTTGGAAAGTCCTTGGTTTTAAAAATTTCTACATTTTTAATAATTTTTACCTTTTATTTTAAAGAAATACCTTTTCTCCAAATTGTTCTGAAAATGTCGACCCCTGTGAATATTTCGATTGAGATATCTTAATGCCATTTTGACAATTTAGAGTTTTTTTTTGGAAATTTCAGCATTTTAAAATCTCTTTCGATTTTTATTGAAAATTTCGAAGTTTTTCAATTTAAGTATTTCAATTTATTTTAAAAATTTTGAATTTTAAATTTCCCAATTGTTTTCAAAATTTCCACATTTTCCGAAAGTTGACTTATTTTGAAAATTTCGACATGTTTACAATTTCGCTTTTTTTCCAAAATTTCGTTTTTTTTTTAAATTATGATTTCTGCAAAACTTTAACTCTTTTTGGGAATTTTAATTTTCGTGTTAATTTGTACTTTTTCCGAAAATTTCGAATTTTTTTGAAAATAAAAGTTGACTTATTTTGAAAATTTCGACATGTTTACAATTTCGCTATTTTTGCAAAATTTCGTTTTTTTTTTAAATTATGACTTTTTGCAAAACTTTAGCTCTTTTTGGAATTTTAATTTTCGCGTTAATTTGTACTTTTTCCGAAAATTTCGAATTTTTTTGAAAATGTTTACATAAAATTTCAACCTGTTCTCAAAATTTCTTTCACATTTTTTTTTTGTAAAAATTCGATTATTTTGAACATTGTTTTTAAAGTTCGACCTTTTTCTAAACTTTTTACTTTTCTTAAAATTTTCAACATTTTTTTTCCCAAATATTCAATTTTTTTTAATTCTCCTTCTAGAAATTTCGAAATTTATTGAAAAATCCAACGTTTTCAATTGCAAATTTCAAGCTGGCATTTTAAAGAGGGCTATCTCTTAGGATTAAACTAAAAAGTTTCAAAAAAAAAGGCCGAAATTTAGCAGAACTTTGAGAAAAAGAATACAAATTTTAAAGCTACATAAAAAAATTGATTTTTAACGCTAAAATTCAAAAAAGAGAAGACTTCAACATTTTTGTAATTCACGAACTGCTAACATGGTAGCTCACCGGGACCCCATGAAGCGCGGGACCCGGGTATTTGCCCCCTTTGTCCCTCTCACGGGGAGGCTGACCCCAGGTGCGAAATCGAAAAGTAAACACGTCATACAGCAATAGTACCGAATGCTTGGTTCGATTCTAATTTAGGTTTTTTACACGGTTGACCGAAATCCATTTACGTAAATGTATTTATTTGAAAAATGCACATACATAATTGCATAGTTTACGCTTATGACTAACGCGATTAGATATCAGAAATCATTGCTAGAAACACACTATAATTAATAATTTACCTTTGAAATTGAGATTTATTAATCCATATATTGTATTGCAGATTCTGAGAATTAATTTTGAGTATAACTTTGTTGAATGCTATCGATTTTCTCACTTTTCGTTTTAACCTTTTGAAAAGACTGAGCACAAAAAAGTGCATAAGCATCGAAATCTTGAGTGGAGTTAATATTTTGAAAACTAAAACTCGAGTCTTACACTAAAACTTTTGAAAAAATGTCGAATTTTAAAAATAAAAGTAAAATTGAAAAAAACGAAATTGCGCACAAAGAACGTCGACGTTTCTAACTAAAAAATATACCATTAGAAAAAAGCAGTATTTTGAAAAATTATTTATCAAAAGTTAGTAAAAAAAATGTATTTACAATTAAAAGTTTAGGAATACAGTAAAAACAGAAAGTGAAATTTTGGAGTTATGAAGAAAAAGTTGAAATCTCAGTAAAATCCGGAATTTGTAACAAAACTGATTTAAACCTCGAAATTTCAAATTATTCCAAATTTTAGAAAATATCTAGAAATATTACCTTGCCAGTTCTAAGGGCGCAGAGGGCGCAAGATTCGTGTTCATTGTCTTTCCAGTTAAATTCTTTTTTGAATACTATTAACTTTTTTTTTCTTACACTTTAAGTAATTCCATAACACGAACCATCATCGAAAAATTATTAATTCTGGGTATGAAAATTTTCATGTGCTTAGACTGGAAGTATGATCTTCTGTTTAATTATTGATTGACTACACAAGGGTTTCCAAACTTTCTACCCTTGGAGCTATATTGAATGCTCAAGTAAGTTCCCAGGGCCAAAGAAGCTTTAATTTTCCGAACATATGGTGGTTAAAAGCAGAAAAAGGTAGTACCCCCTATACACTAACAGATGGCACTAAAGGTACTTTTGAAAACATAGTCAGTGATGCCAGGTTGGTAGAATTTCTACTAGATTTAATAGCATTTTTGGCGTCTAGTAGAAGATTTAGTAGATCAGTTTGTTTAGTAGAAAAATTTACTAGAACTGACATTTAGAGATTTTTTTTTCTTTTTACAAAATTTGTGTTATCCTTTCATGGTATGCTGATTTAAAAATAATACCTAGGACCTTTTTTAGTCGTAAAGAAAATATGATGGGCGCAGAAGTATGATTTTATTTTAAAATAATGGAATAATCGCGAAGAAATGAATAAATAAATAAGCTTTTTGGGGCAAACTTGTTTTTATTTTATTATCAAAAATGTTCACGTACATCCATTACGTTAACAATAAATTTAGTAACAAATTTAGTAGAACCCATTAAAATTTATGCCATTTTAATAAAACTTACACGGATTATTTAGTAGAAAAACTATCAGGACGTTTTCTACAAGTGGAGTGGAGTTAGTTATTATGTTTAAGTTAAATTTTCTGCAATAATAGCAACGATAAACCATTAGCTATCGCGGGCCGGATTGATGACACCGACGGGCCAGTTGGCCCACGGGGCGTAATTGGGAGACCCCTGGACTATATCAAAATCCTCCTATATCAATTACACGTTTTAAGAACAGTTTTTTTTACAGAGCTTCGTTGAAACACCTGTCCACTTCAACTCCAGCGATGACAGCTCAAGGTCAGCTAACAGAACCACCTAGTCCGAAGGCTGTTAAGGATGCCAAGAAACCTACCACGTCGAAGGCGCGTCAAAAAAAGTTCCATCGGCATTTTCCTAGCGTCGAGGAAGAAGAAAAAGTGCTCAATTGTAAGAATAAGATTTTATTTGTAGAATGAGCACATCATTGAATTTGCCAATATCTAGATCCTAATATTAATTGTTCGTGATTATGAACACTTCTCCTATTAATTAAAAATTTCACGTATATTGTTCTGAATTAATAACTTCCTGAATCGATCAGCAATGCAATGAATTAGTTATCTTATCTCTAGTCCTTTGTTATATGAATCTTTTCTTTTATAACGTTTTTATATCAAAAAACTCAGGCTGATGAATCCCAATTTCACTTGTATGTACAATAGAATAGGAATATGGAATCAATGATTGGCACAAATAGAACGATTAAAGTTTAATCACATTGTAGTTTAAACAATGGTCTTTTGCAGATTATTCGTGTGCTCTAATAGGCGACATTCTTCTGCAAGGCCACTTGTATATAACCAAAAATTATTTCGCTTTTTATTCAAACGTCTTTGGATATGTCACTAAGGTAAGTAGAAAGCAATTTCGCGTTTTTTAAAACCTAGTTCTTCTTTTTCTTCTTTTTCTTCTTTTTTTTTCTTTCTATATTAATTCTGGCTATTGCATAGTTGTATTTTTTATTTTAAATATTAGCATTTTAATGCATGAGTAGCCGTTTTTTGGATAACACTTAAGCAGTTGTGGAAAATTTGAGTCAGTGAAGGTTACTTATTACTTCAATGGGGCTTATTAAAACTAGATCATTTTCAGCTTATATAAAAATTAAATTATTAAATATTATTTCCAGTTGCTAATACCAATGATGTCAGTGGAAAAAATTACCAAAGAAAAAACGGCTAGAATAATACCTAACGCAGTGGGTATTACAACCAGTGATGATAAACATGTGTTTGGTAGTCTTATGTCTCGTGATAATACGTACAAGTATATGGTAACAGTATGGGAAGTGTACCAGAAGTCGCCAGAAATCCTGATCGAGGCTGAAGTGGTAAGTTTCCTTAATTGATTTATTAGCCAGCTTCATTAAAATAGTTAATTATTACAATCATCACGTATACCACTATAATAATGGCATCATAGCAATAGTCACCATGATAATCAGGTTCACTAGTTCAGTGATTTTCTGGGGCCATCCATAAATCCCTCACACAAATTTTAGGACTTTTAGGACATTTAAACTATGCGACCAATTAATGTCAAAATCAATAGGGTTCTATTCTAAGAAATTCCGAATCGATAGAAACAAAAATGGCAAAAGTCCGTTAGAATTGCGACCTGTAACGTGATAACAGACATTTGTACAGATTGATAGTCGTTGTTTAATAACGAATTTTGGAGTTAATCGCAATTTAAAAATGTAGCAAATGCCTATCATCGTCTAAAAAAAGCTCTCTCTATCCAAAAAGCCAAATTACAACTAATTTGATGCGAAATTACCCAAGATATAACAATTTTTTTTATTGCGAAAAGTCGATAATAAAGCAAAGCATGACCAACGGTCGTAACATGAAATTTCCAGTAATAGGAAGTATCGAATTTAAGATAAAAATGAAATTTCCCATACCAACTCAAGTTTTAGAAAAAACAAATCGAATTTTAGCAGTTATAAAGTCAAAATATCGAAAAAAGACAAATGTTGAGAATAAAATCAAATGGCGATAATAGGAGAACAGATTTTGGAAAACATCTCGGAATTTCGAGGAAAAGGTCAAACATTAAAAAAACGCGCAAATTCTCAGAATTCCGAGAATAAATTGAAATTTCTTAAAAAAAGACGAATTGAACAAAAATCGAAATTTGCGAAAAATAGCAAAATTTTAAAGGAATAAAAGATGAATTAAGAAAAAAGCTTTTGGGAAACGGCCGAATTAAAAAAAAATGCCAAACTTCCCAAAGAAAACCAAATTTAGAAAACAAAAATGTTTGGAAATATGTCAGAGTTTCAAGAAACGATAAAGTTTGAGAATAACTCAAAGTTTGGAAAAAAAAGTGAAAAAAATCAATAAACAGCAAAATCTCCCAAAGCGGACACCTGCAATGAACGGATCCCTCTATTGAGCGGACAGTTTTTGACAGTCCGGAATTGTATTATAGAAAATTCCATATAAGTGAACCTTTCTTGACAGGATTCTCTATTGGGTGGACGCGGACACGTATTTCTTATAGAAATTTTCTATACAAAACATGCCAAAGTTCTTTCTTAACCGGACACCACAAAATTATACGCAACGAAAGGAAAAAGTAAACTAGCCAAGGGATATTTTCAACGTAGACCAGTTCTCCATGGAAGCTTCACTTGAAGAATGAAATAGTACATATTTTTTATTTTCAAAGAAAGAAGGGGAAAACAGAAAGATTTCTAATTATGCAGCTAAATTTCGACTTTTTCATTTCAAAAAATTGAATTTTAAGCAGTCGAGTTTTTTTTCACAACACAGCGAAGATAAGAACGGGGGAACATACATCAGAAACCATTACGATTCTAGAAGGAATTAGACAAGGAGATGGGCTCAGTCCATTTTTGTTTGATATCCTAATGAATAAAATAATTGAAGAAGTAACCTCATTAAAACTATGATATGATGATGAATAAAAATAGAATCAGCATGATATGTTATGCAGATGACGCAGCAATTGTCGCAGAAACAGAAGACAACCTTTGATGGAACGGACTGGTCCTTGGTTATCTTCAAAAATTGAAACACAGAACTTGTCCCCTGAAACCAAGAAAAATTAAAAAACACAACAAAGGTTGCTCTAACGCGTTTCGACAGCCAAGCTGTCATCTTCAGAGAGACACTCTGCAACGACAGTTTTTTAAATTCTATCAAATAAGCAAACAAGTTCATATGGAAATATCTACTGATAAAACTAAAAGTAGTAAAGATGTAAACTCGCCCTTGAAAATCATCCCATAGAGCAAGTTACCCAATTTAAGTACCTCGGTGTTAATTTCTTGAGTGGACATGACCCTGTAAACGACTTAAGAAGCCAATTCAAGAAAGTAGCCTACGAGAAACTATTTGGAACAATCAATATATGCGACCAGACCATAAGATTAAAATATACAAAACATGTATAAGACCAATCATGACATGCGGAATAGAGGCACGATAAGAAACCAACAAGACGAAGAGTATGCTGAGAGTAGCGGAGATGAAAACTTTAAGAACTAGAGCGGGAAAGACCAGAAGAAACAGAGTAAGAAACACACAGATTAGAGAGCTGTACGGTATACAGGATATCGTGCGATGGGATAGACAAAGAAGGAGACAATGGTACGCACACGTAAACAGAATGAGAGAAAATCGATTACCACGGATTGCACTGGAAGGAAAACCAACAGGCACCCGTCCCCCCGGAAGACCACCTAAAAGGTGGAAGGATAGTTGGCAGTTAACATCTCAGGAACTACAACAGAGGTACAACCATGGTTAACAAACAGATCGCAAGATCTCTAAAAAGAAGAAGATGAAAATTTTTTTCGTCGGGATTTCGACTATTTTCTCAAAGCTCCCAATTTAACGTTTTTATTTTTTTAATTCGAATTTTAACTCGAAAGGGGAAAGTTACAATTTAAAAATATTTAAATTCCTAATCGAAATGAAAACTACGAAAAAAAAAAACTAATGTTATTTAAAAGTTAACAAAATTTCACTTTTATCGCGAAATTTTGATTTTTTGTAAACCTTTTGAGGTCGAATATTAAGATGTAAAAATTTCGTATTTAAACAAAATTTTTAAGATGAAAAGTATTTCCATTTCCCAGCTTTTCTCAACCGTTGGTGTCAAAACTGTTTCTTTTTTATGAAATTTGAGTTTATCTCGAATTATGAATTTTTGTTTTAAATTTAAAGTCTAAGCTTCAAAGTTTCAAACGCAAAATTTCAAAACTTTTTTATAAATTTTACATTGAAATCAAAATTTAAAGTAAAAATATCAAAGTGTGAATAAATAAATCCCAATTTGGAATAAAAATGTCATAATTTTGAGAAAAGTTTTATTTATTTCTAAAAATTTCCATTTCAAGTCTATCCTCAATATAAAAACTCCAATTTCGAGAAAAATTTGAAAGTTCAATTTTAGATTCCAAAATTTTTAATTCAATTCAGAAATTTGTGCTTTAATTAAAATCGAAATTTCCAGAGAACTTATTTTAATATTCACTTTAGAGGTAAAATTTCAACTTTAAAAACCAAATATCTAAAAAAAAATTTAAAACTCCAATAATCTTCCCTCAGCATTTTTTCCCTGGATTTTAATCTTTTCGACCTTGAAGCCACATTTAAGCAAACAATTAGAAATTTCGAAAAAATATGAAGCTACATAAAAAACATTAGAAATTTTTTAATTTTAACTGTTTTATAAAATTAGGAAAAAATTAAAAATTCCAAATTAAACTTTTATCAGCCCTTTTCCAACATTTGTACTTTTTTTTTCGAATTTTCAAAAAAATTTAAAGATGTATGAAAAAGAAAAGGCAACTGGCGAAGGAAATGCCACTCAACAGGGATGGAATATATGAAAAACATTAGAAATTTTGTAATTATGACTGTTTTAGCAAAAAGGTTGATTTGAGAATTCGAAGTTTTGAGGAAAAAAATTAATAATTCCAAATTAAACTTGTGTCAGCCCTTTTCTAACACTTTTGACTTCCTTCCTATAATTTTTTTTAGAAATTTAACAATTTTCCCTCTTTTCTCGAAATGTTGATTTCTTAAAGTTAAAAGTTAAAAATGTTGAGTATTAATTTGAAAATTCATCTTCTTTGTCGAATTTTTAAGTTTTCTTTGAACTGTAAACTTCGTAATTTCGTAATTTAGACTGTACATTCGATTTTTTGTTATCAGAACGTTTCAAATTGATGTCGAAATTCTCAATTTTATATTAAAATGTTAAACTTTTTTCATCGAATTTCGACTTTAGTCCCAAAATAACGACTTTATTTTCATTTTTAAGCAAAAAAATAAAAATCCCCATTTTAAATTTGAAGCTGTGAAAAAAATTTAAATATTTGAAAAATATTCGTAAAGTTTCTAAAAATATCTGGAATGTTTTTTTTAATGTTCACTTTTTCTTTAAATTAAAAAAATAAAATATTCGAATGTAGGAAATTTCGGCTTTCATCTAGAACTTTTAAGTTTCGATTTTAAACTTCAAATTTCTGGAACAACTTTATTTTTAATTAAAAATCTTTTCTCCAACATTTTTCCTAATAATTTAGACTTGAATTCCAAATTTTCGATTTTTGAGTGGAAACTTTAACAAAATGGTTACAAATTCCAATTTTAAAATTGAAATTATGAGAAAAATGTCAAGATTTGTAAAGAAGATGTCATAAATCCAAATAATTTTGAATCTTTTCTAGAAATTTTTATTTTAAAGGTTGAAATTTTAAGAATCAAAAATTGGAATGTTAAATTTTTAATTTTTTTAAGCTTTTTCCGAAGTTTCAACTTTTTCTCTAAATAAAAATGTTGACATTTTCTCAATATTTTGAATTTAATCTGTAATAGAAATTAACCTCAATATTTTAGGATTATTTCTTGAAGATTTGACTTTAAATCACAAAATTTGAATACTGAAGTTAAAAAAAAGGAATAAGTTCCAACTTGATGTCTGATATTTGAAGAAACGGAAAAAATAAGAAATCAAATGAATTTTGCTTACCATGTCTCATGAACGACACCTTCGATATGCGGACATATTTTGGAAGTCCCGAAGGTGTCCGCCTAATGGAGATTGCGCTGTATTTCTTGAGAAAGTCATATTTTAAGAGAATTAAATCAAATACCGAATACAAAGTCGAACTTTAGAGAAAAGTATGAAGTTTAGAATGTAAAGAAACATAAAATATTGAAGTTTGAAATAAAAATTTAAATTTCGAATAGAATCCGAACTTTGACAAACAAGTTGAAATTTCCAGAAATCCGGATTTAGATGAAAAGTCGAAATGGTCGGAAAACCCGAATTTTAAGAGAAAAGGGGGATATAAAAAGAACGTCAAACAACTGTCAAAATTTCGAGAACAAAATTAAGAAACCAAAGGCAAATTTTGAACAAAAGGTCGATTTTTGCGAAAAAAAATCGAAATGTTATTTATTAAAACATTTAAATTTGAAGAAAAAGGCGAATTTTGCGAAAGAAATCGAAACTTCCAGAGAGTGAAATTTAAAAAAAAGGATAAATTTTGAGAAAGAACAGAATTTTAAAAAGAATAGCGTAACTTAGACAGATATGAGGAATTTTGAAGAAAAATAATTGCGGAAAACCCAAATCTCGGGCAAAAAGCCAAACTGTGAGAATAGTGGCAATTGAAAACCGAATTTAAAAAAAAATCAAAATTGGAAGAAAAAGTCTAAATTTTGAGAAAAATATTAATTTTAAAATAAAAGTTGGAATTTTAAATAAATAAGTTTATCCAGCCTCAATCTTAAAATTTTAAATTTCGTCTGAACCGTAGTTCCTTTTATTTTGGACTCAAATTCGACCGAAAAAAAAAACCGAAACTTCGGTCAGTCTCTAATTTTTATTCTTTTGAGATAGTTAGAGACACTCTAATAAAATGTTATTATTATTTTTTTTCCTAAGCAATATAATAAAATCTTCTTTCTTTCACAGGATAATGTTCCTTCGGAAAGCGACTCGTCGGAAACCAGGGAAGGGGAAAGTGGAAGGGATTCCCCGGCACCAGTGCTAAGTACTAGAATACCGCTAATCAAAGCCCCATCGTCGGAATCGAATGGTACAACCATTAAAGACACTAAGGGTAAATACATATACTTGTTTCCAATTGAACATCACTCAAAATGAATTACAATTTTTAGTTCACAAATTGGAAAAGCACTCATCTTCAGAGCTGATCACAACAGTCAAAGATGGCATACAGAAATTCTCAAGCCTACCAAAGCAGAGCCTAATTCTATTCGCCACAACGCTGTTGCTTATAACCCTTTTTCTATCGGCCGCAGTCTTACTATATAGGATTAGTAAAATTCATAGTAAATATTCTTTGGTGCTGCAAGTAAGTGTTTTCAGTGTTCAATGTTGACGATTTTACAGTGTGTTCAAATTTGCAGGACAATGTGATCGTCACCGGCAGTGAAGATATCTACAATGATCTCCTTCAGTGGCAAACTCAGCTTCATTCGAAATCCGCCGGTGCTGTGCATAACTTTTTAGACTCAAATTTAGATCAAATAGCGAAGGTATGTCAATAATTTTACAGGTGGGGGGCTCTTCTATGTGGGGGTGCAAGGCGATAACCAGATTTTTTGAGATATGAGGGTAAATCAAATGTGAACCGGAATTTGTTTTTAAAAATTTATTGGTACAAGATACATATATGAAAGTTATTAACTATTTTTCTCCATAATCTGCCGATCTTGATATGCGTTTTTTCCAACGGATTGGAAGTTTTTTAACGCCATCATTACAAAAAGAAGAGGGGTGTATTTGCAGCCAATTGCGCACAAATGTCTCAACAGCAGCATCATCATGGAATCGCTCAATTCCTAGAGCTTCTTTCAGTGGCCCAAACATATGATAATCACTATCGAAATGTTTTTATTATTTTTTCCAGCTTTTCATCAATATCAATTTCGCTTTTTTCTAAAAATTTTGTCTTTATGCATCCAAATTTTATTTATATTTTTTTCTTAAATTTCCTTGAACAACTTTTTTTTCTATTTCCGAAATTCAGACTTAATTGTCCACTGTTTCCTATGTCGATTTTTTTTTTAATTTCAAGAAATTTTCTTCAACATTTTCGACTTTGTTGTCTACTAATTTCCATTTTATATAAATTTTAAATTGTTTTTAAAAAATCGTTAGTTTAAATTCGGAATTGTCTATAAAGAGTTGTGGATTTTTTCCAAATAAAAATTTAATTTCTGTACTTGGCATTTTATTTAATTTTAAGTTTAAATAAGAGTTATATAAATGTTTTGAATTAATAAAAAAGATAAAAATTTCAATGAGTGCCGCACTCACTTCAACGAAAAGCAGCATGGAACGCTTAGAGCCGACATACGAGGCTATATCAAATATGAACCGATTTTTTTTAAATTATTGGTACAAGATACATATATAACAGTTATTAACTATTATTCTACATAATCTTCTGATTTTGTTATGCATTTTTCCCAACAGATTGGGAGTTTTTTAATGCCACCATCATTTTTATGGAAGGGAGGCGTGCGCACAAATGTCTCTGAACAGCAGCATTATCGTGGAATCGTTCACCTCCTAGAGCTTCTTTCAGTGGCCCAAATATATGATAATCCCATGATGATAAGTCGGGACTATAAGGAGGGTGTTCTAATGTTGTCCAATAGATTTCCTCTAATTTTTGGTGTGTCAGATTGGCTGATTAGGGGCGTGGATTGTCGTGAAGCAAAATCTCTTTTATGACCGAAAATTCACTCCTCTTCCTCCGATATCCACGTTTTGTTTTATCCAATAACTGGTAGTGATATGCAGCATTAACCGTACGTCGTTCATGCAGAAAATCGACGTGCACAATCCTTTAAAATCCCAAAACACTGTCGCAAGAACCTTTCCTGCTGAGAGGCGAGTTTTTGCCTTGACGGGTGCACCTTCCCCCTTTCTTCTCCATTCCATGCTTGTTTGTTAAGATTTAGGGGTGTAATGGTGGACCCAAGTTTCAATCTAATTAACGATACGTTGCAAAGAACCATCACCTTCACAGTGAAAACGTTCAAGATGGTACTGGACAGATCCCCAGACGTCGTTGTTTCTGTTCTTCATTCAAAATACGAGGTATCCGCAGGACAGACATTTTTCGAAACCCCAGCTCATCTGTAATGATGGATTGAGCACTCCCAAAGCTTACATCTGTCTGAGCTGCAATGTCATCAACAGTTAAACGGCGATCACCTTCCAAAAAGGCGTTGAACAGCATTAATCTTGTCCGCAGTCCCACTGGTCTGAGGGCGACAGGCATGGGATTCATTTTCACTTTGAGTTCGTCCTTCCAAAAATGTTTTGTGTCATTCATACACTTTAGTTTTCTTCAAACAAATATCCCCAAACTGTGCCTCTACTCTGCGAAGAATTTTGGCTTTACACCTTCCGCGGCGAGAAATTTAATAATATACGCTGCGTAACGTGCGGATGAACCTCTTGCTCACTCATTGCATTTACATCTGACGAACGGCGAGAACGGAAGTTGCTTGAGCGCAGGAAGTCACGTGATATCGCCACCTAACATGTCTAAGAGTAGGCACACTAGAGACCTGCACGAGTCAGTAAGCATCGTCCGATTACAAGTACAGATACTCGTTTTATGAGTACGAAGATGCCGATTAAAGTAATCGTGACGTTATGAGACGAGTATGACTAGTAATCTGCATCACCTCCGATTATGTCATCATTAAAATGAACCCTTGGAGAACACAAATAATATTATCCTGACATATTTATAACTAATAGCACTGCAAAACGAATACACCTGCTTACAAAGAAGAATACAGAAGCAACAACAACAATAAAGCATGATCCAGGCGATAAATCAAATATAAAATTTTAAAAATTTGGGTAAATTAACATGTCACAGCATGGATACGTGACAAATATTTTTGAAAGTCATGTCACATGTGCACGATTACAAATGAATATATTCAGTACGATGCCAACGATGCTGCGATGCTACGATGCCGACGATGCCAATTCCCCGATTACATACTCGGGAAAAGCAATCGGTGATTATAATCCGATTACAGTTGTACTTACTACTAGAGACCTGCACGAGTGAGTATGGCATCGTCTGATTACAGGTACCAATACTTTGACGAGTACAACGATGCCGAATATGGTAATCTTGACGTCACGAGGCGAATATGGGTAATAATCGGCATTGAGTCTGATTATGGAATCGAAATCGTTTGGTGAAATAGAAAGGCGCGTAATTTTGAAATATATTTTTTATAAATGACCAATTAAATGTTCTGTAATTAAACAGTTAAACGTGCTTAAAATTGAAAATATGTACAACCGCAACCATAGACTAGTTTCGGCCTTCCTTGGCTTCGTCAGCATGGTATGGTGGTTGTACACACTTCCAATCTAAAGCCGTCAGTCAGTCGTATAAGTATCCAAGAGAGCAAACCTCCATTGGGTGACTTGTAACTGACTTTTAACTGTTTATCACGCAAACATTTTCGCTACATGCTAATTGAAGCATTAATCTCTGCTGAGATAATAAGCCTTGTATATACGAATATATACAAGTTTATTACGATGCAATTGAAATCTAATTTCATTAGAATCTAATGAAAAATAGACTGCAATTGCAAAGTTCACGTAGATGAGGCAAAGCTTGTATCACGGGTTGCATCGCAACATCCATAGATACAAACGTCCTCGGCGTGACTTTACTTTCATCTAGTTTTGACAAATTTTTTATATTTACATTTTCTTCGAAATAGCTTACGATTTCGATTAAACTTTCTAGCGTGAGGTTCTCTGAACCATCAAAACAATCCAGATAGGTACTTTTTTATTGCAATTTTAGATCATTATTTTTTTTACATTACATAGTTTTACTAGTTGATATTTCATCAAATCCCTCTCACTATTGCCACAATCACTTCTTTCGTTAATGTGTCTACGAATCGATTTTTTTTTAATTTCGACATTTTTCCAAAAATTTTTGTTTGAAATTTTGGTATGTTTAAATTTCGTTTTTCTTCCAAATTTTCTAAAATTATTTTGAAAACACTATTGAAAATCTCGAACCTTTTAAATCTTCGACTTCTGCTTTTTTAAAAATTTGCCTTGGAAAGTTACGTATTTTTTCAAAATTTCAATTTTTTAAAGATTTTGACTGTAAAAATGATGTCAAAATTATCATAAGGTTGAACTTTTCTCAAAATATTGTTATTTGTTTCGTTATTTATTTTTTTTAATTTCGACATTTTCATAAATCTTGGCTTTTTTAAAGACGTTTGAATTTCGGCATTTTTCTAAATTTAATCCGAAATTTTCGAAAAGTAAATATTTCGAAAAATCGAAATTAACAAAGAAATATAAATTTTCAAAAAGGGTTCGAAATTTTCGATTTTTTTTTTTTTGGTAATTCCATTTTTTTGTTCAAAATATTGATGTTCTGTCAAGATTCATATTTTTTTAAGTTTAAATTGACTAGATTGTAAAACGAACGAGCAGCTTGATCTCCTGAACACGCCTCTAATTGAAGCTTTGGACGAGAATTCGGATTAGACGAAATATTCGTAGGAGTCTGTGACCCATGGAGCTTGTTAGCATAACAACAGCTAAACAAATTGATGGTATAACCCCTGATGATGCCATAATGCGAAACCGAAACGGTGTTAGCAAATATTTATCATTTTTATTTTTATCATATTTATTTATTTTATTTATTTTATTTATTTTTATTTATTTATTTTATTTATTTATCATATCTATCTATCATATTTAACATTGTGGAACTTTTAATATCTGTTGCTTTTTGATCGTTAAGAAAGTTTAACAGTTATGAATGTTAAATAATTTCACAAAGTAACTGTTGGAAATGTCAATTATCTAATGATACCCCCTAAAATTTTTTAGATTTTTAAGAAATGACCGTTTTCCCTCGAAATTTAGAGAAAAATTAGTTCATACACTTCGATATATTTTTTTTAATTTCCTTTATCCCGAAAGTGTACGTTTTTCCCGAAATATTGAATTTAAACTCGACATTTTATGCTGCATTATCTAGTTATCGCCTTTTATTTCCCCTTTATAAATCAAGAAAACCAAATAAAGTTACACTTAAACATTATTTATCGTTAAACAAGCTCGTGGGCGGATGTCCGTAGCGGATTAATATCGTTAATTTTGTTTCAGGTGAGGCAATCTTTAGAAGCTTTATCGACTTTATTGATGCCAAATAATCAAGAAGGGACTTCCAAACCATTGGAGGCCAAAGATACAAGTTAGCAATCGCAACAGCGAACAATAGAAAGGCAGAAGTACGTGCAATACTTGTATTTAACTCCACTCTGCGTCAAGCAATATTGGGATGGCTCAATCGTCCCAAACAATGAGCCAAATCTATTGCCATAAACCTGTTTGATAGCAGCACTAAGCTCAATTAGGATTTTTTTTATATTTAGTGGTGGCCTGAGGTATTGGTTCAGGCCTAACATGGCGGTGCTAGTCAGAATAACCAACAAAAATAAATACTAGTATGTTATTTCGATGAAAATTGTCATCTTCAGAAAGATGGCGTTTAAGCTAGTAGTCCATAGAAACATATCCACAGTTTATTCTTTTCTGCTATTGAGAATAGTGTAAGAATTAAATCACGTTCTACGTTAACCTACTGTATATGTATAAATATATTCCCCGAAAAATACACCTTATGTAACATATTTTTACTATTGTCATTTATAAATCAAAATGATTTAATATCATCAAATGTTATACATATTTTGAAATTTAATAAATTTTATTTTTTAAAAAAGCTGAATTAAATGTTGTCATAAATAAATCAAAATAGTATTTTACGCAACATAGACAATACTAGAAAACAGAATAACATTCCTTAACATATTAAATTGAGTAAAATTAAATATGTCCAGTTTTCCCACTAATGTGTATAACACTAGATAAGTATTATAATAACCAACGTTACAGATACGAAGGCATAAAACGGAGATCAAATAATTTTTTTTCAGAATTTCAAATTGAATTCCAAATTTACACTTTCTCCTTTTTGTTTATAGTTTTGCAAATTTTAACTCTAAATTTTGAGGTTTAAATTGAAATTCATTTAAGATAACCAAATTCTCCAACATTTGAGAGAAAGTTACATTTTGACCATGAAGTCAAAATTTCGAGATTATGAAATTTCAACTTTAAGCAAAGATTTCAAAGTTAATCTCCAAATTTCGATGTTTCTTTAGACCCGAAACTTTGAAAAAAGGATCAAAATTTTGAGAAGTCAAAAACGTTAATCAAAATTTTGATAAACATTCGAAATATCTTGGTTCGAATAAAAATTTTTAAATTAGAATCGACACGTCGACTTAAATTTTAAAATTAGAATTGACCTCGACGTCTTAAGTTTATAAGCACGAAAATTCGACTTGAATCTTGAAAATTGTGTTTATTCTTGAAATTTTGAGGAAAATGAGTCATCACTTTGCCAAAATGTCAAGATTTCTGAATGAAAATCAAAAGTTTGAAATTTAGGTCAACATTTTGACTTTACCAGCCACCGGCGGAGTCAAAAAACCTCACCGTTATCGTCTCGGTGCGGTTGCTCTTCGAAAGATCCAAAATTATACCTTAATGTCGAAATTTCGAGTTTCATTTTAAAATTTTGAAAAAACTCAAACCTCCGAGAAAAATCTCAGGTGTTTAGGTTGAAGACAACATTTTGAAATCGGGGTCGACATTTCGATTTAAATTTCGGGTTTCGAGAGTATATATTTCAATTTTAAACACGAAAATTGGACCTTAATCTTAAAATTTTGAGTTAATTCTCGTAAGATCACAATTTTGAGACAAAATCAAAATTTGCAAATATAATTCAAAATTTCAAGTAGATATTTCGACGTGCAAAGATTCTACGTTAGTTTTGAAATTTCGAATTTATTCTCGGAACTTTAAGAAATACGTGAAAAGTGTTGAAAAAAGTAAGGATTTCCGAATTGAAGTCGAAATTTCGGATTTAATCTCTGAATTTATAAAAAAATGTTTATCCGTGTTGTGCCTTCGTAGGGCTAGCGCTAACAATCGATGTAACGTTTAAACAATCTCCCCTAAAATAATTTACATAAAAACACCTGTAATTTGAATCGTGCATTGAAAAATACCATTTCGTGAAACAGTTCATTACGTAAATCAGCTTGTTTAAAATAAATAAACCGTCGTTTTAA
Source organism: Dastarcus helophoroides (assembly GCA_028583605.1). Taxonomy (NCBI): domain Eukaryota; kingdom Metazoa; phylum Arthropoda; class Insecta; order Coleoptera; family Bothrideridae; genus Dastarcus; species Dastarcus helophoroides. The sequence goes on along the minus strand of CM053327.1, from coordinate 6,517,160 downwards.
CCCCATGTACCGATCTTTATTATATTCTATGTAGTAGAGATTAAACTTGAAATATAGAATATTTAGGCGTAACAGATTTTAAATGGCAGAAATGTGAGAAAGAACAACTTAAGAGGTAAAGTGAGATTTGTCAGCTATTAAATAGCGTACATATAATTTTTTTAACAAATATCTAGGCAGTTATGTAGCACTTCATAAGTGCATGTTCTTTGTAAACTTGGTGTTTCGTTAATATTTATTCAGGAAAATAATCGCGAGGATCCATCTGTTTAATTTATTGAATTAAACTTTTCCCCGCGGTTGTTTTCACCAATGTTAGCCAAACACTTAGTAAAGTTGTATATTTTTCTAGGTAATTTTATATAGAAAAGTGTTGGGTTGAATTTGAGTGTATGTATTATTTGTGTAGCATTAAATTTTCACCCTATTATAGTTATATATTTGACGTTCCTTGTTAACACAAATTTTAGTTTGTTTTAATTTTGTTGGTACTGTTGATTACACTATTTAATTATATAGAACAACCTGTGATATTTTTCGTTTCTGCATTTTTCCAATAAATTAGTGTTTAAGTAAATGATGGAATTTTTATTTCCTTAAAACAATCTAATAAGAACGCTTCACATAAATTCTGCATTTACGAGAGCGCCTTTTGAATTGTCCAGTTATTAGAACTTTTTGGAAAAATTTGCTCTCTAACTTCGAAATTTCGACACATTTCTCAAATGATTCTCAAAATTTTTAAGCTCATTCCGAAATTTCCACTTTTTTGTACACCTACAAAATTTAACTCGAAAATTTAAGATTTTTATTACTAAACTTTCGAGATTGTAACTGCAATGTTTGTTGTAAACTAGGTTTATATTAAAGTTTCCAGTTTGTTTTTTTTTACTTTTTCCTTATGAAAATTTGTTTTTAAACTCAAAATTTGAACTTTCTCTAAAAATGTTAACCTTATCATTTTATTCGAAATTTTGTCTTTAATCTGGAATTGTCGATCATTTTTCCATAATTTCGATAAATTTTGTTTATTCATATTTAAGTTTTTTTTTTAGATTCAATCCACTTGCAAAGGGCAACCCCATTATGCCTTTAGAGCACCACGAGTAGGATGCGAAAACGGGGATAGATGGCGATGAAGCGCCTTCTTAAACAAGGATAAGTTGTAATCATTTGGGGAAAATTCCGTTTGGTAACTAATTCCATAGCTTGGCAATTCTGTAGAAAAAAAGAGTCTCCATAGACAGAAGTCCTCACTAGCTGAAGCTGGGTTGTGCAGAAATTGGCTGTCTCTTACTGTCTTGTATGCCTTAAAAATCTTATCCTTGGAGGGATCAATCGTATTAGTTCCTGCCAGTATCTTCCATAAAAGAACTAACAGAGATGTTACCAACCATTCGCCTGTGCTCTAGTGTTTGGAGAGAATCGGTCAAACTTTTGTCATCAATTAGACGAATCACTCTTCTTTGAATTGAATCCAAAAAAGCTAAAGTGTGCTCTGGAGCTGAACTCTAAAAATGAAAACAGTATTTTAGTGTTGGCTTAACTCTTGTATAGAGTGAACAGTTAATAATGAGATGTGAAGTACTTTTTAGTTCTAAAAAGAAAGCCTAGCTTCTGAAAAGCAGACTTGGCAATGCAGCTGACATAATCGTTTTAAGAGAAGTTGCTGCTTGAATGTACTCCTAGGATAGACAGATTAAATCCCATCGGGAGAATTTTACCTCCCATGAGTATGTGTGTTGCATTATCCCTTGATGTTTTGTTAGGGAAAATTGCAGCATGAATTTTTGAGGCGTTGAAGTCGACCAGATTATCCTTACCCCATTCCAGAACAGTTTCGAGATCCCGATTAATCATCTGTATCTGCTGTTCCCGATCTGAAGCACCAACTGATAGTGATTTGTCGGAGAAAGAGGATGACACCGAGCTACTATCATCTGCGTAGGTGTATATCGGATTGAAAATTGAAGCTATGAAATCGTTTATGTGTAACAAAAACAGAGTAGGAGATAGGACAAACAGCTGAAGCACCCCAACATTAATCGCAAACGTCTTAGATGAGATGCCATCAACGACGACCTGAAGAGAGCTGCCTGGCATTAATCATCAACGAGGACCTGAAGAGATCTGCCTGGTATTAATCACAAATTTTTCCATGATGAGATGCCATCGATAACAACTTGAAGATATCTGTCAGCGAGAAAACTGGATATCAAATGGCAGAGTCCAGGAGGAAGACCATAAGATATAAATTTGGTGAGAAGAGATCAGTGCCAATCTCTGTTGAAGGCTTTTGAGATATCCAATGCCACAATCCTAGTATCACCGTGTTTTTCCATAGCTGAGTTTCAGTAGATCGCCAGTTGAGCGTTGTTTTCTGAAACCGTAATGCTGGCCTGAGATGATTCTATTCTTCTTCACATATTTGAGAAACTCGACGTTGATAACTTTCGCCATCACTTTAGATATAACGGGCAACAAAAATATAGGGCCATAGTTCTTAGCCAGATTACTTTTTCCCTTATTATGAACAGATTTCCAGATATTAGAGAATATACTTTTGTTGTAAGAAAGTGAATACAGTCGACTCCCTCTAAAGTTGCGCCCGTTAAAATTGTCCGCTCGTTAAAGTTGACAAGATACGATCGCTAAAGTTGCCCCTCTCTAATTTTCGAACGACGAATTAGACTTCCGAGTTTTAGAGCCACTTTTGAAATACCCACTCAACCGCACAAGAAACAATACAACATATACATTTTCGACAATGGAAGGGATGGTAGGGGAGTAGCAACTTTAACGGTCGATCCAGTCCGATGAGCGCAACTTTATCGGGAGTCTACTGTAATTCGCTTAGGACAGGAGTCAACTCTAAGGCACATTTCTTAAAAACAATAGCGGGGATACCATAAAGGCCAGAAGCTTTCGAGGAGAATCTTCCTGTCTGTGCGTTGTCTCAAAACAACTTCAGGCATCAAAGTGCCAACCTTAGGAAGAACAGGGGGTTAGGTTCAGCAAACCTTAAGGCTAGCAGGTCAGCTCTTTTCTTGAAAGTAGTCGCAATATTGTTGTCATCGAGTAAAAGGTGGAAAATTTAAAGATGTAAAATTCTTTTCAATTGACTTTGCAAATCTCCAAAAGGATCTGCAACCGTTCGAACAGTTGATAAGCTTTTGAGGCATTTTACGATATAAATCACTTTTTGCCTCGTCAATAACCTGTTTACAAAAATTTTGTGCATCAACAAAGGTGGTCTGACTGTCGACTGGGGGATTATTTCGCCAACGACGATATGCGCGATTTTTGCAGGACAAGCCCGAGCACATTTTTTACTGGAAGCATACATTTTTTGGGAATGAGAAATTGAGCATGCCATAACAACTAGAACAATTTCAGTGATCGATTCGGGTTACCTGAGTTAAAGCAGACTTCTTGCCGTGGGAAAGATACAAAGAAGTCTCTTAATTCTTCCAAGTTTGCAGAGTTAAAGAGCCAGACCCTAAGGGGCTGTGTCTAAGAAGGAGATGGTGTATGAAGCGAGCGAGAAGCTGCTACAAGCTTGTGATCGGAATTTCCAAGCGGTGATGTCACAGTGATTTTATACGAATTTGAGGAATTTGTAAGGAAAAGGTCGAGTAGATCGAGTATATCGAGTAGGTCGAGATTGATGGGTATCTACATCAAGAATTTTTGTGGGTTCCTCAACCAATTATGATACTCCAAAAGTGATGGCGAAAGCATCTGCCACCCTTCCCGCGTCGTCAGTTCGGAAAGAAAACCTTAACCAGGGGATGTTGTGTACTACCTCGGACAACTGAAAGCTCCAGTCTACCACCTACCGTTATACTTTTAATTTGGAGATTTCAATATTTTTACCAAAAATTCAGATTTTAAAATTACAATTTTTGCTTTTTCTAGAAATGTTGATTTTTTCATAATTTTGAACCGTTCTTGAATGATCGGCAATTTATTTCGATGTTTCAGTTTCTTTTTTAAAATTTTCCTCAAAAAAGAAATTAGATGTGTAAGAATCTAAGATTTTTTTGTCTCTATCGTACAAATTTCCAGTTTTTATTTTAATTTCGCCTTTCTCTTTTTCGATTTCAAATTTTTTTCTCCAAATTATGAGTTGTTTCGAATTCTTAAATAAATCTTGTAACTTCGACTCCTCAATATTCGGTGTTTGTACTTTTAATAATTTTCTTTGTTCACAACAAAAATTAGACCGACAATTAATTAAATCAGCAGTCGAGCGCGGGCCCCTCTTAGAAGAAAAATATTTAGACGTGCCGCACAGTTTAAAAATGTGCCTTTTGTCTGTCATTCGACTAAAAAAAGATTCTGGCAATACTGTCACTACTAATTTTAATAAAGTCGCAAAGGAGTGGACGTTTTAGGACGCTGGGGACAGGCAGGACAAATGTTCAGGGTGACACTGTATCCTATATAAAGCTAGGAATAAGTCACTCACTATTTTTATTTCGTTTGTTTTAATTGTTTAAATTTCCGATATTTTCAAACTCTCGAATTTAAAGTTTTAATTTTTTTTTAACAGAAAATTTCAATTCGAAACGCAAAATTTCATCGTGGTGACCAAATTTCAACTAAATGCAAAATATCAACTTTAAAACCTAAAATTCGGAAAAATTTTGTTTATGCAAAATCTATTATCATAAAAAAATCTTTTTAATTGAAATTTCTGAAATTTTGGTTTTCGAATTTTGAGTTTTTTCTAAAAATTTTCATTTCGAACCAAAAGGTTATCCACAATTATTCATCTTTAAATTTCGAGTTTAGACTCAAATTTTCGAAACTTTTCAATCAGATATTTTCTCGAAATATCGATTTTAATGTCGAATATCGTTTGTTTTCTTGCAATTTTAATCTTGACTGAAATGTTCTGTTTTATTTAAATCTCAAAACAACAAACATTGAAAAACTGAAGTTTTTACTTAGAAATCTGGTTTTATTTCTAAAATTTTAACTTTTTTTTACTAAAATCATTCTTACTTTAAAGCTTTAAAGCTAAAGCTAAAATTGTAACTTTTTTTTACTAAAATCATTCGACTTTAAGCTGAACATGTTAACCTATGATTCGCAATTTTGCGTTTTTTTTGATTAAAAAGTTTTTCCAACATTAATTTCCACATTTCAAAATTTTAATAAAACATTTCGTCTAGACATTAAAAGTTTTTTTTTTAACTTTTATCGTGGTGATTAAATTTTGTACAAAATATGAACTGTAAAACCAAATATTCGAGAAAATTTTGTTTATGCAAAAATTTTATCCGAAAATTTTATTTTATTTCTACATTTTAAACATTTTCTGAAAATTTTAATTACAAAGATAGGTTGCCTTTATATTCAAAGTTTTTAAATTAAAGTGAAACTTTAAAAATAGTCAACACTTCTAAAAAATATGTTTTCTTAAATTAAAGTTGTCGAACTTTTTTCTCGAAATTTTGACTTAAATGTCCATTTTTTAAACCCAAATTATTTTTAATTTTAAATACGAAATTTCTACTTTAAACTGGAAATTTTAGCAAACATTTTGTCTAGAAATTTTAAATTTTTGTCAGTAATTTCTACTTATTGTTTGTATATTTTAAATGTTTACTCGGACTTTAACAGTTCCATTATAAAATTACAGCGAAACGTGTGATAAAATTTTGAATTTAAAGTAAAAATTTTAAGATTCAACTATTTTAAAAAAAACTTTATATTTCAAAAAAAAATTCATTTCGAAATTGTCATTTTAAATTTAGAGATACCATAATATGAAATCTGAAAGGTTTTTTTCCTAAATTTCTATTTTCATCTGAAATTTTCGCTCTTAGAACACGAAAATTTGATGTAATATTTTTGTAATTCCATATTTATTTTAACTTAAAATGGTGTTTAGAAATTTTAAGCTTTCTCTATAAAAAAATGTTTTCTAATATTTCGAATTGTTTTGGACGAATTTTGAATATGAAATCAGTGCAGGTACAGAAAAAAGAACAAAAATGAAAACAAGTAATTTCTAAAAAAGAAAAATCGTTATTAATATTTTTTGGATTTAATTTTGAAGGATTGAAATTAAAATTTTGAAAAATGAAAGTCGAACTTGAAATGTTATGGAAGAAAATTTAAAAACTCAGTGATTTTCAAGAACAGCTTAATTTTGAAATATTTTAAAATGCATAACTATTAAAGTTTATTAACGATAAAAACCCAACAACATTTAAAAATTCCACAAGGTTTTCGATAAATATTTGCTAAGACCGGACCAGGTTTCGCATTACTGCATCATCGGCGGTCATACCAGCAATTTGTTTAGCCGTTGTTATGCTAACAAGGTCCATGGATCACAGACTCCTACCAATATTCCGTCTAATCCAAATTCTCGTCCAAAAATTTTGTACTAAGAATAAAATATGAAGTAGGCTTCGTATAACCACTCGGGGGATACCACCAACCCTAAAAAGATGGACACAAAATTTGCTTACATCGAGAGAAATCTCAGTTAGGCATAGGAATAAAACCATTAAAGGTCGCTCTGCTAGGGGAGGCTCACGGAGAGGGTTATTTGCCCTCTCCTGTGGAACCTAGTGATAGACGATGTTTTGGTCAGTCTGAAAAAAGCAAGCTTTTGAGTCTCACACTCAGAGAACTAGCTAACAATTTAGTGAAAATTGTTAAATCCTGGTGTAGGGAAACGGGACTGACGGTAAACCCATCAAAGACGGTAGTCCTAATATTCACTAGGAGATATAAATCAACTCACATAGAACCACTGTATCTATGGGGAAAGCGATAACGTACCTCACCTCGGTGAAGTATCTTGAAGTTTACCTAAATACTAACCTGAAATTGGAATTTACACCTGGAACCCCAAAGGAAGAAACTACATGCCATTATGTGGGCGTGTAAGAAAGCCATGGGCAAAATCTGGCGCTTAAAACCAGGCGTAGCGCTATGGCTCTATAAAACGGTATTGTTACCGCGTTTAAACTATGCTGCTGTGATACGACGGATGTAGGATAGAAACAGGATAGGCAAACAACCTCTTAAACAGCCTACAGATTACCTACCTAAGGGCTGCTGGGGGGAATAGTGCATCACTTCAGCGGAAGTTCTAGAGGTAGCTCTAGATATGTCTCATATAGATGAATTCATTAAAACACAGGCCAAATTAATGGCTTACAGATTTAAATGTTAAGGGAACTGGAGGGAGACAAGGGTAGGTCACACTACACTTGAAGTCTTTAACAACAGACCTTTTAGCTTACAACAAGACCGCACTCCCAGGAAACTCTGTTGCGAATTATAAGATTCTGATCCCGAACAGAAAAGATTGGGAAAAACCAATAATCGTGGTAGGCTAAGGAAATGACCTCTAGTTTACTGACGAATCCGGCTTCGGCGGAAGATACAGAGCTGGGATCTATAGACCAAGCAATAATTACAGGAAAAGTATTCCAATGGGAGAACATGTTTCGGTCTTTATGACTGAAGTATGGACCATTCGAGAATGCGCAAATTTCCAAATCAACATGATGCCTCATCGCTCAATCTACATCTGCACGGATAGCCGTGCAGGGTTAAATGCTCTGGAGGGGCATACAACCAGTAGTGTGAGACTGTGTTCCCACCTAACGGATCGTAGCTGTGCCTTATGATCTAGACAAAAACATCATATTAACAGACCTCGAAGGGGCTCATCTGAACCGGTGGAGGATTATAACCACCTGCAGGCAAGCAAGACTGCTGATGGATAAATGCTTGCAACCAAGGGCTGAAGTACTTATTGCAATGAATAAAAGCGGACTAAGCAAAGCACTAGATCTGCTCACTGGCCATGGTAACTTTAAAGGACATCTGGTTAAACTCACCCTAGCAGAAATCGACCGATGTCGACTTTGTGGAACTGAAAAGGAAATAAGTTTACACGTTGTCTGTACTTGTCCAAACCTTACCAAATACGGATATAATCTGACTTGCAAAGAAATATTAAAACCAGAAGATCTGGAATTAATGAATGTCAGATGTTGAGCCTGGCTGTAAAGGTTGGAATATGGAATGCTGACTGAGACTTGAACAAACTTGTAGAAGTTATAAAGGATTTTGAATCTAGGTAACATATAACGGCCCCACAAAATGTAAAAAAAAATGGTAAGCTAGGGGCTGCAGATTGTCGAAGATTGATGATTAAAAAAGAGCTCCTCCCACTCATTGTCCAAGGGCCGCAACGAGGAGCTCCACGAGCCGATGGGGCCCGCGGGGTTTCTATTGCCGACCGCTGAATTAAATGAATAGAATTTACTACGGAAATTTGTCTTGAGTCGAATTTCCTAAATTTTAAATTATATTTCGTGACATTATGAAATCAAATTTTATTATGTTTATCCCATAAACGATGTTCATAATATAATATCTATTCTACTATATCGAGTGTAACAGGATCATAGTACACCCCATTTTTTTTTCTTTATTTATAAAGATATAATTTTTACATTTACTACACTTGATGTACTTATAAAATGTCAAATGTTGACATAAAAATGACACTTCTACTGCTGTCACTTTGGCTAAAACTGACACAAGCTTTTGATTTTTAAAGGGAACCCCTGTATATTATTATATTTTTGGAATCTGCACAATGCACCTAAAAAAAGTAATTTTTAAAGAATCGAAAATTTTTTTGCATTTATTTTATTTTTCAACCTAGAAGGCTATGACTGATTTTAATGAATTCTACTGGACCACATTAACGCTAAAAGAATCAGATCATGTGAAAAAAGAAGTATTTCATTCTTTGATCAAGTGATAAAGTTAGCAAAAATGGTTTTTATGTCATAAGTTCATTTTTTTTGGTGGAACCATATTTGTGCTGTGGTACCACCAAAAAGTATAATTAATGGCGAATCTAACCATATTCTCGTATTTGCTGTGAAATCAATAGAACTGAAGTTACAGCCATAGAAATTCAAAATATTCGGTTTCAATTTATTTAAAGATTTATTTAATAAGAACATAAGATAACTGTGAAAAACAAATTTAGAAAAAAAGTCACTACCCAAGTTTTCATAATTTAATTTTTTGCAGCGCTAATGTGGCGAATTAACGTCAATAAGTATGAGTCGTGACCTTCTAGGGTAAAACATAAAATGGGAGCAAAAAAATTTTCGAATCTATAAAACTCCTTCATTTTATGTGTATTGTATCCAGAAAATAGTGGAGATTCCAAAAATGTAATAATCATCTGTTTAAAAATCAAAAGTTGGTATTAGTTTTAGCGAAAGTGACGACAGTAAGAATGTCAATTTTATGTCAAAATTTGACATTTTACAACTACATCAAGTGCAGCAACTTAGCAGATTTTATCTTTATAAATAAAGAAAAACTAGGGGGTGTACCATGATTCTGTTACAGTCAATATATCGGCTTGATATACTTGATAATCAAAAAATTCCGTGGCGTTAAATTATGTGGACATTTGGGCAAAATTTTATATTTTTATGTAACACAGTAGATGTTAACTGCCAACTTATAATAAATGTGTAATAATTCAGTCAAACTAGGTATTCAGCATGGGCAAAATTCCCACAGAGCTGAAAATTGGCACAGAACTTTGAATAGTCATTTTGAATGAAATCTGAATACTCCTCATCATTCCTTGATCTGCTAAAATTTTTATTTAAGGCCAAATGTAAGGAAAGTCAGTTTTTCACAAATATCCCATAAACCATTAGTTATATTATAAAAATAGGTATGCAGCAACCTGCAAAAAATTGTTCGTAGAAAAGCAAGTGTAGGGACTTTTTTTGCTGAAAATTTCCTACTCTATAAGTCTATAATTTTGATATAAACAATTTTTACAATATAACTCACCTTATGAGAGATATTTGCGAAATTTTCATGACCTTTGTCACATATTGGAACGATGGGAACTTTTCATTTAAAATGATTATTTAAAGATCTGTACAAATTTTCACCTCTGCGTTAATTTTGTCCAGGTTTGGACTTTTTGCGTCCGTTTTAACTCGACTATAATTAGAAATTTTGAATTTGTTTGTTGTTATGTAATTAAATAAGTAAATTATTTATTCATAATAATTTTTTTAACGAGGACAAGTAAACTTTTTCGTGTACAAATGAAATTTCTTCACGGATCGGTGCCGATCAGCCGGAGCAATGGTTTCAGTATGGCTGATTTAAATAATTCTTTAATATCAACAATGTCTAGTAAATCTTGCAACGTCCATCAATTCTGTGATCCGCCATTGACAATTTTACCTACCATATGTTATTTATGTCATTTGTTGTTGACAAAAACTGACATTTTGAATGCTCGAGGAAGAAGCCCAAAGTGACAGTTTTATTTAAATAATATTTTTAAAACAGTTATATCCCTTATGATATGCCGCCGAAACTGAAATTCGCCGAAGGTTAACCATATTTCCAGCTACTACTTAAAGCGAAAAGTACTAATAAAATGCAATTTTAGGCGAAAAAGTATTATGTTTTCATGGTCCCCTAATTTACGAAGCAAAATGTCTAAAATCCACCATTACAAAGGAGAAACAAGTCAAATATTTTATTCACTACGCCGGTTGGAACAAAAAGTACGTATATTTTATTCTCCACGCCGTCGAAGGTCCAGGTTTCTATACACTCATTTTGTTACAGTTGGGATGAATGGGTGCCAGAAAGTCGAGTACTAAAATATAATGAGGCCAATGTTGCACGTCAAAAAGAGGTTCAGAAGGCCCATTCTGCACAACCGAGCACCAAAACGAAAAAACCAAAGAAAGGCAAAGGCGAAAATGTCAAAGATTCTGATTCCAGAGCAAGCACACCTAGTAATGAGATAATCGCTAAAGGAGCGAAAACGAAGGCGGCTACCGCCCCCTCAAGCGATAAGGAGTCTGGTTCGGATCAACCAAAGAAGAAACGAAGCCGGGTAGATGCCACTGTTGAATCTGAAGAGCAATTTATTAGTAAGGTGGAAATTAAAGTTAAAATACCTGATGAACTGAAGCCTTGGTTAGTGGATGATTGGGATATGATAACAAGGCAGAAGAAATTGGTGAATTTACCTGCCAAGATGACTGTGGAGCAGATTTTGGATAACTATCTTGCTTATAAGAGGTCGATCAAATCGAATAATGCCAGCAAAGAATCTGCTACAATAGAAATTGTTAAAGGTAAGTGTGGTACAACTTTAGAGGTACAGTAATGTCTGCTTATGAACCTCAAGGTTCTGGAAAAATAGGTTCATAGTAAACAATGACCAATAAATGCAAATTGTATAATAGTAATAGTAGTGGATTTGTTATAAAGGAACATTACTTTAACTTCCTGTGTTGATACTTTCAGTAGCTTAGAATTTCTTATTGTTAAGTAAAAGAATCCAACACAGCATTTATTTTCAGGTATTAAAGAATATTTCAACGTTATGCTAGGAACCCAATTGTTGTACAAATTCGAACGCCCTCAATATGCAGAAATTCTGCAAGATATGGAGGATAAGCAAATGTCGCAGATATATGGGGCTATTCACTTGTTACGTTTGTTTGTTAAGTTAGGATCGATGTTGGCCTATACACCACTTGATGAAAGAAGTATTCAACTCCTGTTACAAAATATACAAGACTTCTTCAAGTATTTAATTAAAAATATGGCCACATTGTTTAGCTTACAGGATTACAGTAACGCCACACCAGAATACCACAGAAAAGCTCTGTGAAATAGAAGACTTAAGTTTTTCCTATTTTTATTCGTTCTGATTAAAATTAAGACAAATTTAACTCTGTTCTAGTTGAATTTTTTCTATATGATAATAAACATATTTAAGGAACTTGTTTCATTATTTAAACCTATTATGTATGTGGTTTACATAACTTATTAATATTTTATCAAAACATCATTACTAATTGCACACAACAAAAATCCAAATTTAAGTAAATATTTGGGTTCAAAATGGAAATTGTGCAATTTTTTTTACATACAATTTGAAATGTTAGCAGTTTTGAAAAAACAATTTTATAACTTCCAAACTTTCATCTTAAAATTCTACTCAAAATTGTGATTTGAACATTTATTATGGGTTGGTGTGTGCCCTGGGCGCCGTCAAATTCATAGGAGCCCTGAACCTGGATAGTTTGGGTAAGAAAATGAAACATTTATCAAAATATTTATTAATAAAAATGAAATTAAATATTAGTGCTTTAAAAATTTTGCCCAATTTTCAGTAGGAGTACTAGGTGGCAGCACCCATCCCAAAGGTATTGAAGTACCATCTTTCCCAATTGGAGGCTTTAAAAATGTATCCCAGCTTTTCCTGCAAAAAAGCATTTAGTAACAATTTACCTAATTAGCTTAAAATACCTTATGGCAACGAATGTCTCCAAATCTCTTTCAGCAGCAGTCAAAGCCCAATAAGTGATATTTTCAGGAGAAATAACCGTCTTGGGGCCAAAAATAACGTTTTCCCAGCTTAAAATAATGTCCCTTTCTTTCGCCAATTTCCTCGCTTTCATATCCTCTGAAGCGTTCTTCTCCAACATGGTTTTTAAAGCGTGCTCCTCATCACTGTAGCTTTTCAGTGATTGTTCCCACAATTTGAATAACTTTTCTGTGGTCACACTGAAGGCGTTTTTATCGGAAAGCGAAATTTTTTCTCCCCGTTGGATAGCCATATTCTCCCTCACAGAACGCAGCTTTACTAGAGAAGTAATAAGAGCCAGAAGACGTTTGGCATCAGTTTTCTTTTTTGTCACTTCAGCTAGAACACAGTCCGCGTCCTTTTTAATATTCTCCTCCTAAACAGAATTAACAGCATCATTAATGATAGTAACATATTAGATAACTGGAATCTTTGATTTCAAATAAGTAGGATTCAATTGATTGTTGTTGAAAGGGGCTAAGCGACATTTTTAGGCAAAACTCAATTATATCACAAGATGACTTGAAAGCATTCCAATCATTTGGTGTGAATTGGGGTTATATTGCTACACCCTAAAGGTACATATCTACCGGAATTTAGCTGTCATTTGTGGTTGAAAGGCTTCTTTCAGCAGTTAACATAAAAATTTGGTAAAAATACTTAGCATCATAAATCTTATGTCATGAATCAAGCAACTTACAGACTTCACTCGTTCAGTTTCTTCCTTTTGCTTTTCCAACCAAGCATCAATGTCCTTATGTTTTTTAATCCTGATTTCTTCCTCTTGCTTTAACTGGAGTCTTCGCACCTCCTTCTTCATTTTTTGCTTCCTCCTTTTCTTCCTCCTTTGATTAACTGCTCTTTTTAAAGCTAACATATTATCATTGTTATCAAAAATATTCATTATTTTGGTAAAATTCTCCTTCAAGTGGCCAATTTCTAAAATTTTTTCCTTCCAAACAGCCCTAGGCATAATTTCCACATCAGTCTGCAACTCGTTTTTTATTTTATTGAGTTTGGACAAAATTTCTAGGCAACTTTTAAAATAGTTTTTTGCAATATGAATAGGAATGTCATTACGAGCGCGACATTTCGACTTTGAAGTTATAATTTCAACAGTGGAATCTAAATTAATGTGGATTTTACCTATCTTCGACAACCAAGTTTCAATCCATAATTCGTCATCGGTTTTAGAAATATTTTGCACAAATGGTTCATGATATAGCACATAAGCGGGATCAAAACTTTGGTTAGGCACAGCATAATTAGACTGATAAGCATTAACGTCTATAGAATTAATATAAGAATAACTAGCACTATTAAAAAAATCCATTTTGTATAATGGTATAATCTAACAATTTATTTCACCGGATTGGGGTAACTGGTCCTGAGCGTCTTCTACGACTTTCAAAGCGGCGGCGAACTCTTCAGTTTCTTGCAAATCTTGTTCCGCGTCCAATATTTTCTTCAACTCGTTATAAGCAGTGACAAGTCTTCTTTGACAATCCGGCACCATCATCAGACATTCTTGAAGAACTTCTTCTTGCTTACGAATATCATATTCGTCTTTACCTTCTTGCTTAAGTTTTTCGATTCTCTTACGCTGCTCACCAACTTCTTTTTCGTATACGGTTTTTTCTTTCGCTAACCTTTTGACAACACCTGTTTTTATTTTTAATTGTTTAATACGCGGATCTGCCATATCAAGCGAAGCGAGATGAACTGAAAGCTACTGATATATGGTAGTAATTTCCATGAACAGAGAATTACTTCTGGACTTAATTTTTAGACAAAGGAAATTGAAAACGAAGATTAGACTGAAATATGGGAATTCAAAAGTGTCAATTTTGTGACTCATCAATGGCGCCTTGTTCAAGGATAAGGCCTTGTTGCCAACTGCTGATAATGAAAAAGGAGACTTAATGAAAACATAGATAGCTTCAGAAAATTATGCGTGCATTCAATGCATCCTTTTCTTTTTTTTTTCAAAAATGATCTCTTTAAGTCGACATTTCGACCTTCTTTCTAAATCAAGAGGTCTAACTAGAAATATTTTTTATAAATATCTATCTTTTTTTGTTTGAAATTTTGTTTTTTTAATAATATTGACGTACTTGTGAAAGAAATATGAATGATCTTGAAATAAAATTGAAACACATACATTGCAGAAAATACTTAAAATTCTCTTTGCTTTGTATGTATACAAAAAATGTCTAAAATGAAGGGTGATTAAAAGTATTTGGATTTAATTAAATCCTCGAATCTATAATTTCAGGTAGAATATTTTTTTAATAAACAGTTTGATTTTAATGAAATTTATGCATATATTGGCAAGCAATTATTTTTTCCATTTGCAGAATTATGAAAAATTTTTCAGACACAATTAGAGAAATTCTCAAAAATAAAATCTGGCAACACTGCTGGGAACATAGAGAAAGACTCTTAAGAACACGCGTTTGCAGGCACAAAACCATATATATAATACTACATATATGCACAAAACATAAGAATTGGGACGAATGTTGCCATACGTACGGTAATTCTAACGAAAGTACGATATATGGTCCAAATACCAATACCGTGCCAAAAAATACGGTAATTTACGTTTTGCTATTAGTAACAATAAGTTTGTTCAGTAATTCACCAATATTAATTTTTGCAGTTCCACAATTTCTAACCAAGTAAAAAATTTGAGCCACGCCATCTCGTGATAAATAAAAACATTGCAGTTTAATTTTGCAGATTTTTTCTTTAATTTTAATAACTAATATATATAGTTAGTGCTATGAGTTAGTGCATCATAATTAGAAAGATTCGAAAAATATTTATTTTTTGCTTTGTTTTTTATTTATGCATTTTTTTACCAGGGCGTGGAAAGTACATTAATTTATAAAAAAAAATTGGACATGTCGAGTTTAAACTGGAAATTACGAGTTTAAAATAGAAATTCTAAACATTCGACCCCAAAGTACACTTTAGTTCTTTTGGATTCAATTCAAAGTAGAGCAATTCGCCTAGTTGATGACGAGAGTTTGACCGATCCTCTCGAAACACTAAAGCACAGGCGGATGGTGCTTTCAAGGGAGATGCTCACAGGAACTAATAGGATTGAACTCCCCAAGGGCAAGAGCTTTGAGGCATACCAGACAGTCGGAGACACCAAATTCCTGTGTGGTCCAGCTTGACACAGTGAGGACTTCTGTCTACGGAGACTCTTTTTTTTCTATATAACTTCCAAGCAATGGAACTCGTTACCGAACGGAATTTTCCCCAAAAATGACAATCTATCCTTGTCTAAGGTGGTCCGTCGCCATCTATCCTTGTTTCCGCATCCTACTCGCGGTGCTTTAAAGGCATATTAGGGTTATTTTTTGCGAGTGGATTGAACATAAAAAAAATTACAAGAATAAAACCAAATTTTGAAATTGAATACAATAATAAATGAAAACTAAATTTTATGAGAAAAATGTATATATGTTTTAAAGTTAAAGGCAAAGTTGTTACTTTTTCTGACAACTGGAATTTAAAGGCGAAATCTTGAACTTCAAGGTTTGAATTTTGGGAAACGAGTAGTTCAAAATTTAAAATTATTTCAAATTTTAAATTTTTCACCTTTAAAGCTTTTTTGTCCCGTTTTTTTGATGTTGAAAACCTGACATGAGAAACTGACTATTAATAGTATAAGCTATTCAGTCAGTTCATGTATAGTTTTAAGTTTCAAAATGTATTTTATATAGGGGGTGGCAACTGAAATGTTATTAATGTAATAACATTATTATGCTATTTATAATAATCGAGGACGTTGCGACGAGGCGTTAGCAGAGTCGACTAGCCGCGTACGAGATTGTTTAAATCGCTAATAATCTTGTTGCATTCAAAGCTTTATCGTATCATTGACAACGGTGACATAAAAAAATCAATAAACTTTTAAAATGAAATTTGTATTTAGAGTATTATGATAACGTATTATGTGCTACTAAGTTATTATGAAGCTGCTAAATATAATGAGGTTAATAATTATGAATAAAGGTTTCATTTTAAGGACACTTAATTTTCAATAATATGATAAAATAATCAAAAAAATTTGTTTGACAACTTTTATTGATTTATTGTCGATAATCAACATTAGAGCACTGAAGTGTGGTGTATGATTAAGTTCAAATAAGGTTTTACTCCTTTACCACATTGCAAATTAATGAACTGCGCTCTCGTACTTATTTATTAGCTGCTGATGTGTTAAAGAGGTAAACTTCTATTTGGTTTGTAAATATTTCCAAAAATAAAATGCATTGATGCCACTAAAATATAATGAGACCAATAAATCACAGCCTTATTTCAGACACATCTAAACAAAGACAAATCTCTTCCAGATAATCAGCTTTCCTATCCAACATACTCTCATCTACTTCGTCAAAATAAATACTTATCTCATTAGAGGCATGAATGTATGAGTGCTCTATAATAGAATTGAAACTTTCCAAATAAGCAACTGGTACATATTTATTTTTCAAAATCTGAAGGGATCTAATATAGCTTTTAACGTCACCCTTTAATGGTCTCCATAAATTTACAGCAAATCTATGCAGTTTCCTCGAGCCTAAAGTTGCAAACTCCAAATACCCAAAAACTTCAACAAAGGCATTTTCGGCAGGTAGTGGCTTTCTTTGAAAGTCGACCAATATGTAAAGCTGTGGCTCAGTTTTGTAAATATTTTCTAAATAGTACAAACTTAATTTTCTCATCTTAAATAATCCAATGAGTCTCACGTAATTGTGCTTGGGCATATGATAATCAGAGTAACTCAAAATTTCTTCAAAATCATTATAAATATAGGTCTTCGGAAGCGTCTTTGGGGCAATCGTATTCTCATGTTTTAGATGTCGTAAATGGTCTGGCAAAATTGGCTTCAGTGAACACTTGTCTTTAGAGATGTGAGCACGTTTCTTTTTGACCGGTTTCTCGGGTGTTTGACTAATGATATCGCATTGGGAGAGATTTAAGTCTTCGGTATTATTTTCCTTATCATCTGCGTCTAGCATTTTCCTGTAATAAAAAAGGTAGTTTTCAAATTTCAATAACATTCAAAAACCATGTTGCATTCTAATTAACAAGTTTCTTCGAATTGGTATTGCTTATAAATCGCAAATCTAAGCCAATGAGCAGTCATATAAATTCTGGGTAGGTGTCATTGTTATGCTATTAACTTTGCTTAGACAATGTGCCGTCAAAGGTAACATATTATTTAAATAACAACCAATTCAAGTTGTACGGGATCGAAAATATCACAAAACCAAAAAGACCAAAGACTAGACCAAAGAAGAAGGCTATAAATATGGTCTTCTAGCATAAAACATTGTAATAGTGTAGATAACGTTTATAATTCAAATTTCTAACCTCAAAATAGGGATGATCGATATTCATCGATGGTGAATGAACATCGATATTTAGCAGAAAAACATCGATGTTTTAATATCGATGTTAAGTTTTCGATAATATTGACACATCGATGTTATGAGAATAAAATCGGAACATCGATAGTGTAACGCAATGTAAATAGATGGAATAGAACTTAGAATAGAATTGTAGAATTTAGTAAATAAAAAAAGTTTCTAGAAGGATCTGATAAGGGGAAAGCGGCCGCGATAACGAAACAAACGGCAAATAAACGTTCCAGAAATTTCGGCAAACGATAAGCCTTATCGGCCGAAAAGTTCTAGAAGCCGGTGTAGTTAGTGAGTTAGTAAGAAGTCAATAAGTGAGTTCATTATCCAGTTGTAGTGATCCGAGTTTAGTTTGGTAATAAAGTGGGTATTATTCGATAAGTGTAATCAATTCGAACCGATAAGCCCGTAACAATATCGATACACTCTAAGTCTAGGATAGGCCATCTAGCGCGATTAGGTGTAACAAATGTTGCTGATTTATGTTAATGTTATTAGTCTTTGACTATACATATAAATGGACGGAGCATTCAATGTGTTAGAAGAGTATTAACTTGGGCCGGTAATTGTGGAATAAGGATGAACTCTGAAAAAGAACAAGCTAGAAAGAGTACATTTTGCCATCGGGTTCGATGCAATGGTCATGTCCAGAACTAACCAATCACGTTCATAATATTAAATTTGTCGTCGTTTTTGTCGCTTAAATGTCATTTGTGTCGAATGGCGTTTGTTTACCTTTTTATGCGTTCTACTTTTAATAAGTTTCTTGTTTTGTTTAGTTACAGTTAATCAATTTAGATAAGTTATTAGGTTTAAATGATTTCGGGAAAGTGGGAAGTTTGCTAGTAATAAGTATTTCGTCCTGTTGGTGTCTTAATAATGAGGTTGATCTTACCCAGATTCCTGACTTTTAGGTTAATATGTTCCGCCGAAATTCCTTAGGGAAAAAAGGCGTTTCAACATTTCATTTATGAGAACACAAAAGGTTAGCTATTCATCTTCATAAAATAGAAAGTTATTTATGATTTTTTTTTTAGAAAAACGATTTTAATAAAGATGCAAATACAAACATAATCAGCCACATTTGTTATCGAAGGAGAGGCTCTAGGAGATAGTAAAATTATTTTCAGTATTTGGGACCTTGGGACAATGTTCAGTTTTTTAATGTCTACAACTTAATAACCAGATGTGCCTATTCTGCATTCCATTTCGAGGTTCTTTTAGGTATAACTAAAAACCCAAGAATTATTATCACCTTAAATGTACCATCTTTGCCCTCAAATGTAAGGGTGCATTTCTTGAAATTACGACATGGTAAATGTAAAATTCATTTCTAATTGTAAGTTTTTTTTAGTAATATATTATTTTTTCTATATTTCTGATTTATTTCAATTTAAAAAAAAAATTAGTTTTTATCTTTCACTATATTTGTACATCTTTAATACTTTTGTAATATTTTACAGATCAGTTTATTTAAATAGTCATAAAAATAGTTTATGCAGCGGTTAAACATTTATGTTAGATCTGAAAATAATGGATGTATAAATATTGTTCGGACAATTTTTGTAATAGATTACTTCCATTTTGTCGTTAATATGAAACATACTTTAAGAGATTTAGCGTTAGTGTCGACAATATCATACTTTCAAGCATGCGCAAATGGTCGATCCCGATGGCACGTCGATTGTCTGTCTCTATTTTCCCGGCCCTTATTTTGGACCAAATGCTCCATCCATTTATTTATATTATCTAAGTTATTAGTATTACTTCACCTTCACCCAATTTAAACTAGATGTCGCTAATCGATGTCACCAAATTAAAAATAACAAAATAAAAAAAACTGCCAATTTCAAGCCATGGTCATTTTTTTTTCTTATCTAAGAATAAAGTTGGAACGAGTTTTAGTAGAAGTTAATTTTTTTTGTAGTGAAACTTCGAAAACGAAATAACAGGTATAGTAAATTTACCCTATATTGTACTCTATGTCTGTCCAGTAAACTCAAACTTTTGCAATAATGTAACCCAACAATCTGCCATGAATTTGCTTACGTCGCTTACTATATGTATTCCTTATAATAAAATGGATTGTTTTTTTACCTAAAACCTCGATGTTTTCGGACATCGATATTTTTCTTTCGATATTCATCGTACATCGATACTTTTGAACCGATGTTAATATTGATGTCAATATCGATGTTTTTCTAAGATCGATCATCCCTACCTCAAAATAGGGATGTACACGATACATCGATGTTTTCGTTTCGATGTTCGATATCTTTGGATCGATAATTGATATTTTTTCGATGTATCGCGAAGAATATAATTTTAAGATTAGGCAGAATCGTTTGTTTTTGGGTTGTTAAAATATATGTACTTTAGGGAACCATTCCAAAATTTTAGAAAATCGCCTTGTAATGTGGTGTGATATTACTGTAGGTCGTAGGCTAAATTAGCCGCCCCACTAGTTTCATAATTTTAGGTCTTTTTTAGCAATTAAATTTTAAAAATTGCAGAAATAACTTTAATAGTTTTTTAACTTTCGACTAAAAATTGAAAATCCAAAATTTTGACTTTTTTCAAAATAGTTTTCACCTTTGAAATTTTTAGACTGAAAAATTTGAATTTTTCCTTTAATTTCGGATTTTTAAAATTTCCTATTTTTCTAGATTTTGGATTTTAATCAAAAATTTCGACTTTTTTGTCGAAACTGTGCTTGAATTTGAAATTTTAAAAAATAATCATTATTTCAAAGAATATTTTAAAGTTGAACTGTTAAGAAATAAAGCACAATTTTAAGTTTAACTTTGAAAGAGGGAAAATCAGATAGTGAAAAAAAATTAAATGTATACCAGAAATGTTAAATTAATAATTATTTCAATTTTAAAATCCAAACTTTGACTATTTTAGCTTTGCTTTTCTTTTACGTTTCGACTTTAATCCATGCGAATTCCGATTTGTTTTTCTCAAAATTTGGAATTGACACTTATTTTGTGACGATCGAGAAAAATATTCAACATATTATAATTGAACTCGAAATAGCAACAAAGAAAGTAAAATTAAAATTTGACAATCGAAAATTTGAAAATCGAATTTTGAAGAAAAATGTATAAAATATCTAATTTGTTCACAAAAATTTAAAATGGAACCAATTCTTTATAAAATAACAATGTTTAGTTTTCACTTCAAAAAAGTTAAAATTTTAAAAATAAATCTTAACTTTAAGTTCGATATTTAGCTTCTAAAGTTTTAGACTTTAGAGCGAATTTTAAATTTATAAATTAGTTTCTTGAATTTTCAAATTGTCCGTCAAAATTCTATTTATATAATTTTAAGATGAAAGTCCAAACTTTGAAATTTCAATAGTAAGCAAAAATTAATGAGTTTCAGCTAAAATATTCAGAAAAAATGTACAAAACCGCCAATTTCGTTGACATTTAAAATCTAAATCTAAATTTAATTTTTTTTTTCGCAATTTTAAGTCGAAATTGGAAGACAAAAATGTTAAAATTTCTATGTGTGGAAGCCAAGATTTGGACAAAAGAGTCAAAATTTCGGTAAAAAAAGTAAAAGTTAATGATAAGTAGAGCGCGGATTGTATGCACAGCCTTTTTAACATAATATACACATGTTATATGCAAATTTTGAACTAAATTGGTCCGAGTGTTATTCAAAGAGAACACTAAATCGACAGATGAAGTTGTCCACAGGAACGCTTGCGACTCTGGCAGCTTCTTGGTGCGGGATGACGTAAGCTGGATGTACTTGTTTCCATTGTCAGATGTTGGAAATAGTCCCGCCCAGAGACTAAGCGTTACGGTAGGCAGTGAAGCCAGTTGAAAGCCTGGCGGAAGCCTAGCTCAACCCAGCACTCTCATTATTTGACAGACCGTTGCGAACATAACATCGGGGTTTTTTTTAGCAAACGGCCTGAAAATATGGGGAAGTGTATTGTGGATCATTGTTGAAACCTCAGTGAACACATTAGTGAAGGAAAATCAAGAGTTTCATTCTTTGGGTAGGTAAAAATGAAATATATAAATATTCAATTATCGGCGTGCGCGCGCCGCCATTTCACTGCAATCATGACGTGTTTACAGCACCGGCTTAACAATATTGTACACAGGCGTCGCGTATTGAAAGAAAATTATTTTACTATTAAACCAAGATGTCTTTGAAAATAGTTCTCCTGAACTTTTACCAAAAAGCACTTGTAAAAATTATCCTATTGGTCCAAAAGCCCCTAATTCTAAAGTTTTACCTAAATCGTTAGAACCGTTACGCGGCAAGTTTCGTATTTATAAATTTAACTTAATCCGGCCATGTCCAAGAGTAGTGGGATGCAGCTTCCCACTACCCCGCATTTTAGCTTCAATTGAACGCATGAGACAGCATTGAAATGTTCAGTCTATTTAGTCTCTGGTCCCGCCACATCAATTGCAATTCTTTTAAATGGAGCTCCCACATTATACTGCTTTAGGACCCCTTTGGTTCTTGTACGAGGACCCTTGGATGCAGCGCAAGTGACACATTTTCGACACCATCGCTCGACGTCCTCCCTACAGTTAACTCAATAGAACCGTTTTTGAATCTTCTCCGGGGTCTTGTTCATCCCTAGGTGTCCACCAGAGATCCCATTGTGCACCTCCCACAAAACCTGTGGAATATTCTCCTGAGGCACCACCAACTGCAAGTTGACGCGCTTTCCATCCGCGCTTCTCCTTGCCCGTTTCAGCACCCCGTCCTCTACCTAGAGAGATTTCCATTGAGCCCATAAATTCTTAAGAGCTAGACTTCTGTCAGAAACTTCTTGCCATTCCGGTCTATCTCCAGCTTCTTTCCATTCCAATATGGGTCCGATATCAGCGTCGCTCTTCTGTAGCTCCCGAAGACCTTCAACAGTCCATCCGTTTTCTGGCTGGACATACGTGACCCTTATATCCACCATGTCTTCATGGTTCTCAACTAGTCTGCCTTATTTGGAGTCCTCACAAGGTCTTCTGAACAAAGCGTCAGCGTTGTTATGCTACCGTCCCGATCGATGATGCACCTTAAAGTGATACTGTTGGAGCCTTTCTAACAATCTAGCCGTCTGCCCCTCTGCGTTCTTCATTCGGAGTAACCAGGAAAGCGCCGAATGATCTGTCCTGATGAGGAATTCTTGCCCATACAAATGTGGAAGTGTTCCACGGCCTTCACTATCGCAAGAAGTTCCTTCGTGGTGGTGCAATAGTTCCTCTCCGGCTTCCTCAGGATCTTGCTGTAATATTCGATAACTCTTTCTTCACCGCCTTGAACTTGGGACAGTACAGCCCCAATGCCGACGTTGCTGGCGTCTGTATCTAACACTATTTTCCCATTCTGCTGCGCTATCACAATCGGAAGTCCAAACATAAGATGTTCTTCTTCCGTTAATCGGTGTAACGCCGCAGCGATGTTGGCAAAACATTTCACAAATCTTCTGTAATAGGTGTATAACCCCAGGAAACTTCTCAGTTCATGTTTATCTTTGGGTCTTGACCAGTCACGAATTGCTTTAAAATTCCGATTTTTTTTTAATGTGGCATTTTAACAAAATCTACTCCGACTATTTTAAAAAGTTCGAGCTTTTTTCAAAATTTCAACCTTTTTCTTTAAAAATTATAATTTTTTTTTTAAATTTAAATTTTTATACAGATTTCAAAATTTTTTAGTCATAATTTCTTTAAATTTTAATTTTATTTATTTTTTAAATGTATCAACATTTTAACGATTCTTTTATTTTTTAAACTTCCAAAACTTATTCCGCCTTTTTATAAAAAAAATTCGGAATTTTTTAAATTGTCGATTCTTTTTTTTTGAAAATTTTGACTATTTGCAAAATTTTAATTTAGATTTTTTCAAAATATAAATTTCTTTTAAAATTAAACTTATTTTTAAAATTTTTGGCTGGTTCTCAAAATTTGGAATTTTTTGTTTGAAAATGCTAATTTTCAGTTACATTTTTTTAATTAAACTAAAACGACTTTACAAATATTTTAGCATTTTTCAAAATTTCATTCTTTAATAAAAAAAAATAATTTTTCTTGAATATTTCTGCAACTTTTGAAATTTTCCGTTTTTTTTAAATGTAGACCTTTTCAAAATTTTGTTCTTTTTAAAATTTTGACTCTTTTTCCAAAACTTCGACCTTTTTTGAAAATATTTACTCTATTCAAAATTATAATTTTCAAATTAAATTAGTACTTCAAAAATTTCGATTTTTTTTTTTGAAAATTTAGATAACAGTTTTTCAAAATGTTGTCTTGACATAATTGCAACTCTTTGTAAAATATCGAATTTTTCAGAATTTCCACATTTTTGGAAATTTTATTGAAAATTTTTATATTTTATGAATTTCGACTATTAAAATGTTAATTCAAATTTCGTCAGTTAAAATTTCGACTTTTTCAAAAGTTTATCACTTTTGGAAAGGAAATTTTCAAAAAAATTCAAATTTTTGGAAATTTTGACATGAATTAACATTTTATTAGTCGAAATTCAAAAAGTGTAAAAATGTTGAATTATTTTGACAAAATTTTCAAAATTCGTTATTTTTTCAAAACTTTGCCTTTTTTTTGAAAATTCCGACCTTTATAGCGTTTAGTATTTTTACAAAATTTTGCCTGACATTTTTAAAAAATTTTTAAAGAATTTAATCAAAATTTAATATTTTATACAAATTTTAACATTTTTCAAAATTTAGTCGTTTTCTAAAATTTTCGAAGTTTCTCAAAATTTTAATTTTGTTTCCAAAATTTTGGCTTTTTTAAAAATTTTGACATTTTTAGAATCCTTTTATTTTTATAAATTTTAGTTTTTCCGAGATTTGAACCTTTTCTTCAAATCCGGAATTTAACTCTGAATAATTATCGAAAATTCGAGCATGTTTTATAAATATTTGAGGTTACAGTGAACATTTTTAAACTTTTGAATTTAACTTTTCTATGTTAAATTTTTTCTCCAATGTTTGGCTGTGATCTCGAAAATTTTAATCTCCAAACATAATCTTCGGTTCAAAAATGTATATTTTGAGTTTTTAGTCAAAATTTTGAGGAAAAAATAAATAAAAAAAATATCTAAATTTAAATTCAGAAAGAAAATAATTGTCGGATCATAACAAAGAATATTGAGCCTAGAAAGGCCATTAATTAAAAAAAATGTTTTAGAAACTTCGAGTTTAAAAGCAAAATTTTGAGTTTTTTCTAGAAATTTTGATTATTATCGCGAAATTGTGACTTTTTTCTCGATTACCGTAGAAACTTCCAATTTTTTCTCGAAACTTGAAAAAAAAAGTCGAATTTTCGGGTTAACCTGTACTCGAAATTTCGATATTAAAGTCGAAATTTTGACTTTCATCTCGGAATTTCTAAAAAAACTACTAAAGGCGAATTTTTGAGAAAGAAGTTGAATTTTCGAGAAAAAAGTCGAAATTTTAAGATTAAACTCGAAAGTTTAATTTTAATCTCCGAATTTTGAGAAAAACATCGAAATTTCAACGTTAAACTTTAAATTTCTAAATAAAATTCTTTTTAAATTGATTTCCTTTCTATATTTCGTAATTTTGACTTTTTAAACACGTAATTAAATATTAAAAAAACATCGCAAAAGCATCGATGCATCGTTACCAAAAACTGATGTTTGGGACATCGAGGTTTCATTAATAAAAATATCGATGTTCAAACATCGATGCTTTCTTGAACAATGTTGCATTCCTAATTGGCTGTGAAAAGTTACGCTTTTAACTTTAACGCATATTTTTTACAGTGTTGCCAGGTGAAAATAAAAAATAATTATAAAAAATTGTCCTACATTACCTCTCTTTGGTTTTCATTTGGGTGGTTTAGGAATATAACAGCATGCATTTATTATTTTAACAAACTCAGTTCTGTTCTTTTTATCAATAAATATTCGAGATTAAAGACGAAATTACGAAACTATCATGTTAAAGTTGAAAGCCAGAAATTTTAATAGAAAATTCGACACCTATTTCGACTATTTCCTGAAATTTTAAATTTTACTCGAGATTGTATCTTCTGTCGACTTTTTTGTCGAGAAAACAATTTTAAGAAAAAAAATTGAATCTGAACTTGAGAAAAAAAGTCAAAGTTTAATCTCGAAATTTGTAAAAAAATAATTTATCTTCGTTTTGGTCCCTGTATAATAAATTTTAGATTTAATCTGGAAATTGGAAAAATATATAATTGGACCTGGCTTCTAGACCTTTTAACATTTTTTTAATTTCCTCGTACAGAGAAGTTGATCCAGGTACAGAGTGTAGGTTGTTTATTTTAACAACTTATTCGAACAAAGTTAAAAAATTGAACCTGCCAAATGTCAGCGACTGTTTCAAAAGAAATTTAAATAATGATATAAACATATTATTTTTTATTTTCAGTTTTCAGCGTAAATATATGCTTTCAACAAAATTTTTAATCGCTAATTGTACCACATTCATTTTTCAATTTCTTCTACAGGTTGAACCAAATTTGATTTCCACTATAGGTATCTCGTAAACTATTAGAGATACAAGGAAGCTTAAATTGGCAAAGTAGTGCAGAATTTAATGCCTAATATTATTCCGCTGAAAAAACAATTGAATTTCAATACGTCTTGGTTTTATTTAGAAAAAACTGAAAATCGCCAGTTTTTAAAATCAGCTGCAACTTGATTATTTGAAGTTCGATTGAAAAAATTCAAAAACTGTAATTAATTGTTTTTTGAGGCCTTTTCATTGGAGTACGTTAATTTTTTCTAAATTTAACTGTTTCTGAGAGAATTGTGTCAACTTTGTTATTTCTTATGGACGCCATATTAGATTTTATCATTTGCGAATTTGGCATATTTTTTTAATTAATTTGATATATGACATGCCATACTTCAAATGTGACAAAGTGGATTAAATGAACTAATTTTTTATTTTTAAGTGCTATAACTGTTAATAATAACTAATTGCGTAACAATAATTATTAAAAAACTAAAAATATTGTAACAAACTGTACAATATTTAAACAGTTATTAGTATAATCTTAACGTGCATGCACCCCTTTAAATGGCATAACTCTATGAAAACGTGTAGATGTTTTAAAAATTTTGTCGGCAATTTTTACAAAAATTCTTTTAACATAGCATACTTATTCGTGTAACGTGAAATATCTAACAATCTAACATTAGAAATGACTCTCATTCTTATGCACATTATCCATCTTAAAATATTAAACTCCTAGAGAAGTCTAGAACGCACACTTGCATATATGAGTCATGGGAAAGTCGTCCTTAATAAAGTCTTTGGAATGTTCTGATGAGAATTACGTAATTTAAAGGGAATCGTGCACGTTACGAATATTAATAAATATTTATTTTTTAATAATAATTATTGCTTTTTTAGGAACTGTATTTTTTATTATTAAAAGTTATGGCACTTGTATCGCCTACTACATTTTTTTGTTTAAAAACCAAAAATTAGTTCATTTAACCAACTTTATCACATTTGAAGTATGATATGACATACGTCAAATTAATCAGAAAAATAGGCCAAATTCGAAAATGATAAAATCCGATATGTCGCCCACAAGAAATAACAAAGTTAACATAATTTTCTCGGAAACAATTGAATTTAGATACAATTAATGTACACCAATGAAAAGGCCTTAAAAAGCAGCTAATTAGGTTTTTTGAATTTTTTCGATCTTACTCAAAGTAAACAAGTTACAGCTGATTTTTAAAAATGGAGATTTTCAGTTTTTTCTAAATAAAATCTAGACGAATTGGAATTCAATTGTTTTCTTAGCTTCTTCCATTTGAGCTTCCTTGTATCTCTAATGGTTTACGAGATCCCTGTAGTGGAAATCAAATTTGGTTCAACCTGTATATTAAAATTAATGGTATAATGACTGAGACACCACGTATTATGAATAAAAAGATACATAAAGAGCAATATTAAAATATAATTTGAAACTAATAATAATAATAATAATATAATGTTACTATAGGCAACATACAAAGCATAAATCCTTCAATGTTTCGTTTGTGCCAGTTTGCGCTATGTATGTAGAATTCTACATTATCAGAATGAAAAGATAAAATCAGTTTTGCTGCCACCTAGGGACCATGAACTTTTTCAAACATCGATCACCGTTACTTCATTGTAGTAGCTTTTCGATTATACGCTTGGCACAACTCCACCTTTCATGTACAGATCGC
Organism: Dastarcus helophoroides; assembly: GCA_028583605.1. Classification (NCBI taxonomy): domain Eukaryota; kingdom Metazoa; phylum Arthropoda; class Insecta; order Coleoptera; family Bothrideridae; genus Dastarcus; species Dastarcus helophoroides. The sequence continues at coordinate 6,489,071 of CM053327.1, read as the reverse complement.
GCGAAATATGAAACTTGAACATACATCGGTATTTATGGCGAATTTCGCCCTCAAATTAGGAGATCTATACAATATTACAAAAACCAGTTGCACTCTAGGCAGAATACTTCAAAAACTATTTAACTATGATAAGCAATCGTCCCTAAATCGGTGTTGAAAATTCGAATAAGCCGGTGCCATTTTGTGTTTATAGAACGACGCGCCACCTACGAATATGAAGTAGTAGCAAGCTCGATAATCGTAGCGTCTGTGGAAAATTGATAGAGATGGAGCTCATATTTTCGTAGAAAAAGGTCAGTAATTTGAATTAATAGGATAATTAACAAATTTGTTAGTTTTGTTTTGTTGTGGAGCGACAAAAGGGCGAAAGAAAACATGTGAATGTGAACGATGGGCGCCGCCAGCATCCATCTCAGTAGGCGACCCGTATCACAAACGTCCTTTTCTTTCGCCGTTTGTTTTGTTAATCTTTGGAGGAACGTTTTATTGCTTTGTTTTACGTATTCGTTTTCTTGATTTTGCAGCATTGTGATACTAGTTGTTTTGTAAAATGGGCGAGAGTAAGCAAGTTAGGGTTGACAACTGGGGGATATTTTTCCTCCAGCGACTTCAAATGTTTTTTAGTAAAACGGACTACTGCGATCTGACGCTGCAATTTGAAGGAAACGTGCAGTTGAAAGTTCACCGTTTAGTTATGAACGCTTGCACCGAATATTTCGAATTGTTGGAAAATGATGCAAACAGCGTTATCGCCGAGAACGTCCTCTTGATGCCTCATAAGCTTCAAGCCGATGTTATGGTTCCAATTGTGAACTTTATGTACACGGGGATGTTGGAGTTTCATCAGAGTTTGTTCGAAAAATTGTACCAAGCCGCTGAGATGATGAAAATGACTGTTTTAACCAAACTGCTAGATGCTCAGAGGAAGAGTGCCCAAAAAAATAAGAAGGTGGCATCTGCACCGATTTGGAGGGAGCACTCTCAGCAAGTAAAGAAAGTGAGCAAGCCACCTTCTAAACCGGCTTCCCCTTATTCGGATTTACCGGCCACTTTGCCCGGGAGGAAATTGCCCGTTTGGAAACGGAAGTACGTTCCGACTTTTCCGCAATCACCTGTGCAGAAATTCAAAACAAATGATGCTTTATCGCAGAATGCTACTGCCAAGCCGACGAGATTTGAATGGCCCGAAGAGGAGCTTCCCCAGCTCGATACTATGGATTCAGGCTTTGGGGATATTTCTTTATCAAGTAAACCATTGTTGAAAGAGGAAGAAGTCAGAGCTAGTACTTCAGAGGATAAGGTTAACCATATTGAAGGAGGTAAAGTGGTTTTCAAGGAAAATCCAGAAGGTGACCAGAAGGGTAATGTGGAGAATTATGATATTAGTAATGTAGATGGGAAGAGGAAAGTAACGAGCCCAAAACCTATCATCTCGCCTAAACGAATCAAAATTACTGAGAATAATAAGGAAACTACCATTAATATTATGACCAGCGGTAAAGATTCAGAGATGGATCCAGCCAAGCTGGTGTCGGAGATAGTCAAAAAGTATCCTTATATCATCAAACATAAGAAGAACATCAAGTTGAAGATTGTGACTAAAAATAGCAAGGAGGGAAGTAAAGCTCCACCACCAGTTTCTCCAATTATGCAAAAGCCGTTGGTTGTAAAGAATGTTGAAATCCAACACCCCCAACCTTCCATGGAGGTAATCAAAAAGTCGAAAAAACCGGAAGACGGGCCGTGGGTCTGCGACAAATGTGTCACCACCAGTGGCACCAATGTTGAATTCGTCTTATATTACCTTTACCGAAAACACATGACCGATATGCATGACCAGGTGTTCGATCCTCTAGTCTGCAAATATTGCGGCCATCACTGCCAAAAGAGCACTATGTTGACATACCATCTCTACATCAAGCACGGGATGAAGCCACCATCCGAGTACGAGTTCCCCAAGTGCGACTGCTGTCCGTTCATCGCCATATCAGAGTCTGTGATGCAAAAGCACAAAAATAAGCACAGAGACGAGGAGAAGCAATGCTCGGAATGTAGCCTGGCTTTCGCTAATAATAACGCTTTGGTAGCGCACTTGCAGATAACTGGGCATTTGAGGAAGACGAAGAGGACCAGCTATGATTGCCAGTATTGCATGAAGAGAGTGCCATCTGCTTACAGCTTGATTTCGCATGTGAAATCGCAGCATCTGATGGAAGCTAAACGGGATGGTATTGCTGCTCTTGATGACATCGATGTTGAAGATGAGTTGGTTCATGAGGACAACGAAGAGTATGTTGTGCCTGAAATTTTCACTACAGAAGAACATGGAAGAGATAAGGTAATATAATTCGTCCTTCTTTAAGTTAAAATCTATCTTTGTATCCTTCTCTAAGCATAGGCAAGTTTTGCTTCAGTAAAAGACAATATTCACTTTGAAAAATTAATGACCTAAATTATATAACTTTTTTATCAAATGTTTTCTGTATTTGGATGTCAATCATGGACTAAAAAAATCAATAAAAATATTTATAAATCAAATTTACTATTATTCCAGGTGAAAATACTAAGCAATGTCAAGGTTGAGCAAGATGTGACCAAAAATCAACCTGTAACCATACATTCTTCAACCCAAGGTCAACCTCTTCAGAGTGGAATAGCCACCAGTCTCGGTCTTGTGGACATCGTTGTGCTGGACGATAACCAGCAGTACATTTTGCACAATCAGCAAACTCAAAACAATGAACATTCTGAATATATTTTGCCAGAAATCGAGAACAACACCACCGCGGTTTCTGAAGTTATTACCGACCAAGGGATAATACCGGCGGCTAATATTGGCTCTACTGACGAATTGGTTATGGTACTAACTGATCAGGATTATCAAGAGGGTCAAACGGAGATCAGCGGGGACAATTCGAATATTGTCGTTTTGTACAGCCACCCGGTCGATGGGCAGCAAGGGCAGTTTATAACGTCACAGGTAGGCCCTTTTCTAGCTTGGTAAACACTTGATTTTGAAAAGGGAAAAATTTTATTATAATATTTAACCCAAGTAGGTAAATTTTTATTTTATAAAATTTTCAAGAAAAATGTACTTCAAGGTGCAACTTAAAATGTCCATGAAGAGCACGGTAACTCATTATGTCCACCATACCAAAGGAAACATTTCTGAAATGAAAAATTGTACAAAGGATTGTTTAGATAGAAAAGCATGGTAACTGGTGAACATACTGAGATAATATTTCTCCAAGTTTTAATATTCAAAAGTTTCAAGTTAAAGTTCAAAGTTTTGGGAAAAATGACCAAATTCCAAAAAAAGGCAAAATTTTAAATTTGAACTGGAAAATTTGAGAAAAAAGAAGTTCTGATAGAAAATTCATAACTTAAATATTAAACCTTTCCCAAATGTTCGGGTTTAAACAGTTTAAATTTGAAATTTTAAGAAAAATGACAAAATTTCAATAAATCTCGGGAAAAAAGCAACAATTTCAAGTTAAGCTGGAATGTGTGAGAACAAAGTTGAAAAATTGATATACAAAACTTGTCCCACGAAACCAAGAAGGATTAATTGCTCTAACACATTTTGATAGAAAAGCTACCATTTTCAGAGAGATACTGAGTAGCTATCAAAACACGTTAGAGCAGTGTTATGTGTTTTTATCCTGAGTATCTCTCTGAAAAAAAAAAAAGAAAACTTGAGATTTAAATAAAATGCTTCTCGAATTTCCTAATTTCAAGAGTTGCAAGTTTAAACTCGAAATAATAAGGAAAATGGTTAATCTTGACTAAAAAAAACGGGTTAAATATTTATCGAATTTTCAAGTTTAAATATAGAATTTTTAAGAAAACAAAAATCCAAATTGAAACTCGGAATTTTGAGAAAAAGGGCGAAATTTCGAGAAATTTATTAAAAAAAATTAAGTTAAAACAAAAAATTTCAAGCAAAATGACTTTAAACTAGAAATATAAAAATGCTGAGGTAAAGTTGTTTCAAGGTAAATAGTTAAAATTCCATGAAAATTTAATTGTCCGCTTTACAGATTAAATTTAAAACAAAAAATGTACAAATGGCGAGTTTAAACTTGTTTGAAGAGTAAAATTTTGAAAAGGGACTCGAAATTTGCCTTAAAAAACTCAAAATTCTAACTTTACTCTCATTATTTTGAGTCTACAAAATTTAAACATTAAACTGTGTTTCACGAATTTCTTGTTTTTCTTGCTCTTGTCTTGTTCTTGCTGCAAGACCAAGACAAGAAATTTGAACAAGAACAAGACAAAACAAGTTCTTTTAGCGAGAACAAGATATCTTGTCAAAAAATTAGCAGGAAGCAAGATTTATTGCTTTTTTCAACATTTTCTTAAATTAAGCTCTAAAACACTGTTTTTCAACCTTTTTGAATAAACAATTTTTTAAATTCTGGCGCCCTTTTTAAATTAAAAATAATAAAAAAATGTTAAACTCCAGAGAACATCAAAGTTAAAAAGAAAAAGTTCACTGTTAAATTTTTTCTCAAAATGAGACTTAAAATATCCGAAATTAAAAGAAATAATTTTTTTGATTTTTTCACAGAAATTTTGAATGTTTTCTCAACTTTCTAATTTTATTCCCTAAATTTCAATTTTCATTTCGATATTTTGATCTTTTTTCTGAAAATTAGAATTTTAATTACAAAATTTTGCCTTTAAGTTTTTTTTTATTCGCAAAATTTGTCCCCATTAAACTCAGTTCAATTTCGATTTATTATTGAAATTTGGAATTTTAATCTCAAGAGTTCAAATTTGAACTTTTAATTTGGAAAATATTTGTTTAAAGAATTTCGGAAACAAAGTCGAATATTTAAATTTAAAGTCGAAAAAGTCAACTCTGAAGCATAAAGCGTAACTAAAATAGGGCAGGGTGGGGCACTTGCCCTTTCCTGACATACAACCAACCGATAATTTGTATTGAACTAAAGACAATTTTTCCAGAAATGTCCATTTTTTATTTAAAATTGGTTCGTTCCTTGAAATTTTTACATTTTCTCAGAAGTTCGTCCTTTTTCTCCAAATTAGTCTTTTTCCGACTTTCTCAAAATTTTTAATTTTTATCCCAAAATTTGTCTTTTTTCCGGTAATTTACGGTTTTTCAAAATTCGATTGACAATTTGGACTTTTATACTGACTATAAATTTCGACTTGTTTGAATTTTCGCTCAAAGTTTGGTCGATCGTTTGATAGAATATTTTGAGAAAAATATTTATGAGGAATATTAACTATTGGAAATTTTGACAACAATTTGAGAAAACTATTTTTGGAAATTTCAACTTTTTTTTAAATTTCACCTTCTGGAAATTATGACTTCTTTCTCAAAATTTAGACATTTATCTCAATATTGGACATGTTCTGACGCCACGGTGTAGGAGGGTGGAGCGCTTGTCTTCTTCTGTTCAAGCGGTCAAAAGAAAATAAGTATATTCAGGAGGGAAATTTTTACTTTTTTATTAAAATTACGACTCAAAATTCGATCTTCCTTCGAAATTTCAACAAAATTTGAGTCTGGGAATTTCCGATTTTTTTTTATTTGAAAATTTCGGTTATCTCCTTCGAAATTTCGATTTCGCTTTTTTGTTTTTGGAAATTTCGATTTTTTTCTTGGAAATTCTTTTGAAATTTCATTTTTATCTCAGTTTTTTTTTTAATCTTAATTTTCTCTCGAAATTCAGTTCATTTCTTAAAATTTTTATAAACGACGATCATTCTCAGAATTTTAATTTCTGTGCGAAATTTCAATTTTTTTGTTAGGGCACCCTTTTTCTCCAAATTAGTCATTTTTCTCGGAATTTTAACTATTTCTTTTCTAAACTCGTCTTTTTTTATTTGGACTTTATTCTTAAAATTCGACTTTTTTTCTTCAAATTTGACGTTCTTTGGAAAATTTAGGATTCTTTTCTCCTGTTTCGAAATTTTTATCGAAATTTTTTTTCTATTATGCTACAGACCAATAGGTTTGAACATTTATTAGATTCGAAGTTTGGAAACCAAATACTGGTTTCGATCTTGTTAGATCTCGTCAGTTTGGTATATCCAACTCGAATGCTAATAAATGTTCCGACAAGTAAGCATTAGCATTCGAGTTGACTGACGAGATCTAACAAGATCGAAACCGGTATTTGGTTTCCAAACTTCGAATCTAATAAATGTTCAAACCTATTGGTCTGTGCATAATAGAATCCTTGTCTTCTGGGAACTTTCCTAAAGAGCAACCGCTTCGCTAGGTGGCAGTGTTTCAACTGTTGGTAGTTCAGCTACCTATGATTCACTATATACGCCTGGAGGGCTGCATGAATTTGTAGTCTAGGTTGCATTCTACTTGCATACGAAATTTTTTTTTCCAATTTCTATCTTTCAAAATCCGATTTTATAAAAATTCTAACTGGTTTCTGATTTTTCACAAAATTTTTGTAAATTGCGTTTCAAAATTTCAGTTTTATCTAGTACTAAAACTTTATTTATTTGACCTTTGAAAATATTGTTCTTTTTTTTATTTTCGATATTTTCTGAAAGACTTGTTTTTTATTTTATCTTCAATTTTCTTAAAATTCCGACTTTCACCAAAGTGAGTTTTTGGGAATCGGTCTTTTTAGAAATAGCGACTTTATTCTCAAAATTCTATTTTTTCGTCTCAAAATTGAACTTTCTTTTAAAAATGTTGATTATTTTCCAGATATATCGATCTTTTTTTCGAAATTTCGATGATAATTTTCAAAAACCTTTTTTTTTCGAAATCCATTTTTCTAATATTCGGCTTTTTCTGATATTTCTTAAACTTCTTTCTCAAAATTCGTCTTATTCTCGAAATTTCTACTTGTATCTCAAAATTCGATGTTGTGTGTTTCTGAAAATTTTCCTTTAAAATTGAACGTTTTCTCGCACTTTCGGTTTTTCCCAAAATTTGTTTATTTTTCCAAAATTGAATCAAAATTTTAATATAGAGCCAAAACTTTTGGAAACAATATTTTTAGAAAATTTCGAAAGGATTATTTTTGGAAATTGTATTTTTTTCTCTAAATTTGACATATTTTGGAAATTGCAAGATTTTTCTCAATCTTTTGAGAAGTTTGACCTTTTAGAAATTCCGATATTCTCTAAAATGTTTTCATTTTAAATTCGATTTTCTCACTTTTTCTCAAAGTTTTGTTCTCAGTAGATATGTGAACTGTCATCAATTTTTCAAAAGGATTACTGCCCCCCTAAGTGAAATCCTGCCTACGCTTTTGCTCTAAAGTAGAAAATTAAGTAAAATATTCCTCTAATTTAAAACCAAAAATACAAAAATAAAAATATTTGAAAAAACTCGAATTTTTCTCCAGTTTCAACGTAAAATTTCTGATTTTACATTTTTCGATTTTCTTAAAGTAATTGCGAATTTTCCAGAAATGTTTATTTTTCCAGAAACCTCAAGTTTTTGTTTAAATGTTTTTATTTTAATTTTTTCTCGAAATTTCAAAATTAACATTTTTACTGCATGATATCGCCATTTTAGGAACAAAATCCAAAATTTGAGTATAACGTCGAAAAATTCGACTTTTGAAGTTAAAATTTTAGCCGAAAATTTTAAATTTAATCATCAAATTTCGATAAATGAGAAATTCCAGAAAAAATTCAAAATGTCCAAATAAAATGTTTAAGCGCTGAGTGTTTTCTCGCAATTTATAGATTTTCGGTTCTTTAGTAAAAAATCTTGAATTTTCCGTGAAAAGTCGAAAATTTTGATTGTAAAATTGAAATTTTAAGTATAAACTCCAATTTTGAAATTTGAACTTCAGATTTCGCGAATAAGATAGATATTCCAGGAAAAACAAACACAAAATTATTGCTGAACAATGTTTTTGTTTGCCAGTGTTTTCTCTAAATATCAGTTTTTTCTCTCGAAAAGTCAATGTTAAGTTTAAATTTTAAACTTAACATTGAAAAAATTCATTCTATAGTTTCATTTTTTCTCGAAATTTTGATTTTCATTTAAAAATTTGGTTTTTTTTTTTCATAAATTTTGTATGGGTTTTCGTTTTGAAATCTTACATCTCCAATTTATGAATTTTTTATCTTTACATTTTTTATACATGATGTACTACTGATCCTGTTGCAATTAAATTTGAATGCTTTGTTGATGCTTATGCACAAAATAAATAAGCCTGCAAGAACAAGAAAAAGCAAGACTCTTGCTAGCAAAACAAGAATCAAACCAGCAAGAAATTTGCAAATAAACCAACTTCTCGTCTTGCTCAGCAAGACAACACAAGAAGTTAGATAGCAAGACGACAAATCTTGCTTTATGCATCACTAGTTTTAAGAAATTTGATATTGTTTAGTCAAAAATACCACATTTAATGTAAGAATTTCCACAACAATAGTCGAATACAATTTTCTTATGTTTCAGGGCAATTTACTGGTGAATTCTCAAACAGGTATGTTGGAAATCCGAAATGGGGCCACAATAACCACCAGTTCTGCAACACAGTTGGTCATGTCGAATCCTCAGGATTCTCACATAGAAACTATAGAAATGATTCAGCGGGAAATCGACAGTCACAATCAAGGGGACATTAAAGATCAATATTACGAAGTCGAGAGGAAGCCTGACGTGCATCCGCACGAGGAGGAGCCCACCATAGAAACTCAGCAAGTTGAACATGTAATTGAAGAAACTCAAGAACATCAGAATGAATACGAGGAAACCGTCGTGGAACATGAAGACGTTAACACTACGGAAGTCTTGGAAGAACATGTGGAACATCAGGAAGTGGAAGGTGATGGATCTTTCGAAGCAGCTGAAAAAGTACGAAAGGCACTCTGCGGATGTGAGTCATGAGGAAAGCGAAGTTGATAGCGCTCTTCCTATAAATACCGTTCAAGAGGTCCAAGAGGAACCAATGGAAGTTGAATATTCTTACGAAAGAAAAGAATCCGAAACTGAAGAAGTAGCACCGAAAGTGGTTGAAAGTCAGGAAGTTCCAGTGGAGCAAGAAAAGAATGATGAAGGCGCCGATGTTCCTCCTAGTGAAGATTTAGCCTCATCGCATCAAGCAGAAGCTGCTGAAGATGCACCTAAGACTCACGATGAGGATGAGGAGAGCTTTAGCACTTTGGGTTATAGTGACAACAAGTCTTTAGATGATGTCCCCCCAGAAGATGTCTCTGCTTACACCCAACAAACAAAGGAGTATACTTCTGAAGCTATGGATGTTGATGAAGCTGATACCGCTGAGTCAAATCAACAGGATGAAATTGAAACAAACAAGGAACATGTTGAAGTAAATGGAGTTGATGGTATGTACATTTCGGGGTTATTTTATTTACCCCAACTAAACATATTTCTTTTAACGCGGGCGTGTACCACAGTGGTACACAAATTTTTGTAGAATGTTGCGATTTGTTGCGCCACTGACAATTCTGAAGTTGAAAGTTCAAAGTTTATTTAAAATATTTCTAGAATTTTCAAGTTTCAGAGGTTCCAAGTTGAATTATGAAATTTTAAAAAAAGTGGCCTTACGGAAAATTTAAAGAAATGCAAAATTTTAAGCTGGAGAAAATTTCGAGAAAAAAAATTCAAAATTATATAAAATCATTCTTCAATTTTCAAGTTCAAAAAGTTTACACTCGAAATTTTGAGAAGATGATCAAATTTCGAGAGAAAACTCTAAAAATGGAGCAAAAATTTTAAGTTTGAGTTGGAAATTTTGAGAAAAAGTTAAAATTTGGGTAAAAAATTTAAAATTGAAATAAAATGTTTCCTGAATTTTCGTGTTTAAATACTTTAAAGCCCAAATTCGATATTTTGATAAAAATGGATAAATTTAGGGAAAAATAAGAAACAAAAAAGAAAAATTTCAAATTTGAATTGGAAAGCTTGAGAAAAAAGTTAAAATTTCCAGAAAACTTTCAAGATTTAAATAAAATCGTTCTCCATTTTATGAGTTCAAAAAACTTCATCTGAACAGTTTGACAAAAAATGAAATTTTCATGAACAACTCAAAATTTAAATAAAATATTTTTCAAATTTAAAAGTTTCAAATTTTTAAAGGAAAATTACTAAATTTCAAAAACATTTGAAGAAAGGGAACATTTCAAATAGTGCTTCCCAAGTTGTCGAAATTTTATAAATAAAAAAATTAAAAGGTTCTTTAGGTTCAGTGGATCCAAGTTGATAATTTTTCTCTAAAATTTTAATTTCCAATTCAGTACTTAGATATTTCTGATTTTTTTTTTAAATTTAAGATAAAACTGGACATTTTCAAGTAAAATTCGAAAATAAAAAGTTAAGAGTTTGGAATTTAAATAGAAAATGTTTGAATAGTGAAAATTGTAGAAATATAAAAAAAATTAAAAATTGCAGGTATAAGTTCAGATTTCTGAAAAAGTGAAAATTTTGAGAAAGATCCAAAAAAAATGTTCCTAAATATAAAATATTTTATCAATTGTTAACTGAAATTACAATTTTTTGAATCATGTTTTTGTTTAGTAGCAACAGAGTCCACTCTTGAAGAAGTTGATCCTCAAAACCAGGATGACGCAAAAGCCAGTGATGAAACCCAAGCTTCCGATGAACCTAATACATCATTAGAAGAATCTGAGCGCGTTGACGAAAACGAAGAAGTATCTCAAACAAGCACAATATCTGGCCTTTTGTACAATGAAAGCGAGTCGAAGGAACAATCACATGACGAACAAAATTCGGAAAAGGACGACTTCCAAGATAGACCTAAAAGTGGACTATCAAATTGTGATGACACATCACAGGTTTCTCATGACACAGCGGAGGAAAACAGAAAAGAGCGTACTAAAATTGCCATATTGGATGATTGGGACGATACGGATTCACAACAATCTGATCCTAAAGAAAAAGCGGCCAAAGCGGAGGAAACTGTGCATAAACTAATGGACGATTGGGAAGATGAGGAAGAAGAGGTTAAAAAGGATAAAGAGACTGAATGAATTAAGGAAACAATTTAGGATGTGATACTCGCTTAGCTATAGATTTTATTGGAATTTCAGTTTGTTTCAAATTCTGACTATAACAACATTAAGAGATACTGCAAACAAATTTGATTTAATAAGCAAAATCATTTTTAATTTTTACATCATGAGTTATATATATTTTGCCAAATGTATGTATACCAAGATCCATTTGTTTGTGTATATACAATTGGAATTTTTTATGTATTGTAAATATTTTTTTCGCTGTATATAGATATATTCTTTATTAGGGTAGAATAGGAAATTAGGTTAATATTAAGCTAAATACAGTGTGCAGTTAGAAATATTTGTATTCAATTTAATTTACAATAAAATTTATAAAAGTATTACTTAGTTTAATTACATTAAAAGGTATACAGGGTGTCCTGTATCGTTATGTTCAAATTTTGGGAGCATAAACTAGACTAAAAACCCTAGAAGTTTGAGGTCGATATTCTTTTGTTCAAAAATTACGGGCCTATAAAATTATCCATGCTAAACAAAGTTAAGAGATTTTTTTTAAATTTATGTTACAAATGGTTAAAGAAAAAGAAATTAAGAGATTCAGGTAGTCACACCAGAGTGCCAACAGGATCAAATTTAATTCAAAATTTAGCAGTGACTATCTTAATATTTAGATAGAGTAAACCAGATGGCAATGGTAAATTCGTCAAATACTCATTTCAGCTATTCCCATCTGTATAATAATTTACAATTTCTTACTGATGAATTACCACCTCTTAGATGTTTCACTTTATTGAGAAGGGATATGTGGTTTTAAATGGACGGCGCACCACCACATTTTAGAATACATGTTCGAAATTTTCTTAGAAAGAATTATCCAGAATGGATTGCTTAGGGAGATCCTGTTGCATGGCCATCTAGATCCCCTGACCATAACTCTAGACTTTTATTTCTGGGGATATAGAAAAAATTTAGTTTACAGTAAAATGTCAAACAAGAAGAATTAATTGAACATATTCAGCAATCTGCTCAACAAATTCGGATAAATAGACTTCAAATAAGAAGAGTCACTTTGTCCATTGGATTACGCGCACAGGCCTGTATTCAGCAGGGAGGGTGGCATTTTGAAGACTTGATTCATTTATAATTTTTAAATGATAAAGTAAGTTATTATTTAAATATTTTTTTTACTTACTTGATTTTGATTAAATGTCATAGGCCTGTAACTTTTAAACAAAAGTAGATCGACCTACAACTTTTGTTTTTTAGTCTTAGAATTAAGTCCAGTTTATGTTCCCAAAATTTGAACATAACCATAAAGGACACCTGTATATGAGAATTTTTATAGTTTCCAAGTTGAACTTTTATTGGGTTTATGTGACTAGCTCAACCTGACAGATTTAAATCGAGAGATCAAGAAGATTCTCAAATTTTTACTATAAAGCCTCCATTCAACAACTCTTTTTTTTCTCGTCAGCTGCTTCCTCATACGATAATAAGAGTAATGATGGGCAAAACTGCTATTTACAAGTAGCAGTTACAAGTTGCTCCTGCTACAATCAAGTAACAGTTTTAAATAGCTGCTACTTTTGTCTGTTACTTATTACGAATACGTGTTAAACGACGGAATCAAATGGAGCAACGAGTAACGGACAAGGAATACCTGCTACTTTACTCTGCTACACTGCTACTGCTACTTTTGTCACTGCTATTATTGTATTGATAATAAGCGTAAGTGATCACAGGCACAGATCGCAGTTACGCTTCCGATAAAAGTATGACACACTCGAAATCGACAAGATATGGTTGGTAAACGGTCGATCAGGTATCAGGTTACGTTCGGAGATAAAAGGTACCTCAATACATACCCTGATTTCCCTATTTAAACAGTAATGCATAAGAATACCTTAAAAATGATATTGGCTATTAAAAAATCAGTTAAGTATGTTTTTAACCCGGCAGTTTAGATAAATTAGGATACAATTTATGTCATGCTGTTTGTCGGGGCTTTCTAGTTCTCAGGCGATTCCCATAATCCTAAAATAACATCATATGATGTTAATGCTATCTATAGACTTGATTTTTAAACCGGGGTACCCACTTAATTTCGTAAACAATCCCAATACTCTTCCAAGAAGTAATAAATAAATCAGTTTATGTTCAACACATAAAAGAATTTAATTTTCTACTTACATGTAATACGTAATTGGTAGATCATTTGCATATTATTTTCGATTCGGCAAAATTTTTAATAACTTATTTCTTCTTCTATTTAAGTTTGGAAAAAGTGCATGTTATTTAAAAGCATCCCAAAGTCCTGCACACATTAATGACAGAATAGGGTGAAAAGATGCACTTGATACAAATATTTTAAGTGGTGATAAAGCGATGCTGTTTTAATGATGGGAAGTAGTAGGAAAAATATTTGTTTTTAATTGTAATATAGATATCATCCACCACACTTATGGGAAAAAATTAAGTGGTTTATTTTTAAGATTTTAATAAAGTTCATTCTTTTAAATAAATCTAGTTTACTTCTTCAGCTTTTTAAGTTCGGTTCGTTTTCGTGATCAGTGTGTTTACCTAAAATTCACACATTTGGTTTTAGTTCGCGTCACGGACATTTTTCTTCGTATTTTATAAACAGTGCTGGATTCGGATTCGTTGTGGGTTGCCTAAAGTTTAGACCAGCACTTAGGCCACCCTTTCCGACCCATTGTGCTATCCCCGTGATTGAGGTGTCCTTGGTCATTCATTCAGCCACCCAAACTTGTTGAGAAACTGAAGAACGTCCCTTGGATGCGCCTCTCTCAAACTGGCCACACTATGCCAGAAGTCCCCCAGCGTGGATCCTCTGATTGATGCTAGTACCGGGCAGTGACACATCACGTGCTCGAGACTCTCATCTTCTTCTAAACACCCTCTGCAGCTCGGGTCGTTTATAATTCCCATTCTGTGGAGGTGTTTGTGTAATCGACAGTGACCTGTCCATATCCCTACAAGTTTCCTGAAATTATTCCTTGAGAGTTGTAGGCATAGTTTTGTCCTTTCCCTGCACGGCATTCTAATGAATGCGTGAGTTTGTCGGCATATTGTTATTGATGTTCATATGGCTTTGTGTTTACGATAAATTTTATCGTTAAGTAGGGATCTTACGGTTGATCTCGCCAGGGGAAGGGTCGGTTCTGGTCCAACGAATTGTCCCTCCGAACCCTTCCTCGCCAGTTTGTCAGCGCGTTCGTTTCCCGCTTTTCCAGAATGTCCTTTGATCCATATTAGATCAATTGCATTCTCTTGTGATAGACGTTCTAAAGCTAGAAACATAAACAGTGCTTGTCAGACAATTCATATATCTCAAACTAAAATGAGTAACAAAAGAAAGAAGTCTGAAATTTGGAATTTCTTTAAAGACAGTGCGGGCAAAGCCAAGTGCAATATGTGTAATTATGTCTTTTCCTGCAAATCTACCACTACAAATCTAATAAAACACATAGAAAGAAGGCATCCCACAGTTCAGTTTGAAAAAATTATGAGACTCCAGTCAACACCTACTTCTTCGCAGACTTCAGATGAAAGGTTAACAGGTTTCAAGGATCCGCAACCTTCGACTTCAAAGTCAACTGAGGATGAGGAAATAGGCGTAGAATCACTAGTAAAAAAATCAACGCAATCATCTTTTTAACCTTCGTGTCTCGCAAAATTTGTGTTTCTACCCAAAAAAGACTTGATAAACTTTTAATTCAATTGATTGTAAAAGATTTTCAACCACTGTCAATTACAAAGGATAAAGGATTTCGGGCGTTTTTGCAAGGACTAAATCCTTCCTACAACATGCCAAGTCGAAAAACACTTTCAAATGTGCTACTTCCAGCTGTTCATGAAGAAGTGTACACAAAAACAAAATCGTTAATTCAGCAGTCAAAATCATTTACATTAACTAGAGACTGTTGGACCTTCAGAAATACCGAAAGTGTAATTGCGGTAACAGCACACTTCATCATGATTTTGAGCCCACATCGGTAATGTTAGAATGTAGATGGTTCGAAGATTCTCATACCAGTGAAAATTTGGCAAGAGAAATAAAAAAAATATTGGTAGAAACGAAAATTGAAAAAAATAATACATTTTTATTCATTTCGGATAATGCTGCAAACGTTGTTAAAGCAATAAAAGGTGTTTTAAAAATAAATCATTTTGGTTGTTAAGCTCACACAATCAATTAAATAGTGCGCGAAGTTCAAAGGCAAACTTAAAATTAAAAGAAACCCTTAGGCAACAATATAAAGAGAAAAAACTTATTTTGGATGTAGCTACAAAATGGAACTCAACATACTACATGCTACAAAGATCTGTGGAATTAGAAGAGGCCATCCGAAGCAGCCTAGCATTATTAAATGTAAGTTTTCCAGGAATTAGCGAAGACGAGTGGAGCTTCATTTCCGAATTAATTAAAATTTTGAAACCGTTGGAATACGTTACTAAAATGATGTCAGGGGAAAAATACATAACACTTTCTTTGATTATTAGTTTAACAAAAGGTTTGAGGGAAGTCTACGAAAAAATGTCAGTCAGTAACAATTTCAGTAATATGTACATCAAAGCAAGCTATCGTCAGTCTTCAAACTTCCTTAAATAAAAGATTCCCTGATTTAGAGCAAAATAGCGCATTAATCGTTGCTACAGTTTTGGACCCAAGATTTAAAGATATTGGCTTTCAGTCAGAAAATACTGCTCAAAGGGCAAAAGAACTAGTTCTTGATTATCTACTTGAAATTTCACAAGAAACAGATGAGACAATTGATCCAGAAACAATTGTCGAGTCATCTACCTCTCAAGAATCTCAAGATGAATTTTTCATCTGAAATGTTTTCGATAAATGAATTTGTAGTAAAACAGCCTCTTCTATCAATAAAAAGTCACGAGCCGTAGTAGAGATTCAAAGATATTTAGAAGAACCATTGTTGCACCGAGAAGATGATCCATCAAAATGGTGGAAAAATAATTCCTTCAATTTTCCAAACTTAGCAAAAGTAGTAAAAGTAAAATTTGGAACTGTTGCTACTTTGGTGCCTTGTGAACGTGTGTTTTCTAAGACAGGACAATTGTCAATTGAAACTAGGTTAAGTTTAGAGAAAGTAAGAAAAATTATGTAAATGATAGTGTGGTGCATAATAGGAAATAGACAAATATTTTTATTCATTTTATATTATTTTATATTTGCAGATCCCCCTTTTTAAGTTAGGTTAGTTATAATATATTAATTTGTCATAATAAAGGAATAGAAGTGCATGATTTGAGTTATGGTTTAATTTATATATGTATTATGTACTTTTATTTTCTTGGCATTTTTTTTAATACAACTAATCTTAACATAAAATGTAAAATACAATTGAGCTGTTTTATTTTGACATAATCTTCTAATAGTAACTAATTAAAGACAAAGAAGGATAAAAATATAAAAATAAGCTTCATGATTATCAATACCACTTATTATTTTTTACAAGAAATACGCTGAATATGAACAAAATGTTCATATTGAAATATCACTAGAATTCTAAGATGCTTCAGACTATAGGAAAGAAACAATAAAAAAAGCCTACAAGTCCCTTAGCAAACAGATCGAAAGTACACGGAATTAATCGAGTCAAGTAAGTAAAGTAGCAGGTAGCTTGGGTAACGTAAAGTGTAACAACTGCGACTGAAAGATCTATATGTTCCAAAAGTAGCAGTTACTTTTAGGAACTGATAACTGTTCCAACTGCTACTCAATAAGTAGCAGTGTCAAAGTAGCAGATTGCTACATAGCAACCCAACACTAAATAAGAGTGAGATTTGACAATATTGACTCATTAAAGCAAGTTCTATCCATACATAATACTTTTTACTTGGACCAATAATTTCAAAATTTATGGATAACACATAATTGAAACAATACCAATTGCTCAAAAATAATAAAAAAGTATACAATATCCGCTGTTTATTATTGGCAGACCTTTGAAACATTAGAGTATCCTGCTGGAAATATTCCTTTTGTAGCACTCTAAACTGCAAAGTGGAACCCCTGTTTGCGAACACGCGTATCTTTTTAAATTTCCGCATTCCATTGCGCAGTATTTTGGTTGTGGCCTTTCACCCACTACCTTATTAACTATAGGAAACTCGAAGCCTTCAGGAAACAACAAAGTGGTAGACTCGACATTCTGCTTGTAAATAATTGAAGGAGCTGAACTCCTCGTTACCCTTTTTGCGGATTTCACGATTTTTGATTCTTGCTTCTTTAATAGACGTTCCATTGTTTTTTTCTTATCTTTTTCCCGCTTCTCATCAGCCAGCTGTTTCCTCTTCTGCGATTTAATAGCCGCTTTTTGTATTGCTTCAGCGGTCATCACTTTTTCCTAAAAAAAATCACCATTTGATCTTGTGAAAAGAACTTTGAGTGCAATTTGTTAGATTGACAAGAAGTTTTGATAAAAAGGCAGAAATTTCGAGAAAATATTGCAATTTTAGATAAAAAGTAAAAAATTTCAAGTTCAGACTTGTCACAAAAAAGTCCAATTTATAAGAACAATTCTAAATTGAAATTTGGAAGAAAGCAAGCAGAACTTTTGAAACTAAAATTTCGATAAAGCAGCCGGCTTTTCAAGAAAACATCAAAATTTTAGCAGACAAAAAAAAACAAACTTTTCAAAAAAAAAATCAAAATTGTAAGATAAATCTCAAGATTTATAAAATAAAAACTTCTTGAAATTTCAGACAAAAATTTTAATGAGAATTAAACATTTTAAATTGAAAACAGCAAAAATTTTGTGAAAATATTGTAATTTTAGAAAATTCAATCTTTTTTACTTATTTTAAAAAGCCAAGTACAATTTCATTAACAAACATCTTCACTGATACTAAAAACCAGTAAACAAGGATCTCTACCTTGTATCCTGTTGGTAAAGACATTAGCGTTGGAGCTCCTTGGGGGCTACCATCGACCCCTCTATCGTACATAGCTCTTTGTCTGGCGGTCATAAGAGCTGGGTCTTTTGGTTTAATTTTCTTCAATTCCTCATCTACATCCTCTAATTTACCGGACTCGATGGCTGTTAACCATCTTTCTTCATCACTAGACCCACTATCTCGTTTTTTTCGCTTTTTGGTAGCGGAAGACAAAGCATTTGGTGTCATTTTAGTAACGGTTTGCAGTTTTGGTTTAAGAGCTGGCATTGGTTCGTCGACAATTACCAATTCGTTGGAAATATCTTCTTCAGAAGATACTACAGATTTAGGTCTTTTAACCTTCATCTTGCCTGTTTTTGATTTCTTTCCCTCTTGATTCTCTAAAAAAAGAATTGACTTCCAATTTAATGGTTTTAATGGTCGCTTAAATACTGATATTATAATGATTATTGTTATTATTAATATTTAAATTAAATGGAAAAAATGAACTATACCCATTTAATTCGGGATTTTAAAACTAAAGTAGCTCAATCTTTGAGTCCATAAGGAGTATTGTACAATGTTGTGCTAAAACCATCAAATAATAACATATATTTAATTAATAGGATTCAAAATATGAATCAAAACCATAAACATTGAGAATAGAGGTTAAGTGTTTATTTTAATTTTTGACAGAATGACAGATTGTGTTGACCTAGTAGTTTAGAACTAATAAGCAAAAAATCTATTCATTTAGTCACAGAATTAAATGAACAGCTAAAATTAGGACGTCGTACAGTCGTACCATTGGAGGGGCAGTTCTTTAAATGACGGATACGTAGAAAAGGGTGACATACACGGATGCTAGAAAGAAGATAATGGACTTTCGTAAAAAACGATATCCAAAAAGCGTCTAGAGAATAGACAGAACCGTTGATTGATTGATTTTATTCAATCAACGACAGAGCTGTTCCGTAATATGAGTCGTAATGGAATTCTACAATGAGCAACGATGTCAATCGTTGTTATGTTATGTTTTGTGATGTAAATAAATATGGCTACCGATTTTGCCGATTTGCAAAGATAATGTACGAGAAATGTAAAAATGTTTTAGGTGCTTGAATAAAATATTGCAGTTTAAAATTGAAATTTAGAAAAAAACTAGTGGTATTTTATAAAAAACTAAAATTTTTATTTTTTTCCATATCTAATTTTTGGTCTCCTATTTTTCATTATTCCTATTCTATGTAAAATAAACTAACCTCTTAATTTGTGAACTGTCATGAAGTGACGTTTTCAATAAATTTAAATATCACGTAGTCGCATTTTAAAAACTGTTTAGAAAATTGTCAACAAACCATAAAAATTTAAATATTTCCAAACTGAGCCGAAGAAATGTTAAATAAATTGAAAAAAACATAATCTGAAGGTATAAATTTGAAGAAAATATACAAAATTTTAAAGCAGATCAAACAATTTTGATTTACAACTTAAAATTGTCTTAAAAATATTGAAATTTAAGTTGAAATCTCGAAAATAAAATAATTGTATTTAGAAAATGTTCAAGTTGTAAGTTTCTAATCCAACGTTTAGCAAAATATTAGACTGAAAGCGTAAATATGTAATTTTGAGAGAAAAGTTGGATTCATTTATGTAAAATTTTGGAAACAATATCAAAATCTTTAAAAAACTACAAATTTAAAGTCAAAGTAAAGAATACGCTCCGAATTTTCAAAAAAAGTAGAGTTTAAAATTCGAAAAATTCTTTACTATGGTTGAAATCTCAAAAAGTTAAAATTGCTACAAACATCGAAAATTCGAATTTAAAATTAAAATTTTAGAAAAACAAGGAAGAACGGGCACTAAAAACATAAGATTAGAAAAAGTCTTGTAGTTGAAAAATAAAATGATTTATTTAAATTTTGAGAAGAAAATCGGCTTTTCAAAATTTAAATTTTGAAAAATAAATTCGTATTGATAGAAAAAATTAAAATTTTGAGTCTAAAGACGAAATTTTTAAAAAACAGTTTTAAATTTTTTCATTAAAATTTATTTATTTTTTCGATAATTTTTCTTAAATTGTAGTAAAGCAGTTTTTTATTGTAGATAAATACGTATTTACGCCTGTGTAAGACGTTTTGAGTCTTTGCAACCTTGTACCGAGTCTTCATTAATATTCGAGTTCCACGTGACCGTCTCTCTTCTAAATGATTTTAGTTTCTATAGGTTTGGTGAAGCAAAATGACAGGACAATTTAGGGAATAAAAATTCTGACAGTTCATGAGCGTTTCATACAGAAAATGTATACCAAATTTTGCATATTTTTCGTGCAGATGCATTCAACCTAAAAAGGTCACGCTAGGTCTATCAGACACAATATTATTTTAGTAAAGTGAATATTGTATGTGTATTCTTAATCCTGAAGCCCATTACAAGCATGCGCCTCTCTGCACTGTCAAAACATCGTTTTATTTCCATGCACTAACTATTCTTTATTTATGTTCTGTGACAACTTGTCTATGTCAGTCTATGTTTTAACGACCTTGATGTATACTTCTATGATAATAACCTTAAAAAGTGCGCATAAATATTGTAACTGCAGATGTTTGAGTTTTTTTGATTTTTTTTAACAAATGTGTAACTTTACGTTTCTTCGTTGAAATGGAGCATGATAATTCAATGTCTGAAAGAATTTTGCGTTCGCTGGAAAATATAGTCATCAATGACACTGAATTGTACGCAAATATTCGCCCGTAAATCATATCTAAAATTTTTAATTCCAGGAGGGAGTTCTGTTTGATTCCTGCCGAACTAAACCACCGAAATGTGAACCCAGTAGTCTATGAGGATCATTATGTCGGCTTGGAATCGTGGTGTAAGAAATACGTTTTGCAGTACTGCTGCAGCGAGCTGTTTAATTCACGAATACCTCTGAGAAAGGGAAAATTGTCCATTACGAAGATGGACAACCTAAATTATCTACTTATTGGTGCGCTACTGCTGAAACCACAAGATCCGACTTTCTGGAATATGAAGAGGGAATTGATTAAATGTGATATTTTGTCGATAGAGAGGGAATTCGTATTTTGCAAATTGGTGCTAACGTACAGTAGTAAATGTAGTGAGGTCTTTTCGTATCGGCGGTGGCTTATTGAACGGTTAATGAACAAAACAAATTTCCAGTCTCCCATAGATTTATTACAGCAGGAGCTATTAATTAGTGAAATGACTGTATCAAAAGCTGAAAACAATTACCATGCTTGGAATTATAGAATTTGGTGCCTTGAGAACTTGGGTAAAAAGTGTCCAGAGTATAGTGGATTAATTTTCAAAGAGTTGGATTTTTCGCAGCGGTGGATTTCTATGCACATTTCTGAACATGCCGGATACCATTATAGGAAATATTTGATTCAAATGTTGTATGAAAGTAGGTTTATATTTCCTTTAAATCAGTTTTATTATGACAAAGCGATTGAAATTTTACAAATAAATGTTGAAGGAGATGTACACCAACTTTTGATCTTTTTATTGGGAAATCAACCAATAAAAGATTCATTTCTTGAAGATTCCATTAAATATATTAATTTATTGTCAGTATTAATTTATGAACTGTTTTATAAAGTAGAAGATTTAAATAGTTTTTACCCTGGTCATGAGTCTTTGTGGAGTTATAGAAAATTTCTTGTTTATTATTTGTTAAAAATTTGTTATCAGTATCACAGTTTAGATTTTAAGGGCAACATAAGAGTATCGAGTGATAAATCAAAAAGCTTAGATGTTAATATAGCTGACCAGGATTTAGTTAATTTAAATGCATGTTGTGAAAGTGGAGAAAAACTACCAAAGATTTTTAAATCGCAGCCAAATAAAGTAGAGTCTTCTTATATTTACAAATTGTTAGTCAAACGTGAAGAGCAATTTATAAGGCAGAATTCTAATTCAGAATATTATTTTGTTAAAAGATACGAAAACTGGTCAAATTTCATACTCTGCCACAAAGAGGATATTTGAAAATGTGATAAAGATTTATAAAAATTGTGTTAACTTTTTTTTATGAAAATTAAAATAATTGTGTTTAATATTATATTAATTGTAAGCAATAAATGTACTTCTTTTTTTTTACGTTGTTTTAATATTTATTTACATTTAGGTAGAGCAATTTTTTTTCAAATTTGAAAGTTTTGACGTTTTCGTCCAATTAAAATGCTCAAAGTCGGGCGCTTAATTTCAGAATTGGTGCCTCTGCAAAAAAAAAATAGTACAAAGCGGCAAAACGCTATGAACATTTCTCATCCTTGCATATTTTAAATGTATAGTCAATTTCAGATAAGTGTGCATCAAAATGGGTAGTGAATTTTTTAATTTTGCAGTAGCAAAAACTAGAACTATTTAGACATAGCAGCGCTCTGCCATTTTATATTGGTTTTCTATGTTCTTAAAATCCTAACGTAAATATCATGAATTATTTTAATTTGTTATCGGCTGTTTTAAGTGATTCTTTTATATTATATTTTATGTCAATTTGTGCTGAAAATTATTACATGCTTAATAACGGTAGTAAAATAATATGGAAAACATTTACTCCGATTCTTTGTGTCAAACAACCTTGAAATATAGGCAACACATTATAGTATATTGTGCAACTAGTGCGATAAGTTGTCGATTGCCTACGAGAGCGAAGTTTAGCGCACGAGCGAAGCGAGTGCGCTCATTCGCTCCAGTGGGCAATCGACAACATCGCACGAGTTGCAGATACTATTTTTTATTACGAATGCGACAAAAACTAAAGACTCAAAAATTTTAAAAAAATTAAATTTCATTTATTTTAAACGATGAATACATTATAAATTAACTGAACTAATTATTATTTATTTAAATAAATTGTACAGTTGGTACAATTTGAAAATGTTATATTAATATTTCTCGTCAATTTGCGTGCGCCAAGGAAAATTTGTGTGAGACAAGGAAATTCTGCATGCGCCAAGTTTACTTGTCGCACTTAAATGGAGTGTGATTTACTCAAAACTCATGTTGAAACTTTAAAAAGGGCAAATAGCGACTAATCACCCGTAACAACGGGCGCAAAGACATTACTTATCCCGCATGAGTAATAAAAATCAAAATATTTACGCGCGAAGCCAGCTTTAGCTCTAGTGATTTTTGTAGTAACTTATCTATAGGTTAATTTTATACTTCACGGCCAACTCTTAAGACCACGTGACACGATACTAAATTAAAAAAAAAATTATATGTAAATTTGTTGTAAAAAAAACCTGCAAAATATTTGTGGAAAGTTTATGTTTCTATTATTTCATGCATTAGATGGTGCTGAATTTTACAAAGAAATTGACTAATGCATAGGCGCACTATTCGTTTTAGGGTAATTCTCTGTCCTTATTCCTTGGATTGGCATCTTAATCTAAAATATCTCTTTTGTCGGAAAGGAACGTTTTGGTACATTATGATACTTTTCTGCGCACATTTATAAGCAGATTTGCACGAATGAACATGTTCTAAATAATTTACACGTAAATTTTCATGTAAATTGTTGTGCTTTATACGTTGCTAAATTTTTGTGAAAATAAATTTAAACATTGACATGGAAATTTTATACAAAATTTGGCATCGTGTCATATCGCCTTTATGCAATTTATCTGAGGTGGACTATATTTTGTTTACTTTACAGAAAGCGTTGATTACCGCACAAAAGTACCTTTATTGTGACATATAATCTACTAGTAGATATAAACGAGTTAACAATTGTATTATGTGCTCATAACCTCTGCATTATATCTTAAAATATGTCAACTATTTTCAAAAAGTATGAATACCTTTTTAAAGGTAGACTTTTTAAACGTGGCTTCCCACTTTTCGTACTCTTAGTAGGTGGTTCTTTTGGTTTAAGGGAGTTCACCAGACTTAGGTATGTTGGAAGTAGCCGGTTACGAATTGACTAGCTTTTTTATCCTAGGTACGACTATTCGAGGGTGTCTTCGGTAAATCCAAAAGAATGCGAAAAGTACGGTATTCAGATGAAGAAACCCGGAGAGGTGACATTGGAAGGTGAATACGAAAAACTTAAAAATATGGATATAGACAACTGGGAGCAAGTCAGAGGCCCTCGGCCATGGGAAGAGGAGACTATAATTCAAAACAAAAACAGAACCAAATAAAATCACTGTGATACTGTAGGAGTCGACAGATAAAATAATCTGAACTGATTTTTTCTTTTGATGTATTGTAAATAGTTAATAAATATTCTGTAGATGTATAATTAAAAGGATTGTACAGTACATGAGTTATTTTGGTAGTTAAAAAGGATTTGCAGTTTAAAGCATCATTGTGACATACTTGCGTTTAGATAGTTTGTTTTGGTCAAAAGTTCCCAGGTTCGTTTATGGATGTGGATCTCTTAGAAGAAGAGAATTATAGTGAGTACAAAAAGTATTGAGCTACAGGAATGGACCTATTTTTTCCCTGTTCTATTTTTGAAAAATATTTAAATACACTTGCGTGCACAGAAATTTGTCCACTGTCTATTTCTGAATTTAACCATATTTTTTTAGAAACCATCCACCAGATCAATAAATAGTTATTTGTTATACAAGACAGTAAAATTATTTTTTATCGACGAGTGAAAATGTTTAATTAATGAGCGACGAAGGAGCGAATTAATTAAATTTCACGAGTCGATAATGAAATTTTACCGTCGTGTGTAACATTGTATTTTTTTTTTATTGCGAAGGTTAAAGAAAAATCGAGAGAAAAACTCAATAATTTTGCAGACAGAAATAAGAAAAGCAGTCAAAAATTAAATCGCAGTTGGTTCGTTTGGTATGTTGCTATAGTTATACCAAATAAATAATTGTTTCACATCAATTTTTCAATTTTGATCCGTATCAATCTCAAGATCTCAAGAATGTGTGAAAACGAGGTAGAGCAGGAAAACATTCCGGTATGTGTGAAGAAAGAAGCGTTAGAGGCAGTAGCTAAATTATTGCCTCAAAAATCGCGATTAATATATGAAAAAGAGTACACATGCTTTCAAAGGTGGAAAATGGCAAAGAAGATTAATAGTTTAAGTGAAACGGTATTTCTGGCATATTTTTCTGAAAAAGCAAAGAAGGTGAAGCCATCAACATTGTGGTCTTATTATTCGATGCTGAAGTCTACAATTTTGGTCAACGAAAATTGTGACATTTCAAAGTAAGTAACGTCAAATTTAGTGTATAATTTTTTTGTTAATACGAATTATTGTTTACAGATACAGTAAACTAATTGCATTATTGAAGAAACTATGTGATGGTTATAAACCTAAGAAATCGAACATTTTTGAACCTGATGATATCATTCGATTTATAAAAGAAGCTCCCGATGATGATTATTTGTTTATGAAGGTTGTGGCGGTAATGGGTTTATATGGGGCATGCCGGTCCGATAAATTGTATAAATTAGAGATGTCTAATATTGATGATAGAACATCAGTAATGATCGTTCAACTGATTGATACTAAAAGCAAAAAAGATCGGTCTTTTTGTACAACTGACCAGGAAGTGATTGTTTTGGACATCATAAGAAAATATATCGGCTTACGTCCTAAACACGTTCCTCATAATAAGTTTTTTATTAACTATAGACAAAAAAAGTGTACTATCCAGCCTGTAGGCATAAACACTTTATATAAAGTGCCAAGAAAAATTGCCGATTTCCTAAATTTACCGGATTCAGAAAAATACAATGATCATTGTTTTAGACGATCTGCAGCCACAATGATGGCAAACTCAGGGGCTGACATGGTGACAATAAAGCGCGCAGCGGGATGGAAGTCATCATCAGTAGCTGAAACTTATATAGAAAATTCAGTACGAAGTAAAATTGAAGTTTCAAAGAAGGTACTAGTTGGGTCAACGAGTGGGATCGTTAGTAATACTATATCTTCTGTATGCCCGTCTGTTCACCATTCTGAACACCGTTCTGTTCCGGACATCCATGTTTCGGGAAATGTGAATGGTACGATCCAAGTTATTATCAATGAAAGCACTAAAGATAATTAAGTTGTATCTAATAATTATTATTTCAAATAAAAATAGATACCTACTTAATTAAAGTATTTTATCTATCCTTGCTGTTAAAGTTCCATTTTATCTACCCTTACGGTTAAAATGGTACTTTAATCTGGTGTTTTGAGTTGAATAAAGTATACTTTAACCTTCGCAATAAAAAAAAAAATATACGTTGTTTGACAGACAATTTAATATGCTTTAATATGAGTTTAAATTTATAGTGCTTATTGTTTATACATCAGTAAATATAGTGTGTCCCACCGGGAATCGCCGCGATTGATATCTGGTAAAGTACTCTTCTAAAAAGTTTGAAAATTTAGCAAGTCAACAAGGCCAACCTAACTAAAATATTCACAAAGTTATAGTACTTTCAATTATAATGGAAGTTGACACCATCTTCTTTATTTTAAATGAGACACCCTATATATCTTTGCATTTTTTTATTTTACTTGATATTTTAAGGCACTTTGTATAAGAAATCTTAAAATTTATAATTTTTGAGATAATTGGATTTCTATAAGAAATTTGACAGATGCAAGGTCCCACGGAATTCTTTGTGTCTTTTTTCAAAAACCAGATATTAATTTCATACTGGTACATGTGTAGAACACATATGAAACTATCTTGCACAACTTTCATAAATTCAAAAATTTTATACCGAGTGTTGAATTCACGACTGTACATTTTGATAAATTTAAACAACCCTAACTTTGTTATCTTAAATGAAACGTCCGATATTTTTTGATTTATCTTGTGTAGATTTAAATTTTTTGGCTGATATAGGCATTGTGGGGGTTGCTGTTACAACTTTTAGAAATAATTGCCATTTTAACTTTTATTTTTGTATTTCATAGTTATTGAATTCTTATTAAGTAGCAGATCATTTACATAATGAGTAGGAACAAAAATAAAATGTACTTATAAAAAATTGCTATCGATAATTTCGAATTAAAAAAAAATAAAACTTCGAAAAATAGTCAAATATTTGAACAACCCTTTAAATAGTTTGATATTTGTCTGAGGAAAAGACACATGAATATGTCCTAAGTAAACGTAAAATTAAAAAAAATTAGAGTCGCTATTTCGAAAAAATATCTAACCGAAAATCCGAAAAATTAAAAAAAAATTCAAAAAATGTCAAAATTTAGAAAGAGGTTTTTGATAAAATTGAATATTATATTTGAAAATAATACCAATTTTTCAACAAATTTCAAATTTATAAAAAAATCGAAGTTTTAGGGTTACAATTTTCGATAAAAGTTAACATTTTGAAAAAAAATGAGAAGTTTGGAAACAGCCTAAATTTTTAAATAAAAGTTAATTCTTAAAAAGTCAAAAAAGCCTAATAACTTACAGTATGTCAATACTTGTTAACCTCCATATTTGTTCATTTGGTAGCAGTGCCATATTTTAGCTTTTAGTTGCAGATGATGCAGAAGGGAAAGTGGTTGAAATAAAATAAAGGTTTACAAATATAAAAAATTCATTTATTAAACAATCCAAAATTAGAATACTCGTAACACATTTTTTATTATTTTTACAAATACAAAACCTATTCAAAAATAAAATCATTTAAAACTTTGTTTTCAGTGACTAGATTATTATAATGAAATGGAAACAATTCTATTATCACACTAAACAAGTCTTCTTGTCCATTAATCTTTATTACAAAATCGTGGGGTAGCTTTTCAAAAATAAAGGACTTATCATACCTAAACACATCCTTTGACATATCAAATTTTGGCAAAAAAATATCGAGTTTTTCAAATGACGTAGTTTCAAGTCCATCATCTTCACAGCCAGTAAAAAGTGTATACCAAGTATTTTCGCACAAAACGGACAACCATTGCGGATTTCCCACTGGGCGAAAATTATACATTAAGGCAACT
Organism: Dastarcus helophoroides; assembly: GCA_028583605.1. Lineage (NCBI taxonomy): Eukaryota > Metazoa > Arthropoda > Insecta > Coleoptera > Bothrideridae > Dastarcus > Dastarcus helophoroides. Next base: position 6,461,239 of record CM053327.1, on the reverse strand, counting down.
AAATCATTCTGCTGCATTTCCAATTTTATCAAACAATTATCACCTTAAAGAAATCGAGGATATAAAATACTTTGCAACGAAAGACTTCTGCATCCAGACCTTTCAAGAGCGGACCATTCTTGTAGGAACTCATTGAAAAAGTTCGAAATAAGAGAGGCGAAATATAATGATTTGGGTCCTCAATGTCCTTTCTTTCCCACTCTCCATTTTCCAGAAAAAAATAGCCGCATTGTTCGTACGAGTACAGCAAGAAAAGTTGATTGTTGAATTCGCAACATTTAATTTGCCCTGCAGGACACGGCAGCGTAATCGGTGTACTCCATGTGTCTAAAATTTTGACATTCGTCAACTTTTTCTAATACATGTAGTTTATAAACAGTGTTGGGCGTAATCCCTAATATTCTCAATCGATTTACAAAATCAGACTAAAATTTTAGTGATTATTTTAGTTATAATTGAATTAATCATGATTGAAAAAGTTAGTATTAGTTATTATTGAAAATGAATCCATCGTTAATTAATAGTTAAAAGATTGATTGAAATTTTGACTAAATGTTCGTATCATCAAGCTTACATTAGGCGTTGATTTATTCAATCAAAATTATACAATTATATTAAACCTACAAAAAAGGTTACTTAGCCAAGTTCTGGGTCAGTTTTATAAAAACTGTTAAACCCATTTTTTTCAAGATTTTGACTTTGACGTCAAATTTTTAAATTTTTAGTCAACATGTCACCTGTAAACTTGAAATTTAAATTTTGTTTTATACAAATTTGTAGTAAATTGGAATATTCAACACTTCATTATTTCTAAAATTTCCATTTTCAAACTCTAAATTTAAGTAAAAACTTTTTATGAGATTTTGACTTTGAATATTAAAAATCCGACGTTTTCTAGAAATTCCTAAAGTCCCAGCAAAAAATCAATTCTTATTGAGAACAAATTCGAGGTCCATGTCCAAATTTTAAAACTAAAGTCGAAAATTCCAGAATAAATTCCAGATTGTAAAAATGTATTTTTTGTAAATTACGAGATGTTCAGTTTCTCCCCGAAAGTGTTAGCTCGCAAATTAAAAATATTTTAAAATAATGTTTTTATGACTTATTGTTGGAAAATGTTGGCTTGTTCCAAAGTTTTATTTTTCTCGAAATTTCTTTAGTCTTAAATTTCGGACAATTTTTCTTGGAATTTCGTGTTAAAGCTCAGTTTTTCCTTTTCAGTTTAATTTTTTTCGCCAAATTTGGATTTTTTTCTCAACATTCTGTACCACACTTTCAACTCGAAAATATCTAGAATATTTTTATCATGAATATCGAACCTTTTTGTAACTTTACAATTTAAACTTGGAAATTATACCCCTTTCAGAAACTTCAACTTTAAAATAGAACTTTATGTATGAAATTATTTTTACGTGTTTCGAATTTTTCATAAAATTTGTATTTTTCTTGTTTAGTTTTGAATTTTGAAAAAAAACATTGTTTTCTAAATGAATTTCGAGTAATCTTTCTTTTCTACCTTTCATTCAAACTTTACAATTTAAGCAGAAAATTTATTTTTATCCACATTTTAACTTTAACATCGAAATTTCAACTTTAATATTGAAATTGTGGCTTTAAAGTCGAAATTTCGAGTATAATCGCATCATGATATGCAAAACAAGTAGATTGACAGGTTTTTGTGTTATATTGAAAAAAAATTAATATTTTAGAACGCATTACAATCGAAAGCAGAATTTACATTATTCATTTAAGGCAAATTGATCTGAAAATATGAAAAAAAAAATGCTGGCTGATCAGTTTTCTTATTTATAAACACTCTTTTTTTTTTCAAAATTCCAAATTACACCTATTTTTAATTTTTTTTTTAATTTGGATTTCAAACTCGAAATCTAGGTTTTTTAACCAAATGTTTTTCTTGAAGCTTAAAACTTATTAATAAATTTAGTTTTTTGGGAATTTAAATTTACATTTTTTCTAAATATTTTAATTTTCGAAATTTGGACTTTTTTCTTGAGATTACAAATTAAACCTCAAAATAAAAAATAAAATTATTTCCACTCCGAATGTGGCGATTGAAATTTAAATGTCGAGATTGAAGTAAATATTTTCAATAAAAAAACCTCAATTTTTAATGAAAAGGAACATTTTGCAAAAAAAATAATTTTTGGAAAAATCTCAGTTTAACTTATAAAGTAAAATTTTGTAAAAGAAAATTGAAATTTCGAAATGAGTGACAAAATTCGGAGAACAAAGTCAAAATGTTGAGAAACGCTCGAACTTTATACAAAAAAATAGTTTATTAGAAAAATTGGAGAAACGAGTCGAAATTAAGAACTTTGAAAAAGAAGTCTTAACTTTGAAATGAAAATAGAGACTTTCTGACAAAAGAAAAATAGTTTAGAAAAAAATTTAAATTTTTACTTTTAAGCTTAAAAATACCTGCAACAGGCACAATTTTAAAATAACGTCAAAATATTGTAAAAAAATCAGAATTTTCATGTAAAATCAAAGTTAAAAATAAGTACTTTGGAAAAGAGTCCTCATTAAAGATTTTCTTGCGAAATTTCGACTTTACGCTAAAATAGGCTACTTTTTGAAATTTCGAATTTACTTTCAAATTTTCGAAATGTCGAGATTTTAGACGAGATTTTGAGGAAAAAAATGAAAATCTGGCAAATATAAAAATTTTGAATTTGCACCAAGGAATTTAAAAAAAAAATGTTTAACTTTTGAGAAAAATTTGAGCTTTGCCTTTAAGACAAAGTCTCGAGAATTTCAATTGAAATTTGGACTTGGGCTTTACGTAAACAAAATTTTAAAATAAGATTTAAATATTTGAGAAAAAACGAAATTTCGGCTTCCACAATAAAAACTTCCAGAAACATTAATATTTTAAGATTATATAAATTTTGCTCATCTATGCATTTCATAAATTTATCTTCTTTAAACGTGCAACTTCGTAAGATTTTCCATCTATCTATTTTCTATATTTTTTAAATTCAATTTGACTTTTGCGCAATAAAGCGCAAACCAGCTTATATTTTGTCGGAAAACATTCTAATAAAACTAACAATTGCATTAAACATTAGCTATAATATTAAAAATGATTCAGCAAAATGTAAAAAAATAAGATGTCATCTTATGAATTACAACACAGATGATATACGCGGAAAGTCATAGTCAAATCAATCAAAATTTTTAGTCACGTCTAAAAACTAAACAAATTTAATCGATGATTTCAATCGTCACCCAATTAACCTTGATTCAATTGTCAATCATTAGTAATGACTAAAAGCTTTAGGTTTTTATTGTCAATCAAACTAAATTTTTGCCAACTCTGTATAAACTCTCCTGGGCGACTAATATTTTTAACCCTTACTTTGGGAAATTATTTAATATTCATAACTAATAAAGTAACAAAAATAACAATAACTACTAAAAATTCTACGATGTTTGAATTAGATATTATCGCACCGACAACGACCAAACAATTTACTGCTATAAATCGCTGACAATGGCGAAACCTGGTCCAATAGTTTCCAACATTCGTCCAAACATCGTGGACTTTTAATTTTATTGTTATATGCATTGTTAATATATTTTATTAGCAGAGGGACTAATAGTGAATCCTGCGAAAAGGAATCTTGATTACTTAAAGAGGTCCAGTTGAAGAGAACAAGAAATTCCGTTGAGCAGGGAAGTCAAATATTTGGGACTTACTTTAAATACCCAACTTGGCGTCGGTGCTCATATGAAAAAGTTACTGCTAAAGCTACTAAGGCCATATAAGCCTGTAGACGCATGATAAGAAAACAATGGGGACTTATACAGGGTGAGTCACTAAGCGGGAACAGGTCTTTGATAGGCGTATCGTTCAAAATATCGAAAAATGTTTTGAATAAAAGTTGTTCGAAATAAAGTTCTCCACAACCTAAAATTATTGCCAAATATAGTGGCCTTCCGGTTGCACCGGAAATGAACACAACTTTCTTATTTTAAATAGAACACCCTATGTATTTTTACATTTTTGGATTCCTTCTTAAAAATGAATATAAATTTATTAAGACGACATAGGCCCTTAGTTGAACCGTTTTCGCGTAATTTAATTTTTTTGGTTAAATTTGACGATTTCGGAGCTTGACGCCATTAACGATATTTTCCAAACGCAATGACTCAGAGTTGTGTGGCATACGGTTTTGGATTCAGGAAGAAATGGAGTATTTGTTTACGTCTTTGCTGTTAGCAAGATTTTTTAAATTTCTTCATATCCGTCGACTCAATTCTTCAGTTGTTCAAACATGCATAACTTAATTTTTTCAAATGGAACCACCTATCTTGGATTATCTCATCGGATGCGAAAATAAATTACCTTTTTTTGGTACCAGGTATTGCCACCTCCGTCCAATAATTTTTGAGAAATTTAGAATTTTGTAAAAATTTTAATTAATTTCGTATTATCGCGTTAGCCCTGAATGTCGCGGTTTTGTTTCGTTTCGTTTGTCCGGCAATAACTGACAGTTTATCTCATTGTTGTCGCGAGGTCTTGGTATTACTACTGAAAGACAATGTTTTCTCAAGAAGAATTGGTGGATATGGTTTACGCCTTGGGCAGTGCTGACAGAAATCCATTTCTTGCCTCAAGAATTTATGCCCAACACTTTGCCGATCGGAGAAATCCAAATTCAGCGGCATTCCTCTAAATGGAGAGAGAGGTTTGAGCGAACTGGTAGTACGAAATACGAAAAAAAGGAGCGTAGAAAACCAACGACGCATGAAGAAAACCAAGTTTTAGTAGCGGCTGCTGTTGTCCAAGATCCGCATTTAAGTACCAGAATAATAAGCACGGAATTACAAATAAGTCAAACCTCGGTTTCACGAATCGAATGCGTAAAAATAAGTTTCATCCGTATCGTGCCCAGCTAGTACAGGAACTCAATCAAGCTGATTTCAACAACCGAATGCAGTTTTGTGAGTGGGCGTTACGAAAACTACAAGAACAAAATGACTTTTTGGATAATGTACTATTTACCGACGAATGTACATTTCATAAGAACGGCTTCGTGGGAAGACACAACTCCCATTACTACCACACTGAAAATCCTCATTGGATAAGGCCCTTAGACCATCAGCATAGGTGGTCTCTGAATGTTTGGGGTGGTGTCATAGGAAGATTTGTTGTCGGACCACACTTCTTCAATGAACATTTGAATGCCAACAATTACTTGCATTTTTTGGAAAATCAATTGCCCGAAATGATAGACAATTTGCCTCTTGCTGTCGTGCGGCAAATGTGGTTCCAACATGATGGGGCACCGGCACATTATGGAAGGGGTGTAAGGGAGTTCCTCAATGCACAATTCCCTAACAAGTGGATAGGAAGAGGAGGTCCAGTGGCATGGCCCGCAAGATCACCGGATTTAACAAAGTCAGACTTTTTCTTGTGGGGTCATGTTAAGCAAGTTGTGTACCAGGAACCACCAACTACCCGAGAAGACATGATGGACCGGGTTCGTGTTGCTTTCCAAAATATCAATGAAAACGTCTTGGTGGATGTGAACAATTCTTTGCTACAGAGACTGCGCATTTGCCATCGTGAAGCTGGTGGTTATGTTGAACATTTAATTTAATGTTATTATTACCATTGTTTATGTATTCTTAATATTTGCTGCAACTTACTGTTACCGATTTGTTTATTGTTTATTTACTTTCTTTAATGCTTTACACTGAAATCCAATGATGATTTTCAGTATCGTGGTGTATCGTTTCCTTCCCACGAAGCGGTTCTTAAAAAATGTTTGTACATTCGTCGGTAAATAGTACAATGTCCGAAACGGTCATTTTGTTCCTGCAGAGTATGTAACATCCATTCACACAACTGCATCGATTGTTAGTCAGCTTGATTGAGTTCTTGCACTAACTAGGTGTGATACGGATGAAACTTGTTTTTACACAACAATCATGAAACCGATTTTTGGCTTATTTGTAATGTCACACCTATTCTTCTGGTTCTTAGGTGCGGATATTGGACAGCAGCAGCCACTACTGAAACTTGGTTTTCTTCATGCGCCGTTGGTTTTCTACGCTCCTTTTTCTCGTATTCTGTACTTCCAGTTAGCTACAACCTGAAGAATGCCACTAAATTTGAACATCTCTGGTCGACAAACCGTTGGGCATACTTACATGTTACAAACTCTAATAAAATTGTTTATTTTTTTGAATTTTAATTATTTTAGTTCATAATTAATATTTGGGCCATTGTGTTTGCCTTACTCTAACAAATATTTTTTTTAATGTAAAGTGTAAACCACATCAACCGATTCCTGTTCGAAAAAGATTTTCTGTAATTTGCAGGACAAACGAGACGAAATAAAACCGCGACATCCAGGGCTAACGCGATAATACGAAATTAATTAAAATTTTTACAAAATTCTAAATTTCTCAAAAATTATTGGACGGAGGTGGCAATACCTGGTACCAAAAAAAAGGTAATTTAATTTCGCATCCGATAAGATAATCCAAGATAGGTGGTTCCATTTAAAAAAATTAAGTTATGCATATTTGAACAACTGAAGAATTGAGTCGACGGATATGAAGAAATTTAAGAAATCTTGCTAACAGCAAAGACGTAAACAAATGCTCCATTTCTTCCTGAATCCAAAACCGTATGCCACACAACTCTGAGTCAATGCGTTTGGAAAATATCGTTAATGGCGTCAAGCTCCGAAATCGTCAAATTTAACCAAAAATATGAGTTTATTAAGACGACATAGGCCCTTAGTTGAACGGTGAAACTAAGGGCCTATGCCGTCTTAATAAATTCATATTCATTTTTAACAAGGAATTCAAAAATGTAAAAATACATAGGGTGTTCTATTTAAAATAAGAAAGTTGTGTTCATTTCCGGTGCAACCGGAAGGCCGCCCTATTTGGCAATAATTTTAGGTCGTGGAGAACTTTATTTCGAACAACTTTTATTCGAAATATTTTTCGATATTTTGAACGATACGCCTACCAAAGACCGATTCCTGCTTAGTGACTCACCCTGTATATTCCAGGGTTATAGTACTCACAGTAACATGCGTATCTTTGATATGGTGGCACAAAGCCAGAAAAAAAGATAGCGTTATCAAACTAAGCAAGGTACAAAGTTTAGCTTGCTTAGGAATAAGAGGGGCGATGGGAACGCCCACTGATAGGTCTGCCTACACTTCATGTGGTGGTGGAGGTGGAGACCCTGTCATCAGCTTACAGGCTAAAAACAAATGGGAATGGAATGGATCACTCAGATTAACATGCCATCTTCTTGTTCTTGGTATGCTATATCGCTATAACGGATGTTAGCAACTATGTCGGCTATCATTATTTTATCTACATTGTCTTAGGTTTCTAAGTCAGGATGCTCTTCGTTCACCAGGTCCACGCCTTTCATCAATTTTTCCCTGCACGATCAAATGCAACATGTCATATACCTCCGGATGTCCCATGACATGGCCAAAATAAGACAGCTTTCGAATCTTCACTGTGTTTACAATTTCTTTATTCTTCTTCATCCTGTTCAGGACCTCTACGTTAGTGACATGGTCCATCCAGCTTATTCTCAGCATGCGTCTGTATGCCCACATCTTAATTGCTTTAAGGTATCCTCTGTTAGGGTGCATGATTCCACTCCATATAAGAGAACAGAAACGACATAACACCTGATCATTCTCATTCTAAGATCAATGTTTAATTCTTGTCCACATAGAATCTTTTTCATCCTTACAAAGGCAGCCCTTGCTTGATCAATTGTTGATTTTATTTCTATTGCGTTGTTCCAATTTTCGTTCAGAAGCTGTCCCAAATACTATATTTTCTGTACACTTTCTAATTTATTTGGACCAATCCAGAGATTCGCTCATGGGTTCGGTTGCTTATTCAAGACCATGAGTTTGGTGTTTTTAGTGTTAAGTGTTAAGGCCATACTGGCTACATTAACTGACTACTTGATTAGGGAGGCGTTGAAGTTCCTCCACACTATGTGCATGAAGTGCAGAGTCGTCTGCATATCTAAGATTATTCAATTTTATGCCGTTTATTTTAACTTCCTCTCTGGTATCTCCTATGACCCCTTGAAGCGGCGACAGAATGCAACAGTTAAAGTGTTTTCTGCTCTCAGATTTGCTTTTTGTTGCCAGTAAAGGTTAGCGATGAAACGTAGGTCTTTATCATCTATTTCTGTTGTTTTCAATATTTTTATCATTTTCCCATGTTTTACCCTGTCAAACGCCTTCTCGAAATCAATAAAGCACATGAACACATCGCAAAAATAAGAAACTATCAAATAAATCCAAAACTAGTCAAACTTTTGAAAAAAATTGAGATATAAAAAAACTTCAGTCAAATTTCTAATAAAATCAGAAATTTTTGTGAAGTCAAAATTATCAAAAAAGTCTAAAGTTTTTAAAAAAGGTCGAACTTGTGAAAAGTTTAAAATTTGAATAATTAAAATGATTTAATCAAAATAAAAAAAAATTTACATGTCAAAAAAATTTCGAAATTTTTGGAAAACTAAGATTTCCATAAAAAATGAAATGGAAAAAAATATCCATAAAGTCAAAATTTTCAAAAAAAAAAGATAAAAGTATTAAAAGAATCACGAAATTATAGCAAAAAATTTAAAAAAAATCAAAATTTAAAAAAAGGTCGTAGCTAATTTTAAAAAAATATGACAATTTTCAAAACAAGTCGAAACTTTGAAATAGTTGGAATTAAAAAAGTAATGTAAGATTTGGATTAAAAAATTATAATTTTTAAAAAATATTAATTTTGGGAAGGTGAAATTTTGAAAAGGTCAAAAAATTTTAAAAGGTCTAGATTCCAAGAACTACATTTCCAAAAATAGATTTAGAAAAAGTCGAAATTTTCAGCAAGGTCGAGATTTAAAAAAAATGATACATCTTCAAAAAAATCTAAACTTTAAAAGGCGAAAATTACTAAAGGAAAAAATCAAAATTTTCAATAAAGTGGACATTTTTGAAATCAACTGAAACATAAAAAAGTCGAAATTTTTAAAAATTGTGAAAAAAAAATGAAGATTTTGCAAAAAGTCTAAATTTTTATTGCAAAGTTTTCAAAGAAAGCAGAAATTCTTGAAAAGCAAAAGTTTTGATAATGTTGAATTTTTCAAAAGGGTAAAATTTCGATAAGTAAAAATTTTAAAATTTAAACATTTAAAAAACTGAAATTTTGAAAAAGACGAAATTTTGATAAAAAAGTTGAAATTTTGAAATGAAATCGAAATTTTGACGAAAATCCTACGTTGACAAAAAGCTAAATTAAACAGGATTGTGAAAATTTATAAAAAAATCGAATTTTGGAAACACGACGAAATTAAAAAACATCGATTCATTTAAGACATTAAAGAAAGCAGTGGCCATGGCAATAATGATTGAAGTTGGCTGACATACTTGCTATTTGTCTTTTCAAAAATAAGTCGACTAGAATTACATATACCGGTTTCGGTTATACGGATTTGGATATCCAACAGTTTCAGTTACGGTTATGGAGTTCCATAACATCGCTAATATAAATTTTATATATTTTTTTCGCAACTTTGAATTTGTTTGAAAATTCGGAATTGCACCATTTTACTGAAATTTCGAATTTAATTAATTTACTAATGAATCTACTTGTATTTAAGAATTTGCAGTGTGGAACAAATTGAAATAAATTGCGTATCTCAGTTATTCTACAAATTTATAAAAAATCTCGAGACATGTGAATTTAAGAATATAAAATGACATTCTTCACTGCAAAAATTTAATCCCTAGATGCAACCCTCTTCGAGTGACAGTTGCAACCCCTAAATTTTTAAATCGAAAAAAGGGGCTTCTTATACCTCATTTGAAAGGTCTTTTCATTCTCTATTCAAAAATGTCATGTTTACCATATTTATTTCAAAAATTAAAAGTAAAAAAAATAATTTCAATTTTCAGGAACAAAATATAAATCTATAATTTTCATTTAAAAAAATATAAAACAAATCATACTTAATGTAGGAGGCCTTTTCAACATCTTGGCAGCATCGTAATCGTGAATAAAAATGTCTTCTGACATTATTCAACATCTCTGGTGTCACCGACGCAATCGCAAGCGTTATTCTTGCTCGTAAGGCAGCTACGTCGAGGGGTTTGGTTTTATCCTATAAGAAAAAGTTCAGAGGCGTCAGGTCTAGTGTTCGTGGTGGCCATTCTACCGTACCTCGTCTCCCTATCCCTATTGAAACATAAAATCGAGATATTGCCGGACATTGACTTGATAGTGTGGTGGTGCTCCATTTTGCTGGAATCACATTACATTAGATGAAACGTTTGGATTTTCTTGAGCTGGATATATGTAAGTTTATCAAAGCTGGTACAATGTTATTTTGGAGCAATGGTAAATAATTATCTCCACTTCAATTTGCATCAATGAAAAATGGACCAATGACATGATCTCCAATAATCTCTGCCCAAATATTAACTTTTTCAAAGTTCTGTATATGCAATTCGTTCATCCAGTGAGGATTTTCACTAGCCCAATAGCGACAGTTTTACGATTTACATGACCGTGAACAGTAAAAGTGGATTAAACAGAAAACAATATGTTTTCTATTTGGATGACATTATTTCTAATCTTTGCATCATTTGATCACAAAAATGAGTTCTTCTATCAAAATTGTGTTCACTGAGCTCTTGGTATGGTGTCAGTTTATAAGGATGCATTTTATTTTCTTTCAGTACACGAATAATCGAGGAATGAATGACGTTCAGGGCTGCAGCTCTTTGTCGACTTCAAGAATGTGGATTTTCTTGAAACTCATTCATTATTTCCAATTTGGTATCATTAGTTAATGCATTGGAGGGTTCTTTTTTTAGCTTCCGTACATGTCTATGTTCGTGAAGTTGCTTCTCGATTTTACTAATTGTACCTTGGGATATAGGTGATGAATCAGGAAATATTTGTTGAAATAGACGAGCGACTCCGGTCTGTGATCTTGCTCTATCTCTATAACGGATCATTTGTAAGATTATTATTTTATGCGTTTCTATTAAATGACCTATATTAAATTTTCAAAATGTGCAAAAAGATAACTGAAGGACAATACTGGCCACTGTTTAATTCTCTTAGTTTTAGAAAGTTATTGGGATGTTTTCGACAAAAGTACCATTGACTAGGATAAGATTAGTAAGTTTTTACGTTTTCTTTTTTTAGAAAACTCAAAAAAGGATATCGAAATTGTTTTTGGTCCCTTTATGATTATCGAGGACGAACCGCTATTAGTTATTATTGTAGAAAATGTCATCTAGTTGATAATTTTTTTTTATTGTTTATTTTTTAAATAAATGTAGACATTTTTGAATAGAGAAGGAAAAGACCTTTCAAGCCCCTAATTCCAATTAAAAAATTTAGGGGTTGAAAGGGGGTTGCATCTAGGGATTAAATTTTTGCGATGCAGGATGTCATAACCTAAAATTAACATGTCTCGGGATTTTTCATAAATATGTACCGGGTGGCCAACTAAGACAGGACGCCGGCTATTTCTCAGCATCGAATCACTTCATAACTTTGGGAAAAAAATTTCGATAAGAAAAGGGGCCCTGAAAAATCGGTGGAAAATATTTTTGAAGCTCTAAAATAACCGCTAGGTGGTGTAATACGTAGGACTGAATGGAAAATTAGGATTTTCTCGAAATTTTGTTACGTTAAAGTATATTGAAAATACATGCGTTGTAATCCTAGAGTAATTTCAACTCGTTTTTGTTTTACACTTTTTGTTCTACCTCTAAAAATAAAGTGGTGGGGAAACGCCGAAAAAAATTTTTTTTGAATGCCATTTACTTCAGTTAGCCTAAATGAAATAATTTAACAAATTCGGTCTCTATAGAAAGAGTGTTATTTAGTCTATCAACGGTACTTTCATATGTTTTTATTTTAAAATTATTGTCGCTGCTACACCGCGTTATATAAAACTGTAACAAATTTCACTGTTTTTCTAAAAAAATTAAATAGAATGATATATCAAATTAGATACCTTAAAATAGAGAATTGAAAGCCCTACATATCAGTGAAAACCGCAACTCAATATCTTTTGCCTAACCGAAGAGCAAATAAAATTTCAGTAACGTAAAAGCTTGATGACCTTCTTTACCATTTAGAATACAAAATAAGAGGATGTGTAGAATTTATCTTACATAATATGGCAAAAAGTAATTAACATACCTTCAATAACCTAATAGTAATAACAGTAAATTATATAAAAAAATAACCAAAGAAACAAAATAATGTTTAAAAAAGAAAAAAAAAGACAATACCTTACATTAAAAATGTTAAATTAATATCGTCCATTGATTCGAGCCCTAGATCTTCAAACTGACTGCAGTCCATCATTTTCATGGAGTGAATTTTCTGACCAATGAATAACACTGCAATTTCAACTTCTGCCATTGACCATTCTACCACTCTAAATAGTGTTTCTTATTCTTTCGATCATGTCGTTTCTTTTATAGGCTTGTAGGCAAAAACAAGGTCTTTTATTCGCCTGACAAATAAAAATCAATTTATATAACGCGCTGTGCGTTATATAAAATGGTAACAAACTTTGCCGTTTTTATAAAAAAAATTAGATAGAATGATATGTCAATTTTAATATTTTAAAATAGAGAATTAAAAGCCCCAAATACAAGTGAAAACCTCAACTCGATATCTTTTGTCTAACCAAAGATATTGGCAAACAAAGTTTAAGATATGAATTATCACATAGTTTGCCTACAAAATTGGTAAAGTGGCCCTTGAAAAAAGTTAACTGTGAAAATGAAATAAAAAAAATGCAAATCTTTAAGGTTGCAATTGTGTTTACTATCTTCTAACTGAATTGGTATTTTCGCTTTTATATTCCTTTATAAAATTAAAAAGATTTATACAAATGAAAAAGCATTTGACATGTTAACCATTTATTTCGAATGCATGAAAAAGCAACTCATGCTGCTAAATCTACGCGTGCAGTATCCCGAAAAACGTAATCAAAATGAAAGAGGGTTCCTCCGACTGATACATCGTATACGCACCATAGGAAATGTGCATGTCCCTGTGTTTAGAAGACAACGTGAGGTCGCATCCAGCAAAATATATAAATGTTTTAGAGTATGTGAAATTTAATCCTCATTTAAGTACTAGAGCAACAGCTAACGGCCGGGTTGCCCAAAACAGCCTCTAATGGTATGCTAATCTAGGGTACAACTTTTATACCCGAAACGGGATGACCAAAACAGCCACGACAAAATTCCCTTTATCACTATTTATCACTATTTATCACTTTAACACTATTTAGAGTGGTAGAATGGTCAATGGCAGAAGTTGAAATTGCAGTGTTATTCATTGGTCAGAGGATTCACTCCATGAAAATGATGGACTGCAGTCAGTTTGAAGATCTAGGGCTCGAATCAATGGACGATATTAATTTAACATTTTTAATGTAAGGTATTGTCTTTTTTTTCTTTTTTAAACATTATTTGGTTTCTTTGGTTAATTTTTTAAATAATTTACTGTTATTACGATTAGATTATTGAAGGTATGTTAATTACTTATTGCCATATTATGTAAGATAAATTCTAAACATCCTCTTATTTTGTATTCTAAATGGTAAAGAAGGTCATCAAGCTTTTACCTTACGGAAATTTTATTTACTCTTCGGTTAGACAAAAGATATTGAGTTGCGGTTTTCACTGATATGTAGGGCTTTCAATTCTCTATTTTAAGGAATCTAAGTTGATATATCTTTCTATTTAATTTTTTTTAGAAAAACAGCGAAATTTGTTACAATTTTATATAACGCGCTGTAGCAGCGACAATAATTTTAAAATAAAAACATATGAAAGTACCGTTGATAGACTAAATAACACTCTTTCCATATATATTAAATTTGTTAAATTTCATTAAGGCTAACTGAAGTAAATGGCTTCTAAAAAAATTTTTTTTCGACGTCTCCCCACCACTTTATTTTTAGAGATAGAACAAAAGGGGTAAAACAAAAACAAGTCGAAATTACTCTAGGATTACAATGCATGTATTTTCGATATACCTTAATTAAACAACATTTTGAGAAAATCCAAATTTTTTATTTAGCTCTACGTATTACGCCACCTAGCGGTCATTTTAGAACCTCCCAAATATTTACCAGCGAATTTTCAGGGCCACTTTTCTTATTGAAATTTTTTTTCTCAAAGCTGTGGGATGATTCGTTTCCGAGATATAGCCGGTGTCCTCTCTTAGTTGGCCACCCGGAACAATAACTGAGACATGAATTTATTCCATTTGGCTGTTCCACAATGTTAAAATTCGACAATGTGGAATTGGCAATGTAAGGGTTAAAAATATTGAGTTTTTAAAATTAGAAACAGCGTACTTACTTTCTTTGCAGCTGTACTGCAACATATTTTCTTGTTTCACCCTAAATGACCCCGTGCCCCCGATTATGTACAAGTAATCCCCACAAATGCACGCTTCAAAGTGTCTTCTTGCGTAAGGTAACCTGAAATATTTTTATGACTTGTGGCTTTCAGTCGATAATTTCTCGTTTTACACAGTTCTACAATTCCAAATTTCTTTTATAGTGTCGAAGCTCAAGAAATTGTAGTTCCAATTTCCACTGCCTATTCCAAATTCTCCCCCAAATAAAAAAATAAATTGTTTATAGCCTAGTAATTTACATCCCTTTAAGTCCGAACGGAGTCCCTGATTGAATTTTACTAGTTTTTTTAATTCATTTACATTTGGATCTGGAAGTTGTCAATTTTGTTACTGAAACATAGACTGATGACGTTTTATGCTTACCGTAATATATTATCTGGTAATTGCCCCTACAGGCTTTAGGTATCGCTTCCGTATTTAAATTCTTATCATCACTAGTACTTGCATCTAAAAAAAAAAATTGGGATACTCTATACCAGCGTTTCCCAAACAGTGGGTCGCGACCCGGCACCAGGTCCCGAAAATAATATGCCAGGTCGGAGAATTATCTCCCTATTCTGCCATATTCATACAATTTATGAGAATAAGAGATAAAATGTCTAGTGCCTTTTGTAACCCTATAAACATGAAGCAAGAAAAAAGAAAATGTTTAAAATAAAAGTGTTTTTTTTTTCAAAATTTTTCTTACTAAATTTAGCTGTTTTCTCAGAAAATGTTTATACTTCTAAAAATTATGACTTCGAAATTTAAATTTTAACACCTTGACGACGTTTCGCACTGTTTTATGCTAAACAGGCGATGTTTTCAAGATGTGAAGAAATCCAACTTTTTTTAAAATTTTCGATATTTTTTAAAATTTCAACTTTGTTTTAAAAAACCGATTTAAAATTTATTTTTCAAATTTAGATTTTTTTTTTGAAATTTTCGACCTTTTTTCATATTTACATTTTTTGCAAAAATTTAATTAATTCAAATAATTCCGTTGTTTTGAAAATTTCGAATTAAAAAAAGACTTTTTAGAAAATTTTCACGCTTCTATTTTTCTTTTTAATGAAAATTTTGCCTTTTTTCTTTAAACTTCGACATTTAAAATTTCTTTTTCGTCAACATTTAGTTTTTCTCAAAATATCCTTTTTGTCAAAATGATAGCTTTCTTCAAAATTTTACTTATTTTTGCAATCTATACCTACTTACATTTGAAATATTTCGTCTTTTTCAAAATTTTGACTTTAAAAAAAAATATTTTGATTTGTTGAAAATTTCAATTCAAAATTTTGACTTTTCTCGAAGTTTGAGTGTATTTTTGAAAGATTCGAATTATTTTCTAGTACCTTGTCTTCAAATTTCGACTTCTTTGTAACTTTTGAAAACTTTGAATATTTTTAATGAAAATTACGACTTTTTTAAAAAGTGGATTTTTTAAAAAAGTATAATTTTTTTCGAAATGATGAATTTTGAATATTATTCTTTTATTTTTGGAAAAATTCAATTTTTATGAAAATTACGACTTTCTGAAATTTTCGATATTTCAAAATTTCCATTAGTCCGAAATTTTGACTTTTTTTATAAAAAATTTGGTTATAGATTTTCGCCTTTATCGAAATTTGGATCTTTTCATAAATATCGACTTATTAAAAAAATTTCCACTTTTTCCACTTTCCTAATTTTCGACTGTTTCTCGAAATGTTGACTTTATTTGTAAATTAATCCACATTTCAAAATTTTCATTTTTTCCTGAATTTTAATTTCTATCAAACTTTTGATTTCTTTTCAAAATTGTGATCTTTCGGAAATTTAGACTGAGAATTTTGACTTTTCTTCTAAAATCTTGCGTCGAAGTTTACTTTTGGTAAGTTCTGACTTAAAAAAATTAAATTTTTTAAATTTTGACACGTTTTAAATTATTACATTTTTTGGAACTTTTTTTTGAAAAGTTTGATTCTTTTGACTATTTGAAAATCTTGGCATTTCAAAATATCTACTTTTATTTCTAAGACTTACATTTTTTTCAGAATTTCTACTCTTCAAAATTTTGACTTATTTTAAAATTTTCGATTTTTTATCAGAATTCAACTTTTTATAAAAAAAATGATTTATATCGAAAATTTCCACTTTTTTTCGAAGCTTTGCCTTTCTTTCAAAAGTATTAATTTTTTAAAAATTTCAAATTTTGATATTTTTCTTATAATGGCTGGTTTAAACTTACACAAAGATTTGAATTTGAAATTTTGAAATATTAATAAACAGTCAATTTCAATGTTGAGAAAAATCCTAGCTAAAATTGGCTTTAGAAAAAAGACGAGTTTAAGTTTAGACCAGAAGTTAAAAAAAATAAACGTTTGTGTTTGAAAAAAAAACAAAGAAAAATTAAATTTTAATTTTAGTTAATGAAAATCTGAAAAGAAACTTACGATTTTTGAAGATAAAATCTTTAGAAGAAAGTCTAAATAAAAAAAATTAAAATTTTAGGTTAAACATCAAACATTGGAAGTTTAAATTGGGCGGATGGATGGTTTGACCATATTTTCAAAATTTCGACTTTTTCGCTATAATATTGGAACATTCTACATTTTTTCTTGATATTTTGATTTTCAAATTCAAAATACAGTAAAACTCCATTAATCCGACCATGATGGGGGTAGGTCAAAAGCATCTTTGGTTTACAAAGTTTACGTAGAAAAAAATCCACAAGCCACAAATGAAAAATATTAATTTTACGTAGTGCCAAGGTGAAGGTCGAATTATCCGGAAAGTCGAACTATTCCACGTCGGATTTGGAATTCCACTGCAGCAAGATTTCAAATATATCATTTTGTAGGTTTTTTCAAAAACTGTATTTTTGGTATCCTGCGTTTTTTTCCGAAAATGTGATTGTTTTCTAAGAAAAAGATAAAAAGAAATAATTTCGGAGCCGAATTAAAAGTTTGCCGTGAAATAAATAATAATAAATAATAAACCATGCATCTTATGATAAAAATAGTTAAAAAGAAAATTGTAGTTCTTTTAAAAAGCTTTAAATCCCCTTTTGAGTTTTTGTTCTAGCTTCAACGGTTGCCGAGTTATTTGATTAAAACCTAGGGGCTATATTTTGCAATATGACGGCGAACCTCACCACCCAATTTTCCCACCAACTTTACAAAATGCTTTCCAATAGTACCCTGACACAAACCCCCAAAATATTATCGACGTCGTAGAATTTGCAAGAAGAAATGACTTAATTAAATGGACTACAGAAGTACTTAGATCAGATTAGATATGATATGGGTCGGACAGGATATATATATTCCTCTCAACACTCCGACCCTAAAGATCTATTGCGAGAAATCCCTATATATATATATATATATATATTGTTTGTTTCGTAAAAGCCTAGGATTTTCCTAGGAGAAATTTTACTTATCTCTGCAGGTGTAACTCGTACCTGTTCCAGGTGAAGTAGTCTCCTGTAAAACAATGCTTCGCATGTGCAAAGTAAGTGTTCTGCAGTTTCCTTGGCTTCGTTGCAGAAGCGGCAAGTCTCTGACTCCGCGTTGCCTATTTTTTTTGAGATGGCATCTTAGCTCGCAGTGTCCTGTGGGAAGGCTTGTTATGAACCTTAACTCTGGTTTGCTGAGGTCGAAAAGTTCCTTCGTCTTGGTGTGCGAATATGTGATGAACTTTTTCGCATGGTTTTGTCCTGAAATTAATTTCCAGTGGGATTCTTTTTGTTTCTCTTCCCATTTGTGGACTTTATTTCTTATATGGCATTTTGCTATACCAAAGTAAGGTTCGGCTCCAAGAAATGCTGATGCTGCAACTTCTGTGGCTAGGCGATTGGCAATCTCATTTTCTTCAATACCTATGTGTGCTGGCACCCACATCAAGATTACCTTATTGCGGGCAGCCAACTGTGTTAGTAGTTGTAGACAGTCCCACACTAGTATGGATTTGACAGTAAAGCTACTCAGAGCTTTAAGCGCCACTTGACTGTCTGAACAGATATAGATCCTTGCTCCTCGTGAGTCCTTCGATAGTCATTCCCGAGTGCCTGGAAGATTGTGGAAATTTGATCTAAAGCTTTTATTAGCCTACATCTTGGGCCATATACGCCGAACTCCTTCTGCTAGTTTTGACCCATCCGTGTATCAGATAAGTGATCCTTGCGGTAGTTTAGATTTTTGGTCCATCCCATACATATGGCGATCATTTATGACCACTTCAAATGAGCGTTCGAACTCCAACCTGGTTTGTATTGTATCAACCGGTTTTATCGTTGCCGATGACACAAATTCTTGGAGAATACTCATGTGTCCGATAAAGTCTTCTTCCTTCAGATCTACTGCCTGAACCAGTCTTAAAGCCCCCAGAAGTGCCTTCGTCTTTACCTGTAGATGTGAAGGGGGAAAATTCAGCATAACTTCCAGAGCTGCAGTTGGACATTTCATTGCTCCTGTAATTCCAAAACATGCTAAACGTTGTACTTTTGCAAATTTATCTTGTGCTGTCTTTGCTTTTGCTACTACTACTAACGAAGGGTACGTAACTATTGGTCTGATAACCGTCAGGTAAGATTAGTAGATCATTTTGGGGTTCAGTCCCCAGGTTTTTCCAAAGAGTCTAAGGCAGGTCCAGTTTACCACTGTTGCACGTTCGACTACCTTTGTCAGGTGTGTGTTCTAAGTAAGTTTCTAGTTTAACATTAAACCTAGTATTTTGTCTTACTTAAGAAGACAATTTGTACTCCGTTCATGATGGGAGCTATTAATGAGAAGTTCCTTCTTTTAATGAATGGAATAATAACTGTTTAGCTTGGGTTGACTCTTAGGCCTTCCTTCCAGCTCCAATTGTTGATGATATTTAGGGAAATTTGCATCAGGTTTAATATAACTCGGTCATGTTTTCCCCTTACAGTGACGACAATATCATCTGCATACCCCTGCGTTTCAAAGCCCGAGTTGTGTAAATGTAGAAGGAGATCGTCCACAACAATAGACCAGAGTAGGGGCGATAATACTCCTCCTTGAGGACAGCCCTTTACCGCAGTCACCTTTGCTGAGTCTTCTCCCGAGTTTGCTTTGATTCTTCTTTCTCTAAGCATGGATTGTATCCACTCGGTTGTTGTTGTTTCAAATCTCTTGTTTTGTGCAGCTCTTTTTATGGATTCGTATGAGGTGTTGTCGAAGGCACCCTCTATGTCGATGAATGCATAAAAAGCAATTTATTTTGCTGTGACTGTCTTTTCAATCCTCTTTATGATGTTACGTAAGGTTTTCTGGTAAATTTGCCTGATAGATAAGCAAATTGGATCTTGTGAAATGGTGCCTGTATTAGGACTTTGCTTCTAATGTGAAGATGTATGATGTTGGGATGAAAACCACATTAACTTCCCTCCAGGTTTGAGGAATATACCTCAGGCAATAACTAGCTCTGGAAGATTCCGTCTTCGTCTGGTGATCTGTAGGACTTAATAAAGAATTTACCGCCCATTGTATTTTTCTTTTAGTAAAAATCTTCCTGATAGGCTTTTTGTTCGCCCAGTGAGGCAATGCCTTCGCTCTTCTGACCGAGTGCTATCTTGAATATTTTCGCGTTCAATGCAGCCGGGGAAATGGGTTTGCAGAAGAAAGTCAAAGCTTTTCTTTCTGTTTTGGATGTAGCTGCCATCAGATTTCTGAAGTAGTCCAATGCCATTTGAGTGGTCTTTTGACAGAATCTTCTGGAGACGCATTGTCTGGGGCAGGTCATTAATCCCCTCACAAAATTGTCGCCAGCTTTTCCTTTTAGATTTCCCAGCTCTTTATTATACTCAGTTAGGATCTTTTTGTAGTCGCTCCATTCATTGTCGCGTTTGGGTTTATTAAAGAGTCGTCTTGTTTCAGTTCTCAGAAGTACTTTATTTTCATCGAAGTACCCCTCCCTCCAAAATCATCAGCGGCAAGTTTCAAAAAGTAAACTTTTTAATTAAAAGAAAACGAAAAAACCCAAATCAATTCTTTATAGCTCGGTTCCGAGGTATAAACCTAATTGCACTGGATTATTTGAATATAAACGAAATAAAATCTTTCACTAGCTTACATATAACCTTACTCTTGCTATTTGAGATTTCCAGTCATTAGGGATGCAACATCGCTCAAATGAGCATCGATGTTTGAACATCGATATTTTTTAATGAATTTTTAATCGAAGTCTCAAACATCGGTTTTAGGTAACTATGCATCGATGCTTTTCCGATGTCAAAATTACGACGGTATTGAAATGACATCAATTTAAAAAGAATTTTTTTTTAAATTTCGAAATTCCGAAATTAAAAATGAAATTTCGACTTTAATCTCGAAATTTCGACTGTTTTCTCGAATTTCCGACTTTCTAGAAATTCCGAGAGGAAAGTCAAAATTTCGACTTCAATATCGAAATTTAGATTGCAGATAAACCCGAAACGGACTTTTTTCTTCAAATTTTTAAAAAAAAGTGAAAGATTCGAAGTTATTTAAAATAGGAAATTTTCAAATCATTTCAAATTTTCGAAAAAGTCTAAATTTTAACAAACGAATTTTAAATTAAAATTTTATTAGTCGAAATTTAGAAAAATATCGGCATTTTCATAAAAAGTAACAATTTTCAATAAAGATTTCTAAAAATGTCGAAATTGAAAAATGAAAAACTCACTGTTTTAAAAAGAATTGCAATTTTAAAAAAATAGCAAAACATTTGAAGACAAAATTTTGAAAAATAATTGAAAAATTCGAAATTTTGAAAAAAAGGTAACTTTTTTGAAGTCGTACTAATTTAATTTGGAAATAACTTATAATTTTAAACAAAGTAAAGATTTTCAAAAAAGGTTGAAATTTCGAAAAATAGTAAAAATTTCAAAAACAAAATTTTGAAATAATTTCGAAAATTGAAAAAGTCAACATTTTCATGAAAATTTTAAAAGATGCTGAAATTTTCAATAAAAAATAACTTTTTTATTAAAAAATATAGCCAAAATTTCTGAAAAGTAGTTTTAATTTAATTGAAAAAAATGTAGTTCTGAAAGTTAAGATTTTCAAAAAAAAATTCGAAATTTTGAAATGGACAAAATTTTCAAGAAAAAAATCGGCAATTCAAAAAACGCCGAAATTTAAAAATAAATTCGAAAGTTTTTACCAGAAAGCAAAATGTCCAGAAAAATTACAAACTTTGGAATTTTAAATACAAAGGAATTTTAAAGATCTCGAAATTTTCAAAAAAAATTTATACCATATTAAAAAAAAATTCAAGATTTTTTTAAAAAAAGGTCAAAATGTTTAAAAAACTCGAACTTTTTAAAAAAGTGGAACTAGATTTTGTATAAATTACAAACTTTAAAAAAGTCGGAATCTAAAAAAAAAGAACAGTTTTGAGAAAATATCGAAATTTGAAACTTTTTGGAGTCCTATTAATTTTCAAAAAACGTCAACATTTTCAAGAGAATTTAAAAATGTTTAAAACAAAATTTTCAAGAGAATTTAAAAATTTTTAAAAAACAAAACTTCCAAAAAATTCCAAATTTTCGAAAAACTCAAAATTGTGAAAAACAGGCGAATTTTGAGAAAATATCAAATTTTTGAATAGTCGAAATTTTGAAAAATATCGACATTTTCATGAAAGTTAAAATTTTCAATAAAAAGTCAAGATTTCCAAAAAAGCGAATATTTTGAAATATTCAAATTTTGTAAAGAAGTTTTTAAAACCGAAAATTACGTTTGAAGATTAAAATTACACTCCAAATTTTGAGAAAAAATTTCAACTTTCGAGAATAATCTAAACTTAATAAAAATTTTGGAAATTTGGTGGAATACAAAATTTTAGGAAAAAGGAAATTAGGAAATCAGAAACTACAAAAAAAAATGCAATTTTCAATTTTCACGGAACACGAATTCAGACTTTTTACTTAAAAAATGACCACTTCTAGAACATTTGTAATTTGGAAATTCGAGTCGAATTCGGTCTGCTTTGGTTTTTATTTGAAAATTTTTATTTTTGACACGAAAATTGGTCTATTTTCTAAAAATGCTATATTTTTTCTGAAAATTTTGACTTTTTTCTAGAGATTTTCAATTGAAATACGAAATTAAAAAATCTAAATTTCGAAAAAAGTTAATTTATGTAAAAAAAGGTGTCTTAAAATATGAAGTATAAATGGAAATTTTGATAAAGATAAGAACTTTTTTTGCCCGAAAATTTAAAATATCAAATACTAACTGAATAGTAAATAATTGTGAATTTAAAATTGAAATTTTATTAAAGGCAATTATTGTTTTCGAGGTTAAGTAATACTCGAAAAATTGTTCTTAAAATTTTCATTTTTCTTTTAAATTTTGGATTTTCTTATAGATTGTGAAATTAAAATAGCTAATCTATGAATTTTTAAATTATTATTATTGCATACCTGCGGTATGCAAATTTAGCATCAATTGGTCATCTGTCCCATCAATTCTGTGCAACAGATGGCGCGATGCGATAGATCAATTATTCAAATATCGTTTATAAACTGAAAGATGTATTGATATTTTTTATTCTTTGTCTTCGATATTGAAACATCGATGTTTACAAACGATACATCGAAGTTTTTTGAAAACATCGAACTATCCTTTGCATCTCTATCAGTCATTGCATATCCGTTTAGTTTGTTTATAAAGTAGTCATTAAACTTGTTATTTTTGGCACTTAAAGGCAGCAATCATATTAGCCAATATGACGAATTGTTACTGTTAAAGTTACCAAATTATTTCGTTAATGTGAAAACAATCACATAAAATGTATAAATAAACTAAAGCATATGGTTTGCATACTAACCAGGTAGTTTCTAAACTCCGCATTCGTTGTTTTATTGGAAATGACCGATTCCTTCAAAATATCAGCTTCCTTACTTTAGTTAAGTTAGTTTTAAAATTAACAGCTTTCGTAGAACCATAACTTGTATAACAAAATAAAAAAAATGTTTAGAAGTAGACACCGACCAAAATTAAATTTTTGACCGAAACAGAATTGTTCGTAAGTTTAGAAATTTTCAAAATAAGTCAAAATTTTAAGAAAAAGTCCGAATTTTGTAAAAGGTGAAATTAGGAATTTTCGGAAATTTCGATAAAAATAGAAAAAATAGTTTCAAAAATAGTCGAAATTTACAAAGTAAAATTTTGAGAAAAAACCAATTTTTTTAAATAGTGAACATTTTCGAAATTGGCATAATTTTGAAAAAACAGAAATTTTCAAAATTTTGGGTCTCAACATTTTGGAAAAGGTGGAAATTTTGGAAACACGTAAATTTTGATAAAAATGGTAATTGTGAAAATTCAAAGTTTCATAAAGTCGAAATTTTTATAGGAACACCAGAAATTTTCAATCATGTAGAAACCATTCAATATAGTCGAAATTATAAGAAATTTCGAAATATTTTTAAAAAAGTAAGAATTTTAAGTCTCATAAAAGTATAAAAATGTGCGCTGGCATCAACGTGTAAAAAGTGTCAACAAGGTTCAAATCGAAATTACGAGATTAAAGTGGAAATTTGAGGGAAAAAAAACCTTGAATTTAGGGGAAAAAGTCTACATTCTACGGTGGCACCCAGATTTGTGGCAAATTTAAGGAAAAGTGAAAATTTTGAATAGAAAGCTTTACATTTTGGAACTGAATTCAAAATTTTGTGACTACAGTGAAAATTTCGAAAAAAAACTTAAAATGTCGAGCAAAAAACTGAAATTTCGAGTTTCAAATCGAAAATTGGGAAAACGAAATTTTTAGCAAAGAATCATAAATTCGGACAAAACCCGAATTTAGTTGAAAAAAATTCATACGTTCTGAAAAAAAAAATCAAAGTATAGGGAAAAACTCGAATTTTGTTCTACCTAAACTTTGAGAAAATAACTATTTTTTTAAATTCGATAAAAAAGGCGAAACAGCTAGACGAATATTGAAATATCGAAATTGAAATAAAAATTGGAAGAGCTCAACATTTTTTGGAAAAATTGTTAAAAAAAATTCAATACTTTTGGAGAAAAAAATCATAATATTGAGAAAACTGGAATTTTAGTGAAAAAAATTCAAAATGTTAACTACTTCTCAAAATTTAAGAAAATTTTAACTTTAAAATTTTTGATTCGCAATTATCTCCTTGAAATTTCGAATTTTAACCAGGACTTCGAACCCCTATTTCTTTAGTTCCGGATTTCGGTTTTCGTTCTAGCAAAAAAAAATTATAGCGGTTCAGTTCCAGTTTTCGTTCCGACAAAAATAACGGTTTTTTTCCGGTTCTCGGTTCAGTTCCGGGTGATACATTTTTTGATTTTTAAAAAGTTTTTTGTATTAAAATTTGATTTTTGAATCTAATTTGGAACATGTTACCTTTTTTTTAATATTACAACATGTAACTACTTTGATCTTGCCTAAAATTTAAGGAAAATATTTTCTATTTTTCAAGTTTAAAAATTTCAAGCTGAAACTCCGAATTTTAAGGTCAATTTTAGTACAAATTTCAAGAAAAACCTGAACTTTATAAAAAACTTAATCGGAATTTCGGGTTTAGAAATTTCAAATTTAAATTATTCTTAATTGTAGACTTTTATTGGTCGCAAACGTTATTATTATTAATTTTATTTGACATGTCTGCGTTAAATATTTTCAAACTGGGTCGCAGAAATGTTAAATTTAAATTTAATCTCGGAATTTTCATAAACATTTTAAATTATATACCCAAGAGTTAAAAAGTTCTAGAATATATCAAATTTGATGTTTAGAATCGAAAATTCGAGAGACTTTTCTCATAGTTTTTGTTTTCTGGCGAAGTTTTGAGTTTGACAGACTTTTTCTACAAAATGGTTTTTTACTGTTTTGACTTTGTTTTTTGAACTTTGGATCAAATAGATTAAATTTAAAAAATAAATGAAAATGAAAAAGACCAAAAAATATAAAATGAAAAGTTCTAAATGAGATTTTGATCAAAATTTCGAAAAAAGAACTTCAAAATTTAACAGAAGAATTTTCAAAATGTATACCTCAATTTAGAAACATTGACCTTAAACCCAAATGTTTGATTTTTTCTGGAAATGTTGCCAAAAATTTTAAAATTTCTGAAAAAAACTTCGACTTTCAATCAAATTAAGTCTTTCTCTAGGAAGTATAACCCTTTTTATTGACATGACGACTTTTATTCTTTAACTCTAGACATTTTTCTCGAAATTATCAGTTAAGACTTGGATTATAAGTTTAAGTTTGGAATTTTCCAATATTCGAGTTTTAGCGCGAAAACTTAAAATTTCCAGGATTCGAAATTGTAAGATTCATTTTGAAAAATTGTTAATCATAAATTTACTTTGTTTTTCCTCAAAATTTATACTTTGCAAGAATGTTAATTTTTTTCTTGAAATTTGGATATTCTTTCGAGATTTCGAATTAAGATTCAAAATAAAAAATAACATAAAATATTCAAATTCAAATTAGGACTTTTGCATCTAACTTTTGCTAACATTTTTAGCAAAAATTCCAAATTTTTAATATTAATGTATATTTTAAGAGTAAAAGTAAAAATCCACAAAAAATGCAATTTCAATTATTTCTAACTTCAGTTTTCTATTAAAAAAGTTGAAATTTCAAAATCAATGAACATTTTTTTGAAAAAAAAACGCTAATTTCCATTTTAAAGACGAAATCTTAGGAACAATTTTAGCTAAAATGTTTGTGAAAAGATTTAACATTTTGAGAATCGATTTTTGACACAAAAGTTTAAGGGTCAAAGGGGCGAATTTTCGAGTTTATAGTGTTTATACCAGAAATTTCGCGAAAACAATTACTATTTAAAAAACACACTACTTTGACTTCCAAATTCTAAACAATCTGAAAAAAATATCGCAATTTCGAGACTAAAGTCGAAATCTTGAGAAAAAAATCAAAGTTTTCAGTATAAAAATTACTATTTTGGCGCAAACAAAATCGTTGGAAGTTTAAATTAGACATTTTCTAAGATGTCATCATTTAAAGTTTACTCTAAAAATTTCGATCCCAGCTTTAAATTGAAATATGATGTTGTATTTTGTTCCTGAAATTTTGACTTAAAATTTAAAAAATCTAGATTAAATTTGAAATAGTAAAATTTCAGCGAAAATTTTAAGAAAAAAATCATATCTTGGAATTTTAGGACGTTTTAGGAAGTAGACAGCTTAAAAAATCAGAATTTTAATTTGGAATTTCGAAAAAAATTGAAATAGTTAAATCAAAGTAGAATTTGAAAGAAAAAATTGACGAAAAATCGAAAATTTGACAAATAACTTCAAAAAGCAGAGAAATCAAAGCAAAGGCAAATAAAAGTTTCAGGAAAGAAGTAAATTTGGAGTTTTCTAAAAAAAAGTTCAAATTTCCAGGAAAATTTGAATTTGCAAATAAAATTGTAAGGAAAACTGAGTTTTTATTTTAAACTGGAAATTTTAGGAGAAGAAAAAAATATTTCAAGTAATTTCCAGATAAAAGTCGAAATTTCAAAAAAATGTCGAAAATTTTGAAAAAAGATTCAACTTAAAACTTAAAAATTTTAATTTGGGTTGAATTGTGAGAACAAAAGTCAATATTTTCTAGAAATTGTGGAAACTGTTAGTTTCTAATCTAATTTTTAGACAGAAATGAGAGACTGAAAGTAAACACCAAATTTTGAGATAAAAGTTGCACGGATTTGTGTAAAATTTTGAAAAAGAAATTTCTAAGAAAAAATTTAAAACTTAAGAGTAAAGGAAAAACTATTTTAAGTACACACATTTAACAAACCGATATTTTTTCCGGTTCCATTCCGGCGAAAATAACGGTTTTTTTCGGTTTCCGGTTTTCGATTCAGTTCCGGTTCGAAGCCCTGCATTTAACATCGAAATTATTAAATAACTTTGATGTTCAAGAAGACTTTTTTCATTTAAGTAGATAGCATTAGAGCAAGCAATTTTTCTTTCGCTCACTCCGTTTTCCATTTAACTTAATCACTTGTTCAAGTAGTTTTAATAAAAAAAATCATAATTAAATCAAACTGTTTGCTATAAAATCTTGAAGAAAGCTATAAAAAATTATTTTGGTAACTTTAAAGATAAGCTTAATATTGTTATTTACTTTTTTCTTTCTCTTAATGTTGTCTTCTTTCTTACTTTCTTATTTCCCGTTCTTTTTAATTACGTAAAAAAAGTTGTCAAAGTCTTAGAAAATAGCGGCACTTAGCAGTAGTAATGCACAATATTCAATTTGTATCAATATCCAGCTATACTGAACGTTTCTTTTTTTAACACAGAACAAATAAAATTACAAATACATTGAATAAATATATATCACATTTGTATATCATTGGTGAGTTAGGTGGACGTTTTGGACTTTTTTGCTATGTAAAAATTACCATAATTTATAACCTCCAATTCTTGTTCAACCTTCAGCCTTTTGTGTTTATGTGGTAACAAATTTTCCATCAGAAGACCGGGATATTGCTGAAAAATTCTACCTTGGCAATTCAGCAAAGTTTTTGACAATTTCACACACTCTTCATCATAGCCAACTAAGTCACTGTTACTTTTAGTCTCCATAACGCAATTCAGTATATCCGAAATGAAGGTATTCTCGGAGATTTCGCCACTGCCCTTCATCTCTTTCAAATCATCAATCGACAGATTTTTAAAATCCACACAAGCCAACAATTTCAATAGGATGTGGTTCGACTCATCTCCAAATTCATCGAAATGGTGATAGTACCATCTCATGGCTGTCTGGAAGACTGACAACTCGTTGTGGCATTGCAAATTTATATTACCGAGGTAGATGGAAATGTCTTTTAAAGTTAACTGCATCAGACTATCGTTATTTTTTAAAGTTTCAAATTCTATAAGAGCTAATTTCTTTGCTTTCGCAGATAAGGTACTAATTGATTGTTGCTCCGCCAACATCCAAACATTAATGCAGTTGTCGACTTCTAACAATTCCGTTAATCTGCTTATACAAGTGCTTTTGACCTTAACGAACTGGAACATGCATGAGGCTCGTAATATTGATATGGTTTCATCAACATTTGGAAGATAATCAGGATTCAATATTAATTTAACAATGAGGTCCATCGCGCTGGCTTCTAGGTCCTACAAAAACCACAAAAAATTCAGCGAGCAAAAAAACAAAATTTCTGCAGTAAAACCGAAATTTCCAGAAAACTCGGAGAATTTGATAACAAATAATCCGTAATTAGCCCTAAATGACTCAAAAATTTAAATCGATAGGAGGAGGGTTGATAAGGGCGTCACATGCTGAACCTTTTGGGTGATGTCAAAATCAGTTCAACTATCCAAGAGCATGTTACTCGTGTGACATTTTCTCAGTAACGAGTAAGTCTACAAAAAAGGGCAAATAACTTTTTTGTAGCAAATTTTAAGCTTTCCAACTTTTATAAGAAACATTTTTTTTTTGTTAGATTAAAATTGTGTTAATTATTGACAAAGTAACAAAATTTTCCATATTTAAATCAATATGACGGCCGATCCGCACATGATTTTGGTGGGGAACTTTCTCTACTTATTCGTTAAGCCGACGTGAAGATATTTCTAAAAAAAAATTTTGTATTTAATTATTTTGCAACAAAAGTCTATTTTTCTTGGACTATATTAAAAATGGCCCTTATCAACCCTTCTCCTTTTGAAAACAAATTTTAAAATTTCTTAAGTCATTTTTTGTAATCTTCAGTTTTTTCAACTTGAATTTAGAAATACCGACTTTCAGTTCAAAATTCCTTCAAAAATCTTTTTCGGACCAGCTTCAAGAACATATTTAAAGAACAAATCAAATACTCGGTAAAAAACTCGAAATTTCTGAATAAAATTTCAAATACAAAATTTTGACTGTAACCTGGTAAGTTCGAGTAAAATGTTCCCTGAAAGTACCAAGTTTTTTTACGAATTTTTTTTACTGTTTTCTAAAAATGTTAAATTTCTCGTTATTGTCAGTTAAAGTCGATATTTGGTTAATAACATTGACGAAATGGTTCAGGTTTCTAAGAATATGATTTCGCAAATTGAAAATTTCATCTTAAGCAGGAAATTTAGACGAAAAAACATTTTTTTCAGAGATCGAAAATTTTTATCGTCGTTTCGACCTGAATGTCAAAATTTTATTTTTTTAGCGAAAAATTTGATTTTTTTTATTGTAACGTAGTTTTTTCCGCGGATTATTTTATTCATTTGTATATAAAGTTGAATTTAAGAATCTTAGGTTGAAATTTCGAGCTTGAATCAAAATATCTAAAAAATATACCATTTTTGTTAATCAAAGTTTCCAAAATTTATCAAAATTTTGTCTTTAATTGCTAAATTCTTCATGGTAGACTCTTATTGGTCAGAAACATTGTTTAATAATTTTATAGCTAAAACTTTGATTTCATTTGAAAATGTAGAGAACTATTATTTACGAACTCTGGAACTAAATCTCGATTTACTGTTATAAGATTTAGTAAAAATATTTTTCCTAAAATTGAAATTTAGAATTTTTTTCTTAAAATTTTAGCCTTAAATTCCGATTTATACTAGAATTTTATTTATCAGTTTTCGAAATTTTGAAGATTTTCCTTGAAATGTAGACTTCTTTTCTTAATTTTGGGACAAAATATGAAAAAAATTTTCAAATTTTAAATTGGAAATTTCAAGAAAACTTTACTGTTATTTTAAACTATCGACTATAAAAGCAAAACTTCGACTTTAAATGGAAAATTTCTATAATTATTTTTTTTAAGAAGTTGTCGTAAAAAAAGTTGTCCAGACATTGAGATTTTTTGGTGGAGTTGTGACATTTTTCTTGAAATTTCCACTTTTCACTCAAAATATATAATTTGTTAATAAGTTTAGATAGAGCTGGTTGACAGAAGCACAGCAAAGACCTTATTAATTTATTTTTGTACTTATAAAGTTTTTTTCAGCGACTTTTTTTTCAAGTTGACAAGATGCTTGTGTTACTGATATTGTTAAAAACAATATCTCCATGATATTATGATGCAAATAAAAACACAGAACAGTTAGTTTCATACGACACAAAAAAAAACCGTTATCACTAGACCAAAAAAAAACCACATAAAGATATCAGTTTAAATATTAACAAACTTCATATCAATTTTAAATAATGTTACGAAAATTAGGCGGACAAAGCACTCGAAAAATTTGTTAACATAAAACAAACCTCTAATGGTATCGTTGTCATCGTACTTTCTCTGAAACTTCCCGCAAACATTGCCTTAAAATAATCGCTGTTATCGATGAGAAACCGTTTTTTGAACTTCATCTTTTTATCCTCGATCAGCAACTCGATGTCATCAATTCCTTCCTCTTTGGTTTGTTTGCTGCCACTTTGTTCTCCATTATCGGACATGATGTATCTACCGACAAATTGCTTTTAAAATGAATAACTTAAATTTTGAATATTTTAAAACGCTTCTTTCCAGTTGAATATGTCAAATGATTCTATAACCGCTACCAAAGACAAGACCGCTACCCGTCAAACACAAAAAAACTGTCAAGGTTATATCACAGAATCAATCCAACACTTGTCATTAACCACAGAGTTTTTCTTTGATAGATAGGACGCTTAATTATAAAATATGAGAAATATTATGACACTTTGATGTCTATGTTTTTGATTGATTATGCAATGAGAAATTGTTGGAACGGGTTGGTCCTTGGTTATCTTCAAAAATTGAAATAGAAGTCCTTGTCTCCTGAAACCAAGAAAGATTGAAAAACAAGAGAGTTTGCTCTAACGCGTTTCGATAGCTATCATCTTCAGAAAGATACTGTATCTCTCTACTAGAAAAGTAAGAGAGTTATTATTAAAATTGATAAACATAAAAGAGTTACTTAAAAAAACATTCGAGAACAAGCTGCAGTAGATTGAATTGGCAAATTAATTAGCGGGCAATCCTATAAAGTTTGTAACATAACCTTAAAAGGTAAGTAAATGATGGTGATCACAAAACATATATATTAAGAAGGATAGGTAGTATTTAAAGCGAGAACAACAAACTGACAGATTCGTCTGGCAGGCGGCGCCAAATTTAAATTTCTTATTATAGTTTAAAATATCTGGTAAATTTTATTTTTGCATGATAAATATTACAAAACTGCGTTTAATGTTATTTAAAATGCAAAAATAAAACGGCAGATATTTTAACTACAATGGGCAAGTTCGGTTTTATGTAACATAAATTACATGATAAAAGGTATAATACAAAAATGAGGTAGAAAAATGTTTTATTAGTTCACATTTACAAACAAAACAAAAATTTATCTATTTTTTAACAAAAATATAATACTTTTAATTTAATTAGTATACTAACTAAAATCTAGCTTTACAAATTCATATCTATTAAATAAAACCAAGGCTTCTAATCACTAGAAAGTTTCTTCTTTTGGGTTGTAGTTTGTAGTACTCCCAAGAATAAAGCATGAAAAAGTAA